>CM070874.1:200866629-202160796 GCA_036365515.1 Torymus aiolomorphi
AGATTGTTTTTCCTTCTTTGTTAGAGCCTCAACACCGTCCTTCACTGACTCCTTAACACCATATAAAGGTTACGTGAATTCGTATAATCGTAATTTTAAAAAATTATATTTGGTAAAATTATTAGAAGTTTCAAAAGTTAAATTTTGCAGTTATTTTTAATTGGTCTCAATATTCTGTCAACTCAAATTCTTGAATTACCATTATTGTCAATTAGAATTCCTCAAAATGGCTAAATCTCGTAGATCATTAGGTTTGTCTCGACAGTTACATAGCATATCTATGGACGAAGAGAAAGACAAATATTTATATAAGCAGCAGGAATTGACGCGTTAACGGATGAAATGACGGATTTATATAGGGATGATGAGACAATGGAAATGAAGTTAGATAGAATTTTAGCGATAGTAAGCAATGATTCCGAAAAGGTAGAAGAAATTAATATGCATTTACAGGCATGCCCGAGAAAAGACGAATTGGAGGCTTTGTCGGAGAGTGTAAAATCGTGTACCACAAAAGTGGAAGATATGAACCACGAATTGAAAGAATTTGTAGAAATTGACAACTTAATTATTGACGTTAAAGATAATTTATTAGAAAAACTTAAACAAAGTTGTGATGATTTACAATTACAAATTGAACAATTAAGAAAGACTAAAATTAATAATGATAATAGCAGTAATGTAAATACTCCTATAACTTCAGAAAAATCAAGGATAAAAATTCCAATTCCTTCTTTCATGGGTACTGATCAGGGAAGACCAGTTAAATTCTTGAGTGATTTAGATAGATATATTTCACTGATGAAAATCAACGCAAGAGAAAGTATTCAAATAGTTTCCCAAGCTCTAGAGGGATTAGCAAAAGACTGGTGGTATATCCACGAAATTGACGTACGAGAATACGAGAAATTTAAGAATTTATTTAAAGATAGATTTTGGAATTCTACGATACAACGATAAACGCGTCGGAAAGTGGAGTTCGGTACCTTCTACGCGGGGAGCAAATTGGATAGGGTTACTTACGCGACAACGATTTTCGGGTACGCGAAGGAGTTCGAATTATCATATTCCGACGAGGAAATAGCAGAAAAATTAGTGGAACATTTTGAGAATGGGATCAGACATGCGTTCTCCGGTCAACAATTAAAATAAGAAAATACGCTATTTCAAATTCTAACTGATTATGATAATGATGATAAGAGAGCCCAGAATAGACGGAATAACAGAGACCAAAATAAAAACGAAGCAAAATCTGACGAGAGAAGGGAAAATTACTCTCAAAATAAGAATCAAAATCAAAACATAAGTGAAAACCAACCAAGAAAACAATGGCATACTCAAAATGTAAATGCTACTCAAATTCACAGCAAAAATAAAACTCCGAAACGTGATACGGAAAAGCACACACCTCCAGTGAGCAATAAAACCGCGCAAAAATATCATAACGTATAGATATTCTAGGTATTGAGATAGCAGCAACTACATCGACTCCGAAATCGGAAAACTAGATGTAGTTGTATCTCCAGTCTCGGAAAGTACGCAAATTGAAAATTATCGAGATGCAACTGCGCGTAAATTTCCAAATAAAATCAAATTACTGTCTGCTGATTTAATAAAGACTCCAGAGGATTTAACTTTTAACATAGATAGTTTAATAAATGTTAAAGAGGATTTAGCCTTTGATATTGATCCTAGTGAGGAAACTACTGAATATTCACAGTGTCCAGAGATAAATATTTCATTAAATGAAAAAATAGCTAATTCATTAATAGACACTGGTAGCGAAGTAACGGCTATATCGGAAAAATTTTACAATGAGACTTTAGAATATTTCAAATCATGTCCAACGTTACCATTATGCGGAAAATTTATTAAAGCAGCGACAGGAAATAAATCGGCACGCTTAAAATTACAGGTGAATGTACCTACTCAAATAAATAATTTGACAATGAATTTAATATATATCGTGGTACCAAAGCTAATAAAAGAATGTATAATTGGGATTGATTCCCAAGAAAAATTAAAAATGATAATTAACCCTGGGGCGAAAAATATAAAGATTACGGTAAATAATAAGAGTGGATATCGTATAATATAGTTAGCATAATTGATTTAAAACAATATTCTACTTTGAATATTATTGAATGTCTTGATAGCGAAAATGACCATAAATCATTACATTCAAAGACGGATCTTGGGTTTCAGATTACTGAATGTCTTGATGGCCAAAATGACCTTAAATCACTACATTCAAACGAGGATCTTGAATTCCAGGATTACGTCGACAATGAGTTCGATGTCACTATTGATGAGATCGAACAAAAAATTAATACAAGCGACATATTACCAATCGAACAAAAACAAACTTTGAAAAAGTTAATAATAAAATATAAACCCGTATTTCTAAAAAAGCCGGGGTTAATTAACAATTATACTCATGTGTTACGTCTAAAAGACAATACACCGTTTTCTTTCAAAACCATACCCGGTACCAATTCATTACAGAGATAAAGTAGAAAAAGAAATTTAGAAAATGTTAAAGTTACGTATAATTAGACCTTCGCAGAGTAATTATATAAGCCCGATGTTAGTCATTCCAAAGAAAAAGGACGATATACGACTGGTCTTAGACGGTCGCAAATTAAATGAAAAACTTATGGATGATTACGAATCTCCACCATCAGTAGATGAAATTCTACTTAGATGCAAAAAAAACCCTTTATGTCAAGTTTAGATTTAACAAGTAGTTATTGGCAGATCGGTTTGTCAGAGGAAAGCAAAAAATATACAGCATTTATGATCTTAAATCGTGTATTTGAATTTAATGTCTCAGCTTTTGAAATTAAAACTAGTTCAGCGGCATTGATTCCTGCATTCGGAGATGTAACGGCTGATTTACAACACTTTTTATTAACGTTTGTAGACGATGTGCATGTGCGTTCAGATACGTTCGAAGAACATTTAGAACATTTGGAGTTACTTTTTCAAAGAGCATTAAATCACAATATTACCTTTAATGTCGCAAAATCAACATTCTTAGGATATATATTAACGGCAGACAACATAATTCCGGATCCAGAAAAAATTACTTCAATAAAATGTTTTCGGGAAACAATAAATTTAAAAGGAATTCAATCATTCTTAGGTTTTGTTAACTTTTATTCTAGATTTGTAAATAACTATGCAGAATTAACAATTCCTCTATTAGAATTAACACGAAAAGATGTCAAATTTAAATGGCAGGAATATCATTCAGTAGCTTTTCATAAAATAATTTGTGCTTTTGATAACTGTATGACATTAGCGTATGTAGACAAAGATAAGATTTTGTCACAGTTAAATGAAAACGAAGAAGAGTAAATAGTTTGTTTTGTTAGTCGCACGTCAAAAGGCAGGGAAATTAACTATTTTACCTCTGAAAAAGAATTAATCGCCGTGGTATGGGTATTACATAAATTAGAGTCATACTTAAAAGTCGCAAAAAAGATAGTTGTAAGGACGGATCATCAGGCAATTACATTTTTAAACACGAGCAGATTTAACAACAAACTCTAGTGCGGACTATTTAAGCAAACAAATGCTTCTAAGCTCAAACTTAAAAAATGACACTGACATCATTATAAGTGCTATAAATGAAATTGAGTTAAAAAAAGAAACAATTAAGTTAATAAAAAGCTTAGTTAACTCGCAAAAACAGACAAATATTGTCAAAAAATAAAAGATAAATTAGAAAACAAAGACAAATCGATAGTGGATAATTACAAAATTCACAAAATAGTAATGCCGGACAGAATTTTAATACCATTTATAACCGATATTCACGAGGCATACGGCCACATAGGATCGTATAAAACGTTTAAAATAATAAACGAATCGTTTTTCGCTCCGAAAATGTTTAAAAAAATAAAGAAAATATTGAAACCGTGCGAAATTTGTCAACAATCCAAACATTTAACAATTCGGTACGATGAATTAGTACAACCGATACTGGTAAATAAACCAAACGAAATTCTATCAATAGACTTCTATGGTCCTCTTCCGACTTCGGTAGGCGGGGTAAACTATATATTATCAACAATAGATGTTTTTTCAAAATACGTGGTAATTTACAAGATAAAAAAAGCTAATACATTAGCGGTAATAAATAAAATATTTAAAGATTATATAATTAAACATGGAAAACCAGTTGCAATAATGACTGACCATGGAACACAATTTACGTCAAAGAAATGGAAGGACAAGTTAACAGATAATGGAATAAAAACGATTTTCTCATCGGTACGTCATCCCCAATCGAATATAGTAGAGCGTATACATAGAGAACTAGGGAGATTTTTTCGCGTATACACACAACACGCGCATAAGGGGTGGGAGAGATATACAGAAATAATAATGAAAATCATAAATGAAACTCACCACGAAACTACGGGTTACACGGCACTAGAACTACATTTTAATAAAAAACCCACTCGAGTCTGGGAGAAATATATGGAAGTGCAAAGCACCGATGATATTCCTTACGAGAGAAGACTGTTCTTGACTAGAGAAAGGATGCACAGGCGAGTACAAAAAGGGCAAATAGAAAGAATAGAAACAGAATTCATAAAGAATACGAAATAGGAGAAAAAATTTTGTTAAAATCTTTGAATGTCTCGAGCTCGGAAAAAGAGCAGATACATAAATTTTTTTATGTATATGAAGGTCCGTACATAATAAAGAAAAAGGTTGCGGAAGACACTTATATCATTATAGATAATGAGGGAAAGGAGAAAGGTCAATTACACATGAAAAATTTTAAACCTTATTTCGAAAAGAAATTGTAACAAAAATGTAAATATAATAAAGTATTGTAATTTAAAAATAAGAACTGTATAAAATTAATAAAGAAAATATAAAATCCAAGCTCGCACTAAATGTAAAAGTTGAAATGTACATAGTTAAATATAAGTATAGGATGAGGTGACGAAGACAGGGAATATTATGAAGGAAAGGTGAAAAGGTTATAGAAGTAAACAAAGCTAAGAGACGCGAGGGCAAGCACACATGCAAATACATACACATAGACACACACACAAAAACAAATACAATCACTCTAAATATATCAGACACAAAACTTTTGACACTCGGAGATCAGTCGGCCAGTAGCCTTTGTCGAAACTATACCCGGTACCAATTCGTGAAAATAACAACGAGAAAAGGCAACAGTGCGACACAAACCGGCACCGAGTTTGTGAAGTTAAAGGAAAGTGAGATGCACGGGTGTGAAAAGACTAGCCGAGAGGGGAACAAAATTATTGTCCCATTCGTCACACCATTTGCCCCGGAACCATTTGGATGGTTCGAGGAGGGAAGATCGACCCAAACGGATCCGCTGATGAGACAGAAATCAAAGTCGACTCAAACACCAAAGTCGAAAAATGTAGAAAAAAAATGAAGGCGCGGAAAAGGCATTCATCTGAACCTCCAAAGTGTCAAGGTAACACACACACAGAAACACACAAACAGTAACAAAGATAAAAAAGTGTAAAATCAAGCAATCCATCTAAAATTTTTTTTTGTTCTTTAATTTTGTTTCATGACCTAGAGCCAAAAAAGAAAAATATCGCAGGGGTCCTAACTAAACGGGATGATTTGGAGGACAACGCAGAATTGTGAGAATGGCTAAAAAATGCCGAAAATAAAAATAATAATAATAGAAAAAAATAAAGTTTAATTTCAGACTATTCAAGTGTCTTGATCATTTCATCCTTAAAAAAAAAAAAAAAAATGTAAATTTTTTTTAAAGTAAAGTTTGCTCAAATAAGGGAGCAAAGTCGAAATCTAACAATTAATTATTTAATGTTACATTGGATTGTATAGCTTAACGTAAAACAGACTAGAATTATCGTACGTTCTATATAAGTTTAAGCTCAGCTGGACTTTACCGAATCGAACAAAATTTTCGATTTCATTCAATTTTGTTCGAGGGGGGCGATGTAACAGTCCAGCTCGTACATATAACGCGTGAAGGGATATCACGCGCGAGTATGCGTACAACTATAGCGAGAGAGAGAGGACGAGGCAGAGCGACTGGCAACATTCCCACTACTCAGCATGAAGGCGTGAGGAGGGGGGGGCGCGGCTTCTCTGCGCGTTCGGCACACATAGCCTATTCAGCTAGGGCTCCCCTCTCCTCGACTCTCTGTCTTCTTCTTCGCGAGCGAGCGACCGACTGTACAGTGCGAGCTTGGAGAGGCACTCTCGTTTCGTCAGTCCTACAGCCTACACGCATCGACCCACCGCTGCGCAACGCAAGGCGCTCAGCGAACGGTCAAGCGTCTCCTCTCCTATCCTATTGCTGACTTGAGGCCAAAGAGGAATAGATGAGCCCCGCCGGTGCACAACGCAAGGCGTGTAGCGAACGGGTGACTCTTTCCTAATAACCAATATTTACCTCCATCCTCCCCCAGAGCCAAGTCCGCGGTATATAAGTGCAAGGCGCACCTATGTGCAACAACGACACCTGGGGGATCCTCCTGACCGAATTCACGTACTAGACTTGGGCATCCCAAAAACCCCAATCTGACACGGACACGGACGCAACGACAAACATCCAGAACGTGACAAGTTACATTGTATATAGGGGTTTTCGAGGTCGCTAATCAGAATCTTACTATAAGACTTTCGAAATTTAAAATAGATCCAATATGACCGTCAAAAGTTCAAAAAAAGCTTAAATTTTGTTGAGAATTGGTTATGTAATACTGTAGTTTATACTATTTCACCTAATCTTACAAGGGAAGTACCCGAACTGTCAAATTCAAAAAAATTCCAAACCCACATTAAAAAGTAGACCTCCATGCGAGATTCACGAAACCATTTTTTTTATCGGCTGAGAAGCGTTTTATAAAGGTTAAAATCACCCCTAAAGTTTACCCCCAAGAAACGTTATTTTGATATATCTCGGCTTCTACTTAACTTTTTTTAACGAAACAAAATGGAAAGAGTTTCTTATTAAAAAGTCAAGAAATCCGTGGTAGTATGAACATTAAGGGTTGCATCCCTTATTTTTTAGAGGGTGAAATTGTGTTTTTTTAAGAATAATTTTTGTTGTGAGAATTCATAAAATAATTAAAAATAGGTCAAAACATTATTTTTGCCAACTACAATAAATAACAGTTGGTGTGTTTGGGCATTCTTCGCGAAACAACCCCTTAAGAGGTGGTAAACCACTCCTAACACAAATGAATTAGGTATATTTTTTTGGAAATTATTTTTTTCCTTAAAATGGGTTCTTGAAGTCGTTAATCGGAATCCACAGATAGATCCACAATAAAAATTTTAAAATAGTGAATTCAATGTGGCGAAAAATTTTTTAGAAATATTTTAAATTCCACGAAAAATAGTATGTAGACCCCCTAGCGGAAATCATATTATGTAAATAAGTGTATAATAATGTAACAATGTTTTGTTATGTTATTATATTATTTATTATTTTTTTATCATACACTTGTTTATCGTACGATAAACAAGTGTATGATAATGTAGTTGTTTGTAAAAAAGTGTAAGAAAACGTAACAAATTGAACTTTTCTACTGGATTTCGGACGCTTTTACATTTTACCACAGTTTATACCATTTTTTAATAATTTCTTACTTTTCCTTACATTTGTCTACGTTTTATTACTTTTTAATTTGTACTCTTAATTCAAATTTTATAGGCATTCTTACACTTTCGTACATCTTTTTACATTTTATTATATATTTGTACTTTTAATTACATTTTTTTACGTTTATATACAAATTTTGATACACATTTTACATCGTATCACATATTTGTACACTTTTTTCAAATAGTTCATAATTATACTTTTATAATAATTTATAATTGTACTTTTATTTAAATAAAGCTATAAATAAAATATTTTCAAAGATGTAAAGAAAAAATACTAAAACGTAATAAAATGTAAATTATTATGTATTAGAAATATAATTAATATATGTTACAAAATGTAAGTTACTGTATAAAAGTTTAAATTTTTACAAATTCTTACAGATTTTTCTAACAAATTAATTCTTACAGATTTTTCTAACAAATACTTCCTTATAATTTCATAAAAATAAGCTACATAAGGAAATATTTAGAAAACGTAAGGAATTGAAAGAAAATGTAAGAAACTTTAACAACTTGTTAAATATGCCCGAAATCCAGTATCGTATGATTTCTTACATTTTTCGACAATTTATTCCATTTTATAAGTATTTTCTTATTTTCTTTCATATTTTATAATTTCAGCTCAGAGATTTTCATGCTTGTTGAAATTATGATAGGTTTTAATAAGAAAAGTTTATTTATGATTTATTAATATAAATTAATATGAACAAAATTTTTAATATAATGATAATTATAGCAATTCATGGTTATTGCGCAATATACAAGATTACGTACACTTGCATTGATATGGCTTATCTCCCGATTCCTCCTCTTTTATTCATAAATAAGTGAAACATCGGTCAGTCGAAAACAAATATACGTTACTGAACGTTTTTCTACGCTCGTGTTAAATTAATATTCAATGTCAACATTATTTTATGGGTATTAATTGAAATTATAAGTGTCTGGAGGTACTTGCATCATATTTTTTAATGGCAAGTAAACATTTTACGAGTACGAAATCCTATTTGAATTGAATGATAACAACAATAATAATAGTCGTAATTAACCATATAATTGAAATTTCTTTCTTCTACATAATTATTCAAAATATTTCTAATAGAAGGATATAATAGATATAATATTGAAAAGTTAAATAAAATGCAGCATTTTTAAATATAAAACTCGTCAAAATATACAATAAATTTTGAACAAGTGGCCGAAGTTAAGAAAGTCAAATTCAGTAAAAATCTATTATAGAATCTTTATTGTACCAATTGTAAATATTTTGATAGTGAAACTTTACTCTTAATACATGCATTGAATTATTTTATAATAGTAAAAATTATGTTTTGATTTTAATTTTTAGAATTACTATTACATTACTGTTATTCTAATATATAAAATATGACATACTGACGATTTAATCAGTTAAGTTAAGTGTAAAAAAATATTCATACGAGTGAATAGAAGTAGTACTTTATTTATAATAATAACGTTTAGCAACTATTTAATGCTAACAAAATAGTGTATCTTGTAGACAAAACATTGACAAACAATAACGAATTCCCATGCACTTACAAAGGAATTTAGTAAAATGTTTTCCTCAAAAGTTTTGGATGTCTGAATACTTTTTACACTTACTGTACTTACTTCATACTATTGTACATTCCTATACTGTTATGGCTATAAAAAGGCTATAATAACTAAAACTTTTACAGGTTTACACTGCGACTCAACGTATCTAAAAGAAGAAAGAAAATATTTTCCATAAATATGAATTTGGTAAATGCGATGAATGTTTTATTTATTTTAAACAGTATGTTTCAAGATCAAGAAAAGAAATTACCTGTTAATGACGCTGAAAGAAATGTTGCTAATATAGTGTATAATATTATAATATCAAGTATAAATGATCGTAGTATTTACGAAGAAACGGAAGAATTTCTATATTATGATGATACCTACGAACCTTACGATGACATACCTGCAGATGATTTACATGAAGATATCGATGCAGAAGATATGATAACCCGAAACTGAAAATCAATGTAGGACCGAATCAGAGAGTATTAATTTTGACTACAAAAAGCAAGCTGGGGAGTATTGGTTAAGTAGTAAAAACAAGTTAAAATTTGAAACAGTCCAAAATCGATTCAAAAAATTAAAAACAGTACGTCAGCTGTATAGATGGAGAGATCCAGTGGCAATAGGAGGAAGTAGGATCGATAAATTGAAAAAAATTGAGGAATATTGTTTACAAAAATTTAACGTAGCCAGATCGAATAGAATACCCATTCATGACATTGATGTAAGACGTATGGCAAAAGAAAAAGCATTAGAGTTAAACTTCAATGAATTTAAAGCTTCTAGACACTGGTTAAATGAATTTAAACGGCGATTTAATATCGTTTCTCGAAAAATAACAAAAATTATTACTAAAAAATCTATAGATGATTCAGAAGAATGGTCAGCACAAAAACAGGAGTTTCGCAATAGAGTAAAAAATGCCATCATAAAATATGATACAAAACGTGTTTATAACTCCGACCAAAGTGGTTTTAATTACGAAATACACAGTGGTCGAACCCTCAATCTTAGAGGAGATAAAAGTGTAGAGAGTATAGTGCAATCAGTGCATTCGACAACTCATTCTTATACTATCCAACCTACTGTATCTGCTGAAGGAAAACTTCTATCACCCTTCTTTTTAGTCATGCAAGAACCAAAGGGAGAGTTTGGAACTGTAGTCAGAAAAAATTTATTTGCAGCAGAAAATGTTTATGTAATGGCATCGAAATCAGGTAAATTGACTAAAGAACATGTTGAAACTTGGGCGCAAGATGTATATTTTCCATCAACTACCATAACAAGTACCCTATTGCTTGATTCATGGAGAGGTCACTGCCTAGATATAATTTATAAAGTAAAACCGGAACATAAAACCTTAACGATTCTACAAATTCCACAAAGAACAACAAGTGAACTTCAACCGCTTGATATTTACGGTTTTCGAATGTGGAAGAACTTCGTTCGAACGTTTTCGGATATGATATTTCTAACAAATGAGGATCTCAACTTACACGATAGAAATAATATAATCAAAATGCATTCATTAGTACATAATCAATTATCAAGTCCCAGGTTTCAAAATTTATTTAAATATGCTTGGTACGCCGCTGGTTACATTGATGAAAGGCCAGAAAAAATTGAAAACCCAAAAAATTTTGCTTCAATTCTAATTTTATTACATGCGATATTTGTGGTAAACGAGCGATTATAACATGTTCATGGTGCACAAAATCGCTATGTTTACAACATTTTTTTCATGAATATCATTATTGTAAAACATATAATCCATGATCGTCAGAATAATTAGCTAGCTTGCCGTCTGCTGTTGGCTGACCCGTAGGATTTAAAATTGGTCGTTGTGCTGCTTAGAAATTGGTAGAATTGTATAAGAATTTGTATTAAAAGATAATAAATTGTAAAAATCTGTAAGAATTTGTAAAAATTTAAACTTTTATACAGTAACTCACATTTTGTAACATATATTAATTATATTTCTAATACATAATAATTTACATTTTATTACGTTTTAGTATTTTTTCTTTACATCTTTGAAAATATTTTATTTATAGCTTTATTTAAATAAAAGTACAATTATAAATTATTATAAAAGTATAATTATGAACTATATAAAAAAAGTGTACAAATATGTGATACGATGTAAAATGTGTATCAAAATTTGTATATAAACGTAAAAAGATGTATTTAAAAGTACAAATATATAATAAAATGTAAAACGATGTACGAAAGTGTAAGAATGCCTATAAAATTTGAATTAAGAGTACAAATTAAAAAGTAATAAAACGTAGACAAATGTAAGGAAAAGTAAGAAATTATTAAAAAATGGTATAAACTGTGGTAAAATGTAAAAGCGTCCGAAATCCAGTAGAAAAGTACAATTTGTTACGTTTTCTTACACTTTTTTTACAAACAACTACATTATCATACACTTGTTTATCGGACGATAAACAAGTGTATGATAAAAAAATAATAAATAATAGAATAACATAACAAAACATTGTTACATTATTATACACTTATTTACATAATATAATTTCCGCTAGGGGGTCTACATACTATTTTTCGTGGAATTTAAAATATTTCTAGAAAATTTTTCGCCATATTGAATTCACTATTTTGAAATTTTTATTGTGGATCTAACTGTGGATTCCGATTAACGACTTCAAGAACCCATTTTAAGGAAAAAAATAATTGCCAAAAAAATATACCTAATTCATTTGTGTTAGGGGTCGTTTACCACCTCTTAAGGGGTTGTTTCGCGAAGAATGCCCAAAAACACCAACTGTTATTTATTGTAGTTGGTAAAAATAATGTTTTGACCTATTTTTAATTATTTTATGAATTCTCACAACAAAAATTATTCTTAAAAAAACACAATTTCACCCTCTAAAAAATAAGGGATGCAACCCTTAAGGGGATGTGAGTACCGACGTTATTTTTCAAACGAGCATAACTCACGGAAATATCAATAGAATTATCCAGAAAAAAATCTGCATATAGTGTTTGCATGTACGGAGCGCTTGACAGACGTCTTTTTCCAAAAAAAAAATGATGAGAATTTATTTAATTAAATAAAAACCGTACTGTCGGTAAGTAGGAATCTACAATTGACCTACTTTTCAAACGAGCATAACTCACGCAAATATCAATACAATTATCCAGAAAAAATCTGCATATATAAATATCTGCATATATAAATCTGAATATATAAAAAATTTGCGTGTACGGAGCGCTTGACAGCCGTCTTTTTCCAAATAAATGTTTGAATGTTGATTTAAAAAAATATTTAAATTAGGGTTGCACATCCCCTTAATGTTCATACTACCACGGATTTCTTGGCTTTTTAATAAGAAACTCTTTCCATTTTGTTTGGTTAAAAAAGGTTAAGGAGAAGCCGAGATATATCAAAAAAACGTTTCTTGGGGGTAAACTTTAGGGGTGATTTTAACCCTTATAAAGCGCTTCTCAGCCGATAAAAAAAATGGTTTCGTGAATCTCGCATAGAGGTCTACTTTTTAATATGGGTTTGGAATTTTTTTGGATTTGACAGTTCGGGTACTTTCCTTGTTAGAATAAAAGCTAATAAATAAATAGTTCACCAACTTATGAATGGGGGGTTGGCGAGTGAAGCGAGCAGGGGGTATCCCCTAGTATATATATATAGTATATATATATATATATATATATATATATATATATATATATATATATATATATATATATATATATATATATACTAGGGGGGCCGCGCCCCCTACTCGCTCCGCTCGTCAACCCCCATCTTTGAAAAATAAGACCTTGAAGACTTTGAACCTATTTATTTTTAAGGTAGTGCTTTTTTTGAATCTATAAGAGTACATTTACGCTATCAATTTTGTAAAAATCTTTTGTTGTATTTTATTTTTATTATACATAAATGTATAAACTGAAACTTAAATAAATTTCGTATACCGATTTCATTTAGCTATTGATTTAGATCTCTTATAATATCGTTTAAACAATTCCTCATTTATTTTATACTATTATTGCGTATATTTTATATTGTGAAATTTGTTTTTTGAAAATATAAGAGCATAATCACTTTAAAAATTTTGATTTAAAAATCTTTTCTTTGATTTTATTTGTATTTTTATATGGATCAAATCGAAACTTAATTAAATTTTATATACAATTTTCATTGAACTAATTATTAAAATCTCTTATCATTCAAATAATTTCTCCTTTATTTTATACTTTTATTGCGTATATTTTATATTGAGAAATTTGGTTTTTGAATATATATGAACATATTTTTTAATAAATATATGCAATAAATATATATACATATTTACTTATATAACTAATTGTTTTTTTAATTAACAAGAATTTCTTCCCAAACAATATTTTCAATTTCTAATGAATTTTCTAAATTATTTTGTATATATATGTTATCTGGATTTCTACATCCTGGTAAAGCAACATATAATTGACCGTGTGAGAATAATTGCCTTTTGATGTATAATCCTACATAATCAAAACTTTGTCCCTGAGATTTATTAATGGTCATGCAAAATGCTAATGTTAATGGAAACTGTTTTTTATAAAGAATAAACGGTAATGAAGAAGATTCTCCTGTATTCAATGTAATTTTTGGAATAAAAAATCTATTACCTACTTTTTCTCCTGTTAATATTTCTGCTTCAATATTATATCTAAATAATTTGGTTATTTTAAGTCTAGTACCTTTACACAAATCTTCGTGTATACTCAAATTTCTAATTAACATAACACGATCATAATCATTTATTTTATTAATATTTTTATAAATTTGTAAGCAAACATCGTTAGTTCTTCAATTATTAGGTATTATAAAAGGATTTATATTACCGACTACAATTTGTAATAATAGTTTTGAGAATTCATTATTCTGAGAACGAATATTGTGTTTCGAATTAAAATTTGAAAATTTTAAATAAATGCCAAAGTTCAGAATATTTAATAGTGTCTTTAATTATAGCACTTCTAAATCCGTTTTTCATTACTGGGAGTATTTCTCGAAAATCACCTCCTAAAATTATCAATTTTCCCACAAAAGGTAAATCGTTTGTACATAAATCTCTGAAAGTTCTGTCAATAATTTCTAAAGCTTTTTTGGGTATCATAGATGCTTCATCCCAGATTATGACTTCTGTTTCTCTTAATTTCTTTTTATCTGATTCTAATTTTAAAAAAGAATTTTCAATACTATTTAAATCTAATGGTAATCTAAAGGTTCTATGAGTAGACATTCCTTTGGGTAATAGAATAGACGCTATACCAGTCCAAGCCATTGATATAATATTTTTTCCTTTTGATAGAAAATAATAAATTAAAGTTTTATATAAAAATGTTTTATCTGAACCTCCAGGACCGTCTATAAAATTTATTTTATTTATATTTTTTATAAGTTGTTTGAAAATAAATTTTTGATCTTCATTTAATTTTGTAAACATATCTTCGAATATTTCTTTACTAATTGAAATTATTTTACTATCGTATTTTATATCATTTATGATGGGATCAGGTTCAGGTAATCCAAAATCTGTACAAGATAAATCTTCCAACAATAATAATTTATTTATATGATCTAAAGCTAAGTTATCTTTATTTTCATGAAAATCTTTACGAAAGTATTTTTTAAAATTTTCCCAAATAATATTGGTTTGAATATTTTCTGTTAGTAGAAACGAAGTAAAAAATTTACGTAATTGAAAAGGTAACATGATACATGCTACGACATGCTTCTTCAAAAATTTTTAAAATTGGTAAATCGTTTTCTATTAAATCCATTGCAGTCGCAGCGTCTTTATGAGTATTATACGCTACATTTTTATATGTACGTAAATCTTTAAAGGGAGTAGCACCTTTTATACGACTTAATATTAATTTTAAAGCGAATCTTTCAGAATCTTTTGGAGATACTATATTCAAACGTCCAATAGCATAATGTTTTTGTTCACGTTCACGTTTTATTCAAACTTTTTTTGCGTTAAATATATAATAATGCGGTATATTAACGTATTTTATATTATTTGGAAATTTATCATTTTTATTCAAGTCAAACCACGCTGTTAAAGTTGTTTTCCAATTATCAAGAGCATCTATTTCATAATTTTCTTCAAAAATAATTTTTGTTGATTTTCTGTATGAACTGCTAAATGGATAACAGTGTTACGTCTGTGACGAATCTCTAAAATCAAATTAACAATGCATATTTATCGCCAGTAATTTTTTGACATACAAATGTCGTATATGCGAATTTTAACAACGTTGCATTCCAATGCAAGCGGCATCACGATGGAGCAAGACAAATTATAAACTGATATGTCTGTGACGTTATTAAATTCCAATATTCATTTCTTTTGACCCACAAACCGATGCGAGTGCGAATTTTTACAGTACAGCAATTTTGGCTACGCAACAATCAGCGTGACGTAGCGAGCCACCTACTTGTGAAACCAACCGCTCATCGCAACTTTGTTTAGAATCAGCACTTTTAAATGTGAAATCGAAATGTTTACTAAATTTGTTTAAAAAGATGATTTTGACTCAGCGTCAAAATCATCTTTAACCCAAATTAACCGCTTAATAAATACGGCGACTCTCAACACACAAATTAGTAATCGTGCAAAAACCGCGAGCTCCGACACCACTCCAGCCGACAAGAGGAGAAACGATTATTATACAGGCCAATTCGAGCCTATAACAGACTACGAGAAAATACTTATATCTATAAAATCAATAATCTATCGGTATTAATTATCCGTGCAAGCAACGCATATATTACACATATTAATCGAACCGATCGAATATAATTATTTTGTGACTCTATATCAATTTATTGTTAATTTTATAAACGAATAAATAGTGCAATTATTGAACCATCAATCTATTCATTTAGAGAACCTACACCAACAGGAAAAAAAGGTAAATAAGCCAAAATATATCTAACAATCAATTATAAGAGTAGATTCCTCGACATTCAAGACTTAACAGTGGTTCCGGTACCGATGGAACAATCGTTCACTAGACTATTTCAAATTAAAGAATAAAAATAACTTTTCTCCAGAACTTAACAGTGGTTCCGGTACGAATCGAACAATCGTTCACTAGACTATTTCAAATTAAAGAATAAAAATAACTTTTTTCCGGATCCTAACAGTGGTTCCGGTACGAATCGAACATTTTATAGTTCACTAGATTATTTCAAATAAAAGAATAAAATAACTATTTTTCGGAACGTAACAGTGGTTCCGGTACACAGACGAACGAAAGTTCGTTAGATCAGCTAAATCAAACTTTAAACGTTTTAAAGTAGATCAAATAAGCTCTTGAAAGACGAGGGAAATATTCTTATATAAACTAACATAAAATAAGTCCGAGCTTCACATTTTGCAGTAAGTAGTTGGGGCCATTCATTATAGCATGAATTACCAAAACTATTGAAAATAAATGCGTACAGCTCGTCGAGTTATTAACAAAATATCTAACAAATGATAAATACAAGAATAGAAATAATTTTCTACAAAACAAATGAGTTTTTAACAAATACATTATACAAGAAATAAGAAATACAAATACAGGCTAATACAAATAAAACAATTGAAATAGTAATACATATAACAATACTGATAAGACAATTATAAATGGAAAAAATACAAATAAAACAATTGAAATCTTTACAACAATTGAATATTAACAATAAATCATATAACAAATATATAGCTGAAATAGCAAGGGAAAAGATAAATTATATAATGAAATCAAAATACATTCTAAAAAAGAAAATTGAAAAAATCAATAGTACTGATACATAAATAAAAAAAAATAAAGAACAAAACTTAAGAAACGAATGAAGCGAAATAAATAAAAGGAAATAAATAATAGAGAATTTACACGATACAAAACAGAAAACATATGAGAGATATAATCAGTGTATAAAATAATCGAGTCATTTTTAATCAAAATAAGGAAATCAAAATAATAATAAAAAATAATTTAACAAACGAAAAGTATTACAATAAAAGTAAGAATATTATAATGAACAATCTTAAAAAAATATTACAATAAAATGTTACATTGCAAAAGTGAATATAATAAAATAAGAAAATGAAAAACATTTAAATATTATAATATAAAAGATAAACAACACTCAAACGAGAAAATGAAAGAAAGACAAAAATAAACAAAAAAAAGATAAATTCAAAAATAAACTACAATAATAATTACGAACATTTAATGAAATGAAAAAACGATGATGAATAATCAAGCTAATATATTTTATAATTTTGAACAACAAAACCATTATTATACTAAAGTATTTCATTGTCAAATTTGCCGAGATCAATATCACGAAGCATTGTTTTGCTCTAATGCAGTTTGTGTTTTTTGTAAAAGTAAAGATCATATATCATATTTTTGCAAGAATGCTAAAAATAAAATCGAACTTTTCTGTAAACTCTGTAATCATAGAGGACATTCTGTAGATAAGTGTACATTTAACCAAACAAATGAAGTTTATTGCCAATACTGTCAAATCATAGGACACACAGCTACTCAATGCCCTGTTGTAAAGAAATATGAACTTGATTGTGATTATTGCGGAAGCACGGGTCACTCAAATAAAGACTGCTTGTCAGTAGTATGCACGAAATGCAATAAACTCGGGCACTGGGTGAAATACTGCCCTATAAACGAAAAAATAATGTGGTGCGCGATATGTGCGAATGAAGGTCACGAAACCGCGGATTTCGAGAGCGTATAAGTTTTAATTATGCAAAAAAGACAACAAAACTTTCAGAATAGAGAAATTTGTCAATTATGCGACACGTCAGGACATTCAGCAAAAACTTGTAGGAAAAGGAGTAATAATAAACAAAATACATTCCAGAGTAACAACTGCAACCCTTCAAATAAAGCTTATGAACATCGAGATAAAAATAGAAACGGATTTTTCCGAACAAATCATCAAAATGGTCATCATTTCTCAAATAATTCAAATAGTAACTATCGGGGAAACTTTAATACACAAAGTATAAAATGCGAATATTGTAAATTCGCCGGGCATACGTTAGAAGATTGTAGGAAATTAAAAAGTCTGACGGCACAAATTAAATGCTCTTATTGCAATAAAAATGGACATCAAATATTCAATTGCCATGAAATCAAGATTCTCCAAAATAAATCAGATTAATTTTGTAAAATGTGTAAAAGCACGAATCATACAAATGAAGAATGTGAGATACTCAAACAATATCCAAGTATTAATACTGTTGAATCATACCATAATTCCACAAAAGAAATAATTAACGAATCAAAAATTCAGGAAAACAAAATTAATGCAACGAATATTGAAAGGTACAATGGTAATGAACTAATTACAGAAAATAAAGTAAATAAAAATAAACAGGAAACTAATATCATACAGGAATCTACCATAATTAATGATGATAAAGAAATCAATTTAATTATCGTACCTTTTATAAAAATCCATGAAATCACTGATGAACCAAAAGATAATAATATAATTATAAAAAATTATAAAAATACTAATGAAATTAATTTTATAGACTTTAACGAAATTCGCAAAAAAAATCATGAATTTGAAAAAATTATGGAAACAAATTTAAATGATTTTATTGAATCTACTATAAAAAATTATGAGACTAATGATGAAATGAATTTCAATGAATCTAATATAAAAACTCACGAGGATTGTGATGAAATTAATTTAATTGATTTTAATGAATCTGATATAAATAACCAAAAGAATGAAATTTCGAATGAAAATAATAAAGAAGGCAATAATTCGTTAGAAACAGTAACTTTTTATGATGATCTTAAAGTCATTTTAGACATAACTTTTGCTTTAGCTGAACCATTTGAATCTGAAGATGATCAAATGGAAACTAAATTCCAACAAAACTCGCTTGAAAATTCGTTAAAAGACAATATAGGATCAATACATTCTGAAGAGTCTTTATTAAATGATACAAAAAATCTAAAGAACTTACTAAATAATAGTAAAGTAATTTTCAAAAATGAAAATCAATCAAAAGAAAGGTTTGATAATCAAGAACATAAAAAACATTTAGAGAATAAAAGTCATCTAAAAATATTTGATAATCAAGAACACCAAGAACAGCTTGAGAAAAAAAGTCAACTAAAAGAGACCTTTGATAATCAAGATCATAACGTAATAATAAATCTAAATACAAATCCTAATAAAGTACACCAATTGCAGTTAGTTTTAACTAAAGTAACATTTAATAAAAACGTCAAAAAACTAAAATGGATATCTAATTATAAAAAACATTTTAAAGAATTTGTAAAAAATACAAGATTAAAATTAAAATCTAAAGATTACTACAATAAATTTATTATCAGAAGAAGGTTTAAAAAGGGAGACAAAACATGGCCTATTAAAGAACCAAGTATGAATAAATTTCAAAAGGATCAGCATAATAAGAATTTTCAACGCTATTAAAATGAACAAAATAATATTTTATCCAATTATGGGAAACAAGCAAAGACAATATTATAACAAATAATAACATAACATTTTTGTTTTAGGATATGGACAACATACTCAATATTAACATCTATCATAATCTCTTTTTATTTTTCCAAGTTTAATACAGCAATAGAGAATTATAATTGCAGCTGAACTTTTCCATTTGAAGCAAAACGATCCTACTCCTTGGTCAACTATAATATAACCCTAAGGTGATCCAGATTTTACCAAATATACAATTTAAAATTATAACCACTTATCCGTTTGTCTACAATTGTTCGTATCAACTTGTCAGAATTTTGTGAAAAGCAACTATATTTCCTAAGAAAGTTAATAATTTTATACAAATGCGATCGGAATAATGAAATTCTAAGAAATTTTTTACGTAGACAGCAAAAAGATTCACACATGAAAGATTTTAGAAGTAATGCTACGATTAACAATAACATCGTTGACAATTAAAAAAAAAAAACCGCTGCCAATTCATTGGCACGTAGCTTCCTCAAACTTAATTTACTGATTCATTTAATTCATTTTTAATTCCAATATTTAAAATTTAATACTTCAGAAAGACAGAAATAACAAAACTCCAACATAATGTATTCAAATTTTTATAGATTATACATTTCCACAAAATTTCACATACATAAAATATATATCACAATTGCCTATAAATTTGCAACTGATATTTAGAGCTCTATGTATTTGAATGTAATTTATAGCATTCGAAACATAATTAAATTACCTATATTTTCTAAACAAAAATTAATTTTCTAGCTATCACGGTTCTTTTGTTATTAACAGAAATGTAAAAATTTAAAAATTAAAAAAAAATGAGTTTTGGATGTTCAACTATTAGGATAGTAAAATTGTCTTATTCGCTTCAAAATTCATTGTCCAGGTATATTATTGATAGTTCTCGGCAGAGTTTTTTTGGCAAAATGATTGGTTCATATAATTTTCAGAGATATTATAAACTAAAATTATCTTTTTATAAATTAAATTAAATTTAATTATAAACTAAATTAAAAAAAAAAATTTATGGAAAATATTAACTTGTAATTTTTTCATGGCCAATTCATATTCAGTAGTAGAAATGGACCCATTCTGCATCACTACCACTGAGTATGAAATTGGTAGATGTCGGACAACAAATTTATTTTCGTGTTGCGTTGAACATTGAACGTGTTATATTGAATGCGTTATGCGGAAAGACTGTTATAATGTGAGGGAATGTATTTTAAAAAATTTGATAAAGACAAATTTTTGTTTTCATTTTTCAATTTCTCAAGTTTTACATTTTTGTTAATAATAAAAAACCGCGATAACTAAAAAATTTTTCTTTTTAGAAAATATAAATATTTTAATTCTCTTTCAAATGCTACCCATCCCATTCAGATACACAGAGCCATCCTCAAGAAATAGATTCTAAAAATGTCTAGAAAAATTTTAACCTCAAAGATCTCTGAAATTTATGAACCAATCACTTTGCCAAAAGAAATCATCCGAGAACTATCAATAATATACCTCTACAATGAATTTTGAAGCGAATAAGACAATTTTACTCTTGTAATAGTTGAACATATAAAACTCATTTTTTTTCATTTTTCAATTTTTACATTATTGTTAATAACAAAAGAACCGTGATAGCTAGAGAATTAATTTTTTTCAGAAAATATAGGTAACTTAATTCTCTTTCGAGTACCACCCACCCCATTTGGATACATAGAGCCGTTCTCGAGAAATTACGATTTAAAAAAAATTGAAAAAAATTTTAACCTCAAATATCTTCGAAATTTATGGATCAATGCTTTTGCCCAAAGAACTCACTCGATTAGTATACAAAATCTACATCTACAAAGAATTTCAAAGTGATTAAGCCAATTTTACTATAGTTATTGAATGACAAAAAAAAATACCTTTTTTTTATAAATTATTTTTTTTCTCAAAAAATAATGAATAAAAAAATCTAAAAATTTAGTAAGTTATAGTACTTAATATCCTTTATAACCAAAAAAATATTCATGTTAATATCTTTTTTTTAATTTCGAAATATAACCTATTTACAAAAAATTACGTTTTCATCAATAACTTATGACGAAATATAGCTATCGACTTTTTTTTTTTTAATTGTAGATAATTTTATCCTACATACAGAGAATTCATGATATATAAACAATATTTGTTCTAAATATTAAAAAAATCGAAAAAAAAAATTTTGAAAATTAAAAAATGGCTATAAAAAAAAAAAATAAATTTTACAAAAATAGAATATTGACCCCAATTGTGGAAGCAAAATCTAAAAAAATGATCACTCTCCCGTTAAAATCGGTCGTGTAGATTATGAGATATCAGCGTACACACACACACACACACACACACACACACACACACACACACACACACACACACACACACACACACACACACACACACACACACACACACACACACACACACACACACACACACACACACACACACACACACACACACACACACACACACACACATCCATACGGACATTTTCTAAAAATAGTGTATTTGATTCCAAATATGCTAAATAACATTTCTAACACATTATCTCATAAACTTTTTTTTTTACTATCACAAAGCTTGCTCTATGAGGAAGCAAAATATACATTGTTCTTTTCTTTTTTAACAACAACAAACAAAATATTGCGATTACATATTAAAATACCTCAGTGAAACAAGCAAGTTTATTTGTAAAAATTATGTGTTACTAAATAATAGAAATATTTAATTAATTATTTAGTCACAAAGTAGAAAACATTTCAGGGATCCATTTCTTAACTTATTATTCTATCTATCTTTGAATAAGAAAATATAGAACTAATCCAAAAGAAAAATGAAATAAAACCATTCCTAAACCTTGCAACCCTAACAAACATAGATAAAAATAATTTGATTGTAATTTTATGCAAAATCAGATTGTATTTGCCTACAATAATTGTTCGCATTCATAAAAGAAATTTTATGAATAGTTCAAGAACAAAAGAAAGAAAGAATTTAGGTAGCTGTACTCACATTGCTAAGATTAAATCGAATATAATGTATTGGAAGTGATCAGTTTCATCATATACTGACATGATCATCCTATAAGATACACTATTCGGCACTGTATTGTAATGTCGAGATTACAATGTCGCGAAAACGATAAAGTTCACGCGATAAATGTTCCTGTTTCGGTCTACGCCTACACGTAATAACCACGGGAATAGGAACTCACGAAAGTAGTCGAACAGTCCTTAAATAACAGTTAAGAGTCGCGTAATTTCGAACTAACAAGCGGCAAGCAGCAGTAACTCATGCATCAAGAAGAAAAGAAAATACCAATATCAGGTAGTACTTACTCTGGAGATGCTGTGATATACTCAGTCTATCTAGTAGCTCTGCGTTGTCTTCTTGACCCAAAGTGTAGCGGGAGATTCAAATGGCAGGAAGGTTTACAGCGAAATAAAGTATGTCGAGTATAATATAATAATAATATTTTATTATAAGTTTAAAGTAATTACACTGGTTATATGCTGATTGTAGTCGAGATATAATAACAACAATTATTCGCGAGACTACAATCAGAGAAGCTTATAATAATGATTACAAGTGATTTTGCACAAACAATATTTCAGAGTCGAAATACAAAATGATTAAAAGCTCGAAGTTTCTAAGACAATAATTGAAATTAATTCTAAGTCGACAAATCAACGGTCAAGGGCTTCGCCTTACAAAGAAAGAAATGGATAGCTTCTACAGAGTAGAGGCGCATGTTCGCTTTTATACTCTCTTTCTTAATTAGATTGATAGAAAAGGTGGAATTCTCTCGAATAATCAAAAGAGTTCAATAGGATGCATGTTGGAGGGGATTTCTAGGAATTAGAGGCTCGTGGTGGGTTGCTATGGAGTGGATGTACAGTCAGTTTAGTCATACGTCAGTCGCAAGTGAAAGTTGTCCTGCTAGTATTGTTACCCTCCGTGTTCTTACGAACGGTTGGTAACTTACCGACCGTCGTAGTATTATCTTAAGGAAAAAAGATAGTACGAGAGAATGCCCAGTAGGCAAACTTATGGAGGTGGGAACGTTCAGTAGCGCACGACGTGACAGTATTAAGTAAAGCAAGTTTCTAATCTAACGCACTGCATACTCTCTAATGCAAATATGTGAATGCTACTCATGCCACAAAAAAAATCTTGAGTTTTAAAATGAACTTTTAAAACGGCGGAGATTTCCAAAGAAAGGTAATACAATGATGCATAAGAGCAATAATAAGTCAAAATCTACCAAAATCACTCCAACCTATTAACCTTCCTTTTTCACGAAAAATACCTACATAATGGAATTAAATTTTTCTTTTGGAAATAATTCAATTTTTTCTTAGTATATAGTTATTCAAATGTTTTTATGATGGTACTATCAAAATTCCTTCAATGTTATTCTACTTAAACAAAGAGGAAAAAATAATATATCTTTTGCCGAATATCTCAGCAGGGAGGGAAGTGAATGATCACTTGAATCATTCCCTATATATTTCTCCTCACATTTTATTTTCTACAAAATTATTTAATACGCACATTATTTCTAAACTTAATCAATGACTCTATTTTTTTTTTAAATACAGCAAAACAACAAAATTATTACATATTAACGATAATAAAATAATTTAATTAATATCAAGATATATGTTCTTATACAAATTCTAATGCATAACGTATGCTATATTTATTACGTAACGTTTTATTAATTCATGTTATTTTTACACCGAAGGTTTTTGTAATTTATTTATAATTTAATTAAGAATTTATTGTAAAAGTGTTTTCTTAAAAGTGAATGATATTAAGTCACAGATTTAGTGTAAGTTTGATAATAATACATTATGTGCTGGATTATATCAGCAAAACTCCCAATTTAAGATACTCTTTAAGTACAAAGAATCACACAACGAAGTAAGAATACCCGTTTATTCCATAGTAATCCGCAACGCCATTTGAATGCTAGGAAAAATCGACATTCAAGACTTAACAGTTAATTCAACATGCAATACAAAGTAAAACCGTAGGTTAAGTGTAGTCTAGTGTTAGGAACAAAATAAATGATTTACTTTATAGAAATTTATAGATGATACGAAATTTTGTATAAATTTATTGAATTTTTATTATTGTTTTTGTTATTGTTTATATATATAAATTTTTATTATGCATTTAATGATATGAATTTTTATTCTTGTTTTTATTATTTGAATTGTTAGTATTATTGAACCTTTTGTAACAAGAAATTACTGATGGTTCAACTATTCCTATAATTGTTGAATCTCTACGATATTCAACAGTCTAAGGGGGAAGGTGTTACGTCTGTGACGTATCCCTATACATTACATTTGATATTCATATTCTCATCAGTAATTTCTTGATCCACAAAATTATGTGATTGCAAATTTATTGACACCCACGTATCAACTAGCAGAGAGAAAAAAAATTGCAACACAGGAAAATGGTAAACATTCTTGTACGAAATGAACCACAATTTTAAACGAACCATATTGAAATTATTTCAAAATTTCTCAAAACATTTTATGAAAGACGTTGTTGTATTTATAGTTAACTTTCCATCTTATAATTGTAATTTGAAATTATTGTAACAGAAAATTACTGATGACTAACTATTATTATACTTGTTGAATCTCTACGATATTCAACAATCTAAGGGGGGAAGTGTTACGTCTGTGACGTATCTCTAAAATCAAATTAACAATGCATATTTATCGTCAGTAATTTTTTGACATACAAATGTCGTATATGCGAATTTTAACAACGTTGCATTCCAATGCAAGCGGCATCACGATGGAGCAAGACAAATTATGAACTGATATGTCTGTGACGTTATTAAATTCCAATATTCATTTCTTTTGACCCACAAACCGATGCGAGTGCGAATTTTAACAGTACAGCAATTTTGGCTACGCAAGAGCCAGCGTGACGTAGCGAGCCACTGACCTTGTGAAACCAACCGCTCATCGCAACTTTGTTTAGAATCAGCACTTTTAAATGTGAAATCGAAATGTTTACTAAATTTGTTTAAAAATATGATTTTGACTCAGCGTCAAAATCATCTTTAACCCAAATTAATCGCTTAATAAATACGGCGACTCTCAACACACAAATTAGTAATCGTGCAAAAGTCGCGAGCTCCGTACCATTCCAGCCGACAAGAGGAGAAACGATTATTATACAGACCAATTCGAGCCTATAACAGACTACGAGAAAATACATATATCTATAAAATCAATAATCTATCGGTATTAATTATCCGCCCAAGCAACGCATATATTACACATATTAATCGAACAGATCGAATATAATTATTTTGTGACTCTATATCAATTTATTGTTAATTTTATAAACGAATAAATAGTGCAATTATTGAACAATCAATCTATTCATTTAGAGAACCTACACCAACAGGAAAAAAAGGTAAATAAGCCAAAATATATCTAACAATCAATTATAAGAGTAGATTCTTTGACATTGAAGACTTAACAACAGTATGACTCCTTCCACATAAGGGAAATTTTTGTAACCGCCATGCTGCTTCCATTGGGCTCAAGTACCGGCCATCAATATATTCAGTAATTTCATCATATATTCCATTACTTTTGTCATTATTTTTTTTAATGTACAAAAAGCTCTATCACTACCTTTATGTATATAATCAAAAATATATTTGATGCTTTGAATTGAAGCACAATATTCAACATTAATATGACATATATATTTTTCTAATAAAAATTTATTGTAAGGAACTACCACTGAATTATCTACTGGAATAACTTTTTTACTTCTTTTAAGTCGATATGTGTAATTATCAGAAGAATTATTTGTTCGTTTATATTGAAGATAACCATTTTTTTTAATGTTGTTGATGATTGAAAAGCTTTAGGAAATTTTTTTACAAACGTCTTTACATTTATCGTAACACGGAGAATTTTCACTATGTGGTCCATGTAACATATGTTTTATAACTAATTTTTGTAATTTTTTATCATTATTAGAAGGTATCTCAGCAGAAATGTGTTTATTAATAGCTTCTGGTGTCATTAATTTATTAGTATGATCTAATGTTACTACAAGATGTGCATACGGTAATCCTCTTTTCTGAAATTCAATAGTATACACATAAGCTAAAGCATTTCCAAAAATTTGATGGTTTTCTATATCATTAACTAAAGACTTAAATTTTGTATAAAATAATCTAACTGTAATATTTGGTATATCATTGGGCGTAGTTCCGATAGGAAATATCGTTAATACATTTTTTAATTCTTTCCACTTAGGATTACACGTCATAGTTATAAATAAATCAGGTCGACCAATATTTCTTACTATTGCCATTGCATCTTGATAATGTTGCTGCATATATCTAGGACTACCTATATAAGTTGCTGGTAGTACAAAAATATTTTCCAGTCTTTCTTGTTTTTTATAATTTTCTGATATATTTAATACACTATACTTCAGTACGTAATTTTTTTTATTTCTGCCTAAAATAATTCATTCTATTGTTTTCTATCATAATATAGGCATGTAAAAAGAATTGTTGGGTTAGTCTCCCTCCAAATAAAAGTGGATTGAAATTTCCTGAATTTGGTCTGTAAGCTAATCTATAAGAATAGTGCTGTAATATTGTCAGAAGGTTTTCTTTTGAATCATATGGTTTTTTAGTATAACCAATACTCCAGCCTAAATCTCCTGAAGGAAAAATAATGGAAATACCATTGGGTCAACATGATGTGATAATTTACTTAAATATGTGTATTCTTTTTCATTAGAACTATTTTTCGGATAAACGCATAGATCATAATTATGAGGGATTACTGATTTGGAAATAATTATAGCTGCACATTCCGACGTTAATGGTTTAGTATAATTATGTTTTTGATTATTATTCTTACGAACAAAATATAATTTATAATTTGTAAGTTTCTCTGTATTAGTTATTTCGTGTAAATATTGATACTGTTTAGCATAAGGATTACTATTTAAAACTTCAGTCAATACTTTTAAATGTTCTTGAGTTGAATCTTTATGACTCTTTATTTTCATTTCAATTGCAGTATTGTCATCATATATACAGCGTGTCCAAAAAGTCTGGAAACACCCAAATAATTTCTCAGCTGAATTACTATTGGAAAATGTTAAGGTCGCCTTTGTAGTAATTTTTTACGAGGAATCCAATGGTGACCTTGGATTCGACCTTGGACCTCATTTTTGAGGTTATTTCAAGGTCAACCTCATTTTTTTAAATGGTAACCCCTATTTTTTATAGCGGAATCTGAAAGAGCGGAAAATTTTACGTCCGGATATGTATTAAGGTATGAGGTTGAGGTTACTCCCAGAGGTCAAATTGAGGTCAAAGTATGATTTCTTAAAAATTTCGCGAGTTCAGTGGTAAAACAAAACAAACAAAGGTAAGGTTTGGTAAGTTCGAACGAAGACTTAAAGGTGACCTCTGATTCGACCTTGAACCTCATTTTGAGCCTCATTTTTGAGGTTATTTCCAGGTCAACCTCATTTTTTTAAATGGTAACCCCTATTTTTTTAGCGGAATCGGAAAGAGTGTGAAACTTTACGTCCAAACATGTACTCAGAACATAGTTCAAGAAGGACCTTGACGTTCATTTGAAGGTCATTTAAACTTAATGACGGTCTGATCTTGTGTAAACTTTTTATCACACTGAGCGAGGTTAATTCTTTAGTAGTTTTCAACGAGAAATCTAATGGTGACCTTGACATTGTCCTTAAAAGTCATGTCAAGTTCAATTTTTTTACATTTAGCGTTACCCAGGAACAACGACGTGGACGTAGTAAAATCTGTTCCCTTTGGGGTGCTTGATTTACGTGAGTCCCCTTGCCTCTCACGATGGGGTGCTTGATTTACGTGAGTCCCCTTGCCTCTCACGATGGGGCGCTTGATTTACGTGAGTCCCCTTGCCTCTCACGATGGGATGCTTGATTTACGTGAGTCCCCTTGCCTCTCACGATGGGGCGCTTGATTTACGTGAGTCCCCTTGCCTCTCACATTTGATTTTTTAAACAGTATAACATCTTATTTCAAGTGCTCGAACTGTTCTCCATTCATTTCTTGACAGTAACCTAATCGATGATAGAAAGCACCAACAGCATTTTCAATCATTTCAGTAGGAATGAGAGCTGATTCATCAATGATCCTTTCACGTAATTCATCTAAGTTTAAGGGTTTTGTTTTGAATACACGATCCTTCAGATAACCCCAATAGAAATAATCTAGAGGCGTTAAATCGGGGGACCTAGCTGGCCATTCAATTGCACCTCTTCGTCCTATCCATCGATTAATGAATACTGTATCTAAGTATGTGCGAACGTTTCGTGCATAATGAGCTACTGCACCGTCCTGTTGATACCATGTGTTATTAAAGTCCTCTCCAGCTATTTCTCTTATAGTAGGAACAATTTGATTCCGCAACATAGTTTCATACTTTTCTGAATTTAAATTGCCATCAATAAAAAATGGTCCTATAATCCTATTATTTAATATTCCAGCCCAGACATTTAATTTTTGTGGATATTGTGACTTGGCTTCTCTTGCCCAATGAGGGTTTTCAACTGCCCAATATCTACAGTTATGTCTATTTACGCTTGAGTCAAGTTGAAATGTAGCTTCATCTGAGAAGACTATATTTGATGGAAAATTTGGATTTTGTACGATGCGTGCCATCATATCATCACAGAATTCAACGCGACGATCGAAATCATCTTCATTTAACTTGTGTATTAGCGTTACTTTAAATGGATGGAACTTCTCTCTCTTTAGTATGTTATGAATAGATGATTTACTTATTTCGTGCACTTGAGCAGCTCTACGAACGGAAGTATGCGGATCTTCGGTGAATGTTAACACAACATCTAAAGATTTCTCTTCGTTACCTGCTGACATTGGTCTGCCTGATCGAGGTAAATCGCTGATAGTGCCGGTATTTTCAAACCTTCTAACAGTTTTTTGAACTGTTGAAAATGATAGTGGAGTTCCACCAACCCTAAATGAAGCATTAAAAATATCTCTTACGGCCCTATAAGATCGCTGCATGTGTCCCCAACCTCTCATCATGAGAATCGTTATTCTTTCTCTATCAGTGAGTTTGTTCATTTTTATTACTCTTCGTAGTAGACCTTATCCAAAAATACTTTTTGAGTTGAAAATAAAAAGAACTTTTAATTTTCAAAAAATATGTTTGAAAGATGACCAACCCTTTCTGTGGTGGTTATGGAATGAATAATAGTTTATTGTCACTCTAACCATACGAAAAATAACAAGTAACAATGTTCAATATTTAAACGCTTCAAAAAATTTTACAATGAATCAGCTCTCATTCCTACTGAAATGATCAAAAATACTGTTGGTGTTTTCGATCATCGATTAGGTTACTATCAAAAAGTGGATGGAAAATAATTCGAGCACTTGAAATAAGATGTTAGACTGTTTAAAAAAATTAAAAAGTTTACACAAGATCAGACCGTCATTAAGTTTAAATGACCTTCAAATGAACGTCAAGGTCCTTCTTGAACTATGTTCTGAGTACATGTTTGGACGTAAAGTTTCACACTCTTTCCGATTCCGCTAAAAAATAGGGGTTACCATTTAAAAAATGAGGTTGACCTCGAATTAACCTCAAAAATGAGGCTCAAAATGAGGTTCAAGGTCGAATCAGAGGTCACCTTCAAGTCTTCGTTCGAACTTACCAAACCTTACCTTTGTTTGTTTTGTTTTACCACTGAACTCGCGAAATTTTTAAGAAATCATACTTTGACCTCAATTTGACCTCTGGGGGCAACCTCAACCTCATACCTTAATACATATCCGGACGTAAAATTTTCCGCTCTTTCAGATTCCGCTATAAAAAATAGGGGTTACCATTTAAAAAAATGAGGTTGACCTTGAAATAACCTCAAAAATGAGGTCCAAGGTCGAATCCAAGGTCACCATTGGATTCCTCGTAAAAAATTACTACAAAGGCGACCTTAACATTTTCCAATAGTAATTCAGCTGAGAAATTATTTGGGTGTTTCCAGACTTTTTGGACACGCTGTATATATAATTGACCACACGAAGGTTCTGCATTTTTTTTGGTAATAAAGTATTTGGCGTTATATGACAAATTTGTCTTTGAATTTTTAAATAATAAATAGCTTTTTTCTTATCGTATTTTATGTTTGCACTAAATACAGCAAAGCAAAATAAGTTATTATATCTGATTAAAGTTCGAAGATTGTTATCATATAATAATAGATTCTTTAGTGTTTTATTCTATATACTTAGCGAAGACAAAATTATTTTACCTTACTACAACAAATTGATTTATTATTTTCTTGTTTCCAATATACTGCCGAACAAAATTTACAAACATAACTCATATTACCAAAATATGATTTATACTCTAAATTTTTATTTTTACTACATTTCTGTTTATTTACTTTTAAAGTAGAAAAGGATGATGACGCGAGATGTTCGAGGACGAGCTGGGCAACGCCTCTCCTACACTATATATATATATATATATATATATATATATATAGGAGAAAGAGAGAGAAGAAGAGAGGGATAGAGAGAGGGGGAGAGAAAGAACTAACAAATGCAATCAATCCGTCTGTCGCCGTTTTCTCATGCTCTGTTTGCAGTTGCTGCACTTTTTTTTGGGAAGAAAAAATACGGACAGCGTTCGACTTGTAATTGAACTGTCAAAAGAATGCGCATACGCCGCGCTGCGCTCGCGTGAGTTTGGCGTTATCCTTGATTTCAATAATAAGAAGTTTCCTTTCAAAAAGTTGCTATGTAATTAATTGATCTCCTTAATTGCGGAGAAAAGGCGCGCATTATAATAAATGCGCGAACGTGCTTCTTGCGCTGATGGCAGGAAGGTGGCATAGTTTGTTTTCAGAAAGCAGCCTGTTATTTGTGTATCGAGCTGAAGAACTGACAACGGAGCGATGCAAAAGTTGTCGACAGAAGTGTCTTCTGCATCACATATAGTTGTCATTAGAGGGACAATGCAGAGGGACGCGGAGGGACGCGGAGGGATGCGGAGGGACGCGACCCTTTTTGCGGAGGGACGCGGAGGGATGCGGAGGGATGCGGAGGGACGCGGAGGGACGCAGAGGGACGCGGAGGGATGCGGAGGGACGCGGAGGGACATGCGGAGGGACAATGTAGACCCCAAATAACGCAAAAAAATAGTGAATTTTACGTTATTTTGTGGAGGGCACTTTGCGGAGGGACGCAGAGGGACGCGGATGGAAGCGGAGAGACGTGGAGGGACGCGGAGGGTCGGGGAGGGATGCGGACGGACGCGGAGGCAGTGTGACCAGGTTGTGGCGATAAATCGCCACTTTTACATGCGTAGTATTACGATATATATTGTATACCTGGCTACACTGCGCGGAGGGACGCGGAGGATTAACGATTCAATTCAGCTTACAATTATATATATATATATATATATATATATATATATATATATATATATATATATATATATATATATATATATATATATGGGATGATTCATGTCAACTGTACACTTCAAAATTTTAAAATCGTTGAAACCCCGAAAATCTTTTTCAAAACTACCTCAAAAACACAGAAAAATTTTTAGCATAAAATATTGTAATGTTCAAAGGTTATAAACAAATGAAAATTTGCAAATTTTCAATTTTTTAGCATTTTGGCAACTTTCATGATTTTTTAACTCAAAAACTTGAAACTTTTTGTATAGCACATTGAATGGCAAAAAGTTGGTAAATTGCAAATAGAATTGGATAGCATTTTTGTTAGATCGGTGTCATCAATTTTTATATTTGACAGTTGACAGCATACCTGTCAAAGACGGTCTGAGTAGCTTCGACAAATTTGAAATTTGTCATACGTCACCAAAAACTACGTTGTAGTAAAGCCTTGGAAATGAGAGCTTGATGAGATTGGGATCATAATTTTAGAAAAAGCTGTGTACATTTAAATTACTCGAAAATACTAAAAACATGGTTAAATAAGTACTAAGCATGGGCCTGTCAAAGAGCGAAGGTCTTGTAAACAACTATAAATATATAACTTAATATTTTTTGCATAAAATGTATAAAATATTTTTGTTGTAAATGCCTTTTTAACAGAAATATCACCCCCATTAAATAATTTAATTTATAATGAACAACTATCATAATAGGGATTAATATAAAATTAATCAAAAAAAGCATTGCAGAGTTTATATGTAAAATTTCACTTTTTCCCGTTGCCATAACTTTATTGTTGAAATTTACTGCTTAAACTCATTTTCAGTTACCTATTTTATAAGCCTGAACCCATAAATATCATGGGAATACTAAATAACATTTCATTATTTGTTATTGCATTGCCTTTGCGTTCTGAAGTGGTTTTATTGGTGACTGCAAGAGTGACAAGTGAAGAGATACAGTTATTATCATTTTTTAAACATTTAAGTAGTCAACTTCGGCTAAATCTGAAAATGGCAAACATCTTTCGTTCACTATGAACGTTCGAAATTTCAAGCACCTAGTTATTTTTACTGTTAAATATATAAACTAATTCCAGCAATAATAAGTTTCGAAATACCAAACGCCGCGGAGAGAGAATCTTTTAACCGTCACGATCCCTATATAGTCGGCTGTTTGGGGGATTTGCGGGAAATCGATTGGGTTCGTAATTTTTGTATGGGTAATTTGTATGCTCAAAATATAATGCCAGCTATAAAAAACTTGAAAATACCAAAAGCCGCTAAGTGAGAATTTTTTTTCCGTCACGACCCCTATATAATCAGCTGATTGGGGTTTTCCGGGGAGTCGATTTAGTTCGTAATTTTTTACATGCAGTTTTTATGCTCAAACAGTAATCCCAGCTTTAAAAAGTTTGGAAATGCCAGACCCTGAGGAGTGAGAATTTTTTTTCCGTCACGATCCCTATATAATCGGCTGTTTGGGGGTTTTCCGGGGAGTAGATTTGGTTCGTAATTTTTTACGGGTAGTTTGTATGCTCATAAAATAATTTCAGGAATAAAAAGTTTGGAAATGTCAAACGCCGCTGAGAGAGAATTTTTTTTTCTTCACGACCCCTATATAATCAGCGGTTTGGGGGTGTTCCGGGTAGTCGATTTAGTTCGTAATTTTTTTACAGGGAGTTTTTCTGCTCAAAAAGTATCTCCTGCTTTAAAAAGTTTGGAAATGCAGACGCCGCGAAGTGAGAATTTTTTTTCCGTCACGATCCCTATATAATAGGCTATTTGGGGTTTTCTGGGGAGTTGATTTAGTACGTAATCTCTTTACAGTAACTTTGTGTGTGCTCATAAAATAATTTCAGCAATATAAAGTTTGGAAATACCAAACGCCGCGGACAGAGAATTTTTTTTCCGTTACTACCCCTATATAATCAGCTGTTTGGAGGTTTTCCGGGGAGTGGATTTGGTCCGTAATTTTTTTACGAGTAGTTTGTGTGTTCATAAAATAATTCCAGCGATAAAAAGTTTGGAAATACCAAACGCAGCGGAGAGACAATTTTTTTTCCGTTACTACCCCTATATAATCAGCTTTTTGGGGGTGTTCCAGGGAGTCGATTTAATTCCTAATTTTTTTCCGGTATTTTGTATTCTCATAAAATAATTCCAGCAATAAAAAGTTTGGAAATACCAAACGCCGCGGAGAGAGAATTTTTTTTCCGTAACGACCCCTATATAATAAGCTTTTTGGGGGTGTTCCGGGGAGTCCATTTGGTTCCTAATTTTTTTGCGGGTATTTTATATGCTCAGAATATAATTCAAGCAATAAAATGTTTGGAAATACCAAACGCCGCGGAGAGAGAATTTTTTTTCAGGCACGACCCTATATAATCAGCTGTTTGGGGGTTTTACGGGGAGTGGATTGGGTTCCTAATTTTTTCGCGGGTATTTTGTATTAGAAAATAATTCCAGCACTAAAAAGTTCGGAAATACCAAACGCCACGGAGAGAGAATTTTTTTTCCGTCACGACTCCTATATAATCAGCTTTTTGGGGGTGTTGCGGGGAGTCGATTTGGTTCCTAATTTTTTTGCGGGCATTTTGTATTAGAAAATAATTCCAGCACTAAAAAGTTTGGAAATACCAAACGCCGCGGAGAGAGAATTTTTTTTCCGTCACGACCCCTATATAATCAGCTTTTTGGGGGTGTTCCGGGGAGTCGATTTGGTTCCTAATTTTTTTGCGGGCATTTTGTATTAGAAAATAATTCCAGCACTAAAAAGTTCGGAAATACCAAACGCCACGGAGAGAGAATTTCTTTTCCGTCACGACCCCTATATAATCAGCTGTTTGGGGGTTTTCCGGGGAGTAGATTTGGTTCCTAATTTTTTTACGGGTATTTTGTATCCTCAGAAAATAATTTCAGCAATAAAAAGTTTGGAAATACCAAACGCCGCGGAGAGAGAATTTTTTTTCCGTCACGACCCCTATATAATCAGCTGTTTGGGGGTTTTCCGGGGAGTGGATTTGGTTCTTAATTTTTTTGCGAGTAGTTTGTGTGCTCATAAAATAATTCCAGTAATAAAAAGTTTGGAAATACCAAACGTCGCGGAGGGACAATTTTTTTTCCGTTATTACCCCTATATAATAAGCTTTTTGGGGGTGTTCCGGGGAGTCGACTTGGTTCTTAATTTTTTTGCGAGTAGTTTGTGTGCTCATAAAAGAATTCCAGCAATAAAAAGTTTGGAAATACCAAACGCCGCGTAAAGAGAATTTTTTTTCAGTTACTACGCCTACATAATCAGCTTTTTGGGGGTGTTCCGGGCAGTCGATTTGGTTCTTAATTTTTTTGCGAGTAGTTTGTGTGCTCATAAAATAATTCCAGCAATAAAAAGTTTGGAAATACCAAACGCCGCGTATAGGGAATTTTTTTTCCGTTACTACGCCTATATAATCAGCTTTTTGGGGGCGTTCCGGGGAGTCGATTTGGTTCCTAATTTTTATTCGGCTATTTTGTATCCTCAGAAAATAATTCCAGCAATAAAAAGTTTGGAAATACCAAACGCCGCGGAGAGAGAATTTATTTCCTTCACGACCCCTATATAATCAGCTGTTTGGGGGTTTTCCGGAGAGTGGATTTGGTTCCTAATTTTTTTTTCGGGTATTTTGTATCCTCAGAAAATGATTCCAGCAATAAAAATTTTGGAAATACGAAATGCCGCGGAGAGAGAATTTTTTTCCTTCACGACCCCTATATAATCAGCTGTTTGGGGGTTTTCCGGGGAGTGAATTTGGTTCGTAATTTTTTTGCAAGTAGTTTGTGTGCTCATAAGATAATTCCAGCAACAAAAAGTTTGGAAATACACAAACACCGCGGAGAGAGAATTTATGTCCGTCACGACCCCTATATAATCAGCTGTTTGGGGGTTTTCCGGGGAGTGGATTTGGTTCCTAATTTTTTTTTCGGGTATTTTGTATCTTCAGAAAATAATTTCAGCAATAAAAAGTTTGGAAATACCAGACGCCGTGGAGAGAGAATTTTTTTCCGTCACGACCCCTATATAATCAGCTGTTTGGGGGTTTTCCGGGGAGTCGATTTGGTTCCTAATTTTTATTCGGCTATTTTGTATCCTCAGAAAATAATTCCAGCAATAAAAAGTTTGGAAATACCCAACGCCACGGAGAGAGAATTTATGTCCGTCACGACCCCTATATAATCAGCTGTTTGGGGGTTTTCCGGGGAGTGGATTTGGTTCCTAATTTTTTTTTCGGGTATTTTGTATCTTCAGAAAATAATTTCAGCAATAAAAAGTTTGGAAATACCAGACGCCGTGGAGAGAGAATTTTTTTCCGTCACGACCCCTATATAATCAGCTGTTTGGGGGTTTTCCGGGGAGTGGATTTGATTCGTAATTTGTTTACGAGTAGTTTGTGTGCTCATAAAATAATGCCAGCAATAAAAAGTTTGGAAATACCAAACGCCGCGGAGGGACAATTTTTTTTCTGTTACTACCCCTATATAATCAGCTTTTTGGGGGTGTTCCATGGAGCGATTTGATTCCTAATTTTTTTTCGGGTATTTTGTATCCTCATAAAATAATTCCAGTACTAAAAAGTTTGGAAATATCAAACGCCGCGGGGAGAGAATTTATTTTCCGTCACGACCCCTATATAATCAGCTTTTTTGGGGTGTTCCGGGGAGCCGATTTGGTTTCTAATTTTTTTGCGGGTATTTTGTATGCTCAGAAAATAATTGCAAGCAATAAAATGTTTAGAAATACCAAACGCCGCGGAGAGAAAATTTTTTTTCCGGCACGACCCCTATATAATCAGCTGTTTGGGGGTGCTCCGGGGACTCGATTCGGTTCCTAATTTTTTTGCGAGTATACTGTATGCTCAGAAAATAATTCCAGCAATAAAAAGTTTGGAAATACCAATCGCCGCGGAGAGAGAATTTTTTACCGTTACGACCCCTACATAATCAGCTTTTTGGGGGTGTTCCGGGGAGTCGATTTGGTTCCTAATTTTTTTGCGGGTATTTTGTATCCTCAGAAAATAACTCCAGCAATAAAATGTTTGGAAATACCAAACACCGCGGAGAGAGATTTTTTTTCCGTTACTACACCTATATAATCAGCTTCTTGGGGGTGTTCAGGGGAGTCGATTTGGTTCCTAATTTTTTTTCGGGTATTTTGTATCCTCAGAAAATAATTCCAGCCATAACAAGTTTGGAAATACCAAAACGCCGAGGAGAGAGAATTTTTTTCCGTCACGATCCCTATATAATAGGCTGTTTGGAGGTTTTCCGGGGAGTGGATTTGGTTCCTAATTTTTTTTCGGGTATTTTGTACCCTCAGAAGATATTTCCAGCAATAAAAAGTTTAGAAATACCAAACGCCGCGGAGAGAGAATTTTTTGCGTTACTACCCCTATCTAATCAGCTTTTTTGGGTGTTCCGGGGCGTCGATTTGGTTCCTAATTTTTTTTCGGGTATTTTGTATCCTCAGAAAATAATTCCAGCCATAACAAGTTTGGAAATACCAAACGCCGCGGAGAGAGAATTTTTTTTCCGTCACGACCCCTATATAATCAGATTTTTGGGGGTTTTCCGGGGAGTGGATTTGATTTGTAATTTTTTTACGAGTAGTTTGTGTCCTCATAAAATAATGCCAGCTATAAAAAGTTTTGAAATACCAAACGCCGCGGAGAGACAATTTTTTACCGTTACGACTCCTATATAATCAGCTTTTTGGGGGTGTTCCGGAGAGTCGATTTGGTTCCTAATTTTTTTTCGGGTATTTTGTATCCTCAGAAAATGATTCCAGCAATAAAAATTTTGTAAATACGAAATGCCGCGGAGAGAGAATTTTTTTCCTTCACGACCCCTATATAATCAGCTGTTTAGGGGTTTTCCGGGGAGTGAATTTGGTTCGTAATTTTTTTGCAAGTAGTTTGTGTGCTCATAAAATAATTCCAGCAACAAAAAGTTTGGAAATACACAAACGCCGCGGAGAGAGAATTTTTTTTCCGGCACTACTCCTATATAATCAGCTTTTTGGGGGCGTTCCGGGGAGTCGATTTGGTTCCTAATTTTTATTCGGCTATTTTGTATCCTCAGAAAATAATTCCAGCAATAAAAAGTTTGGAAATACCCAACGCCGCGGAGAGAGAATTTATGTCCGTCACGACCCCTATATAATCAGCTGTTTGGGGGTTTTCCGGGGTGTGGATTTGGTTCTTAATTTTTTTTTCTGGTATTTTGTATCTTCAGAAAATAATTTCAGCAATAAAAAGTTTGGAAATACCAGACGCCGTGGAGAGAGAATTTTTTTCCGTCACGACCCCTATATAATCAGCTGTTTGGGGGTTTTCCGGGGAGTGGATTTGATTCGTAATTTTTTTACGAGTAGTTTGTGTGCTCATAAAATAATGCCAGCAACAAAAAGTTTGGAAATACCAAACGCCGCGGAGGGACAATTTTTTTTCTGTTACTACCCCTATATAATCAGCTTTTTGGGGGTGTTCCATGGAGCGATTTGATTCCTAATTTTTTTTCGGGTATTTTGTATCCTCATAAAATAATTCCAGTACTAAAAAGTTTGGAAATATCAAACGCCGCGGGGAGAGAATTTATTTTCCGTCACGACCCCTATATAATCAGCTTTTTGGGGGTGTTCCGGGGAGCCGATTTGGTTTCTAATTTTTTTGCGGGTATTTTGTATGCTCAGAAAATAATTGCAAGCAATAAAATGTTTGGAAATACCAAACGCCGCGGAGAGATAATTTTTTTTCCGGCACGACCCCTATATAATCAGCTGTTTGGGGGTGCTCCGGGGAGTTGATTCGGTTCCTAATTTTTTTGCGAGTATACTGTATGCTCAGAAAATAATTCCAGCAATAAAAAGTTTGGAAATACCAATCGCCGCGGAGAGAGAATTTTTTACCGTTACGACCCCTACATAATCAGCTTTTTGGGGGTGTTCCGGGGCGTCGATTTGGTTCCTAATTTTTTTTCGGGTATTTTGTATCCTCAGAAAATAATTCCAGCCATAACAAGTTTGGAAATACCAAACGCCGCGGAGAGAGAATTTTTTTTCCGTCACGACTCCTATATAATCAGCTTTTTGGGGGTATCCGGGGAGTCGATTTGGTTCCTAATTTTTTTGCGGGTATTTTGTATCCTCAGAAAATAATTCCAGCAATAAAATGTTTGGAAATACCAAACACCGCGGAGAGAGATTTTTTTTCCGTTACTACACCTATATAATCAGCTTCTTGGGGGTGTTCAGGGGAGTCGATTTGGTTCTTAATTTTTTTTCGTGTATTTTGTATCCTCAGAAAATAATTCGAGCAAGAAAAAGTTTGGAAATACCAAACGCCGTGGAGAGAGAATTTTTTTTCCGTCACGACGCCTATATAATCAGATTTTTGGGGGTTTTCCGGGGAGTGGATTTGATTTGTAATTTTTTTACGAGTAGTTTGTGTGCTCATAAAATAATGCCAGCTATAAAAAGTTTTGAAATACCAAACGCCGCGGAGAGACAATTTTTTCCCGTTACGACTCCTATATAATCAGCTTTTTGGGGGTGTTCCGGAGAGTCGATTTGGTTCCTAATATTTTTTCGGGTATTTTGTATCCTAGGAAAATAATTCCAGCCATAACAAGTTTGGAAATACCAAAACGCCGCGGAGAGAGAATTTTTTTTCCGTCACGATCCCTATATAATAGGCTGTTTGGAGGTTTTCCGGGGAGTGGATTTGGTTCCTAATTTTTTTTCGGGTATTTTGTATTCTCAGAAGATATTTCCAGCAATAAAATGTTTAGAAATACCAAACGCCGCGGAGAGAGAATTTTTTTGCGTTACTACCCCTATCTAATCAGCTTTTTTGGGTGTTCCGGGGCGTCGATTTGGTTCCTAATTTTTCTCGGGTATTTTGTATCCTCAGAAAATAATTCCAGCACTTAAATGTTTGGAAATACGAAACGCCGCGGAGAAAGAATTTTTTTTCCGTCACGACACCTATATAATCAGCTGTTTGGGGGTTTTCCAGGCAGTAGATTTCGTTCGTAATATTTTTACGAGTAGTTTGTGTGCTCATAAAATAATTCCAGCGATAAAAAGTTTGGAAATACCAAACGCCGGGGAGAGAGAATTTTTTTTCCGTTACTAACCCTATATAATCAGCTTTTTGGGAGCTTTCCGGGGAGTGGATTTGGTTCGTAATTTTTTTACGAGTAATTTGTGTGCTCGTAAAATAATTCCAGCAATAAAAAGTTTGGAAATACCAAACGCCGCGGAGAGAGAATTTTTTTTCCGTTACTACCCCTATATAATCAGCTTTTTGGGGGTGTTCTCTGGAGTCGATTTGGTTTCTAATTTTTTTGCGGGTATTTTGTATCCTCAGAAAATAATTCCAGCAATAAAAAGTTTGGAAATACCAAACGCCGCGGAGAGAAAATTTTTTTTCCGTCACGATTCCTATATAATAGGCTGTTTGGCGGTTTTCCGGGGAGTGGATTTGGTTTCTAATTTTTGTTCGGGTATTTTGTATTCTCAGAAGATATTTCCAGCAATAAAAAGTTTAGAAATACCAAACGCCGCGGAGAGAGAATTTTTTACCGTTACGACCCCTACATAATCAGCTTTTTGGGGGTGTTCCGGGGAGTCGATTTGGTTCCCAATTTTTTTTCGGGTATTTTGTATCCTCAGAAAATAATTCCAGCCATAACAAGTTTGGAAATACCAAACGCCGCGGAGAGAGAATTTTTTTTCCGTCACGACCCCTATATAATCAGCTTTTTGGGGGTGTTCCGGGGAGTCGATTTGGTTCCTAATTTTTTTGCGGGTATTTTGTATCCTCAGAAAATAATTCCAGCAATAAAATGTTTGGAAATACTAAACGCCGCGGAGAGAGAATTTTTTTGTTTACTACCCCTATCTAATCAGCTTTTTTGGGTGTTCCGGGGCGTCGATTTGGTTCCTAATTTTTTTCGGGTATTTTGTATTCTCATAAAATAATTCCAGCAATAAAAAGTTTGGAAATACCAAACGCCGCGGAGAGAGAATTTTTCTTCCATCACGACCCCTATATAATAAGCTTTTTGGGGGTGTTCCGGGGAGTCCATTTGGTTCCTCATTTTTTTGAAGGTATTTTATATGCTCAGAATATAATTCAAGCAATAAAATGTTTGGAAATACCAAACGCCGCGGAGAGAGAATTTTTTTTCCGGCACGACCCTATATAATCAGCTGTTTGGGGGTTTTACGGGGAGTGGATTTGGTTCCTAATTTTTTCGCGGGTATTCTGTATCCTCAGAAAATAATGCCAGCAATAAAAAGTTCGGAAATACCAAACGCCGCGGAGAGAAAATTTTTTTTCCGTTACTACCCCTATATAATCAGCTTTTTGGGGGTGTTCCGGGGAGTCGATTTGATTCTTAATTTTTTTTCGGGTATTTTGTATCCTCATCAAATAATTCCAGCAATAAAAAGTTTGGAAATACCAAACGCCGCGGAGAGAGAATTTTTTTTCCGTCACGACCCCTATATAATCAGCTTTTTGGGGGTGTTCCGGGGAGTCGATTTGGTTCCTAATTTTTTTGCGGGCATTTTGTATTAGAAAATAATTCCAGCACTAAAAAGTTCGGAAATACCAAATGCCACGGAGAGAGAATTTCTTTTCCGGCACGACCCCTATATAATCAGCAGTTTGGGGGTTTTCCGGGGAGTAGATTTGGTTCCTAATTTTTGTGCGGATATTTTGTATCCTCAGAAAATAATTTCAGCAATAAAAAGTGTGGAAATACCAAACGCCGCGGAGAGAGAATTTTTTTTCCGTTATTACCCCTATATAATAAGCTTTTTGGGGGTGTTCCGGGGAGTCGACTTGGTTCTTAATTTTTTTCGAGTAGTTTGTGTGCTCATAAAATAATTCCAGTAATAAAAAGTTTGGAAATACCAAACGCCGCTTAAAGAGAATTTTTTTTCCGTTACTACGCCTATATAATCAGCTTTTTGGGAGTGTTCCGGGCAGTCGATTTGGTTGTTAATTTTTTTTCGAGTAGGTTGTGTGCTCATAAAATAATTCCAGCAATAAAAAGTTTGGAAATACCAAACGCCGCGTAAAGAGAATTTTTTTTCCGTTACTACGCCTATATAATCAGCTTTTTGGGGGCGTTCCGGGGAGTCGATTTGGTTCCTAATTTTTATTCGGCTATTTTGTATCCTCAGAAAATAATTCCAGCAATAAAAAGTTTGGAATTACCAAACGCCGCGGAGAGAGAATTTATTTCCATCACGACCCTATATAATCATCTGTTTGGGGGTTTTCCGGGGAGTGGATTTGGTTCCTAATTTTTTTTTCGGGTATTTTGTATCCTCAGAAAATGATTCCAGCAATAAAAATTTTGGAAATACGAAATGCCGCGGAGAGAGAATTTTTTTCCTTCCCGACCCCTATATAATCAGCTGTTTAGGGGTTTTCCGGGGAGTGAATTTGGTTCGTAATTTTTTTGCAAGTAGTTTGTGTGCTCATAAGATAATTCCAGCAACAAAAAGTTTGGAAATACCAAACGCCGCTTAAAGAGAATTTTTTTTCCGTTACTACGCCTATATAATCAGCTTTTTGGGGGTGTTCCGGGCAGTCGATTTGGTTCTTAATTTTTTTGCGAGTAGTTTGTGTGCTCATAAAATAATTCCAGCAATAAAAAGTTTGGAAATACCAAACGCCGCGTAAAGAGAATTTTTTTTCCGTTACTACGCCTATATAATCAGCTTTTTGGGGGCGTTCCGGGGAGTCGATTTGGTTCCTAATTTTTATTCGGCTATTTTGTATCCTCAGAAAATAATTCCAGCAACAAAAAGTTTGGAATTACCAAACGCCGCGGGGAGAGAATTTATTTTCATCACGACCCCTATATAATCAGCTGTTTGGGGGTTTTCCGGGGAGTGGATTTGGTTCCTAATTTTTTTTCGGTTATTTTGTATCCTCAGAAAATGATTCCAGCAATAAAAATTTTGGAAATACGAAATGCCGCGGAGAAAGAATTTTTTGTCCTTCACGACCCCTATATAATCAGATGTTTAGGGGTTTTCCGGGAAGTGAATTTGGTTCGTAATTTTTTTGCAAGTAGTTTGTGTGCTCATAAGATAATTCCAGCAACAAAAAGTTTGGAAATACCAAACGCCGCGGAGAGAGAATTTTTTTTCCGGCACTACCCCTATATAATAAGCTTTTTGGGGGCGTTCCGGGGAGTCGATTTGGTTCCTAATTTTTATTCGGCTATTTTGTATCCTCAGAAAATAATTCGAGCAAGAAAAAGTTTGGAAATACCAGACGTCGTGGAGAGAGAATTTTTTTTCCGTCACGACGCCTATATAATCAGATTTTTGGGGGTTTTCCGGGGAGTGGATTTGATTTGTAATTTTTTTACGAGTAGTTTGTGTGCTCATAAAATAATGCCAGCTATAAAAAGTTTTGAAATACCAAACGCCGCGGAGAGACAATTTTTTACCGTTACGACTCCTATATAATCAGCTTTTTGGGGGTGTTCCGGAGAGTCGATTTGGTTCCTAATTTTTTTTCGGGTATTTTGTATCCTAGGAAAATAATTCCAGCCATAACAAGTTTGGAAATACCAAAACGCCGCGGAGAGAGAATTTATTTCCGTCACGACCCCTATATAATCAGCTGTTTGGGGGTTTTCCGGGGAGTGGATTTGGTTCCTAATTTTTTTTTCGGGTATTTTGTATCCTCAGAAAATAATTCCAGCAATAAAAAGTTTGGAAATACCAGACGCCGTGGAGAGAGAATTTTTTTTCCGTCACGGCCCCTATATAATCAGCTGTTTGGGGGTTTTCCGGGGAGTGGATTTGATTCGTAATTTTTTTACGAGTAGTTTGTGTGCTCATAAAATAATGCCAGCAATAAAAAGTTTGGAAATACCAAACGCCGAGGAGTGACAATTTTTTTTCTGTTACTACCCCTATATAATCAGCTTTTTGGGGGTGTTCCATGGAGCGATTTGATTCCTAATTTTTTATCGGGTATGTTGTATCCTCATAAAATAATTCCAGTAATAAAAAGTTTGGAAATATCAAACGCCGCGGGGAGAGAATTTATTTTCCGTCACGACCCCTATATAATCAGCTTTTTGGGGGTGTTCCGGGAAGTCGATTTGGTTCCTAATTTTTTTGCGGGTATTTTGTATCCTCAGAAAATAATTCCAGCAATAAAATGTTTGGAAATACCAAACACCGCGGAGAGAGATTTTTTTTCCGTTACTACACCTATATAATCAGCTTCTTGGGGGTGTTCAGGGGAGTCGATTTGGTTCTTAATTTTTTTTCGTGTATTTTGTATCCTCAGAAAATAATTCGAGAAATAAAAAGTTTGGAAATACCAGACGCCGTGGAGAGAGAATTTTTTTTCCGTCACGACGCCTATATAACCAGATTTTTGGGGTTTTTCCGGGGACTGGATTTCATTTTTAATTTTTTTACGAGTATTTTTTGTGCTCATAAAATAATGCCAGCTATAAAAAGTTTGGAAATACCAAACGCCGCGGAGAGACAATTTTTTACCGTTACGACCCCTATATAATCAGCTTTTTGTGGATGTTCCGTAGAGTCGATTTCGTTCCTAATTTTTTTCGGGTATTTTGTATCCTAGGAAAATAATTCCAGCCATAACAAGTTTGGAAATACCAAAACGCCGCGGAGAGAGAATTTTTTTTCCGTCACGATCCCTATATAATAGGCTGTTTGGAGGTTTTCCCGGGAGTGGATTTGGTTCCTAATTTTTTTTCGGGTATTTTGTATCCTCAGAAGATATTTCCAGCAAATAAAAGTTTGGAAATACGAAACGCCGCGGAGAAAGAATTTTTTTTCCGGCACGACCCCTATATAATCAGCTGTTTGGGGGTTTTCTGGGCAGTAGATTTCGTTCGTAATATTTTTACGAGTAGTTTGTGTGCTCATAAAATAATTCCCGCGATAAAAAGTTTGGAAATACCAAACGCCGCGGAGAGAGAATTTTTTTTCCGTTACTACCCCTATATAATCAGCTTTTTGGGGGCTTTCCGAGGAGTGGATTTGGTTCGTAATTTTTTTACGAGTAATTTGTGTGCTCGTAAAATAATTCCAGCAATAAAAAGTTTGGAAATACCAAACGCCGCGGAGAGAGAATTTTTTTTCCGTTACTACCCCTATATAATCAGCTTTTTGGGGGTGTTCTCTGGAGTCGATTTGGTTTCTAATTTTTTTGCGGGTATTTTGTATCCTTAGAAAATAATTCCAGCAATAAAAAGTTTGGAAATACCAAACGCCGCGGAGAGAGAATTTTTTTCCGTCACGATCCCTATATAATAGGCTGTTTGGCGGTTTTCCGGGGAGTGGATTTGGTTTCTAATTTTTGTTCGGGTATTTTGTATTCTCAGAAAATAATTCCAGCAATAAAATGTTTGGAAATACCAAACACCGCGGAGAGAGATTTTTTTTCCGTTACTACACCTATATAATCAGCTTCTTGGGGGTGTTCAGGGGAGTCGATTTGGTTCTTAATTTTTTTTCGTGTATTTTGTATCCTCAGAAAATAATTCGAGCAATAAAAAGTTTGGAAATACCAGACGCCGTGGAGAGAGAATTTTTTTTCCGTCACGACGCCTATATAATCAGATTTTTGGGGGTTTTCCGGGGAGTGGATTTGATTTTTAATTTTTTTACGAGTATTTTGTGTGCTCATAAAATAATGCCAGCTATAAAAAGTTTGGAAATACCAAACGCCGCGGAGAGACAATTTTTTACCGTTACGACCCCTATATAATCAGCTTTTTGGGGATGTTCCGGAGAGTCGATTTGGTTCCTAATTTTTTTTTCGGGTATTTTGTATCCTAGGAAAATAATTCCAGCCATAACAAGTTTGGAAATACCAAAACGCCGCGGAGAGAGAATTTTTTTTCCGTCACGATCCCTATATAATAGGCTGTTTGGAGGTTTTCCGGGGAGTGGATTTGGTTCCTAATTTTTTTTCGGGTATTTTGTATCCTCAGAAGATATTTCCAGCAATTAAAAGTTTGGAAATACGAAACGCCGCGGAGAAAGAATTTTTTTTCCGGCACGACCCCTATATAATCAGCTGTTTGGGGGTTTTCTGGGCAGTAGATTTCGTTCGTAATATTTTTACGAGTAGTTTGTGTGCTCATAAAATAATTCCCGCGATAAAAAGTTTGGAAATACCAAACGCCGCGGAGAGAGAATTTTTTTTCCGTTACTACCCCTATATAATCAGCTTTTTGGGGGCTTTCCGAGGAGTGGATTTGGTTCGTAATTTTTTTACGAGTAATTTGTGTGCTCGTAAAATAATTCCCGCGATAAAAAGTTTGGAAATACCAAACGCCGCGGAGAGAGAATTTTTTTTCCGTTACTACCCCTATATAATCAGCTTTTTGGGGGCGTTCCGGGGAGTCGATTTGGTTCCTAATTTTTTTGCGGGTATTTTGTATCCTCAGAAAATAATTCCAGCCATAACAAGTTTGGAAATACCAAACGCCGCGGAGAGAATTTTTTTTCCGTCACGACCCCTATATAATCAGCTTTTTGGGGGTGTTCCGGGGAGTGGATTTGGTTCCTAATTTTTTTTCGGGTATTTTGTATCCTCAGAAGATATTTCCAGCAATAAAAAGATTAGAAATACTAAACGCCGCGGAGAGAGAATTTCTTTGCGTTACTACCCCTATCTAATCAGCTTTTTTGGGTGTTCCGAGGCGTCGATTTGGTTCCTAATTTTTTTCGGTATTTTGTATCCTCAGAAAATAATTCCAGCAATTAAAAGTTTGGAAATACGAAACGCCGCGGAGAAAGAATTTTTTTTCCGTCACGACCCCTATATAATCAGCTGTTTGGGGGTTTTCCGGGCAGTAGATTTCGTTCGTAATATTTTTACGAGTAGTTTGTGTGCTCATAAAATAATTCCAGCGATAAAAAGTTTGGAAATACCAAACGCCGCGGAGAGAGAATTTTCTTTCCGTTACTACCCCTATATAATCAGCTTTTTGGGGGCGTTCCGGGTAGTGGTTTTGGTTCGTAATTTTTTTACGAGTAATTTGTGTGCTCGTAAAATAATTCCAGCAATAAAAAGTTTGGAAATACCAAACGCCGCGAAGAGAGAATTTTTTTTCCGTTACTACCTCTATATAATCAGCTTTTTGGGGGTGTTCTCTGGAGTCGATTTGGTTTCTAATTTTTTTTCGGGTATTTTGTATCCTCAGAAAATAATTCCAGCAATAAAAAGTTTTGAAATACCAAACGCCGCGGAGAGACAATTTTTTACCGTTACGACTCCTATATAATCAGCTTTTTGGGGGTGTTCCGGAGAGTCGATTTGGTTCCTAATTTTTTTTCGGGTATTTTGTATCCTAGGAAAATAATTCCAGCCATAACAAGTTTGGAAATACCAAAACGCCGCGGAGAGAGAATTTATTTCCGTCACGACCCCTATATAATCAGCTGTTTGGGGGTTTTCCGGGGAGTGGATTTGGTTCCTAATTTTTTTTTCGGGTATTTTGTATCCTCAGAAAATAATTCCAGCAATAAAAAGTTTGGAAATACCAGACGCCGTGGAGAGAGAATTTTTTTTCCGTCACGACCCCTATATAATCAGCTGTTTGGGGGTTTTCCGGGGAGTGGATTTGATTCGTAATTTTTTTACGAGTAGTTTGTGTGCTCATAAGATAATGCCAGCAATAAAAATTTGGAAATACCAAACGCCGAGGAGGGACAATTTTTTTTCTGTTACTACCCCTATATAATCAGCTTTTTGGGGGTGTTCCATGGAGCGATTTGATTCCTAATTTTTTTTCGGGTATGTTGTATCCTCATAAAATAATTCCAGTAATAAAAAGTTTGGAAATATCAAACGCCGCGGGGAGAGAATTTATTTTCCGTCACGACCCCTATATAATCAGCTTTTTGGGGGTGTTCCGGGTAGTCGATTTGGTTCCTAATTTTTTTGCGGGTATTTTGTATCCTCAGAAAATAATTCCAGCAATAAAATGTTTGGAAATACCAAACACCGCGGAGAGAGATTTTTTTTCCGTTACTACACCTATATAATCAGCTTCTTGGGGGTGTTCAGGGGAGTCGATTTGGTTCTTAATTTTTTTTCGTGTATTTTGTATCCTCAGAAAATAATTCGAGCAATAAAAAGTTTGGAAATACCAGACGCCGTGGAGAGAGAATTTTTTTTCCGTCACGACGCCTATATAATCAGATTTTTGGGGGTTTTCCGGGGAGTGGATTTGATTTTTAATTTTTTTACGAGTATTTTGTGTGCTCATAAAATAATGCCAGCTATAAAAAGTTTGGAAATACCAAACGCCGCGGAGAGACAATTTTTTACCGTTACGACCCCTATATAATCAGCTTTTTGGGGATGTTCCGGAGAGTCGATTTGGTTCCTAATTTTTTTTTCGGGTATTTTGTATCCTAGGAAAATAATTCCAGCCATAACAAGTTTGGAAATACCAAAACGCCGCGGAGAGAGAATTTTTTTTCCGTCACGATCCCTATATAATAGGCTGTTTGGAGGTTTTCCGGGGAGTGGATTTGGTTCCTAATTTTTTTTCGGGTATTTTGTATCCTCAGAAGATATTTCCAGCAATTAAAAGTTTGGAAATACGAAACGCCGCGGAGAAAGAATTTTTTTTCCGGCACGACCCCTATATAATCAGCTGTTTGGGGGTTTTCTGGGCAGTAGATTTCGTTCGTAATATTTTTACGAGTAGTTTGTGTGCTCATAAAATAATTCCCGCGATAAAAAGTTTGGAAATACCAAACGCCGCGGAGAGAGAATTTTTTTTCCGTTACTACCCCTATATAATCAGCTTTTTGGGGGCTTTCCGAGGAGTGGATTTGGTTCGTAATTTTTTTACGAGTAATTTGTGTGCTCGTAAAATAATTCCCGCGATAAAAAGTTTGGAAATACCAAACGCCGCGGAGAGAGAATTTTTTTTCCGTTACTACCCCTATATAATCAGCTTTTTGGGGGTGTTCTCTGGAGTCGATTTGGTTTCTAATTTTTTTGCGGGTATTTCGTATCCTTAGAAAATAATTCCAGCAATAAAAAGTTTGGAAATACCAAACGCCGCGGAGAGAGAATTTTTTTTCCGTCACGATCCCTATATAATAGGCTGTTTGGCGGTTTTCCGGGGAGTGGATTTGGTTTCTAATTTTTGTTCGGGTATTTTGTATTCTCAGAAGATATTTCCAGCAATAAAAAGTTTAGAAATACCAAACGCCGCGGAGAGAGAATTTTTACCGTTACGACCCCTACATAATCAGCTTTTTGGGGGCGTTCCGGGGAGTCGATTTGGTTCCTAATTTTTTTGCGGGTATTTTGTATCCTCAGAAAATAATTCCAGCCATAACAAGTTTGGAAATACCAAACGCCGCGGAGAGAATTTTTTTTCCGTCACGACCCCTATATAATCAGCTTTTTGGGGGTGTTCCGGGGAGTGGATTTGGTTCCTAATTTTTTTTCGGGTATTTTGTATCCTCAGAAGATATTTCCAGCAATAAAAAGTTTAGAAATACTAAACGCCGCGGAGAGAGAATTTCTTTGCGTTACTACCCCTATCTAATCAGCTTTTTTGAGTGTTCCGAGGCGTCGATTTGGTTCCTAATTTTTTTCGGTATTTTGTATCCTCAGAAAATAATTCCAGCAATTAAAAGTTTGGAAATACGAAACGCCGCGGAGAAAGAATTTTTTTTCCGTCACGACCCCTATATAATCAGCTGTTTGGGGGTTTTCCGGGCAGTAGATTTCGTTCGTAATATTTTTACGAGTTGTTTGTGTGCTCATAAAATAATTCCAGCGATAAAAAGTTTGGAAATACCAAACGCCGCGGAGAGAGAATTTTCTTTCCGTTACTACCCCTATATAATCAGCTTTTTGGGGGCGTTCCGGGTAGTGGATTTGGTTCGTAATTTTTTTACGAGTAATTTGTGTGCTCGTAAAATAATTCCAGCAATAAAAAGTTTGGAAATACCAAACGCCGCGAAGAGAGAATTTTTTTTCCGTTACTACCTCTATATAATCAGCTTTTTGGGGATGTTCTCTGGAGTCGATTTGGTTTCTAATTTTTTTTCGGGTATTTTGTATCCTCAGAAAATAATTCCAGCAATAAAAAGTTTGGAAATACCAAACGCCGCGGAGAGAGAATTTTTTTTCCGTCACGATCCCTATATAATAGGCTGTTTGGCTGTTTTCCGGGGAGTGGATTTGGTTCCTAATTTTTGTTCGGGTATTTTGTATTCTCAGAAGATATTTCCAGCAATAAAAAGTTTAGAAATACCAAACGCCGCGGAGAGAGAATTTTTTTGCGTTACTACGCCTATTTCATCAGCTTTTTTGGGTGTTCCGGGGAGTCGATTTGGTTCCTAATTTTTTTCGGGTATTTTGTATCCTCAGAAAATAATTCCAGCAATTAAAAGTTTGGAAATACGAAACGCCGCGGAGAGAGAATTTTTTTTCCGTCACGACCCCTATATAATCAGCTGTTTGGGGGTTTTCTGGGCAGTAGATTGGGTTTGTAATTTTTTTACGAGTAATTTGTGTGCTCGTAAAATAATTCCAGCAATAAAAAGTTTGGAAATACGAAACGCCGCGGAGAGAGATTTTTTTTCCGTTACTACCCCTATATAATCAACTTTTTGGGGGTGTTCTCTGGAGACGATTTGGTTTCTAATTTTTTTGCGGGTATTTTGTATCCACAGAAAATAATTCCAGCAATAAAAAGTTTGGAAATACCAAACGCCGCGGAGAGAGAATTTTTTTTCCGTCACGATCCCTATATAATATGCTGTTTGGCGGTTTTCCGGGGAGTGGATTTGGTTCCTAATTTTTTTTCGGGTATTTTGTATCCTCATAAAATAATTCCAGCAATAAAAAGTTTTGAAATACCAAACGCCGCGGGGAGAGAATTTTTTTTCCGTCACGACCCCTATATAATCAGCTTTTTGGGGGTGTTGCGGGGAGTCGATTTGGTTTCTAATTTTTTTGCGGGTATTTTGTATGCTCAGAAAATAATTTAAGCAATAAAATGTTTGGAAATACCAAACGCCGCGGAGAGAGAATTTTTTTCTCTTAGGTCATCTTACGAATTCCGTGTTAGGGGTGGGGTTAGTTTGGAATGGATTTATTTTAATCAATTTTGATGTATTCTTCCATTATTTGTAGTACATTATGTCATCCATGTGGAAAAAAGTGGTTTTTCGAAAATCGAATTTTCGTTAGATCGCAACGTTGCAAACTTCAAACCATTTAGCAGATTATATTAGTTTAGAATATGTCCTTACCAAACTTTGTCAAAATTTGTCTGTTATAACCTCTTTTTCAGTTACCTATATTATTAACCTAAACTCATAAAAATATCTTATAAAAGAATGTCACGGAAACGCTTGATAATTCCATTATTCAATGAAGTTCCTTAAAACTGCCAGTAATTAACGTACATTTTCATCATCACTCAATCCAATATATATTATTTCTGTAATATAACACTCTGTATTAGTTTGGAATATTAGTTGCTATCATATAAACAGAAAAGTTATTTAACTTATGCGATATATAAAGTTTTTGAGAATAAACACCAGCTTGCCAACAAATTTTTTAGTAGACTTTTATTACTAAAAACTAAAAAGAACTCAAAAAATATTTATTCATTATTATTCATATTTTTGAAACTACTTTTCACTATAATATAGTTCTCAAATTATATGCCAATATTTGAATTTTATTTAAACAATATTATTGACACATACCTTGCATATAGTCCATAGGTGTCATAAAATAATAAGAATCGATAATAACCAAATTCCATCCACATTTCCATGACCAGCTATAAAGCTTGATGTTGGCTCCGTCGATCCTGCAAGATACAAGACAAAACAGAGAATCACTTTTTTAAATATGAAACAATAATGCATGAGAGATTTTAACTTAAAAAATATTCTACTTATCTGAAAGAGGCAGATGCTGACAGGGACACAGATGATGATAATAAACTGCTACTTATGAAAATTTAACTGCACAGCTGACAGCAGACATTCAGTTCATTTCAGTACAACAAACATCAACAAACACGAAAATTAAATGTCTCATAAAGACATAACCAAGCACGTATAGTTTTAAGCCTACTGTCATCTATCTTGTTCGCAAATATCATTTACGTAAAAAATGAGGAACAAGCAACAACCAGAAGGAACAAATGGTGGTTTTTCATTGGGTATATTTAATATTTATAACTACATGTTGATCCATTATTCTCATCAACTGTTTTTTTTTACATCAATCAGAGAACATAAACTAAATTCAATATTATTTAATAAATTAATTTTTTAATAATTATTTGAAATGATTAACGTAAACAATTGAACTTCTATTTATATAATTACTATACCCAGAAAATTGAAGCGATACCACTATAGTGGTGGGTATATTAAAAGCTATTAAAAATGTTTTTCGTTAATTCTAAAAACATACCTCAAAAATAATATAAACAAAGTTTTTCCGGATGTAATAAATATTATAGAGATACGAATTACATTTAATGAATAAATTCGGTTTTTGTAGATGTAGTAAGGTTCGGACTTGTTTACAGAAACGGACACTGATAGTTTGAATTTTCTTTACAAACTGCAAGTTTATTTGTTTAAAGTCATGTAACAGAATGTTTAATAATAAAAATATTTTGACTAATTCGTGTCGGAAACCCGAAAAATTATCTGAAACATCGTGCGCTAATATACCGGTGTCTTATTCTCTAAACTTTATGTCAGTGCGTTAAATGCGAGACAAGAGGTTCAGACCAATCAGAGAGCTTCTTTAGAAGGAAAAGCATGATACTGTATACGCGTCGATTCTACACGCGTTGACAGGTTGACAATCGAAAATGATACTAGAAGTAAATATTGCACGTAAACAGCCTGTAATTGTGGGGAATTCAAAAGTGGAGTTTATTCTTGTGAATTTTTTTCCATTACAATTTAGTAAATAATGTAGTAATTGTACATAATATTAAGGCTGTTGTTAAACATCCGACAGATGAAAAAAAACATACTTTCTGTCGGAAATAAACATCAAACATACAGAAATAATAAAGAATCTGTCGTAAAAGTACTAAATTCGCACTAAAATAGCGAAATTATGCATAAAATAACTACTTAAACATATTTAAAACAAAATCTGTCGGAAATAGTAACCTCAAAGCTAGCGAAAACAATGGAGATGGGTAACTGGGAGAAAATATACATAACTACCGTCAGATGACGCAACTTCGACATTACGACTATAAAGCGGAATAGGAATGAAATAGATACAAAATATTACAAGGAAATATAACCTTTTACCCATACAATCTTCCTCTCTACTAATACACATTGCATCACTTTTGTCTTGTAAGGGAGCATACTTATCAATCATTGCCTTCTAGCAATAAAATTTCATATCATACCAAAAATTCGACATCTTCAATTACTAAAAAAAAATATACAGAAATAAAAGTAAAATTACATGAAAACTATATAAAAATAAAAAAGTAGTGATTTAAAATTTTATGTTTAGTATAATTTCACTAATAACATTACTCAACTCATTACTAACCCAACAAACCTTGCAATCAGCGGACTGCCAACTGCCACTGTATCCATTGTATAGTATAAGTAGATGTAATAATAAAAACCAGAGGGCAGAGGAGTGATAGGCCAAGTACAAATCGTGATAGACTAAAGATTATATAGGTGTAATAAACCAGGGCGAGGGGGGGGGGGGGGATAAAGGAAATTACAAAAATCCAAATCGTGAAAGAGGAAAGATTATATAGGTGTAATAAACCAGGAGATGGGGGGGGGGATAAAGAAAAATACAAAAATCCAAATCGTGATAAATTAAAAATTATATAGGTGTAATAAACCATGGGTCAGGGAGGGGGGGGGGGGATAAAGAAAAATACAAAAATCCAAATCAATCCAAAACACCACAGAGGACGATGTCAATAAGCGAATATAGTTAACAACCAGAATAGAGAACGATAGCAAAGACAAATATTACGAATTATGAGATTACGAAATACGGCGGAATAGAATGGAACAACGGAATGCTTCAACCATAGACTAAAATCATTATAGAAATTATATTATGTATCTGTTGGACGTTTAATATCAGCGTAATATGATACTAATAACAATAATATTACAAATTATTGTATTATTCTTTTTTAGCCTCAGAAGTAGATTCCTCTATACCTTCCTCACCTCTCTCTAGTGCAGATTATGGAAATAATTTAAGTCAAATGTTGGAAGACGCAGAGACCAACAGCGATATTGTTTCGGTTCCTATGAAGTATGTGAAGGATTCAGTAGAATTTTTGAATAATGTGAAAGCTTTATACAACAGAAATAATTGTACTCGAATGCAAAAACTGCAAATATTGACTTTAATACCAGAATCTTGGAGTACAAATAGATATCATGAAGCACTTTGACACCAATCGCAGAATGATAAGTGTTGCTAAACAAAATTTGCAGGATCATGGATTATTAGCAACACCTAATCCCAAATGAGGTTAGTTTTAGTTTTTACATGTAATCATTTTTCTTGTATGTCAGATGATAAATATAATAATATTACGAACCCAAAGTTTTGACACATTGTTATTTGTGATTTAAAACTATAGTACCGCGTGTTATTTGCAATATATATTTTGATTTTTTTTATAATTAATCTTTATAATAATTAAATGACTGTTTTAAAATTATATAACAGATTGTTTGAAACTTCTGTACTCAACTTTAATTTATTCTATATTTAATTGGAAATACTTATCGATGTTTAACATAGAAGTATATTCCATACTTAGTCATACACATATTCTGAATATGCTTTCCCATGAGCACGTAATAGATGTAAAAATGACCGAGCCCATAAAATAATTATATATTCTTATTAAGATTCATTTGCTACCATCTCGAAGTTGAGTTTTACTTTTAGAACTTCATAAGGCCTAGAGGAACTTGGGCAATTATTTTTCACAATATCAAATATAGCATACGATTTTTTATTTTAATAATCTTATAAAATTCTACTATTTTTATTTATAACCTTTAAAAAACATTTAAAATACTAAAAAAAAAAATTGCATCTGTGACAATTTCTATTACATTATATAACTGGAAAAAGGGAGAGAAAAAATGGCCGACAGTGTGTAGACGCGATTTAGACCGTTGCGAGTTATAGTATAAAAAATAGAGGTTAGTGGAAGGCAAAGAAGGTAAAGTGAGAAGTGATATTGTAAGGTGGGAGAGAAGGAAGAAGGTAGTGAAAGTTGCGGGCAGGAGGATGTTAGGAGTAGATAGGCGGGAAAGATAAGGGTACGGCCACACTGTTACGATACGGAGGCATAGAGTAGAAGAAGTTTAAGGTACAGCCACACTGTGAGACAGGAACAGGCAGGAGTCAAAGAACCAACTGAATTCTACATTGTGAAATGAACAAGACAATGCAGAGGAAAGAGGAACAGGAAAAGATAGGGGATATAGAGATGCGCAAAAACGCCGAGCACACTCCGAGTAGGGCAAGAGCACTTCAGCTGGGGAGAATGAGGGCGCGAAGCATGGAGACGTGCAGGGGAAGTTCCAACCAGGAGTCGAGGGGGGAACAGGGCTCAAGGAAAGAACGGAAAAGAGGAAAAAGGGATTCCCGGTAGATGGAGAAGGGGAGAGGACGAAAAGGAGCATGAGTAACGGAGGGATTGGCACGGACGAGGAAGAAGAGGATAAAAAACAAGAGGAATTGGAGTGGGAAGAGGACAAGGGGTGTGCAGATGACACGGTTATAGAGGTAAAAGATAACGAGGGGAGAGATGAAGAGGAAGAGGAATGGAATAGAAAGGTGGAAGAGACGGTCGAAAAATGTAGCATGAGCGAAGTGAAAAAGCTACTCAAGATGGTGATGTCAGATTACAGGACCAGAACAAAGGAGTTGGAAAGGGAGAAAGCAAAACAGGGGAAACAAGATCAGAGCGAGCTAATAAAAGGATTTGAAGATATGAAAAAGCATGTGGATGAGAGCAACGAAAAATGGAGAAGAGGCGTGAATGAAGAAATAGGAAACCTGAAGGCAGAGATACGGCAGATGAAATCAGAAATGGAAGAATGGAAGGGGCTAGGAGGGGGCCAGGACCACATAGATAGAGAGAAAGAATTGAGAAAGGAGGTGATGGAGCTGAAGAAGTGGAGAGAGGAAGTGGTGAGTAAGGAGAAGAAGGAGGAGGAGGAGGCCATACCACAGACGCAAACAGGAGAGGCTAGGGGGGACAAACAGGAACTAAGGAACTGGAAGGAGATGGAATGGATGGCAGAGGAAAGGGAAAGGGATAAGACTTGGAAAAATATAATCATCGTAGGATTAGAGGGAAATAAGAAATACAATAGCAAAGATATAGGGACCTGGCTGAAGCAGGAAATAGAAGTGGAAGCTAGAATAGAGAAAGTATGGAGAGTAAGGACCAAGACAGGAAAGTTCTTGGTTGGAGCTCAATGTGGAAGCGAGAGGGATAAGAGAGAGGTGATAGTGAATAAGAAGAAACTGGGAGACAAGGAGATATATATATATATATATATATATATATATATATATATATATATATATATATAGAGAACGATCTAACGTGGACGGAGAGAAAGTTAAGAGAAAAGGCATGGGACAAAGCCCCAGAACTAAAGGAAGAAGGAATAACGGCAAAGGTAGTGGGGCTGAGGAAGGTTAAGACGAGCGAAGGAACGTGGACGTGGAGCGAGAGGAAGGGGAAGTGGTTTCTGGACAAGGAGGTTAAACTGCAAAACCAGGACTAGGACAGAAGGGGATAATGGGGACGGAGTCGCAAGGCAGGCGGTGAAGAGGAAAGAAAAAAGAGGGAGGACAGGTAAGGACATTAAAGCAATTTTTTGGAATGTTGCAGGTACAGAGAAAATGAAGGAAGGGGATTGGGACTATGTGAGGAAGTTTGATATAATAGGACTGGCGGAGACATGGGAGGAGAGAGGAAGGGGAAGAAAAGCAGAAGCGTACTTGAAGGACTTCGTGGTAAAGCAGAAATTTGCGATTAGAGAAAAAAAAGGGGGAAGAGCGAAAGGTGGATTACTCCTGGCTATAAGAAAGAGCCTGGTAGAGGAAATGGAATGGGAGGAGAAGGACACAGAAGAGGCCATAGCGGCAAGGTGGAGGAAGGACGGTAAGACGTGGGTATGGGGTGTAACGTACATGAGGCACAGCAGGAAAGACAATTATAAAGTCATGGAAGATTGGATGGAGAACAATAAGGAAGGAGTCACAATAATAAGCGGAGACTTTAATGCAAGGACGGCGGAAGAAGGAGGACTGTGGGACAGCGAAGGAGAAAAGGAAGGGAGGAAGAGCAAGGACAAGGTGATAAATGAAGAAGGAAGGGAGCTGATAGATTGGGCGGAGGACCAAGGAATAGGTATAGGAAACGGGGCTGCAAAAGGAGATGAAGAAGGGGAGTGGACACAGGTCGGACAGAGAGGATGCACAACGATAGATTATGTGATCAGAAATGAGGAAGGGAGGCTCAAGATACAAGAGATAGTAGTAGGAAGCAGGATTAAATCGGACCACTTACCAATAGAAGTGAGAATTGAAGGGAAGAGAGGTGCAAGGAAGGAGACGGAAGAGAAGGAAGAAGGGAACAAGAAGAGTGTAATAAGATGGGACGCGGAAGGCATAGAAGAATACCAAAATAAGCTAGAGAGAGGAGTGAAGGCGAGGAATTGGAAGGAGCTGAAGGAAAGGGTGAACGAGGCAATGCCAAGAATAGGGATAAGAGGAAAAAGGGAGGAGCATTATGAAGAGAAGTGGTGGGACGAGGAATGTCATAAAAAGGAAGGAGGACTTAAAAAGTCATTGAAAGAGTTGAAAAATCTGAGAATAGGGGAAGAAGAATGGAGAAAGAGGAGAAGGGAATATAGGAACTTTATAGAATGCAAAAAGCGCAACAAAGGGAAAGGGTGGCTGAGGGAGATGGAAATGGATAGAGGAATGAGACTCTTCTGGGACGCAGTTTGTATAAGGAGGAGGAATGGAACGCCGGATGATACAATAACGAAGGATCAATGGAGAGACCACTTTAGAGGTCAATATATAACGGGAGAAGGAGCAATAACGACAGGCAGAGGTGAAGGGGAGGAGGAGAAGGGTGAACGGTTAGAAGACATTTCAATAGAGGAAGTGAGGGAGGCAATAAAAAAGCTGAAAAAGAAAAAGGCAGCGGGACAAGACCAAATAACAAATGAGGCGTGGATCTACGGAGAAGAGCTAATAATCGAGGAATGGACGGATGTGCTTAACGGGATTTGGAGAGGAGGGGAGGTCCCAGGGGAGTGGAAAACGGGAATGATTAAACCCATACATAAGAAAAGGGACAAGAAAGAGGTGGGAAATTACAGAGGAATCACGTTAATGGACACAGGGTATAAGATCTATGCGGAAATAGTAAGAAAAAGACTAGAGATGGAACTGGAGGAGAAAAAGGTGCTGGATATCACACAGATGGGGTCCAGAGAAGGAAAGGGAACGGCAGAGACCATATATGTACTAAAAGAGGTAATTAGGAAGGGGATAGAAAGAGAGAAAGGTAAGATCCTAGTGTGCTTCGCAGACATGAAGGCCGTTTTCGACAGACTGAAAAGGGACAGGATATAGGAGAGACTAGCGAAGAAAGGAATAAATACGAGGTTGGTAAGGAGAATAAGAAGCCTGTTCGAGGGAACAAGGGCGAAGGTTGTAATTGGAGGTGAGGTAATTGATGAATTTGGAGTCAAAGAAGGGGTGAGGCAGGGGTGCCCGTTGAGCCCTACACTGTTCAATGTAGCGATGTCAGACCTGGAAGAAGAGATGGGGAAAGTACAGGGAAGTGGAGCATGGTTAGGGAAAAAGAAATGGATCAAGACTATAACATACGCGGATGATGTAGCCCTAATTGCAGAGGAGGAAGAGGTGATGAAAGATATGCTGAAAAAGTTTAGAGGGTGGAGTGAAAGGAAAGGATTGGAGCTGAACGCAAAGAAAACGAAAATCATGTTGTTTAGGAAAAAGGGAGGTAGAGAAAAGGAAGTGACATTTAGATGGAAGGAGGAAGAATTGGAGAAGGTGAAAAAATTTGAATACCTTGGATACACGATGAAAGGAAACAGTGCGGACACTGAACATGTAAAGAAGATAAAGGGGAAAGCAAATGGGACGGTAGGAAGGATTTGGAGTCTGGCAGAAAGGAAATTTAAAAACTCCTGGGAATGGAGAATGAGGTTGTTCGAGATAATGGTAAAGGGGGTGGTACTATATGGGGCAGAAAACTGGGGGTGAAGAGAATGGAAGGAGATAGAGAGCGTTAAGATGAAATACGTAAGATGGACTCTAAAGCTTAACAGAACCACACCATGGCATACGATAAGAAAGGACACAGGGATAAGGAAAGTGGAAGTGGACGCGGCTGAAAGAGCAATGAGGTTCGAGGAAAAACTAAGCGGAGCAGTGGCAGGGTCATTGGAAAGGATGGCGGGGGAACAGGCATGCCTGGACGAGGAAGAAAAATGGAGGAAACAGGACAGGAAAGAATCGTGGAATGGAAAAAGGGAATTCCTAGAGAGCGCGGGCATATCCGTGAAGGAGTGGAATGACTGCATAAGAGCAGGATGGGGAAAAAGAGCGGAGGTAAGAGAGAAAAGAGATGATAGGTTTAGAGAGCAAACGGACAGGGAGGTGATGAGATCGACCTACGCAGAAGAAGTGAAAGAAGTGCTAGGGAAAGAAGAAAAAATCTACGGAAAAGAGGAGGTAAGAAATGCGAGGAATGGGATAGAGATTATAGGAAGATTCAGAATGGGCAATGAGGCAAAGGCAAATGAGTATTGGAGAAGAGAGGAAGAGAAATTATGCAGAGCTTGCAAAGAAGAGCCGGAGACGATGAGGCACGTATTGATGGACTGCGCCATCACAGGAAGGAGTAGCATGGATTGGAAAAGACAGCTCAAAGGAGATGGGATAAGTATATGCAGGTTAAATGAGATAAAATGGAAAAGAAAAAGAGAGGAGATAAGGAGGCAAGGCGGACAGGACGGAATGGTGGGGGGACCCTAAAAGTGGAACTGGGAAGGATAGCACGCAGGGAACATTGCAGGGGGACCTGCAAGAGGGAGGGAACAGGAACGTCGGGAAGACCCTAAGGTAAGAGGAGAATGGAACAGGGGGATGGAAAGACCCTAAGAGGGGAGAGAGAGCAGAGCAGGAAGCTGGCCAGAAAGCACGTGCGCATAACCAAAAAAAAAAAAAAAAAGAATGAAAAAGTAAAAGACAGCAAGGCATAGTAGAACACGAGGGGACAAATTTGCGAATAGAAAGAGAGTGGAAAAATGGAAGGAAGGCTCATAAAAACACAGCGGAGGCTGTACGAAGTCAGAAACAAGCTGAGGAGGGTAGAGGAGGAGATAGAGAGATTCAAGAAAGAAGGTGAAAGGAAGGAGAGGGAGTGGAAAATGCAACAAGCGAAGTGGAAGAGAGATAAGAAGGCAATGGAGGAGAGGCTGAGGAAATTGGAGGAGAAAATGGGAGGAGATGAAAGAAAAAAGGAGGAGGACGTGATATTCGGAGAGTGGAGTGAATGGGACGAGGACGTGATGAAGGCTGAATCAAGTGAGGAGAAGGGTAAAGGGACAAGGGGAAGGAAAAGAATGAGGAGCGAGGTGTCAAAGGTGAGCGGAGGGTCCAGAAGGAGAAGCAGAAGTGTAAAGAGGGCACGACAGAAGGTACATAGGAGCAGAGAGAGAAAAACGGGAATGGGAGGTGATATAATTGAGAGGCACAGGAATAAGGTAATAATGGTAAGGAAAGGAAGGAATTGGGAGGAGGATCTAGAAGTAGAGGAGTGGTTACGGGCAGAGCTGGGAGAAGAGTTGGACATCCAAGTGCCAGAAACGAAGGACAGGCAGATGTTCAAGATTTGGTGCGAAGGAAAAGGGACGAGAGAGAGGATATGGGAAGAGAGGAAGAGGTGGGAGGAGGAGGAGGTAGCAACCCTGGAAGTATGGAGATCAATGGCGGAGAGGAGAGCGAGAGTTAAGATGTACGAAGGGATGAAGGAAATGGCCAGAAAAGCTGGTTTTAAAGATGCGAAAATAGTAATAAAGGAAAATGGTTGGAGAGAAGGGGAGATGGACGAAAGAACAGAAAAGGGCAGAGGAGAATGGGAGAAGGAAAAGGAGGCGTAAGGGTAGGAGAGAGAAAAAAAGAGGAGAAGGAGAGGAAAAGGAAAGGAGAAGAGAAATAAATGAAGTAAATGAAAGTAATGTATATATATAAGTCGTGATACACACTGTTGGGCTGAGAAAAGAATGTTATATATATATATTTTATACAATTGTAAGTCGCGGATAAGCGACGAAGAGTTATAACCGAAAGGTTCAATAAAGCAATTATTATTATTATTATTATTATTATTATTATTATTATAACTGGAAAAAGATTAGTGTAATATTGACTAATACAAAAATTAATTTTGACTTGTTAAAAATAATTATTTGTAATTTATTTTATAGGAAAACGTTTATCTGCAGAAGTTACAACAGTAGTTGAAAATTTTTATTTGAGAGACGATGTTTCATCCACAATACCTGATATGAAGGATGTAATTGCTGTACGAGACGAGAATGGTGTCAAACAGCATCTTCAAAAAAAACTGTTGCTGTTAAATCTAAGAGAGCTTTATCAAGCCTTTAAAGAGGAACATTCTGAGATCAATATAGGATTCACAAAATTTTCTGTTCTAAGACCTGCTAACTGTATTTTGGCGGGCAGCAGTGGCACCCACAGTGTCTGTGTGTGTGCCTATCATCAAAATGTCAAACTTTTGTTAATTGGTAAGTTTGAAAGTGTTGAGGTGTGGTAACATTAATAAGGAGAGACACTTTTATTTATATATAAAGAATGACTGGTTTATTCAGTTTCAGTATAAAAGTAATCCGAGCGCTTCATAGCGACTCGCGCAAGGTGCTTTCCGCTCAGCGTGCGGCAGTAGAGAGAGTGCGCAATGTAAACATGTACCTCTCCCCTTCTTAGTGTGTGCGTGAGCAAGCATCTAAGTCGAGGAGCAGCGAACGATACGCTGCTCACACTCACTCTCTCTACTGCCGCACGCTGAGCGGAAAGCACCTTGCGCGAGTCGCTATGAAGCGCTCGGATTACTTTTATACTGAAACTGAATAAACCAGTCATTCTTTATATATAAAAGTGTCTCTCCTTATTAATGTTACCACACCTCAACATGGTGGCAGAGCGTGGTTTTGCCTGATTGGTAAGTAAAAAATTCCCTTATCTTCTACGTCGACTCTCGAGTCGCGTAGAGATAATAAAAGTGCCGCATATGTGAACACCGTGAGAAACATATATGAAAGAAGAATCAAAGTTAATAGTTGAGCAAGAAGACGATTCGCAGCACGAAGGAAAGCTCGAATCACTTGAAGAAGATACGACCACAGAGGTTAAGCAAGAAGTAAATTCCGAACACGAAGGAACGTTCGAGAACGAAAACAAAATGGAGAGAAAAGATATCACGATACCGGTGTTTGATGGAGAAGACTACAGTATGTGGAAGAAAAGAATTACGATGTACTTGAAGATGAAAAAGTGTGACACAGTAATAACCAGAGCAAGAGTTGCGGCAGACAAAGATGACTGGGAAGAAAATGACTTGAAGGCCATCAATTTGATTTACAGTGCCATTTCCAACAAACAATTGGAGTTTGTGTGTGAAGAAGATGCGGCGTATAAAATAATAAAGAAACTGGACGATATGTACCTAAAGGAGTCTACAGCACTACAGATTGTGTGTAGGAATAAATTGGAAAAATTGAGACTAGAAAAGTACAGTGATACAGCAACATTTTTCAGTGAATTTGAAAAATCAGTGAATGAGTTAAAAAGCGCAGGTGCAAAAATAAGTGAAAAAGAAAAATTGAATTACATGTTGAACACGTTGCCGAGCCAATACAGTTACATTGGCGATTTAATAGACACGTTAAAAGAAGAGGATCAAACAGCATCGTATGTGAAAAATAAAATACAGATAGCTGAAATGAAAAATAATAGCGAGCATAGCGAACAAAGGTCAAATGTATTCGCTGCAAAAAAAGACCAGAAAGGAAGCTGCTTCAAGTGTGGCAGAACAGGGCATTTCGCACGAGAATGTCAAAATGGAGGACAAGCAGGACAAAGCGGCACAACATGGCGAGGCTCAACACGTGGCCGCGGTCGAGGCAAGGCAGGAAGAGGCAACTACGGCAGGGGGCGCGGAAACTTCCGCCAGCAAGGAGCCAGCACGAGCGAGCAGAGCGGCGAAGGTACGAGTGCGTGGATAGCTACGGCGCATGCGGCGCAGAGTAAACATAGTCAAGGTAGGCTAGATAATGATATACAGTGGTTGCTGGACAGCGGCTGTACAAATCACATAATAAATAACGTTGAGTATTTTGATAAATTTATTGACCTTAAAGAACCGGTAAATATCTACTTAGGGGATAATCGATATATAAAAGCAACGAAAATTGGAAACGTAGTTAGCTATTTTAACGCGTTTGGTAAAAAGAATGAAGTGAATATGAGTAATGTTTTTTATGCCGAAAAAATGAATATGAATTTAATAAGTTTTGGAAAATTAACAGATAACAATACGATTATATCGAAAGGTGATGTAGCAAAGATAATAGATAAAAATAATAAATTGATAGCAGTAGCGTACAAAGAAAATCAAACTTATAGAATAAATAGTACCTTGAAACATAGAGAAAATTTTGTAAACACAGTCGAATGTAACAATAGAAATATGACTCTGAAGGAGAAATGGCATAGAATGCTAGGACACATAAATTTTAAGTATTTAGGTACAATATGTAAACAGCAGTTGCTATCGGGAATTCCAGAAACACTTGAAACGGAATTTATGAAATGTAAAACGTGTATAGAGAATAAGATGAATAATCTACCGTTTAAAAATAATAGAATAAGGGCAAGTAAAATTTTAGAAATTGTCCATACCGATGTATGCGGCCCTTTCAAAACGACCGGATTCAAAGGAGAAAAATACTTTGTTTCGTTTATAGACGATTATAGCAAAATTGCCAAAGTTTATTGCATAAAATCTAAAGATGAAGTAATTAACTGTCTAGTCCAATTTGTTAACGAAAGTGAAAATTTAACGGGAAAACGAGTAAAAATATTAAGATGTGATAACGGGAAAGAATATTTGAATAGTTGCATTTATAAATTCGCCAAAGAAAAAGGTATAATTTTGAACAATTGCCCGGCATATGTACACGAGTTAAACGGAACCGCAGAACGGTTTAATAGAACGATAATGGGTATGGCGCGATGTTTACTAACAGAAGCACAAGTACACAAAAGATATTGGCCTGAAATAATATGTGCGGCAACATATTTGAAAAATCGAACGTTGACTAACACGATAGAGAGGAAAACTCCGTACGAAATATTTTTTAATAGACGGCCGGATGTCAGACATTTACGTCTTTACGGGAGTAGGGTTTTTGTAAGGAAACCGGAACAAAAGAGAATTTCTAAATGGGATAGAAAGGCAGATATGGGAATTTTATTAGGATATAGTGAGGTAGGCTATAGAGTCCTATTAAATAATAAAATCATAGTTGCAAGACACGTAGATATTGTTGAGCAAAACGTAAAATGTATAGGGCTTGATGAGATAGAGTCAAAATATCAATCTCCTTCTACTTCGACTCTCGAGTCACTTAGAGGAGATCAAAATGATGGGGATGACGATTTAAGCGATGATAATGTTTTTGAAAGCGCGGTTGAGAATAATGAACAGGAACAAAAAGTAACAAATAAGGAAAATATAGAACTATTAAAAGTCCCACGTAAATCTACACGTGATAGAAAAAGCCCAATAAGATATCCAGAAAATAATTCGAATAATATTTATGTAAATTACTGCAGGGTAGATACTCCATATACATTTGAGGAGGCGATGTGTAGTAATGATAGTGAGAGCTGGATAAAAGCTATGGATAAAGAAATAAAAAGTTTAAATGAAAATAAAACATGGGAACTAGTTGAAAGGATACCAAATGAAAAGGTAATAGATGTAAAATGGGTTTATAGTAAGAAATCTGATGATACCTATAAAGCGAGATTAGTCGTAAGAGGATTTCAACAGACAAATGTTATTGACGACATATACGCTCCAGTTGCTAAAATGCAAACTTTAAAATTTTTGTTTTCCTTTTGTTGCCAGAATGGCCTAATTATAGAACAGATGGATGTAGTCACAGCATTTTTAAATGGTGAAGTAAGCTCGGAGGTATATGTCGGTCAACCGAAAGGTTATAGCGATGGAACAAACAGGGTTTGTAAATTACGTAAAGCATTGTACGGACTACGAGAAAGTCCAAGGGCATGGTATGAATGTTTGGATGAATATTTGACAAAGATAAAATTTAAAAGGAGTAACGTAGATTATTGTTTATATACTCAAGGTGAAGGTATAGATCAAATTTACTTATTAATATATGTCGATGACTTGTTAATTTGTAGTAAGAGTAAAAAGAAAATTAAGAATTTAAAAAGAGTCTTATCAGGAAAATTTAAGATGAAAGACCTAGGAGAAATTAAAGAATACCTTGGTATTAATGTAGAGTATGATTATCGAAATTGTGATATGAAATTAAGTCAGACTAAGAATATAGAGTCATTAGCGAATAAATATCAATTGCAGAATAGTAAATTATATAGCACTCCTATGGAGACGAATTTAAAAATTGAAAAGGCTGAAATAAGCGAGTCAGATATTAAATATAGAAATTTGATAGGTGCATTATTATATATAAGCTCAAGTACAAGGCCCGATATAAGTTATAGTGTTAATTATTTGAGTAGATATCAAAATAGTTATAACGAGACTCATTTGAAATATGCGTTACGAATATTGAAATACTTGTATTTAACTAAAGATTTAAAGATGATCTATAAAAGAAATGTAAATTGCGAAACTATAGATTGTTATGTAGACGCAGATTGGGCTGGTGATAATGTTGACAGAAAATCCACATCTGGATATGTTATTAAAGCATTTGGAAATGTAATTGATTGGAAATCGCGAAAACAAAGAACGGTAACAAAGGCTTCAACTTATGCAGAATATGTAGCCTTATCTGAGGCAGTTAGTGAAGTAAAGTTTATAATAGAGTTAATGAAAAACTTTAATGTGAAATTGATTGATCCTGTAAAGATATTTGAGGATAACACAGGCGCGATAAATATAGCGAATTATGGAAACTTTACTAAGAACTCGAAGCACATAGAAATACATTATCACTATGTTCATGAAAGCGTGAAAGAAAAAGAAATTGTAATAATGAAAATCGACTCGAATGATAATGTTGCGGATATCTTTACAAAAGCGTTATGTAAAGATAAGTTTGAAAAGTTCAGAAAATTATTGAACATAATGTAATAAATTAAAAGGTGTACAATATATATGTAAGAAGGCGTGTTGAAAATAGTATACATCTATATTGTACGCATGAATATATATACAATAGGTATGTGTGAATGCGCGACTGTATCGAGAGCGCGCAATGTAAACATGTACCTCTCCCCTTCCTAGTGTGTGCGTGAGCAAGCATCTAAGTCGAGGAGCAGCGAACGATACGCTGCTCACACTCACTCTCTCTACTGCCGCACGCTGAGCGGAAAGCACCTTGCGCGAGTCGCTATGAAGCGCTCGGATTACTTTTATACTGAAACTGAATAAACCAGTCATTCTTTATATATAAAAGTGTCTCTCCTTATTAATGTTACCACACCTCAACAGAAAGCTTGTACATTATTAACAGATTAATTTTACTAATAGTATAAAATATTATTATTTTAAAAAAATAGGATATCTTCATACTATAAAGTACTTAACCGGTTGAACTATGCTATAATATTTTTATCTATTATTTTAAACAAACTTGCTATTTCAATGATTCTCAATCTATTTTCTTAATGAGAAAGACCAGAAATTTTGCGAACAACTTTTATGTTTTCATAGTTCAGTGCAGAGCAGATATATACCTATTCTTTATAAAATAAAATATTTTATTAAAAATCCAAAAATACTTTTTATTTAATATTTTAACTAAAATTTTCTATGCTCTTTACTTAAAAATATCTAAGTTGATTTGTGATTTGGTTTTCTAATATTGAACTAAAAATTGAACGAAAAAAATCAAGCATAGCCTCGATTGCTCCGAAATATTCTGCAGGTAAAATCATTGTTAAATTATTGTATATTTTGTTAATATCAACATTATGTTAGTTTTACGGTGTTATAACACCTTTTTTTTTGTTTAATACTGTTTAATAATATGCTTGATTTTTTTCGTCATAAACAAAGATTGCAGATGGCAAACTCACATGTCCAAAAGGGCTTGGAGCACGGAAGCAATACTCTTAGACGGCGCACTCCGATTCGAAAAGCGCTCGGCACGCTATGGCACCGGCACCCGGGCGGCGACGGCGCGGTCCCATTTGTGGCGAGTCCCTAAAAAACGAGGAACAAGGAACAATCAGAAAGAACAAATGGTGGTTTTTCATTGGGTATATTTAATATTTATAACGACATATCGTTCCAGTATTCTCGTCAACTGTTTTATTTTTTTTTACATCAATCAGAGAACATAAACTAAATTCAATATTATTTAATAAATTAATTTTTTAATAATTATTTGAAATGATTAACGTAAACAATTGAACTTCTATTTATATAATTACTATACCCAGAAAATTGAAGCGATACCACTATAGTGGCGGGTATATTAAAAATGCTATTAAAAATGTTTTTCGTTAATTCTAAAAACATACCTCAAAAATAATATAAACAAAGTTTTTCCGGATGTAATAAATATTAGAGATATGATTACAATTGTTTTCACAAATTACATTCAATGAATAACTTGTATTTCGTACCGGACAATCAATCTTTGCTTAGACTTCGTATTAAATCAGTACATTTTTAAAAATGGGCGGGATTTTAAAATTAATAATTATTGAAGGTGTAATGGAAAATAAATTTTAAATTTTAAAATATTTAAACTATGAATTTAGAAATAAGAAGGTAATAAGAAGACATTTATAAGACATTTCTTTAGTTATAAAAGTAATAATAAATAATATTCCATTTTTAAATTCTATCCTCTATTGAAAACAGGCGATTCTAAAACAAAATTTATATTTTGATAAGTCTGACAAGAAGAAATATAATTATATAAAATAACAATTAGTTATTTTTTCTTCGAATATTATGTATTCGTCTACCTGCTGTTTTATCCAATTTGAGCTTAAATCAAAATTTTCGGCCTGGAATTTAGATTAAAATTTTACCGTTCCAATTTTACAAGTGTATTAACTAACAATTTTAACATACACCTTCTCGGATACAGGTGTCTATAACTACAATAATAAGGCTCATAAAATAAATTAAACATTTGTATAGCATAGATTAATCAACAAAAAAGTATAAAATTTATTATAATAATTATATACAATATAATAATAAAATAATTATTATACAATATATTTTTCTTTTACATAGATTTTAGAAATCAAAATATCTTATAGTCCTTATAATTTAACGAGTTGGAGTATTGTTTCGCACGAATAATGCCATCCTGTATGGGCAATAAGTAATGCTGGTCTTGAAGATGCTCAATTCTTGAAGACAATTTGAATCTTTTCGCTAAAAAACGTTTGCTCCTATGATAGTCATTTTGCCCAGAAAATCGAAAATCGATACTAGGTAATCTGTCAGTTGTCGATAACCAATTAAACAAATCATTTGCTGTTAATATATGATTATTGTCAACAGCTTGAAGGCTGGCTCTCGCAGCTGCCCGTTTGACCACAGCACCGAGTCCATCACATGGACCTTTTCCATGCGCTGTGGCATAAAAATTCCATTCGGCGTTGATGTCAAAATCCTTCTTGTGATGAGCCAAATTAATAACATTTTTGAAATTTTTGTACTGCTGAGGCGCGCCGTCCGAGAAGTACAGTATTTTGTTTACCGAGGTAAACTTTGATCTTAAATAATCTATTAAAATTTTATGAAACGAGTAAACAGCAATTGTATCATAAGTAAGGTAATCTGATATAATGACCAAGCTACAGTGTTTTACATCTGTATTATCTTTGTAATAAATAAAAACATTGTACACTGTAGCTTGGTCATTGTTCCAGTGGAACCCTGGTATTGCGTCCTGGACAGTAAAACTGTAGTTTTCCGCAAAGTCCACTATTACTTAAAATTCTCCATCCTTTAGATTTTCTCTCGTTGTTCTTGAAAATAACGATTTTGGCACAAATAAGGAATGAACTCCTCTACACTTTTCACAAGAGTTTCTAGCGTAGTTTTAGGATTTGAAATCCATTTTTTATAAGAGATGGAATCCACTTCACTTTCTTCAAACAATTCTTCAAGTAATTCTTGTAAAATGTTTACCTTTGAACATTGTTCACATCTTCGAAAGAAGCAATTTTCAGATGGTGTATCGCACAGGATTATATTAAAACAGTCTTAATATGATGATATTTTCAATGCTGCATGTTGGATAAGTGCTGTAATAGAACAACCTAAAAAAATAATATATTTGTAATTAATTATAAATAAAACTGTTTATAATGAATTTTAAAGTTTTGATTATTTTTAGTTCAAGATTAGAAAACCAAATCACAAATCAACTTAGATATTTTTAAGTAAAGAGCATAGAAAATTTTAGTTAAAATATCAAATAAAAAGTATTTTTGGATTTTTAATAAAATATTTTATTTTATAATGAATAGGTATATATCTGCTCTGCACTGAACTATGAAAACATAAAAGTTGTTCGCAAAATTTCTGGACTTTCTCATTAAGAAAATAGATTGAGAATCATTGAAATAGCAAGTTTGTTTAAAATAATAGATAAAAATATTATAGCATAGTTCAACCGGTTAAGTACTTTACAGTATGAAGATATCCTATTTTTTTAAATAATAATATTTTATACTATTAGTAAAATTAATCTGTTAATAATGTACAAGCTTTGAAACTTACCAATTAACAAAAGTTTGACATTTTGATGATAGGCACACACACAGACACTGTGGGTGCCACTGCTGCCCGCCAAAATACAGTTAGCAGGTCTTAGAACAGAAAATTTTGTGAATCCTATATTGATCTCAGAATGTTCCTCTTTAAAGGCTTGATAAAGCTCTCTTACATTTAACAGCAACAGTTGTTTTTGAAGATGCTGTTCGACACCATTCTTGTCTCGTACAGCAATTACATCCTTCATACCAGGCATTGTGGATGAAACATCGTCTCTCAAATAAAAATTTTCAACTACTGTTGTAACTTCTGCAGATAAACGTTTTCCTATAAAATAAATTACAAATAATTATTTTTAACAAGTCAAAATTAATTTTTGTATTAGTCAATATTACACTAATCTTTTTCCAGTTATATAACGTAATAGAAATTGTCATAGATTAAATTTTTTTCTTTAGTATTTTAAATGTTTTTAAAAGATTATAAATAAAAATAGTAGAATTTTATAAGATTATTAAAATAAAAAATCGTATGCTATATTTGATATTGTGAAAAATAATTGCCCAAGTTCCTCTAGGGTTTATGAAGTTCTAAAAGTAAATCTCAACTTCGAAATGGTAGCACATGAATCATAATAAGAATATACAATTATTTTATGGGCTCGGTCATTTTTATATCTATTACGTGCTCATGGGAAAGCATGTTCAAATTATGTGCATGACTAACAAGGAAGGTACCCCAAGTGTAAGTCGCCGATTTGGACGATATTGCAATATGTTGTAGTACATTAAAAAATAAGAGACACGTATTTTTTTACGTGCTGATAGACACTTTAAAGGGGTGAAATCTACCCCTAAAGTTCACCCTCAAAAATAGTTTTTTTCAAATATTTCAAAAATGAATAAAGCTAGTTTAATGAAACCGACGCCAAAAGTTGTAGAATAAAGAAGCCTTTAAAACAGCATTACTTTCAATTTTAAGGGTAGCAACCCCTATTTTTTTCAAGACAACTAAACTTTTTTCATCATTTTTCAGCTATAAAAATTATAATAAATTATATATCGCCTTAAAACTGATTCCATTTAAAAGAAAATTAAAAAATAAAGTTCACCTGTCCCGTGGTTTTAACCAAAATTATTTTTTAGGGGTAACTACCCCTTATTTTTATTTTGTTCATTATTTCAGAAATAAATAAAGATACCTTAATAAAACTAACGCTAAAAATCTTAAAGTTAAAAAGGCCATAAATCTGCATAACTTTCAAGTTTAAGGGTAGCAACCCCTATTTTTTTAAAGGAAATGAAGTTTTTTATCAATTTTCAGCTATAAAAATTACAATAAAGATATCTCTTTAAAAACCATTCCATTGAAAAGATTGACCATAAAATTTTGACCAATAACACAGACAAAGGCTATGTAATTTTAGCGCTTTCGGGCAATACGAAATACTAATTTATCATTAATTTTGCAAAATTAGTTTGGTTAAACTACTTGTTTAAACGGATTATTGTAAAGCTTTCTCGAAAAACTAATTTTGACTTGAATTCCACAAGAAAAGTAACATGTTTATTTAAACTTTTATATGTTGCAGTGAGCCAAAAAACGAAAAATATTTATATTTTTTATCTGTGAATAATACATTTTAAAGGGGTGCAAATCATCCCCGGAAGTTCATTATGTTCTTACTTCCCTTTATTATATTTTATGTATTATTATAAATACTTCGTCAAAGGCAATCGTGCCGTTTTGATACGTGATAAATAAAGCATTAAAAAAAAATTAATGTGTGTGTGCGTGTGTGTACGTAGATGTAAGTGATTTTTATGCAGTAAATAAGAGTAATCGTTGATTGCGAATGAGAAAATAATATGTTGTTTTGTTATTATGAGGCGGATATTTATAGATTGGTGATTTAACTCGTAGTTTCATATATTGTTGGCAAATATTGTATTTATAAATCGGTAGAGTTCCAGTCGTGCAGTGTTGTTTTGTGAAAGTGGTTATTTCTACAATATTGTGGCTGTAATATTGCATCAATTCATTTTTTTTAATGTCCGCAGCACTACAAAACTACAGGTAAATGTCTATTTATATATCAGATCTAATGCATTAATTGTAAGAATTTCGTATCTGTCTATAGGCTTTAATAAAATTATAACAGCTTTTCAAAATTATATTTTGCGTTATTTTTAATGAACATATTAGAAAGTATGCAATTTTGTACATTGTTACATTTTTTGGAGATACATTTGACGTTATAGAGCACAAATAGTTTAAATTGATTTTTCTTTAATTTTAAGGATTTAAAAAATCCTGATTTATAAGTGCATAAAGTATTTTTAATATTTTTACGAAAATTAAAAAATGTATCAAAATATACTTTATTGTCTATACTGTATTGTTTACTTTCTGTTATTAACAAAATTATAGACTCCAGATTCAATTTTTAGCCAAAATTGTATACGGTTCCTTTACTATTAGATGTTTTACAAATAATAAGTTTTACATACAAATAATAATTTTAAATAACTAAATCTTAATTTTAATAAATCTAAATTAACAGTCATTGTGCAATACATTTTATCGATTACTGTTTACAAATTAAAAAAAAAAACTCGAGATTACCTTCTTTTCATTTTAATCAAGCGCTTTAGTAAAGAAATATACAGATACGATATTCTTAATAGATTCTTAACAGGATGGCCCAAAGTATAAATATTTGTTTTATTTGTATGTGACGCCTTATTAAATGCAACATTATTATCTTGTGAAAATATGGTATTTTTTTAATATTTAAACAAATATTTCCCGGTAAAAAGACATTGGTCGCATGATGGCGTACATCAGTAAAAGCGTAGAACGTACAACGTACAAAGCTTCCTCATTGTGAAATAGCTATGTTCTCGCAACATAGTAATGTAACGTTTAGAGGGGTGACGCATACAAATTAAAAAAATGTTTTTATTTTCAGCATTCTATATATGTGTGTTGTAAAGATACTATTTCTGTATGCAATTATTCTTATAAATGTTTGATTATTTTAGCACTCAAAATGAAAATTAATCCTCTGAATGTTATTAATTTGCTGCTTGCCTATTTCCAAACACTTGATATTGAAGATAGCCCTTATAATATTAAAGAAATAGAAATAAAAGACCATTTCCAAATGATACTGTTAGATTTAATGGAATCGTCTAATAGCATAGATGTTATAATGGAAAAATCGTTGGATTTTCAAGAAGAATATAAAGAAATAGATGCACGTATTGTGGAAGATGTTGATTTACATACACTTCCTTACTATCCTGAATTACCTACGGATCAATGTACGGGACATGAAGAACCATTGAGTTTTGAATACAAAAAAAGGGCTGTAGAATATTGGAGAAGTGGAAAAAAAAAAGAATTTATCGCTTAAAACAGTTCAAAATAGATTCAGGAAAGTCAGTTCTGAAACACAGTTACATCGCTGGGCTCACCAAATCAATCAAGGTGGAACTTACCGAGAAAAAATTGCAAGAATTTGCGATTTCACACTAGAAAATTTTAAAGCTGCTACTGAAGCTGGGTTAATAATTCATAACAACGATTTAAGAAGATGGGCTCTACAAGCACGAAAATTAATCGGAAATGAGGACGTAAGATTTACAGCTTCAAAACATTGGCTTTCAAAATTTAAAAACACCCATAGAATTGTTTCTCGAAAAATTAATAAATTTATCACAAAAAAAAGTATAGAAAATAGAAATGATTTGCATAAAAAAGAAGTAGAATTCGTAACAGAACTCAAACAATTGATTAATCAAATAGGCGCTGACAATACATATAATACAGACCAGTCTGGTTTTCAGTTGGAAATGCATTCTGGTCGATCTCTTGCTTTTGAAGGAGAAAAGAAATTACAGTGCCTTGTACAGTCGGTCACATCAAAAACTCATAGCTATACTGTACAGCCGACAATTTCAGCCACAGGAAAGTTACTATTACCATTATTCTTAGTATTAAAGGAACGAAGTGGAGAATGTGGACCAATTGTCTCACAAAATTTGTTTGTGCCTACAAACGTATATGTTACATCCTCGACATCTGGAAAACTTAATTCAGGTAAAATCACGTTCTATTAATTTCTAAAAATAAAACGTTAATTATTTCGGAAGACACATTTAAATAAAATCAAAATTTGTAGAACTCTTTAAGGCGTGGTTAAAAGAGGTATATTTTCCTCAAGTTGGACCTAGAAGCATACTGCTAATTGATTCGTGGAGTGGTCATTGTCCAACGATTGTACAGGAAGTTACGCCACACGATAAAACAGTACATCTCAAAATGATACCTACAGGAACGACTGGAAACATACAGCCGTTAGATGTATATGGATTCCGCACATGGAAGAACTATGTTAAACATTTTTCAGACCATGTTTTGCTCATAGACGAAGACTTAAATTTACATTTGAGAAATAATATAATTAAATTACAGTCTTTGGTTCATAACCAATTTTCATCTCCACGATATGAAAATCTATTTAAATATTCGTGGTATAAAAGTGGGTATCTTGTGAATCGACCAGGAGATTTCGATGACCCCGTAAGTTTCAGTTTCGGAGATTCCTGTGCAACGCATTATGAGATCAATGGTTGTAATAATGTTGCAATTGTTAGATGTTCGTGGTGTAAAAAATCTTTATGCTTAAAACACTTTTTTGAAGAATATCATTATTGTACAACTTACAATCCATAATGCCTCGAGCTATTCGACAAACAATTACTTTTTTGAGAATACTTTAAATTTTTTGTACTAATAGTAATAATAAAACTTGTGTTGTTAAAACAAAAACCATATTTACATTAGTTATCATTTCATTTTGTATTTTTCTGCAACACGTAACTTTAATTTTTATTATTTTTTTGTAAAAAAAATTAATCTCACTAAATTTTGATTATTTACGCAATTTTTTCAGAAAAAAATAATAAATACATTTACCCTCCCTGCTAGACAAAGTTAGTAGAAGTCGATAAAAATCGATAAGTTTCACCATTAAAGTCAGTAAAGTCTCTTAATTTCCTTAAAAAGAGAAAAATAGGGGTTCCTATCCTTAAAATTGAAAGTGATACAGATTTGTGGCCTTCTTAATTTTAAGATTTTTAGCGTTAGTTTTATTAAGGTAGTTACCCCCTAAAAAATAATTTTGGTTAAAACCACGGGACAGGTCAACTTTATTTTTTTAATTTTCTTTTAAATGGAATCAGTTTTAAGGCGATATATAATTTATTATAATTTTTATAGCTGAAAATTGATGAAAAAAGCTTAGTTTTCTTGAAAAAAATAGGGGTTGCTACCCTTAAAATTGAAAATAATGCTGTTTTGAAGCCTTTCTTATTTAAAATTTTTAGCGTTGGTTTTATTAAGGTATATTTATTTATTTCTGAAATAATGAACAAAATATAAATAAGGGGTAGTTACCCCCTAAAAAATAATTTTGGCCAAAACCACGAGACAGGTCAACTTTATTTTTTAATTTTCTTTTAAATGGAATCAGTTTTGAGGCGATATATAATTTATTGTAATTTTTATAGCTGAAAATTGATGAAAAAAGCTTAGTTTTCTTGAAAAAAAAAATAGGGGTTGCTACCCTTAAAATTGAAAGTAATGCTATTTTGAAGGCTTTTTTATTCTACAACTTTTGGCGTCGGTTTCATTAAGCTAGCTTTATTCGTTTTTGAAATATTTGAAAAAAACTATTTTTGAGGGTGAACTTTAGGGGTAGATTTCACCCCCTTAAAGTGTCTATCAGCACGTAAAAAAAATACATGTCTCTTATTTTTTAATGTACTACAACATATTGCAATATCGTCCAAATCGGCGACTTACACTTGGGGTACCTTCCTTGTAAGTATGGAATATTATTTCAAAAAGTATTTTTTAGATAAGATTGTAAAAAATTATCGTTATTATTCAATAAATAATAATTCAAGAATAGCACATTAATTCAATTTTTTAATACTTAAATAATAATTGAAAAAAAGCGTAATTATGCAATTTTTGCTTCCTCCTAGAGGAAGCTTTGTGATAGTAAAAAAAAAAGTTTGTGAGATAATGTCTTAGGAATGTTGTATAGAAAATTTGGAATCGAAATACACCATTTTTAGAAAATGTCCGTATGGATGTGTGTGTGTGTGTGTGTGTGTGTGTGTGTGTATGTATGTCCGTATACTCTGATATCTCATGATCTACTCAACCGATTTTAACGAGAGAGTGATCATTTTTTCAGATTTTGCTTCAACAATTGGGGTCAATATTTTATTTTTGTCAAAATCGATTTTTTTGTTTTTTATCGCCATTTTTAAATTTTCAAAATTTTTATTTTCAATTTTTTTTATATTTAGAACAAATATTATTTATATACGATAAATTCTCTGTATGCAGAATAAAATTTTCTACAATTTAAAAAAAAAAAAAAGCCGTTAGCTATATTTCGTCATAAGTTATTCATGAAAACGTCATTTTTAGTAAATAGGTTATATTTCAAAATTAAAAAAGATATTAACATGAATATTTTTTTGGTTATAAAGAATACTGAGTACTATAACTTACTAAATTTTTAGGTTTTTTTATTCATTATTTTTGGAGAAAAAAAATAATTTATAAAAAAAGTGTTTTTTTTTGTCGTTCAATAACTAGAGTAAAATTGGCTTAATCAGTTTGAAATTTTTTTTAGTGGTACATTTTGTATCACAATCGATTGAGTTCTTTGGGCAAAAGGATTGATCCATAAATTTCGGAGATATTTGAGGTTAAAATTTTTTTCACTTTTTTTTTAAATCGTAATTTCTCGAGAACGGCTTTATGTATTTGAATCGGGTGGGCAGCATTCGAAAGAGAATTTCAAGACCTATATTTTCTAAAAAAATTTATTTGTCTAGCTATTACGGTTCTTTTGTTATTAATAAAAACGTAAACATTGAAAAATGAAAAAAATGAGTTTGGTATGTCCAACTATTGCGGGAGTAAAAATTGACTTAAGCGCTTCAAAATTCCTCGTAGAGGTGGATTTTGGATAGTTTTCGGTCGAGTTATTCGGGCAAAATGATTGGTCCTTAAATTTCAAAGATATTTAAAAAAATTTCAAGTTAATATTTTCCATAAAATTTTCCCAATTTTTTTAAATGTATTGAGGATGGCTCTATGTATCTGAATGTGATGGGTAGCATTTGAAAGAGAATTAAAATATTAATATTTTCTAATACTTATAGCATTGACTCAGAGACTCAATTGCGGCGACACTTTTGGCCTTGCGGCCTTGTCCGTCAGCTCGTGTCCGGGGGCCTTTCTACATAAGTATGTGTGTTCTGTGTGTTCCGTGTGTTCCCGACAAAGACAGATAGGATCTGTTCCGTTTATGTAATACAGAGACAGACATAGAGAGAAGTTGTCTAGAACACTAGAACAGACAGAACACACATATGTAGAAAGGGCCCCGTGTGTGTTGTGTAGGTACGCGTATGCCCAAGCGCATGCGCTGCCGCTCGTTTGTCGTCGTAAAGGAATCGAGCCAATGAGGATCTCTATTGCACGACTGCAAACTAGAAAACCCATCTCCAAAGCAGCATTACCTAGTGCAGAGAATATAGTTAGTTGTTTTTAAAGGGCGGCTTTGTACCAAAGTCTCAGTAAATCGTTCTCACTAATTTTAATTGTCGTAACGGACGAAGAAATGGAGTGAGTATTTCCGCCGACGAAGAAGAGAATGAAAGTTGCTTGCCGACCGTCGGATGACCAGCTCTAGAAATTTGACGACGAGAAAATCGACAAGGTGATTATTGAGGATGAGGACAGCGATGAGGATAACGATGATGACGACGAGGTTCAGGACAGCATGAAGAACGAGGCTGAGGTTCAAGCTATTGAGTCTACCCTAGCCCAAAATAACTATAACTACGAGGCTCACAAAATGCTTATAGAGAAACTGCATTCGATGGCAGAGTTGGAAAGGATTGCCAGGGAGAATATGAGTTCCAAGTATCCACTGACACCAGAATTATGGTTGTCTTGGTTGCGATATGAAATGAAGATTGTTGTAACACCAGAGCAGAAGATTGCTCTTATGGAACTTTATCAGTAAGCTGTTCAAGATTACCTCTGTAAGTTAATTAATATTTCTTGTCATGAATCCTGCTAATGGTTTTAATTTGCAATTATAATTCTTAGTTATCAATTTTATTTGTTGATATAATGACCACGTTGTTTTTTAATACTTGTAGCTATCGAGTTATGGTTGGAATATTTACAGTTCATTACAGGACTGAAACAACAGAGAAAATTTGGAATTTATTCGAACGAGCATTAACAGCAGCTGGACTACATGTTAAAAAAGGATCTTTGATTTGGGATACATACAGGGAATTTGAAAATTTTATTGCTTTAATGGTATATAAACAAATGAATTATTTTATACTTACTTCTATAGTCTTACTTTCACAAATTTTATTAAATTTGAATTTATGTTTAGATGGATTCAACTGATCGAGAAAGAATTGATCAAATAAATCGGATTGGAATACTTTATAAGCGTCAATTAGCTTGTCCACTCTTATTTGGTGATGTGGAGAAGGTTGTTACTGCACTGAAGACGAAAATATTGTTAAAAGTGGATATGAAAAAGCTAAGTCTTGAATCCAGTTTATGGCTGGATTACACAAAATGTGCCATGGTGTGTTAAAATTTGGCAAAATTGGATTAGATTTTATAAAAAAGCAATAATCCACTTACAGATGTTCAAAACTTGATTGAAAGCGCCTTTGCAGTTGGGTTTTCTACACCAGAAGAATATAAGAATTTATGGATACCAGAGCAGAAGATTGCTCTTATGGAACTTTGTCAGTAAGCTGTTCAAGATTACCTCTGTAAGTTAATTAATATTTCTTGTCATGAATCCTGCTAATGGTTTTAATTTGCAATTATAATTCTTAGTTATCAATTTTATTTGTTGATTATAATGACCACGTTGTTTTTTAATACTTGTAGCTATCGAGGTATGGTTGGAATATTTACAGTTCATTACAGGACTGAAACAACAGAGAAAATTTGGAATTTATTCGAACGAGCATTAACAACAGCTGGACTGCATGTTAAAAAAGGATCTTTGATTTGGGATACATACAGGGAATTTGAAAATTTTATTGCTTTAATGGTATATAAACAAATGAATTATTTTATACTTCTATAGTCTTACTTTCACAAATTTTATTAAATTTGAATTTATGTTTAGATGGATTCAACTGATCGAGAAATAATTGATCAAATAAATCGGATTGGAATACTTTATAAGCGTCAATTAGCTTGTCCACTCTTAGGCATGGAATAAAATTTTGGAATAATTTTTAATTTGGTGATGTGGAGAAGGTTGTTACTGCACTGAAGACGAAAATATTGTTAAAAGTGGATATGAAAAAGCATTAAAACATATAAAGCTTATTTAATTAATGAGAAACAAATTGGAGACACTGGAATAGTTACGGTACTATATGAGCATGCTATAGCAGATATAAGTCTTGAATCCAGTTTATGGCTGGATTACACAAAATGTGCCATGGTGTGTTAAAATTTGGCAAAATTGGATTAGATTTTATAAAAAAAGCAATAATCCACTTACAGATGTTCAAAACTTGATTGAAAGCGCCTTTGCAGTTGGGTTTTCTACACCAGAAGAATATAAGAATTTGTGGATGTCGTATCTTGAGTACCTACGCCGCAGAATTAATGATAAGTCAGATGATGAAGCTAAACAAATAGAAATACTTCAAAATGCATTTGATACAGATGTTCAAACCTTGATTGGAAGCGCCTTTGCAGTTGTGTTTTGTACACCAGAAGAATATAAGAATTTATGGATGTCGTATCTTGAGTATCTATGCCGCATAATTGATGATAAATCAGATGATGAAGCAAAACAAATAGAAATACTTCAAAATGCATTTGATAGAGCTTGTGTTCGCTTACCAACTTTTGGTCTTGAAGGAGATCCAAGTTTTGAAATTTTCCAATTTTGGACAAGAACTGAAGCAATACATGTCAACGATATGGTAAAAGCTAAATCTTTATGGGTAGATATGAAATTTTGCAATTTTGGACAAGAACTGAAGCAATACATGTCAACGATATGGTAAAAGCTAAATCTTTATGGGTAGATACACATGTCACAAGGTCATTCTCAATCAGCTGCCAGTTGGTTAGAATATATTTCACTAGAAAGGTATTTAATTTTTAATTATTTTTTAGTAAATCTAATTACTAATCCTTAATATTTACTTTTTATATTGCAATAATGAGGTTATTACTTAACTACCAATTTTTTCAGATGTTATGGTGAAACAAAGTGTTTACGTAAACTTTTTCAAAAAGCATTAACGTCAGCAAAGATTGGCCAGAAAGTATAGCAAATGCATGGTTAAATTTTGAACGTGATGAAGGAATATTGGAGCAAATGGAAATTTGCGAAGCTCTAGTAAAAGAACGGCTAGATAAAGTAGCTGAAGAGAGGAAAAATAATAATATTTTTATATTATTCAAAGACTGCACCACCTCCAGGGTACAAATAAGAAGATGAACATCTAGAAGAAGATTCACATAATTAACATGAATTTGATCATAAAATTTCTATATTTGTTAGTAATTTAGATTAAACAGCTACTGAATAGGAAATTCGAGAAGCCTTAAAATCAGTTATTCCCATTACATTATTTAGAATAATCAATGATTATAAAGGTCGCAGTAAAGAATATTGTTATGTGTTATTAAATATATTTGTTATCAAATTTTTTTTTTTTTTTCTTCTATTTTTCTTTTATTAAAAAAAAAGTTATAAATGAAAACATCAGGTATTCCCATTACATTATTTAGAATAATCAATGATTGTAAAGGTCGCAGTAAAGGATATTGTTATGTGTTATTAAATATATTTGTTATCAAATTTGTTTTTTTCTTCTATTTTTCTTTTATTAAATAAAAAGTTATAAACGAAAACATGATGAAATTATAATTAACGTAATATAATTACCAATTATGCATGCATACCCAGGTCCCAAGGTTGCAAAATAGTGCATCCACAATAGTGCAATTATAACAAGTGAAAAAAATATTGTATACTTGATTTTTTTAAGATAAAAACTACGTTCTCTTATACTCCTTTGGCACTTCATCATTAAAAAATTATAAGTAACAGTTTTTGCAGTCAATATTTTATTTAAACTAAACATATTTGTCAAAATTTTGTACAATTCATCACATACTATAAGGTTTAATTTGATATAAGAATAGTTAAAATTTGTAGATTATGTGCAAAGTTACGTGCATGTGAAAAGTACGAAAAATGAGACGCCACGCGAATTGGCATTTTCTTTAGTGTCGTCCATAATTGTCATCTTCTTTAACTTTGCGCCGACTTGGAATATTCTTCGACGACGCGCCAAGATGGAATGATCCTCCGCTCAGCCGTCGAAGTGCAATTACATAGATTTTTTTTACTCAAAAATAGATATTAATGTCTGTAGCTAAATGTGATTGTATAACTTTTAAATGATTATTTTTATATATGACATATTTTTAATATTTTTTGGTAAAAAAAAGTATGTTGATAGGCGTACCTATTTATTAAAATTAAGATATTTATTTTTTAGCTTATATAGATGTAAGCCTTCTATGTAACAGCTACACACAGGCAATAATATTTTCCAAGGTAGGATTTAATTTAAAATGTAAATTTAATATACGAAAATATATAATAATGTAATGTAAAAAATTGTAACATGATGTTAATTAGCTATAAAGATTTTTTTTACAATATTTTTAACAAAATTGTAACCTGATGTTAATTAAAAAAAATAGTTAATAATTTTGAATAAGTATGGAAAAAAGAATTTCTTTATTTATTCTAAATAATTTTCTATAGTTGCTAAGATACGTTTTTGTTTATAAACATCAGCTGAAAATTTTTGAATATGTCAACATTCTGTTTCATTGAGTGACAGATTAAACATCGCAAGAACAAATCGATATTAAAAGCTTGAAGGAGATTAAGGAAGATAGAAATTAAAGAAGGTATAAGGGAGTTACAGGATAAAATATTGAGGAAAAGGAGTAAAAGAAGGAACGAGTAATTAGGAGAGAAAGTGAACAGAGAGAAAGAGATAATATTGAGGAAAAGGAAGGAGTAAGTAGGAAAGAAATTGAAACGAGGTTGTATTTCAAGGTAAATTTTAAATTAAATATATTAACGCGCGCGCGCGCGCTCGTTTTCTTTTTCCCAACCACGCTTTTTTCGCGTCTTGATTTCTTTTTATGCCCGTTGTGTGTGTGTGTGTGTCTGTGTGTACGCTTTTTTCGCGTCTTGATTTATTTTTATGCCCGTTGTGTGTGTGTGTCTGTGTGTGTGTGTGCGTATGTGTGTGTGTGTGTGTGTGTATGTGTGTACGCGGGAAGATTCTTGAGAGAGACGATGGCTGGTTGTGGTTTTGGAGGGGTGGGGAGGTTGGAGAGCGCGCGGAACATATAGGAAAAAATTTCTGACGGATAAATTGTGTAGGAGCGAAATGCGCGGGTGCGCGCAGGAGCTGCGTTGCTGCTGATGTTGCTGCTGCTGTGTTGCAAACGAGGAAGGTTGCGTGCATGTGTAGCGAATATACACGGTGCTGTTTTCTAGGGCTGTTTTCTAGGGTAATTCTTGGCATGCGGGTAGTCGCAGCGATTTTTTTCGAACCTACCGGTCGCCAGCGTGGTATGGGTAGAGGCGTTGCGGATTCACTGATAATTGGTTGCGTGGGTCGCTCATCAGCAACGTTTGCGATCAGTGTTCGCTTGTTCACTTGTCTACCGAGGATTTGCGCGGTTCGCTTTACCACAAGACGAGCTCTTCGCGGTCTACGTCGGTTGCGCGGGTGAGTCTCAGCCTCTGGAGCTTGAGCATTTGCGCTATAACTCGTGGGTGAGGTATTGGGCTTTTATTGGAATTTTTTCGTCAATAGCCATCCGTTCATGGAAGGGTTCAAGGTCTTCCACGTGGACTTTACCTGTGAATTTTCAGTAGTGGTGGACAAAATTATAAATGTTTCTCCATATTTTGGCTGCTATCATGTATGGACCGGGGAATTTCGGGGAGAGTTTTGCGGCTACGCCATGTAAGACTGACGGAAGCACGCGATTTCGCTTCAAGAATTTGTCGCAAAGATTATAGCGCACTTCGAGGAATGAAGCATTTCGTTGGGAATGATACGGCGGGATGGTAGATAGTTTGTGTCACTACGCGCTATTCCAAAAAATTATATAGCGCTTTATTCTTGAATTCGATTCCCATTGTCCGAGTGAAAGGTAAATGTGTAAGTCCATATGTTCAGAGGGATTGATGATTGTGTCTGCGTAGTTAGCTGCATAGGTTTTTATGTCTAAGTGTAGTAAAGAATTGAAAAGGTGAAATGGGTTTTGGGTATGGTGAGGTCATATAGATTTAGGTATCCGACGAGTTTAGGAGTGGTAGGGGTTTGTCCTGCAGCTGTCTCTCATTATTTTTACTCGTTTTTGTTGTTGTGATTTTCATGCGCACGTCCGTAATTATCGCATTTAGATTAGATAGTGGTGATCGTATCTTCTATAACTTTATTCGGCCGACCGAGATTTTTATTAGGCAACATTTCTTTTTCTGACTCTTAGCTATTTTCTTTCTTTTCGTGAATGTTTTCGGTACATTTTTATTTTGACCATTTAAAAAGTTATATTATTATTAATTTTTCATAAAATATTTCCGTAAAGAGTTATTCGAATCAACAGAGTTCGGACATTCGAGATCAGATAAAGTGTTCAGTAAGAATCTTTGTCAACTATTTGACCAATTACGTCTGGCAGAAGCTCTGCCATCTATGGCCGTCGTCGTACCTGAAAATAAGGTTAATTCGGTGGAGCCTTTCGGGAAGGAATTTGGGACAAGGGAGGTATAAGAAGCGGAGTCACCCATTATCTTTTTTTTTTAATTTTTATTAAAAAAAACAAAAAAAAAAGAAACCCTTCGGGGCTTAGCCCTCTTCAGCTGGCCCGGGAGTAAGTCCGGCGCCCCTTGTGGCGAGCTTGGTTGGGGCAGTGCTTCGACTTCTTTACCCCAAGCTCGCCACACATGAAGACCGGGGAAGCGCCTGTACATTTAACGCCTCCCGGGCCGCCTGCTCCTCTTCGAGCGTCCTTTGGAGGCGCTCCTCTTCGCGTAGGAGACGACGCTGGGCCTCTTCTTTGGCCCGACGCGCCGTCTCCTCCGCCTTTTCCCTGGCTCGCCTGGCCTCTTCCATGCGCTCCTGCGCACGTGCCAGACGAGCCTCCTCCTCCTTCTGCAAGGCGGCGCGGCGCAGCCTGGCGGTCCTCTCCTCTGCGGCGGCCGCGAGCTCTTCTCGCCGGTCTTGGGCCATTCCGACCCATTTGCCGGCTTGCCGCTCGCCGGCCTCACCGTGGCACTGGAGTCCCCTTCTTGGTTTTGGCGCCTCTAACTCCTCTATGACAAGAGTGGAGGGCTCTTCCACTGGCGGTGGTGCCTGTGTCACCGCGTCTATGCCCTCCACTACTTGCTCCACGAAGTCAATGACGACGGGGTCAGGGTTGCACTGGATTAATCCAGCAATCACCTTCTTCGCCGTCTCTGCTATTTCTGGAGTCAGGCCTTGCATATCCTGCAACAGGTAAATTGACCCCGGAGATTGGTGAGACTGAGGATCGGAAAACAAGGACGAACACGGGTTAGTACGGACGGCACAATTTCTGGACGATACAGTTAACGCTTTTCGGACGCTCGGGTTCGACGGGGGCTTATTGGCCCGACATCGGCAGGTGCAGGCTTCTTCTTCGAGCCCTTTGGCCTCCCTGGGCCTCGCTTGGACTCTGTTGGACCGACCGCACGCGTAGGTCGGCCGTCGCTCGCACGCTTTCCTGGCCTAACTAACAGCGCGGTCTTACGAGGTGGACCGCGCCTCTTAGCCGTCGCCCGAGGCTGTACATTCCCCTGGCTAACTCTGTTGCCCGCTGGCACGTTACGTTCGGCTGAAGAGTCCCTCGGTGGTAGCGACTGGGCTACTTCTTGACTACTTTTGTCCAAGTAGTTTTTGGGCTCTTCTGCGGAGACGTATCGCTTGAGTTGCTGCGCATGGACGGGACTGATCGTTCGACCATTCTCACCTTGGATCTCATAGGTGTTTTCGCCTAGAATATTCACAATCGGGTAGGGCCCCGTGTACTTCGGGGCTAATTTGGCAGAAATCCCCTCAGCTGCTGAGGATAGTACCTTATTCTCTCTCCATACACGATCGACTAGACAGAATTCTGGAGGTCGACGATGAGCGTCATAATATTTGGCTTGTCTCCGCCGCCCGAACGTGCAATTTGCGGAGCTTGTCCATGCGCGCCACCCAATTATTTATCGCCTCTTGCTGCCCTTGCTCTTCGGCTAACCTGTCTTCCTCCCGCCTTAGTGTCTTCGGTGGGTCAGGCTGTCGGCCGTAAATAAGCATGGCAGGACTTATCTTGGTAGAGCTGTGTTTTGCCGTATTATACGCGAACGCCAGCTCGTTCAGATGCTCATCCCAGGACCGGTGATTCTCCTCAGCGTAAGACATGATCATGGTCTTCACCGTTCGGTTCACACGCTCGACGGGATTGGCTTGAGGATGATATGGTGGTGTAAACGTGTGATGCACGTTTCTCTCCTTTAAGAATGCCTCTAAGGGTGCATTCTTAAATTCAGTCCCATTATCGGAGAGAAACACCTCGGAGACTCCGAACCGCAGACATACTCGTTCGTTGAGCCCTTTTATCACCGATTTGCCATCTGCCCTTTTTATCGGAATTACTTCGATCCAGCGTGTGAACAGGTCCTGGAAGATGAGAATGTATTCGTGGCCGTGCTTGGTTTTAGGAAGGGGTCCCATAATGTCGCTGGCCACGATTTGCCATGGACGCTGTATTATACGACGTCCCATGAATGCTGCTGGAGCGCGCTGTTCGACTTTGCACTGCTGGCAAATTTGGCACTGGTTCACGTATCTGGCCACATCTCGAGACATGTGTGGCCAATAATACTTCCGCCTTACTCTCTCTAGAGTTTTCTCGCGGCCCAAGTGCCCAGCAGTTGGAAAGTCATGGCATTCTCTCAGTACTTCGCGTCGCTTTTCGTGAGGGACTGCTAACTTCCATGCATCGTCGTCGCCGAGAGATTCGTCTATGACTTCATTAGGGTTGTACTTGTACAGTCTCCCCCCCGCCAGCTTGAACGTGGGGAAGTCTCGCGGCTGCTGTTGAACCTCTTTCACGATCTTGAGGTACCAGTGGTCGTGTGTATCGCGCTCGAGCTCTAACGCGGCGACCGCTGGCTCTTCTGCCTCGAACATCCGTGAAAGGGCATCTGGGATATTGTTCAACGAGCCCTTTCGATGTTCGACCGTGAAACTGTGGTTCTGCAGCTCCAAAGCCCACCTAGCTAACCTGCCGGTCGGGTTTTGGAGGTCACGGAGCCACTTCAAGCTGCTATGGTCCGTGATAACCTTGAAGTCGTAGGCCTCTATATACGGACGGAACTTTTTGATTGCCCAGAGAATTGCTAGACATTCTCGTTCCGTCACGCTATAATTCCTCTCGGCTGCGCTCAGAGTTCGACTCGCGAACTCTAGGACTCTTTCATCGCCGTCAATTATTTGGTATAGCACCGCTCCCAGACCTGTATCGCTCGCGTCAGTTTGCACCACGAACTGCGCGTTAGATACCGGTCTGTGTAGAATCGGTGCAGAAGCTACTAGCGCTTTTAGGTTTTGGAAGGCCTCTGCTTGTGCCGTTGACCACTCATATTTCCGATCCTTTTTCGTTAATTCGGTCAGTGGTTCAGCAATTGTGGCGAAGTTCGATAAAAACTTTCTATACCACGAGGCCATTCCTAAGAAGCGTCTCAGCTGACGGAGGTTTTTCGGTACCGGATACTCCATAATGGGCTTTATTTTCTCGGGGTCTGGCTTAAAACCATCTCTATTTACTATGACCCCGAGATATTGGACTTCATCGCGACAGAAGACGCTCTTCTCGCGATTTATTGTGAGGCCCGCGTCCTGTATCCTCCCCAGAACTCTTTTTAGAACCTCTTTATGCTCCTCGAATGTCTCTGTGACTATTATTATATCGTCGAGATACGAGTAAGCAAAAGGTTCGAGTTCGGGGCCGATGACTTTGTCAATCAGCCTCTGGAAGGACGCTCCGGCATACGAAAGACCGTAGGGCATTCTCGTAAATTGGAAAAGCCCTTTGCCTGGCACGGTGAAGGCCGTAGTCTCTTTGGACTCCGAACTAAGTGGTATCTGGTGGTACGCACTGCTTAAATCCAACGTGGAGATGTATCGCGCTTTCTGCAGTTTGCGCAAGATGCTTTCCATGTATGGTAACGGGTACGCGTCTGGCCTTGACGCTGCGTTCACTTTTCTGAAGTCCACGCAGAAACGGAACTTCCCGTTTGACTTGCGTACCATTACCACTGAACTTGACCAGCCACTTGTCGAGGGTTCTATTATTCCCGCGACTAGCATTTCCTCCACCTGTTTGTGCATCTCTTCCTCGAGTTTCTGAGATACAGGGTAGTACTTCTGTTTAATGGGTCTTGTAGATCCGACGTCTATTGCATGCTTGATCCACGAAGTACACCCTAGTGGTGCCAGGCTGCTACCGATCAGCTGAGCTACTAAAGCTTCTACCTCTTTGCGCTGTTCTTCTGTTGGGTCCGCCAACCCTATAGCTGATACGGACACGGTGTTGTTTGCGGTTATGGCGGCTACTTCTAACTTTACGCTTGCATCGTCATCCTTGAGATGCAGCGTGTTATCTGTGGGGTCTAAGACAGCGCTAAACTTCTTAATGAAGTTTACCCCCAAGTAGCACTCCGTATGTAGATCTGGCATTATTGCGACGCGCACTTCTTTGCACACGCCAGCCACGACCATGGGCAGATACACATAGCCAACCACTGCTATGCTTTGCCCGTTTGCCACCCGTGCCGTTAGGCCGCTAGCTGGGATTAACTCTTTTCCACAGGCCGTAGCGAGCTGTAGGCCTATAGAATTCATCCCAGTCCAGAAAGCTCCTGTATCGAAGAGTGCTCGTAGCCTGTAACCGGCTACACCTACTTGAAGCCACCATCGCGAGCAAGTTTCTTGGTTGACTTCATTCGGTTGAATCACGGGCACTTCTTCGCTCTCCACTCCAGACGATTGGACCGAGTTACCCTCGGTCTCTGGTGAGAGAGCTGGGGGCGGGTATGTGGTCGTGTTTACCTGCCCCCCTGGCCGTTTCCCTGTTGGTTTCCGGCAGCATTGAGCTTGTTGCCTCCCTTTTGCTCATATCCGGGTTCCCTTCGGTACTCTTGCCTTTGTGGAGGTCCGTTATTTCTTAGACTTTGCGGCCGCCTAGCCTGGTGGGTCGAGCTACTACCCCCACTAGGCAGGTTTGTAATTTGCCCGCCCTCCCGCTGCCTATTTTCCCAGTTACCCTTCTTCTTAGGTTTTCTGGTTGGCGGCGAGCTAGGCTTTTGCCCTTTGTTCTCGTCCGTGCCTTTCTTTGTCAAGGCCGATAGGCATTCGGCTATGACCCGACGGAACATAGCCTCGAGGCTCTCTCGAGGCTCGTGCTGTTGGTGCCCCATCGCCGCCACGCTTGGACTCTGCTTTTTCCGCTGATCCGTGGACGGCTCAGTTGGCACGTAGGCAAATTCTGGCATGTACGTGCGCTCGGGCGGTGGTGGCGAGTGATACACCTTATCTGCCGCGAGCGCTAATTCGGCTTCCCGGGCCAGGTCCAGGAGCCCTCGGTAATCCGTAATTTGATTTCGCATTACCATCTTTTGCAGTTCTGGCCGCATGTTCCGGTGCAACATGTCTAACTGTTGAGCGATGCTAGGCATCGGAACCAACTTTAGGATCATGGCTTGTAAATTTACCACGTAATCACGCGTAAGTTCATTTCTGCCTTGAGTCCTCGCGTTTATTTCCGCCATGACGCGGTGCTGGTGTCCCCTGTCCCCGCCATACATGTGCGTTATGGCCTCTATGAAATCTGGCCACGATCGCCATGTGTGGCGGTTACTCCGGTACCAGGTGGCTGCTACCCCAGTTAGGAGCTCTGACAACGACGAAAGCACCTCGTCGTGTGTCAGATTAGCTAGAGTTCTGCATTCTTCTATTCTTGTGAGGAATAACTCGACGCTCTGCTCCTTTGAGGACCCTGAGAACCTGATGTGCCATTTTCGGACTATCTGGCCCACATCACGGTTCGTCTGCTGAGGCAAATACGTATGCCTCTCAGACGGGTCCTGGGTCGCCCCATTCCTAGTCTGGCGCTGGGAAGAATTTCTAGTATTATTCCTCCCAGCCTCTGTTGGGGACTGGAGACTCGGGCTGCTGCTGTTAAACTCCGCATACGTGAACGTGTCTTGGAAGTTCACATGCGGTGATCCTCGTCTACGGCCTGTGCTTGGGGGTTGGACTCTCTCCAATTGCGTACTTGAGGTTGGATGTCGAGCTCCTTGAAGTATTCGTACATTCTCTTTAAGCTCTTCAACCTCTTCGACGAGTGTTTTGATCACTGCCAGTAGCTGCTCCGATAATATATTGTCTCCGACTGCTATCCCGGCGGTTCGCGACTCACGCTGTCGCGGCCACTCTAGGTTTTGCGACTGCGGCGGGTTTCGCGATTGCTGCCAGAATCCGTGCTGCCTATTTCGTGCTAACAACGACTCTTCTTCGTAGTTGCGCTGGTATTGTCGTTGCCTGCACTGCTCCTCCAGGAGCACTTGCTGCTGCTGCTGTTGCTCCTGCTGTTGTTGCTGTTGCTGCCGTCGCTGCTGCTCCAACTACTGTTGCTGCATTTGCTGCTGCTGTATTTGCTGCTGCTGCATTTGCTGCTGCTGGAGTTGTTGCTGTTGGAGCTGTTGCTGTTGAAGCCGTCCCTCAGCTTCGGCTGAAGATGTCCCGGTGGGTGCTGCAGAGCTCAATATCCCTGTCCCGGAACCCTCCTGGCCGGTTGCCTCTTCCGCTGGCTCCACCCTTGCATTATGTACTTGTTGTGGAGCGTTCATCCTCCGAGACTCCGAGAGTTTCTGCATCACTATCGGGTCATCAAGGAGCGTTATGAACGGGTGCGGAAGGTCTGGGTCAGTATTGGGATCCACAATAGTCGACCCAGGCTTGTTCATCAACGTTAAGTCGATGAACGCTCTTCGGGACTGCTCGCGTTTAGCAAACGCTTGCTGCTCCGACAGCTCCGGCTCTGGCACGAAATCGGCGGCACTATAATCGCCCATAAGCCACTTGATCGCTATCAGCATATTTACTGACTGCAGATCTGACTGCTGTAGACCAAGGACTTGCATGGCCTCGTTTATTTCCTCTTCGGGCTGTGTATAGGTCCAATTGAGTATCGCAGATTCCGCAAATTGCGATGATCGGACCATGGTGTCAATTGGCTGTGCGCTTCCCCACGAACTTATTTTACTAGCGCGAGTAGTATCTGTATTGATGGCAGAGAGAATTTGCCTATTCAACCCGTGAGCTAGCTTTTTCAACGCGAACCCGGGTTATTTTCTAAGAGCTACGGCGGTTGCTCTTAACCTCGATAACGCACGAGGGTTTCCCGTACGCGGCTCTAAAAGAACAAAAGCTATTTTTGTAATTAATTACGTCCAACTACTCGCACTTGTAATTTTAAAATAAATATATGTGAAAATATTTATATATATATATATATGTGTCAAAACGGACAATATCACCAAAAAACACAAAAAATAAATACAATTTTCACCTAAAAAAATAAAAAACAATTTTAAAGTTCAAGGGGATTTTTGCGCTCGAGTTTTTACTCGGGCGCACAGTCAACTTTTTGTTCCGAGAGTGCCTGCCGACTTTCTCTCGATTTTCTACTAACAGCACGAGCAAAGAAAAAAAAATTTTATTTTTCGTTCACTAAAGAATAATTCGTATCGAAAATACGAGAGGAGAAAAAAAATTTTCGAGTCGAGAAAAAAATTAATTAAAAAAATTAATTATCGCTTAAAAAAAAATTTTTGTCGTTAAAAAAAATTAATTGTTATTAAAAAAATTTTTAATTGTTAAAAACAATTACCCACGTACAAAAATTTCGCGATCAAGATCTCTCGTCGGCACTCTAGGTCGAGGGTTATTGGCTATCGCTTGCCTAACCTCTCGACCGCACTCTCGCAACAGCACGGCTGTGTCACGCACACGCACACACGCGCCTACGAGCTGCGGCACGAAGAGCCTTTCTTTGCAGCTTATGCTCAGCTACGCTGCTGAGCTTCTTCACGCCAAGCTTCGCCGCGTATCACGTACGCGCCGCGGGTCCTTCTCCACCCCCAAAACGTTGTGGCGCCAGTTGTAACGGGATGGGTAGTGGGGGAAAATCCCAACAAGCCACAGGCCAGCGATGCCCTAGAACACGGTGCCGCGGGTGTCAGACTAAAATGACTTACCCGGGGATCTGCTCCTGGAATCCCGAAAACAACGCGAAGATCGCACACGAACTTCGCTTTCCAACTAATTGGATCGCTGAGTGAAAAGCACGCGCTCGAAGAGTAAAGCGCGCGGCCGCTATGCTCAGATATGAAAACGACCGGCTGAGTCGTTTTCCCGCGGAGGCGGCGGTATCCGGGAGAAGGACAGGTTATAATGAACAACGCGACGAGTAACTAGATATCACAGTATATTTAAAATCACTAATCTCTACAAGCACAATGCACGTGCTGATTAGAACAATTATGAGTTAGTTCGCGCGCGACCGTTAATATTCAAACGCGCGAACTATACGGCGCGCGGCGAAGCTGCTAATTTCGCGCGCGGTGTTAAAGTACGGCGGGCGGACACACACCCGCACGTACACGGCACAGAAAGCTTGCACGGGGCGATTTCCGTGCGAGCCTTTACAATGAACCCGCGAGAGGAGAGTAGAAAACTTACGTTAGGAAGGAGCAGCCGGTGCACTCGACTCTGTCTCGCTCCCTGTCGCTCGCACAGCAGTTGCGCTCTCTTTCTCTCTTTGTCTTGCTCGCTGTATTGTGTCGGCAGGCGGGCTGGCTGCCGGCTCGTCGCTCGCAGTCTCGTGCGGCTCACGCGGCTCGGGATCGCTCTCTCTCTGTCTCTCTTTCGCACGTACACTATATGCGGCGCCTCCACTACACTCGCGGGGTCTCACAAAGAACGATAGAACGGCGCGGACAAGTAAACTCAGGAGAGACACGGAGGAGATGTTTTACGCGCGATGGCAGACACGAAGATGGCTGCCGTGACTCCTATAAAGCCGTAGCAGCTTTGCGGGTACGCGACGGGCATATTACGCGTCGCGAGACCGTTCTAATCCGATCAGGATGCTCGCGCGCTCGCGCCCCCGGTGAGCATGCCTGCTCGGCGCGGGTAATTCGAATCTCGAATTACCTAACTCGCGCACGCGTTACAAGATATTAATTTGTTAGAAGTAAACTTTTTTTTAGAAATGGTTTATAATCTCTAACGGATTGCTTTACAGATAATATATCTGAGTTAATTCATGTATGAACACGCTTTTTTTTAAGAATATTTGTAATATTTCGATTATAAATTCTTTCAAATTGTCATATACGAATACTTCATGTTTTTCGAATTTTATGCATAAATTTTCAAATTGCAATTAAAAAAAATGTAATCTTAAATTGATTCATTTTGAATACTCAATTGGATAATACATCAATCTATCCCTTTTATAATAGAAAATGGAACGAAATATAATCGAAGAAGAAAATAATAATTTAACATTCCTTAAGAGTATTAATGGATATGTAAGTATTTTCTTTTCGTTCAATTACTATGTTTGTATTCTAATCTCATAAAAAATTTTTTAAAGTATATTTAAAAACTCACATTTCATATTCCTAGTTAATAATATATAAAGATAATAAAAGAATCAATGGGGACTGTCATAATGAAAAAAATGAGGAAACCAATGAAAGATGTCAAATTTGTGGTAGATGTCTTCACGACCAATCAAATTTTTATATAAATGGAATCGATGTAAATAATTTTATTACATGAATTTTCAAATATATAATAGATTTTATAATTTAATCATATTAATTATATTTCACGTTAAATATAGATATATGACCACCCAGACACGATTTTCTAATCAACTATTTGAATTGATTATAAATTCTACAAATCAAAGAAGTTTTATTAATTTACCGTAACATTGTGAGGTATACTATTTTATAATTAAAAATAAGCAATGGGAATTCTGTATAACAATAGCCGATCTACAGATTTTTTTTATATACATGAACAAATTTGAATTCAAATATTTCTATTTTTAATAAATCTTTTCACGTTTGGCATAGAAACATGTACTAAAAATACAAAATCAAACATTCTTAAAAAATTTTAGGAAACTCACACTAAAAAAATCTTTTCTAATAGATTGTCATTAAATATTCTCGAAAGTGAATAGGGAAAAAAATTTTGTCGCCTTTTTTGTGATTGTCTATGAAATATTGAGATATTAGCTCGTACGACAACCTAACTAACTATAACTATAATAATTATAAAACATGAAAAAGAAATATTTATTGATAAAAAAAGTTATAAAATGATCAATACTATATTTAATCACGGAAATAATATTAATTCACGACATTATAACAATATATTTAAAACAAGTTATAAATTGATGAAAGTAAATGATTTTATACCACTCTGACCTCAAAATAACAATTTTGGTATGATTTTTCGGTGCTAGTGGTATAAAATATCGTATGAAACTCTTGTGGGCGGTGGTTTTCTACCTTGCTCTAGGTTTTTCGCACGAGCGAAGCGAGTGAAACCAATGTCATAACAAACATAGATGTAGAGATAGAGACTTAGAATCAGATTCTGAGAAATGAATACGTAGGGACAGAAAGTAGAGAAAGAAAGTTGAGACAAAGAAGTAAATGCAGAGGTATATCTGCTTGAAAAAGTTAATATAAATCGATAGGACTTTCATATAGACTTATATGGTAAATGTTAATTCCATCTTTTGTAATAGGAATAAGAATAAATCTATAAAAATCTATAAAAGTATATAAAACTCTTTACTAAAAAATTAGAATTGAAATAGATAAAATTTAAATATATTGGATTTATTGATTTCAATTGTAATTTTTCATTCTGTGATATCAACAACAATTAATGAGATGGTATTTTGAAATTGAACTATATTGGAAATCATTGGCATATTATCTCTATCTCTCAGTACTTATACTATAATAATCTATCACCAAAAAAAGAAAAAAAAATGTAATCTACATAAATTGTAATCACAGACTTTTTAAGAATAAATGATTTTATGCGTTCGTTAAGTTATGCATATAAACATTACTAGATTTTAAAAAATGATGTTAATTAAATATTATTATTTATTATCAAAAATATTTTCAGAATAATGGAAAACATATCAAAAATAGCGTCATTAACTCCTTACAATCAAAAATCGTAAGTTTTGTAATTTGAATGGCTGATGAACGTGAGCAAAGTAATCGATTTTTACAAATAAGCATATAATGTAATCACTTATTAAAAAAATGTAAATTATCACATTGGTAAAAAAAGTGGTCTTTGCGCACGTTAAACAGTCATGTATTGATGCGCAATTACAGAATAATAACTATAAAATATTTAAATAAATTAATGTTTTTATTAATTTACAGTAAAACAATATTAGCAAGAGTGATTTTTAAATCGACGAAAAAGGAATTTAATGGAGGATGTTTATTTTTTATAAATTTAATAAACGATACCGGAGTTATAAAATGCATCGGATATAACAGAGATTGTAATAGATTTTACAACGTTATAAAAGTAAAAATAATCATTATTATAAATATGGTTGATTACGATATAACTAGCCTAAATAGCAATTTGTGAATTTTATTTACATCAGTGAAAGATTTTTATCAGTGATATATATATATATATATATATATATATAAATCTCTTTTTTGATTAATACAATTACATTATATTCAAATATCTACGCCTGGTACGAAGAAAAGCACTGCTCCCGGAGATAGACGAAGACTAGAACAGCTCAAAATCTCGAAGGAAAAGTAGCACAGTTCAAAATCTCGGACGAAGAAAAGCACAACTCGCCGCGCCCGGACGAAGAAAAGCACGACTCTTATAAATAGTACACCTTACGAATAGCAAAAATAAAAACTGCGGCAAATTGCATTAGCAGGTTGCTTTTCCAAAAAGAATCCATGCTCAAATAATTTTATTTTATTCATTATAGCATTTAAATAAATCTCATAAAAGACCTATTTAGTTGTGCTTTTCTTCGCCCGGGCGCAGCGAGTTGTGCTTTTTTTCGTCCGCGTGTCGCGAGTTGGTTCAGAATTGAATTAGAAAATATAAATGAAACGCCAGCAAAAAAAAGGAAAATCATTTAATGAAGAAAAAATTAAAGTAATATAATATAATTAAAAAAAAAAAAAATTGAAAATATAAATAACAATAAAATAATAATAACTTTTTCAGAAACATGAATTTTGGATCATAAAAATAACAAATTTCGGAGTATAATTGCAGAACTATGAATTTTGGATCATAAAAATAACAAATTTCGGAGTATAATTGCAGAACTATGAATTTTGGATACTAAGAAGAACAAATTTCGGAGTATAATTGAAAAGATAAGTAAAGAATAAGTTATATTGGTAATTAAAATAAAATATCTTTTATTATTTTATTGTTTCTAAATTCTAATAGTATTTATGTTATAGCACAGTGGATTAGGCCTATTGGGGATACCACTGAACTACAAAATAAATTTTTATTATTAAAATAATTTATTCTAAATAAAGTAAAATTACAACAAATTATTCTTGATTTAAAATAAATTAACTTAAAAATAAAAATTTCTTTTGTTGAATAAAAAAAAAAAAACACACCATGATATTTACCGCAAGGTGGTGTGGAAATAATATCTTATGTAACGTCAATTTTTTTTTTATTAAAAAAATTATTAATTTTTCAGATAAGGGTAATTAAATATTACTGATTGTCACCTGAGAAGTCATGAGATCGTAACGTAGGTCATCTAAGCATCAAAGTGTGATTATTATATACTGCATAAAACGTAACGAAATTAATAAATCAATGTACAATTATATCAACATATTGCAAATATTGTAAATGAATTATATAAAATGTATATTAGAAAAAACCGTATAATTATTCAAGGTAATAATGTAAATATATTAAATATTAGTAAATAAATTTATATTTTTAATTATTGTTTCGTTTATTTCTTATTCGTCATATAATTGTCTTTTTTAATGACTTTAATTTCAATATGACAAAGACATAAATTCATGAGATCTCTTTATGATGTCAATAACTATGAGTATTAGCTAAATGTATAATTTGCAAATCATTTTTAAGATTCAAATTGTCACTCATAATGTCTGAGCAAATCGTCTTGATTTTATAGAGGTGATAGAAGACCGCAGAATCTAATAACTTGTCCAAAAAATTTAAAACATTATTTATTTGTCCGCTATAGATGAAACGAAAAACTTCAAGCACTACATCATAGTCATAATTAAGAACAGTGAATTTACTTTCTTGTTGATCTTTCATACCACCCTCGAAAGCATCTTTGAAACACTAACTGCGTGATAATGATTGCTTTGTGAACGTGAAAAGTTTTCTCACCAACATCAATTTTCAAATCATTGTAATTAGGATATTCAAAAAGATTATGTAATAGGTTAATCAATTCCTCGTCTCTATGTTGGTTTACTTTCTTTACTGTTAATTTCACACAATATTGCCAGTTATTTATAATGAATTAATTTGCAGTTTTCCATAGGTGAGTAATATACTAATCCTCTTATGGCTTTCGCATTACTTTCAGCCTATCTTAATCGCCGTGTCTATTGGAGACGTCTCACCTTTACAATATATCTCCGCAATTTTTTTATGTTGCTAACCTCTTCACTCTCTTGCGACTATACTTTCTTATCTTTCGCGGATCTCAAGTATATATTTCACTGTCGCATTTTAAAGGTAACAGTTTTTACAAATTTCTTTACCTTTGGTGAGGGTTTTGTGATTGTCGCATCCGCCCTAATCATATTTTGAATCAGGAGATTGTGACTTCATGGCGTGACTGCCTAGCAGAGGCAGCTACCTGCGAGAAGCGTTGACAGCAGCTGATAGTAGAGGCCGCCGGGACTTCTGCTGCCCGAACTCGGCTACTCTTCTCTCTCTCTATCGCTCTCGATGCTGCGATGATGTCAGCAGAGCGACACTTGCCCTGGACCTCGGGATAGGCTGTGGGCTTCCAGCGCCTGCGATCGAAAAGCCGATACTAAATGGCCCTTGATAGTTGATACTAATTGCTGCGCGACAGTTCGCGCGGAATAGATGCCTGTTCTCTTCTTCCTTTTTCTCTCTCTCGCTCTCACGCTCTCTCGCGCTCTCTATCTCTCCTATTCATGCGTATCAGCTGCGTGTCGTCTTCCGTGCGACACTGCCGATTCCTCAAACAAAGACACAGCCGTGTTACTACACACGCAAATCGTGTGTGTGCACGAACTGTGGCCATAGCGGGCGCTTTGAGGCTCGACTCGACGAGGGCACAGCCTACTGGCGTGTCCCCTACTGTCGGAGTACTGGCGGAGCTCCCTCCGCGCATCTATCCCCAGTACTCGCGCTGACATCAACAAAAAGCAAAACAAATGTGGCAGCGCCCCGCACGCTCCACATGCGTGGCGGTGGTTGAGCATGCTGGTGCATCTCAATCAACCCCGCCGACAAGTTCGAAGCCAGAGTGCTTGCTTCGAAGTGCACAGCGGTGGTGCTCTCTAGTTCACCTAACTATTCCTTCAAACTCTTCATAACTCTATCACCTCCCGTACTAGCTGGTACTCCCATCTAGCCACGGAACACCGATTTCCTCGCGAGAGGTCCGCATTAGTAACTCGGCCGTAGTTACCGGCTAACCCCTTTCCGGAAATCGTCATAAATTAATCGGCACGTTCAATCCCGGATCCATCATCCCGTTGAACTGCCCCTTTTCGATCGCGCAACACCTTGGGCGTCCCCTCGGTACTCAAACTGTTTTGCATACAAATCCTATCTACACGCACGATTAGCTTCGTCGCGACTCTCTCTCTCTAACCTCTATACGCCTGCATCGCGGCAAAATTGCGCATTTTCCGCGAGTGCATAGAAAATGCCATCACCCCTTGATTATCCCTACCGCGAATAAATTGAAATCCAAACACGTACTCTTTCGACCGGTTACCCACGTTTTATTTTAATTTATTTGACCATTCTAATCTACATGCAGAGATAGCTTTGCCTAACAGAGTTTCAGGGCTATCCCCCCAGAAAAGCCATAACTATTGTCGAGGAGCGATGGCGCCTCACTCGAGAAATACTCTAAATTCGCGTGCGCGCGTGGCGCACCACGAATCTCGCAAAACCGGCATGCTTAAACGCTGCCGCTCTCTACTCGCGCGGACAATTGAATGCACGGCGCGAGTCACACAAACTAACTTCCGTTAGCACACACGCACAATCCACAAAAAGTCATCAATAAAATCCATAACCTTACTTCATACAACACTCTCACTATCATACAGAACTTAATTATTCCCCGAGCGGGGCTGCGAGCATTCGCCGTAAAAAATTACGTCACATACTTTTCCTCGACGTCCATAAAATTTAAAGAAAATATTCGCAATGCTCGAAGCCCTCGCTCGCTTACGAATTTTCAAAACACGACATTTATCTTTGCTGGCAATTGTGCGCGCACGCACAGCAACAACAAGGTCGCCAATTCTCTCGCGCGACCTGCTCGATATGTAAACAGTGCGTCCCGGAACTGTTTACCTCTCTATTCGCGGTGTCTGTTGAATTGGCTCTGAAATTTTCGTCGCCTTCTCTCAACGGAAGATTTTCAAAACTTGGACGAGTTCAAGTTCCGAGAATCCGCCATTTTGTCTGAGTTGCGACGCCATTTCCTACCGACACCGCGATTTTATTTCTTTTACCAAAGTTCCGTTTTTTTGTCCTCTCTCACTTTCCACCTCAGCATATATATATATATACATTTGTTAGTCGGGTCTTATGGTATCCAACCGAAAAATTAGTACATAACTACCATAGTTCCCTATACAAAAGACAAAAGAAATAATGGATTATGAGAGTGGCTGAATCTAGCATGTCGAACATAAAAACCGTTGTAATAGAAGTTTATGAGATTTGGATGCCATAATCTGATTTGGTTACCATAAACCCCGGTATATATAAAAATGTTTACCATAAACCACAATTACGATATGTATATACATTTTTAACAGGTATTTTATCTAAAACGAGTTACGATGTAGCAATTTAAATCTACTTATTTTGATTAAGTTCTTCCGAACGACCCGCTTCTCTTTTTTATTAATAACATATTGTATTTATTAATATATATATATATATATATATATATATATATATATATATATATATATATATATATATATATATATTAGGCTAGTAAGTTTGAGGAGCTCAACCCCGGTCGGTCAGAGTGGCTAAAGAAATAATAACCCTCAGGTTACCGACTCTAGACAAATAGACTCTAGAAAACCCCTCAAACTTCCGCTCGGATGCTGAATATATAGATTGGAAGTTTGAGGAGGCTCCTCAAACTTCCCATAACCCCTCAAACTTCCAAGCGGGTGCTGAATATAATCCTCAAACTTCCAGAATTTCATATTTATATATATATATATATATATATATATATATATATATATTTTTTTTTTAACAGGTATTTTATCTAGAACGAGTTACGACGTAGCAATTTAAATCCACGTGGTTGATGATTTGGATGACTTGGTTAATCATCATCGTAATAACCAACTAAGTTATACTTTTTATACGATTTCATTAATTAGAAATTTTAATTTTTTTTATCATTTTTTAACAATATTTAAATAATTTTTTCATTTATATCTATTATAAAATACATAATATTTTTAATTTTTTCATTTTATAAAAGTTTATCATATACAATGCCAAAATTAAAGAAAAATAGAGTAGAAAGAAAAAATTACATTTTAAAATTACAACGGAGAAATAACAAACATGTTATTAAAAAAAAAATATATATAATAAATCATCATAATCAAGTCAATAAATACATTAATAAGAAAAGATTAGATCTTCAATTTAAAATAAAAGATAATATAAATGACCGAAGAAGAAAAGAAATACAACGTTCAAACATTAATTTTAAAAGGAAAGAAAACAGATTGAATAATATTAGAATTAAAAAATTAAGGTCAAATAATACATATAAAGAAAAAGAAAAAACAAAAAATTCTACTCGGATTAAACATATTAGAGAAAATGCTATTCACAAAGAAAAAGAAAATAATAATAATATCATCAGGAACAAGTTATTAAGATCTAATAATAATTATAAAAATAAAGAAAATAAACAAAATATAAATAGAAACAAAAATTTGCGATCGAATGATGACTATAAAATTAATGAAAATAAACAAAATATAGATAGAAACAAAAATTTGCGATTAGATGATCAATATAAAATTAACGAAAATAAACAAAATATAGATAGAAACAAAAATTTGCGATCAGACGATCAATATAAAATTAACGAAAATAAACAAAATATAGATAGAAACAAAAATTTGCGATCAGATGATCAATATAAAATTAACGAAAATAAACAAAATATAGATAGAAACAAAAATTTGCGATCAGATGATCAATATAAAATTAACGAAAATAAGCAAAATATAGATAGAAACAAAAATTTACGATCAGATGATCAATATAAAATTAACGAAAATAATCAAAATATAGATAGGAACAAAAATTTGCGATCAGATGATGATTATTTACAACATGAATACTCTTTAAATAATGAATATAAATCGATAAGAAGAATGAATGAAATTTATAAAAAAGATGAAAATATTAAAAATTGTAAAAGGATAAAACTAATGCGAGAAGATACTAATTTTATTCAATATACTCAAATAAATGATATAAAAAGAAAAAAAAATATTAAGATTAGATGAATTATATAGATACAAAGAAAATTATATGAATAAAATCAATCGTCAATTAAATAATAATAGTAACAATAAGTCATTAATACTAATTCGTAATTTTTTATTAGAAATAAAAAATGGTCCTGATTTACCTTGTGTTTGTTGTGATAATATTTTCTTTTTACGATCGGTACAAATTTTTAATAAAAATAAAATAGAAACTCAATTGAAATCATTAAATATAGATATTAAAGAATTTTTATCAAAATTAATTAATACTGATTCAAAATATATATGTAAAACATGTCAGAAACATATCTTACACGGCAAAGTACCAAAATTAGCATCAAATGAAAATTTACGATTCCCTACTGTACCTGATTTTATTCAAAATTTATCTTCACTCGAAGAACGTATGGTTTCTCCTTATATTCCCTTCATGCAAATAAGAGCATTACAACCATATGCTTTAAATTCACAATTATTTTTATACTTGAAAATAATAGGATAAAATGATATAGATACCATGAAGTATAGTATGAAAAGTATAATGCTTACTTCTGCATAACAGTGGAGATTTTTGTTGACTTTTCAATTGCAAGTGCTTCAAGGAAACCTTTTTACAGCAAGCAGAACAGATTAATTCAGCAGAATCTAAATGTGGATACAAATCTTTAACTTCTTTTGTAATTTTTCTCAATGACTTTGTTGCATTATGTTTTTCTATACTCATTGGATTGCAACATCTATTGAAAACAGCCTTAGATGAAGGAAAATTATATTTCTGCTGCCTGGTTTTTTTATAATAACCCATGATCACGTTAATTATTACTGCCGTTCCAGTTGCACTTGATATTTCCTAATCCTGCCTTAATTCTATGCGATTAATATTACACTGATATTAAACGCCCGACAGATACATAGTATAGTTTCTATAATGATTTTAGTCTATGGCTGAAGCGTTCCGTTGTTCCATTCTATTCCGCCGTATTTCGTAATCACATAATTCGTAATATTTGTCTTTGCTATCGTTCTCGATTCTGGTTGTTAACTGTATTCGCTTATTGACATCGTCCTCTGTGTTGTTTTGGATTGATTTGGATTTTTGTATTTTCCTTTATCCCCCCGCCCTTCCCCATAGTTTATTACACCTATATAATTTTTACTTTATCACGATTTGGATTTTTGTATTTTTCTTTATCCCCCCCCCCCATCTCTTGGTTTATTACACCTATATAATCTTTCCTCTTTCACGATTTGGATTTTTGTATTTTCCTTTATCCCCCCGCCCTTCCCCGTGGTTTATTACACCTATATAATTTTTACTTTATCACGATTTGGATTTTTGTATTTTTCTTTATCCCCCCCCCCCCCATCTCTTGGTTTATTACATCTATATAATCTTTCCTCTTTCACGATTTGGATTTTTGTATTTTCCTTTATCCCCCCCCCCCGCCCTGGTTTATTACACCTATATAATCTTTCGTCTATCACGATTTGTACTTGGCCTATCTCTCCTCTGCCCTCTGGTTTTTATTATTACATCTACTTATACTATACAATGGATACAGTGGCAGTTGGCAGTCCGCTGATTGCAAGGTTTGTTGGGTTAGTAATGAGTTGAGTAATGTTATTAGTGAAATTATACTAAACATAAAATTTTAAATCACTACTTTTTTATTTTTATATAGTTTTCATGTAATTTTACTTTTATATCTGTATATTTTTTTTAGTAATTGAAGATGTCGAATTTTTGGTATGATATGAAATTTTATTGCTAGAAGGCAATGATTGATAAGTAAATGCTCCCTTACAAGACCAAAGTGATACAATGTGTATTAGTAGAGAGGAAGATTGTATGGATAAAAGGATATATTTCCTTGTAATATTTTGTATCTATTTCATTCCTATTCCGCTTTATAGTCGTAATGTCGAAGTTGCGCCATCTGACGGTAGTTATGTATATTTTCAACCAGTTACTCCATTGTTTTCGCTAGCTTTGAGGTTACTATTTCCGACAGATTTTGTTTTAAATATTTTTAAGTAGTTATTTTATTCATAATTTCGCTATTTTAGTACGAATTTAGTACTTTTACGACAGATTCTTTATTATTTCTTTATGTTTGAGGTTTATTTGCGACAGAAAGTATGTTTTTTTCATCTGTCGGAGGTTTAACAACACCTTAATATTATGTATAATTACTACATTATTTAGTAAATTGTAATAGAAAAAAATTCACAAGAATAATCTCCACTTTTGAATTCCCCACAATTACAGGCTGTTTACGTGCAGTATTTACATCTAGTATAAAACATCATTTTCGAGTTTCAAACTGCAACGCGTGTAGAATCGACGCGAATACAGTATCATTCTTTTCCTTCTAAAGAAGCTCTCTGATTGAGCTTCATGAAGTTAGCCCCCATACATAAAATATCCAAAAACAATAAATATAAATCGATTGCGCATTAAAAAATATAAAAAAATGTTAATTAAAACTTTTTTGCGCGAGCTGTCGTTTTTGAGATAAAAAATAAAATTGTTTGGGGGCTAGAGTTTAGCCCCCAAAATTAAATTTTGTATTACTCATAATACAAAATAATTTTTGCAATTATTTACTACGGCATTCGATTGCGCGACGTGTGCGCGTATCGCCCCCAAATTCCAAATTCGGAAAAACCTATTAATAATAATATAAAATTATAAAAAACAGTCTGTCTAGAGACCCCAAACGCGAAACGCGAAAAACTGACGCGAAATGACGCGAAAACACGCGAAAACACGCGAAATGAGTTGGGAAATTTTCGCGTCAATAACACAATTTTCCGGGAGCTTTCGCGTCAATTCGCGTTGATAAAAAAATTTTCCACAGGAGCTTTCGCCTTTCGCGCAAATAATATTTTCGCGTTCTCGCGTTTGTGTGTGTGTGTGTGTGTGTGTGTGTGTGTGTGTGTGTGTGTGTGTGTGTGTGTGTGTGTATTTATGTCGTTTATCTGTTTTGGAGAGTTTTTCTAGATATTATATACCGGTTTTGAAGAGTTTCTCCGGTTTTAAAGAGCCTCTTCACACCGGCAAAGATATATATGACCGGTTTTGGAGAGTTGTCGGCCATTTTCTAGAGTTTATAACCCCAGGGTCCATATTTCTTTAGTCACGTTAACATAGGCAACTCTGAGAAAAAGAACTATACCTTCCAAAATCGGTTCATCCACATACTTACATATATATATATATATATATATATATATATATATATATATATATATATATATATATATATAACTATGGGAATTGGTATATTTGAAGAGATATCAACGTATAGATCGGTACTTTTGAAGACATGTCGGCATTTTGAAGAGACTCCTCAAATTTCTCAAAGCAAGAATCGCGACTTTTGAGGAGAAATCTATACCCCCTTTTCCCAGAGTCGGTAACCTGAGGGTCATTATTTCTTTAGTCACATTGTCCGAACTCTGAGCGAAAGGTTCACATCTCCTTAAAAGTACCAATTTACAAACATATCATATATATATATAAATAAATATCATTATACGGTATTTTGAGATTTCATAAAGAATTTGTACAATAGTGGTGACACAAATATAAACATTGTTATAAACAACCAATAAACAAGCGCGTGACTAAAGAAATAATGACCCTAAGGTTATTGACTAACACCACGACGCCTGCGGCGCCCGCTTTTACGGAAAAATATCACGGAATTTCCGAAATCGATGTATTAACACACTATTGTGGAAACCGCTGAAAAATCCAAATCTCAAAATGCCTCTCGAGTGCTTTGGACTTTTGAGGAGACTCCTCAAAATGCCTACAAAAACCTCAAAATTCGGTATATATGACCTATATAATCCTCAAAATGCGTCCCAGATGTGAATATATATATACACACACACACACACACACACACACACACACACACACACACACACACACACACACACTTATCGGGGTTTATGTAGCCCAAGACTGTATATTAGTACCTACAGCCCAGAGTTCCCTATGTCAAGTGACTAAAGAAATAATGGACCCTGGGGTTATAGACTCTAGGTCTGGCCGCATAAACCCCTAAATTTAGAAATATTATGAAGCCCGGGCTGCATAATCAAAATCGGGCTCGATAAACCCTTTTATATATAGGGGTTTATGCGGCCCGACCTAGAGTCTATAACCCCAGGGTCCATTATTTCTTTAGTCACTTGACATAGGGAACTCTGGGCTGTAGGTACTAATATATATATATATATATATATATATATATATATATATATATATATGAAACGCTAGTTATGCAGACACTTTCCGAAATTTAAATAGACTTATGCAGACAGAGACCGACTTATGCAGACGTCAGCATAAGTAGAGGGATTATTTCTTTAGTCACGCTAGACTTGTGCAGACACTTGTATAAACGGTACTACACTTATGCAGACAGGTCACGTGGTCTTATACATTGGTGTCAGCATAAGTCGATGTTCATATGATTATATATATATATATATATATATATATATATATATATATATATATTATACATTTCTTGAAAGGGGTTTATAAAGCCCGTTTTATATATATGAAACAAATAAATAAAAATAAGTTTCCAAGATACAAAAAGCTTATTAATAAAACATTATAGGATATATTGAAGAAAACACATTTATACATATTACCTCTGAAAAGCTCCCATGTTCTTTATACATAAATATTTTTATAAATTTTTAAAAAACATACGAATTATAAATGTAAGTTTGTGTAATAAAATTTTAAGTAAAATAAGTCATACATAAATATAATAATTTAAAATCAAAAGTGGTTCCGTAGGGCTATTGGCGAAGGATACCACTTAAAACATTCTCTAACAGTACCTCTAGGGTATCCCAGACAGCACAGACAATTCTTAAAGAATTCATAAAGACTTCGAAAGAGTTCGCATGAATTCGTGAAATAATAAGTATTTATCCCCAAAGTATTCATAGTTAATTCTTTAAGAATAGGTGCTATGCTAATTCATTTAAAGTTCGTCATGGTCTCTTTTTTCGATTTAGTACTCATAAAGAGTTCATGAATAATTTATCTTGAAGTCAAATTATGGTAAAAATACCGGACATGTAAAAGAGTTCATTTTTTTTCTAAAAAAAAGTATTCATAATGATCAACTATTGCACTCTTTTCGAATACAAAACTATTATTACGTGCTCTTTTTGAAGTCATATAAAAAGCAGTAAATTAAGTTTTCAGGAGAGTATTCTTTTAGAGTTCGCGAGGACTTCATTCTACATATTTCAATTTATTATAAAGTAATCCAAAGTATTCTATAAAGTTTCTTTAAAAATATCTAATGCCTCGTCATAAGAATTCATTTTAAGTTCATTATAGGTTCTGTTTTCGATTCAGTACTCATAAAGAATTCATTAATAATTTTTCTTGAACACATATTACGGTAATAATCCCAGACAGCAGAGAATTCGAAAAGAATTCATGAAGACTTCGAGAGAGTTCGCATGAATTCGCAAAATATGAACAATTTGTTCTCAAAGTATTCATTGAGTATTCCTTTCTAACTTTAAAGTAAGCAAAAATATTCGCTTACAGTTCCAAAACAGTTCATTCCAATTTTTTAGGCTGCAAAAATTGATCTTGTTTTGTAGCTGAATTTTAAAATAAAAAATTCATTTACTTTGCGGAGACATGTCATCAAATTTTTAGCCTCCGTTTTAAAAGGGATAACAAAAACAAGGTAAACCTTGTAATTATTTCAACGACGGCATTACACGGATTATATACTCTCAGCACTCCAGTATATCCACAGAAAGCACTACCAGCACGCCGCATAGCGGATGAATTGCCGAAGCTTGGGTATCGAGAATTGCGTTTAATAAGAATTCATTATGACTACTTTTATGGAAAAAGTGTTCCTTAAGTAATCTTAAAGAGTGCAAAAAAAAAATTCTTTTTGATCATTAGGTGATTTTCTAATGTATGAACTCTTTGCAAAGAAATCGTGACTTCCTCTATTTTCTAAGAGTTCGTAAAGAGTACATTCCAAGTTTTAGCAAAGAGCTCATATTATATATAGAAAAGAATTCATAATGAACTATTATTACGCTCTTTCCAAATACGAAATTATTGTAGCGAATTTTTATTTTACCTTAACAGTAAGCAAAAATATTCTCTTAGGAGTATGCGAGGTCCACGTATATAAGGGAATTACGTAGATGTGTAACAGTAAGCAAGACAATTATAGGCATCACAGTTCCTTACGACCTTCAGAATAGGGAAATAGGGACAGAAATTGTTGAATATAGGGACAGATAGGGACAAAAGTATAGGCGTCGGATATGAGGTCCACGCATATAAAGGAGTCATGTAGAGACGAAAAATAAGCAAAACGATTATTTGAATAATTGTTAAACCCAAGTAGTCGGGAGATATGAGGTCCACGCATATTAGGGAATTTCGTAGACGTCCAACAATAAGCATACAGATTATTTAAATAATTTTTAAAGGCAAGTAGCCAGGGGATATGACGTCCACGCATATAAGTAAGTACTGTAGACATGAAAAAATAAGCAAAAAGATGAATTAAATAATTTACAAACCCAAGTAGTCGGGGGATATGAGGTCCACGCATATTAGAGAATTTCGAAGACACGAAAAAATAAGCAAAACGATTATTTAAATAATTTTTAAATCCAAGTAGGCGTCGGATATGAGGTCCACGCATATTAGTGAATTTCGTAGACGTGCAACAATAAGTATAAAGATTACTTAAATAATTTTTAAAGGCAAGTAGCCGGGGGATATGTAGTAAGTATGTCATGTAGACAGGAAAAATAAGGAAAACAATTATTTGAATAATTTTTAAACCCAAGTAGTCGGGGGATATGAGGTCCACGCATATTAGGGAATTTCTTAGACCTGCAACAATAAGCATAAAGATTAATTAAATAATTTTTAAAGTCAAGTAGCCGGGGGATATAAGCGAGTCATGTAGACACGACAAAATAAGCAAAACTATTACATAAATAATTTTTAAACCCAAGTAGCCGGAGGATATGAGGTCCACGCATATTAGGCAATTTCCTAGACTTGCAACAATAAGCAAAACGATTATTTAAATAATTTTTAAACCCAAGTAGCCGGGGGATATGTGGTCCACGCATATAAGGGAGTCATGTAGACGCGAGAAAATAAGCAAAACGATTATTTAAATAATTTTCAAACCCAAGTAGGCGGGGGATATGAGGTCCATACATATTAAGTAATGTCGTAGACGTGCAATAATGAGGTAAAATGATTATTTAAATAATTTTTAAACCCAAGTATCCGGGGGATTGAGGTCCACGTATATTAGGGAATTTCGTAGACGTGCAACAATAAGCAAAACGATTTACTTATTTAAATAGTTTTTTCTTACTCGCCCACCCGAAAGTACGTACTTCCGGCCCGCATCTCCGGGCCGAAAGAGAAACTTTTGCATCTTATTTTTGACCAACCGCGCGCTCTGATTGGCTGCCGAAATTTCCCGACCCGCTGCGCTTGAGCGCCCGCGCGCATGAGCCACTCTGTCTCACTCGCACGTCCGAGCGCGTGTTGACGCGTACGAAATAAACAAAGGAAAGTGCACGGGTAACGAGAAAAAAGAGTTAGTTGAAATAAAATGTGGTGTTGTTTGATCGTGGTCATTATTTTTTTTTTCTTGTTTTCTACACGTACTCTCGAGTCGTGTAGAAACAATTAAGCGACACACTACGCAAGTCTCAGCACTCTGGCTGCACGATATCTTACAGAAAAATGAATAGCTCGACACGCACTCTGACTGAAATTCTCTCGAGAAATGTAAAAATGAATTGTTATTTTCTACAAATTCTCTCGAGAAATGTAGCAATAAATACTGCGTTTACATGCAGTGGTAGTGTTCGCGTTCTAACCTAAAACGTGCTTAACTAAACAAGTCAAGATTGAAAGCAATAAAATTACGTGCAATTTCTCAATTTCCATTGAGATAAAAAAAATATCTTTCAAAGAAACAAACACAGATGAATCCTCATCCGATGGTTCTGAAGACGAAGAAGAAATCTGGATTGAAATTATGAATTTTATGACAACAGCCGATGATCAAGTGTATTTAGCCACAGAGGTAATTCATTATTTATATATGCACTTCGCAATTAATACTCTTATACTTGGTTAATTTACACTATATTTTTAATATTCACAGGTAATACTTACATTTGGAATTTGTGGTACACTCCGCTGTATATAGAAAATTCACTACATAATAGACAAATGATTTTCAATCGTATTATCCGTACAGCTATGACAAACACTCATCCAAGACCATCGACAAGTACTACACCCAATGAAACTCGCTCCGACTACCATTCAAATTGGTCGCATTCCAACCAGGAATTCACTACGAACCAGTTCCATCCAATTCCAAGTAAGCATAAAAAATATTAATATACTAGATCAGTTTGCTCGATGCCTCCTGTACTACCTTTCATTCTTAACAAACTTTATTTCAGACCAACAACTCCACTTTACCACAGCCAGCAATAAGAAAATACTTACACCGGGAAACAATGAAAATCAATCCTCGACAACCACAACAGTAAAAAAGTTCTTTCAAAAACACCAGAGAAAGTAGGATTCAAAGATAAAGTAACTTCTCAACCACCTCCATGCAAAAAAAGAATTCTTGAAAATTTAAATCCTCAAATTCAAGATGAAATGTCTCATTCGAAACCATTGACAAATACTACACCCGACAAAGATGAATCTGATTACAATATAAATTGGTCAGATTTCGAAGAAGAAATCACTACGAACAACTTCAATTTAACTTCGGGTAAGCATAAAAAATACTAATGTATAGAGTCGATGCCACCTGTACTACTTTTCATTCGTAACAAACTTTATTTCAGATCAAAAACCTACTACGACAACAAGCAATACAACAACTTTTCAACCGCAAACCAACACCAATGAATCAAAAAGAATTCTTAAAAATTTAAATCCTCAAATTCAAGATAAAAATCAAAACCAAAATCAAAATAAATCACTGAATGCAGATAAAAATCAAAATCAAGATCAGAATAACTCATTGAATGATCAAATAAATTCAACTTTAAACAAATATATTATAATTAAAAATTGTACTATCAACGGCAATTTCATTGTAAATATTAACAATTACAAATCTGATAAAGAAAATCATTTGTAAAGAAAAAAAATCAAACAAAAATTTATTTTATATTGAGATTAATATATTGAAAGTTAAAATTATTAAGACCAAAGCTGATTAATTTAAATGTAAATCTTGTATTAATTATTGTATTAATACTTGATGTTAATATATTGAAAAAATTTAAATTATTAAAATCAAACTTTATTGTACTTATTTCATGACCTTATTCCTTTCTTTTTTTAATGTGTTTCTGATGCCCGCCCCGACCAGCAAAACCTCGGCTTCGCCTCGGTCTTGCAAATATCGGACGGGCATCAAACCATCTGTGTAACAGCGAAAGTAGCAGACGGCCAAAAAACTAGCTCTCCACGCCGGGCCGAAAGAAAGAACAGTCGGTAATATCGACCGAGCTTCCCAAAGCGGCCGACTGAGGCAGTACTATCGAGCAGGCCGAAAGAAAAGCTAACACTCAAACACAGCTAGCAGACGACAACGCAATTTTATCAATTACTTAACAATTGCAGAACGTAATTTCGGCCGGGGAGTAAGAAAAATAGTATACAATACTTGGGCCGGAAATTGGATTTCGTATCGTATCGTACGTATCGTAATGTACTATTAAACCCCAGTTGTCGGGGGATATGAAGTCCACGCATATAAGTGAGTAATCTAGACACGAATAAATAAGCAAAACAATTATTTAAATAATTTTTAAACCCAAGTAGTCGGGGGATATGAGGTCCACGCATACTAGGGAATTTCTTAGACCTGCAACAATAAGCATAAAGATTAATTAAATAATTTTTAAAGGCAAGTAGCCGGGGGATATGAGGTCCACGCATATAAGCGAGTCATGTAGACACGACAAAATAAGCAAAACTATTACATAAATAATTTTTAAACCCAAGTAGCCGGAGGATATGAGGTCCACGCATATTAGGCAATTTCGTAGACTTGGAACAATAAGCAAAACGATTATTAAAATAATTTTTAAACCCAAGTAGGCGGCGGATATGAGGTCCACGCATATAAGTGAGTAATCTAGACACGAATAAATAAGTAAAGCGACTACTTAAATAATTTTTAAACCCAAGTAGCCGGGGGATATGTGGTCCACGCATATAAGGGAGTCATGTAGACGCGAGAAAATAAGCAAAACGATTATTTAAATAATTTTCAAACAAAAGTAGGCAGGGGATGTGAAGTTCATGCATATTAGGTAATTTCGTAGACGTGTAACAATGAGGCAAAATGATTATTTAAATAATTTTTAAACCCAAGTATCCGGGGGACATGAGGTCAACGCATATTGGGGAATTTCGTAGACGTGCAACAATAAGCAAAACGATTTACTTATTTAAATAGTTTTTAAACCCAAGTAGTCGGGATATATGTAGTCCACGCATATAAGTGAGTAATCTAGACACGAAAAAATAAGCAAAACGACTACTTAAATAATTTTTAAACCCAAGTAGCCGGCGGATATGTGGTCCACACATATAAGGGAGTCGTGTAGACACGAATAAGTAAGCAAAACGATTATTTAAAAAATATTTAAACCCAAGTAGCCGGAAGACGCAAGGTCCACGCATATTAGGAAATTTCGAAGACGTGCAACGATAAGCAAGAAAATTATTTAAACAATATTCTAACCTAAGTAGGCGGGAGATATGAGGTCCACGCATATAAGGAAGTCATTTAGACATCAAAAAATAAGCAAAGTGAATATTTAAACAATTTTTAAATACAAGTAGGCGGGGGTTATCAAGTCGTGACCTATAAGAGAGTCATGTAGACAAGAAAAAAAAATCCATAAAACGATTATTTAAATAATTTTTAAATCCAAATGGGCGGGCGATATCAGCTCCGCGCATATAATGTACACGAAAAAATAAGTAAACCGATTATTTAAATAATTTTTAAACCCAAGTAGCCGGGGGATATGAGGTCCACGCATATAAGGGAGTCGTGTAGAGATGCAAAAATAAGCCAAACAATAATTTAAATAATTTTTAAACCCAAGTAGCCGGGGGATATGAGGCCCACGCATATTGGAATTTCGTAGACCTGAAACAATAAACAAAAAGATAAATTAAATAATTTACAAACCCAAGTAGTCGGGGGATATGAGGTCCACGCATATTAGCAAATTTCGAAGACACGAAAAACTAAGCAAAACGATTATTTAAATAATTTTTAAACCCAAGTAGGCGTCGGATATGAGGTTCACGCATATAAGGGAGTCATGTAGACACGACAAAATAAGCAAAACTATTACATAAATAATTTTTAAACCCAAGTAGCTGGAGGATATGAGGTCCACGCATATTAGGCAATTTCGTAGACGTGCAACAATAAGCAAAACGATTATTTAAATAATTTTTAAACCCAAGTATCCGGGGATATGAGGTCATATTAGGGAATCTTGTAGACGTGCAACAATAAGCAAAGCGATTAACTTATTTAAATTGTTTTTAAACCCAAGTAGTCGGGGGATATGTAGCCCACTCATATAATTGAGTAATCTAGACATGAATGAAATAAGCAAAACGATTATTAAAATAATTTTTAAACCCAATTAGGCGGCGGATATGAGGTCCACGCATATAAGTGAGTATACTAGACACGAAAAAATAAGTAAAACGACTACTTAAATAATTTTTAAACCCAAGTAGCCAGCGGATATGAGTTCCACACATATAAGGGTGTCGTGTAGACACGAAAAAGTAAGCCAAACGATTATTTAAATAATATTTAAACCCAAGTAGCCGGACGATGCGAGGTCCACGCATATTAGGGAATTTCGAAGACGTGCAACAATAAGCAAGACAATTATTTAAACAATATTTTAACCCAAGTAGGCGGGAGGTATGAGATCCACGCACGTAAGGGAGTTATTTAGACATCAAACAATAAGCAAAATGAATATTTAAACAATTTTTAAATAGAAGTAGGCGGGGGTTATCAAGCCCACGCCTATAAGAGAGTCATGTAGACAAGATAAAAAATACATAAAACGATTATTTAAATAATTTTTAAATCCAAGTAGGCGGGGGATATGAGCTCCGCGCATATAATGGACACGAAGAAATAAGTAAAGCGATTATTTAAATAATTTTTAAACCCAAGTAGCCGGGGGATATGAGATCCACGCATATAAGGGAGTCATGTAGACATGCAAAAATAGGCCAAACGATAATTTAAATAATTTTTAAAGCCAAGTAGACGGACAAATATGAGGTCCACGCATATAAGTAAGTAATGTAGACATGATAAAATAAGCAAAAAGATGAATTAAATAATTTACAAACCCAAGTAGTCGGGGGATATGAGGTTCGCGCTTATTAGCGAATTTCGAAGACACGAAAAAATAAGCAAAACGATTATTTAAATAATTTTTAATCACAAGTAGCCGGGGTATATGTAGTTCACGCATATAAGGGAGTCATGTAGACGCGAAAATATAAGCAAAACGGTTATTTAAATAATTTTCAAACCGAAGTAAGCAGGGGATGTGAGGTACATGCATATTAGGGAATTTCATAGACGTGCAACAATAAGCAAAACGATATACTTATTTAAATAGTTTTTAAATCCAAGTAGTTGGGGGATATGAAGTCCACGAATATAAGTGAGTAATCTAGACATGAAAGAAATAAGCAAAATGACGAAGAGTTCAATTCCATGTAAAGCTTACTGGAAGTTTTTGAAATACATTCCATAAAGCTTCCTCGTTAACTTACAGTGAAAATTAAAGGGAAGCTTCTCTGAAAGATTTTAGGAAGCATCCCGGAAAGATTCCTGGCTTAGAAAAAGAAAAACTGGTCTAAAGATATAACGAATGCTTCCAAAAGAATTACGCTGCAATCTTCCATGGAAGTTTCCGGTAGGGTTTACGGAAGGCTAACGAAAAGCTTCCAAAAGTGCTACAGTGAAATTTTACTTTAAACTTACGAGAGCGGTTCCTAAAAGCTTACACGATAGATTAAGAAAAATGATTATTGGATGCATTTATGGTAGATTCCTGGAAGCTAATAGAAAGCTTTTAGGACGACGAAAAGTTCAGTTCCATATAAAGCTTACTGGAAGGTTTTGAAATATATTCCATAAAGCTTCCTCGGAAACTTCCATTGAAATTTTTAGGGAAGCTTTCCTGAAAGTTTCTGAGAAGCATTCCAGAAAAGTTCCTGGCATATGAAACAAAAACTAGCTTAAAGATATAACGGAAGCTTCCAAAAAGGTTTCGAAGTTATTTATTAGGAAGCTTCTCGGGTGTTTCTGGGAATGCTGGCAAAGGTTCTAAATAGGATACAAAGAAATGTAACATGATATTTACTGAAAGCTTTCGGAAAACATTCATGAAAGATAACAGAACATCCATGTCGGAAGCTTTTCTTAAATGCTCCTGAAAGCTAACGGTTCGGTTCTTCGCTTTTCACATATGTTCCTAGAGGATGCCTCTGAGAGTTTCAATTGAACTTTTGCAGAAGGCTTTTAGTTATGGTTCTAGGAGGCATTCTATAGAGGTTTCCGAACTATCAGAAAAAAGTAACCTGAAGTTATAACAGAAGCTTCCAAAAAAGTTTCGAAGTAATCCTCTTAAGAAGCTTCCTGAAAGGTTCTGGGTAGGCTGACAGAAAGGTTCTAAACAGGCTACAAAGAAATGTAATGTGGAATTTGCGAGAAAGATTCCGAAAAACTTTCATGAAAGATTACAGAATATTCGTGCTGGAAGCTTTTGTGAAATGCTCCTCAAAGCAAACTGTACGGTTCTAGAAAGACAAATGATTAAAGTACATGGAAAGCTAACCCGAAGCTCTTCGAATACATTCGAGGAAGCTTGCTCTGGAAGTTTCAATTGAAATTCGCTTAAAACTTTCAGCGAAGGTTCTAGGAATCATTTTTGAAATGTTCCCGACATATGACAAAACAACGAACTTACAGTTATAAGGAAATTTATAAAAAGGTTTTGAAATAATCTATCTTGAAAGCTTTCGGGACGTTTCCAAGAAAGCTGGCAAGATGATTTCGCAAAGGCTAAGAAGAAACGTGTGATATTTACATAAAAGCTTCCGGAAAGCGTCTATGAAAGATTGCAGAACATCGTTGTTGGAAGCTTTTGTGGAAGGCTTAGGGAAGGTTAACAAAAAAGGTTCGTGGCGTGTTACGGTGAAAGGTGACTTAAAATTTTCGAGAAAGTTTTCAGAAAGCTTATACAAAAGATTACAGAAAATTATAACTTTAATCTTTCATAGGAGACTCTTGAAAGCTTACAAGAAGCTTCTAGGAATACCAGAAGATAAATTATACGTATAAAACTTACTGAGAGCTTTTTAAATATATTCCTGAAAGCTTCCTCTGGAAGTTCCAATTTAATTTTCAGGCTAGCTTAAATTAAAGATTCTAGAAAGCATTCCAGAAAGATTCCTGACGCAAGACAGAAAAACTTAATTTTATCTAAGGTCTTGTATAAGGTAGTTTCCATGGTTTTTTCCTTCAACCAACTTCGGGTAAATGCCAAAATTTAATGGCAAAAGTGATCATGGAATCACACTGTGCTATCTTGCACATCTACGGATATACCATTATTATTATTTTTATTTATTTTCATTTTTTTATTCTTATAAATTTTCTCTTGCTTTTATATTTTTTATTTTCATTTGTTAACTTTTGCATTAGTCATTTTTATACTCTGCAATCACAATCGTGCATTTATTTATTTATTTGCTTATAAATATAATATGTATCTGAAAAGATCGCGCTTAAGTGAATATTTTCCAAGAGCTTCGATGAATTAAAATTATAAACAAACAAACAAAAAAAAGACAAAAAACAAAACACCTGAAGATATAACGGGAGCTTCCAGAAGGGTACCGAAGTAACCTCCCTAGGAAGCTTCTCAAAAGTTTTATGGAAGCCTAATAAAAGGATTCCAAATGAGCTACGGTAAAAGGTTACGTCAAATTTACGAGAAAACTTACACAAAAAAGTACAGAAAAGCATTGCTGAAAGCTTTCTTGGAAGGTTCTTCAAAGTTAACAAGAAGCTTCTAGGAATACTGAAAGCTTAATTACATATAAAGTTTACTGGAAACTTTCAAAATTGATTCCAGAAAGCTTCCTCTGGAAGATCCAATTTATGTTTGAGAGTAGCTTACATTAAACACTCTAAGAAGCAGTCCAGAAAGGTTCCTGACGTACGATAACACATGTGACCTAAAGTTATAACGGGAGCTTTCAGAAGGGTTCCGAAGTAACATTCCTAGAAAGCTTCCTAGAAGTTTTAGGGAAGGCTAAAAAAAGGTGCTACAGTGAAGGGTTACTTGAAATTTACTACAAAGCTTCCAGAAAGCTTACATGAAAGATTACAGAAAATCATTACTGGAAGCTTTCATGGAATGCTCCTCAAAACTACCAAGAAGCTTTATGGAAAACAAAAAGTTGAATTACTTATAAATCTTACTGACAGCTTCTTAAATGTATTCGAGAAAGCTCTGGAAGTACCAATTGAACTTTATAGAAAGCGGGGTACGACGCTGAGGACTGCGCCGGAACGGCATCTATTCTATTTAATTAAATTCTATTTTATTAAATTATCTACGTAAATAATTTATGTAAATAATTTATATAGATGTTGACGTTCCAAATTTGAATTTTTATCTAGGTAAAGTATTTACATAAATTTTTTACGTGAATAATTTATGAATACTGTATATTCTATAAGAAACTATTCTATTTATGTTTTTTATTTTATTAAATTTATATATAAATAATAATTTAATAATAAAATATAAAATACGTTTATTATTTTATAGTATTGTTATTGTAGTATATTGTTATAGTATTATACTAATAGTATTACAAAGTTAAAGATAATTATTATTTTTTTACTATTTATAATAATTAAAATGATATTATTTTTACTATATTTGTATATATATATATATATATATATATATATATATATATATGTGTTGGTACTTTTGGGGTATATATACACCATAGATTGCTACTTTTGGGGACTTTTGTCCTTTTTGGGGACCGGCTTCAAAAAAAAAAATATATATATATATATCGTTAACTATGTTTATGATGCCCTTTTTTAAAGATAGATAGCTTTTTGGAGCCCGAATCCTTTTATGAAGCCCGGGCTTCATAAACATTCAATAGATCCCGGTTTATGGAGCCCGACCTAGAGTTTATATAACCAGAGAGGGATTATTTCTTTAGTCACTTGTATACGGGAACTCTGGGCGTAGGTACTAATATCAGGGATGGGCTCCATAAAGGGGATAGGTGAAAGGGATAGGCATATTTAGTATAAAACTTATTTTCCAGCTCCTTAAGAGCAAAAAATACTTTAACTCATGGTTTTCTCCGTTTTTTGTAGGGTTCCACGCACTCTGCACTAGATACTAGGAAAATATAGGTAATAACAGGCATTTTTCACCATATATTAGAAAAATATTGGTAAAAGCAAGCATTTCTATCATAAACCTACTTTATATTAATAAAAACTATGAACCAAATCGAAATTTCCTTCGTTTCAATACAAAAAATTACGAAAATCAATTTATTACCAGTTTTTTGCAGGATTCCACGTACATTTCACCATATACAAGGTAAATATTGGTAAAAACAGGCATATTTAGTATAAAACTACATTATTTTGAGGAAAACAATGATAAGAATGCATATTTCCATCTTATTAAGTACAAAAAGTACAGATAATCATGGTTTTTCTTTTTTTTTGCAGGATTCCACGCACTTTTCACCATATTTTAGGAAAATATTGGTAAAAACTGGCATATTTAGTATAAAACTTAATTTCCAGCTCATTAAGAGCAGAAAGTACTTTAAATCATGGTTTTCCACGTTTTTTTACAGGATTCCACTCACATGTCACCATATACTAGGTAAATATTGGTAAAAACAGGCATAATTAGTATAAAACTACATTATTTTGAGGAAAACAATGATAAGAATGCATATTTCTATCTTATTAAGTACAAAAAGTACAGATAATCATGGTTTCTCTTCTTTTTACAGGATTCCATGAACTTTTCACCATATTTTAGGAAAATGTTGGTAAAAACAGTCATTTCTATCATAAACCTACATTATTTAGAGAAAAACAACGAACCAAATCAAAATTTCCTGCGTTTGAATACCAACAGTACTGAAAATAATTTTTTTCCCTGTTTTCTGCAGGATTCCACGCACATTTCACCATATACTAGGTAAATATTGGAAAAAACTGGCATATTTAGTATAAAACTTATTTTCCAGCTCCTTAAGAGCAAAAAATACTTTAAATCATGGTTTTCCCCATTTTTTGTAGGGTTCCACATACTCTGCACTATATACTAGGAAAATATAGGTAATAACAGGCATTTTTCACCATATATTAGAAAAATATTGGTAAAAACAAGCATTTCTATCATAAACCTTCTTTATATTGATAAAACTATGAAACAAATCGAAATTTCCTTAGTTTGAATACCAAAAATTACGAAAATCAATTTTTTACCAGATTTTGCAGGATTCCACGCACATTTCACCATATACAAGGTAAATATTGGTAAAAACAGGCATATATATATATATACTAGGGTGGTACCCACCTACTCGCTCCGCTCGTCAACCTCCATATAAAATAAATTTAAAAATTTTATATTTTGGAATAAGAGAACAAATCACCCTGATGTTCATTATTTTAAATTATTACACTTGTTTTATTACTTATAAATTATTACTTATTTTATTACTTACTTTATAAATATTGAACAATGTTTTAAATTTAATCAATAACTGTGTTGCGTTAATTCGTTTTATATAAACTTTATTAACTATAAAGATTGGTTGAAGAGACGAACAGTTTTCCACGTCACCCTGGGGGTACTGTTCATGGACCGTTGGATTGTTATTTTAAGTGGCATCCTTCGCCAATAGCCCTACATTACCACTATACTTAAAATTTTATGAAATTTTATTAAATATATTTTTATATCATCGTGAAACCGCTCTACCATCTAGCATGTTGCCGAAAGTTGTTTTTGTAGAAATAACTAAATTGGAACCTGCTTGTAACCTACATCGTTCTGTACGGGCCGAAACGTCGTTATTTATTTGAGTGAATAAATAAGTTGATAGTATCACCACCCGAGTCTTATTACCCAAAAGAATTTAATATAATTTATTGTAAATGATTTTAAAATTAATATAATTTTATTTTCCTTAAATTTCAAATATTCCATTTTCATACTTAATAATAATTTACTTAATAATAATTTTCTTTTATTTCATTGAATTTTTATATTTATTACTTCTATTTAAAGTTTACAAAAATATTTATAAAAAAATAATTTTCAAATTTTTAATTAAATTTTCTTTAACATATCCTGTGACGTTTTTGTAAGCTATTTATAATATGGAAATATATATTTTTATTTTTTCTTTTATATATATTTTTGCTTATAATCATTATATTGGATACGTGAAAGAAGTTCATGTAAAATAATAGAATTAAAAATTAACATAACTTAATACTATTTTTGTGAAATTTCAAATATTTTATACTAAAAAATTGAGTTTAAATTGTATATTGAAAATATTATGTTTGCTTTTGATTTATTTTATTTTTCATATTTTTTAATTAAATTTTGTAAATAATTTAAATCATATTCTATAAGTAAATTATTACAATAGTTATTATACTTGTTTTCTTCTTTTTCATGGGTTTCTATTATTTCATTCAATTTGTCTAACTTTGTAGCATCTTTCAAATTATATACTTCTATGTATTTATTTTGTGTTGGATCCCAAATTAACGGTGGTTGTATCATAGTAATATTGTTATTATATTCATTGATATAATTATTTAAATGTATTTCACATTCGTTTTATTCATTTATATGATTCTGTAACTGTTCGTTTAATTCATCTAATTCTCTTGCGTGTTGTATACTACTCACAATTCAATATACATATTTTGCACAGGATCTCATCTTAATGGACTAGGTTTTAAATCACCTTGTTCAGCCATCTTATATTTTACTAAATAATAGTTAATTACATTAAGAAAAGTAATTTACATTAAATGTATAATTAAAGTAAATTTTAATTATATTATGTAATGTAACGCGTGTCTAGCCGCGATTCTAATCTACCGCGCGAAGGTAGTGAGCGCGCGCGCGCAACTCCTGCGCAGCCGAATCGAGGCGCGCCGCGCGTAGCGAATCGGTCTCGCGACGCGTAAAATGCCCGTCATCCGTCGCGAAGCTGCTAACTGGTTCCCGCGAGAAAAGGGAGCCATATTCGTGTCTGCCATCGCGCGTAAAACATCTCCTCCGTGTCTCTCCTGAGTTTACTTGTCCGCGCCGTCCTATCGTACTTTGTGAGACCCTGCGAGTGTAGTGGAGGCGCCGCATATAGTGAACGTGCGAAAGAGAGACAGAGAGAGAGCGATCCCGAGCTGCGTGAGCCGCACGAGACTGTGAGTGACGAGCCGGCAGCCAACCCGCCTGCCGACACGATACAGCGAGCAAGAGAGAGAGAGAGAGAGAGCGCAACTGCTGTGCGAACGACAGGGAGCGAGAGAGAGAGTCGAGTGCACCGGCTGCTCCTTCCTAACGTAAGTTTTCTACTCTCCTCTCGCGGGTTCATTGTAAAGGCTCGCACGGAAATCGCCCCGTGCAAGCCTTCTGTGCCGTGTACGTGGGGGTGTGTGTCAGCCCGCCGTACTTTAACACCGCGCGCGAAATTAGCAGCTTCGCCGCGCGCCGTGTAGTTCGCGCGTTTGAATATTAACGGTCGCGCGCGAACTAACTCTTTGTTCTAATCAGCACTTGCGTCGTGCTTGTAAAGATTAGTGCTTGTGAATATATTGTGATATCTAGTTACTCGTCGCGTTGTTCATTACAACCTGTCCTTCTCCCGGATACCGCCGCCTCCGCGGGAAAACGACTCCGTCGGTCGTTTTCATATCTGAGCATAGCGGCCGCGCGCTTTACTCTTCGAGCGCGCGCTTTTCACTCAGCTATCCAATTAGTTGGAAAGCGAAGTTCGTGTGCGATCTTCGCGTTGTTTTCGGGATTCCAGGAGCAGATCCCCGGGCAAGTCATTTTAGTCTGACACCCGCGGCACCGTGTTCTAGGGCATCGCTGGCCTGTGGCTTGTTGGGATTTTCCCCCACTTGCCATCCCGTTACAGTAATTAATTATTGTTTTATATTTTTTCTTAAATTATTTTGATCAATTATATTATGTTATTATTCTAATATCGTTGAGACGTTCATAATATTAAAATATCATATGAATATTTTATTGTATATTTATTAAATTTTAAAATGTTATTATTTTATTTATACCATTATTAGTTTATTATATTATAATCTTATTATTTAAATTAATTATCTAATATTTCTTTCCAAACAATATTTGTTACTTCTATTTTATTTTCAGATTCATTTTGTATATATATATATATATATATATATATATATATATATATATATATATATATATATATATATATATATATATATATATATATATGTTTGGATTTTTACATCATGAAAGTGCTACGTACAATTATCCATGGGAAAATAATTGTTTTTTTTTTAAATATTCCTACACTATTAAAACTTTATCCTTGTGATTTATTAATAGTTATAGCACATACTAATACAATTGAAAATTGTTTTCTATATAAAATGAATGGTAAAATAAATGGAAAAATTCATGAATCGTTGGCTAAATTTGATTATTCGCGATAAAGTCAGCATGTTATTTTAGGTTGCCAGAACGTGGCTCAAAAAGAGCATTAGTCCAAGGGATCGGCCAGGTAAGATGCTGATACAGCAGTTTCCATTTTTTTTCTATTATTGTTCAAAGTCGTGGGTGAGTGGAAATGTTAGAGTGTTGTGTGGAAGTCGCGGTGTCGTTCGGGATTCGAGTAAATGGAGGAACGTTCCGAATTACCGGCGCCAGGTTGCTATAGCTAGGTCACACACTCGCCGGTTACACTCACACAGATTCACACGTAAGCCTAGCTGCAGAAGAAGAAGAAGCTAAGGGGACGAACAGTTACACTCACACAGCTGTAGCTGAGACCGATTAGCTCCAAGTAAGTTAGGTAGAGCGAATGAGCTGTAATAAGAGCGAATAGTTTAGAGCAGTAGTAAATGTGCGAAGGTAGTCTACGTACTACTTCAGGTTTGGAGGGGGGAGTTGTGACGTGGCAAATTGCACGTCACATAGAAAAGCGCAGACATGGATGTACGCGGCACACAGTAGGCAGAACTCCAAATTTTGTGTCAAAATCGTAGAACTTCGCGAAAAAAATTTTTAGCGTCTTAAAAATTTAGCAACTTACAGATGAGCTTGTGTACAATTGAGGAAAATTATTAGATAAAGAAAAAAAATTGCTGAGATATTTGAATCGAATGTATGCCATTCGAAAGAGCATTAAAATACCTATATTTTCTAAAAGAAAAAAAATTCTCTAGCTATCACGGTTCTTTTGTTATTAACAAAAACGTGTTTTTTTTCTTAAAAAGCTTACAACTCCTAAACTAAACGGTCAATTTTCTTGAAAAAAATTATGGTAATGCAAAATATAAACAGCTATAATCTGTAAAAATTTGAATCCATTTTGCCGACTAGTTTTTGAGAAAAAATTGAAATGTGAAAAAAATGAGTTTTGTATGTACAACGATTACGGGAGTAATCGTAAAGTACAGAATTAAAATTGACTTAATCGCTTCAAAATTTCTTGTAGACGTAGATTTTGGATAGTTCTCGGTCGAGTTCGTTGGGCAAAATGATTTGTCCATAAATTTTAGAGATATTTGAGGTTAAAATTTTTTTAACCTTTTTTTCAAATCGTAATTTCTCGAGAACGGCTCTATGTATCTGAGTCGGATGGGAAGCATTCGAATGAGAATTAGAATACCTATATTATCAAGAAAAATAATTTTTCTAGCTATCACGGTTCTTTTGTTATTAACAAAAACGTAAACATTGAAAAATGAAAAAAATGACTTTTGTATGTCCAACGATTACTGGAGTAAAATTGACTTAATTGTTTCAAAATTCCTTGTAGAGGTAGATTTTGAATAGTTTTCGGCCGAGTTCTTTGAGCAAAATGATTCGTCCATAAATTTCAGAGATATTTGAAGTTAAGATTTTTTAAAATTTTTTCCAAATCGTAATTTCTCGAGAACGGCTTGATGAATCAGCTACAGATTTATAGACAATTTTGTGTGTGATATAGATATTATGTATGTGAATTTTTATCAAGATCGAACGATTACTTTTTGAGATATTTGATATTCAAAATTTTCGTATTTTACAAAGTTATTTTCGTTGTTGTAAGATAACTAGAGAAATTGTTATAATTTCTTTGAAATTTGGTGGTGATGTAGAGTATGTATGTTATGTATTATATATTTCTTAAGGTAAAAAAATTCGTTTATGAATTTCAGAGATATTTGAGATTGAAACTATTTTAGCACTCTTTGAAAATCGTATTTTTTCGTGAACAGCTGTATATATACTAGAAAATGGAAATGACGCGTACTCGCGTGCGTGTTGTTTACTTGCTTTTATTTTTTTATTAAAGTTAATTTACAGCACGATTTTCTCACCATACAAAATAAAGTATTAAATTTTAAAATTGGAATTAAAAATTAATTAAAGGAATCAGTAATTTAATTTTGAGGAAGCTACGTGCCAATGAATTGGCAGCGGTTTTTAAATTATGTGTGAAAAATAAATAAAATAATTGATTGTAATATTATCGTCAAAACCTTTTAAAATTCCTAAATAACCTTTACTTCAAATTATATTTTCTTTGTGAAATTTCACACATAGGGTACGTGTATCTAGTAGTATGCTGTCCGTATTTGTGTGCTCTTTCTGCAATTTCCGATCTAAGAAAAAGATTCTAACCTTAAAATTAATAAATGGCTATTACAAATCCAAAGCAGGTACATAACACGTGTGCATAGCGCATAGCGCATGTCATTTCCATTTTCTAGTATACATAAATGCGTTCCCAAATAATTACGATTTTGAAAGAGGGCTAAAATAGTTTTAACCTCAAATATATCTGAAATTCATAAACGAATTCTTTTACCCTAAGAACTCTTCTAATAAATAATATACAAACTCTACATCTCCACCAAATATCAAAGAAATTAAAATAATTTTAATGTAGTTTTATTGTGCGACAACAAAGAAAGTCATTTTCAAAAATACTAAAATTTTAAATATCAAAGATCTCAAAAAATAACCATATAATCTGAATGAAATTTCACACAGGTATTGCCTATATCGCATACAAAATAGTCTATAAATTTCAAGCTGATACATGAAGTCGTCATTGAGAAATTACGAATTTGAAAAAAACTGTAAAAGAATTTTAACCTTAAATATCTCTAAAAATCATGAGACAATTCTTTTACTTAAAGGACTTATACTATAATTTATAGACTCTACATCTCCACAAAATTTCAACAGGATCAAACCAATTTTTGTTTTCCCTAGTTATCATGCGACAAAGAAAATAACTTTGTAAAATACGAAAATTTTGAAAATAAAATATTTCAAAAAGAAAATTCGCATACATATTGTATATATCACATGCAAAATTGTCTATAAATTAGGAGCTGATACATGGAGCCGTTCTTGAGAAATTACGATTTGAAAAAAAGGTTAAAAAAATTTTAACCTCAAATATTTCTGAAATTTCTGGACTAATCATTTTGCCCAAAGAACTCGACCGAGAACTATCCAAAATCTACGTCTACAAGAAATTTTGAAGCGATTAAGTCAATTTTACTCCCGTAATCGTTGCACATGCAAAACTCATTTTTTTCACATTTCAATTTTTTCTCAAAAACTAGTCGACAAAATGGATTCAAATTTTTACAGATTATAGCTGTTTATATTTTGCATTACCATAATTTTTTTCAAGAAAATTGACCGTTTAGTTTAGGAGTTGTAAGCTTTTTAAGAAAAAAAACACGTTTTTGTTAATAACAAAAGAACCGTGATAGCTAGAGAATTTTTTTTTTTTAGAAAATATAGGTATTTTAATGCTCTTTCGAATGCTATACATTCGATTCAAATATCTCAGCCATTTTTTTTTCTTTATCTAATAATTTTCCTCAATTGTACACAAGCTCATCTGTAAGTTGCTAAATTTTTAAGTCGCTAAAAATTTTTTTCGCGAAGTTCTACGATTTTGACACAAAATTTTCCAGTTCCGCTTACTGTGCGGCAGTCGCGGCGAGCAACGCTCAGGCACGCGACGTCGGACACACACCCACATGTGCACCCTACCGCTACTCTTTCCCCGCGCGAAACTCCTTCCAGGTTCTCTCTTCACGTGTATCGCTGGCCAGGAGACGAAGACACCAGCAGCGGTTACAGCAAGAACAAGCTATCGGTGGAGCATGAGCGAGCTCGCTCTCCCATGCGGCTGACAGGAGCAGCCGACAGCCGAGAGAAGGAGAGAGAGAGAGAGAGCGAGACGCCGTGGCTCAGCGCTGTATCGGCCATCCACCGGACGGCGCGTGCGAGCATCGGCAGTATACGGACTGCTCGCGCACGCCGCAGTGAAGAAGGCGGCCGATGGACGAACATGGGCACAGCGGAGCAGAGCAGCGTGAGTGCACAGGCCGGCATAACCATTCTGTCGCCTACCGCCGTGCCGCGTGCTCGATAGAGGTTCCTCTGGCTGTTACCACCGTGCCTCGTGCGAGAGAGAGAGTGTCACTTGAGGAGGATCGCGCGTGCTCGTCGATAGACCTCGTCGCCGTTGGGGAGAGTGCCGTAGAGCCGCCTCGTCGAGGGTCCGAGAGAGAGGACGAGAGCCCGAGAGGAAGTCAGCCGCCGCAGCAGCCGAATCCTGGCCGAGGTTTGTGTCCCGTCTGTTCCTCCCCCCGTCCCCCGTGTGTGTGTGCGCGTCCGCGTCGGGAGTTGTGGAGTTCCGAATTCGCGCCAGCTGCAGCTCGTGCTGTAGCTGTAGCTTAGAGTAGGTTTGTTGCTCCCGGCTGAAGCTAGCCAGCGAAGGCGTTTTGTTGAACGGTGCAAGTGACGCGTGCACCTGGCGCCCATATTAGTGTGTAAAAGCAGATTAGTGATAAATAAATTACTTAGAGTTTTACCCTGTAGTTTTTCTGGTTTTATGTAATTACCCCCGAAACCTCTGCCTTGATCCCCGGCAGAGCTTTACATCATTTAAATTACCCAGTTGAAATTTAAATCTTATGTTCTATTTTTTCCACACCACCTAATGGGGTAAATAGAAAGGAGCGTTTTTTTTATTTATCAAATTTCATATGTTATATTGAAGTATAATTATTATAAATTTTGAAAATATTATTTATATTATTTTATAATAAAATATATAAAAGTATAATATTTTTGAATAATATTTTAAAAAGATATGTTTGAAAAGTTCAGAAAATTATTAAACATAATGTAATAAATTAAAGTGTACAATGTATAGTATGTAAGGAGGCATGTCCAAAAGAGTATACATCTATATTATACATATGAAGAAATGTATATTATGTGCGAGCGCGCGACTCTATTGTGAGCGCGCAAGTAAGAGTCTAAACGCACACATTTAGGTCTCCCCACCCTAGTGTGTGGGTGAGTATATCAGTCGAGCAGCAGCGAGGAACGCGCTACTCTCCCTCTGTACCGCTCTACGCTGAAACAGGGTTACCAGATGCCGATCCTCTATCCTTTTTAATCACCCGCAAGTGACCTCACATTCTTTGATACTAAGTGAGACATAAAGTCACTATCTGGAAACGCTGCGCTGAACAGTGAGCACCTCGCGTGTGGCGCGATGAAACCCCGTATAGTCTTTATATTAATTAACCTCTTAATAAACCAGTTCCTTATTTTAAAGTTGTCTCTTCTCATTTTTATTTCCCATTCCACACCTCAACACGACCGATTTTCATGGGACAAAGCTTATTCTCTTTATTTCGGAGGATATTTTGACGGGCATAACCTATTTTTCTCTTTTATCAATTTTCTTTTTTTTTATAAACAAAAAACGAGTTTGAATTTTTCGTTTTTTCGATTTTTGAATATGTTACAGCTGTTATAACTTAACATCACAAATTTTTGTGAAAGGTCTTTAAATTACCTACATCTTTTTTTTAAATTTAAATTATCTTTAGTCTGTCATTTGTTATTAATGAAAATATGGTTTATATTTCATTAATTTATTTATAAAAAATATTTTATTATCGACTTCAAATTTTAGCCGTTTATTACACTTATGTTACTACATAAGTACAACATTTAGCTAAAATTTCAAGGGATTATGTTCACTTGTTTTCGAGAAAAAAATTATTTCAGAAAAAACGTGCGTTTTCGCTCTCCCAAGATAACAGGAGTAAAAATCAACAAACCATCTTAAAATATGGCACAGAGATAGCTTTTTTGTATCTTCGTACCGAGTTCGTTGTTCCCCGTATTTGGGCATTTCTCTTTTTATTTGCTTTCATGTAAGTTTTATCAACTTCAAATCGTAATAGACCAATTTTCTTGATTTTTTTTTATTCAACGGATAAAAGTTACCGATCTCAACCCTTGCTTACCACACTTCTCTGGAGTAACACGCTTACCACACATGGGTCCCAAAGACCCAGGCGAAAAAAATTGTTATAAAAAATAAACCATTGCATATATTTTCTTGAACATTTTTTCAGAACTTCTTTAATACTTACTTTATAAGACTGCATAGATTATATAGCCAAAAATTAAATTTAAATATGTTAAAAAAATGCTAAAGTCAAAAAAGTGGTAAAAATGGCTATTGTTACTAAAAAATTCATAACTTTTTTAATTCTCGATACTAAGGGCTGAAAATTTAGTGGGGTCTTCTACTAATGTACCGCTACATGAAAAAAATAGTAGTTTAGTGGATATTTAAAAAAGTATATTTATTTTGAAAAATAAATTACGGAAAAAAGTGAAAAAATGAAATAGGCGTTTTCAAAATACTCTATTGTATTAGCTATTAAAAAATTATGACGGTTGCCAAAAGTAGACTAATGGCCATAGCATCATGCTAAATGGCCTGAAGGGTAGTTAAACTCTTCAACTATCGGCGAATGTTGCTACAGACCGGCTTCTCTTTAATTTAGGTATTTTAAATTGAAGCGCAAAAAGGTCCTGAGTCCTCTGGACCCAGTGTGGTAAGCGAGGGTTAAGCGACATTTATTAATTGAATAGAAAATAAACATTTTTTACATCACATAAAATAAAAATTTTTTTAACAGTATGATGAAATACATTTAGGCCTATGTAATGATCATTTTTAACAGATGTGGGTAACGTGCAGCTTATACATTATATTTATCTTCTTTCCTTAACATTCTAATTTTTCAAATGCAGATTTGCTTGTGATATTTAACAATGAATATCGATAGAGTGTCTATTTTTAATACAAAAACTATTAAAACAAAAAAAAAAGCCAAAATCATGTAAACAAAATTCATATAGATTAAAATGATTTTCAGATTCATTTAAGTTTCAAGATATAAAAGATTTGTAATTTTTTATGATTATTTTAGATAACTTTTTTGCGTCCTCCTAAATTTTAAGTTTCGTTAAATCGCTCTAGATATAGCATTAGAAGTGTTAGAAATTTGAATCACATGATTTTAGAAGAATTTGTGTGTGTGCGTGTGCGCGCGTGTGTGTGTGTGTGTGTGTGTGTGTGTGTGTGTGTGTGTGTGTGTGTGTGTGTGTGTGTGTGTGTGTGGGTGTGTGTGTGTGGGTGTGTGTGTGTGTGTGTGTGTGTGTGTGTGTGTGTGTGTGTGTGTGTGTGTACGCCTGGATCTCAGCTTCTACTCGGTAGATTCTGAGCGGACAGGTCTCATTTTTTTTTGTTTTTTTTGCGTGATGGCGGATCAAAAATCCGTTTTTTGATTGGGGCGATGCGTTTTTGTTTTTTTTTTCAAATTTTCGATTTTCTCAAAACTGTTTTTTGATTTTTTTAATGATAGGATCGAGTTATTCGAATCGGATGGGTAGCGTTCGAAAGAGAATTAAAATACCTATATTTTCTAAAAAAAAGTTTTTAGCTATCACAGTTCTTTTGTTATTAACAAAAACGTGTTTTTTTTAGACGCTTATAACTCCTAAACTTAACGGTCATTTTTTTTTTGAGAAAAATCATGATAATACAGAATATAAATAGATATAATCTGTTAAAATTTGAATACATTCTGTAGGCTAGATTTTGAGTATAAAATTGAAAAATGAAAAAAATCAGTTTTGTATGTCCAACGATTACAAGAGTAAAATTGACTTAATGGCTTCAAAATTCCTTTTAGAGGTAGATTTTTTATAGTTCTCGGTTGAGTTCTTTGGGCAAAATGATTGGTCCATAAATTTCAGAGATATTCGAGGTTAAAAATTTTTTGACATTTTTTTAAAAACGTAATTTCTCGAGAATGGCTCTATGTATCTGAATGGGGTGGGTGTTCGAAAGAGAATTAAAATACCTATATTTTCTAAAAAAATTAATTTTCTATCTATCACGGTTCTTTAGTTATCATCAAAAACAAAAACGTATTTTTTTTTCATAACTCATAACTTCAATGATAATATCATCAGTATATTATAGAAGTATATAGTATTGGCGTCAAAATGTAATATGTTCGAATTTTCAAGATTGAATTCTTGAGTTTAAGTATTCAAAAATGATGAATAATTAAAATAGTATAAGAGTAGGTAACGCTCCGATCGGGGTAGCTTGTAGTTCAGTATGTAATTCCGGCCGGGTCCAACAAGCTGTGGGTTAATCACGAATCCCGCAGTCCTGCATACACGCGTACACGGTGCGGTGCCTCGTGCGTTGTGCGTACATATAAGGGATTTTCAAGTGCTTTAATAATTTGTCGCCATATTGGAAATTATACGAAATTATATCATAGGAAATTATGGATTAGTTTGTCCCCATATTAGGAAATATAGCATTTATCTTTTCTTCATGACATCGATTAACCGCAAAAAGTAGAACTGAACTTGATAAGGTAAATGATTTATGGATTTATGTACCTCTACATTCATTAAATAGATAAGGGTTCATCCCGGCAGAATTTATAAGGAATCCATAAAGCATTTACCTTATCAAGTCCAGTTCTACTTCTTGCGGTTAATCGATGTCATGAAGAAAAGATAAATGCTATATTTCCCGATATCGGGACAAACTAATCCATAAAGCCTTATCAAGTTCACTTCTAGGTTAAGCCCAATACGGTGACAGATTATCAAAGCACCTCTCCAAAGGTGTGGCACCTGAGTCTTCGTGCGTAGGGCTGCTCCGATTTGGTAGGCACCCATCAGTGCCGAGAGGTGGCGTATAGGCGCTTCCGTAATAATTAAATGTCAACCAATTACACTGCGATCCAAAAGAACAGTCAGCGAGGCGCAGCGCGGTCAAGCGAGGGTGCAGAGCACTAACAATAAGGGACTGTCCACATAGCGTCTCATGTGCTTTGTCTCTTGTCTCATGTCTCAAGCGCGAAAAAAATCGTTGTCCGATTTCTTATACATTTATAGTTTATGGCAATAGAAAACTATACAGAAAAAATGACCATAGATTAGAAATTATTAAGATTGCGGACAATGACTTTTTTCGCACTTGAGACATGAGACAAGAGACAAGGCACATGAGATTAAAAAACACATTTTTGTTAATAACAAAAGAACAATGATAGCTATAAATTCTTTTTTTTCTTAAAAAATATGAATTATGAAATATAAAAAAAAACACGTTTTTGTTAATAACAAAACAACCGTGATAGCTATTTGTTTTATTATAAAATATAGATATTTTACTTCTATTTCAAATAATAACTTTATTTATCAGCTCAAAATTTATATAAATTTGATATAAATAAATAATAAATAAATAAATAAATTTAAAAATTAACAAATTTTAATATTCATAAATGAATTTAATTATAATTATGCAATAAATTTTTTAAAAAATTATAAATTTTGTTATTAATAATTAATTAAAGGAATCAACAAATTACGGTTGAGGAAGCTGCGGGCCAATGATTTAGCAGCGGTTTTTTTTAATTTATGTGTGAAAAATAAATAAAATAATTGATTTTAATATTGTCGTCAAAACCTTTTAAAATTCCTATATAAACTTCACTTCAAATTATATTTTCTTTGTGAAATTTCACACATAGGGTGTCTCTGGTAGTATACCTGGCCGTATTTGTGTGCTCCTTTTGGAATTTCCGATGTAAGAAAAAGGTTCTTACCTTAAAAATATTAAATGGCTATTACAAAACAAAAGCAGGTATAAAACACGCGCGCATCGGCGCGTAGCGCATAGTGCATGTCATTTCCATTTTCTAGTATTCATAAATGCGTTCCCGAAAAATTACGATTTTAAAAGAGGGATAAAATAGTTTTAACCTCAAATATCTCTGAAATTCATAAACGAATTCTTTTACCCTAAGAACTTTTCTAATAAATAATATACAAACTCTACATCTCCACCAAATATGAAAAAAATTAAAACAATCTTAATGTAGTTATATTGTGGGACAACAAAGAAAGTCATTTTCAAAAAGACTAAAATTTTAAATATCAAACATCCCAAAAAATAACCATATGTCTGGATAAAATTTTACACAGGTATTGCCTATATTGCATACAAAATAGTTTATAAATTTCAAGCTGATACGTGAAGTCGTCATTGAGAAATTACGATTTTGAAAAAACCGTAAAAGCATTTTAACCTTAAATATCTCTAAAAATCATGAGACAATTCTTTTATCTAAAGGACTTATACGATAATATATAGACTCTACATCTCCACAAAGTTTCAACATGATTAAATCAATTTTTGTTTTCTCTAGTTATCGTGCGACAAAGAAAATAACTTTGTAAAATACGAAAATTTTCAAAATCAAATATCTCAAAAAGTAATCGTACGACATTGATGAAAATTCGCACACATATTATCTATATCACATACAATATTGTCTATAAATTTGGAGCTGATACATGATGCCGTTCTCGATAAAATAACGATTTGAAAAAAAGGTTAAAAAAATTTTCACCTCAAATATTTCTGAAATTTCTGGTCTAATCATTTTGCCCAAAGAACTCGACCGAGAGCTATCAAAGATCTACCTCTACAAGGAATTTCAAAACGATTAAGTCAATTTTATTCCCGTAATCGTTGGACATACAAAACTCATTTTTTCAAATTTTAATTTTTTTCTCAAAAACTAGTCGACAAAATGTATTCAATTTTTCACAGATTACAGCTATTTATATTCAGCATTATCACGTTTTTCTCAAGAAAATTGACCGGTTAGTTTAGGAGTTGTAAGCTTTAACAAAAAAAAGTTTTTGTTAATAACAAAAGAACCGTGATAGCTAGAGAAATTTTTATTTTATAAAATATAGATATTTTAATGTTCTTTCGAATGCTATCCATTAGATTGAAATATCTCGATCTTATCATCAAAAAAAAGCAAAAATCAATTTTGAGAAAATTGAAAATTCGAAATAAAACAAAAACGCATTGGCGAATCAAAAAACGAATTTTTGACCCGCTATCGCACAAAAAGAACAAAAAAAATGAGACCTGTCCGGTCAAAATCGATGGAGTAGAAGCTGAGATCCAGGCGTATATACACGCACGCACGCACGCACACACGCACGCACGCACGCACGCACGCACGCACATCCATACAGATATTTTTCAAAAATCATGTATTTTGATTCCTAACACCTCGAAAAATAATTATAACCAGTTTTTACAATAACTCAAAAAATTACTATCACAAAGCTTCCTATAGGAGGAAGCATAAATTTGTCTAGCTATCAAGGTTCTTTTGTTAATAATAAAAACGTGTTTTTTTTTTTATTGCTTATAACTCCTAAACTAAACGGTCAATTTTCTTAAGAAAAATCATGATAATGCAGAGTATAAATAGTTATAATCTGTAAAAATTTGAATTCATTTTGTCTTCTAGTATTTGAGAAAAAAATTGAAATGTGAAAGAATTGAGCTTTGTATGTCCAACGACGGGAGTAAAATTGACATAATCTCTTTAAAATTCCTTGTAAAGGTAGATTTTCGACAGCTCTCGGTCGAGTTCTTTGGGCAAAATGATTAATCCAGGAATTTCAGAAATATTTGAGGCTAAAATTTTTTACATTTTTTTCAAATCGTAATTTCTCGAAAACGGCTCGATGTATCAGTTCCAAATTTATAGACAATTTTGTATGTGATATAGATAATATGTATGCGAATTTTTATCAAGATCGTACAATTATTTTTTGAGATAATTGATTTGGAAAGTTTTCGTATTTTACAAAGTAATTTTCTTTATCGCATGATAATTAGAGAAAAGAAAAATTGGTTTAATCATGTTGAAATTTTGTGGAGGTGTAAAGTGTATAGATTATCGTATAAGTTCTTTAGGTAAAAAAATTGTCTCATGATTTATAGAGATATTTAAGGTTAAAATTTTAATTTTGTACCTGCTACTGGTAGACTCAGAATAATTTGTTGATTAAAAGAAATTACTGGCCTCATTACTACTAAAGTCGATATCTTATTTAGTGGTGGGATTCATCAATAAAACACCAAAGTTTCGCAACGCGTTACAACCAGATAATAACTACAACAATTAGGCTTACGTTATAAGTGAAGTCAGAAGTACATGATTGCGGGAGACAATTCGCTACGTCAGTAATTCATACAATATTAGATCGGCTTTATATACTATGGTAATGTGATTGTGTGTGTGCATGCGCCAATGTGTATTGGATATAAGCGTAACTGTGATCGTTTTTAGTAGAGAGAGTGGGGCGAAAAAGCAATACTATACGAAGAGGAATAGCATACCTCTCCATATTCTATTACCAGCATAAACATTATATTTTAATAAATCTTAAGAAGATAAATGTTTAAATTTATTACTCAAATTATTATATTCTTTCGGTAGTATGGCTATTTCAAATTGTTTGTTCATGTAATTCTTTTGGCTATGCATGTAAATTGCTTCAGCAAATAGTCTTTTTTGAGTGTTGTGTTCTGTATCTAATACTTTAATATTATTAAAATCTATTTTATGGTTGTGCTCTGATTTATGTATGAACAAAGATGACTTTTTATCTCCATCGTTGAATTTATTTACATGTTTTTTTAATCTTACATCCAGTCTTCTACTGGTTTGTCCTACATACGACGCATTACAATCCGCTCAGATTAGTTTGTACACAACATTGTTATTATTTAATTTAATATTCGATTCTTTACCTAACTTTATGATATTGTTCATTTTGTTAATCATATACCTTCCCGAAAAGGTTGGTTTTCTATACCAATTAGTTCTTATCCTTCTATTATTATCCACAATAATTTGTATATCCAAAAAATTAACGTTTTCATTAGCAGGTCGTCCAACTGTAAATTGTAGGTTCTCGTCATAGGACGCCAATTAACATGGAAGATACAACACAACAGCAACGTGTAATAACAACACAACAACAACTTTATACACTGCGTTTGTATTAAATTTTTTAAAGAAGTTTTTTATCTAACAATCCATTTCTTTTACAAACAGTAAACAAATGTATGTTTTATTTACAATGTGTAACGTTTTTATATCACAATCAGAATCAATTTTATTTAACCTCCTTTTAATATAGAAATTAACATATTTTTGTGGATAATTGTTTTTTTCCAATACTTTTTTTATAAACGTAATGTTTTCTTTATAGAAGGATTTATGCGATAATGTGACCGCGTGGTCAACTAAACCATAAATTATAGCAATTTTGTTACTCATTGGGTGGTGAGAATTAAAATTTAGATACCTTCCGAAAAGGTTGGTTTTCTATACCAATTAGTTCTTTCTTATCCGTCTATTATTATCCACAATAATTTGTATATCCAAAAAATTAACGTTTTCATTAGCAGGTCGTTCAACTGTAAACTGTAGGTTCTCGTCATAGGACGCCAATTAACATGGAAGATACAACACAACAGCAACGTGTAATAACAACACAACAACAACTTTATACAACAATATCGAGAGGTGACAATGCACAACATAAGACACAAAAAGATATACTATTTCATTTGTTAAAATAACGAAAAGATTCTAATTAGTGCTTGATTATCCATTTAATTTACCTAGTGTTCGGGTTTGATATTAAAAAACATTTTTATAACCTGACTAAAGTTCTATATCGACGGCTGAGAGGAAGAAGAACGTATCTCGGCGCGCAGATGAAGAACGACGTATCTCGGCGCACGGATGAAGAACGACGTATCTCGGCGCGCGGATGAAGAACGACGTATCTCGGCTCTCGGTTGAAGAACGACGTATCTCGCCGCTATACTGGCCGTGAATTGGCCGTAAGAGATCATCCGCGCGCCCAGATACGTCGTTCTTCACCCGAGCGCCGAGATACGTCTTTCTTCATCCGCGCGTCGAGATACGTTCTTCTTCCTCTCAGCCGTCGATATAGTGAAAAACCGTTGCGAGAAACATGTAAATTCTTAGTGTTATGTAGATTTTATCAAGTGATTCCCAAACATCTAAACTATATTAACCAAAAACTTAAGAAATAATTATTTGTTTTGTAAAAAGTGCAAACTAAACGGGAAAAAATGATTGATCATATAGTATTTAGATTATTAAACATTGAAATTAGCGATATTCATATAAAAATTGCTATAAAAAGAAAAGATGTGAAAAAAAGTTTCATAACATTGGAAAAAATTGTTGGGAAGAACTTAGAAGATGCGTTTGTTAATTATTACACTACAAAATTAAACTCTATTATTATGAAATTCAAACGTACTTTAGAGAAAAAATTTGACGATTGTTATTATAAGAAATACAAAACCATACTAGAGAAAGACCGTTATAAAGATGATCCTACTGTGGATGTCGCGTATACAAACCAAGAAAACAATAACACACATGTTGACGACCTTCACATTTCTATCAAAGAAGGTGAAAAATGGTGTGTGAATGTTGCGGAGGTTAAAATCCCATCATATGTTGTAGATACTTTAAAGTCAGGTGAAAAGTTTGATAGTAGATGAGCTACCTCACTCCGGGCGCAGTTACCCTCTGAGCTAGCGCTCAGTCGGTAAGGTAGAGCGCTACCTTGCCGGTGGATGGTATTGCAGGATGATCCAACATTACCAGCAGTTGGTAAGCCCAAATCAACCTTACCAACAGAGCAGAATACTATATAGGCTGTTAACCCAATTTTGAAAAATTTGAATTTTGCGCCGAAAGCCCCGCTCCACCGAGAGTATAGTTCCGCGCGCTCCACTAGGCGGCGAGCGGCAACCGTCGCGCTGCCGGCTATAAGTCAAGCTGGGCCCGGTCCCTCGGCAGTGAGCTCAACTCAGAATTCAGTACGAGTAAGGCGATATTTTACTTTTACAATCCGAGAAGGAAGGTAATGGATTTGCCTCTACCACAATTTGCATGAGAGCCTCCAGGAAGCATGCTATCGTCAGCACTAATTGTGGCACAGCCGCCACCGCCGCCAGCACTGGCGGATATCACGCTGCCGCCGCCTCCAGCACCGATGCCGCAGCCAGCAACACCGGTGTCGCGCTGATACCTCTGCCGCCGCCACCTGCTAAGATGCGGAAGGTGCGGAAGGCCCCGCTGGCTCGACGAGCCCGCAAGATGGCGCAGGCAGCAGCTGCGCCAAATCAGCAGCGGCCGTCGATGTCACGGCTGCCTTCCGCACCCCGGCGGCCACTATCCCAATTGCAACGGGACCTGTTCCTTTCTGAGGATGACGAGGCGGCACAATGCGAGGAGCCCGTCAAGCGGAAGAGGATTATTCTCCTGCCGACCGTCCCCATAGACGTCCATACATTCCTAAAAAAACTCGGCCGGCGAAAATGTAAGAAAAAAAAAAAAAAAGCAAGTTCACGGAGAGGTAATTGTATGTGGTTGTACCTCACAGGTGATAGCGATGGTCAGGGCTCTCAACACTTCCAAAAAAAAAAAAAATTTTTGATTTTCGCGCCACTCCGCGAGGAGTCTAGTTACGCGTGCTCCACTAGGGGGCGAGCCGCAGTCGTCGCGCTGCCCACCACTAAGTCAGCGCGGTGTCGGCTATAGTCAGGCTGTGTTTCAATACTTGACCACCACCTACCTTAATTATTATTAATTAATTATAATTAATTAATTAATTGTTGTTTTAATTAATTATTGTTTTAATTAATTATTGTTTTAATTAATTATTGTTTTAATTAATTATTGTTTTTAATTAATTATTGTTTTTAATTAATTATTGTTTTTAATTAATTATTGTTTTTAATTAATTATTGTTTTTAATTAATTATTGTTTTTAATTAATTATTGTTTTTAATTAATTATTGTTTTTAATTAATTATTGTTTTTAATTAATTATTGTTTTTAATTAATTATTGTTTTTAATTTTAAAAATTTTTTTAATTTTTCATTTTTTTGTTTTTCATTTTTTTCTTTTTTTTTATTTTGTTCATTTTTTTCTTTTTTTCCATTTTTTTTTCATTTTTTCATTTCTTTCATTTTTTTAATTTTTTTAATTTTCTTCATTTTTTAAATTTCTTTCATTTTTTTAAAAAATTTTTTTATTTTCTTTCATTTTCTAATAACGTCATAACATACCTCCTAAAATTTTGTCCGTTGCGCCATTCAATATTCCATCTATCCGACAGAGGCTGGCGGGAATTCAAAATTCATGGAGTAACAATTTTTTTTATTTTTTTTTACATAATGGGAGCCCCGACCATCGCTCCCACCTGTGAGGTACAACCACATACATTACCTCTCCATTATTACAATAATTAATTATACATTCCACTTAACATTATGTGTAGAGGCTTACATTCACTTAAATCCACTTCATCCACGGCGCTGTCGTCGGTGCTCATATAGCCGCTGTCAATCGATGCCTCTGGTCGACTGCTGCTGCTGTCAAGTATCCCCTTTTTCAATGCGTCACGTTCTGGACGGCGCAGTTGCAGTGTTCATCTCCCAAGGTATGATGTTTACACTGTATGTATGGCTCCTCTTGATTTAGCATCTGCAGCGAAGGACAGTCCATATCCTCAACATTGCATATAGTCCTACAAAATTACGTTTGATAAAGTAAACAAAGATTATGCATGAGATAAGTATACTTACATATTTAACAATATATCCTGCAACCACCTCTTCTTCTCCAACCCCTTGACGTACACCTTCCTTGCGTTTATCAAACAATACTGTACACTCTCCACCAGCTTCGTGTACGGGATTTCTTCAGAGCTCCAGGGTATACCGTGATAGTTCAACTCCAGCCAGCGATTCGTGCTCTTACACTCACTCGGTAGATCGTCCCACCGGTGCAGAGATTTGAAGCTATACACGGTATAGAATCATCCTCGGTAGCAGCGATGGCCACAACCTTGAAGACGAACTCGTTGTCAGCGGCTTTGAATCCCTGGATGTCCTCCACGTACTCCATGGCGAGAGCGAAAGAGCTCCTCGATGCGATGCGCCGCTTATATACCCTCACGAGCCTTCCGCTCCACCACCGCACTCTACAGTGACTGCTCCGCCCCTAGCAGCGCCTCATCGCCATGGAGCTCGCTGATTGGCTGACGCAATTTCAAACCTCCATAGAATTCTTAGAAAAATGGCAAGCAGCTATCTGATTGCTTGACGCAATTTCAAACCTCCATAGAATTCTTGGAAAATGGCATGGAGTTCTCTGATTGGTTGAGCGCCTGCGCCGGGATCCCTATAAAAGGCGAGACGCCGGCCGAGGAGCTCATTCCAGTTCAGTGTGCGCAAGCAACAAGAACTAGTACGGACGTCCAGGTGCATTGAAAGTATTTTTATCGCTGTGTTATTAGTCTAGGATACGAGCTCTCCTGAGAGGATACTCGACGATACCTCCTAGACATCTACTACGAGAGTAGAATCCCGGTCGAGGAAAACCGTTGCTGTGACATCTAGGATCCGAGCTCTCCTGTGAGTTTTCTTCAGGATACCCCTCAAGTAGCTCTCCTAGACATCTACTGCGAGAAAGTGTCAAGTGAGTATTCTACAACGTATTTTTTGTTATTATCGCTCGATTACTAATACATTTTGTTTTCCTTCGAATGAAATTGGATAGTCGTGAATCCATCTTGCTCATGCAGCAAGCATTGGAGCTGATGAGAGGTGGTAGTGTGAGCAGCGACATGGCTGAAAGATGGGCCAACGTCATAATCGTGGACCACATCGAGACGTACGAGAAACATCTCCACACCCCAGGCATGAACGTTCAAGAGAAGCGAAAATGCGAGTCGACCATTGCTGTACTGTACAGCATACAACAGAGCATGCTCAGCTTCTCTACGATACGTGCAGGCTTCGCAAGAGTCATCTGGAATGACGTCAACGCGGCCTCTGATAGCCGCATAAAGACCGGAGTTATCAGCAATCACCAACATCTGGACGCAACAACATTCCTCGAGGACGCTCGTGCCATCTTTATTGTGAAAATAGAGTCAGCTCTCGAGGAACACAACGCACTCAAGGTCAACGCAGTGCTCGCTGCCGAGTACACCAAGGTCACGGGCAACGAGGAAACAGTGGAAATTTTCTATTTCAACACAAAGAACGCTCCAATCTACATCACCACCGAACTGAATGAGTGGTTCGCAGCCAACATTGAGCAGCCCGTCCTCCGCGAAATGGAGGAATTCCAGGAACGAGACTACGGCTGGACACTACGCTCCATCTTGAACTTGGCTGTGAATGTCAACAATCCCAATGTTCAATCCGATGAGGGGAAACTCCTATATCCCACTGCCTGATGTAGTGAAAGGAAAGGAGAACTGCATCAACGTGCAAAACGAGGACGATAAGTGCTTCCAGTGGGCTGTATTCTCGGCGCTGCATCCAGCTAGCAAAGATGCTTGTAGAGTAACCAAGTACCAGGCATTTGCAGGTGAGTTGAACTTCAAGGGTATTGAGTTTCCAGTGTCACCGAGACAGATCGCCAAATTCGAGCGACAAAATGACGGGTCCATCAACCTGTACATACTGAAGAAGAGAGATGGAAAATTCGAGGTATCACCGTACCACGTGACAAAAGGCAAGAAGGAGAAACATGTCAATCTTCTCCTCATGCAAGACCACTACGTGGATGAGGATAATGAAGAAGAAAAGGATGAGGTAGTACCAAAATTCCACTACATCTGGATAAAGAATCTATATCGATTGGTGAACAATCAACTATCACGTTGGCACCATAAAAATTTATTTGCGATCGCTGTCACCACTATTTTTGGAGCGATGAAAAATTGAAGGCTCACGAAGCAGACTGCGCTCAGGTCAATAAGTTCTAGGTGAAGCTACCCGCAGAGAAGGAGAAGATATTGAAATTCAAGAATTTCAAAAACAATGAACGCGTGACCTTGTAAGGTGCCCATTGTATACACCGACTTTGAGTGTATACTCAAGCCTGTGGCGGACAACGAGCGAGCCTATTAGAAGCATTCAGTGTGGGCTTCTATCTCAAGTGTTGCTTCGATGTGGCTAGTTGCGGCTATACCAGCTACAGGAAGGGCGAAGAAGACAGACAGAATCTAGCCGAATAGCTTGTCGACAAGCTACGAGAGCTCGCCGAAGAGCTAAACGATTCTCTTAAGAATCCTCAACCCATGGACGGTCTCACACAGCGAGAGAAAGGCGAATTAAGGGGGTCAGACACCTTTACAATTTTCATCATAAAATGACCTGAAAAAAATTAATTTTCATAATTAGCAATATTTAGAAGTAATATCCTAAAATTATATTCAATTTGTGATAAAATGAGATCCAAAAAAAAATTTTGATTGATTTTAACCAAATATATGGTCATTTCAAAATTTTTATTCTGCCGTCGACTCCAGATTCAGGAACTGCATATATTTTAATGGGAGAGGTCCTAAAATTTTGGTATTTTATATGACTATTGACTGATGAGTTGTACGTATCCAAGCTATTTGATTAAATAATTTTTTACCGTCAAAAATTGCTAAAAAATCTTACATTTAAGTGAGATTCAGATTATTTAGCAATCTTTAACCGTAAAAAATTATTTAATCAAATAAATTGGATACATACAACTCTTCAGTCAATAGACATATAAAATACCAAAATTTTAGCACCTCTCCCATTAAAATATATGCAATTCCTGAATCTGGAGTCGACGGCAGAGCTCAAAATTTTACATTATGTAGAAAACAGCTTTAAAGATAAAATTACTAAAATACTTCTTTATTTCTTCTTCTTTATTTCTTAACTCCATTTCTGCCCTGAAATACAAAAAAGTATTGTTTTTAACTCAAAATATTTTACATTTAGAACAAATATTTTTTCTCGAAAATATTTAATTTATAAATTTGTCTAAATTAAAGTAGAAATAAAAATTAAAGTAGAAATAATAAAACTTTCTACGAAAGTATAAAATAAGGCAAGTATAGGCATTTTTCTGTATCATCTATGAAATAATAATATTTATGATTGTATTTAAATACATTCACATTGTTCATTGCAAATTAATAAACAATCGAAAGTTGTGATATCAATTATCGATAGTCAAGTAATGCAAGCAGTTACGCAAAATAACTGTAAAATGACTTTTGTCAGAAATTTATTTAAATTTGCTCATTCTTCTATACAAATTAAACAGAAGAAAGTACTGAAATCAATTCATTGTAGTCAAGTATCCGTAATTTACCTTTACTGACATAATAGAACTTTTCGTACCTCGCGTGTAAAATTACATTTTATGTTCACATTGTGATAATAAGCGCGAGCCCTAGCAAGGTTGGCTTCAAGAATTATTTATCACATAGCATGGAAGGTCCTTCGTTCTCCCATATACACTTGGCGGGCCCGACGGTCTGCAGTTTAAGGTGTAGACATAGTCATTTTCATGTAATAGTATATTAGGTACGCAACTAGGGAGTAAAGAGTTGGCCAGTCTAGAGCACGTGTAAATTGCAATCCGAGCCGGAGGCGATCGAGGGTGGCAAACATGTGCTCTAAGGTGGTCCTCTTTATCTCCATGTTGCGTATACGATTTTTCATCATGAATATTCATATGTTTAAAGGTCATAGGTAAAAAGTATAAATGGATTGCTTCTAGATATTAAATAGTGATCCGAGAATGGATCACTGTTTTTAAATAGATAGTGCAAAATGATAGAAAGAAGTTACTTATAAAATGGTTAGTAAAATGTAAAGTCCTTTCCAATATAGACTATAAATTTATATATGAAATTTTAGAGTTTAAAAAAAGATGAACCATTGGAAAATTTTTTTCGGTAATAAAAGTAAACCATTATTATGCACTCAGTAAATGAAGGAATATTGTATTTAATCGGAATCAATTAAAAATTAGAGCAAACGCAATTATTTATAGCGGACTCATATAAACATTGTTAATGAATTTATGCAAAAATTTAGTGTATTCGGCATTTATGGAAATAGTCCACCTGTAAACTGCGGACCGTCGGGCCCGCCAAGTATATATATGGGAGAACGAAGGACCTTCCCTGCTATAGAGCAGCTCAACACTTTTCTTCTCTTGTCCTTCCAAGATGAGTAATGTTTTACTATAGATAGTTCAAAATTGAGAAAGAACAGGGGAAAATAGGGATGGTAACTTTGTACCATTGTTTCGCAAAGGATCTACAATATGTTTACAAGAAAAAGGTTTTATGAAGATACATTGCCCTCGCACGACGACGAAAAATAATGGTCGTACAACGGGTGTAAGATTTTACACTCTTATGTGATAAATAATTCTTGAAGCCAACCTTGCTAGCGCTGGAGCTTATTATCACAATGTGAACTGTAACGAGGTGCGTTTCTCGCATCCCGTTGAATGGCCAATATAACTACTCGAGCGAAGCGGACATTACACCGACACCGAGCTATGTGCGCACGCACACACACAAAGCTCATTCGGTGTTCTCTTCTGTCGAGGTACATGCTGGGAGAGCAGACGACGCGCACGCACACTTACCGCCCGGGAGTTCTGGCCGACGACGACGACATTGTCCCAGGAGAGAGATAGAGAGAACCGGCTAAGAGATAATCGAACGAAGGCCGAGACTCATGCTAGCGCGCTCGCAGACGACGCACAGGGTCGAATAAAATTGTGTGCCGGGTGTGAGCGTGCCCATGAGCTCTCGACGACCATGCGGTGCCTTCGCGGCACACTAGCGACGACGGCGACGATGGCAGGCATAAAGGTGAGGACAGCGTTCGACGACACACACACACACACACAGACACACACACACACACACACACACACACACACACACACACACACACACACACACACACACACACACACACACACACACACACACACACACACACACACACACACACACACACACACACACACACACACACACACACACACACAGACACACACACACACACACACACACACACACACACATCCCACAGCACGACAGTCAACAGGAGTGGCGCGAGGCTGTCCGACGGCCACGAGGCCGGCAGCTGTACGCGTATCGAAGCGACGCGAGAGAATCATAAGGCGCACCCGTGTTGCGCATAGCAGCGAATGAGAGCGAGGGAGAGAGAGAGAGAGAGAGAGAGAGAGAGATGCCGCGCGTAGCAGCCGGCGCACTGCATGTTGGCCGCATCTGAGAGCCACGCGAGTAAACAGACGAGAGCGAGAGAGAGCGAGCGCAGCGACGCTAGAGTGAGAGAGAGAGAGAGAGAGAGAGAGAGAGAGAGAGAGAGAGAGAGAGAGAGAGAGAGAGAGAGAGAGAGAGAAGCCCTTTATTTCACCTTTGACGGTAAAAAAAATTACAAATAAATAACGTAGAATTTTTGTACAGTACTCATCGTGGCTACATGTAAAAATAATATATATATATATAAACGTAAATAAATAAATGACTGTGTTACATTATAATTATAAATTAATATAAAACAACAACAAATATCAAATGTCTTTGGTCAGGGTATAGTAACACATTATAAATTAGAAAACAAAAATATATATACTAGAAACTAGTGTAAATAAAGATAGGTGTACTAGCAGTGACTAGCAGTTATTATCACAGTCTAAGCGCACCATTTGGGTAACAGTGGAAGTCATTTAGATAGTATATATCACAGTAGCAACATTGCTGACGCCCGCCAGATTCGCTGGGTGAGCTACGTGAGTAGTAATAGGACAGGTATTGCGAGACATGTGACTTATCGGGCGGTATGTGTGTCAAGTGTCAAGTGGCACTTAAATCAAGAGGTCATTAACTCAAGTGTTATGTAAACAGTAGCTGCACAGTAGCTAATGACCCATGTAAGTATGTGTTAATGACCCCATTGTTTTGAAAACAGCTACTGTTTTGCTACTGTATTTGTAAACAATGGGTCCATTAACACATACTTACAAGGGTCATTAGCTACTGTGCAGCTACTGTATACATAGCGCTAATGACCGTTGTAAGTATGTGTTAATGACCCCATTGTTTTGAAAACAGCTACTGTTTTGCTACTGTATTTGTAAACAATGGGTCCATTAATACATACTTACAAGGGTCATTAGCTACTGTGCAGTTACTGTATACATAGCACTTGAGTTAATGACACCGCTGTGTCACACGGTCGCTATACCTGCCCCACTACTACGAGAGAAAGAGAGAGAGAGAGAGAGAGAGAGAGAGAGAGAGAGAGAGAGACAGAGAGAGAGAGAGAGAGAGAGAGAGGGAGAGAGAGAGAGAGAGAGAGAGAGAGAGAGAGAGAGAGATCCTTTGTGTGCTGCGGCGACCTTCTCCACAGGGGTCCCCAGCGTCTAAAGTATAGTGAATCGTTTGTATACGTGATAGAGTTAGTGGCCCTGAAAAGGGCCGTTTTCTTTTTTGTGTTAAGTTTTAATTATGTCGTGAATAACCTTGTTTACTGGGAAAGGAATTGGTATTGGTGGAAAAAGATTTATACCGTGAGGAATCTTTATCAGTCGACGACGAATAATCTTTCGTTTTTTTATCGATGAGAGGTTGTTTTTCCTCCTTGTTAGACTTCTGCTTGCTGAATGGTGGACCCATGATGTGTGCTCGGTGAAGGTTGCAGGCCTTCTGTTTTATCACATCCCTCTATTATTAGCTTATATCTAAGCGCAAGTGACTGGTGGTGGTGGGAGGGAGCAGGAGTGGTGGCGGAGTAGAGATATGAAGTAATGAAGAAGGCAATTAAATTAAAATTTGTATTTATTGATTATTAACAGTCTCGTATTCGTATACATCTTTTTCTAGGATCGGTAAATAAATACTACGTATTTCTATAAATAGTCTATCAATGTTCGTACTACCAAAGTCTGAATGAATCATACGGTTTTTTACATCAGTTTTTAATTCGTCTTTTTGCTCGTCAAAAAGTTTAACAAATGTGTTCCCGTCAATTTCACGAATTTTCTCGTCGCCGCTGTTCACATGGGTTTTCAAGCTTTCAACTATTACATCATAAATGATATTAATGTACGTAGACATATTCTCTAATTCACGAAGCCGAAACTCGATACACTCGCGCATGCTTTTTAATATTACAAATGTACGACGCAACATCACTACACTTGGTAAACTCACGACTTTTTTCTTCTTTTTCGGTGGTTCTCCATCGTCGTTGTTGTCGTAGTCGTCAGCTGTATCGATGGGTCTGGTGATTGACTCTGTATCCATACGTAAGCCATCAGTGGTTTCCCAATCTTGCGCCTCGTGCAGATGCCGTTGACCACGTAATGACACAGGTTCCTTTGTTTTGCTTTTCTGAGTGATTGCCACAGCTCTCGAGCTATAAGCAGTGGTCAAATCAATCTCGTGTTGAGCTAGGCCGATTTTTCTAAAGTCCCGCTTGTGGCCGTATAGATGGTACATTATTGCTGGAAAATGTGTTGTGAATTCCTCCCATTCGGTGCTATCCATTGTTATGTATCTATGTGGTGAAGTATCGCCGCCCAATTGAATTACTGTACGAACATGGTCACCGTAATATTGCAGACCAATGTATGCAAATTTCGTGTGGGACTTATTGAGTGCGTAACTTGTGTTAAAAAGCAAGTTTTGCGGTATATCGTCTTGGTTCATTTTGAAGCAGTCGTCACAAACTTTTTTTTTTTAAAGAAATACTAATGCACTGGTAAAGATGTCGTGTTCTCGGAGCTGCTGATGCTGCAGTGAGCTCTAACAGAATGAAGCAGTGGTGTTGTATGTGGGCGAGTGCACTTTGTGTAAAGAAATACTGTGATGCTGACTGCTGCTGCTGCTGGTGCGGTGTGTTCTACTAGACTGGCGCAACGTCACCGCTAGCGCTATTCGTTTGGATGTGTACCCCTCCACTATGCCGATATGTGGGTGGTGGGGGGCGGCGGCGGCAATGGCGCGCGAGCACGACCAACGAGAGCACTGTTACGTGTATGACGTAGCGTGTCGTGTGGCAGGGGGACTATGTGACGTAAAACGTTTCGAGAAAAATATAGATTTATGGTTATGATTGTATCCGATAACAGTGGAAATCGTTTCTAATTACTTGTCGTCACACTATGAATGCGTCAATCATGTACTCTCGTGAAAGATTTTTATGGCTTTCGTGAGAAGGAAATGCGTGCCGCGACATGTAACCGATAACAGCGGTAACCTAAACACTCCACACCACCGCTATGAACGCGTCCATTGTTCAGCGAGTTTTAACAGGCAGTTTCAAGAGGGGGTGCTCTCGATGACGCCTGTGGAGATTTTACGAGTCAAAGTGTATACATTGATAAATTTTTCACGTGAATGCGTTCTTTGTTCAACGGTTTTTAAGAGGAGTGCAGTTTAAGTTACGCGTAAATGTGTATATGATGATAAATTTTTCACGTATAAGCATTTTGAATACTCTCTCTCGGGAGGAAAATGAATTTAACTGTTTTTCAGGAGTGGGAAAAATGAAAAAGGTCTGTAAAAGAAAAAAGTGATTTGGGTAAAATTTTTTTATTCAATCAAACTTACAAACTATGAATACATAAATGTGGAAAGAAACAAAAACTTACAATCTTCGAATACATATGGTTTAGCCGAGCGACGCTTAAAATTAATTACGGATGCATAATAGTGCACAGGAATCGCAGCTGATTCATGACAGAGCAAACAGCTCTTTTTCAGTATTAAGTTAAAATATACACACATACACACGCAATATATATTAGCTTACAAATCTAGGCCCAAAGTAATTTAAACAGCAATGCAAAATGTATCTTAAAGTTAGAGCTTAATAATTAGTCATAGGCCTACATGCCTGAGAGCACGAGCCGTGCCCTCGCGAAGTAGCACGCGGGAAATTGTACGCACGCCCTACTTTCTTAAACTTTTTGTCCTTTATAATGTTATAAAATTTACCAGCTATTTTATCGTTGGAGCGAGTATCAGACGTAAAGATGCTGCAAAATTTTCGTAAAGTAAAACCACTACACATATAATGCAAAAACATAACACAATATTCGCCGCACACTTTAGAATCGAAACTTTGCAACTTCTTCTTGTTCCACTTGAACCACTTGCAATTTCTTCTGAGACGGGCGAGGTGATGTCGCGAAGATGGTGGTACTCCATAGCTATCGAAAAAGGTACCTCTTGCATGGTCGTCTATGTAAAAAGCCACCCAGTGAGAGCCGGGCTTGTCTGATGTGTCGAGATTTGCAACGATTGCCGCTGGCTGGCTCAAGCGACTTGGGATGTGATCGGCCGCGTAAACGCCGATCGAATTAGCAGAGAGCTCTCTGATGGCTCGTGTTATTTCATACGTGTTAATTTTTTTCAGTCTGAAGATGTGAATCCGTTGACGACTGAGTAGTATATGTCATTACTATCAGAGTCGTTGCTATTTGTATCTCGCCGCGGGTACTCGTAAACAGACGTAAGGAACATGTCACTTGTCACTCTTTCTTTAGGGAGAGCTTTCCATTCTGGTGGAAGTATCGAACGCAGCCACTTTTTTAACTGATTAACTTTGTAAAGAGCACAAAACTGTTTTTTTTCTGACGGAAAGATTTTAGCTGAATGTGTGGCGCAAAGTGCGCTGTCCGGGAACGCTGTGCAGAATTTTTTAAACGATGACGATTTAAATTTTTCCAAATTGATGACACGACGACCGAAAAGCGTCTCAATGTAACGGGCCTTCTCTTCGCCACGTACGTAAATTGTACGCGATACTCTGGCAATGTTGTATAGATGCCGATGTAGCTGGCGCAGAGTTACTTCGCCGTCAAACCAATGAAGTCCGTGAACTTCGACACTGAGAAATGTGTTTGTCTCTTTGATGTCGTCTGGCAAATCGTCAAAACTATGCGGTGCTTGCACTATCCAATGATCACAAATTTTTTTTTTTGGCACACGATAGCTACTTCCTTGGGTAGAAGCTTTTTTTCCGAATCGCGAAAGCCTTGAATATCTATTACGTAGTCCATTGCAGGAAGCGCATGTGCGTGTGTGTGCGTGTGAAAGAGAAACAGCGAACTGATGTGTGAGAGCTGTGCAAGTCTGCGTCAGAGTGCACGTACCCCCACCCACTTTTTTACGCATACAGTAGTGCCACCAACACGCAGCGTCATGTAGCGACCTGTCGCTGGCGATAAGCGGGAGCCTTCTGCTGCTGCTGCTCTATCACTTAGGCGCTGAAATCCGTTAAAATTTGTCGAGTGGAGTCGATTTCAAGAACGTTATCGTACTCTGCGTAAACAATGCAGTTTATTGTAACTGCTGGCGCCGTCTCGAAGCCCACTTCAATGCGTACACTGCCTGAGCGTACGAGATTCCAATGAGAGTGGCAGTGCGCTGATAAATCGGGCGTGAGATCGAATGCCGTAAGAAAATGACCCATTGAATAGTTGTAACGGTTTATGCCTAGGCCCTCGTTGAGAAAATGTATTCCGGTGCCTGTGTAGAGTGTTTGGAATGTCTCGATAAAAGCTGGAGCGGTGCCTGTAAAATGAGGCTGTAATGGTTTGCTCGGTATTTGAACCCCATCGATATATATCGAGAGATAATTTATGTCAAAGTGTTGAAAGATGAATGGATTGAGCGCACGATTTCCATTGAACGCTCTGTTATCGACGAAATCGATTATTATACGTTTCGGCAGTTGGCCCAGAATCGCATTATCGATGCTATCACCTAGTATACCAGTGTGAAGCGTAAATGTTTTCACTTCGACGCGTGTAATGGGATATTTGGCTGTGGCTTTGGCCAGTGTATTGGCGTGTGCGATCAAAATACCCGGATTTATTTTGACACGGCGAACTATGAGAGTAGCTTCTTTTATTTTTATTCCGAAGCGCCCGTCGTTTGTGGAATCCATCAGGCAAAATGCATCCTTGCTACGCACCAGTCGCACTCTCATTTCGACACCATTGATGAGCATTTTATCCTGATTAAACAAGTCGCAGTGCAGATGACCAATCATATCGAATGCTTTTCCGTCTTTCGTAAAATATTGCCTGTGATTGAGGCCTTTGTTCGCTCCGACTCCGTGATTTTCCGGTGCACCCTCCATACAGCCGTGTGTATCATCGTACCAGAGGCTCGCTGTGAGATGAGATTCTTTGGCCGCGGGGGAATAGCTCAGCAATGACTCTATGTAAGCTCTGTACGGGTACGCGTTGTTGGGCGGTGACGCAAGCTTTTGATTGAGAAAAATATCAATTTGATTGAACATTGAATGTAAAACGTTGTTTACGGGGCCAACTTTTAGATTTGTGTCGGGCTCCTCGACGGGCAATATTTGTGCCTTGACGAAGAGCATAGTGTGCGCGAGGTCGATGTAATGCTCACTGGCGCTGGGTACGACGAATTCGATGGGTGCATCACTCTCATCGGTGATCGAAGAGACGGGCTTATAGTTCAAAAAACTGCTCTCTTCGATGGAGGTTTGAGTAGCGGGGAGGGTGAAAAGGTCGAGTTCGCTCGACATACACTCTGACGAGTGAGAGTGCAAGAAAGCCATTTTTAAGATTTACTTTGGTCCAAAAATATCGTTAATGGGGCGAAAAGTCGGGGTTTTGCGCTTTCTCTTGCTTACTTTACGAGTTCCACGCGACGCGGTGGGCAATTTTTTTTTCTTACGTTTGGATCGCGAGGTACGAGCGGTCGCGCGTGCCTTTGTCGACTGACGCGGCCGTTTGATGCGCCTTGTAGCTTTATAGCCCGAACCCTTCATGATTTCTGTAATTTTCTCGGCAGCTTTTCTCTTGAGATGCCTCCTCGATTCTCCGACTCTCGATTTTATGGCCTCCTTGAAATTGACACCATTGTTTGCGACATCGTTTATGATTTTCATACTTGCGCGCAAGGTCTCTTTCCCGACCGCCTTAGCGCCACTCCTGACGTATGGAAGAATACGGCGAAAGAGACCCCCCAGCCAAGAGCCGATGCCACGCCCTCTCTGAAAGGGTGCGCCAGCGAAAACGTTTCTCACACCACCCCCTCCACCTATCTGCTCATCGTAGTATCTAGTGTAATGAGACATCTTAACGACTTCGTCTGAAATGGAGTGTCACGGTCAGCGTACCGTACTCGAATGGAATGCGCTGCCCGTGCTGGTCTCTTATATCGATGATAATATTGTGAAAATTGTGATAGAGAAGCGGTATGTAGTGAGTGGGTGTGAAACGCTGCACAGCACTGCAGCCGTATTTGAATTTTGAGTTATCCAAGGAAACGATGCGCAAGAGGGCGGCCTGTGTGTCCCCCACTGTGTAGGGCTCACAAATATCTGTATAAACGTACAGTTGGTCAGGTATGGCACGAGAAAGCGAGGCTGGCCTCTCAGCTACAATTTCCCGCAGTGCGCCATGGTTAAAGGTTGTAAACAGAGTTTTTTTCCCGGGTTCGTCATCGAAGCCAAAAATGCGCATAATTTTGTCATTGAAATGAGTCGCATGTGGCTGTTGACAGTCGCACTTGCGTCTGATGGCATAATAGCCATTGCTATCCTTTACGGGTTCAAGCATGTGATGCTTATAAGTGTCATTCGAGTTGTTTATGGCGTCTGCCAGCTGTTGGAGAGAGTCGTAAATGCCAACTGGAAATGGCAGAATGTTTTCTCAGTCTGTTCGTTGTCGTCCACGCTGTACGAACTAAAAGTGTAAAAGGCGTCATTGTCTTGAAAATGCATGATGCTACAGGGTACGTGAATTTCCACCAGTCCAACGTGCCACTCTCCGTGTAATTTGATCTCGTGAGGCAAGTGTGTGGTGAAACAGCTGGTCGTGTTATCGGAAAAGTAAGACATACTGCTGTTGCTAGGCAGTACCATGTAAAAATCTTCTTTCGGGTCCATACTTGCTCGCTGTTTTTCTACGAAATGCTCTCGAGTTGACTGACGTTCACCCAAGAATTAAATTTATCGGGATAGCCTAACCACTTGACGAGCGCTTGTTTGTTGGCGCCGCGACCTTTCGTGCGTACGATACGCTCGATTTTGAAGCTCTTATCGTCTGCCAGACGATCTTGCCCGACCAAAACGGGCTCTTCGTTGTAAAAAAATCCGTCGATTATTTCCCCGTTCAAGTCCGCCAATACGTACGTGTACAGTCCTTGTCGCGGTGATACGCGTATTATCTTGAAAATCTCCTCGCTGAAATTTTTTTCGTATCCTCGCTCGAAGGTGTTCTTTGAGCGACTGACACGGACGAGGTCACCTACGGTAAATTTACAGTGGGGCGCTGTGCGGTGGCACCGATAATTGGAGCGCGCACGTTTGTCCAAGTTTACGCGCGCGCGCGCAGCATTGTAAAGGTTGACCTCAGCGGGCCGCATTCGCGTGCCACTGTGTAGGGTGTGATTGTACGCGTACACAGTTCTTTGCAGAACATCGATGTAGCGCTTGGTGTTCCGATGCGAGAAATATCTCCATATGCGCTCGCGCAGTGTTCTGTTGAGCCGCTCGACCACCGCTGCCTTGATATCCGGATTTCTAGCGACGCGAAAACCGATCTCCATGCGCTTGAGAAAATTTTGAAAAGCGGCACCAAGGAATTCCTTGCCACGATCGAACTGCACGCACAGGGGCACGCGCGGTTTCGCTCTGTCGGTAATTCTTTCAAAAGCGCTGGCAACGTTGCGAGCTGTTTTATCTTTCAACGGTTCAACCCAGGCGAACTTGCCGAGTACATCGATGACCACGAGAATATAGCAGTACCCGTCGTTGTAATCCTTTATCGATGTTAGCTGAAGTAGATCGCACTCCCACACGTCATCGACGTTTGTTACATTGTACGACAGACGCGGAAATCTTCTTTTTATCGGGTGATGAAGTGTGTAGGCGTCTTGATTGCTTAGCCACGCGTAAATTTTTTTCTTCTCCTTTTTGGCATTTACGCGCAGGAGGTTTCGCGCACCTGCGTAACCAGCCTCATGCTCGAGATTGTAGTATTGTTTTCCGTAAGGCATTTCGTGTTTACATATCAAAGTGTAGCCATTTTTTCTTGGCTTGTTTCTTACTGCGCGTTAGAATGGGTGAGACTGGGGACGGGGCTATATTTTCTACACCCGCTATAGTCTTTCTACGCGACAGGCGCCGTTTGGCCGTTTTCTCTGGTGCGGTCAATATTTTTCCAATTTTCAAAACTTTGGGATTTTCTATGAGATTAACGGGTGTCTCGCTAGTTTTGAGAAATTTTGCAAACTCAACGCGACCGACAGACGCTTCGTCTCCCGTGTTCTTTTTGCTCAACGTGTCGATGAGTAACTCGCTTATGTCCGAGCGGGGTACCTGGTGACCATCGATGCTCACAGTGCCTGCATTGTCCCACTTTAAGCGCTCGGGAACCGCAGTCCTCCAGTGCCGAAGCAAGAGTCGCGCTTTGCGTGCATGTACTTTGGGTATACCTTGGAGAATGTCTTCCTCGCTGAGCGGTGCGAGAGTCTCTTCGATTTCGTCAACCTCGTGATTCGGCTCGGCGACACGCTCGTTGTCGCGGAAAAAAAGATAACGTCGTAAAATCTGCAGATAATTCAGACATTTTTCATAATCATCGCGCCCCTCCTTTGAGCGTAAAACGTCATACATTTCGCTGCCTAAGCGAGAAAAATTATCACCGCGCGTTTGTAAACTTTTTTCCTCGACATCCACGGATGTGGCGGCGGCGGCGGTGGCGGTGGCTCCGGATGCGGGTCTCAGTGGGCCAATCGAGCCTTCAGGCACAAGGATCATTTTACGTGCTCGTTCCATCTTAGTGCGTGTCACCCGATCCGAATATTTTCGATATGAGAGTACTCACGAGTGGAGCTAATAAGATTGGTAGAAACGACCCGCCGTTCTGAATAATCACTCGCTTCTTTGTGCGCTAATCGTCTTCGTTTCCACTTGAGTGCGATAACTTGCGCAGCGCGTGTTTATGTTTGCTCAAGCGTCTCTTCTCGCTATCGGATAATTTTATGACGCCGTGTAAAACGTTTAATGCACACTCACATATACACTTGACAAGTGGCTTGTCAGCCGCTCGGGTTATGGCAGTGCGATGTTTCTTATCGCCGTGACAGAGTGCGCCGAGTAGTGCGAGATTTTTCTTGGAAAAATGCTTACCCCGTGGTAATGTGCCGCGACAAGAGGCGCGACGACCGTACGGGGCCATAGTTTTTTTCCGACTGATGATCGTCCACGTGAATCAGTGTGATTTAAAGTATTTGGGCATGTATGCGCAATGCGCGCTGTCGTCGGGGAATATGTTTGCGCGAAATCTAAACTCATCGAGACAGTCTTGCGAGAGGTCTATAAAGAGGTAAGAGTGTGGTGCGCGCGTAGCGTCTACGAAGGCATCGCGGAAAAAAGCCGAGTCTTCGGGGTGGATTTGACGCGCGAGATGCTGTATTTGCGCCTTGTCGCGTGGATTTTTGAATAGCACTAAATACTTTGTATTTAAACTTATGTCACGCTGTGCCTTTCCCTTGTGGAAAACATTTTGTGTTATGAATATCACACTGATATTTTTGTGGTGACTCCCCTTCGTAAACAAGTCTAAAATAACATCGCTCGAAGATTCTCGCATAAGATCATCGAGAACGAGTAATTTTTTCTTCTCGTTGTCCGAGGAATAATCGCCTATCTGAGGGAGACCCTCTCTAAACTCGATGGTTGGTCCAGCGGACTTAAAAGCTGTTCTGTAAGCCTCCTGCCATTCAGCGTAATAAAACAATAAACGATCGAAGCGCACTGTACACATCTCCGGTAAATGTGCGAGAAAGCGCTGGACGAAGCGAGTTTTCCCGCAGCCTGTGGGCCCGCACACGCAGCAGGTAAACGGGTGTTTCCATCGGACGTCCATATTTTTACACGAGCTCTACCCTGCGAATGAGACTGGACCACGCTTTTCCAATCATTTTATAGCCACCCATTGACAAATAGACTGCTGGCCCCAATGAGCGGCTGTGGCGGCGGCGGGCGGGCGGGCGCGCGTGGACTAGCATCTTTACCCGCGGTGGTGAGCTGAATCGTCGCGGTGGCAAGCTCATCGGCCGCGGTGGTGAGCTGAATCGACGCGGTGGCAAGCTGGTCGGCCGCGGTGTGACTAGCGTGCAGCCGCTGAAATAAGCAGAATTACCGCACGCCAACTAGCTTGCGAACGCCGACGATGAGCACATTTACCCGCGGTTATTGCTGCTGCTGCGATATAGTGCAACTTTGTCACTACAATAACTTCTTAGTATATTTAACTAAATAAAAAAATATAGTAACGGCAGCTTTTATAATCTTCGAAAAACGATATAAAACATTCACTATATTACTTTGCTGTTAAGAAAAATATAATGGTTTCTTATAACTACATGGAAAGTGGTGATGGGTAGAAATAATAGAACATTTTGATGGAAAAATAATTTTTTTTATTAAAATATAAAAAAGACGAATTTTACATAAGTACAAGTTTTTTATAAAAATACACATACTACGAATCGCTCTTATAACCAAAAGGTAGTGATACTGCATTACGAAAGTATCTACGCTTCTTAAGTACTACGGAACATGACTTTTTTTCGCTACATGTGATGACGTCGTGCGCGCGTGTGCGTCTGATCGCTTCATATTTCAAAACGATAGCTTCTCTATCGTTTTCAAAATACGAAGCAATCAAACGACCGATGCTTTCGAAATTTATTATACGCGAATTGTTGCTATTGAGACAAATACCCTTAACTTTGCAGCACTCGACAGTTTCCCCGGTGGAAGGGACGACAGCTCGAAAGCCATAAAATTTCGGACCGCCCGAGAGAAAGTTGGTTATATAGGTACCCTCGCCATAGGACTTTAACTCGTCTGTCATACTGCCGAGTAAAGTTCCCAGCGGGGGTGTATACTCTGTAGCGTCGTCTTTTTTGCACACGAAAATACACGAGTCTGTGTCCATGTATAGAACACGTGCTGCTGTGAGTTTTTCAATATAACTGTACAGTTCGAGGCGCGCCTGCGCGGTTGTATACGCTGCTATTGCTACGTTCGCATTACCCGAAACATCGACAGCATCTTCGCGAAAGCGCCAATTCGCGTATAAAAGGTTCTCGTTAACCATAAGAATATCGAAAACTTCTTTATCCTGCGCTGTAAGAAGTTTTAGCAACTCTTCACGTGTTTTTACAATCACCGTTTGTTTCATATTTGACCGCTGTCCAAATTTTCCCCACAGTGAATTTAAGCATAATTTTGCAACGGAGCACAAACCAGGATTTTTTTCTATTTTTTCGCGATCTAGTCTTATCCCCTCGTCGCGCTCGTACTCGTCGATGTACCGTTTTCTACGCTCTTCGTCTGTACACCAGGCAGGCCAGCCGCTTGCCTGCTGCTTCAGACGGAGAAAGGTATTAACGTAAGCTGCAAACAGTCCGCCTTCCCCAGTACACGGATCGAACGGCGTGGTCTCATACTGCCAAATTATATATATTTCCGTTACACAATAGCCAAGCTCAACAGCCTTCTGTAATTCGTAAACAACCCATGTACCTGTAAATTCGCGCTCACCGATTTGCTCGTGATTACAATCGGCTTCCCGCAATTCCTCGCAACACGTGCGACAGAGCCCGAAAATTAGCCGATTGTGCATTTTTACCGGCAACACGGGTAGTAACAAATTACGAGGCGGTAAAACTTTGCATTTGACCATCCCTTCCACACGCGAGAGATAGTTGTTTTGCCCTCCTGTCAGTGTCGCACATTCTTCGCCGATGTAAATGCGCGGGTGCCCAATGGGGTAGCGTCCCCTCTTGCAGATATATGGGTAAAGAGAGCAAATATCGGTATATTTTATCTCTTCGCCTGGCGCAACACTGCGCGAAGTAACGATATTTTCCGTACGCCCACCGAAAAAAGCATCCCGTGGATTTAAAGTTATTTTGCTCATGACTGGGTGAGTGGCTAAATATCGCGTAATTTCCGGCTGTTGACTTTTCACGCGCGCAAAATCGCACTCCCACATCTCACGCACGTCGTATCCTAGCCGTCTCATTACTGCAACCTTTGCCACAGTGGACTCGTACGCCTGTACGCATGTTTGACCATATTTATTTTTCCGTGTGCTCCGATTATCGGGAAAACAACGCGGGCAACCATGCACGTAACAGCCTTGGAATTAAAAAACGATTCCTTTGTCTGTTAAGCTAGGTTCTCCGGCGCCTGGTAGAGGCGGCAGGTACCCATCTACGAGTTGACCCTCCCGCAAATGAAACTCACGCGCACGACCCGCGTGTATAATTTTGCGCCCGATCTCACGCTCACAATATAACAGCCACTCTATGGATTTTTGCGAGTGCTTATCCGCGCGCCTATATCCGTTTGGCGGTATGAGACCAATGGTGTTATCCTTCAAAAAATTTTTTTTAAAAACATACAAACACGTAGATGCGATTGTACATGCCGCGACGTATGGGTCTGTTTGCGCGACTTCTATAAAAATTTCGCGAAACCGTATGCACGCGCGTCTCAATATTTCCACATCCATTTTACAGTATTCGACAATCTCTTTTTGAAAGTCGAATATGTAGTTTGGTCGGGTGTTCTCATGCCAGTCGAGAAAAGCGGCGCGCTCGTCCACAGACATAGTACCCGGGCCATAAAGGTCGGAAGGGGGCAGAGGGCTAATGTAATGCGCATTCTCGAGAGTGTTGAAGAAATGCGGAAAATAACCTTTCTTTGAGCCCTCGGGCAGTTTCAATTGAAAGTAATTGATACTATCAATAAACTTTGTGCGTCCGTACTTTAACAGCGTAATATTGTGACCGCTTAATATTATAGTGGGCGATCCGTGCTCGGAACTTTCGGCCAACTCCTTCAATATAAATTGAGAGTCGAAAGCCCGGGCATTGTGTGCTATGCACACAATTTCGGCAAAATCGGTTTTTTCCCGCACACAAAGCTCCAAGAGTTGTTTTACCGGTTCACGGTTGAAGACAAATTCACGTACACCACAAGTGGCGCAAAATATTTGTATGTCGTCAACGTCGATGCAATCCGTGCATACTTGATGCGCGACACACAAATTAGGTACATGAACACACGCGCTTTCGCCATACGGAGTGTCTTGCATCGTTTCAAAATCGTAAAAAATATAAAGATATTTATTTTTTTTACCACGTGTGTCGGCGCTGATCGGCCGCATGAAGCACAAATCGTTAAAGCCGTGCCGCTTTTGACATGTGTTACAAAACCCGATGCCGCACTCGTGTTTCGGTTGATACACGTTTACAACTCGCGTACAATTCTCACAGAAACGCACAACGTCACACAGTTTTTTATTATTTTTTTTGAAAGACCCTGCACGCTTGTGGTTCGCGAAACACTCGTGACCGAAAAATTGACGTCCGCAATCCACGCACTCTATCATGTCAACTTGCACGTTTCTGCACGGCGGCGAAACGTAACAGCTCTCACATATTCGCGTACATTTGTGCTGATTTACATAACGATACCCCTTATTACAATAAGAACAGAAAAAACGTGTCCCTGCCGCTCCGAATAAATTCGTAATTAAATTAAAATGACGCGTACGCTCTTCGAACATCAAATAAATAATACCACTAAGTGCGATATTTAATTCATGGAGAGTGTTGCGGCCGTCAAAGAGCGCCAATTCACCGCTCCCAAAATTATCTTTCTCGAAAACAACCAATGCTATCCCGTGCGCGAGAAAAAAATCTTGGAAGCTTGTGAGCTCTTCAAAGCCGCAACCGTCTCTTGGAATTTTTACACCCGCATCGGTCACGAGTCTTTCCGCGTGCTCTTTTTGCATTTTTCGTCGTCCGTCGCGAATCACTGCCCATTTTGCACGCGTCTCAGCGCAATCCAGCGCTTTGCGCTCCACGTATACCAGTCCAACCGCAAGCGCACGCGGTAAACATAAGTGATCGCTGTTGTTAATAACAGTGATTGAGTGCTTTTGCACATCGCTCAACTTTAAGGCATCTCGACCAGCGCCTACAGGCATTTGTACATAGCACACCTGTAACACAAGGGCCTCCGCGATACCTAAAATTTCGTTACTCTGGCTTATGGAATTTATTAAATTCCATAAATCAGCGTAATTAAAGTCAGCGACTGGTCTGAACGAAAGCCCACCTGCGCCACGCGAAAAACGATCGTTACAAATTGAAATACCGACTAATGTACGCCCCGGTACGCACTCTGTTATATAATTATGAATGTCTCTGATCGCAGCCTCTACCCACAATACAGGGTTTACATCGACACGTGGTTCTATAATAGTGAAACTTACTCTATGGGCCTGTGTAGCGAAGCGTCGCAGGTACTGCTGTCCCTCAACAACCGCAATGAAGCGCACTCCGGGTGGTCGTACGATGTCGTAGTCCTCGCCGGATGCATCATAAACTTGCTCTTCATCCATGACACCGACACCACCACCGCCGCCTACTTGCCTCGTGGAATGTCCCTCACTCGCTAAATAAAAATAGTTTAAATTATTTTTTTAATTTTTTTTTTTTTTTTTTTTTTTTTTTTTTTTTTTTTTTTGTGCTTTAGTTAACGTTTCTGATTTTTTTTTTCAATTATGGTTCAGCATAACCGGCAAAACTTTCGCGCACACGCGATATAAGATCGGACAGGTCCGCGTCGTTGTATAACGCTGAAGTCTCGTCTTCAGCCTGGTCACGAAACCAGCGTTGAATTATTGCACACGGATTATGAGCTATTTGGTGGTATAATGCGGGCAGCCCGTTGAGGAAAGGAAGCGATGACCGGATTTCCCTCTGCATCATATCACGATTTCGGATAACTATAATTAAAAATATTTGCCTTTTTAAAAAACAAAATCAGAAAACGTTTTAAATAAATATTTTGTACACTTACATTCGTTGATACGTCGATGGGAATCATAACTGTGATTGTAGCCGTTCGTGATCATATTCGCAGCCTGCTCAAAGTTCGACAGTTGATTTTCGCGGTCTGCGCGCGCTGTATTGGCTACGGTACTGGTGTCTTCTGCCAGCACATCTGGAGGCTGACTCGCGAGAAGTCTCTCTTCTGCAGCGGTCACTAGTGGCCTGTCGTAAATCGCTAGTGCGTCGGAAATCGCGATGTCCATGAACATTAGGTCTTCCAACTGCTGATCATCGGCTCGGCGCACCGCTCGTTCCTCTTCTGTATCGTTATCAGGAACGTCACCGCCTGGCCCCCAGACGGGAATCTCAGGGCCTTCGGGTCCCCAGACGACAAGCGCGGGGCTTTCGGGGCGTGGGACTTCATGCACCTCGACCACAACTTCTACCTGCTCGCCACCCTCCTCCCCCCCCCCTCCTCCTCCTCCTCCTCCGTATCGACGGGTGCTGCAAAATTCATCATTCGCCGAGCAGGATTAAATAGGCCGCTCGTACGTGCCGAGTGCTCGGGGGTCTCATCTTCCTCGAAATACGTACTGTCGGATAGCTCCGAATCATCATCGCGTATGAGACTCTCTAATGCTGTAAATAAAAAAATATGTAAATAAAAATATGTAAATAAAAATTATTTTGAAAAAGAAAAAAAAAAGTTTTAGACTTACCTAAACGCTCTTGACGGGCGTTCGCTACGCCGCGAAACACATGCAATCCGCTTAGTTGACGGACGGAGACGTCGTCTTCGATGACTCGCTGTACTTCACGCGAATGCGCGAATGAATTGTGTAGGCGCACTATCGCGCGATACCCACTCGATCTGAGTATCAGTCGTAATTGCTCCTCCAAGTTTTCACGCGACATACGTCGCAAACGACGCATCCAGTCAGGTTTCCTGCCGTGTCGTGCTCTTGCCGCGAGTCGTAACACGGCACACCGAAGCGTTCTCTTAGCGTAATTATCCATCTCTCACGAAACTTCTGAATGAACTGTGCACAGCAGCGAGTCGCACAGGATTCTTATACACATACGTTATCTTGAAACGTACCCCGTGAAACCTATGTTAAAAAAATTAGTCATCTCCTCATATCGCCAGAGTTTGCACCCACCAGCGCCACTTGTTCCGCATCTACGCTCCATTGTTTTACAAGCGCATTTTCTTCGAACCAATACTGAGATTCAATAGTGTCCTAACGGCTGCTTGATAAAAAAAAAATCGTTATGTCTCGCGAAGCGGCATGTGTACTTTTCCAAAGTACACGGAGGGCCGAGCTGAACAATGGCCCTTCTATATACGTCGCTGAAAAAAGGATAAGGTTCCACACCTCTCGAAACCAAAACATTCGTGACACATCTACGGAAAAGCATGCATGCGAGATAAAAATTTACGATGCATAGCTAGCAGACGTGAAAGAATGTTCTACAAAAACATAGTTTATTACTTTCGACGACACGTGTCAAACTCCATTAACGCGAATGCCTCACTTTCAAAATGGAAAGAGTAGTGGAGAGGCTGTGCTGTAAATCCCTCCGAAAAATGACCTGACAAACAGCCTCTAAACGGTATATGAAAAAAATTCTCTCGGCTTAAGTAAACAGCACACGAGTGAAAATATTCCTCAGGGACGTACACAGGTCACTTTCTTCGTCTGCTTAATCCATTGATGAGAGCTCGCTATTAATATTGCCCGAAACGGTAGAGTCGTAAAAACCAGATGGCGACGACGGCGGCAGAATATAGAAGTGCTCCTCGACGCCTGGCGTGAAGTTCAGCATGCACGAGTGCGTGCTGTTTGCAAGCGAGGGCTTCGCTATTATAGCAGCCGACACCAGCTGTATTTTATTAGGAAGCGGTTCAGGGCCCTACATTTATTCGGTGATAAAAACATGTGCATGCAGACGGTCACCAACAAGCAGTGGTGGGGGAAAGGCCCTCCCCCACTACGCAAAGGATGCTGCTCCCCACCACCACCACCACTGCTGAAACAAGGAGCGGCGGACGAAAGGGCCTACACACTAGAGGTACCAGCATCATACGCGCCAGTTGGCTACAGATGATGGACCAGGTCAGTCGTGAAATATCGACTTTGCGTGAGGAGCTCGAGAGGACTCGACGGAGAGCGTGCAACAGCCACAGTTTTATCGAGCATCTAAAGCACTCGCTGATACGTCTCAGCCGTCGCATCCACCAAGGCTTGGACACCACAGAAGTGGCTGGCTTACGGGCACAAATTGTGCGGGCATCCCAGCAGCTCCAGCACCACAGAGAGACAGTGAACCGTACAGCGCATCACGCTGAAGACTTGGCAGCACGAGTGGCCGCGATAGAAAAACTCCTGCGGTAGAGAAGAAAATCAACGCCACCGCCATCGACAAGAGAGAGGTCAAAGCATACGGCCTGCAGACAGCAGCTGCAGCAGCACAATGGAGATTGCGCATTTATATCAGCGCCTTGCGAGATATAAAAGAAAGCGGGATCATGCCATTCGCATGATTAACCGCCTAGACTCAGCAATTAATCAGGCGCACCAACAAGAGCACCGGCACGCGCCTGCTACAAGGCCGCCGAAAAATTGCGCTGGTGCCAAATGCCTTGTATGTGGCATTCTTTTTAGGATTTTAAGGAGCGATCCGGAGGGCCGCTCCTGGGAACAGTGTTGGCACTGCACGTGCTTTCGGTGTGGTGCGTGCCGCGAGACGCCGTGTGAGTGCCTACAACAAATGGACACTCCACGATCACCATCACCGGAGCCTGCTGCTGCAGCAGCAGCAGCAGCAGCATCATCGTCATCATCAACAGCAGCAGCAGCAGAAGAAATTCCTGCGTCTACAGCAGCAGCAGACGACACCAGTGCAGCCGTATAGTGCAATATGTGCGTGCGACCGCAGAACTGTGCGTGTGTGTGCGAGTGTGTGTGTGTGTGTGTGTGTGTGTGTGTGTGTGTGTGTGTGTGTGTGTGTGTGTGTGTGTGTGTGTGTGTGTGTGTGTGTGTGTGTGTGTGTGTGCACTGCGTGCCCGGCCGTGTCTGCGAACACTTGACACGCATGTGCCTACACGTATAACCGGATACGTGTGCGACTGTACGTGTTTGTACATGTGTGTGCGTGTGTGTGTGTGTGTATGTGTGTGTGTGTGTATGTGTGTGTGTGTGTGTGTGCATTGCGTGTCCGTACGTGTCTGCGAACACGTGACACGCATATGCATATACGTATCAAATATGCGCTTGTACGTGTGTGTGTGTGTGCGTTATAATTAATAAAAATATTAATTATTAATACAAATTGTTATTTTTACTCACTACCGAAAAACAATCCCACGCTATCCCCTCCCCACCCTCTCTCTCTCTCTCTCTCTCTCTCTCTCTCTCTCTCTCTCTCTCTCTCTCTCTCGTACTAGTGGGGCAGGTATAGCGACCGTGTGACACGGCGGTGTCATTAACTCAAGTGCTATGTATACAGTAACTGCACAGTAGCTAATGACCCTTGTAAGTATGTGTTAATGGACCCATTGTTTACAAATACAGTAGCAAAACAGTAGCTGTTTTCAAAACAATGGGGTCATTAACACATACTTACATAGGTCATTAGTGCTATGTATACAGTAGCTGCACAGTAGCTAATGACCCTTGTAAGTATGTGTTAATGGACCCATTTTTTACAAATACAGTAGCAAAATAGTAGCTGTTTTCAAAACAATGGGGTCATTAACACATACTTACATGGGTCATTAGCTACTGTGCAGCTACTGTTTACATAACACTTGAGTTAATGACCTCTTAAGTTAAGTGCCACTTGACACTTGACACATACCGCCCGATGAGTCACACGTCTCGCAATACCTGTCCTATTACTACTTACGTGTCCAGATCAAGTAGATACCCTCTTGAAAGAATAAATAGAAGATGAGTGGTGGTGGGAGAAGAGAAGGGAGTTCCAAAAACGGGCTCCTTGAACTTGGAAAGTGCGAGCACCTGTTTCAGTGCTCACCAGGGGAATATTGAGTTCTTGTTCCTGACGAGCACCCCTACTGGAAGACCTGGGCTTATAGGTAGAGAAAAACTCAGCAAGATAACTTGGCTCATGTAACCTTAAGATTTTAAAGAGCAAGATTGCCATGAAATACAGCCGATGCGAATCGGACTGGAGCCAGCCCAGGCGACTTCTGTAGGGGGAGATATGCTCATCCCTCCTAACACCATAGATATACCTCATACAGGAATTGCTGAGTCTCTGTAGTCGAGTGTGTTGTTCAGTACTTACATCGAGAGTTACCACAGTACAGTAGTGAAGGTGGGGTTGAATAAGAGACTCGACTAATCTCTTGCGAAGTGTCTCGGTGGTACATGCCCTAATAAACCGCAGACTGTATAGGGCTTTGTTAACTTTCTTTGTGATATTGTCGATGTACGGTTTCCATGTCAATTTACTGTCCAGTGTAACACCGAGACTCACAACCCCGTCGCTGAATGGGATGAGAACTCCATCCCACAGCTCAACACCAGATAAACCCATTAACTTTACATCATTGATATTCTTTTTCGACCCGAAGATTATTGATTTAGTTTTACCTGAGTTGAGCCGCAGGTCAGAGGCCCGCGCCCACCCCGCCACTAGTTGTGCCGCAGTAGCCAGCCGGGCCAGGCCATCCAGAATATTCTCTTTGGTGGTATGGAGATATATTTGGAGGTCATGTGTATAGAATAAATGCTTAACTCCACCTCCTCTGAGAGAGTCACCTAGGTCGTTAACGTATAGACAAAAAAGTAGGGGGCCCAGAACGGATCCTGCGGAACTCTCAGATTTGTTTCCAACCAGTCTGCACTAGTATCTTTATTAGATAATACTATCTGGGAGCGCCCTTGCAGATAGAATTTAATCCACAAGAGAGCCGGCCTGGAGAACCCCAGCATTCTTAGTTTACTTAATAGTTTAGTCGGTGAGATGGTATCGAAGGCTTTACTAAAGTCAAACTGTAAGAGTAAAGTTACTTATATATGTACGTACGTATGTCATCAGTCAGTTTGAGTAGTGCAGTTTGGGTACTGTGGTGTTTGCGAAATCTGGTCTGGAGGGGATCAAGTAAGGTATGTTTATTTAAATACTCCGTGATCTGGGTATGGGCTAACTTTTCGTGAACCTTGGAGAGGAAGCAGAGCAGAGCTATAGGCCGAAAATCGGAAACTGATGAAGGAGCAGCCATTTTCTGCAATGGAAGTACCTGCGCTTGCTTCCAAGCTTCTGGAAAGATGCCCTGCGCGAAAGAGGAGTTGAAGATGTTAACTAAATAATCCCCGACCATCGAGAGAGCCTTAATGATCACCGATTGAGGAACCCCGTCCATCCCCCTTGATTGAGAGGAGAAATGGGAGATAGCTAAGACTACATCACTGTAGCTGACCTGTTGAAAAGAAAGGCCATCATCGCTGGCCGTGGAAATGAAGCCCATAGATTCCTCTATATTTTTAAGGGGAGAGGCAGAGATTCCCGCAAAGTGAGCATTGAGCTCTCCCGGGGTAAACCCGTGAGTGACCTCCTTTTTCCGCTTAGGCAAGAGGCCGAGGTTACGCATTGCTTTCCAGATATTTTTCTCGTCTTTTAGAGCGTCTGCCAAATGTTGATGTAGGTAAGAATTGCGTTCTTCAATTATGCGAACGTCGACCTCATTGCTGAGTCGAAGAAACTCATCAAGTAGATCCGCACGTCCAGTACACTTATATCGCCTGTGCGTAGCATCACGCTTGTTGATAAGTTGACTCAACTCAGTCCCAATCCAGGAAGCATACTTTTTATTTGTACAAACAGTTTTAATTGGTGCCAAGGAATCAATAGCTAAAGTTAAATTAGAGTTTAAGTTACACAAAGCTCCCTCCAGATCGGATTCTATGGAATTTGTGGTCACCCATTTACATCGAGACAACAGTTCATTTGGTGACTCAGGGCAAATGGCATTAACATCTCCGTAAGAGAAACCGCCCCTGGGGAGGCTGGTGATAAAAATATCTATTGTCACATCAATGATACTGTGTTTTCCGAAAACGGGCAGCCACTCGTTCCGGCAGTCCAGAGTGACGTCATTCTCGTCAGTCAAAAGAACATGGGTGATCTATGTGTGGGGCCATGGGGAATTATTTGAAGAGAAAGTTCTTCAGTGAGACGTCTGATGGTGTTGACGTCATCACATTCTGACAACATGTTTGCATTAAGGTCCCATAATGATCTTGTGACTATTCTGCACTAAGATCTCGTAAAGCTGAGAATAAATTAGGATTCTTTTGAAGCGGAATTTTTGGGGGTCTGTATATCACACCAACAAGAACGGTAGGAGAATCGCCCTGCTGCATACTGCAGAAGATAGACTCAGGTATTCCTGGTTTCCCAGGCCCCTGAGTATTTGAAGTTTCAAGAATTTTTACATTAATGTCTTTTCTTATGTATAGGACGACTCCCCCTCCGCTTGTATTCCGATCCTGCCTTAGTACAGGGTAGTCGGAGATCTCAATTATGTTATCGTCTACAATTGGGTCCAACCAAGATTCCGCGATGCCGAAGATGTGATAGGAGAGGTTGTCCGCCAGGAAAAAGCATAAGCTCTCAATGTGAGCACGCAGAGAATTTATATTTAGGAAGCCCGCCTTAAAAGAGCCCCGTCCCCTCCGCCCCACGCTACCTGGTGTCGCCAGTCAGGGAGACTTCGCCGACTCACTGACCTGATCTGTCTCCCGGGCGTCAAGTCCGTCAGAGCTTGTCGCGTTAGTGTTTGTCGCGTTCGAGTTAGTAGTTGGCCGCGGTCTTTTGGGAGCAGTCTGGTACGCCGTGAGAATGACTTGTAACTCGGCGGGCGAGGCAAAAACGTATGCACGCTCGCCTCCTTTTCGCCTAGCCAGGAACCTCCCGCCCGAATGCCAAACATACTTAAAGCCAAGCCTCTGTGCAATGGGCTTCAAGTTTTTAAATAGCAGAAATTTACTTTGAGGCAGCATCTCATTAATAAGTATTTTATGCTTGGGCATGCAAGCGGAAAGCTCCGGTCCAAGGAGATCAGGGTTGACGTCGTTAGTGGTGAAATAGTTATTGGCAAGCACCCGTTTTGCCCGCATAACATCCCGGACTAACGCACCATTAGTGAACCTTACAACGCAACAGGGCAGGGCGCCAGGACGAGACACCAAGCCCCCCCTGTCTTTCCGCTCTCCCCCTCGATCAGGCCCCGGGGACGAAGAACACGAACACAACCTCGCAACACTCAGCATCCTCGTCACTGGGTTCCGCAGCCATCATCCCAGAGCATGAGCGAGGGGGGGAGTCTGAACGTAAATCGACGCGCGAGTGGCAGGCGTCAGCATTGTTACTATTAGGTACGGTGGGACCGCTGTCCTTATTAGCACTATTTACAAAATGATTACTAGCATCTGCGGGATGAATATGATTGTGAGGATGATTATGTTGGTGATTATGAGGATGATTCTGTTGATTATGATTATGATGAGGATTATGCGGATTTTGTTGATTGTGGTGATTTCGGTAAGCAACCTGGATATTGTGCACTCCATCCTGAGAGTCGGAAACAACACACTTTATATTGCTATTGTCCTCCAGCAGCAAATCAACTTTATTATTCAATTGATTAATACCGACATTTTGCTCTTTGATCAAGCCCTCGAGAGCATCAACCCGCATCACGAGCTTCCTACTACTATCTTCTTCGGATAGCAGTGAGGAGACACTGCGTGAAGCGAGGTCGCGGCCACCGAGGGACTTGATCTCATCTAGTTGCTGCTGGAGCATGTCAAATCGTTGAAATAAAATTTCCAGGGTGCTCACCGGAATCAGCGTCTGGGTGAGACCGTATAAGTTAAAATCACCCAACGGTAGTGAAGACTGTTGTGAAGAGACGTTAAGAGCTGCAGCATTTACATCTGCAGCAGTAGCAACAGCAACATCAACATCAGCATCAACTTCTGGACGGTTGGCAACAGTAGCTGCAATGGTGGAAGATTGTACAGTGTCCAGTGTTACAGTTGTGGCTCGCGAGAGTAGCACAGATGAGCTGGTATTATTATCGGGCGCCTGCACGCCGGCTACCCGCTGTAAACCCACAGCAGGGCCGGGAGAAGGAGCAGTGCGCGCCTGCTGGGCTGTAGCCCGCTCGACAGCAGCAGTAGCTTGGTCAGAACGGCGGGCGCTGGGCTGAAGAGGCACCGCCGGCGACGAAGCGCTGAGTGGTGGAGCGCGATGGTGGGGCGACGCTCGAGGAACAGCTGGTGCGCCACGCTGAGATGACGAGAGCGAGCCGTGCATGCTCACCTGTGTTGCTGCGATGCGGGAGCCCGAGGTAGCTGTTGTCGTCTGCTTCGGGCGCTTTGTCGGCGGCTTATTAAGTCGGCTAAATCGCATACAGCTCTCTTCTTTTTACCCGAACAGCGAGAATGACAGAGACGCTGGCAGGTCAGGCAGGTGCTAGTTGGTACGGTAGAAGGATCGTTGCAGACAGGGCACACAGCAGTTAGAGAACTCATGGTGTCAGTGAGTCGATTGAAAGTAGGCGCCAGTCCGCTCCTCTCGATCGTGAGGCCGGCCAACTTCAACAACGTTGGGTTGGAAAGACGTTGCGCGCCAAAAAGCCGAGCTGCGTCCCTAACCTCTCCCGTACAGAATTATTTAATTACTGTCTCCCTGGCTCAAAAAAAGTGAAGCCATGCAGTTACGCTTCTTCCACATGGAGCCTGCGGAAGCCCGATTTTCCTGCAACAGTTTAACTCACACAGCGTATGTGAAAACAAACAAAGAAGGCCGCTCAAAGCGCGAGTAATAGCACAACACGTTGCACGTACCTGAGGCCGGGAGAGAGAGAGAGAGAGAGAGATTGCTAACTGTACCAGCCTGCGCGCTGTATACAGTAAGAGAATGTGTGAGGGAGAGCCCATGTATCCATACGGCGCCGCGGCGCTAGCGTGCAGGAGTGAGAGAGAAGAGGCCAAAGCCTGCGCGTTACGCCGGGCCAGAGTGAATGAGCGCGTAGGGGCGGGAGGGGATAAAGAGCTGCCGATAAAACAAGGAGCAACCGACCAAGTGAAGCATGGAGGCGCGGGAATGAATAAGGGTGCGCCGCCACTGCTCGCTAGGATAGGATTAGGATTGGGGTTTTGAAGTACGCGCGCGCAACATGTGGCAGCAGGGGAAGCCGGTTCCCCCTAGATCGGCGCATCACGTGACTTCGCAAACGTGAATTTTGCCATGAGAGTGAGAGAGAAGCAGCGAGTCAAAATCGGTGAAGAAGACGGAACCCGAGCAAGAGCGTTTCCGTCTTCTACTCAGTCCGTAGTGAGCCATTGTGCGAGCCGGTAATTCGAGTGTTCGAATAGCATACAAAGTGAGTCTTGTGAGCGAGTAAGCTGTAGTAGAAGTAGTAGAAGGAGTCGCAGTAGTAGAAGTAGTAGTAGCTAGGGCTAAGTGCGAGGAAAGTAGCTAGTAGGCGAAAACTTAGTGCAGAAGAACACGGAGCGACCGCCACGAGTGTAGGAGAGCAGGAGAAGAGACAAGGAGAGAGGCGAGCGACCGAAGCCGTGCCGAGCATTTTCTTTCCCTTACCGCCAGTGCGACGGTAAGAATTGCATTTACTGTCGTCTGGTGGCAACTACTTTCCTCCCACGACCCGCCATTGTACCTATCATAATTGTGAAGTGCGTGCGGAACTCCAGGCGTGGAGGAAATCAATCTCTCTCTCGCGTGTGCGGATCATAGGAGTCGAGCGCGCCGCGGTCCTCGAGCAACCATTTTGTGAGCGCGTCCCGGTTATCGTTGTAAATGCTACCGACCGAGTGAGAAGAAAGTCGGAGGAGTACACTGGCAAATTGAAGTAAAGTAAATACAATCTTGGAGTTCTTTTTTTTTATTTATGCATGTTGTGTTTTGTGACGTCTGGTGCGTGAGAGTAAGTCCGTGCGTTCGTTAAAATAGCCGAAGCTTTTAGTCAGTTCGCCGAGGGTTTCGACCGTCCCCCAGGTTGTCTCGCCGTTGAACCACGCCCGCGAGTCTCAGAGCAGCCAAGCAGCCGGAGGGGCCTAGTAAGTCGTCGCCGTGGCCTGGCGCCCAGATTTCAAACAAATTCGGTCACCGTGACGCCCGGTAGAGTTCGTTGTGCGAATAAAGGTGATTCAGTCCTCGGAAGCGTGTAGATTCGGAGACAGTAAAGCCCTCAGGGCGAGTAAAGACTTTGCGAACGGGGAAAAAAACGCATCGTCACAAAACGTAAAATGTAATTTTACACCCGAGATATGAAAAGTTCTATTATGTCAGTAAAGTTAAATTACGGATACTTGACTACAATAAATTGATTTCAGTACTTTCTTGTGTTTAATTTGTATATAAGAATTAACAAATTTAAATACATTTCTGAGAAAAGTCATTTTACAGTTATTTTGCGTAATTGTTTGCATTACTTGACTATCGATAATTGATATCACAACTTTTGATTGTTTATTAATTTGAAATGAACAATGTGAATGTACTTAAATACAATCATAAATATTATTTTTTCATAGATTATACAGAAAAATGTCTATACTTGCAATACGACTGATACATATTTATTGCAGTGCATAACTGTTTTTACTTCAGAAAATAAAATGTCTATTATATCATAGTGAGATTCAGGCAATGGCTGATAATGGTAGCTTTCTGGCAGAAGCGAAGGTTTCATAACATTTTTCTGCACAATAGCATATCTTTCGCTTCCTTTAAAAGTTGATTTAAATCTGTACACTAAATGCTTTTTCTAATAGTCAATATAGACTTAATTTTTCTTTAGTATGAATCCCTGTTATTTTAAGTATAAAGTTTCCAATAAAAGTTCAAGTACTAAAAGCTATTTCTAAAACTTTAATTCAACTGTCACACGTATTATTCAAACACTTTTAAAAACTGATTTAAAATACCTTTAGGTATTGTAATACACTAAATGTTTACTCCCAAATCCGTTGGAAACAATGAAAATTAAAAACAACAATTTTTATAGAAAAGGTGCTGATGCTGATATCACAGTGTTTATATGAAATGACAGCTGTGCATGTATACATTGCTTGCGGACTTTTACATAGGTTAAAATCAGCTCTGTTACAATAAAGGAGTGAGCTGTGAGCCTGTGAGAGGCTGTCGTTGATAAGTCAGGTTGTTTTTGTGCCAACTTGACTGCTATATAAGTTTTAAATTCAAATTTTTATTTTTGTCAAAAATACCGTCCACAAATTATATTATTTATTTTTTATATTTATATTAATGTTTAAAATATTATTTTTGTATCTTTTAAAGTATATATAGATATGTAGAGTGAGAATTCTAAATATATTAAGAACAGTGAAATGAAAAAAAAAAATAGTAGAAATAATATATGATTATATAAATATGTATACAAGGGGAAAAATGTAATTTGAACAAAAAACTAATGAAAAGCTTTATCGATGTTTTGTATATATTCTTAAAGCAAAAATAGATAATGCTTTAAAACTAATTGGGACATATTCTACAAATGTTTTTTTAGTAAAATATGTAATAAAAAAAATAATAATAATTGATTTTTCGCCATTTTAAAGGTGTCCGACGCCCTTCAGGACGTCTACACACTGCTACATGTGCAGAAAGCCATTTACCAGCCAGGATAAGAAGGTCAGGGATCACTGCCATCTCATGGGAAAGTAAGTATTTACAATTTTTTTCTCCCACTACCATCTTACAATTTGTTTCTTTTGTAATATATATTTTTTTCAGATATAGAGGTCCAGCACACAACAGCTGCAACCTACAATACCAGGATTCAAGAATCGTGCCAGTGGTTTTCCACAGCTTGAGCGGGTACGACGCCCACCTCTTCATCATGGAGATAGCAACGAGATTCGGTGGTCGAGTGAGCCTCATCCCTCAGACGAATGAAAAATATATTTCCTTTACAAAGTATGTCGAGGGCACTGATGTGCAACTGCGATTCATTGACTCGCTCCGCTTCATGGCCTCCTCCCTTGAGAAGTTGGCATCCTATTTGCTTCTGAAAAACTATACTGCGGAGCAGATGGAGCTACTGTGGAGAAAGGGAGTATTTCCCTATGGCTACGTCTCCTTCCTCGACACCCTGGAGAAGGAAGAACTGCCAGCCAAGGAGGATTTCCACAGCAACCTCTACAACAGCGACATCAGCGACAAAGATTATCAACACGCCCAGAAGGTATGGCAGTCCTTTGACATCAAGTCTTTATGAGTACTCCGATCTCTACCTGAAGATGGACATGCTTCTACTTGCCGACGTCTTTGAAAACTTCCGAGACAACTGCTTCTGTTCGTGTAACGAAACATCCGGGATGGTGTAAGTCAGTGCTCCAACAGCTACGGAAATGTCAACAACCGCTACATGGGCGACTTCTACAACCCGGAGGAGGAGTCAAAATATTTCCTCTACTATGACGTGAATAACCTCTACGGATGGGCCATGACGCAGCCTCTGCCCTGAGACCTCTGATGGGTCGAGGACGTGGAGCAGCCCAACTTCTGGGTTGTGCCCGACAACCACCACGAGGGCTATATTCTCGAGGTGGATCTGGAGTACCCCGAGCATCTCCCTGACGCTCACAGAGACCTGCCCCTCTACCCAGAGCACATGCCACTACCTGGTAAGGAACAGGGAAAGCTGCTCACGACCCTGCATGACAAGGAGCGCTATATTATTCACTATAGCGCTGTCAAACAGGCCCTGAAGCACGACTTGAGCTTGACGAGAGTCCACCGAGCGCTGCGCTTCGATCAAAAGCCATGGTTGAAGCCGTACATCGACCTGAACAGCGAGAAGGGGAAGAATGCGAAGAATGACTTCGAAAAACTCCTCTTCAAGCTGTTCAACAACGCGGTGTATGGCAAGACCATGGAGAACGAGCGCAAGCAGGTGGACGTCAAACTGGTGCGCAAGTAGGAGGGGCGCTATGGGGCTGAGGCCCTCATAGCAAAGTCCAACTTCCACAGCACAGCCGTGTTCAGGGAGGACTTACAAGGAAACCATCTCAAACTCAAACTCACCGATTTTGATAATTTTTGGATATGTTGTAGTACTTAAAAAAATATTCGACACGTATTTTTTTTTATCGGCCCATAAGGACTTTAAGGGGGGAAATCCACCCCCAAAGCCAACCCTCACAATTCGTTTTTTTAATATTTCTCAGCGTGTAATGAATTTTTTTGAAAAAAATCAATTGGAAAATATTCGTCTTAAAAAGATTAAGTATGAGTAGTACTTATAACCAAAGGGGTTGCAACCCCTATTTTTTAATTTAATAAAACTGCATTTTTTATTAATATTTTTTTATAAATATCGAGGTTTAGTTTTAAAAAAATTATAAAAAGTAGTTTTGTGAACAGTATCAAACATTAGTGTTGACATGTTTCGGCATTTTTCAAAAATCAACACCTAACTACCCTTAACAACCCCTCATAGTGATAGACCATGTATAAGTGGCAAAAAAATTTTTTTTCTTAACCAATGTGTAAAATGAGCGTAATTTATAAGAAATAAAATTACATTCAATTGATTTTATTTATTAAGAGTATTTAATGAAGACGCTAATGGTAGTAGTGATACGTAAATGTTGAATGCATCTAATGGCCAAGGTTACTAACAATATTTTGTTGTATGAGATGGTAAAAAATAAATAAAACAACAAATTTATTTCACATTAACAACGTTCGGACATCTTTTATTAGTGAATGTCCCTCTTCAGGTAACAAATAAACAAAAAATAGATACAATGATGTTATGATAAAAATCTACAATTCACAGTTGAAAAACTACAAAATAACAGTATTGCTTTTTGGATGTTAAGATCATTATTAACGAACGAAATAAACTTATTACCGATTGGTATAGAAAACCCACTTTTTCCGGTATATATTTAAATTTTAATTCACACCATCCGATGAGTAATAAAATAGCCATCATTTATTCTCTTATAGATCGAGCCATTAAACTTGCACATTCTTCCTTTCATAAAAAGAATATTAAATTTATCAAAAATGTCTTAACAAAAAATGACTATCCAATAGATTTTATTGAATTTTATATAAAAAAACGACTGAAAAGAATTAGAAATTGCACAAATACACACCAAAACTCAAATAACGAAAATAAAAACTTTATTTGTTTACCATACGTGAAAGAAATTGAAGGCTTTGCAAAAAATTTCTTTAAAAGATTAAATACAAATGTAATATTCAGCACACAGAATAAGATGAATAATATTATAGTATTAGGCAAAGACAAAAATGTGAAATTAGAGAAATCTAACGTGCTTTATAAAATAAATTGTAACAATTGTAATTCGTCTTACGTGGGTCAAACTTGTAGACGCCTCGGCGTAAGAATCAAGGAGCACCACAAAAAATACATCGAAGAAGATAAAAATTCATCTTTACACATACACAGGATAGAGAAAAACCATACTATAAACTTTGATACCGTTAATATATTAGACCAAGAAATTAATAAAGCTAAAAGACTATTTCCCGAAGCATTATACATACACACACAAAAGAACTGTATGAATAAACAATTTGAAATAAATAAACTTCCTAAAGAATATAGTGTGACGATAAGTAATTTTGAATTTTTATCTCCTTCCTAGTATGAAAACGGCAGAATTTGGTTGAGCGGATATCAGGAGAACATATACCTTAGTTATATATAGTCATGTGTTATAGCCATTTAAGAGCAACGCGCTTCTAAGCTATACCTCTATATTGTTATGTTTTCTTGATACCTCTCCTTTGCGTTCGAACTCGTCGGAGTGGGCTGCGCCCCACCTAAACCATTTACCTATGTCATTGCGCCACATACATTATTACACGTATACATATATATTGTACACACTCTCAATTATTAGTATATATACGAGATTTTCTGATTTAATTTTTACTGTAACAAACGGACAGCTCTCCGCACTACATCAAAAATAGACGTTGTGTCATTCGTTAATTGTTCTTACGTGTTGCTTAATTTATTTATTCATACGTGTTGTATAAAATAAAATTGTATTTATTTTTTGTTTATTAGTTACCTGAAGAGGGACATTCACTAATAAAAGATGTCCGAAACGTTGTTAATATGAAATAAATTTATTGTTTTATTTATTTTTTACAATCTCGTACAACAAAATATTGGTAGTAACCTTGGCCATTGGGCATTACATGCAATCAACATTTACTTATTAAGAGTACCAAAAGGATGAAAAAAGCTACCCCCAAAAGTGAATACCGAATATATCAGCAGTTCTCATTAACATTCTTGATTAAAAAAAAAATATGTATAAATTAATTACTGTATGACTGAAAAAGATAGTAACATTAATTTTATAATAAAATGAGTATTTTTTGAGGGGTGGAAACTACCCCTAAAATTTACCCTTATAATTCTTTTATTAATTTACCTTTTTATTGGATACCATTTGATTGACGGTTTTTAGTTAAATCAGGTATGAAAATATTTTTCGTTAAAAGCTTGATATATAAGGTATATTTATGGCCTAAGGGGTCGCAACCCTTATTTTATTCTTTGAAGAAACTACGACTTTTTATTAATATTTTTATCACAAAAATCTGGGTATAAATTAAAAAAAATTATTGGAAGCATTTTCGTTAACTATTTTGAATATGTTTGTGTGTTTCAGAACTTACCAAGAAACCACCTATAACTACCTTTACTAACCCTGACAGTGACAGACCATGCATAAGTGGTGAAAAAAATTTTCTTTCTCATAAGTCATTCAATGTGTAAAATGAGTCTATCTAATAACAAATAAAAATATATTCAATGAATTTTATTTATTAAAGAGTACCAAAGAGGTGAAAAAGATCACCCCGAACAATAAACGCCTAATGTAACATGAGGTCTAATTTATTAGTTCAATATAGATACCAACATATTATTATTGGTACATAGATACATTGATACGTGTATGTAGAAGTTATCCTACGTGATACTATATAAAATTGATTAAGAATGATTTTTCATAATAATATCTATATTTTTCTTTCTTTATTTATTGTTGAATTACAATATATCATTCAACAAATGTTTCACAGAAATGATAATCATCGAAAAAATGTTGGAAACATAATGACTTTGTACACCAACCACATCGCACTATAGCAACGTTGTTACATCCTTCTACTACGCACTTTATATTGCAAGAATATCCAAAATTAAAATCCACCGGATTATTAGCCTTAGCTGGTTTTTCATCAATATAGCCGCTTTTATACCAAGAATATGTAAAAATATTTGTATATCTTGGTGAACAAAGCTGAATATGGACCAGAGATTGCATTTTTATAATGTTATTTCTTAAATGGAGATTCATATCATAGTCCAGCAAAATCACTTGATCTGAAAGATGTCGAACGAAGTTCTTCCAGATACGAAATCCGTACACATCGAGTGGTTGGATCTTCCCTGTCGTTCCTGTGGGAATTTTTTTTTTTATATTAACAATTTTGATCTCCAGTATTGTTTCCTCTATAGCTTTATCACAATGTCCAGTCCAAGAATCGAGTAAAAGTATAGATTGAGGCCCAACATACGGGTAAAATACTTCTTTCAACCAAATTTTTAAATGATCTAAAATAAGAAAATGTTATCAAAAATTTTTTCATAATATACAAAAATATACTCACCTGTAGTTAATTTTCCAGATTCGGATGCTTCTACATGTACATTTGTTGGTCTAAATAAAGAAGATTCTATTATAGGACCAAACTGACCAGTTTTCTCTTTTAATACTAAAAAAAGTGGCGATAAAAGTTTTCCAGTAGCTGATATAGTTGGTTGAATTGTATAACTGTGCGTTGTCCATGAAACTGACTGTACCAGGCATTGCACCTGCTTTTCTCCTTCAACTGCTAATGTTCTTCCCCAGTGCATTTCTAATAACATTTGAAATTCCAATTTTTGGTATACACGATTTAACGTCAGTTACAAAAGCAGCAGCTTTAGTTTGAAGTTCTTGACCACCTTCTAATGTTTTTTTAGTGATAAATTTACTTATTTTTCTGGATACTATTCGATGAGCTTTTTTAAATTTTAATAACCAATTTGCAGAAGCCTTAAATCTTACATCTTCAGAGCCGAGCATTTTTTGAGCTTGCAACGCCCATTTACGTACGTCGCGATCATGCACTATCGAACCAGCTTCAACAGCAGCTTTTAAATTATCTAAAGTATATTGGCAAATTTGCGCAATTTTTTCTCTATATGTTCCACGTTTATTAATGTTTTTCGCCCAACGATTAGGTTGACTGATGGATGAAACTTTTTTGTATCTGTGTTGCACAGTTTCAAGTTTTAAGTTTTTGGTTTGTCCGCTTCTCCAATATTCTACGGCTCTTTCTTTATAATCAAATGTGACTTCTTCGGTATCATTCATACACTGATCTGTTGGTGTAAAATCAGGATCGGGAAAGTGATGTTGTACTTACTGAAGCTAAAATAAAATTAAATAAACATCAACAATAAATTGAAACTCTTTCTAATAATTACAAAGTTTAACCACAAATAAAATGCTGCCCTAGCGAAAAAAATACGTAATAAACGTATCTTCCCAAAAAATACGTAATAAAACCATTTGAAAAATTATAGGAGTAATATATCAAGGAATATCATAAATAATCTAACATAAATGATCATATCTTATATGATAAATTATCAAAGAATATCATTAATTATAATCAACCATAAATAAGCATCAGATATTATCAGTAACAAAATTTAAATATTAATAATTTTTTATATCTAACAGATTCATTAAAAATTTATACAATAATTATCATACATATTCTCAAATTTGTCAATGATTATCTATAATTATCAACAATTGTCAAAAAAAATTTCCACTAGCGTTTGGTTATTTATAATTAGTTGAATTATTTTCGGCTGGATGCCTACATCTGCAGTAAGACCAGACTTTTCTTGTAGATTGTGCATTTTAATCATTTTTAGTTTTTATCTATCAAGTCATGATTTTGAAATAAATATCAAATTCAGCATCAAAAGTAAACAGCAACAATATGATCTGACCCCGGATCCAGACAACTTTCTTTTGTAACCTGTGTTATTAATTGAAATAAAAAACCGTTGCCAATACATTGGCACTTAGCTTCCTCAATATAATGTATTTATTCATATTTTTTTTTATTTTTTATAACAATAATTGATTGTATCACACCCAATTTTCTTTATGAATATTCGTAATAAATTAATATATATTTTTCGGAAATTCATTCTTGTTACTCTTTTTCTCGTGCGACAACCCGATATTTTTAGAAATCATTTTTTTCAAAATATTATCACATGTTCAATTAGCTTTATTTTAAACCTCAAATATCTTTCGTCGTAATAGTTCGATTTTATTGGGCAACGAATTCAGTTTGAAGATATCAAAAAATATGACTATCCCAAATTTTAGGACTATTGGTTGATTTTCTTAGTATTGTTATCGCGTGACAACAAAACTCCTACTTTTTTCTAAAACATTTTTTTTTTAAAACAAATCAAGATAATCTTTTGAAATTTCAACCAAATATATTCTTCAATGAGTATAATAAGTGGTTAAAACTTGAAGTCGATCAATCAATTATTATTTGAAAAATGTATTAACTAATTTTGAGCACATTTTCGTTAATAATAAATGACAGAGTGAAGATAATTTAAATATTAAAAAGAAAATGTACATAATTTAGAACATCACGCACGCATAGCACGTGTTATTTCCATTTTCTAGTATAGATATATCCAAAAAATTACAATTTGAAAAGAAGGATAAATCAGTTTTAACCTCGAATATCTCTGAAATTCATAAACGAATTCTTTTACTCTAAAAACGCATATAATAAATAATATACACTCTACATCGCCGCCAAATTAAAAAAAAATTAAAACAAGTTTTCTCTAGTTATCACGCGACAAATAAAATAACTCTGTAAAATAGGAAAATTTTGAATATGAAAAAGTAATCATACGATCTTGATGAAAATTCACATACATAACATCTATATCACATCCAAAATTGTCTAGGAATCTGTAGCTGATTCATAGAACGGATCTCGAGAAATTACGATTTAAAAAAAAGTTAAAAAAATTTTAACCTCAAATATCTCTGAAGTTTATGGTCCAATTATTTTGCCCAAAGAACTCGACCAATAGCTATCCAAAATCTACATCCACAAGGAATTTTGAAGAAATTACGACAATTTTCCCTCCGGAATCATTGGACATACAAAACTCATTTTTTTCATTTTTCATGTTTTACGTTTTTGTTAATAACCAAAGAACCGTGATAGCTAGAAACTTTTTTTTATAGAAAATATAGGTATTTTAATTCTCTTTTAAATGCTACCTATCCCCATTCTGATACATACAGCTGTTCTCGGGAAATTACGATTCGACAAAGCGGTTACAAAAATTTTAACCTCAAAAATCTCTGAAATTTATGAACCAATCATCTATCCCAAAGAAAGGTGCAGGTGGCATCCAAAAATTTACCTCTACAAGGAATTTTGAAGCGATTAACACAATTTTACTCCCGTAAATTGTCGCCACCTAAAACACGTTTTTTCATTTTTTAATTTTATTCTCAAAAACTAACTAACAGAATGGATTCAATTTTATACAGATTATAGCTATTCATAATCTCCATTATCATGATTTTTCTCAAAAAAATTGACCATTTAGTTTGGGAGTTATAAGCATTTAAAAAAAAACACGTTTTTGTTAATAACAAAATAACCGTGATAGCTAGAGAATTTTTTTTTTTAAATAGAGGTTTTTTTATGCTCTTTCGAACGCTACCCATCCGATTATAAAATTTAAATCCAATCATTCAAAAAAATCAAAAATAAATTTTCCGAAAATGTAAAATTCGACATAAAACAAAAACAAATCAGTTAGTCATACAACATTATTTTTTTCCCGAATTCGGAATCAAAAAACAAAAAAATGAGACCCGTCCGTTAAAATCGACCGCGTAGATCCGTAAATAAAGCGGTATACACACGCGCACACACACACACACACACACACACACACACACACACACACACACACAGACACACAGACATTTTCTAAAATCATGTGACACAAACTTCTAACACCTTGTTCATGTTTCTAGAACAATTTAAAGAAAATTAAAATTTTACTATTACAAAGCTTCCTCTATGAGGAAGCAAAATTCAATATTCATACCATGTAATATTTGATTAATTAAAAAAATAAAAACGTTCACTATAAAAACTTGATAACACATTATTTTTAAATTTGATAAAAAATGTTAAATTTTTTAACAGTTGAATTTATTTAAAGCAGTGAAAATATTCAAATGAAATGATAAAATTATAGATTGATACATACATAACAGTAATACTTACGACGTTAAAAAAAAATGTTCTTCTTATTCTTCTTAATTATATTTACGAGCTCGACAAATTCGTATGTAAATATGTAAGTGTGTGTATTTAAGAATTCATCACTATATTTAAAAAAATGCTCCCATGAACTGTTCTCAACAATGAATTATAGCAGAATGTTATTATGAATATACAAAGTTATTTTCAACGAGTTTTATGTTTGGATATCTAATCTACATAGTACCATATCTACATAGTAGCATCCTGCAACAGCCCGATAAGACTTTAATCAAGTAAATATTAAAGTTTTAATTTTTTTAATCCAGAATTTTAATGAGAACTGCAGATATATAAATATATATATATATATATATATATATATATATATATATATATATATATATATATATATATATAGTGAGTTGAAAGCCCTTAGGTCATAAGTCTACCTTATATATCAGACTTTTGACGATCATCAATTTTATATAGTATCACGTAGGATAACTTCTCCATACACATATCAATTATCTATGTACAAATAATAATATGTTGGTATCTATATTGAACTAATAAATTAGACCTCATGTTACATTAGGCGTTTATTTTTGGGGGTGATCTTTTTCACCTCTTTGGTACTCTCTAATAAATAAAATTCATTGAATATATTTTTATTTGTTATAAGATAGACTCATTTTACACATTGAATGACTTATGAGAAAGAAAATTTTTTTCACCACTCATGCATGGTCTGTAACTGTCAGTGTTAGTAAAGGTAGTTAGGGGTGGTTTTTGGTAAGTTCCGAAACACACAAACATATTCGAAATAGTTAACGAAAATGCTTTTAATAATTTTTTTTAATTTATACCCAGATTATTGTGATAAAAATATTACTAAAAAGTCGCAGTTTTTTCAAAGAATAAAATAAGGGTTGCGACCCCTTAGGCCATAAATATACCTTATATATCAAGCTTTTAACGAAAAATATTTTCATACCTGATTTAACTAAAAACCGTTAATGAAATGGTATCCAATAAAAAGGTAAATTAAAAAAAGAATTTTAAGGGTAAACTTAAGGTGTGGTTTCCACCCCTGAAAAAATACTGATTATATGAAAAAATTAATGTTATTATCTTTTTCAGTCATACAGTAATTATTTTATATATATTTGTTTTTAATCAAGAATTTTAATGAGAACTGCTGATATTTTCGGTATTCACTTTTGGGGGTAGCTTTTTTCATCCTTTTGGTACTCTTAATAAATAAAATCAATTGAATGTACTTTTATTTCTTATAAATTACGCTCATTTTACACATTGGTTAAGAAAAAAATTTTTTTGCCACTTATACATGGTCTATCACTACAAACTTTGTAATTATTAGAAAGTGTTTCAATTTATTGTTGATGTTTATTTAATTTTATTTTAGCTTCAAACATGAAGATTAACCCTTTGAACGTAGTGCATTTATTATTAGCATATTTTCAAAGCTTACAAATACCAAATAGCGAGACTAATTTCAAAGAAATGGAATTGTCAGAAAAGCTGAAAGAAATATTAATAGATGCCACATATGAGTTTAATGATGTCGACATAATTGTTGAGGAGACGTTGGATTTCCATGAAAATTATAAAGATACTAAAACTCAAATAATTGAAGATAAAGTACAACATCACTTTCCCGATCCTGATTTTACACCAACAGATCAGTGTATGAATGATGCCGAAGAAGTCACATTTGATTATAAAGAAAGGGCCGTAGAATATTGGAGAAGCGGAAAAAACAAAAACTTAAAACTTGAAACTGTGCAACACAGATACAAAAAAGTTTCATCTATCAGGCAACCTAATCGTTGGGCAAAAAACATGAATAAACGTGGAACATATAGAGAAAAAATTGCGCAAATTTGTCAATACACTTTAGATAATTTAAAAGCTGCTGTTGAAGCTGGTTCGATAGTCCATGATCGCGACGTACGTAAATGGGCGTTGCAGGCTCAAAAAATGCTCGGCTCTGAAGATGTAAGATTTAAGGCTTCTGCAAATTGGTTATTAAAATTTAAAAAAGCTCATCGAATAGTATCCAGAAAAATAAATAAATTTATCACTAAAAAAACATTAGAAGGTGGTCAAGAACTTCAAACTAAAGCTGCTGCTTTTGTAACTGACGTTAAATCATGTATACCAAAAATTGGAATTTTAAATGTTTATAATTCAGATCAGAGTGGGTTTCAATTAGAAATGCACTCGGGAAGAACATTAGGAGTTGAAGGAGAAAAGCAGGTGCAATGCCTGGTACGGTCAGTTTCATCGACAACGCACAGTTATACAATTCAACCAACTATATTGGCTACTGGAAAACTTTTATCACCACTTTTTTTAGTATTAAAAGAAAAAACTGGTCAGTTTGGTCCTATAATAGAACCTTCTTTATTTAGACCAACAAATGTGCATATAGAAGCATCCAAATCTGGAAAATTAACTACAGGTGAGTATATTTTTGTATATTATGAAAAAATTTTTGATAAAATTTTCTTATTTTAGATCATTTAAAAATTTGGTTAAAAGAAATATTTTACCCGTATGTTGGACCTCAATCTATACTTTTACTCGATTCTTGGACTGGACATTATGATAAAGCTATAGAGGAAATAATACCGTATCAAAATTGTTAATATAAAAAAAACCGCTGCCAAATCATTGGTCCGTAGCTTCCTCAACCGTAATTTGTTGATTCCTTTAATTAATTTTTAATAACAAAATTCATAATTTTTTAAAAAATTTATTGCATAATTATAATTAAATTCATTTATGAATATTAAAAATTGTTAATTTTTAAATTTATTTATTTATTTATTATTTATTTATATCAAATTTATATAAATTTTGAGCTGATAAATAACGTTATCATTTGAAATAGAAGTAAAATATCTACATTTTGTAATAAAACAAATAGCTATTATGGTTGTTTTGTTATTAATAAAAACATGTTTTTTTTTTTATATTATATTTCATATTCATACTTTTTAAGAAAAAAAAAATTTATAGCTATCATTGTTCTTTTGTTATTAAAAAAAACGTGTTTTTTTTAAAAAGTTCATAACTCACAAATAAATTATAATAATGCAGAATATAATGCATTCATAATGCATAATTCATAATTATAATAGATTATAATAGATATAATTTTTAAGCATTTTAATTAATTTTGTTACACATTATTAGAGTTATGGTATAAAAAAAAAAACACGTTTTTATTTTTGATGATAACTAAAGAACCGTGATAGATAGAAAATTAATTTTTTTTAGAAAATATAGGTATTTTAATTCTCTTTCGAATGCCATCCACCCCATTCAGATACATAAAGCCGTTCTCGAGAAATTACGATTTTAAAAAAATGTCCAAAAATTTTTAACCTCAAATATCTCTGAAATTTATGGACCAATCATTTTGCCCAAAGAACTCGACCGAGAACTATAAAAAATCTACCTCTAAAAGGAATTTTGAAGCCATTAAGTCAATTTTACTCTTGTAATCGTTGGACATACAAAACTGATTTTTTTCATTTTACAATTTTTTACTCAAAATCTAGCCTACAGAATGTATTCAAATTTTAACAGATTATAGCTATTTATATTCTGTATTATCATGATTTTTCTCAAAAAAATTGACCGTTAAGTTTAGGAGTTATAAGCTTCTAAAAAAAAACACGTTTTTGTTAATAACAAAAGAACCGTGATAGCTAGAAACTTTTTTTTTTTAGAAAATATAGGTATTTTAATTCTCTTTCGAACGCTACCCATCAAATTCGAATAACTCGGTCCTATCATTAAAAAAAATCAAAAAACAATTTTGAGAAAATCGAAAATTTGAAAAAAAACAAAAAGGCATCGCCCCAATCAAAAAACGGATTTTTGACCCGCCATCACGCAAAAAAAAAAAACACAAAAAAAATGAGACCTGTCCGGTCAAAATCGACCGAGTAGAAGCTGAGATCCAGGCGTATACACACACACACACACACACACACCCACACACACGCACACACACACACACATCCATACAGACATTTTTCAAAAACCATGTATTTTGTTTCCTAACACCTCGGAACATAATTATAACATGTTTTTACAACAACTCAAAAATTTACTATCACAAAGCTTCCTCTAAGAGGAAGCAAAATTCCCGCAGGAACGACAGGGAAGATCCAACCACTCGATGTGTACGGATTTCGTATCTGGAAGATCTTCGTTCGATGTCTTTCAGATCAAGTGATTTTGCTGGACTATGATATAAATCTCGATTTAAGAAATAACATTATAAGAATGCAATCTCTGGTCCATAATCAGCTTTCTTCACCGAGATATACAAATATTTTTAAATATTCTTGGTATAAAAGCGGCTACATTCATGAAAAACTAGCTAAAGCTAATATTCGGGTTGATTTTAGTTTTGGAGATTCTTGCAATACAAAGTGCGAAGTAGTAGGATGTAACAACGTTGCTATAGCGTGATGTGGTTGGTGTAAAAAGTCATTATGTTTCCAACATTTTTTCGATGATTATCATTTCTGTGAAACATTGGTTGAATGATATATGGGAGCGTCCAGCAGAAACGGGCCACCGAGCGCGCGCGGTGCCTTTTTTCGCGTAAAAGGCGCTCTGTTTAACTCGCTCATAATCGTATGCTGCGTCTTCGAAAAAAAAAACCAAGCACCTATATCGATAGATTTTTTTCTGCTCTTTCCAATTGCGCCATTGTTTTTATTGCGAAACGCGTTCTTCCGGACGAAAACTCGAGTTGAATATTGAAAGCCACTTTTCTCAAAGTATACCATGTTTTTTTTTCAAAATAAACTACACCATTGGAAAGTACAACTCTTAAGCTTCAAAACCCTATCTTGGAGAAGTTGGAGAAATAAAGGGTTTAAAAGTAACAACATCAAAAAGACAGCGCCGAGGGTCCGCGCGAGCCCCTCGCGCCCGTGCGTACGGCACGTTTAAGTGCACGCTCTATTCAATTCGCTAATAATCGTGTACCAAGTCTTTGAAAAAAGAACTAAGGACATATATCGATAGATTTTTTCCTGCTCTTTCCAATGGTGCTATTATTTTTATTCCGAAATGCTTCCTTCTAGTTGAAAATTCCATTTGAATGTTTAAACTCTATTTTTTCAATAAAATATCAGTCTTTTCTTCAAAATGAATTATATTCTTCAAAAGTACAAGTCTTAAAATATAAAATATTATATTTTTAAGTTGAAACATGAAAAGTTCAAAAATAGTAAGATCAAAAAGACAGCGGCTGCCCGAACTTTTACGCTATGCTTAAGGGCGGATTAATACACGCGATGTGCTATTTCGCCCTTTCTTTTTTGTGAATATAAAATGTTTTGTAACTTACAATGCCAATACGTGGACATAATTTTGTGGATCTAGTTGTAACAGTTAGTATAATATTACAATGAACTTTGTTCATTTATATAACAAAATTTGAAAAACATAATATATTAAACATAAAAATATCCATGAACGCACTCAAAGCAGTGGAACAGAAATTTAAAATAACCTTATAGATTGTTTAATCTGGCATAACAATATTACCTTTCAGAAGCATTTCGGAATAAAAATAATAGCACTATTGGAAAGAGCAGGAAAAAATCTATCGATATATGACCTTAGTTCTTTTTTCAGAGACTTGGTACACGATTATTAGGGAATTGAATAGAGCGTGCACTTAAACGTGCCGTACGCACGGGCGCGAGGGGCTCGCGCGGACCCTCAGCGCTGTCTTTTTCATGTTGCTACTTTTAAACCCTTTATTTCTCCAACTTCTCCAAGATAGGGTTTTGAAGCTTAAGAGTTGTACTTTCCAATGGTGTAGTTTATTTTGAAAAAAAAGCATGATATACTTTGAGAAAAATGGCTTTCAATATTCAACTCGAGTATTCGTCCAGAACAAAGCATTTCGCAATAAAAACAATGGCACCGTTGGAAAGAGCAGGAAAAAATCTATCGATATAGGTCCTTGGTTTTTTTTTCAAAGACGCAGCATACGATTATGAACGAGTTAAACAGAGCGCATTTTACGCAAAAAAAGGCACCGCGCGCGCTCGGTGGCCCGTTTCTGCTGGACGCTCCCATATTGTAATTCAACAATAAATAAAAAAAGAAAAATATAGATATTATTATGAAAAATAATTTTTAATCAATTTTATGTAGTATCACGTAGGATAACTTCTACATACACATATCAATGTATCTATGTATAAATAATAATATGTTGGTATCTATATTGAACTTATAAATTAGACCTCATGTTACATTAGGCGTTTATTATTGGGGGTGATCTTTTTTTCCTCTATGGTACTCTTTAATACATAAAATTCATTGAATATATTTTTATTTGTTATAAGATAGACTCATTTTACACATTGAATGACTTATAAGAAAGAAAATTCTTTTCACCACTTATGCATGATCTGTCACTGTCAGGGTTAGTAAAGGTAGTTATGGGTGGTTTTTTGGTAAGTTCCGAAACACACAAACATATTCAAAATAGTTAACGAAAATGCTTCCAATAATTTTTTTTAATTTATACCCAGATTTTTGTGATAAAAATATTAATAAAAAGTCGTAGTTATTTCAAAGAATAAAATAAGGGTTGCGACCACTTAGGCCATAAATATATCTTATATATCAAGCTTTTAACGAAAAATATTTTCATACCTGATTTAACTAAAAACCATCAATCAAATGGTATCCAATAAAAAAGTAAATTAAAAAAAGAATTTTAAGGGTAAACTTTAGGGGTCGTTTCCACCCCTGAAAATATACTGATTTTATTAAAAAATTAATTTTATTATGTTTTTCAGTCATACAGTAATTATTTTACACATTTTTTTTTTTAATCAAAAATTTTAGTGAGAACTGCTGATATATTCGGTATTCACTTTTGGGGGTAGCTTTTTTCATCCTTTTGGTACACTTAATAAATAAAATCAATTGAATGTACTTTTATTTCTTATAAATTACGCTCATTTTACACATTTGTCATTTATTATTCTTAACATTGGTTAAGAAAAAAATTTTTTTTTCCACTTATACATGGTCTATCACTATGAGGGGTAGTTAAGGGTAGTTAGGGGTTGATTTTTGAAAAATCCCGAAACATGTCAACACCAATGTTTGTTACTGTTCACAAAACTACTTTTTATAATTTTTTTAAAACTAAACCTCGATATTTATAAAAAAAATATTAATACAAAATGCAGGTTTATAAAATTAAAAAATAAGGGTTGCAACCCCTTTGGTTATAAATACTACTCATACTTAATGTTTTTTAAGACGAATATTTTCCAATTGATTTTTTTTCAAAAAAATTCATTACACGCTGAGAAATACTAAAAAAACGAATTGTGAGGGTTGACTTTGGGTGTGGATTTCACCCCTTAAAGTCCTTATGGGCCGATAAAAAGAAATACGTGTCGAATATTTTTTTAAGTACTACAACATATCCAAAAATTATCATAATCGGTGAGTTCGGGTTGGCGTGGTTTCCTTGTTAGTAGCCATACAACTGTGTCGTACAGAGGTCACCATCAGGACGCCGTTATACGTGGGTCTTGGAAAGATTCAAGACACAGAGCCCTACGTATACCGCCTTCCTCATGGTGACCTCTGTAGGCCTCAGTTGTATCGCTACTAAGTCTTTTCTGAAGACGGCTGTGCTGTGGAAGTTGGGCTTTGCTATGAGGGCCTCAGCCCCATAACGCCCCTACCACTTGCGCACCAGCTTGAAGACCACCCGCTTGCGCTCGTTCTTCATGGTTTTGCCATACACTACGTTGTTGAACAGCTTGAAGAGGAGTTTTTCGAAGTCATTCTTCGCATTCTTCCACTTCTCGTTGTTCAGGTCGATGTAGTTGTACATGGCATGATGTCGCTGTTGTGGAGACTGATGTGAAAATCCTCCTTGGCTGGCAGTTCTCCTTTCTCCATGGTGTCGAGGGAGGACATGTAGTCATAGGAGAATACCCCCTTTCTTCTCAGTAGCTCCATCTGCTCTGCAGTATAGTTTTTCAGGAACTCTAGTTCAGCGATTTCCACACGATCCAAATTGGATGCCAACATCTCAAGGGAGGATGCCATGAAGCGGAGTGAGACAATGGATCCCAGTTGGTCCTCAGTGCCCTCGACTTACTTCGTGAAGGAAATATATTTTTCCTTCGTCTGAGAGATGAGGCTCACTCGACCACCGAATCTCGTTGCTATCTCCATCATGAAGAGGTGAGAGTCGTACCCGCTAAAGTTGTGGAAAACCACTGGCACGATTAATGAATCCTGGTATTGTAGGTTGCAGCTGATGTGTGCTGGGCCTCTATCTGAAAAAAAATATATATATTAGAAAAGAAACAAATTGTAAGGTGGTGGTGGGAGAAAAAAGTTGTAAATACTTACTTTCCTGTGAGATGGCAGTGATCCCTGACCTTCTTGTCCTGGCTGGTGAATGACTTTCTGCACATGTAGCAGTATGGAGACCTCCTGAAGTCGTCTTTCTCTCGCTGTGTGAGGTCGTCCATGGGTTGAGGATTCTTAAGAGAATCGTTTAGCTCTTCGGCGAATTCTTGTAGCTTGTCGACAAACCATTCCGCTGGATTCTGTTCGTCTTCTTCGTCCTTCCTGTAGCTGGTATAGCCGCAAGGAGCCTCGTCGAAGCTACACTTGAGATATAACCCCACACTGAAGGCATCATGCTTCTGATAGGCTCGCTCGTTCTCGTTAATTGTTACTAAAATTCTTGAATTTCAATATCATCTCCTTCTCTGCGAGCAGCTTCACCTTGCACTTATTGACCTGAGCGCAGTCTGCTTCGTGAGCCTTCAATTTTTCATCACTCCAAAAATAGTGGAGGCAGCGATCGCAAATAAACTTTTTACGGTGCCAACGTGATAGTTGACTGTTTACCAATCGATGCAGAGCCTTTATCCAGATGTAGTGGAATTTTGGTACTACCTCATCTTCTTCTTCTTCATTATTCTCATCCAGGTAGTGGTCTTGCACGAGGAGAAGATTAACATGTTTCTCCTTCTTGTCTTTTGTCATGTGGCACGGTGATACCTCAAATTTTCCATCTCTCTTCTTCAGTATGTACAGGTTGATGGACACGTCATTTTGTCGTTCGAATTTGGCGATCTGTCTCGGTGACACTGGAAACTCAATACCCTTGAAGTTTAACTCACTTTCAAATGCCTTGTACTTGGTTACACTACAAACATCTTTACTAGCTGGATGCAGCGCCGAGAATACAGCCGACTGGAAGCACTTATCATCCTTGTTTTGCACGTTGATGCAGTCCTCCTTTCCTTTCACTACATCAGGCAGTGGGATATAAGTTTCCCCTTATCGGATTGAACATTGGGATTGTTGACATTCACAGCCAAGTTCAAGATGGAGCGTAGTGTCCAGCCGTAGTCTCGTTCCTGGAATTCCTCCATTTCGCGGAGGACGGGCTGCTCGATGTTGGCTGCGAACCACTCATTCAGTTCAGTGGTGGTGTAGATTGGAGCGTTCTTTGTATTGAAATAGAAAATTTCCACAGTTTTCTCGTTGCCCGTGACCTTGGTGTACTCGGCAGCGATCACTGCGTTGACCTTGAGTGCGTTGTGTTCCTCGAGAGCTGACTCTATTTTCACAATAAAGATGGCTCGAGCGTCCTCGAGGAATGTTGTTGCGTCCAGATGTTGATAATTGCTGATAACTCCGGTCTTTATGCGGATATCAAAGGCCGAGTTGACGTCATCCCAGCTGAGTCTTGCCAAGTTTACACCACGTATCGCAGAGAAGCTGAGTACGCTCTGTCGTATGCTGTACAGTACAGTAATGGTTGACCCGCATTTTCGCTTCTCGTGCACGTTCATGCCTGGGGTGTGGAGAAGTGTCTCGTACGTCTCGACGTGGTCAACGATTATGACGTTGGCCCATCTTTCAGCCATGTCGCTGCTCACATTACCACCTCTCATCAGCTCCAATGCTTGCTGCATGAGCAAGATGGATTCACGACTATCCAATGCCATTCTAAGGAAAACAAAATGTATTAGTAATCGAGCGAACAAAAAATATGTTGTAGAATACTCACTTGACACTTTCTCGCAATAGATGTCTAGGAGAGCTACTTGAGGGGTATCCTGGAGAAAAACTCACAGGAGAGCTCGGATCCTAGAAGTGGCAGCAATGGTCTTCCTCGACCGGGATTCCACTCTCGTAGATAATTTAATCAATATTTTACCTTTTGTAATACATACTTCAGGGTATCATTTTCGTGGACCTGGTACACACCTAAACGAAAGGTTAGCGAAAGGTGAGAAAGGTGTCAACCCATTTGACGATTATTGTCGTGCACATGATATAGCATATGCAAACAGTGGTGGTGACCGTAGCAAAGCTGATTGTTTGCTGGCTAAGCGTGCCTTTGCGCGTTTGTTGTCTGAAACAGCTACAACTAACGAGAGAAGTGTGGCTTTGGTCACAACTTGTTGTATGATTAGTAAAATAACTTTTGACAAGTTTTCTTTGTACATTAAAAAAATAATAAAAAAAAACATAAAAAAGAAACTAAAAAATTTTAAGAATAAGATAAATGGAAAGAACGTTAAATAATTTTTTTTATCGACCACCGAAATCACCAGCCTATGCCGGTGCATACAACCTTTTAAAAACAGTTGGTAAAAAACATGATCACAAAAAAATTATCAAATGGCTTGAAAGTCAGGATGCTTATACTCTACATAAGCCTGTACGCCGTCATTTCCCACACAGGACTTATGACGTCCGTAACCCTTTTGATGTGTGGGAAGGAGATCTCGCTGATTTACGATCATTAAAAATCTATAACGACGACAACACGTATCTACTTGTGGTTATAGATGGTTTATCAAAATTTGCATGGTTTCAATCAATTCGTAACAAAACATCGAAAAGTGTCGCTACAGCTTTTGAGCGTATTTTGGTACAGTGTAAAGGGCAGCACCCTATGCTCTTTCAAACTGATAAAGGTAAAGAATTTCTCGGTAAGGAGATGCAACAAGTTTTAAAAAAAAATAGCATAAATTACCGCGTGGTTAGAAATCCTGATATTAAAGCGGCTGTGGTGGAAAGGTTTAATAGAACACTGAAGGGTCGATTATGGCGATATTTTAGTCATACAGACACGTGCAGATATATTGATATTTTACAAAAAATTGTTGATGCTTACAATAGGTCTTGGCTTTCTGGTACTAAAATGGTTCCTGCTAAAGTTAATTTGTACAATGCCACAAAAGCACACCAAAACCTAGCCCAACGATACAATAAGACTCGTATCCGATATCCTAAATACAAGGTGGGTGACTTGGTACGTGTCAGTCGTGCCAAACTTGTGTTCAAGAAAGCATATGAAAGTGGCTGCACTTTGGAATTGTTCCCAATTATACGTATATCTACTGAGAGACAACCACCTGTTTATACTTTGGAAGATCTTGACGGTGAACCAATCGAAGGTTTTTTCTACGAAGAAGAACTTTTCAGAGTACAAAAAGATTTGCATACCGAATCATTTGAAATAAATAAGATTCTAAAAACTAAAGGTAAAGGGAAAAACAAAAAATATTTTGTAAGTTGGAACGGCTATCCTGACAAATTTAATTTCTGGATTCCCTCAAACAATTTGAAAAAGATATAATGAGAGACCAATTTTATATCGTATTATCTAGTAACAACAGTGTGTATGTGTTTCCTGAAAACAAAACAACACATTTTACTACGCAGTTACCTCAAAATATTTATTTACATGGTGAGTGGTCTGTAGCTCTTAGTGAGATTCAGATACCCCATACATTTCAGCATATTTCGATCGATAACTGTGAGGGTATGGTTTGTGTAAAAACAATTGAGTCATTTTCACCAAATGATTTGAGACACGTATCAATAGAAAAGGATGTTGTTACACACTTATCACCAGGAATCTACACAGATATGGAAAATCTTTTACAAGAAATAAATAATTTACCTAATGTGAAAAATCACTTACAATTCAAAATACAACGTGGAGGATTTATAGAAATTGAACGAATTTGTCAGAATACTTGTGACACGAATTTTCATAGTTTGATTTTGTCTGAAAAACTCTTGAGAATTGTTGGCTTTGAAAACCGTAATCTTGAAAAAATTAAGGATCCAGTTGTCGGTCAAAGACCTGCTGATCTTATTAGTGGTTTACCGTCAATAATAAGAGTGTATAGCGATATTAGTGAACCATACATTACAGGCGATGTACACACATCCCTTTTACGTATTGTTCCTCTTAATATGAACGAATATAAATATGGTAGCATTGAGATTAAAAACTTTACCACACCAATGTATATTCCATTGTTGTCTACGTCGTTTCAATAGATCACAGTAGATATAAAGGACCAAGATGGAAACCCTGTAGTATTCGATTACGGCACGTTGACAGTGACACTTCATTTTAAGAGAACCGCATAAGATGGGTTATTTTGAAGCAATTTGTGATAACCAAAATGGCCGCGATCCATCTGATAATTATATCACAGTAGATACATCTATGCAAAAAGGAAAAGGTGTTGGAAGCTTTTTAAAAGGTGTTTATCATAGTGTTTTACCGTTTGTAAAGAAGGTGGTAAGGCTGTAGGAAAAGCTGTTGGCAAAGAGGCTTTACGAGCAGGTGTAAATATTTTAGATGACATTACACTTCAAAAACCTTTTAAAGAATCTTTTCACAATAATATACGAGAATCAGGAAAGCAGCTCAAAAGAAAAGCCGACGAAAAATTGGATAATCCGATAAGCGGTTCAGGATATAAAACTAAGCGTCGGGCACGGAAACAACAGTTGACTACGAACTCTGATACAGTAAACACCAAAAGTAGAAAACATTCCAAAGTTAAGACAAAGAAAAAATTTAAAAAGAAAACTTTGAAAGAAAAACGTCCTGCACGAGATATTTTTGAAGAATAATGGCTTTTCTACATAGTGGTTCGTGTGCATGTCTTAAATCTGAAGTGAATTTATTTAGTGTACCTCCTACTCAAACAACGATTGAAAATTCAAATTATGTTCAATACAAGCCAATATCTTCGCTAACTGAAGGGTCACCAATAGAGTTTTCTATACCGGGAACTAGTGAATATATAGATCTTGCACATACTCTGCTTAGTGTTCGTGTAACTATCGCACAAACAGGAACATCTTCTGAAACTATAGATAAAAATACCTTGAAAAATGTTGGTCCTGTAAATAATTTTATGCATTCGATATTTAATCAAGCTGATGTGTTTTTTAATCAAAAACCTGTTTCCCCATCCAATAACGCCTACGCTTATCGATCATATATTGAAACTTTATTAAACTATGGGTCTGCAGCTAAAAAATCTCATCTCACCAGTGCACTCTGGTACACCGACACCCCTGGAAAAATGGATGCTACAGATGACGAAAACGAAGGTCTTACAAGTCGCCGAAACCTTATGGGCGAGGAGAAAAATATAGATATGATTGGATATTTGCATTGTGATGTTTTGAATCAAGACAAATTATTAATTAACGGTGTTGAACTACGTGTGCGGCTCGTACGATCACGAGATATTTTTTGTCTTATGGACCTTACAGGACTCTACACCGGTCAAATCACCGAAGCTGCTCTCTTTGTACGTCGTGTCAGACTTAGTCCAAGTATTATATTGGCTCACGAAAAAGCACTTTCGAAAACAACAGCTAAATATCTCCTCACACGTGTGGAAGTAAAAGCTATTACAATGCATAGTGGTATTCATGGAGAAACACTGGATAATGTTATTTTAGGTCAATTACCAAAAAGAATTATTGTTGGTTTTGTAGAAAATAAAGCTTTTAACGGTGATAAGAGCCTCAATCCGTTTAATTTTAGAAATTTCAATATAAATTACTTGTGTCTCTACATTGATGGTTTACAAGTATCGTCTAAACCATTACAACCTGATTTTAAAACGAATAATATGTACGTTGATGCATATCATACTTTATTTTCTGGTACAGGTATACATTATTTAAATGAGGGTAATTCAATTTCACGCGAAGCTTATGCCAATGGATATTGTCTTTCCGCTTTTGATTTAACACCTGATTTATCAGCAAATCAAGACACACATTGGAATCTAGTAAAACATGGTAGTGTAAGAATTGATGTTCGTTTTGATGATCCGTTAAGCAGTACAGTGAATTGTATAATTTATGCTGAATATGAAAATATACTTGAGATTGATTCGTCACGTCAAGTTCTCGTGGATTATAGTGGGTGAGATGGTGGGGGAAAGTAGTAGTGGGGGTAAAGGTTAACGTTTATGAAATATTTCTGATGTGTTAGTCGTTGATCGCAGGTTGATGTGTTCAAAACTATGAAGATGGATATCGTCGTAGACATACAGTGTGCCAAAGATTATAAGAACCGTGTAGTACCAAAAGAGGTGGCAGTTCTTTCATTAAATCAAAATTTCACAGGACATTGGATTGTTTCTCCGAATAGACAAATAGCTACACTATATCAAGAGGCTAGAAAAGAAAACGATTGGTTATCACGAAACCATCACGGTCTGGACTGGTTTCATCAAGGTGTTTCCGAAAAAGTCTTGTTCAAAAACCTAGAAGAAATTTGTAAGATAGCAAACAATATTTATGTTCGCGGTAGTATGAAAGTGACGATTTTCCGAAAGATCACTACACGACACATTATAAATAAATTTAGAGTTTGAGGAAGATTGTCCACCATTTCACAAACTTACAGCATCTGGTAATTACTACATGCAACCTTATTTAAAATTCGGTTTTTCAAAGTTTAGTTGTGCTTTGAATAACGTCTCTAAGTTAAAAACGTGGCTGAACACATGCGGCAAAACTCAAGTTGCTGAAGAATTTATTTTTGCACCACCTATTAGCCTCTGCGATGAAAAATATACAAATTCAACGGATTTTATCTCGAATTCCTACTCACGCTGTGGGGGTCTTTGCGGCAGATCAAATTCCCCTGGTCTGGACGAGACCGACAGCTTTTATTTTCAACACCCACGATAACCCTCGCTTGCATTGGGTGGCAATTTATGTCAATAAAAATGGTGATGCCTGGTACTTTGATAGTTTTGGTGTACCTCCTTACATACTCGACCATATAAACCGTATTCGAAGAAATGTTAGTAAATTTCGATGGAATTCACGACAACTACAAAGTGAAACTTCAGATACATGTGGTTATTTTTGTCTCATCTTTTTACATTACATGTCTGCGGGTCTTGGAATTGGACATTTTCTCCGAAACTTTTCTTGTAACTTACACAAAAATGATCGAATTGTTAAAAATTATGTTTCAAAATTGTATAGGAGCACATTTCCCCACTACCATTACCAGCCCCCATTACTAACATATCCCCGCTACTATCCTACTCCTTACAATAGAAAATCCCTCCACCATCAGTATGAATAGTATAAAAAGAGCGTCTAGCACAGTCTATTCATTAGTTCACTCGATCACTCCTGCTCAAAATAATACACAAGAATGGCTTGTCAAGGCAAGCGTAAATACAAGACAATGGCTGGTCAACAAAGTGCTTCCAAATATTATTGTCATCAGCTGCTGCCGATGGTGTACGCACTAAACAAATCTTATACCAAGAAAATTACAATTGGTCTAGAAAATAAGAGAATTGGTGGTGAATTTCTACCTATTATCCATCTTAGTGGTGATGACTTTGTTGGTATACCTTTTACTGTGTCTGACTGGCGTTTATTTGAAGAAAATTTTCCAGTTATTGATAAGTTCTTTGAAACTGAAGATGGTGATATGCTGGATAAAAAGATGCCCTTTAGCCATTTTAGTATAATACTTATTATGAGCTATGGTGACAAGGCATTTGAACTTGTGGAAGAAGAAGATTCACAGATGTCAAGTAATGATCAACCACCATCGAACCTGTACCGACGTAGTTTAATATTTAAGAAAGTTTCTTTTGATAGGTTAAAAATTTTAAAACATTGTATACGTGTGAGAGTGAGATTTTTATTAGATGTAACATGTAACATAGAATATATTATTAATACACTTTGTCATTATTTCAAAGAAAAATTGCAAGAATCATAATCATCACAATATACGCATTTTTCTAAGGACGATTTATTAACTTATGCGGAAAAATTCGGTATACCTGATTCTGATAAAGTTTATGATGAAATAATGATAAAAAAAATGATATACTGATATCAATACCCATTCATGATGTTATGTCTTTAATATTTGAGCTTGTATCATTACATTTAGAAAATATTATATTTTTAATGAATAAAAAGATTTAAATGTATCAAACTTGTTTTCACTTACCTTTCACACTCCTATTCTAAAGTACCCTTAGTCTTCTTACAAATAGAGTTTAATATTATAAAGTTAAATATTATAAATTCTAAATCATAGTTAAATTTTAAATTATAGAGTTGAATATTATAAATTTTAAAATATTTGGTACTTTGGAGTAGATGGTGAATCCCCACCTCTGACCGTAGTTGGAGTGGGGGTGTATTATAGGATATCTATAATACATCCCCTCCCACCCTGTGGTGGGGATTTATTGTGTCTTCCCCATTGCATGTGTAAGCGATAGCTGTCCCCACTACTGTCAATGGTGAGGGAGTTATAGCCCCCAGCCGTGGCTGGTTGTACAATCGTACAGTTTGCTAGGAGCAGCGGACCATGTCGGACAGGGAATCCTTGCTCCATCCGGCACTTGGTGTATAGTGAGCGCTCTGAAGCAGCGAGCGCTCTACGGTAAGATAGTGGGGATCTTGCCGATCTCGTCTGTCTCTCGCACGCACGCATGCACGCACGCACGCGCTCTTAATAAATAAATGAATATAAATAAATATAGTTATAAAGTTAAATATTATAAATTTCAAATTATAGAGTCAAATTTTAAATTATAAAGTTGAATTATAAAAGAAAAATTTTAAATCATAGTTTTAAATTTTGAATATTGTGGCACATATTTAAATGAATAAAATTGTTTTTACTTACCTTTCATACTCCTATCCTAAAATACCACTTAGTTTTCTTACAGATAGAGTTTAATATTATAGAGTTAAATTTTAAAGTCAAATTTTAAATCATAGAGTTCAATATTATATAAATTTTAAAAGTTCAAGTTATATTTTAAATTTTGAAATCATAGCGTTAAGTTTAAATCATAATTTTGAATTTTAAATCATAGTTTTAAATTTTGAATATTGTGGCACTATGGGGCAGCCATAATATATAAATAAATATAATTATAACGTTAAATATTATAAATTTCAGTTGATAGAGGCACCCTCCATTGTTAATGTAAAATATAGTAATATATGGCCGAATCCATTTCAAATCAGGTGGACCGCGTATGCCTACGTCACCGATCATTTTGGAATTAAAGTATTCATGTTCTTCTCCAAAAATTATTTGACCCGTATATTTTTATTTTTTTGTTGCATCAAAATTTCATGCGTTCAGCAATGGCCAAACATTCCTTTGCTGTTAAACAATGTACTTTATCATTGCACGTTTCTTTAATCCATAAATGAGTTTTTTTAATTCCAGGATACTTAGGAGTAGGAAGCCAATCAACATTTTCTACTTTTCTAAACTCTTCTACGTCAACGTCTTGTAAATGTATTATTTTAATTGCATCTGTATATTTTTGAACGTGCTCTACAAAATCATTAGCATTTTGAATGGATTTTTCATGGAGATCTCGAAGATTATGCGAAGTAGCATAATGCTTTATAAGTCCACCGACACGATCTACAGCTCCTTTGCCGTGCCCAGTAGCAGAGAACAACCATTTTATATCAAACGGTGCTCGTTTTAATTCGTATAACTGAAAGCGATTTTTAAAGTGGCTATAGTGGCACCGTCTGATACAATGGTAATTTTTGTTATTGAATGACAACAATTGTCTTTCAAGTAGGTTATAATGTTTTCTACTGATAGCAAAGTATACGTTCAAATCATTGAGTTAATGATCAAATTTCTATTTCACAGCAGTGTCTTTTCAAAGGGATTCGACACGAAGTTACACAGTCATAAGCAATGACTGAAAACATGATTCAGCGTATGCTTTGCTCGCAGTAGCAAACATTATAACCTACCTGAAAGACAATTGTTGTCCTATAGCCACTTTAAAATTGGCTTTCAATTATACGAATTATACGAGCACCATTTGATATAAAATGGTTGTTCTCTGCTACTGAACATGGCAAAGGAGCTGTAGATGGTGTGAGTAGATTTATAAAGCATTATGCTACTTCGCATAATCTTCGAGAGTCCCATGAAAAATCCATCCAAATGCTAATGATTTTGTAGAGCACGTTGAAAAATATACAGATGCAATTAAAATAATACATTTACAAGACGTTGACGTAGAAGAGTTTAGAAAAGTAAAAAATGTTGATTGGCTTGCTACTCCTAAGTATCCTGGAATTCAAAAAACTCATTTATGGATTAAAGAAACGTGCAATGATAAAGTACATTGTTTAACAGCAAAGACCGCTGATTGTCCCCTTACTGAAGTAAGAACAATGAAGCAGAAAAAGATAGGTAGATATAAAAATAAAAAATCTAAAAGACAAAAATAAAAAATACAACAGATACTATGTGTACTTGTATATTGCTTAAGCACAAAGATAAAAACCTTTATATTGACTGTTATACCATTGACTATATATAAGGGTTAAGCGTGAAAAATTTTGTTTGTGTATTATCTCATTAATGATCGCTATTCCTGGGCACGGGTCGGGAATTTCATAAATACATCTAGATAGGTATTTAGGTCCTCTATCAGGACAAATAAAAATTGAGCAACAAAAAAATGGTGTTTTTGAGAAAAATGCACTTTTCTAAAAAGTGCATTTTTCAGTAAAAAGTACATAACTCGTGCATTTTTTATTTTTTTTTAAATAACATAAAGAACGTGAAAGAGGGCTCAAACCTTAGTGAAATTATGTGTTACACGCTAAAAAGTTTAAAAAACTGGTGAAGCAGTAGCGGTTTGAAAATTACATTGAAAACATTTTTTTCTAAGTAAGGTTTTTCTCGGAATTTTTTGCCATTGCTGAACGCATGAAATTTTGATGGAACAAAAAAATAAAAATATACGGGTCAAATAACTTTTGGAGAAGAACATGAATACTTTAATTCCAAAATGATCGGTGACATAGGCATACGCGGTCCACCTGATTTGAAATGGATTCGGCCATATATGGGATCCTGTGAGGACCAATACGTAGAAAAAAAAACACAATTGTAGCTTGTGCGACGTTTCGTCAGCTTGATTACTGACCTCTTCAGGCTTTATTAAAAAATATACAAAATGGTTAGAATTTATTTTACAATTAAACAGAGATAATAAATTAACAATAATAATTAGACCAGGCTTACCACAACAAAAAATCTATGCTAATAAAAAATTACTTTATTAGCAACGTCAAATGAATAAAGTCAATGTTGTGGGAAACCGTACACATCTCTACTTTTATATATACGAGTCAGTTTGTTTACATATATAAAGTCATAATAGAAAGTTAAAGAGCGATTTGTATACGTTATTTAAATTTTGTGTAGCCTCTGTTTTGTTAACTGTATTTTTTGTACTATTGATGTAAATCATTTCCCAAATTTTTCGTTTTTTGTAATCAACTTCCTTATCCAATATTTGTGTATTCTCACAATCTATAATGTGGGAATTGTGTTGAGCATGTACAGGTATCATGGATTTGTCTTTCTTATCTTTCTCATGTTCTTTGATTCGAATTTTTAATTGTAAAATAAATTCTAACCATTTTGTATATTTTTTAATAAAGCCTGAAGAGTTCAGTAATCAAGCTGATGAAACGTCGCACAAGCTACAATTGTGTTTTTTTTCTACGTATTGGCCCTCACAGGATCCCATATATATTACTATATTTCTCATTATAAATTTCAAATTATAGTCAAATTTTAAATTATAAAGTTGAATTATAAAAGAAAAATTATAAAGTTGAGTTATAAAAGAAAAATTTTATATCATAGTTTTAAATTTTGAATATTGTGGCACTATGGGGCAGCCATAATAAACCCCCCCACCACCAGAAAGGGTCAATGACCTCAAAGTCGGTGGTGGGGGTTTGTTGTATCTGCCCCATGGTGCCACAATAACTACTCACCTCTCATCAGCTCCAATGCTTGCTGCATGAGCAAGATGGATTCCAACACCATTCTAAGGAAAACCAAATGTATTAGTAATCGAACGATAATAAACAAAAAATACGTTGTAGAAAACTCACTCTAGGAGAGTTACTTGAGGGGTATCGTGGGAAAACTCACAGGAGAGCTCAGATCCTAGAAGTCGTAGCAACGGTCTTCCTCGACCGGGATTCTACTCTCGTAGTAGATGGAGGTATCCTGGAGAGCTGTTTTCACTGCGATGATCTGTTGCCTCGTAGGAGAGCTACTTGAGGGTATCCTGGAGAAAACTCACAGGAGAGCTAGGATCCTAGAAGTCACAGCAACGGTCTTCCACAAAGCTGGTGGAGAGTGTACAGTATGGTTTGATAAACGCGAGGAAGGTGTACGTCAAGGGGCTGGAGAAGAAGAGTTGGTAGCATGATATATTATTAAATATGTAAGTACACTTATCTCATGCACAATCTTTGTTATTTTATCAAACGTAATTTTGTAGGACTATATGCAATGTTGAGGATATAGGCTGTCCTCCGCTGCGGATGCTAAACCAAGAGGAGCCATACATACATTGTACGCATCATACATTGGGAGATCAACACTGCAACTGCGCCATCCAGAACGTATTCGCATTGAAAAAGTGGATACTTGGCAGCAGTAACAGCCGACCAGAGTCATGGATTGACAGCGGCTATGTGAGCGCCGACGACAACGCCGTAGATGAAGTGGATTTGGTCAATGTAAACCTCTACACATAGTGTTAAGTGGAGTGTATAATTAATTATTGTAATGACGGAGAGGTAATTGTATGTGTTTGTACCTCACAAGTGGGAGCGATCGTTGGGGCTCCCACTATTTTGAATTTTCGCCATGAATTTTGAATTCCCACCAGCCTCTGTCGGATAGATGGAATATTGAATCGCGAAACGGACAAAATTTTAGGATTTATGGTATGACTTTATTAGAAAATGAAAAAAAATGAAAAAAATGGAAAAAAATGAAAAAAATGAAATAAATAGTAATTAATTAATTAATAATAATTAATTATTTAACAAAATACCACACGATGTGTGGTAAGATTTTTTTTTGGAAGTGACGAGAGCTCTGACCATCGCTCTCACCTATGAGGTTCAACCAGATACAATTACCTCTCCGTGAACTTCCTTTTTTTTTAATTTTTTTTTTACATTTTCGCCGGTCGAGTTTTTTTACGAATGCATGGGTCGTCTATGGGGGCGGTCGGCAGGAGAATAATCCTCTTCCGCTTGACGGGCTCCTCGTGTTGTGTCTCCTCGTCATCCTCAGAAAGGAACAGGTCCCGTTGCGATTGTGTCAGTCGCCGCCGGGGTGCGGAAGGCAGCCGCGACATCGACGGCCGCTGCTAATATGGTGCAGTTGCTGCCTGCGCCATCTTGCGGGCTCGTTGAGCCAACGGGGCCTTCCGCACCTTCCGTATCTTAGCAGGTGGCGGCGGCGGCGGCGGTGTCAGCACGACCTTCCGCACCGTAGCAGGTGGCGGAGGCGATACCGGTGTTGCTGGCCGCGGCATCGGTGCTGAAGGCGGCGGCTGCGGGATATCCGCCAGTGCTGGCGGCGGCGGTGGCGGCTGTACCGCAATCAGCGCTAGGGGAGCTGACGATAGCATGCCTCCTGGAGGCTCTCGTGCGAATTGCGGTAGAGGCAAATCCATTACCTTCCTTCTCGGCTCGCGAAAGTAAAATATCGCCTTACTTATACTGAATTCTGAGTTGAGCTCACTGCTGAGGGACCGGGCCCAGCCTGACTTATAGCCGGCACCACGATTACTCAGCAGTGGGCAGTGCGACACCTGCTCCTCGCCACCTAGATGAGCGCGCGGAACTACACTCCCAGCGCGGGGAAGTCCCGGTAGCGCGGGGAATTCCCGGCAGCGCTACGGTTGCCACTCGCCGCCTAGTGGAGCGCGCGGAACTATACTCTCGGCGGAGCGGGGCTTTCGGCACGAAATTCAAATGTTTTGAAATTGGGTTAACAGCCTATATAGTATTCTGCTCTGTTGGTAAGGTAGATTTGGGGTTATCAACTGCTGGTAATGTTGTATCACCCTGCAATTACCATCCACTGGCAAGGTAACGCTCTACCTTACCGACCGAGCTATGTAGAGTGGGGTTATTGGCTTCCCTGCAATTACCACCCACCGGAAATGTAGCGCTCTACCTTACCGACCGAGCGCCAGCTCAGATGGTAACGCACCCGGAGTAAGGTAGCTCACCTACTTTTGATGAAAAGTTAACGTTAAATTATGCAAAGAATTTTGAAAGTTTTGTAAGAAATTACTCTGACAAAAACGAAATACCAAAAATTAGGAAAAATTTTCTTAACATTTTAAACAAAGTCTCAAACAAAAATCTAACGACAAAATCTCATTTAGATAAAAAATTCAGAATAGACCTTCAAAAAACTAAAGAGTTTATAAAACAGAATTCTGATATCTTGATAACATGAGTTGACAAAGGAAATACGCCGGTTTTTATTAAAAAAGAATTATATTATGAAAAAACGGAAGCTCTATTTCTTGATAAAAAATATTACGAAATTATTGAAAAAAATCCTCTGCCTAGTTTAAAGAGAAGGACAAATGAGACAACAAAATGGCTTAATAAGATTGATTTCACAAGTATTGGAAAATATTAGAATCAGCACCACAAAAGTACAATTTATCAAAAGCTTATTGCTTAATTAAAATACTGGTTTTCCCATTAGGCCTATAATTTCTACGGTAAATTCTCCAGCATATAATATTTCTAAATTCATTGCAAAATTTCTTAAGATCAATCTAAAACCTCCTTTGTCGCACATAGATAATAGTTTGAAACTAAAGAACAAAATTGAAAATTTACAAATTCCTCCAGATCATGTCATTATTAATTTAGATCTTGTAAGTTTGTTCACTAGCGTTCCAGAATATTTGGTTTCTTGTGCCATAGAAAAGAGATGGCAACAATTACACAATAGAATTAACATGAATTGTTCCGAATTTTTAAAAATTATAAACTTAATTCTTAATAATAACTTTTTCCGATTTAATGGCAAAATTTATAGACAAGTTTTTGGTTCTGCGATGGGAAACCCCATTAGCCCCATTTTATCTGACATGGTAATGGATGATTTGGATTTTGAATGCATTAATAAACTACAATCAAAACCGATGTTCTATTTTCGTTACGTTGACGATATTTTGCTTTGTGTACATAAGAACTTTATAGATAATACTCTGAAAATATTTAACTCCTATGACGAGAACCTACAGTTTACAGTTGAACGACCTGTTATTGAAAACATTAATTTTCTGAATATACAAATTATTGTGGATAATAATAGACGGATAAGAACTAATTGGTATAGAAAACCAACCTTTTCGGGAAGGTATCTAAATTTTAATTCCCCCACCAGATGAGTAATAAAATTGCTATAATTTAGGGTTTAGTTAACCGCGCGGTCAAAGTATCGCATAAATCCCTCTATAAAGAAAACATTACGTTTATAAAAAAATTATTGGAAAAAAAAACAATTATTCACAAAAATATGTTAATTTCTATATTAAAAGGAGGTTAAATAAGATTGATTCTGATTGTGATAAAAAAACGTTACACATTGAAAATAAAACATACATTTGTTTACCGTTTGTAAAAGAAATGGATTGTTTGATAAAAAACTTCATTAGAAAAATTAATACAAAAGTAGTGTAGTATGATTAACAAAATGAACAATATCATAAAGTTAGGTAAAGACTTGAATATTAAATAAAATAATAACAATGTTGTGTACAAAATAAACTGTGCGGATTGTAATGATTAAAAAAACATGTAAAGAAACACAACGATGGAGATAAAAAGTCATCTTTGTTCATACATAAATCAGAGCACAACCATACAATAGATTTTAATAATATTAAAATATTAGATACAGAACACAATACTCAAAGAAGACTATTTGCTGAAGCATTTTACATACATAGCCAAAAGAATTACATGAACAAACAATTTGAAATAGCCATACTACCGAAAGAATATAATAATTTGAGTAATAAATTTAACCTTTTATCTTCTTAAGATTTATTAAAAATGTAATGTTTATGCTAGTAATAGAATATAGAAAGGTATGCTATTTCTCTTCGTATAGTATTGCTATTTCGCCCCACTTTCTCTACTAAAAACGATCATAGTTACGATTATAACCAATACACATTGGCGCATGCACACACAAAATCACATTACGATAGTATATAAAGCCGATCTAATATTGTATGAATTACTGACGTGGCTGAATGTCTCCCGCAATCATGTACTTCTGACTTCACTTATAACGTAAGCCTAATTGTTGTAGTTATTATCTGGTTGTAACGCGTTGCGCGATATATCTTAATTTTTATTGTATTTATTTTATATTAAAAAATGTTATTTGTTGTGTTATTAATAGTATAACTCCTGAAGAGGGACATACAATAAATGTCCGAAACGTTGAGTGATATAAAAAAACTTTGGTGTTTTATTGGTGAATCCCACCACTAAATAAGACATCGACATTGGTAGTAATGAGGCCAGTAACTTCTGTTAATCAACAAATTTAAGGTTAAAATTCTTTTACGTTTTTTTTTTTTCAAAATCGTAATTTCTTAATGAAGACTTCTCGTATCAGCTTGAAATTTATAAAATATTTTGTCTGCGATATAGGCGATACCTGTGTAAAATTTCAAAATTATTTCAATTTCTTTGAAATTTGGTGGAGATGTAGAGTTTGTATATTATTTATTAGAAGATTTCTTAGGGTAAAAGAATTCATTTATGAATTTCAGAGATATTTTAGGTTAAAACTATTTTAGCCCCCTTTTAAAATCGTAATTATTCGGGAACGCATTTATGTATACAAGAAAATGGAAAGTACATGCGCTATGCGCTATGCGCCGATGCACGCGTTTTCTATACCTGCTTTTGTTTTGTAATAGCCATTTATTATTTTTAAGATTAGAACCTTTTTCTTACATCGGAAATTCCAGAAATTGCACACAAATACAGACAGGCATACTACTAGAGAGAAGTACCCTATATGTGAAATTTCAGAAAGAAAATATAACTTGAAGTAAAGGTTATTTAGGAATTTTAAAAGGTTTTGGCAATAATATTGCAATCAATTATTTTATTTATTTTTCCCACATAGTTTAAAAAATATCATGCCTATTATTTTATTCATATTTTATACATAATTTAAAAATTAATACTTTTTAATCTTCATAAATGAATTTAATTGTAATTATGTCATAAATTGTTATAAAAATTATAAATTTTGTTATTAAAAATTCATTAAAACAATAAGCAAATTAAGTTTGAGGAAGCCACGGGCCAATGAATTGGCAGCGGTGTTTCGTCGTAATAGAGGACGTAAATAGCTATCTAAACGTATTTGTGAGATTCACGGCATTTGCGCTGGGATAGCGACCACTAATGAGATAACACACAAACAAATTCTTCACGCTTAACACTTATATATATATAGTCAATGATTTAACAGTGTATATAAAGCTTTTATCTTTGTGCGTACATAAGTAATACACATGTACATGCACCTACTGTATGATTTTATGTACTCATAGATTTGTCCGCTAGATGGCTATCATTTGACTTAAGGGAATGCCTTATACCGGCAGAGTTCTCTGCTGTACCGACCACAATGTTTTTAATTAAAGATTAATTGTTATCAGCTTTTCCTTGAATTCTGAGAGTTGACGCACAAAGATAAACTTATTATCTACTTCCCGCTCAAATTTCAGATAAATCTGTTGGAAAATAAAGACGAAATTTGAGAACTCGCAACGTCGCATAATATCATATTAACCCCAAAATACGACATCTTGCGAGTTTTCAAATTTTGTCTTTATTTTCCAATAGATTTATCTGAAATTTTACCAAGTATTAGGGAATAAGTTTATCTTTGTGCGTCAACTCTTAGAATTAAAGAAAAAGCTTTCAACAATTAAAATTTAGTTGGTTAAATGTAGCCAATGGTAGGTTTTGGTGTAGTTATAGAATTTGTAGCTAATGGCCGTACTACCAAGGTGTTTTTTATAAGTAAAACAATTATTTACAACGTTTCGGACATTTTATTACGTCCCTCTTCAGGTTCTAAATACAACAATTATACAATTATTTTTTACAATTCACAATAACTTAATTTCGCATTAATAAATAAAACTTACATTTAAAACGTATTGTCAGATTCTTTTACGGAAAGTAATCCGTTCGTCACTGCTTACAATTCGGATTTTTCGTCGTATTTATACAGATGTTACGCATATATGTGTGTGTATAAGAAGCGCGTACAATGGTGGGGATGCAATAGACGATTTTCGAAGCGACACAGCGGGTGTGCTATCAGGAGAGTATGTCTAAGTAGAGGGGGGACCCCAACCAATGTTACAAAATTCTCGACAACGAGCAATCCTACGACAACGTGGGCGTGCGTGGTAACTCTACCTCAGCATGTTCTCCTGTTCTCCTTCACTTGCTGCTTTCAGTATTTTCCTCTTATAAGCACATAAATTGACAATTATTTATTAGAGTGGTATATTCTTTTGGTAAACTATTAATTTCGAATTGTTTATTCATATATCTTGATTGTGTGTATATGAATACAGCTTCCGAAAATAATCTTTTTCCTCTATTAATTTCTGTATCTAGAATTTGTACATTATTGAAATCTATTTTATGATTATTGTTTTTTATGTGTAGATATAATGATGAATTATCATCTTTCCTAGTGTATTTTTTAGAGTGTTCATTAATTCGTACATTTAAACGTCTACCTGTCTGGCCAACGTACGAAGCCTCACAATCTTCGCAATTAATTTTATAAACAACATTCGCTTTATCACAGATTTTAGTATTATCTTTACCTAATTTAATAATATTATTGAGTTTATTCTTGGTACTATATATGATATTTGTATTGTGTTGTTTAAACAAAATATTCATGGATCTTTCTAATTCTTTAACATATGGAAGTGTAATAAACATTTTTTATTTTTCTCATTGCATCGATTGTTATTACTATTTCTTAATTTATTTAGGCGTTTTTTATATGAAATTCTGATAATTCAGGTGGATAATTATTCTGTTTTAAAAGTTCCTTGATAAAATTTATATTTTTATTGTGAAAAGAGTTGTGTGATAATTTAAATGCTCGGTCAACTAAACTATAAATAATGGCAATTTTATTACAAAGAGGATGTTGAGATAAATAATTTAAATATCTTCCGGAAAAAGTTTGTTTATGGTACCAATCTGTGATAATGCGTTGTTGATTATTGACAATAATTTTGATGTCAAGAAAACTAATACAGTTATTAAGTGGTAGTTCAACAGTGAACTGTAAATTTTGGTCATAGGAATTAAACGTGTTTACAGTATGATCAATCGTGTCTTTTTGTATACATAAAATAATCGTCAACGTAACGGAAATAAAACAAAGGTTTCGTATTAAGATTATTTAACGCTTGAATTTCCAAATCTTCCATGACAATGTCTGCCAAGATGGGGCTAATGGGATTACTCATAGCTGAACCGAAAATTTGTTGGTAAAATTTTCCATTAAATTGAAAAAAATTATTGTTAAGTATGTATTTTATTATATGTAAAAACTCTGTGCAATTCATATTAATTTTATTATATATCTGTGTCCATCTTTTTCTATTGCTTTATAAACTAAATAATCAGGAATATTGGTGAAAAGACTTACTACATCAAGGCTAATTATTACAAAATCAGGTGGGATTTGGAAATTATCTATTTGTTCTCTTAGTTTAAAACTATTATCTACATATGAATTTGGTTGTTTTAGATTGTTTGATAAGAACTTCGTAAAGAATTTTGAGATGTTGTAAAGCGGTGAATTTATAGCCGAGATTATCGGTCTTATGGGAAAGCCATTCTTATGAATTTTTATCAATCCATATGCTTTTGCAATATTGCACTTTTGTAAAATAGAATCAAACTTTTTTCCCGTAAACGAGAAGTCAATCTTATTTAACCATTTGATTAATTCATAAGTTCTTCTTTCTAAACCAGATAAAGGATTTGTTTTGACTAATTTATAATACTTGTTATCTTGAAAAAGGCTTTCAGTTTTTCAATATAATCAGATTTTTTAATTATAACGGTAGCATTTCCCTTATCAGCTCTAGTGATAAGTAACTGTGAATTTCGCTTTATAAATTCTTTTGTTTTCATTAAATCTGTTTTGAACTGTTTATCAAAATGGTTTTCATTTGATAATTCTTTGTTGTAGTGTCTTTTTAATAGGTTGAGAAAAGTACCCCTTAGTGTTTTAACAGTTTCATCATTATCATTATTATTTATGAACATCTCAAAATTCTTTATATATTGCAATGTTAGTGTGTTGTCAAAACGGTTATTAAAATTAAATTTCTCTCCAAGTTTCAACACATCAATTACATATTTCGGGAGTTCAATGCCCGCGACATTCACACACCACTTTTCTTGTATATTGTAAACAAGTATGTTTTACAATTCACAAAAGGAATTATTAGCGCACTATCTAAAAACACGCATAGATATTAAAGTGAATTTAATCTTATATTTAATGTATAAAGTGTTTAATTTAGAGACAAAAAAGATTTTCCAAAAACTTTGTAATATATTACGTAAAGAAAGTTGTTATCGGGAGAGATTAAAATTTCTTATAAATTGTAAATACTTTGACGTTTTTCCAAAACACTTAGATTTCATTACACAAAATATTTCAAAAAACCATATGTATTCTAACAAGTGTAAAATGAAACAATACAATTTAATAACTAAAGTCAAAAAACAGCTTTTAAATACAGAAATTAGTGACATATACATACGTTTAGCTAGCATAAAAAAAGATATTATAAAAGTGAAAAAAACTTTGGAACATACCATCGATAATGATATCGTCATTCTTTTTGTTAATTATTATAATATAAAACTTAAATTTATTAATGTGCCTTTCAAACAAAAATTAGCAAAAAAATTAAATGATATCTATTACAAAAAATATAATAGTAATATAGACAGAGATAGATATAATGTTAATTTGAATAAAAGCAATGTCGAAAGTCATAACACGCAGGTTATTGAACTGAGCGAAAATATACAAGAAAAGTGGTGTGTGAATGTCGCGGGCATTGAACTCCCGAAATATGTAATTGATGTGTTGAAACTTGGAGAGAAATTTAATTTTAATAACCGTTTTGACAACACACTAACATTGCAATATATAAAGAATTTTGAGATGTTCATAAATAATAATGATAATGATGATACTGTTAAAACACTAAGGGGTACTTTTCTCAACCTATTAAAAAGACACTACAACAAAGAATTATCAAATGAAAACCATTTTGATAAACAGTTCAAAACAGATTTAATGAAAACAAAAGAATTTATAAAGCGAAATTCACAGTTACTTATCACTAGAGCTGATAAGGGAAATGCTACCGTTATAATTAAAAAATCTGATTATATAGAAAAAACTGAAAGCCTTTTTCAAGATAACAAGTATTATAAATTAGTCAAAACAAATCCTTTATCTGGTTTAGAAAGAAGAACTTATGAATTAATCAAATGGTTAAATAAGATTGACTTCTCGTTTACGGGAAAAAAGTTTGATTCTATTTTACAAAAGTCCAATATTGCAAAAGCATATGGATTGATAAAAATTCATAAGAATGGCTTTCCCATAAGACCGATAATCTCGGCTATAAATTCACCGCTTTACAACATCTCAAAATTCTTTACGAAGTTCTTATCAAACAATCTAAAACAACCAAATTCATATGTAGATAATAGTTTTAAACTAAGAGAACAAATAGATAATTTCCAAATCCCACCTGATTTTGTAATAATTAGCCTTGATGTAGTAAGTCTTTTCACCAATATTCCTGATTATTTAGTTTATAAAGCAATAGAAAAAAGATGGACACAGATATATAATAAAATTAATATGAATTGCACAGAGTTTTTACATATAATAAAATACATACTTAACAATAATTTTTTTCAATTTAATGGAAAATTTTACCAACAAATTTTCGGTTCAGCTATGGGTAATCCCATTAGCCCCATCTTGGCAGACATTGTCATGGAAGATTTGGAAATTCAAGCGTTAAATAATCTTAATACGAAACCTTTGTTTTATTTCCGTTACGTTGACGATATTATTTTATGTATACAAAAAGATACGATTGATCATACTGTAAACACGTTTAATTCCTATGACCAAAATTTACAGTTCACTGTTGAACTACCACTTAATAACTGTATTAGTTTTCTTGACATCAAAATTATTGTCAATAATCAACAACGCATTATCACAGATTGGTACCATAAACAAACTTTTTCCGGAAGATATTTAAATTATTTATCTCAACATCCTCTTTGTAATAAAATTGCCATTATTTATAGTTTAGTTGACCGAGCATTTAAATTATCACACAACTCTTTTCACAATAAAAATATAAATTTTATCAAGGAACTTTTAAAACAGAATAATTATCCACCTGAATTATCAGAATTTCATATAAAAAAACGCCTAAATAAATTAAGAAATAGTAATAACAATCGATGCAATGAGAAAAATAAAAAAATGTTTATTACACTTCCATATGTTAAAGAATTAGAAAGATCCATGAATATTTTGTTTAAACAACACAATACAAATATCATATATAGTACCAAGAATAAACTCAATAATATTATTAAATTAGGTAAAGATAATACTAAAATCTGTGATAAAGCGAATGTTGTTTATAAAATTAATTGCGAAGATTGTGAGGCTTCGTACGTTGGCCAGACAGGTAGACGTTTAACTGTACGAATTAATCAACACTCTAAAAATACACTAGGAAAGATGATAATTCATCATTATATCTACACACAAAAAACAATAATCATAAAATAGATTTCAATAATGTACAAATTCTAGATACAGAAATTAATAGAGGAAAAAGATTATTTTCGGAAGCTGTATTCATACACACACAATCAAGATATATGAATAAACAATTCGAAATTAATAGTTTACCAAAAGAATATACCACTCTAATAAATAATTGTCAATTTATGTGCTTATAAGAGGAAAATACTGAAAGCAGCAAGTGAAGGAGAACAGGAGAACATACTGAGGTAGAGTTACCACGCACGCCCACGTTGTCGTAGGATTGCTCGTTGTCGAGAATTTTGTAACATTGGTTGGGGTCCCCCCTCTACTTAGACATACTCTCCTGATAGCACACCCGCTGTGTCGCTTCGAAAATCGTCTATTGCATCCCCACCATTGTACGCGCTTCTTATACACACACATATATGCGTAACATCTGTATAAATACGAAGAAAAATCCGAATTGTAAGCAGTGACGAACGGATTACTTTCCGTAAAAGAATCTGACAATACGTTTTAAATGTAAGTTTTATTTATTAATGCGAAATTAAGTTATTGTGAATTGTAAAAAATAATTGTATAATTGTTGTATTTAGAACCTGAAGAGGGACGTAATAAAATGTCCGAAACGTTGTAAATAATTGTTTTACTTATAAAAAACACCTTGGTAGTACGGCCATTAGCTACAAATTCTATAAATTAATATTTAATTGAAAACATTGTGGCCGGTACGGCAGAAAACTTTGCCGGTATAAGGTATCCCCTTAACATTTACCAAGAAAAGGTCGTTTTCTGCTATATATTACACCTCTAGTCTTTTTTATAACTATCATCTTTTCCAAAATTATGACATATTTGCACCTTATCAACTCAACTATGATGCCTCAATATTACTCAACGGAGAGAATCAAACCTGCAGGTTTATTGCATAAGCATACAAAAATCTGTTACAAATCTAGTTCAGTACATTTCAGACCACTTGAGGATCTTGCTCATCCATTGAAGCACCTCTATCCTGATTTACCTTTGACACCCTCTACATATCTGTCTAAAAGTTGTTATAATTGTGCTTTAGAATTGTGAGTAGCACTTAGAATGAATTTACAACTGATAATGAAGTTACCGACAACGTGGTCGATAAAGATGAAGATTTTTTACCAAGTACTACAGAACGCATCGAAGAATTTAATGATGAAATAAGTACAGTAATGTAGACGAATCAACTGCAAAAGTTTAGCCTTGCAAAAGTGTTAAACAGTATCAGAAAAAATAAAAATTCGAACTTTGCCAGCCTCATCCTTAACGACAAATGAAATTTCATCCTTATTTCCAGACACAACAATATACACGATAGAAAGAGCGAAAAGTCTTGTACAAGAAAAAGGAGTTTATTCGAAACCAGAAGTTACACAGGCCATCCAATTGATGAAAGTACCAAAAAAATTAGATAGTAGATGGTGTGGATGGACTTATAAAGCATTATGGTACTTCGCATAATCCTCGAGAGCTCCATGAAAAATGCATTAAAAATGCTAATGACATAGTCATTATGTTGACCTAGAAGAATTTAGAAAAGTAAAAAATATTTATTGGCTTGCTACTCCTACGTATCCTGAAATTCAAAAAACTCATTTATGGGATAAAGAAACACGTAATGATAAAGTGCATTCTTTTACAGCAAATACCGCTTATCGTCCACTTACTGAAGTAAAAACAATGAAACAGAAAAACAATGGTAGTTTTAAAAATAAAAAATCTGAAAGTCAAGGATAAAAAAATAAAATACATCGAGCGTAGAAATGCATACAAGGAGGTGCGTGTATACGTTCACGGATTTTGTACATACTACGTGTTTATGCGTACCTTTGTATTACTTACGCACAAAGATAAAAACCTTCATATTGACTGTTATTGCATTGACTATATATAAGCGTTAAGCGTGAAAAATTTGTTTGTGTGTTATCTCATTAGTGATCGCTATCCTAGCTCAAATGCCGTGAATCTGACAAATACGTCTAGACACGTATTTACATCCTCTATTACGATAAAAAATGGGCAAAAAAATCGGATTTCGAGTTGCATTTCTCTAAAACGTACACTTTTCAGTAAAAAGTGCATAAATCGGGTATTTTTTATTTTTTTATTTTTTTTTTGATAATAACATAAAGGACGTCAAAGAGGGCTCAAAACTGAGATAAATTATGTGTTACACGCTTAAAAGCTTACAAAACTGGTGAAACAGTAGCAATTTGAAAATTACATTAAAATTTTTTTTTCTATGTAAGGATTTTCTCCGAATTTTTCGGCACCGCTGAACGCATAAAATTTTGATGTAACAAAAAAAATAAAGAAATATGTGTCAAATAATTTTTGGAGAAGAACATAAATATTTTAATTTCAAAATGATCGGTGACATAAGCATACGCAGATCATCTGATTTGAGATGGATTCGGCCAAATGAGTTTTTTGAGTTACGGAATTTGTCTCGGAATTCGTTTATGAATTTCAGACAGATCTGAGGTAAAAATTGTTTTAGCCCTATTTTTATATCGTAATTTCTCGAGAACGGCTTTATGTATAATTCAAAATGGAAATGATGCGAGCTACGCGCGCATGTTGTTTATTTGCTATTGTTTTTTATTGAGGTTGTAACGCTCTGCTGGGGATCAGGGCAGAGGTACGCGGGTAATTCCAAAATAATACAGAACGGGTAAAACAAACTTTGTATTTATTAAATACCAAAAAGCTTAACTACTAGATCTACAATTATACGGGCGCCAGGTACACGCGTTAATCGCACCAAAACTAATCGCTGGCTGGCAGAAGCCGGGAGCGAATACTCTATCTGCTTGCAGCTTCGGCTCGAGCTGAAGCTTTTACTCGAGTTCGTAAATGCGACTCTCGACACGTACGCGTACACACACATCGCTATAGGAAAAATACGTGGAGGATAGGAGGTAGGCAATACCTTGTGCGGCCAGGTGACGTTGCTGCAGTTATCCGCTCTCACTCTGCTTTCACACTCCGCTGTCGTTCCTAGGAGCACCTGGCACGAGAGCTGGCTCTTGGGGAAGTCTGTCCGGAGAGAACGCGGTACGATGGCTGGTTCTCGCAGACGTTTTCGTGCGCGACTCGCTTCGGTGGGCACGCGGCACGGCGGTAAGCGACAGAGTGCCGGCCGGGACTGTGCACGCTGCTGTGTGCTCGTGTGGTTCGCCGATCGGCCGCCTTCTTCACCGCGGCGCGAGCGAGCAGTCGATACGGCTGTTAATGCTCGCATGCACCGTGTCTATCGGACGGCCGAGGCGACGCTGCGCCGCAGTGTCTCTCTCTCGCTTCTTCTCTCTCTCTCTCTGGGCTGGCATCGGCGGCTGCTGTCAGCCGCATGGAGAAAAAGACAACGGGCTTGCCGTTTCTCCAGCTTCAGCCTCTCCTCGCTACAGCTGCTGCACATCTTCTCGTTTCCTGGCCAACCGGGCGAGGAAAAACCTTTGAGGGAGGTGTACGCAGGAGGGGAAAAACCTTTGAACGAGGTGTGCGTGTATGTGTGTGTGTGTGTGTGCGCGTGTGTAAGACGTTGCGCGTCGAGTCGTCACTCGCCACGACCGCCGTGGATTCGTATTTCGCATTTTTCTATGTGACGTGCAATTTGCCATGTTACAAGGTTCATTAAGAGCGCGCTTCGCCGAAACATGAAATTGGTCAGATACGGTGGTCAATTAATTAAACGCCAAGAAATAGATTACGATACTTTCGCTGCACTTCGCAGCTATGAAAAAAAATTCCTTGATATGTAACCATTCTCAGTGGTTGCTAGAGTAAGGATTCTTAACGAAAAGTTGCGACAGACACTTTCTTAGTACTCCGCCGAGTTAGAACCTTCCTTAATGGAAGCTTGAGTTGTAGACGTATATATTTGAGTGTGACGCATATCAGTATAATGGAGACTGTTATACGTTTACATAAAAAAAAATTTAATAATATTTCTTATAAAATAAACAATTGAATTACCAATAGTGCAGCCACACGTATATAATAATCAATAATAAAAATTTATGTTTGAATTAATAGCAAGTACCAAGAAATATTGACAAGAAAACGTTTCTACAGAGTTATGGAAACGTATAAATGTTATACTTGTAAAGTAACGTTACAAAAATAGTTTGGATACCATATCAGAAAACAAACATTTATTAGAAACATAATTATCATTGTACATATAAACTTTCCATGACGGTTTAATAATGTTTTGGGACATGTGTAGCACTCAATCTCAAAATAACAGCTGGTGTAGCCTTATGTTTCAAATGAAAGATTTTATAAGCATTTCCCAAGCGTCTTTTGCTATCTAGTAAATAATTGTTAAAGAATGGCATGTTTATAATATTCACGCTTTTATTTCATTTTCAGGTTCGCAGTATTTGCATTAGGCTCTTCTGCATATCCTAATTTTTGTGCTTTTGGCCGATATGTTGACAATTTACTTGGTGAGTTAGGCGGAGAACGTCTACTTTATTTATCCCAAGGTGATGAAATGTGTGGACAAGAACAAGCTTTCCGAGAATGGGCAGTTAATGTATTTAATGTAAGTATAAATTAACACTAAAATTATAATTTTGAAGTATTGTTACCACTTACCACGATTTTGTTTTTGCCTTGTATTCTAATTTGTTATTCTTTAAATTTTATTTATAATGAATAATGAACAATTTAAAATAATATTTTGCAACTTTAAGATACTCTTTAACCCATTAAGTCCCAGCGGGACACGTTTTTTCGTTTTTTTTCAGCCTCCATAAAATCAACGAAAACGTTCTCAGAAATAATTCAAATAAATCAATATCAACGTATTTTTTTATGAACTTTTCGAATCCGCTGTCAGTTTTTAAGAAAAATACAATTTTAACAGGTTATGTTTGATTTTTAGCGAAAATTTGTGTTTTTTAACAATTCTATTTTCAAAAAATCAATATTTTAAGGCCGAAATCGATGAGAATTATGATTGCAAAGTAAATAGAAGGTGTTCTCGACCTTTCTGATTTAATGTTGACCACATTTTATATTGCGATTCTAAATTGCCGATTTCAAAATGGCGCCTCACAGACTAAAATTGTTATGAAATGTATTTGGTGTATATAAAATGAAGTTTCTTATATATTCACGTGAAAATATATCAAGGGGTGTTTTTGGTGTCGCTGATTACGAATCAAAGGTCAGATTTTGAAAATTGAAAATGGCGGATCCAAGCTGGCGGACAAAACAAACAAAATTACACGTATTTGAACAGAAATTTGTACTGAGGTGCTTTTGGTGACGCTGAATACAAATCCGAGGTCAGATTTGGAAAATTCAAAATGGCGGATCCAAGATGGCAGTCAATAACTAAAATTTGAACGTTTTGCACACGAATAAGTCAATAAGTACGTTTCTTAGCCGTCAAAACTAATTTCCGTTGCCCAGCTCTCACCTCTTGACGGTGAACGTACAAGAGAGCTTCTTTTTGTTTTTTTTACTTTTTATATATTTTTATTTTTTTATATTTATTTATTTATTTATTTAAAACCAGAAAGAATCACACATTTGTGAAACCCTGCAGAGGTAAACGTAGTTACCTATACGCAGGTCCGGTATGCATAATATAAAAATAAAAAATACATATGTATATACTTAAAACTAACTTAAAGCTCGCACCTAAACTTTAAAGTTATAACAATAACATTTATATAAAAAAAAAATGTCGATTATGTACAATAACAGTAATATATATATATCAGAGCAGATGTAAGATAGATCAATTTTAAATTCTTAATTATCTATAATCCATTTTTTTAACAATTTTATATGCTTAATTTTGTCTATATTTAGAGTCTCAAACTCATTTGGTAAATTGTTAAAAGTTACAATTGCTTGTTTATAATTATTTTTGTCGCTAATTCTTTTTTTATTTTTAGGTATAATTAAATTTTTCTTTCTAGTTATACTGGATGAAGGGAGATATCGGTTTCTTAGATGTGTAATGATACTTTAATGCCTCAAAAGTAAATAGTTGATTCAAATTCATAGGGTTATCTTTAATGATAAAATTATTCTTATTGATTATTTTCAAAATTTTTTTCTGTAGGTTTTCCAATAAACCTCTGTTATTTCTATAAGCTCCACCCCAAACTAATATTCCATAACTTATTAAACTATGAAAAAGGCATAGTATATCATTCTTAATGTTTCTATTGGCATTGATTTTGCTATTTTATAAAAAATAAAGACTAGATATTTCGTTTTTTGTATTATGTATTGGACATGTTTGTCCCACTTTAGATTGAAGTCAAATACTATTCCCAAATATTTGCAGTTTTCTTTGCTATATTTCTATCCTTAATTTTTATATTTATTTTGGGTGGAACACTATCTCTATAGTTACCATAAGTCATAAAAACAGTCTTGTTAACATTTAGAGATAATTTATTTACTGCTAACCACTTATCAATTTTTATTAAATACTTATTCATCGTTTCTTGGGCTTCGCTCCAAGTATCACCAGTTGCTATTATTGCAGTGTCATCTGCATATGACAGTATTGCATCTAGGGGAATCTCTTTCAAGATATCATTAATATATAGTATAAAAAATAGAGGTCCTAATATTGTACCTTGTCGAACATATAGCTTGAAATGAGATCCAACGCCTTTCCTCTTATTCCAAAACAATAAAGTTTGTCTATCAATATTTTGTGGTCTACTGTGTCAAAAGCTTTCGTTAAATCTAGAAAAGTTATGAGTATCGGTTTACTTTGATATAAGTTATTGTATAGTATGTTTGTTGTATAATTTAGAGCATTCTTTGTACCTACTTTTTTCATGAAAAAAAATTGATGTTCAGATATTATATTGCTCTTTTCAATAAAACCAAAAATTCTGTTATATATAATTCTTTCAAAAATTTTAGCTACATTGGATATTAATGAAATTGGTCTATAATTTGATACATTATGCTTCTCTCCAGACTTATATATGTGAACAACTTCCGCCTTTTTTAGTGCATCAGGCCAGACAGCTTTTTCTATACAAGAATTAAAAATATGCGCTAAAGGTTCAGCAATGTTGTTGCAAATTACTTTTAGAGTTCTGGCATTTATTTTGTCAACTTCTCCATTTTTTAATTTCAAAGTATTAATAATATTTGTTACCTCATCTTCATTAGTTGGTTTTAAAAAGATGGAATTTGTGTTCATATCTGGTAGTTTTAAATTAGCATTTGCATATTTATCAATTTTCACACTTAATTTTTGACCTATTTCACAAAAATACTTGTTCATGTTATTAGTTATTAAGGCTTTATCTCTAATTTACTCATTATTAACTTTAATATAACTAATAGTATCATTAGATTTCATTCTTTTCCCTATTTTGGTATTTATAATTTCCCAGAGTTTTTTGGGACTATTTGCAATATTTTGGATCAGGCTTCTATCGTATTTAACTTTGTCATCCACAATTACCTTCCCTAATATTTTGGCATATCTTTGATACTGGATTTTGAGTTGATCATTTTGCCGGTCCATTTGCCATACATTCTACAGAAATTCTTTAGTTTTATACGATTTTATTATGGCATCTGTAATCCTGTTTTTCGTTCGTTTCTTAGTGACTTTTCCCTTTTTTATTTTTGCCAATTCAACGCATTGCTTGATTTCTCTTAATAGTTTTTCTGTGGCTATGTTAGGATTATGTATTGATATAGTTTCATTCCAGTCTTAGCTATTTTCCTTAATTTTCCTTAATTTTCTTTATAAAAAATTATTAAGCAAATAGATAACAAATTTGTAATTTTGAAAAACTAAAAGTGGCAATCGATTCTACGGAAAAAATCATGAAGAAAACCTTAGTGACGTTTTCCTGTCAGACTTCAAATTGTTAGTGTAAAAAAGGTATAAATAAATACAAATTGAGGATATCTAAATTTGAACAGTGTTGTAGTTGGAACCCTATTGAAAATGATCATATGTGAACACATATGTTAAATGATACGATGATCTCATGTTAAGTCATATGCTTATCATATGATAATCATATGGTTCATCATATGTGCAATCATATGTAAGATCATATGATAATCATATAATCATCATATGATATATAATATGCCGTTATAGACCCATTTTCTCATATGATAATCATATGATAATACATGTGATTATTATATGATCTGGCATATTATTTGACATATGATTACCACATGATGTGGCATATGATTTGATATAAAATATTACTGAAAAATATAAAAAGTAATAACAAATTTAATTATATCATAAATGTAAAATAAATTGTAAAATAGAATAAGTTTTAGATTAATAAATTAGGACAAGAAAGGGGATAGGATATGAAGACGCACGACGTATATAAAATGTAACAATATATTTAATAAAATAATTTATTATATATAATTTAATTATACTTTACAGACCATAAATGAATGTTATGTAAATTTGATGTATATAATAATCATCGTTTAATAATAATAACATTTTTTGCATAAAAAATAAATTAAAAAAGGACATTATACTTTTATGATTAGATAAAATAACCTTTATTCATTCTCATTATTTATTTTTCGCTCTCTTAATTTTCTGAAGTAGTTGACACGATGATATGAAAATAATTTTTTTTCTGTCTTAACATTCGTTTTACATATTGATTATTAAGATACATATTTACAATACAATAATGCTTGAACTATAAAGTAAAAAATTTAATAAAAGTAAAGATTAGGTACCGGAATAATGTATTTGGATGAATCAGTTTTAACAAATATGCAAACTCTACTGATATCATTAGTTGGCACATATATTATTTCATCTTCCATTTTTACAATTTCTTTAATTGTACAACAAGAATGTATCTTTGCTCTGGTCTTTATAACTTGACATGTAGTTATTTCAATTTTGTTATCTACGTCAACTAAAAAGTTGTTTATTTTAATGAATCGTTCATCTCTTAATTGGGCGAAACAGTTACATGATCGATGATTCATTTTTTCGCAAGACGTAAATAGACAACCTTCATGAACCATTTTTCTAAATACTTTTGTATTTCTTGATACATTAAAAGTACTCAATGAATAAGTATCGATAATTCTTTCTTTACCAAAGTATGAAATGGACGAAAGCTTGAAAACGTTAATAGCATTTGGTGAAGAGATATTCGTGCAGTAGTATATCACTGATTCGGACGCATTTGGATACACCAATAGTTCCAGTGTTTGTGTGAATCGCTGGAGATTGATATGTCGAATTATTTGTAAAATTACACCTTTCGCGCTTTTGATAGCAGAAAGTAATTGATGATTGGCAGACTCGAAAGCAAAAGCGGAATGAGCCCATAGAGGACCCCAATCCGCAATACTTTTAGCAATATGTTGCAATTGATGAACGTTGTAGGTCATGGATTTCAACGAATAATGCTCTGCAGTCTGCGCAACGAAAGCATTTAACAGCCTATCAATATTGTTTAACTGATCATATGTAATGTCAGCTTGTAATGAAAGATGCAGACTTTCAACAAATAATGACCAGTGCTTCAAAACTTTCACTGATTGTATCACTAAACCTAAGAGAGGTAAACTATAATACAATACCCAATTCTCCCATTCACGACATTTCCAATTTCCGCGATCAGTTATGTCTCTTGATAATCTACTTATTTGATGAGGTGCTTTAATTTGGGAAAGTAACTGATTAAGAAAATGAATATCATTATCTGTTATCATATCTAAAAAATATTCTGTAAATTGTTTAGCTACACCTGCTAACATACAATGCATGTAATCTGGGCTAAAACTTGTAATAATATTGAATCCATTCAAATTTAACAGAGGTGATGCATATTTAACACCTCGTACCCGAAGTGAAGTTTCAAGAGCTCTTTGAGCGTACATGACTGTGCTCTCTTTAGTGCGTAATGGTGCCGGTGGATCAAGGAACGGGTACCTCATACTGCCTTCGTAATAAATTCCGGGATGTTCGCACCAGTCACAACCATATTTCGCGTTGAATTGGCTCGTACCATTCATGGGAGCTCGAGCAGAAGTATCGACGCATGCTGTGAGTATATATAATTTTACGGAAATTAACCTGCCTTTTATTTTACAAGGAATACCAATTTGTGTTAGAAGATTAATTTGCTCAACAAATTTTTCAAGAATTACAGTCATTTCTGGCTTACTATTTCCAAACCACATACCTGTGACGATTAAATTATTAAAACGACACTTCATAGGTAATTCATTCAACATAAAATATATCGGCCAAATAGAATAATTTGAGCACTTGAATATCGGGGCGCCATCCGTATTTAATATTGCAGTTACGTATGTATGTCGATCTCCAGAAGATAACGTTTTGACAAATTGTCGATAAGCTTTTCCATCGTAGATATCTTTCACGTGATCTCTTTCGTGAGTTCTTTCATTTATTACGTGATCGTAATAATTTTCATTATTTTGCAGATAATCACATACTGAGTCAGATGGATCAATAAGTATAAAAAACGATGGATCCGAAAAATTACAGAGATTGAATTCAATGTTACAATTCTGACAAATGACTAATTTTTCTTTATCGAACACACCTAAATAATTTGAACATTTGATACACACGCTATGAAAAGTACACTTCACATTTTTATCATGATTACATAATTTATTGATCATATATCTCGTTTCAGGCAAAACCTTGTCATCAAATAATTTATTAATTAATTGAAATAACCCAGTCATAGCTGTAAATGTAAATTGATTAGCCAGAGATAATTTTAACGCCATTAAAAGTATCTCTCCTGGACTTTTATTAGTTTCTAAATTAATCGCTCTAAAAATCTTTTCTGATTTAATAAATTATTTACCCGACTCGGCTGTTCGCTTTTTCTTCGCAAAATACCAAGAAGATCTTCCTCATCGCTACTAAATAGTTCATCTTCTAATGGTGATTGAGAATAATTAGCAGATGATTCCTAAAAGTAAAATAATACATTGCTGAAGTATATGTTTAAGTAAGAAAATTACGCGCGGCGAGCAAACATGCGTGTTTGTGTATGAACAAACATATCTGTTTATTCACAAATGCTTATTTCTGTTCAGAATTGTTTAAATTCGTTCAAAACTGTTTAAAAACTGTATAATTTTGTCATACATTTATAAATATTAATCCCTAGGTAATCAAAATTTATAAACATTTTTAAATTATTTTGAAAATTTATTAACAATTTTAAACAATAGTAACTAAAAATAACTATAAATAAGTAAAATAAACAATTTGCTTTTCAAAAAACACAATAATTTATAAATGAAATTCAGAATTATTTGATATATTATTTACAAATAATTATAAATAAATTTCAGATATCTGTTAATGCAGTTGTTACGTCTGTGACGTATCTCCGAAATCAAATAAACATTCATTTTTTTTCATCAGTAATTTTCTGACCCACAAATGATGTGATTGCGATTTTCTGCATTTCGGCTACGCAACTTCATGACGTAGCGAGCCAGAGACCTTGCGAAAGAATACGCGCGTCGCATTTTTGTTAAGAGTCAGCATTTTTTAGTTGCGAGAGAAATGACCGACTTACAATTTGAAATCGAAAGTTTTGTATTTCCTTAAATTGCTTTCTTAAATTGTTTAAAAAAGATGATCTCGATCATCTTTAACCTAATTGAAAAGACTAATAAATACAGCGTAACGCGCCAACAAAATTTAGTCATCGTGAAAAGATCGCGAGCTCCGTACACTCCGATCGACAAAAGGAGTAGCTGTTATTTTATACAGGCCAATACGAGCCCTTTAGCAGCTTACAGAAAAATACTTATATCTATAAAAGCAATAATCTATTGGTATTCATTAGCCACGGAGCAACGTATTTATTACGCATATTAATCGGACAGATCGAATATAGTTACTTGTAAAAATCAATTTCAATTCTATTGTAAAATTAAAAAAACAAATAAATATTGGAATAGCAGTTATTCATTTCGAGAACCTACACCTACAGGAAAAAGGTAATATAATCAAAATATATCTAATCATCAAATATAAGAATAAATTCCTTGAATTTCAAGACTTAACACAGTCATACACCCAAAAATTTTCAAAAAATCATTTTTTAATTATATATGTTATTTTGAACCTAAAAAAAATGAGTTTGGATCAAAAAATTTGAGATGATATGTCTAAAAGGGCTTACTATCTAAAATGACGAGAAAATTGATTTTGTTTTTTGTTTTTGGTTTTTTTTATATGCTTCTGATAGGAAAACCTTTATTTAAATGTTATTTAAAATATAAAGAAAATATTATTTAAGTCATATTAGTATAAAAAACAGAAGAAGGAATTAAATTTATGTACGAGATTTATTATAAAAATAAAATAAACTATATTGTGGAATTTTAAATCCAATGAAATCGTCTGACAATTTTACATTTCTGTTCTTGTAAAGTGACCATTCACAGCTGTGTAAACACAGTTGCACAGCTGACAGTTCATTTAAACAGATACATACATAACTATCAACTATGTGATTTCAATAGTTTGTTATGCAGAGTTTTTTTTTCTTAGTGTTTGATTATTTGCATTAGTAAGTGAATTTAGGAGTGAAAATTTAATGTATTATATGTGAAGGGTTTATACCTAAAAAGTCAATATCAATCTGAGCTCTTTAATTAATAGGGCTGTTCATTCCAACTTTCTATTTATCAAAAATGGTTTTATGTATCGAATTGAAATTTGCAAAGAATAGAATTTAGTATGATTTTTAATCGTAATTTTATAATTATTGTAGTTTTGGCACACTAAAGAATAAGCTTCTGTATTTTATTGACTATGTTCAGTAACATGGTTAGCTGTATTGTCAGATAGGTTTGGAAAAAGCATCAGCTGAATAATTCAGTAGCTATTTACCAAACTTAATATCTATGTGGATATATGGTACGCGTACATAGATATTGAGTTTGGTAAATAGCTACTGAATTATTCAGCTCATGTTCTTTCAAAAACATTATTAAAATACCTATCTGACAATACAGCTAACCATGTTACTAACCTTCACATGGGAAACCAGTTAACGATTACCAAGTGGGACAGAACTATATTTGTGTCTATCATACATAACGTTTTCTGTTGTTATTTTAATTGTAACCTAATTATAAATACTAAAAAAACTCAATGAATATCATATTTTCTTATTTATGTTCCATAATTCTATAATAAGAAATAATAACTTATATCAATGTCTTAGTAATAAGAACCAAGTCAACATAATAAATTTTGGAAAATGAGACAGTACAAAATAAATTTTTATATTAATAAAAAAAAAGTACACATAAAAGTGTGCCAAAAATTATTAATTTAAATACTGTAAACGATATCTTTGTTGCATGGTGTAATTATTGTATTTATTATTAAATATTACTTACATCTATTGATAATTTGTTATATAAACCATTTGCCTTATCTGTTTTCATTGTTCGACAAAAATGGGAAATACTGTATACAGACTAGAATAGAGAATTAGATAAATTTATTGAATAATTTTTTGTCATTATAAAAATAAATTCTCAATTACCTTTGGTGAATTACTTATAGGAGATAAATTTTCATTGTCGTCTCTGTCATCCAACATATGAAAAGAAAATTCTTTGATTTCTTGTGAAAAATCATCAACCTCGACTGTACTTTCATCATTAAAATTATTGTCAGAAGAGGTTGCTGAGATTTTTTCTGATGATCTTTCTTCTCCATGTTCCTGAAAAAAAACTGCTTTTAATAACATATACAAAATTATTTTAATATTTCTTTTGATCTTCATTTTTTTTTTCCTTACTTCATTCTCTATTCTCTTTAATTTCTTTTTAGCATATTTTGTTAACTTTGCATCTTCATCGTAGAAATAACTTTTCCTCTTATTAATTTCCATTTTCAATTAAATAATTAAATCAATAATTTCGGTTTCTATTGTTTGTCTTCTATTATTTTACTTTTATCTAAGGTTATAATATTGTAGCGTAAAACTTTTCCGTAAAATCGTTAAGTTGCCCATAGGATCCTTTTATTTCGTACTCGAAGCCCCGTCCACTTCACAGTTATTGATAATTTTAATGTTTACGTCCTTTCCACATGGAAGTGCGTCATGCGCCGTGCGCCATGTCGTGTGCCGCGTTCCGATCGCTTGAATACAGCAACTCTATGCTGATTGGTTAATTCTATTTTGCCATCTAGTTTCGTCAAAGGAATACACGTGGAAAGGACGTTACAAGTACATTGAATAGTTTATGATTGTAAGTAATTCAGCCTATTTCCGATTTAAATCAGTATAAGTAATTATGAGATTGTAATGAATAATAATAAAAAGTTAAAAATAAAAATTAGGGTTTACTGTATGGGTTAATATTACTATATGTACGAGGGACAAGTAAACACAGCAGGAACAAGAGGCGTTACGGTTATGTACGGGTACATACTGCAACGTGGTGATAACCCCGGAACAAAAAAAAAGACCAAGAGGCCGTACGCATCTATGTCTATTTCTTTTTTCTCTGTTATAAGCCATTATAAGTTCAATTTACCTAAAACGAAAATAGACTAAATTATTTTTAATAATAAACTAAATGTATCGTACATTATCTAGCTGGTATGGGACATCCTATCTGTCCAGTAACTCCTATTTGGCACATGGTAGACGCTTTGATCCCACATCACAACATTGTAGAAATACTTTATACGTAAATATAGACTTTCAAATTGCGAAAAATGGTCACGTGGTCACGACATGACTCTTACGATGCTCGATCAGCCCGATACGGATATGAATAACAATAATACATTTAGTGAACGTGATATTAATTAATATACAATCAGTAATTAACATACGTGATATTAATTAATGTACAGTACAATATACAGTGATATTAATTAATATAAGTCAAGAGAAAAAAGTATATTTAAAAGTGATATCTACCTGAATAGTAAATTATCTATTCAACATGGGCGTTTCATACGCAGAAATCATGTATTTAAAATTGGCCAATAAGTTTTTTACTGTGCCAATCAGCCATATTAAAGAATCAAAAGATTGCATTAATCATATTGAACCAAACAATGATAAAGATTTTAATAGTAAACAAGTTTATTTTTGTAAATACATTGTGCCATGTGAACCAGACTGTGGAAAATCGCATCAATGTTACGAGTACAATCCATGTTTCATATTTTTTTTAGGAGGTGAGTATATGTTTTTATAAAATATTCAATTTCTGTTAAATCCATTAATACTTTGTGCTTTCTCAAAGAGAAAGATTTGCCACTACTAAATCATTCTCCAATATTATTTATTTTTATTTTATTATACAGAATCAGAAGAGGATGTCAATAAAAAATCTGCAAACGGAGGGCGGCACATTATACCAAAATTGACATCAGATGAATTTGTGAAGTCACAAAAATCTACAGCTCAAGAAAAGAAGAAACTAAATGATAAGTCTGTAAGTATATATTACATACGTTCATAAGTACATTCCTTGAAATGCATTATTTTCAATACTTCTGTCGTTTACAGTTCATATTCTTTATTATAGTTTTACAATATTAAGAGTAAGAAAAGTAACTAAACTATAATTTATAAAATTTTAGTATTTTCTCAATTAAGTATTCCTTCTAATATTTTGATACTTACAGTATTTAGATATCTCTCAACACAATAATTTTCCTCCAATTATTAACCCTACATAGATTTATAGTAAAGTAATGTAGGTCATATTTTTAATATGAAACAAAGAACATACGTATGAAAATCTAATAATACTATTAAGACTTTAATTCGACATTTATAGCCATAGTTTTTAATCCTAAGAAAATAGTTTAATAATAAATTCATTTTTAGTTTTGCACAATTTTTTTATATCCTTTAATTATCTTTTGTTGCAGTTTAAGAAAAATATGAAGCAAAAAAAAGATGCGATTATTAGTAAAAGAAGTTCTGATGTTTTAAACAAATACAAAAATACTCTAAAGAGTATAGTTGATGATAGTAATGTATCGGATGAGGATACAGAAGTTTCTCAACTTACGCAAGCATCCCAACAAAAAAAATCAAAATTTGATAAAAAACGTTCCTTGCAAGTAAAAGTACAAAATATAGGTTAGTAAATTTAATTTTTTTATGTTTTTTACATTATATATTTTTTTAATTTATACTGTTATTGGTAATTAAAAATTCAGTATTAAGATAAAATCATTACCTAAAATTTTTAAATAAACATAAGTTCTGGCAAAATAATTAATAAAAATAACTTATTTATTCGTCCATGAATAAAAATAAAACAATTTACTATAATGTAAATTTTTTGTTGCATAGGTATTATTGGTAATAGTTCATCTCAGGATACAAATAGTAAGCTCAAGAAAAGTGTCTTTGCACAGCAGAAAACTTTTTCATTATTACATCTTGGTTCTACTGCAAAAATACCTATGTCACCAGTGGAACATAGTAATAATAATGCTTTTGTTGAAAGTCCTAGCAGAAATTCTCAAGACAGAAATCCTAATGAAGTTGAAAGAAGGCCCAGTCAACATGGAAGTCGTATTCGTGAGACAAGCCATATTGGTGAAACAAACCATAGTTGTGAGAGAAGTCCAACTTATGATAGAAGTCCTAGTCGTGATAGAAGTCCTATTCATAATAGAAGTCATAGTCGTAGCGGAGATCGTTCTTCCCCCAGCAGGAGTGATGACGAACCTTTTGGTAACGGAATCAATAATAATGTACAAGATATGCTGAAAGGTGAGTAATAAATATTAAAAAGTGTTTAAAATGTATTTAAATATTTGTAAATTAATGTAAAAACCTGGATATAAATAGCTAATATTTTCATTAATGCACAGTTATTTACACTTTCATACAGTTTTTTACAAGTATTATGAATTATTTATATTTACTATAAGATTTATTTCAATTACTTACATTAAAATAGTTATTTTAAACAAAACCTATCATTTTTTTTAAAGAAATTAGATTACATGTATCGTTGATAAAATTGTATAATATACATATCGATATTAATATGACTTGCATATGAAATATTTTGTTTTATTTGGATCAACTAAACAGTAAATTCATTACTATTTTACATTTTAATGTAATTAATAATTAAATAATACTTACTGTAATCAAGGTCATACAAAAAAATGGATAGATACCCTCATTATCGAAGCCATTGAATATTATGAAGAAGGTGAAGGTCAAGGAGATCGCCGAAAACGATATCAGACAAATGAGAATAACAAGGTAGGAACTACATGCACGAGCCCATTCGCATGCACACACACACGCTCACACTTTAGAGGGGATGTACGCACACACTCATGCACAAGTATTAATGTACCATTAATATATTTCAGATTCATCTTGGAAACATTGGACACGATATTGAAATGGCACCCATGAGATGGAATCTACTACAATCTGAAGCCAGTCCTTCAATCTTTATAAGAACACTTAGTTGTAAAATTTGGACGCCCTTTGAGCTCGTTAACAGAGCCGTTGACATTACCAAAATTCACAACCTCAATAAAATTCCGGGAAGGTCTCCAGTAAAACAGTTAGAAAGAAATCGATTGCAGCTTCTAATAAGTAAATATACCTTTATTAATTATTTGTCTGTTATTCAGATATGAGGAAAAGGCCACAAAATTAATTTTTCATATTGCAATTATAGGTATCTTTTGGGACTACTTGGAAACTAAGAAAAAAAAATATACCTTGCCTGAAAGAATGGCCGAATTAAGGAATGCAACAAAGTACTTAACTGCAAAAATTAGAGACTTAAGAGAGGAGGAATTGTTCCACGTACGAAATAGAAATACTAGAAGACAATTAGATCTTTAGGAATCTCGAGTCACTTGAATTTAAGTTTTTATTTAATTTTGAATTTAATGTTACATGAATTGTGATAAGCAAAGCATGTTTTTCTTTATTACAAAGTTTAGTTTGAAGTGATTTTATAGTTTCTAGATTAAGGTATTTATTTCAGTGGCTTTAATAATCTGCTTTAGAAAGTTTAAATATGTTAATTAGTCAAACTGAATATGAATAATACTAATTAATTCACTTAAACAATTTTCTAAGTATTGTTTAAATATAGGCCAAAGTTAAAATATTAACGAAATTCGACATTTGTTTAATCTCAAAATTAGGTTATACTTTGTTTTTGTTTTCAAAAGATCAGTAATTTGAAATAACTTTTTTTTTCTATTGCTAAAATACTAGCGAGGACTGATATTTAATGTCAGAGATGGATGTATTAAGTAAAAAATATTATTAATATTTGCTTAAAAAAGGGACTCCGATTATGTTTGATTGTACTAACTTGTTTTTATTTTTGGATTAGTAATTTGAAATAACTTTTTTTTTGTATTGCTAAAATACTAGCGAAGAGTGATATTTAATGTGACAAGAAGGATCAGTATTAAGTAAAAAATGTTATTAATATTTGTTTTAAAAAAGGACTTCGATTATGTTTGATTGTAATAATTTGTTTTTATTTTTGGATCAGTAATTTGAAATAACTTTTCCTTTTCTATTGCTAAAATACTAGCAAGGACTGATATTTTTATCAATATTCGATTATATTTGATTGTACTAATTAAGTAAACGTTGATTATTTTTATTGTAAAATAAACGTTGATTACTTGTACTTAACGGTGCAAACTTCGCCTGTAAAAGTGTTCATTACTTTCAATAAAATATAACATTTATTTAAATCCTTCTAGCCTAATTCATTGATCTAAAATTTACTTTATTTTACAGTTTATTTTGAATTCACGATTTCATTATATTTTTATTGCTTTTTCTATTTTTCAATAATATTTTATGTCTTATCGCATGCCGTATCATATGATAATCATATGCCATATCATATATCATGTCATGCAATAATAATATGTCACATCATATGTATCATCATCTGAATATCATATGAGAAAGTGGGTCTATAATAGCATATTAGTTATCATATGATTATCATATGATATGATACGTGATTGCACATATGATAAAACACATGATTATCATATGATAAAGCATATGATTTAACATGAGATCATTGTATGATTTAACATATGTGTTCACATATGATCATTTTCAATAGGGAAGACTTAAAACCGCGCATAGTGTATTTATGTATGCCGTATGTATAGATATACTGTATCTTGTAACACCAACTGTTGATGTTACAATATTTCAATTCTCACCTGCCCCAGGCAAAGGCTTAGTTGCGTCTTATCGCCATGCCTCTCTCGCATCTTCCAGTTCTCGGCTGTCTCTCTCGCCTCGTATCGCCATTTGGACAAATGTACCTCATCCATGACGTTGGGGGTAGCCGCAGAGGGCCTTCGCTAACGTCAACCACAGGGCTCTATAAGCCGCATCTCGCGAAGCGCATTCGCGCTAGAGCGCCGGTCGACAAGGCATCGGCAGTCATTGGCGTACGCATCATCATAGACGAGAGAGAGAGAGAGACCCGACTATTTAATTAATAAAGTGTTTTATTTTTATATATTTAAATCGATGTTTCGCATCACATTTCATTTACGCATCTTCCGAAATTGTCTTTCCCCTTTCCCCCCTTCGTATAAATTCCCTTAATGAAATCCATACCTTAAAAATGGCGCTGCCAACGTGAGGTCCCGGAAAGCCGGAATGATGGTGTATGCGAAGCGGTATAAAAAAAATCGTAACTAGGAAGTGTGCCCAGGCGGAGTCACCTCGTAGCTGGAAATAATTAGTCACTTCGAATCATCATATTATAATAGCATCGTATTTCGAACTCTCGTAATTTTGCTCGACGCTCGACACGCGCACTCATATATATATATATATATATATATATATATATGTATATGTAGACATCATTTTTCGCGTTTGTGTGTGCACGCAGAAGAAAATTTGACACGCTAGCGGCCATTTGTGGCATAGCGTCGTCGTCGATAATTTAAAGGTGTTTGTCGTGTGACATATCGATATAACACATTGTTCCAGAATATGGTAACATTTTGAATTATCTTTTCTTGTGCAAACATGTATAGTATTCACATATACATATATAACCATGTATATCTATACTTTTCTATGTCCCCTCCACTATTCTACCCACCTACCGCTACACTATCGTTTTCCCCCGCTATCGAACATCCAATTGTACACCCTGTAATTTTCCCCTCTGTAACGACATTTTTACCTATATCTTTTTTTAGCATGAGTTTTTTTGCTAGATATTTCTTGCTAGTTAAAATAAAATTTCTGTAATGAGAACATTCTACACGTAAAATTGAAAGATAAAATGTGTCGAGAACTCGTAAATACGAGACACGACAACAGCGAGTGTGAAACTTGGCATTGTTTACATTGGGTGATTAACGCTCAGTGACATAGGAGAAAATACTTTTATGTATTAGAAGAAATTTCATAGTTTGCTGAATGTTACAGAAATTTTAATACTAGAAAATAATTTAAAGCCCTGCTGAACCCGAATTGATTAAGTATTGAAATTCTTGTATATTAACAATTGGGAATACACTGTTAAAATTTTGAACTTTAAATAATCGGACTATTGGCTACTCAAAATTTGACATATTTCTAAAATCGCTTTATTTGCCATTACACTTTTATATTGCCCTCTACACTTTTCCCTAATAATACAATAATTTTCCCCCTGCTTGGTTTGAGTTTTGAAAGGAGTTTTGCCATTTTTGCATGAAAATAACATTTCGTAATTCAACAATAGTGAGAACATCTTATTTGCCACGAGGAATTACCAAATGATATTGTACATAGAATTTTGTTAAAAAGGAGGTAAAATATTGAAAGTAGATATTCAATATTTAAACCTTTAAAATCAAGAATTTAAGTCGGCCAGGAAATAATACATTTGAGAAATAAATACGACAGCATCGAGTGTGAACTTCGCAATGTTTACATTAAGGGAGTAGTGCCTAGAGCACACAATAGAATATTCGTACGATTAAATATAACTAACATGATTTTGAGGATTACTTATTGAAATTGTAATGTTGAATATTTTCGAAATTCAAAGTCGAGATTGTTTTACAATAACAATATCAATGGTTGAAACATCAAATTTAATAATAAAACAATAGTGATAAATATTTGGAAATAAATAACAATTTTTATATAACTATATAAATGAAAATTGGTTTTGGAATAAACAAATAAACAATAATAAACAAAATATTATTTAAAACAATTTTTGTAATTAAATAACATTTGTTGTGATTTGAATTTCGATTTTTTTTTTGAGGTAATTACATATTGTATGTACAACTTACAATTAGAATAATTGAAGCTACTCAGTATACAATTTAAGTAGAATATTATTTTTTTTTCTTGAAGTATTGGGAAACATTAAAATTGTTGATAGATGTTAAGGTAATTTGGATTGAAAATATAATTACTTCCGCAAATAAAAGAATTTTTTTTGTAATTAAATTAAAAATTCGTGAACCTGATAAAATTTATTCTGTGTGTATGCCTACCGATCGTCCCTACAATTTGTATATCGCAACATTGCCAGTATTTGATCGTATCGTATAGGACTACGTCAGCTGATTAATAAGCAGTGCTGGCTTCTTAAAAAAACCTTGCTTTTATTTTTTTGTACAGTGGTACATTTGTTTGAAACTTTAAGTATAGTAAACAAATGCAGTGATATTACAAGAAAATTTATAAAAATTTCTTTTTGTAATTAATTAGTATTCGAATAAACTGTGTTGGACATTGGAATTATTTCATATTGGTATTAACAAAATTTTAGACATCGGAATTATTCCGTAGTGGTATTAACAAAATTTTGGAAATTGGAATTTTTTTTGGGAATAAACAAATTCTTTTGATATTGGAATTATTTAGTTTTGGAATAAACAAACAATTATTGTTGGTCTTGTAATTATTTCGGATTGGAATAAACATTATTATTATTATAGTAATTATTTTTGTATTTGAATAAACTAATTTTGACTTTATAATTATTTCATATTTAAGTAAACCAATTTTGGCTTTATAGTTATTTCGTATTTTAATAAACAAATTTTTATCATTGAAATTTTTTCATATTGGAATAAGAAAAAAAATATTTTTTTCACATGGTGTTAATTTTGTCTTTGATTGAGCGAAGACAAAATTATATATTATAACGGGTAGATGGATTTAGAAAAATACTAAAAAATACGCGCCGGCATCGGGACTTGAACCCGAGCCGTACGGATGACAGTTGAGCGTCTCTACCGCGAGACTACCAACGCACTGTCTCTCAATCGTCCTTTTCTTGATGGTATACAATGATGCCGGTAATACAGTATTCTACTATGCGCGCCGACTAGCCCAAATCCACGATGCGTTACAGCTCCCATCCGAAACGCGAGCTATCGGTCTCCTGATTTTGCCTCGACTGATTGCGAGCGCACTTACGAGGAGGCGCGATGATTCCTCTATGCTCTGACCACGACTTAACGGCGGCCCAGGACTTAACGTCAATTGACAAGGAAGGTACCGCAACTGTAAGTCGCCGATTTGGACGATATTGCAATATGTTGTAGAAATTAAAAAATAAGAGACACGTATTTTTTTTACGTGCTGATAGACACTTTAAGGGGGTGAAATCTACCCCTAAAGTTCACCCTCAAAAACAGTTTTTTTCAAATATTTCAAAAACGAATAAAGCTAGCTTAATGAAACCGACGCCAAAAGTTGTAGAATAAAAAAGCCTTCAAAATAGCATTACTTTCAATTTTAAGGGTAGCAAACCCTATTTTCTTTTTTTCAAGAAAACTAAGCTTTTTTCATCAATTTTCAGCTATAAAAATTACAATAAATTATATATCGCCTCAAAACTGATTCCATTTAAAAGAAAATTAAAAACTAAAGTTGACCTGTCTCGTAGTTTTGGCCAAAATTATTTTTTAGGGGGTAACTATCTCTTATTTATATTTTATTCATTATTTCAGAAATAAATAAAGATACCTTAATAAAACCAACGCTAACAATTTTAAAATAGGAAAGGCTTCAAAACAGCATTACTTTCAATTTTGAGGGTAGCAACCCCTATTTTCTTTTTCAAGAAAACTAAGCTTTTTTCATCAATTTTCAGCTATAAAAATTACAATAAATTATATATCGCCTCAAAACTGATTCCATTTAAAAGAAAATTAAAAAATAAAGTTGACCTGTTTCGTGGTTTTGGCCAAAATTATTTTTAGGGGGTAACTACCCCTTATTTATATTTTGTTCATTATTTCAGAAATAAATAAAGATACCTTAATAAAACCAACGCTAACAATTTTAAATAGGAAAGGCTTCAAAACAGCATTATTTTCAATTTTAAGGGTAGCAACCCCTATTTTTTTTCAAGAAAACTAAGCTTTTCTCATCAATTTTCAGCTATAAAAATTGTAATAAATTATATATCGCCTTAAAACTGATTCCATTTAAAAGAAAATTAAAAAAATAAAGTTGACCTGTCCCGTGCTTTTAACCAAAATTATTTTTTAGGGGGTAAATACCTTAATAAAACTAACGCTAAAAATCTTAAAATTAAAAAGGCCACAAATCTGTATCACTTTCAATTTTAAGGGTAGGAACCCCTATTTTGCTCTTTTTAAGGAAATTAAGAGACTTTATTGACTTCAATGGTGAAACTTATCGATTTTTATCGACTTCTACTAACTTTTTCTAGCAGGGAGGGTAAATGTGTTTATTATTTTTTTCCGAAAAAATTGCGTAAATAATCAAAATTTAGTGAGATTAATTTTTTTTCAAAAAAATAATAAAAATTAAAGTTACGTGTTGCGGAAAAATACAAAATGAAATGATAACTAATGTAAATATGGTTTTAGCTTTAACAACACAAGTTTTATTATTACTATTACTACAAAAAATTTAAAGTATTCTCAAAAAAGTAATTGTTTGTCGAATAGCTCGAGGCATTATGGATCGTAAGTTGTACAATAATGATATTCTTCAAAAAAGTGTTTTAAGCATAAAGATTTTTTACACCACGAACATCTCACAATTGCAATATTATTACAACCATTGATCTCACAATGCGTTGCACAGGAATCTCCGAAACTGAAACTTAAGGGGTCATCGAAATCTCCTGGTCGATTCACAAGATACCCACTTTTATACCACGAATATTTAAATAGATTTTCATATCGTGGAGATGAAAATTGGTTATGAACCAAAGACTGTAATTTAATTATATTATTTCCCAAATGTAAATTTAAGTCTTCGTCTATGAGCAAAACATGGTCTGAAAAATTTTAACATAGTTCTTTCATGTGCGGAGTCCATATACATCTAACGGCTGTATGTTTCCAGTAGTTCCTGTAGGTATCATTTTGAGATGTAGTGTTTTATCGTGTGGCGTAACTTCCTGTACAATCGTTGGACAATGACCACTCCACGAATCAATTAGCAGCATGCTTCTAGGTCCAACTTTAGGAAAATATACCTCTTTTAACCACGCCTTAAAGAGTTCTACAAATTTGGATTTTATTTAAATGTGTCTTCCGAAATAATTAACGTTTTATTTTTAGAAATTAATAGAACGTGATTTTACCTGAATTAAGTTTTCCAGATGTCGAGGATGTAACATATACGTTTGTAGGCACAAACAAATTTTGTGAGACAATTGGTCCAAATTCTCCACTTCGTTCCTTTAATACTAAAAATAATGGTGATAGTAACTTTCCTGTGGCTGAAATTGTCGGCTGTACAGTATAGCTATGAGTTGTTGATGTGACCGACTGTACAAGGCACTGTAATTTCTTTTCTCCTTCAAAAGCAAGAGATCGACCAGAATGCATTTCCAACTGAAAAACAGACTGGTCTGAATTATATGTATTGTCAGCGCCTATTTGATTAATCAATTGTTTGACTTCTGTTACGAATTCTACTTCTTTATTATGCAAATCATTTCTATTTTCTATACTTTTTTTTGTGATAAATTTATTAATTTTTCGAGAAACCATTCTATGGGTGTTTTTAAATTTTGAAAGCCAATGTTTTGAAGCTGTAAATCTTACGTCCTCATTTCCGATTAATTTTCGTGCTTGCAGAGCCCATCTTCTTAAATCGTTGTCATGAATTATTAATCCAGCTTCAGTAGCAGCTTTAAAATTTTCTAGTGTGAAATAGCAAATTCTTGCAATTTTTTCTCGGTAAGTTCCACCTTGATTGATTTGGTGAGCCCAGCGATGTAACTGTGTTTCAGAACTGACTTTCCTGAATCTATTTTGAACTGTTTTAAGCGATAAATTCTTTTCTGTTTTTCCACTTCTCCAATATTCTACAGCCCTTTTTTTGTATTCTAAACTCAATGGTTCTTCATGTCCCGTACATTGATCCGTAGGTAATTCAGGATAGTAAGGAAGTGTATGTAAATCAACATCTTCCACAATACGTGCATCTGTTTTTTTATATTCTTCTTGAAAATCCAACGATTTTTCCATTATAACATCTATGCTATTAGACGATTCCATTAAATCTAACAGTATCATTTGGAAATGGTCTTTTATTTCTATTTCTTTAATATTATAAGGGCTATCTTCAATATCAAGTGTTTGCAAATAGGCAAGCAGCAAATTAATAATATTCAGAGGATTAATTTTCATTTTCAGTGCTAAAATAATCAAACATTTATAAGAATAATTGCATACAATAAAAAGCTGAAAATAAAAAGATTTTTTTAATTTGTATGCGTCACCCCTCTAAACGTTACATTACTATGTTGCGAGAACATAGCTATTTCTCAATGAGGAAGCTTTGTATGTTGTACGTTGTACGCTTTTACTGATGTACGCCATCATGCGACTGATGTCTTTTTACCGGGAAATATTTGTTTAAATATTAAAAAAATACCATATTTTCACAAGATAATAATGTTGCATTTAAAAAGGCGACACATACAAATAAAACAAATATTTATACTTTGGGCCATCCTGTTAAGAATCTATTAAGAATATCGTATCTGTATATTTCTTTACTAAAGCGCTTGATTAAAATGAAAAGAAGGTAATCTCGAGTTTTTTTTTAAATTTGTAAACAGTAATCGGTAAGATGTATTGCACAATGCCAGTTAATTTAGATTTATTAAAATTAAGATTTAGTTATTTAAAATTATTATTTGTATGTCAAATTTATTATTTGTAAAACATCTAATAGTAAAGGAACCGTATACAATTTTGGCTAAAAATTGAATCAGGAGTCTATAATTTTGTTAATAACAGAAAGTAAACAATACAGTATACACAATAAAGTATATTTTGATACATTTTTTAATTTTCGTAAAAATATTAAAAATACTTTATGCACTTATAAATCAGGATCTTTTAAATCTTTAAAATTAAAGAAAAATCAATTTAAACTATTTGTGCTCTATAACGTCAAATGTATCTCCAAAAAATGTAACAATGTACGAAATTGCATACTTTCTAATATTTTCATTAAAAATAACGCAAAATATAATTTTGAAAAGCTGTTATAATTTTATTAAAGCCTATAGACATGTACGAAATTCTTACAATTAATGCATTAGATCTGATATATAAATAGACATTTACCTGTAGTTTTGTAGTGCTGCTGACATTAAAAAAAATGAATTGATGCAATATTACAGCCACAATATTGTAGAAATAACCACTTTCACAAAACAACACTGCACGACTGGAACTCTACCGATTTATAAATACAATGTTTGCCAGCAATATATGAAACTACGAGTTAAATCACCAATCTATAAATATCCACCTCATAATAACATAAAAATAACATTATTTTCTCATTCACAATCAGCGATTACTCTTATTTACTGCATAAAAATCACTTACATCCACGTACACATACGCACACACACATTAATTTTTTTTTAATGCTTTATTTATCACGTATCAAAACGGTACGATTGCCTTTGACGAAGTATTTATAATAATACATAAAATATAATAAAGGGAAGTAAGAACATAATGAACTTCCGGGGATGATTTGCACCCCTTTAAAATGTATTATTCACAGTTAAAAAATATAAATATTTTTCGTTTTTTGGTTCACTACAACATATAAAAGTTTAAATAAACATGTTACTTTTCTTGTGGAATTCAAGTCCAAATTAGTTTTTCGAAAAAACTTTACAATAATCCGTTTAAACAAGTAGTTTAACCAAACTAATTTTGCAAAATTAATGATAAATTAGTATTTCGTATTGCCCGAAAGCGCTAAAATTACATAGCGTTTGTCTGTGTTATTGGTCAAAATTTTATGGTCAATCTTTTCAATGGAATGGTTTTTAAAGAGATATATTTATTGTAATTTTTATAGCTGAAAATTGATAAAAAACTTAATTTCCTTTAATAAAATAGGGGTTGCTACCCTTAAAATTGAAAGTTATGCAGATTTATGGCCTTTTTAATTTTAAGATTTTTAGCGTTAGTTTTATTAATGTATCTTTATTTATTTCTGAAATAATGAACAAAATAGAAATAAGGGGTAGTTACCCCTAAAAAATAATTTTGGTTAAAACCACGGGACAGGTGAACTTTATTTTTTAATTTTCTTTTAAATGGAATCAGTTTTAAGGCGATATATAATTTATTATAATTTTTATAGCTGAAAAATGATGAAAAAAGCTTAGTTGTCTTGAAAAAAAAAATAGGGGTTGCTACCCTTAAAATTGAAATAATGCTGTTTTGAAGCCTTTCTTATTTTAAAATTTTTAGCGTTGGTTTTATTAAGATGTCTTTATTTATTTCTGAAATAATGAACAAAATATAAATAAGGGGTAGTTACCCCCTAAAAAATAATATTGGCCAAAACCACGAGGCAGGTCAACTTTATTTTTTAATTTTCTTTTAAATGAAATCTGTTTTGAGGCGATATATAATTTATTGTAATTTTTATAGCTGAAAATTGATGAGAAAAGCTTAGTTTTCTTGAAAAAAATAGGGGTTGCTACCCTTAAAATTGAAAGTAATGCTGTTTTGAAGGCTTTTTTATTCTACAACTTTTGGCGTTGGTTTCATTAAACTAGCTTTATTCGTTTTTGAAATATTTGAAAAAAACTGTTTTTGAGGGTGAACTTTAGGGGTAGATTTCACCCCCTTAAAGTGTCTATCAGCACGTAAAAAAAAATACGTGTCTCTTATTTTTTAATGTACACGATCTAATTGAACTTACATTCTTTGTTTCGTTGCCAAATCAACATTTTCAAGCATACCAGATAAGTGCTCACTAAGCATCTCTCGAAAAATAGCTCCTGCTACATTTCTATAAAAAAAGTATGGGCCAATTAGATAACCATTCACGATGCCACACCAGACCATTAGACTCCAACGGTGTTGGTTATCAACTTGTCGATACCAATGAGGATTAACCTCTGAGTAATAATGGCAATTGTGTTTATTAAGTTCGCCATTATTTTTGAAAGTAGCTTCCTCGCTAAACATTACAAACCTAAAGAAGTCATTGAAAATATTAAGAAACGATGGTGAGGGTCAACCCAGGATGTAAAAAATCACAACTCAAAGTTTCATTCTAAAATCACAACATTTCGCTAGTCTGCTTTTCTAGCCTCTGAAGAGGCTAGAATAGCAGACTAGCGAAACGTTGCGATTTTAGAATGAAACTTTGAGTTGTGATTTTTTACATCCTGGGTTGACCCTCACCATCGTTTCTTAATATTCTCAATGTACTATGGAGGGTGGATACTACAAAAATTACTAAAGAAGTCATGGTCCTCCTCAATTTTTCGTAAAGCCCAATTACAAAAATTTAAACGCTCTTGATGATCATTGGGAATTAAGGCTTGCACTAATACTATGTGATATGCGTGGAATTTCACTTTTTTGATAATTCTTGAAACAGTTTTAAGAGGAATACCTGTCTCTCTTGAAATGATTCGACAACTTGTGTGCGGATTTAGGTGAATGTAAGCTAAAATTACAAGAACACGTGTATCATTTTCGTCGTATATACGACTTGGACATTGTCGACTTAAGTGGCCATTCTAAGCTCTCAACTTTAGTCTTTGAATGGTTCTGTCATTAGGATATCGCCGATCTGGGTAACGCTCTACATATCGCCTAGTAGCAACTCGGCAACTACCATGACATTCACCGAAAATTGTCAACATATCAACAATTTCAGCTGATGGGTAGTCTGCCATAATTTTTGGCAAAAAATTTTTGTTAAATTGGAAGCAAAATGAAAAATTATAATTAAAACTTAAGTACAAATTATTGAACTGTGGACAATAAAGAGCGGAGACTGCTACTTTAATTTAAATTTTAAGTACTCTTCACTTGAGATTAAGTTCGCAAGCAGAAATCATATCACCAGTGGTCACCTTAGGTAAAAGTTGGTTATTGATAATTATTAGAAGTCACTTACGATGAAAGTTTGTGATTAATGGTTGAATGCGTAGTTTTTGAAATGGATATAATGATCAATTTAAAAATTAGAATGACCTTAAATATTAAATTTCATATTAGGTTGAAGGCCATATTTGAACGTAAAATTTTCCGCTCTTTCCATTTCCGGGGTCAAAAGTGGTGGTTTCTATGCAAAAAATCGATTTGACCTTCAAATAACCTTGATCCTTGACCTCAAGGTCAAAGTGAAGTTGGCCCCCTCCGTACCCTACAACTTTTGTTTGAATCATTTTTTTCTAGAAGACGCCGTTTTAGAAATTTTCGGGTGCGTCAATTAAAATGACACACTATATATATATATACACGGTGACCCATTTTAATCGCCGCACCCGGATTTCTCGGAACCTGAGCCAGATACAGAAAAATGGTTCAGACAAAAGTTATAGGGGACAAAGGGGGCCACATAATGGCGCTAACGTCTTTGACCTTGAACTTGACCTTTGAGGTTGTTTCAAGGTCAAAGTGATTTTTTCATATGGAAACACCTAGTTTTGACCCCGGATTCGGAAAGAGCGGGAAATTTTACGTTCAAAATCATATTGAGAAATTTTTTCCAGGTCATTTCAAGGTCAAATCTAGGTCAAACTCAGAAAAGTCCGTTTAAAATCGTTTTTTCCATGAACCACAGGCTAAGCTGATTCAAATTGATCGTAGGCTTAATAGAGGAATCCACACGCCCAAAACTTACACATCCTAGTAAACAAAACTCAAACTCGCACATCCTAACCCCATACACTTCATGCCCTCACAGCTGAACTGTTACACCGCGGTCCCACAACCATACCCCACACCCCGCAGTCCCATACATCCCTATCCCACGCATGCTAAGCCCATACACCCCAAACCCACACAACCTGAACCGTGAAAAATTTTTCTCAAGGGCAAAATGATTTTTTAACCGAAACTTTAAGATCGTTGAAGCTTCTGTTATAAATGTATTAACCTTACTTTTTGCACTACCCAGAAACAACGACGTGGACGTAGTAAGGATTGTTTCCTTTGGGGTGCTTAATTAAAGTGAGTCCCCTTGCCTCTCACTGGTCGGGGTGCTTGATTATAGTGAGTCCCCTTGCCTCTCACTGTTCCGGGTGCTTGATTATAGTGAGACCCCTCGCCTCTCACTAATGTAAATAAATTTTTATTTAACCTCGAAGCAAGTGTTCGAAATTACGACCATTTGCTCCAAGGCACATAGTCAAACGCCTTTGACTATCTGCTCTTGTAGTGGGTTGTTGCTCAAAAATAGCATTTTCCAAATATCCCCATAAACAAAAGTCTGATGGTGAAGTATGGGATGAAGAAGCAAGCCATTTCACCGTACCTCCTCAACCAATCCATCTAATACTAAAGTGTTTATTAAAAAATGCTGTTATTATGAGCGTGAAATGTGGTGCTGCACTATCCTGCTAGAACCTGAAAAATAAATTTAAAAGAACCATTGACGGAACCTATTTTCTTCGTAGATGTGTCTTTAATGATTATATTATCAAAATTAGTATTTCTGAAATTCGAACGCTACTAATTCACATTATTTACATAAAACAAAAAAATAAAAGGAAGTTTTAGTTTTATTTGCAATTAAAATAAGAAATAATGCTTTATTGAATTGAACACCTTTAATGTTTTAACGATTATTTTATTTTAAAATTTAAAATTAAAAAAGTGTGACAAACGAAGTATTTATGGCAATTACAGTTAGCTAATTAAAGTTACCGTAATTTTCCAATGTTTTTCCTTTTTAGGCGCGACCATATACGGGCGAGCCTTATAGTTATTAATATTTTTGATACCATTTTACTATTTAAATTTAATAGTAATTAAATGATAATTAAATGATAAAATGATAATCGAGTTGTAACTATCCTTGCAATAATTCATCTTGACCCACACATTAGCGCTCGTCAAGTCGAAAGGGAAATTGGTATTCCAAGAAATACTTTTTTAAGAATTATGAAGGTGCTTCAACATCACGCGTTTCATATTACTTTGGTTCAAGAGCTACAGTTTCGGCATTTCCAGCAGCGTATTGTGTTTTGCCAATGGGCTTTACAAATGATAGAAAAAGATCCAGACTTTTTTAACTTTGTTCTTTTTTCTGATGAGGCACAATTTCAAAGTGATGGGGAACTGAATAGGCATAATTGCCATTATTGGTCTGATGTGAATCCTCATTGGGTCAGAACTGTAAACCATCAAAGAGTATTATTGTATGGTGGGGGATTATCAATGAATATTTGATTGACCCTTATTATTTTGATGCAAATGTAAATCAACATACCTATTTGACGCTAATAAGAGATGAACTACCTGGATTGATGGAAGATGTTGATTTAGAAACGCGACGAAGAATGTGGCTCCAGCAGGACGGCGCAGCACCACATTTCACTCGAATTGTAAGGGCTTTTTTGAATGAGCACTATGGTAACAGATGGATTGGTCGAGGAGGTCCGGTTAACTGGCCTGCTTGCTCACCCGATCTTACATCACCAGATTTCTATTTATGGGGGTATTTAAAAAATGCTGTTTTTGAGCAACAGCCCATTACAAGAGTTGATATGCAGTACAGGATTCGTCGAGCATGCGCTGCCATTCCGAGACAAACTTTGCTGAACACAGTTCGCCATTTTCAAAGGCGTTTGACTATGTGCCTTGAAGCAAATGGTTGTAATTTCGAACACTTGCTTCGAGGTTAAATAAAAATTTATTTACATTAGTGAGAGGCGAGGGGACTCACTATAATCAAGCACCCCGAACAGTGAGAGGCAAGGGGACTCACTATAATCAAGCACCCCGACCTGCGAGAGGCAAGGGGACTCACTTTAATTAAGGACCCCAAAGGAAACAATCCTTACTACGTCCACGTCGTTGTTTCTGGGTAGTGCAAAAAGTAAGGTTAATACATTTATAACAGAAGCCTCAACGATCTTAAAGTTTCGGTTAAAAAATCATTTTGCCCTTGAGAAAAATTTTTTACGGTTCAGAATGTGTGGGTTTGGGGAGTATGGGATTAGCATGCGTGGGATAGGGATGTGTGGGACTGCGGGGTGTGGGGTATGGTTGTGGGACCGGGGTGTAACAGTTCAGCTGTGAGGGTATGAAGTGTATGGGGTTAGGATGTGCGAGTTTGAGTTTTGTTTACTAGGATGTATAAGTTTTGGGTGTGTGGGTTACTCTATTAAGCCTACGATCAATTTGAATCAGCTTAGCCTGTGGTTCACGGAAAAAACGATTTTAAACGGGCTTTTCTGAGTTTGACCTAGATTTGACCTTGAAATGACCTGGAAAAAATTTCTCAATATGGTTTTGAACGTAAAATTTCCCGCTCTTTCCGAATCCGGGGTCAAAACTGGGTGTTTCCATATGAAAAAACCACTTTGACCTTGAAATAACCTCAAAGGTCAAGTTCAAGGTCAAAGACGTTAGCGCCATTATGTGGCCCCCTTTGTTCCCTATAACTTTTGTCTCAACCATTTTTCTCTATCTGGCTCAGGTTCCGAGAAATCCGGGTGCGGCGATTAAAATGGGTCACCGTGTATATATATATATATATATATATATATACTAGGGGGGCTGCGCCCCATACTCGCTCCGCTCGTCAACCCCCAACTTTGAAAAATAAGACCTTGAAGACATTGTATCTATTTATTTTCAAGGTAGTGATTTTTCATATGTTTTATTAATACTTTATTTTGCATATTTTTTATGGATGACAGTATATAATGTTGTACATACAGTACATATGACAGTATATACAGATGTAACGTTTAAGAGGAGTTCTTAATTCTTCTTTTTTTTTATTTTTATTGAAACGGAAAAATAGTTTTCATCTTAGATGTATTGTTATCAGTTATAGTTATCATTGTAACTAACAATAAAGATATATATTTTATTTACTAATATATCTATATTTTTGAAAAATATATTATCTGGAAAACGATACAGATATATTTTTTGTCTTATCGTTTAACTAATTGATAACTTTTTATTAAAAAAAAAAAAAAGTCATCTTGAGATAGACGTATTGGAATTAAAAGTGGTATATTTAATTTATATTTTTAGTTCGCTTGTCACGGCAGTCAACAAGATGGCCGCAGCGTCGCATCGGTAGCGGCGCGGCGGTTTCGTCTTCTTCTCCATCTGCTTCATTCGCGCGCCGCATGGCGCACTATCACTCATGATACGTACAAGCGCGCGAGATTCGAATCTCGCAACGCAGTATACGTGATTCTCATAACTTATATCGGCGCCTATTACACCACCCACCCAGATTTGACGTCCCCTCGGACGTTACATCGAGGAAGAAAGGGACGCGGAAATAAGGAGGCAGAACAGCGAAGTATTTCAGCCTGTCTTCTTTCCCCTTTCACTGCGATGCTGGCTTTTTCCGTTTAGGCGGGTGTTTGGTCCTATCTAGACATCGGCGCGAGTCTTTCGCGCCGTATTTCCCATAGATCGGGCAGTACCGTGCCATTGCCCTCGGAGACTTCCCCCGCTCTTCCTTCGAGGTTTCTGCATCTACGTCTTGCAGTCTACGCTGTGTACCAGGTGGCTCTGGTTGTCTGCTGTAAGGGACAATTTACATAAGAGCCATGTCGTGCTGTGTCGTACTGTGCTTTGCCGTGCCGTGCCTTTCTCTTCCCGTGCCTTGCCGTTTCGTTCCTATTTCTGTCGGTTTATAAACATGTATTCTATATCTCTATAGAAACGAAACGGCAAGGCACGGCAAGAGTACGACACGACACGGCAAGGGCAAGGCAAGGCAAGGCATAGCACGACACAGCACGACACGGCTCTTATATACATTGTCCCTAAAGCGACAAGGCCGAGCTCATCCCGGTAGAGCTCTGCACAGCCGTATTCACGGCGGAGAGAAGTTCTAGGAGCTTCTCATCTCATGTGGTGTGCTGCTCTTTAAGGTAAGGAGCAACCAACGACTTTAACGTCTGATGGCGCGCTCTACCTGGGTAGCCGGAGTGTGGTAGGGTGGAGTGTTTGCGTGATGCATACCGCGCTCACTCAGGAAGTCTGCCACGACATGGTTCGAAAACGCTGTGTCGTGGTTTGATACGAAGACTTCCGGGCAACCGAACCGGAGGAATAACTTCCGATTGATTTCCCCTACCACCGTCTTTGCCTTGACCTTGCGTATCGGCGAGGCTTCCACCCACCTGGTGCACAGATCTTGGAGTACCACAATGTACTTGTAGCTTTTTGGGATAGGAGGCCGCGGTCCAATTAGATCTCCAGCCACGACCTGCCATGGTCTTCCGACAACTCGACGTTCCATGAGGTCGGCTGGAGGTCTCTGTTCCGCTATAGCCTTCAGCTTCTTTGGCTAAAGGACGCCGGCGGCGTGGTAGACACTGCTAGGGGATCGGTTGTCACGCTTGCAACCTCAAGCTCGCCATAGGCTTCTGCGTCCTTGCAGAATAGCCTATCCGTATTCGGGTCAAGTACGGCCCGAAACGCTCGTACGAAGTTGACCCCTAAATAGCAGTCTCCGTCCAGCTGGGGCTACCCTGCGCCTTCACGCTCTTCTTCTGTTCCGGGGGCTTCCCGGGTCCGCTCCGACCTGGTGGTCTGTGGCCGCGCCCTCTACGCGGCCCCGACGAGGAAGTTCGCCCAGAGCTCTCTCCTCTGGGATTCCCGAGGTCGGCGAGGCTCTCCTTCAGTACCCTCCGAAGCCTGTCCTCTAAGCTCTCCTGGTTGGTGCTTCGCTCTTTTGCCACCGCTGCCACTTTGCCCTCCTTGTACCCTTTTGAATTGTGCGACGTATCGCTCGAAGGGGGCGGCTTGTATGCCATTTTTGGCAACAAGGTGGCTTCTGGCGGTGGCGGCAGTAGATAGGCGTTGAAATATTCCAAGGTTTGCTCGGCATCTATCGCCAGGTCCAGCAGCTCATCGACGGTGCGGAAGTCCGATCTCCGAACCATCGTTTGCAATCGCAGCTTGAGGTTGAGGTGGAGCTGGTCCAGCTGATGTTCGAGGCTGAGGGCGGGCGATCTCTTTCTCATGATCGCGATGAGGCACGTGATGTAGTCCCTCACGGCCTCCTCCGCCCCTTGCGTCCGGCTGTTGGCTTCTGCCACTAGCCGCTGCTGGTATCTTCGGCTCGCACCGTACCAGCGTCGCGCAGCCGCCACAAATTCTTGCCACGTGGTTCACTTTTCCTTCTCATTTCTGTACCACGTGGCGGCGGTGAAGAGTTCCGATAGCGACGATAACACCTCTTCTTCCGTCAAATTGGCCAGGACTCTGCAATCCTCGAGCCCTGCCAAGAATACGTCTATACTCTGGCTCTTCGCGCCAGAGAAGTATAATTGCCACTTCCGCACTATTTGGCCGATGTCTCTCGAGTGGTATAACCCCGACCTCGAGAAATTGGCCGTCGTGCCTGGTGCGGAGTAGTTGGGCCAGCTCGTACTTCTCGCCGGATTTCGGTGATCACCCCCCTCCCAGGTTAGGTTTACGGCCCGTAAATCAGCCTGGTCCCTAGGGCGTGCTGGCGGTGGCGAAGGCTGCCTGCGATCCCATGCTTCGTTCTGCTCTGGGATCGTGAACGTGTCTTCGAATCGCACGTTCACTCCTGGCCTGGTGTCCGCTATCTGGGTGCTGGACGCTGTTTGTCGCTGGTTGTCCAGTCTATCTTCCAGCAGCCTTACTTTTGTTAACAGCCCTGCTATGTGGATGTTGTACGCTGCTTGTCGCTGGTGGTCTGCTGCTAGCTTTCCTCCAGCGACTTCACTTTCGTTATTAGCTCCCCTAATAGCAGGCTAACGTCCTTCAGCACCTGGAACTCTGTTTCGTCTCTTGCCTGGAGATGCAGCATGTCTCCTCGATGCGGCAGTGGTTCATCCAAACGAGCTCGGCAACGCCTCTCCTACGCTATATGCATATAAGAGAAAGAGAGAGAAGAAGAGAGAGATATAGAGAGGGGGAGAGAAAGAACTAACGAAGGCACTCAATCCATCTCTCGCCGTCTTCTCTTGCTCTGTTTGCAGTTGCTGCACTTTTCTTTGGGAAGAAAAAATACGGACAGCGTTCGACTTGCAATTGAACTGTCAAATGAATGCGTATACGCCGCGCTGCGCTCGCGTGAGTTTTGTGGTATCCTTCATTTGAATAATTAAGAAGTTTCCTTTCAAAAAGTTGCTCTGTAATTAATTGGTCTCGTTAATTGCGGAGAAAAGACGCGTATTATAATAAATGCGCGAACGCGCTTCTTGCGCTGATGGCAGGAGGGTGGCATAATTTGTTTTCAGAAAGCAGCATGTTATTTATGTATCGAGGTGAAGAACTCACAACGGAGCGATGCAAAAGTTGTCGACAGAAGTGCCTTCTGCATCACAGATAGTTGTCATTAGAGGGACAATGCGGAGGGACAATGCAGACCCCAAATAACGCAAAAAAACAGTGAATTTTACGTTATTTTGTGGAGGGCACTTTGCGGAGGGCCGCGGAGGGACGTGGAGGGACATGCAGGGACGCGGAGGGACGCGGAGGAAGGCGGCGTGACGCGGAGGAACGTGCAGGGACGCAGAGGGATGCGAAGGGACGCGGAGGGTTAACGACTCAATTCAGCTTACAACTATATAGTATAGTAAGATATTGTAACGGACTCTTTATTCCCGACTAGCCCGTAGCAAATGTATATTTATTTATATGATTGGGTATGCGAGAACGTGGCGGGAAAGGCGTAAATAATAATACGATAGACTGCAGTTAAATTAGGTGGTTTTATTTAGTGCAACGCGGGGTGATACAGCGCTGGGGTATGGAAGAGCTCGGCCGCGGAGGTTGCCCGCCGAGGCTTTTGATGAGAGAGAGAGAGATGTAATTGAGGAGGTACTTACAGAGTTGAGTCGCCGGTATCCCGGGTGGCTCGCTCGTGGTCTCGCTCGACTTCTAAGCGCTCGTACGCTGTAGCGGAGATCGTGATATTCTCGTAGAGGGCCAGAACACGCGGCACGACAATCCGGTGCACAGCACGGACGCGGCGAAGCGGTTACTTGAGGTCACTCTGTACTGAGTGTAGCGAAGTCGCGCGATAATCCAGGGGTTTCCGAAGCAATTATCTGGGCTCGGCGATGCTGGAAAATGTGTTCGCGCTCTCAGGGCTAGAATAATACTAATGCGAGCGCGCAGAGAACGCGCGCGAATGCCCCCCTCTCTCTCTGTCTCTCTCACTCACCCTGTAGCAGGCGCGCTCACGGCACCTGTAACAGAGTTATGATATACATGTGTATGATATGAGTGACGGGAGAGAGTTATGCGACGGATGAGAAATTATCCGGCACACGCCCCTCTCCCACACGCTGGCTGCTGATCGGCGTGCCAGCTCGACCTTGCTCTCTCTCCTTGTTGGCATGCAAAATATAAGAACAATAAAAACAGATGAAAAAAAAAGATAAAAGAATGCATCCAACAAAACAAAAAAAAGATAAAATGAGTTGAAGCTAAAGTTATGAGGAATAGGGAACTAACTACCCATAAAAGAAAACTCGGCAGGTACCAAGGATTACTATTTATTATAGTTTTAGCGCAGGTCGCTTGATGTACAACATATGACGTACAACATATAAGAGTAATAATATATAAAAAAATCTGTTGTTCTTCGCATGCTCGCAGAATCTAGCGCTTCGTCCCTTATGCGGCCTTCCTGGCCAAGGTCGCTGGGTGCTCGTTCGTAGAAGGAGTTAGGTTGGTTTAGTAACATGCACGGCGAGTCATCGCTCTCGTGCGCCGAGGGGAGTACGTTGTCATGCGGATAGTCGCGGAGGTGTCTTTCGAACCAGCGGGTCGCCCGCGTCATCTAGGTGGAGGCGTTGCGGCGTCACTGGTACTAGGTTGTGTTGTTCCCTCGTCAGCGCCGTTTGCGACCAGTGTTCGCTTGTTCGCTTGTCTACCCAGAATTTGCGCGGTTCACTTCACCACCAGGCGAACTTTCCGCGGTCCACCTCGCTTGCGCATGAGTGTCGGCCTCTGGAGTTTCGGCGTTTGCGCTATGACTCGTTGGAGAGGCATTGCGCTCTTCGCTAATTTTCGGAGGACTCGCTTCGCTTGTTCTCCTTCCGAATCTTCCTCACTAGCCACCCTGCCGGGTTATGCAAGTTCCCCATAGCCATTTCAGACTGCTGCAGTCGTTTATAATCGTAAAATGGTAACCTCCCATGGTCGGAACTTACGAATAGCCTATAATACCGCGAGGTATTCCCGTTCGGTAACAAAATAATTCCGTTCGGCCGGCATTATGGTGCGGCTTCTAAAACACAAAACCCTTTCGACGCCGTCGATGGTTTGCGTTAAGACCACGCCTAGACCAGAGACGCTCGCATCTGTTTGGATAACAAACGGATGATCGAAAGACGGTCTATGTAAGAAAGGCAAGAACGCTATAAGAGCTTTAATTTGCTCGAACACTGATGGCGTTTCCTCGCTCCAAACAAAAGCAACACCGCGTTTTGTTAGATGAGTGAGAGGATCCGCGACCGTCGCAAAATCAGGCAAAAATGTGCAATACCACGGCGCTATGACTTGGAATCTCCTCAACTATTTGAGATTCTTTGGCGCTGAGTATTCCAAGATTGGTGCGATCTTATCCGGATCCGGTTGGAAGCCATCTCGATTAACAAGCACGCCGAGGAACTTAACCTCGTTGCGGTAAAATGCGCTTTTCTCACGATTAATTATGAGGCGAGAGTCTTTAATACGCGTCAAAACGTGCTTGAGCAACTTCATATGCTCTTCGAACGTATCTGAGACGATGATAATATCGTCGAGATACGAGAAGGCGTGTGGCTCCATTTCAGGTCCAATTATCTTATCCGAAAATTGCTGAAATATGGCTGGACCCCCTACCACGCCATATGGCATCCGAGTAAACTCGAAGAGGCCCATACCAGGCACCGTAAAAGCGGTGAGTTCTTGCGCTTCCTCGCGCATAGGAATTTGATGGTAAGTGCTGCTCAAGTTGAGAGTCGGGATATATCTCCCCTACTGCAACTTGCGCAGTATCGCATGCATCTGAGGTAGCGGGTACGCATACGCTTTCGTGATAGCGTTTAACTTCCGAGAGTCGATGCAGAATCGATATTTCCCATTCGACTTTCGGTACATCACGACCGTGCTCGACCATTCGCTCTTGGATTTTACTATAATCCCAGCTTTGAGCATTTGGGGTACGTGATCATGCATTTCCTCCTCCAGCTTTCTGGATACAGGGTAATATTTTTGTTTAATGCGTCGGGAGCTGATAATCTCGATAATATGCTCGGCCCGTTTAGTGCATCCCAGGGGCGCGTCGCTTACAGGGAGCAGTCGCTCTAGTAGAGTTCGAATTAGCTCTCTCTGGGCTTCATCCACGTCAGCGAGACCAACGGAGTCAAGTTGGATCTGCCCGGCTCCGTTCTCATCCAACGTGGATAATTATAGCGGTAGTCGCTCCTTACCGCCCTCTATACTGAGGGTCGCCTCTCGCGGCCGCAGAACAACGTTAAATTTTCGCATAAATCCTGTTAGTCTAGGAGCCAGGGGGGTTTTCGTGGCCGATGGAGGTCCAGTCAGACACCAAAGGCTTCTAGACGTATTCTGGCACGCTGATTACGAATTTCGAGGGTGTTTTGTCGTATCTTGTTTTCAAAAGTTATTAACAATTTAATTGTTTAGAACGCTGTAGAAACGAGACAATAAACTAAAATGATATTTTAAACATGTAGATTTGTTGCATTTTTTCTAAGAAATCAGCTCTTTTTTGCAGAATTAAGAAAAGATGATTAGAAACCGAGATATTGCAAATTTATTGAATTATGTTGCATAATTACGCTTTGCGCTCACTATTTACCTTGTAATTTTCGTTCAACTTCGAATTTTGTTGACTTATGACATCTCATTTTAAAGATTAAACATTTTTCTATCAAAATGTGTCATAATATCTGTATAAAATTTGACCCCAAGTAAGCTATAACTCTATAAGTTAAATAAATTTTCCGAAAGAAGTACTTTTTATTTGTTTATGACGATTTGACCTCTTTAAAAAAAAAAACACATATTACAAATTACATAGAATTATTCCTTGTTTTATAACGAACAAATTCATGTCATATAATGTACAGTTATCACTATTGGTTTGAGAGAAATAGTGATTGCCGCGCGAGGCGCCGAACCATGCGAGACGCATAGAAGCAAGTTACTCGATTTCATAGTCCATATACGTTATTAACCGTGGCCCTTTTGTAGATTTACTAACTTAATCTATTTGTAAAATGTAAAATATATTATTTATTAACATTTAATTGCACGTTTTACAACTAACTGGAAATATATAACGGGGTAATGAAATCTAAACTATATTTTCAGGTAACAAAAATAGAAAAACTGATATTTATTATGAAACTTCATTCTTACAAATAACGTTTTCAGTAATATATTCACTAATAAATTTGTTTTTACACGTTTGCTTGCGTTTACAATGAGAGAAAGAGCAGCACGGTATTTCCCCAGATACACAGCAGCATGATTTTGTTGAGCATACTTTACAAGTACAATACAAAACTAATTGATTAGACGGGGGAAATAAATTTTCTACTCGTTCAGGTAATAATAACTTACTCTCTTCCTTCCATCCAAACAAGCAAGGATCTAACGATATATTTTTATCTAAACAATGTATTTGGGTAAATACTACGTACAAAGATCGGTCGTGTTATAAACAAGTTAAAACTCGAATAGCGCAACGCCGCGCGCACTTTTCCAGTTTTTAAAATTTTTTCCAAATTATTTTTCATTGCATTCAGTATTAGTTAACTTAATATTTTTTATTTTATTTATCATTTTGACGTCTAAAACTAACATTTATATTCAAATATATTAAAAAAGCGTCCAGCTATACAATCATGAGCTTCGAGTTAAACAGCATAATGGCATGTATTATGTTTCTCAAGAAAATATAAAAATAAGAGACACGTATAACGATTCATAAAGATAAGTTTAACTGAAGAAAACATTATGAAACAATTAAAAAATATTAAATATGAACCTATATCACTATTTTCAAAACATGTAGATATGTTTAACAGATGTTCTACTTAAATCCCATTACCCCGTTATCTATTTCCAGTTAGTTGTAAAACGTGCAATTAAATGTTAATAAATAATATTTTTACATTTTATAAATAGATTAAGTTAGTTAATCTACAAAAGCGTCACAGTTAATAACGTATATGGACTATCAAATCGAGTAACTTGCTTCTATGCGTCTCGCGTAGTTCGGTGACTCGCGCGGTAATCCGCGTCTGCGGGTTTTAGAGTTCAATCACTATTTCTCTCAAACCAATAGTGATAACTGTACATTATATGACATGAATTTATTCGCTATGAAACAAGGAATAATTCTATGTAATTTGTAATATGTGTTTTTTTCTTTAAAGAGGTCAAATCGTCTTATAAACAAATAAAAAGTACTTTTTTCGGAAAATTTATTTAACTTATAGAGTTATAGCTTACTTGGAGTCAAATTTTATACAGATATTATGGTATATATTGATAGAAAAATGTTTAACCTTTAAAATGAGATGTCATAAGTCAAGAAAATTCGAAGTTGAACGAAAATTACAAGGTAAATAGTGAGCGCTAAGCGTAATTATGCAAGATAATTCAATAAATTTGCAATATCTCGGGTTATAATCAACTTTTTTTAATTCTGCAAAAAGGAGCTGATTTCTTAGAAAAAATGCAACAAATCTACCTGTTTAAAATATCATTTTAGTTTATTGTCTCGTTTCTACAGCATTCTAAACAATTAAATTGTTAATAAATTTTGAAAACAACAAGATACGACATAACACCTTTGAAATTCGTAATCAGCGAGCCAAGATACGTCTAGAAGCCTTTGATGTCTGACTGGACCTCCGTCGGCCACGAAAACCCCCCTGACTCCTAGACTAGTGCCAAGGAGACAATCCGCGTCAAGTTCGTCTACGATGATTGCATCGATGTAGCGACGAACGCCGGCGAAGTCGAAGGGTAACTCGACGTGGCCGAGAATGGATACACTCTTACCATCAGCAAGTCGTGCTCCTTGCCCTTTGTGAGGCGTAATAGTTTTGCCACACTCGGAAGTGATTTGAAGGCCGATCCGTGCAAGGGCTGTGCGTGAAGCGCTTGGGTCGCACAGAGCGCGCAGGCGAGATCCACCTATTCCAAAAGGCAGGTACCACCGAGTATATTCCTCCGAAGGGGAAGATTTTGTGCTTCGCTCCTGCTTCTCCGAGGTTGGATCAGTCGACGCTAGCTGGACGTCGCTGTTCGCGCCAGCATCTAGATCTGATGAGGGAACGACAGAGGCCATATCTAGTTGTTCCGCTTGTCGTTTCCCGAACGCTCGGGGCAACTGCCTTTTGTGTAGTCTAGCCAGCTGCACCTCCAGCAGCGCGCATACATTTTAGAGCCAGGCGGGTTGTCCTTATTCTTGCTACTGGCCAGCCCAGGCTACAGTGCGGTTCCATCGCTCTTCCTAGGAGGAGAGCCCTTCCGCTCTTTAGGCGGATTGTTTCGGCCACCTTTGCGGAAAGCACCCTTGCGTTCAGAGGCTCCGCTAGATTTGGGCGCAACTGACTGTTTGTTCGGTTTTAATCCGAATTGTGCTAGTTTTTCCTCCAGTACTTTGCTAATTAGCTTGCACAGGTCTGAAGGAGATTCTGCTGCGACAGCCTCTATGCGGATTAGCGCTCTCCGCTATGGCATCTAAACTGGTCTTATTGCGAGGCGGTGGCAGTTTTGCAGGGTTAGCAGGGCTATGATAGTCCACTTCTGGCATTATGCACGATTTTGGATTTGGCGGGTCTTTAAGGTTCCGCTCGACCTCCAGATGTGCTTTTGCTTCTCGCGCTAATTCAATGACTTTATTGATGCTCGTGACTTCTTTCTGTCTGACTTTGAACTGTAGTCGCGGAAGCATGTTGTTATAGAGTAGCTTTATTTCCTTTCCTCGGTCCATGGTCTGTCGAATTTGCTCAAAATAGTGCGTAAGCAAACGATATAATCGCGCACTGGCTCGTGTCGGCCTTGCGTACGCGATTCCGCTTCATTGCGCAATCGTTGCTGGAATCTATTACCGACCTCGTAGCATCTACGTGCGTCTTCGCAGAAGTCTTGCCACGATTGCCATTTTTGGTGCTCTTGGCGGTACCAATGGCTCGCTACTCCAGATGTGAGCTCTGTCATGGCGTTTAGCAAGTCTTAGTCAGTGATTTATGGCGCTATCGCTCTGCACTCGTTGATGCGGTTTGTGAAATCTTCGATATTGCTACCCTCTGCGCCTAAGAACTGCAGTTTCCACTGCCTAACTGTCCGTCCGATATCTGAGGTCGAAGAGTGTTGGAGCATGCTAGTTCCAGCCGAGTATCTGCTTTGTGATAGACTCGGTTGGTTCCCCCTTTCCCCAGACTCTCGCCATCAATGCCATGCAATTTATGAGGTCATCCGGGCGGTGGTTTACTCTTGTTTTAAATACTGATTGAGGGGCGCTATGCACTGTATTGGTGCTTTGCGTATTCGCTATGGTGGTTGTTGACGTTACTCTCGTCGTCTTACCATACCAACCGCCTGATATTGTGGTTACTGGTGATGGGAACTCACCGTTTGCTATGGCCTTGCCTAGTCTTATGGCCTCTCTTATTTCTTCATTCGGCGTGAGCTCTGATGCGCCTTCTGTTCGCCATTGTTCGGCGCTTTGCGGTTGTTCGCTTGGTACTGGCAAATCGGTTGCGTTCGCTGCGCCGGTCAGAGACATGTCCTGGTTTTGAAGGTTTGTCTTTGTTATAGAGTTTGGCGTTGACGAATAGCGCACTTGTGCGCTAAGCAAACACCTTGTCGCATTTTTTCTTGCGATCAATTCGTTCATCGTACGTTCGATGAACGTTGCTCTATTCATGAATTCACTCAGCTTTTCGTCGCGCCTCACGATTGATTCTGTACCATCTTCTCGATCCCACGTGTGTACGAAATCGGCCTGAGTGTAGTCACCGCGTAATCACCTATATAACCTATCCGATTTCGCAAAAGGCGTTCCGTTCGCTATCAGTTATAGTTTGCTTAGAGCTGCGTCCCTTTGTGTACCTTCTATATTTACGATCCATCCCTGGATCTCTAGGCCTATGGTTTCGTCGAAAATAAAAATTGAAATTTTTGCTATTAGAAGTAATTATTCTCATTTTTAAATTATCTCTTTATCTCTTTAATATTTGTTTGTACGTATTTGCTATGAAAATGTTTTCTTTTTCTTACGAAAATCATTTTTCTTATCTGTAGTATTTATTTATTTATTTATTTATTTATTTCCAGAAAATATTTACATTACATTATTATATACGAAATATACATAAGTAAGTAAATCCTACTGAGGCAAATATTATTGCCTGTGTGTAGATCTGGTACATAGAAAACTTACAAACTAAAAAAATATTACAAACTACAAAATTCTTAAAAACTATATAATGGTATGTGCGTAGTGTTTGTTAACATCGATAAAATCCATTGTAGTACATAAATAACAGTTAAATAATTTGTTAGATATATTGGTTAAGATTTAATTATTATTTTGAAATTATATTGCATCTTTTACTATAAACATTTTTTATTTTTTCTTCATTAATTGTCTACTTAAATTCATAACTTTGAGATCCTTAGATAGCCCATTAAAGACCCTTATAGCTTCATTGTAGCTATTTTTATCACTAATTCTTTTATCACATTTAGGTAATTGAATTGTTTTGTTTCTGGTCTTGCTCGCACTGTTTATATATTTATTTCTTAATGTAGAATAATGTAAGGATATTGACTCTAACTGGAATAATTTTTTTATTTCAAGAGGTGGATTAGTTTGAGAGAATTTATTTTTATTTATGATTTTCAATATTTTGTTTTGTGTTGATTGTATTAGTTTCATATTATTATCGTACGCACCACCCCAGGCAATTACCCCATAATTGATTAGACTATGAAAGAAAGCATAATATATTATCATTAATGTTTTTGTATCCATCATATTTTTTATCTTGGCAAAGACAAAAATTAGGTATTTGGTTTTTTTAATGATATATCTTATATGCTTATCCCATTTCATATTGTAGTCGAAATACAGCCCTAAGTATTTATGACTTTCAACTCTTTTTATTAATTGCGTTCCTATTTTGATGTTTAGTGTGCCAGGTACACTATCACAGTAGTTTCCGAGAGTCATATAGACCGTTTTATCTATATTTAGCGACAGTTTATTTTGTGCAAGCCACTTGGCCACATGATTAAGGTAAGCACACATTTTTTTCCTGAGCTGAGGACCACATGTTATCACTTGATATGATAACCGTGTCATCAGCATAGGACATGATTGTGTCATTTTGCATACTTCCTAGTAAGTCATTGACATAAAGTATAAAAAGTAATGGTCCTAATATAGTTTCTTGGGAACACCCGTAGTAAATTCTTTATATTCACTTTTACAGTCTTGAATTTTTACTCTTTGCCGCCTATCTGTGAGATAGCTAGTCATCAGTTTTAAGGCACTACCCCTTACTCCATATCGTTCAAGCTTATCTAAAAGAACTCTATGATTAACAGTGTCAAATGCTTTGGCTAAGTCTAGAAAAGCAACAATTATTGGTTTACTTTTATCTAAGTTTTCGTATATGATATTTGATATATAATTTAATGCGTCAGTAGTTCCCCTATTTTTAACGAAGCCGTATTGTTTTTCTGATATTATGTTATGTTTTTCAAAAAAGTGGTATAATCTATTATAAATTATTTTTTCAAAAATTTTTGCAATGTTCGATATTAAAGAGATTGGTCTGTAATTATTGATATTAGATTTTTCACCAGCCTTGTAAATAGGGACTACCTCAGCATTTTTGAGCGCGTCAGGCCAGATAGATTTCACAATACATAAATTGAAGATATATTCTAAGGGCACACATATATATTCAGAGAGAATTTTCAATGATTTAGCGTTAATATTGTCTACACCTCCAGATTTATTTTTCAATGTATTGATTATTTTGTATATCTCAGCAAAATCTGTCGGACGAAAGAAAATAGATTCAGGATTCCTATCTGGAAGTTTCAGGTTATTATTATTTATATTAGCAAATTGAGCACTCAAATTTGGTCCTATTTTACAAAAATAGGTGTTCATAGCATTTGCTATATCAGTTTTATTTTCGATTTTTTTATTGTTTTCGTATATATATTTTATTGGATTATCATGCACACTATTTCTCCCTAATTTAGTTTTAATTATGTTCCACAATTCCCTAGAGTTCCCGCTATTTCGTTTTACCATTTCCTTTTCATATTTAAATTTTGCTTCTTTAATAACTTTGATCAATATCTTAGTTTAATTTGTATACTCTTTTTTTAGGGCTTCAGAAGTGGGATTGTTTTTCCATAAGATATACAGTGTCTCTTTAGTAGTACACGAGACTATAATAGCACTAGTAATCCAATTTTTTCTCGGAAGTTTATTTTTAAATTGTTTTTTGGTAGTGGACGCATCAATACAATTATTTATCATGTCAATTAATGCGTTAACTGCAAGATTAGGATCCTGCATAGACAATATTGAGTACCAGTTTGAATTATTTGCAACATGTTTTAACTTGTTGTAATTAATTGATTTCATATTGAATTTGTTCGGCTGATTTATTTCTAATTTATCTATAGTTATAAATAATGGGTAGTGATCATTAAATGGATTCGTTATTTTAAATGAATTAATATTTATATTTTTAGTTTTTATATAGAAATTGTCGATGCAGGTACCTCTTTTATTATCAGATGAAGGCCTTGTTATTCCAGTAAAGCATGGCGTAAATTTATGTTCCAAGAGATCATTTAAAAATTCTTGTGTTATAAGGTTATCTGTTGAGTCAGTCTTACTAAAATTTTCGTCTAATATATCAATGTTAAAATCCCCGATTATACAATGATTCTTAGTATTTAATTGATCTCTTAGGAATTTTTTCAGGCTATGTACAAATTCATACTTTTTATATTGTGTGATCTATAGATCGCTGAGATTCTTACAGTTTCGGTGCCAATTAATTTTATAACCGAGCTTAAGATACGTATGTTGTCGACCACTATAATTTCTGTGTGTTCAGACAGTTCATCCTTTATATACATCATAACTCCATCTGCTTTATTCATTTTACTCTCACTATAGTAACTTTTGTAACCTGATATGTTGTACAATGGAGTATATTGCACATTCCAAGATTCAGTACATATAATGACACTTGGTCTTACGGCTAAACATTCAATAAAAGTTTCAAGTTTTTCAAAGTTTTGTTTTATACTTCTAATATTTACACATAAAATCAAATTTTTACCTTTATCGATACTTTTATTGAGTGTTTGTACATTACCAAAAGCTTGTTCTTTTTGTGAGATAACTTCAAAATTTAGTTGTTGTTGATCCATGTTCAAAATTCAGAAAGTTCAGAAGTTGCTGAGTCTATTGGGTAATAAATTTGTGATATGGTTCTGTTTAAATTTATTGGTGAGGTTGTGGCCGATAAATTACCAGCTGATGTTGCCGGACTGATAAAAACTCTACTTTGTCTTCTTGGTGTCGTTACGACCGGTGATTTACCGGCAGCTGTATCAGTGTTTTGTAACTGTGATTGAAAATTTACTTTACCTACATATTTTGGAATGTGCGGTCTCACTGGATAATCTGTTTCAGCAATTAACTTCTTTATCTTGTGAAACATAACCTCGCATTTTTCGGTATCATTTACCACGTGTTTAGTATTATAATTTGTTTTATATTGATGATTACTGTACATACAATTAACACAATTGTGTTCGTTTGGGGTAGTACAGTTGATTGAGTTATGTTTCCCAGCACAACGTAGGCAGATCTTCGTATTCTTACACTTTTTACCACTATGACCAAATCGACCACAGTTAAAACACGGGGTTAAATTCAAGTCATCGAATGCTCTGCAATTTTGATAACCAATATGAACTCTATATTTATTACTCACAATTTGATTATATACTTCCGCTGGTGTTTCAATTAATATAGTGTTAATTTTTGTTTTAATGTTTCCAAATATATGTAACACTTTGCATTTGCTGTTTAGGTATTTGAAGTTCCTTTTGTTAATATCTTGCTCTATTTCTTTAATCTCCATGTCTTCAAAATTGTCGAAGCCTGTTATTTTCATCTTGGGATTTTTAATAGATTCTCTTGTTATTTTGTAGTAGGCAGAATACTTTTGTTTTAGTATATTCCCAGTTTGTATCAAACTCTCCTCATTTATAAAGCTTATTATTGCTTCATCTTTGTTCTTCATTTTTATACTTTTTGCTTGTATAGATGAATTTTTATTTATATAGTGAGCTATATATGGTTTTATATCTGGCACATTTGTTCCTTTATTATCATTCTGTATTCTTTTCACTATTAGTTTTTGTATCTTCTTTTCTAATTGCTTATCACTTACTACCACTTCTGCAAATGTTTTTTTGTTTTTGGTATAGTTTTCTTTGTCTAAAATTTGGTTTAGCATGAGATTATTATTGTGTACTTCTGTACTTATTTGTTTTAATAGATTTTTTTCTTCTTCAGGAAAACTTGTCAATTCTTGATTTCCTTTGATTTCCTTAGCTTTTATTAGTAGCAATTCTTCTTCAGCTTGTTTTAATTTTTGTTCTGTCTGTGCATTGGTTTTTATTAGTATTTCGTTCCTTGTCATTATCAGATCATTTTGGTTTCTCAGATTTTCTAGTTCCCTCCGTAGTAGCACTACTGCGACACGTGGGTCTTTAGAGGTTATGTCATCTATATTATGTTCTTCACATATTATTTCTATGGCAGATAAGTAGTTTTGTGTTCTTTTTCTGTTATAATCACTTTTATGGTAGACATTGTTACACACTACACATATCACAACTCCCACTGGCGTCCCGTATTACTCATTAAATTAAAGTCGAGTACTTTCAATAACAAAATCATTTCTGTAAATTATTCATTATTATATTTTTTCTACAAAATATCTCCAAAAATGGTCCATCACAACGTCTTTTAAAAAATCCATTAATAAATTATTTTATAAAACGTCTGCAATCCTTTACAAACTTTTGCAAGCAACGAGAAATTCTTTTCCAAAACCTTTACAATCACTTTACAAAAACTTTTACAAATTATAAGAATTTTTTCGGAAACCATAAGAATTATTTACCAAAACCTATACAATATCCTAAAAAATTACTTACGTTTTATTTTATGAAAAAGAATTCTACGAATAAATAATAAATTTTTGCGTTCTAAAGTCGAAATAAATTTCTTTCACGCGGATACTGAAAGTCAAACCCAAAGAAGTTGTGAAATCAATTAAAATGTAGTTTTAAACTTAACAAACATTATTTATAATGTACTTTTACACATAAAAAGTTGTGAAATCTCTCTAAAAAATTTTTTTACAAAAGTAAATACTTATAGGCAAGAATAAGTTTGGTTACTATTTCATATAGTTTTATACTTAACAAACATTATTTGCTAAACTCTCCCGCCCTATCTTTCTTTCCCCTCTCTCTCTCCCTCTGTACCAAAAACTTTAATGAGAGCTTAAATATTTTTTCAAAACAATCAACACGTTCTTTAAAAAACTAATTTTTTAAATATATTCTAACAACACAATTTGTTTATAGTCCTTTTATTTATTATGATGTCATATATTCAATAACCACTCTCTACAAATGGTTATCATTTTTTTCATGACTGTACAAATAATAATATTGTTAATAAAACTTTCTACAAAAGTATAACATAAGGCAAGTATAGAAGTTTTTTTTGTATAATCTAGAAAATAATATTTATGTTTTTTTAAAAGAAGTCAAATAAATACTATAGTAAAAAAGTCTTCTACATTTTTGAGTCAATGTATGCTCAACAAATTATATGTAAGTACATCCAAATTTTTCACTGCAAATCAAACAAACGAAAGTTGTGAAATCAATTATCTATAGTAAAGTAATGCAAACCATTCTCCAAAAAACTGTATCACTATAATGTTCTCAGAAATGTATTCAAATTTCTTCATTCTTCTATACAAATTAAACACAAGAAAGTACTCAAATCAATTAATTGTAGTCAAGTACCGTCCATAAGAACTTTTCGTACCTCTTATGTAAAATTACATTTTACGCCCACGTTGTAACTTCAAAATTATTCAGCCAGCGGGCATCAAGTACCACATAACGCCTAAGAGGCCCAATAGCTCACACACTCCTACAAAACTTTACAGTATTTTAAAATTATTTTAATTATATAACTATAATGCCTTCTTTTTATTTCTAAAATTCATAAGAATTTTTTCAGATATTTACGAAAAGTCAAAGCCTATATAAAAAAATTACATAGTTACCAACACATCACTATATTTCATTATTCCTACTCAATTTTGAACTTTCTATAATATTACGCATCTTGGAAAGACAAGAGAAGTCTAGAGCTGCCCTAGCAGGGTTGGTCCTTCGACCTCCCGTACATAATTGGCGGGCCCAACGGTTTGTAGTTCAAGGTGTACAGCATGGTCATTTTCATCTAAATATTCATATGTTTACCCTGTTGAAAATATCCATGTGGATTTTACACTGATTTCCACATGGAATCGATATGGAATCCATATGGAATCTATACGGATTCCATATGGATTCCATGTCGATTCCATGTGGAAATTAGTCCCAAATCGTCCTGTGGACTTCCACATGGCATTCCATATAGATTTCTATATGAATTTTTCTACAAACATTTGTAAAACCAAATCCGTATGGATTTCCATGTAGATTTCCATGGGGAAATCCAGGTAAAAACGACATGATCCATATAGATTTCCACATGGATTTCCATATGATAATTTTAATGTTTATAAAAATGTTTATTTATAAAATTGTTATATTTTTTTTTACTAGGATACATATTTTTGACAACAAGTACTGTAGAATCTTTTCGAAGAATTACATAAGAGGAAATTATAGTTTATAATTTTTTATGCTTTACTGATATGGTAAAAAACGTATCCCTAGTAAAAAAATTAAAAAATTTTATAAATAAACATTTTTATAAACATTTAAATTACCACATGGAAATCCATATGGAAATCTATATGGATCATATCGTTTTTATCTGGATTTCTCCATGGAAATCTACATGGAAATCCATACGGATTTTGTTTTACAAATGTTTGTAGAAAAATTCATATAGAAATCTATATGGAATTCCATGTGGAAATCCATAGGACGATTTGGAACTGATTTCCACATGGAATCGACGTGGAATCCATATGGAATCCGTATAGATTCCATATGGATTCCATATGGATTCCATGTGGAAATCAATGTAAAATCCACATGGATATTTTCAACAGGGTAAAGATCAGATAAAATGTATAAATGGGTTGCTTCTACATATTAACTACTGATCTATGAATCTATCACTTTGTTTTTAAATAGAAGGTACACACCCACACGAAAATATCATATGAGATCTCATATGAGATCCCATAATATATAAAATTGCATACGATATTACATATAAGATCTCATACGAGATATGCGCTGTCTGAAATTCTCATATGAGATCTTATATGATATTTACACCGGGGAAAAGGATATAAAATATATTGCTTATAAAACGGTTAGTAAAATGTAAAGGACTTTTGAGCAGGCTATAAATCTATATGAATTTTTTATTTTATTCTCGTTTAAAAAAGACGGACACAAGGAAAAATATGTTCGATAATGAAATATAAATCATGATTTTGCACATGTACGGATATGTTGTACTTAACGGCATCAATTAAAAATTAGGGCCAACGTAATTATTTATGGTGGACTTATAGGTATAAATATTGTTAATGAATTTATGTAAAAATTTAGTATTCTACATTTTAGTAGCCCACTTGACTGCAAACCTTCGGTCCCACCAAGTATGTACGGGAGGTCGGAGGGTCAACCCTGCTAGGGCAGCTCTAGACTTCTCTTGTCCTTCCAAGATGCGTAATATTGTAGAAGGTTCAAAATTGAGGAGGAATAATGAAAAATAGTGATGCGTTAGTAACTATGTAATTTTTTTATATAGGCTTTGACTTTTCGTAAATACCTGAAAAAATTCTTATGAATTTTAGAAATAAAAAGAAGGCATTATAGTTATATAATTAAAATAATTTTCGCCCACATGGGCGTAAAGTACGTAGGTACTATAAAGTTTTGTAGGAGTGTGTGAGCTATTGGACCTCTTGGCCGTTATGTAGTACTTTATGCCCGCTGGCTGAAAAATTTTGAAGTTACAACGTGGGCGTAAAATGTAATTTTACATGCGAGGTACGAAAAGTTCTTATGGCCGGTACTTGTCTACAATTAATTGATTTCAGTACTTTCTCGTGTTTAATTTGTACAGAAAAGTGAAGAAATTTTAATACATTTCTGAGAACATTATAGTCATACAGTTTTTTGGAGAATGGTTTGCATTACTTGTCTATAGATAATTGATTTCATAACCTTCGTTTCTTTGATTTGCAGTGAAAAATTTGAATGCACTTACATATAATTTGTGGAGTATACATTGACTCAAAGAAGTAAAAGACTTTTTTACTTGTAACGTGGTAAATTGCTTATTACTATAAACGGGAGGAAGCACGGCGATTGCGGCGAGCGACGACTCGACGCGAAACGTCGTACACGCACACACACATATGCGCGCCCTGTCCCTCCCGATACCCCGTGTTCCTGTGCACACCTCCTTTAATGATTTCCCCCCCCCCCCCCCGTCACCAGACTGGCCAGGAAAAGAGAAGGCGTACAGCAGCTACAGCGAGGAGAGGCTGAAGCTGGAGAAACGGCAAGCCCGTTATCTTTTGCTCCATGCGGCTGGCAGCAGCAGCCGACGCCAGCCCAGAGAGAGAGAGGGAGAGGGAGAGAGAGAGAGAGAGAGAAAGAGAGAGACTGCGGAACAGAGCCGTCTCGGCCGTCCGATAGACACAGGCCTGCGAACATCGGCAGCCGTAAGAACTGCTCGCTCGCGCCGCGGTGAAGAAGGCGGCTGATCGGTGAACCACACGAGCGCACAGCAGTCTGCACACTCCCGGCCGGCATTCCGTGTCTACCACCATGCCGCGTGCGGTCGCTGCGTTGCATCTCCTGGGTGTGCCGCCGAGCCGTTCCGCGTGTGCCACCTCTTTCATCACCGTCTCCTCGTCAACCGGGGTCATCTGGCCACGAGGCTGCGAGCGGGTCCCGGTTGCCCCCCCCGGGAGTGAAAGAAAGAAAGAGTGAGGACTGGAAGGACGAGAGCCGTGCAACAGCTGTGCCTTGCCTTGCCGAGTTTTGATTTCCCTGTTATTTTCCCCCGAGTTTCCCAATTGCGTGTATGTGCGCGTTGTGTCGGAAGTCGCGTGTATTCGAGCTCGTGCAGAAGCTGCAGCCCCAGTTGTAGCTGTAGTAGATTAGATAGAGTTTGCTCCGGATTGCGCTAGTCGGCGAAAAGTGTTCGGTGCGATTAACGCGTGCACATGGCGCCCTAATTGTTGTATACAGTACATTCTACGGTTTTAATAAATTCATAGTTTCCTCTAGTAGTGTGCTTTGTGTAATTACCCGCGTACCTCTGCCCTGATCCCCAACAGAGTGTAACAAGTGGCGCAGCCAACGTGGGGTCACGGTAAAGGCCGTGGCATAGTCAAAGGGATCACTGCGTCGTGATATTCTCTATCGCGGTGGGCACACACAACGGGGAACCGCAAGGGGGAAGCGTTCTGGCGGCCATCTTTAGAACGACCGCATGCAAGCGTCTTTAGAACGCAGTAAATTTTGGAGTTTAGCCAGACGTTTCTGATTTGTTAAGTGATCAATTGAAAGATTTTGCGGGAAATAATTTGCAAATATTTCTTACCTTTGTAATATTTTATTGCGGTTTGTGCGTGATTTTGCGAGGTAAGAGTGAATGGAATACTCGCATAATTACATCTTGCTCCAGCTTTAGCCGCGCGGCGCGTAGAATAGCATCGTGTTCAGGCAATCATTGTAATTACAGGATAAACTTCCTGAATATTGTTGCACGGCGGAATTAATTTTCCTTTATACGTTTTTGTGGGAATTAATTTTTTTTAAACTTTGAGTTTTTTTTAACTGGGTTTTTTGAGAGATTGCTCGCTTACGCCCCTTTCCGCATAACCTTCCATAAAACTTTTCCACGCCTCCATTATAAGATTTTTAATAGAAATGGGAGGGGAAATTTTCTGAGGGATTTCAGTTCGCGTTGCGAGGAGCAAGTGCGTAATTGATGTATATTAAGCTGGAGTAGCCACTTCATAAGCCCGGGTTGAAAATAATCCCGTATTTTGTCGCTAATTTGTCGCTAATTTGTTACGCCAATCCCGATTTTGTCGCTCCAGCCGATTCCGAGAAACAATGGCTACTGCAACTTAAGTCATAAGCTGGAAAAGCCACTATTGTATCTTCTCAGCAATTGACAATAGCGACACCGGGTTAGGCCTAGATTTTGTCGCTAATTTGTCGCTCAAAGATGCCGTAGATCCCATGTCCCAAAAATGGACCGCTGTCCCAAAAAACGATACAAGGTCACGAGCATATAAGCAAAAATTATGAAAATTAAAAATATTCATTAACTTATAATTACATATTTTGTCGCTAATTTGTCGCTGATTTTTCCCGCAAAATCCGATTTTAACGCTCCAGCCGATTCCGAGAAACAATGGCTACTGCAACGTAAGTCTTAAGCTGGAAAAGCCACTATTGTATCTTCTCAGCAATTGACAATAGCGACACCGGGTTAGGCCTAGATTTTGTCGCTAATTTGTCGCTCAAAGATGCCGTAGATCCCATGTCCCAAAAATGGACCGCTGTCCCAAAAAACGATACAAGGTCACGAGCATATAAGCAAAAATTATGAAAATTAAAAATATTCATTAACTTATAATTGCATATTTTGTCGCTAATTTGTCGCTGATTTTTCCCGCAAAACCCGATTTTAACGCTCTAGCCGTTTTCGAGAAACAATGGCTATTCTAGCGTAATATTAAGATAGGAAAGCCATTACGTTCTATTGTCTCACCAATTGACGATAGCGACACCGGGTTAGGCCTAGATTTTGTCGCTAATTTGTCGCTCAAAGATGCCGTAGATCCCATGTCGCAAAAATGGACCGCTGTCCCAGAAAACGATACAAGGTCACAAGCATATAAGCAAAAATGATAAAAATTAAAAATATCCATTAACTTATAATTGTATATTTTGTCGCTAATTTGTCGCTGATTTTTCCCCGATTTTAACGCTCTAGCCGTTTCCGAGAAACAGTGGCTACGGTGGCGTGAGTCTTAAGCTGGAAAAGTCATTACGTTGTATCTTCTCAGCAATTAACAATAACGACACGGGGTTTGGCCTACTTTTTGTCGCTAATTTGTCGCTTGATGATGCCGTAGATCCCATGTCTGAAAAGTTGACCACTGTCCCAAAAGTGGAACGCATGCACGGAGATGAACAAAGTCGGGTCATGCATATAAACGAAAATGATAAAACTAAAAAAAAATTAATTTAGCTAATGGGCATGCAGGCAACACTACTTTCACAAATGTCGTTTCCTAATTAAAAACCCTAATCAAGCGAGAAGTCAAAGATTAAAAGATAGGCAGGATGCAAAAGTCGAAAGTCGATCGAAAACGCAAACGAAATCGTTTGAGTCTCTGAAGAGGGGTTTTTTTTTAGTAAAACCGTAAGCAACAAATTCATAACTGTACGGAATGTAGTCTTAAATATATTACTAAGTTGTTACAGCACTCCTGATTTTGTTGCTTCAAGAGAAGCGAGACCTTGAGTCAAAAGTCGGCCGAAGACGCAGAAAAACGTGCTTGTGATGCTGACAATCGATATTTACATACAAAAACTGTAAGCGACGAATTCATTATCGTGCACAATGTTTTCTCTAGTATATTGTTAAGTTGTAAGGGTATTCCTGAATTTGTTGCTTCAAGACAGATAGATCCCCGAAAACAAAATCGATAAAAACTGGAAAATAACGCGTTTGGGACGCTGAAATCGGGGTTTTCCTTAGCAAAACCGTAAGCAACAAATTCGCAAATGTGCAGAATCTCGTCTCTAATATGTTGCTACGTTGTTACAGCACTCCTGATTTTTTTGCTTCAAGATAGCCGAGATCTCGAAGTCGAAAATCGATCGAAAACGCAAGAAAACGTGTTTTTGATGCTGACAATCGATTTTTACATACAAAATCGGTGAGCGACAAATTCATTAACGTGCACCATGTTATCTCTAGTATGTTCTCAAGTTGTAACGGTATTCCTGATTTTGTCGCTTCTAGACAGTTAGTTCCCGGACACAAAAATCGATCGAAACCGGAAAATAACGCGTTTGGGACGCTGAAATCGGGGTTTTCTTTAGCAAAACCTTAAGCAACAAATTTACAAATGCGCAGACTCTTGTCTCTAATATGTTACTAAGTTGTTACAGCACTCCTGATTTTGTTGCTTCAAGATAGCCGAGATTTCGAAGTCGAAAATCGATCAAAACGCAAAAAAACGTGTTTTTGATGCTGACAATCGATATTTACATACAGAAACGGTGAGCGACAAATTCATTAACGTGCACCATGTTATCTCTAGTATGTTCTCAAGTTGTAACGGTATTCCGGAATTTGTCGCTTCTAGACAGTTAGATCCCGGACACAAAAATCGATCGAAACCGGAAAATAACACGATTGGGACGTTGAAATCGGGGTTTTCTTTAGCAAAACCGTTAGCAATAAATTCACAAATGTGCAGAATCTCGACTCAAATATGTTGCTACGTTGTTAGAGTATTCCTGAATTTGTTGCTTAGCAGTAGATTATATCTCGGAATCGAAAGTCGATCGAAAACGGTAAAAACCCGTTTGGGATTAGGTAAATGGGGTTTTCTTAAGAAAAACCGTAAGCAACAAATTCACAAATGCGCAGACTCTTGTCTCTAATATGTTACTAAGTTGTTACAGCACTCCTGATTTTGTTGCTTCAGGATAGGCGAGATCTCGAAGTCGAAAATCGATCGAAGACGCAAAAAAACGTGTTTTTAATGCTGACAATAGATATTTACATACAGAAACGGTGAGCGACAAATTCTTTAACGTGCTAAATCTTTTCTCTAGTATGTTCTCAAATTGTAACGGTATTCTTGAATTTGTTGCTTCTAGACAGTTAGTTCCCGGACACAAAAATCGATCGAAACCGGAAAATAACGCGTTTGGGACGCTGAAATCGGGATTTTCTTTAGCAAAACCGTAAACAACAAATTCACAAATGCGCAGACTCTTGTCTCTAATATGTTGCTACGTTGTTAGAGTATTCCTGAATTTATTGCTTTGCAGTAGATTATATCCCGGAGTCTAAAGTCGATCGAAAACGGTAAAAACCCGTTTGAGATTAGGTAAATGGGGTTTTCGTTAGAAAAACTGTAAGCAACAAATTCACAAATGCGCAGACTCTTGTCTCTAATATGTTGCTACGTTGTTAGAACACTCCTGATTTTGTTGCTCCAAGATAACCGAGATTCCGAAGTTGAAAATCAATCGAAAACGCAAAAAAACGTGTTTTTGATGCTGACAATCAATATTTACATACAGAAACGGTGAGCAACAAGTTCTTTAATGTGCACAATCTTTTCTCTAGTATGTTCTCAAGTTGTAACGGTATTCCTGATTTTGTCGCTTCTAGACAGTTAGTTCCCGGACACAAAAATCGATCGAAACCGGAAAATAACGCGTTTGGGACGCTGAAATCGGGGTTTTCTTTAGCAAAACCTTAAGCAACAAATTTACAAATGCGCAGACTCTTGTCTCTAATATGTTACTAAGTTGTTACAGCACTCCTAATTTTGTTGCTTCAGGATAGGCGAGATCTCGAAGTCGAAAATGGATCGAAAACTCAAAAAAACGTGGTTGTGATGCTGACAATCCATTTTTACGTACCAAAACGGTGAGCGACAAATTCATTAAAGTGCGCCATATTATCTCTAGTATGTTCTCAAGTTGTAACGGTATTCCTGAATTTGTCGCTTCTAGACAGTTAGTTCCCGGACACAAAAATCGATCGAAACCGGAAAATATCGCGTTTGGGACGCTGAAATCGGGGGTTTTTTTTAGCCAAACCATAAGCAACAAATTCACAAATGCGCAGACTCTTGTCTCTAATATGTTGCTACGTTGTTAGAGCACTCCTGATTTTGTTGCTTCAAGATAACCGAGATTCCGAAGTCGAAAATCAATCGAAAACGCAAAAAAACGTGTTTTTGATGCTGACAATCGATATTTACATACAGAAACGGTGAGCGACAAATTCGTTAACGTGCAAAATCTTTTCTCCAGTATGTTCTCAAGTTGTAACGGTATTTCTGATTTTGTCGCTTCTAGACAGTTAGTTCCCGGACACAAAAATCGATCGAAACCGGAAAATAACGCGTTTGGGACGCTGTAATCGGGGTTTTCTTTAGCAAAACCGTAAGCAACAAATTTACAAATGCGCAGACTCTTGTCTCTAATATGTTACTAAGTTGCTACAGCACTCCTGATTTTGTTGCTTCAAGATAGCCGAGATTTCGAAGTCGAAAATCGATCGAAAACGCAAAAAAACGGGTTTTTGATGCTGACAATCGATTTTTACATACAAAAACGGTAAGCGACAAATTCTTAACCGTGCACAATCTTTTCTCTAGTATGTTCTCAAGTTGTAACGGTATTCCTGAATTTGTCGCTTCTAGACAGTTAGTTCCCGGACACAAAAATCCATCGAAACCGGAAAATAACGCGTTTGGGACGCTGAAATCGGGGTTTTCTTTAGCAAAACCGTAAGCAACAAATTTACAAATGCGCAGACTCTTGTGTCTAATATGTTACTAAGTTGTTACAGCACTCCTGATTTTGTTGCTTCAAGATAGCCAAGATCTCGAAGTCGAAAATCGATCGAAAACGCAAAAAAACGTGTTTTTCATGCTGACAATCGATTTTTACATACAAAAACGGTAGGCGACATATTCGTTAACGTGCAAAATCTTTTTTCTAGTATGTTCTCAAGTTGTAACGGTATTTCTGAATATGTCGCTTCTAGACAGTTAGTTCCCGGACACAAAAATCGATCGAAACCGGAAAATAACGCGTTTGGGACGCTGAAATCGGGATTTTCTTTAGCAAAACCGTAAGCAACAAATTCACAAATGCGCAGACTCTTGTCTCTAATATGTTGCTACGTTGTTAGAGTATTCATGAATTTGTTGCTTTGCAGTAGATTATATCCCGGAGTCTAATGTCGATCGAAAACGGTAAAAACGCGTTTGAGATTAGGTAAATGGGGTTTTCGTTAGAAAAACCGTAAGCAACAAATTCACAAATATGTAGACTCTTGTCTCTAATATGTTACTAAGTTGTTACAGCATTCCTGATTTTGTTGCTTTAAAATATCCGAGATCTCGAAGTCGAAAATCGATCGAAAACGCAAAAAAAACGTGTTTGTGATGCTGACAATCGATTTTTACATACAAAAACGGTAAGCGACAAATTTATTAACGTGTACCATGTTATCTCTAGTATGTTCTCAAGTTGTAACGGTATTCCTGAATTTGTTGCTGCTAGACAGTTAGATCCCGGACACAAAAATCGATCGAAGCCGGAAAATAACGCGTTTGGGACGCTAATATCGGGGTCTTCTTTAGCAAAACAGTAAGCATCAATTTTACAAATGCGCAGACTCTTGTCTCTAATATGTTACTAAGTTGTTACAGCACTCCTGATTTTGTTGCTTCAAGATAGCCGACATATCGAAGTCGAAAATCGATCGTAAACGCAAAAAAAGGGGTTTGTGTTGCTGACAATCGATTTTTACATACAAAAACGGTAAGCGACAAATTCTTTAACGTGTACAATGTTTTCTCTAGTATGTTCTCAAGTTGTAACGGTATTCCTGAATTTGTTGCTGCTAGACAGTTAGATCCGGGACACAAAAATCGATCGAAACCGGAAAATAACGCGTTTGGAACGCTCATATCGGGGTCTTCTTTAGCAAAACAGTAAGCATCAAATTCACAAATGTGCAGAATCTTGTCTGCAATATATTGCTACGTTGTTACAGTATTCCTGAATTTGTTGCTTAGCAGTAGGTTATATCCCGGAGTCGAAAGTCGATCGAAAATGGTCAGAAGAGGTTTGGTATTACGTAAATGGGCTTGTCTTTATAAAACCGTAAGCAACAAATTCATAACTGTACCGAATGTTTTCTCTAGTATGTTGTTAAGTTGTAACGGTATTCCTGAATCTTTGGCTTCAAGACAGCTAGATCCCGGAGACAACAATTGATCGAAACTGCAAAATAACGCGTTTGGAACGTTGAATTCTGAATTTTCCTTAGCCAAACCGTAAGCAAGAAATTCGCAAATGTGCAGAATCTTGTCTCAAATATTTTGCTAAATTATTCCTAAATTTTTTGGTTTGCAGTAGTTTATATTCCGGAGTCGAAAGTCGATCGAAAACAGGAAAAGATGCATTTCGGACGCTGGCGAGTGGGTTTTATTAGTAAATAGATAAGGGAAAAATTCATAACTGTGCAGAATGTCGTCTCAAATATGCGTTGTAGTCTAATATAGCTTAGTAAAATATTAGCAACAACGTTTATCACAGTTTTGAATTTGTTGCTGATCGCTTAACTAAATTAAAGCAACAAATTAGCAAGAAATGTCACTTGCGCCGGCATAAAATGTGACGCCGGACAGTAGTTCCAGTAGTGGCGATGCTGGCCCAGGTTTCATGGTAGCACCGCGACGATATCTCGGAAACGGTTGAAGCAACAAATTTGGGATTGGCGTAACAAACGAGCAACAAAATTGCAACAAAAATAACCTCTGTCTCAGTTCACTAGAACAAGAATTTGCAAAGTTGGACAAATATGAGCTGTGTCGCGTACATGCGTATAATACGGCTTCTAAAGTGCGAAACGGAAATTAGCACTATAGCGGTAGAACAGTAGCGCCCCCAGGGGGGAGATGACGAACGGCGCTTGTGCACCAGATAGACACGCGTGAGACCCGCGATCATGCGGTCGCGTTGGGCCCGATATCGCCGTCGAGTTATAATAAAGACTTGTGTGTGCGTAGTGATAGAGAGCGGCTCGTAAGGACTGTTGTAAGCAGAGTCTGAAAACAAATAAAGTATCCGTCAATATAAGTTCACGGGGTGTTTTGATTTAGTCTCCTTATCCCCGTACGCTAAAATCTGCTAGCTTAATATCAAGTCATATACATTTGGTCCTGTGTCGAGCTCAGGGACCCGCAAAGACTTGTATGATTTTTGGCTCCGGCTATCTTACAGCAACGAATGAGCAACACATATGTCCCTTTTCTCGTTTTGATAGAGGGAAAACTCGCAAACATATCCGAACACGATCTGCTAGATTAATATTAAGCTAGCAGATCACCTGTTTCTTGGATACGTCTGGAACATCAAAATCCGGATTGGCATAAGAAATTAACAGTAAATCAGCAATATATTATGGTATTATGTAGAAAGCGCGGTCATTAAAGTGATCTGCTAGCTTAATATACTAGTGTTTTCGATAGACTTTTGATTTTCAGATTTCGCCTGACCTACAGCAACAAATTCAGGAATACCGTTGCAACTTAGCAACATATTAAAAACTAGATTCGGCCTAGTTATGAATTTGTTGCTTACTGTTTTATTAAAGAAAACACCATTTTCAGCGTTCCAAACGCGTTATTTTCCGGCTTCGATCGATTTTTGTGTCCGGGATCTAACTGTCTAGCAGCAACAAATTCAGGAATACCGTTACAACTTGAGAACATACTAGAGATAACATGGTACACGTTAATAAATTTGTCGCTTACCGTTTTTGTATGTAAACATCGATTGTCAGCATCACAAACACGTTTTTTTTGCGTTTTCGATCGATTTTCGACTTCGAGATCTCGGCTATTTTGAAGCAACAAAATCAGGAATGCTGTAACAACTTAGTAACATATTAGAGACAAGAGTCTGCATATTTGTGAATTTGTTGCTTACGGTTTTTCTAACGAAAACCCCATTTACCTAATCTCAAACGCGTTTTTACCGTTTTCGATCGACTTTAGACTCCGGGATATAATCTACTGCAAAGCAACAAATTCAGGAATACTCTAACAACGTAGCAACATATTAGAGACAAGAGTCTGCGCATTTGTGAATTTGTTGCTTACGGTTTTGCTAAAGAAAATCCCGATTTCAGCGTCCCAAACGCGTTATTTTCCGGTTTCGATCGATTTTTGTGTCCGGGAACTAACTGTCTAGAAGCGACATATTCAGAAATACCGTTACAACTTGAGAACATACTAGAAAAAAGATTTTGCACGTTAACGAATTTGTCGCCTACCGTTTTTGTATGTAAAAATCGATTGTCAGCATGAAAAACACGGTTTTTTGCGTTTTCGATCGATTTTCGACTTCGAGATATTGGCTATCTTGAAGCAACAAAATCAGGAGTGCTGTAACAACTTAGTAACATATTAGAGACAAGAGTCTGCGCATTTGTAAATTTGTTGCTTACAGTTTTGCTAAAGAAAACCCCGATTTCAGCGTCCCAAACGCGTTATTTTCCGGTTTCGATGGATTTTTGTGTCCGGGAACTAACTGTCTAGAAGCGACAAATTCAGGAATACCGTTACAACTTGAGAACATACTAGAGAAAAGATTGTGCACGGTTAAGAATTTGTCGCTTACCGTTTTTGTATGTAAAAATCGATTGTCAGCATCACAAACACGTTTTTTTTGCGTTTTCGATCGATTTTCGACTTCGAGATCTCGGCTATTTTCAAGCAACAAAATCAGAAATGCTGTAACAACTTAGTAACATATTAGAGACAAGAGTCTGCATATTTGGGAATTTGCTGCTTACGGTTTTTCTAACGAAAACCCCATTTACCTAATCTCAAACGCGTTTTTACCGTTTTCGATCGACTTTATACTCCGGGATATAATCTACTGCAAGGCAACAAATTCAGGAATACTCTAACAACGTAGCAACATATTAGAGACAAGAGTCTGCGCATTTGTGAATTTGTTGCTTACGGTTTTGCTAAAGAAAATCCCGATTTCAGCGTCCCAAACGCGTTATTTTCCGGTTGCGATCGATTTTTGTGTCCGCGAACTAACTGTCTAGAAGCGCAAATTCAGGAATACCGTTACAACTTGAGAACATAGTAGAGAAAAGATTTAGCACGTTAAAGAATTTGTCGCTCACCGTTTCTATATGTAAATATCGATTGTCAGCATCAAAAACACGTTTTTTTGCGTTTTCGATCGATTTTCGACTTCGAAATCTCGGCTATCTTGAAGCAACAAAATCAGGAGTGCTGTAACAACTTAGTAACATATTAGAGACAAGAGTCTGCACATTTGTAAATTTGTTGCTTACGGTTTTGCTAAAGAAAACCCCGATTTCAGCGTCCCAAACGCGTTATTTTCCGGTTTCGATCGATTTTTGTGTCCGGGAACTAACTGTCGAGAAGCGACAAAATCATGAATACCGTTACAACTTGAGAACATACTAGAGAAAAGATTGTGCACATTAAAGAATTTGTCGCTCACCGTTTCTGTATGTAAATATCGATTGTCAGCATCAAAAACACGTTTTTTTGCGTTTTCGATTGATTTTCGACTTCGGAATCTCGGTTATCTTGAAGCAACAAAATCAGGAGTGCTCTACCAACGTAGCAACATATTAGAGACAAGAGTCTGCGCATTTGTGAATTTGTTGCTTACGGTTTGGCTAAAAAAAACCCCCGATTTCAGCGTCCCAAACGCGTTATTTTCCGGTTTCGATCGATTTTTGTGTCCGGGAACTAACTGTCTAGAAGCGACAAATTCAGGAATACCGTTACAACTTGAGAACATACTAGAGATAATATGGTGCACTTTAATGAATTTGTCGCTCACCGTTTTGGAACGTAAAAATCGATTGTCAGCATCACAACCACGTTTTTTTGAGTTTTCGATCGATTTTCGACTTCGAGATCTCGCCTATCCTGAAGCAACAAAATCAGGAGTGCTGCAACAACTTAGTAACATATTAGAGACAAGAGTCTGCGCATTTGTGAATTTGTTGCTGGCGGTTTTTCTAAAGAAAACCCCATTTACCTAATCCCAAACGGGTTTTTACCGTTTTCGATCGACTTTCGATTCTGAGATATAATCTACTGCTAAGCAACAAATTCAGGAATACTCTAACAACGTAGCAACATATTAGAGTCGAGATTCTGCACATTTGTGAATTTGTTGCTAACGGTTTTGCTAAAGAAAACCCCGATTTCAGCGTCTCAATCGTGTTATTTTCCGGTTTCGATCGATTTCTGGGACCGGGATATAACTGTCTAGAAGCGACAAATTCCAGAATACCGTTACAACTTGAGAACATACTAGAGATAATATGGCGCACTTTAATGAATTTGTCGCTCACCCTTTGGTACGTAAAAATCGATTGTCAGCATCACAACCACGTTTTTTTGAGTTTTCGATCCATTTTCGACTTCGAGATCTCGCCTATCCTGAAGCAACAAAATCAGGAGTGCTGTAACAACTTAGTAACATATTAGAGACAAGAGTCTGCGCATTTGTAAATTTGTTGCTTAAGGTTTTGCTAAAGAAAACCCCGATTTCAGCGTCCCAAACGCGTTATTTTCCGGTTTCGATCGATTTTTGTGTCCGGGAACTAACTGTCTAGAAGCGACAAAATCAGGAATACCGTTACATCTTGAGAACATACTAGAGAAAAGATTGTGCACATTAAAGAACTTGTCGCTCACCGTTTCTGTATGTAAATATTGATTGTCAGCATCAAAAACACGTTTTTTTGCGTTTTCGATTGATTTTCGACTTCGAAATCTCGGCTATCTTGAAGCAACAAAATCAGGAGTGCTCTAACAACGTAGCAACATATTAGAGACAAGAGTCTGCGCATTTGTGAATTTGTTGCTTACGGTTTTTCTAAAGAAAACCCCATTTACCTAATCCCAAACGGGTTTTTACCGTTTTCGATCGACTTTCGATTCCGAGATATAATCTACTGCTAAGCAACAAATTCAGGAATACTCTAACAATGTAGCAACATATTAGAGTCGAGATTCTGAACATTTGTGAATTTGTTGCTAACGGTTTTGCTAAAGAAAACCCCGATTTCAACGTCCCAATCGTGTTATTTTCCGGTTTCGGTCGATTTCTGTGTCCGGGATATAACTGTCTAGAAGCGACAAATTCCGGAATACCGTTACAACTTGAGAACATACTAGAGATAACATGGTGCACGTTAATGAATTTGTCGCTCACCGTTTCTGTATGTAAATATCGATTGTCAGCATCAAAAACACGTTTTTTTGCGTTTTCGATTGATTTTCAACTTCGACATCTCGGTTATCTTGAAGCAACAAAATCAGGAGTGCTCTAACAACGTAGCAACATATTAGAGACAAGAGTCTGCGCATTTGTGAAATTGTTGCTTACGGTTTGGCTAAAAAAAAACCCCGATTTCAGCGTCCCAAACGCGTTATTTTCCGGTTTCGATCGATTTTTGTGTCCGGGAACTAACTGTCTAGAAGCGACAAATTCAGGAATACCGTTACAACTTGAGAACATACTAGAGATAATATGGCGCACTTTAATGAATTTGTCGCTCACCGTTTTGGTACGTAAAAATAGATTGTCAGCATCACAACCACGTTTTTTTGAGTTTTCGATCCATTTTCGACTTCGAGATCTCGCCTATCCTGAAGCAACAAAATTAGGAGTGCTGTAACAACTTAGTAACATATTAGAGACAAGAGTCTGCGCATTTGTAAATTTGTTGCTTAAGGTTTTGCTAAAGAAAACCCCGATTTCAGCGTCCCAAACGCGTTATTTTCCGGTTTCGATCGATTTTTGTGTCCGGGAACTAACTGTCTAGAAGCGACAAAATCAGGAATACCGTTACAACTTGAGAACATACTAGAGAAAAGATTGTGCACATTAATGAACTTGTTGCTCACCGTTTCTGTATGTAAATATTGATTGTCAGCATCAAAAACACGTTTTTTTGCGTTTTCGATTGATTTTCAACTTCGGAATCTCGGTTATCTTGGAGCAACAAAATCAGGAGTGCTCTAACAACGTAGCAACATATTAGAGACAAGAGTCTGCGCATTTGTGAATTTGTTGCTTACGGTTTTTCTAACGAAAACCCCATTTACCTAATCTCAAACGGGTTTTTACCGTTTTCGATCGACTTTAGACTCCGGGATATAATCTACTGCAAAGCAATAAATTCAGGAATACTCTAACAACGTAGCAACATATTAGAGACAAGAGTCTGCGCATTTGTGAATTTGTTGCTTACGGTTTTGCTAAAGAAAATCCCGATTTCAGCGTCCCAAACGCGTTATTTTCCGGTTGCGATCGATTTTTGTGTCCGCGAACTAACTGTCTAGAAGCGCAAATTCAGGAATACCGTTACAACTTGAGAACATAGTAGAGAAAAGATTTAGCACGTTAAAGAATTTGTCGCTCACCGTTTCTATATGTAAATATCGATTGTCAGCATCAAAAACACGTTTTTTTGCGTTTTCGATCGATTTTCGACTTCGAAATCTCGGCTATCTTGAAGCAACAAAATCAGGAGTGCTGTAACAACTTAGTAACATATTAGAGACAAGAGTCTGCACATTTGTAAATTTGTTGCTTACGGTTTTGCTAAAGAAAACCCCGATTTCAGCGTCCCAAACGCGTTATTTTCCGGTTTCGATCGATTTTTGTGTCCGGGAACTAACTGTCAAGAAGCGACAAAATCAGGAATACCGTTACAACTTGAGAACATACTAGAGAAAAGATTGTGCACATTAAAGAATTTGTCGCTCACCGTTTCTGTATGTAAATATCGATTGTCAGCATCAAAAACACGTTTTTTTGCGTTTTCGATTGATTTTCGACTTCGGAATCTCGGTTATCTTGAAGCAACAAAATCAGGAGTGCTCTACCAACGTAGCAACATATTAGAGACAAGAGTCTGCGCATTTGTGAATTTGTTGCTTACGGTTTGGCTAAAAAAAACCCCCGATTTCAGCGTCCCAAACGCGTTATTTTCCGGTTTCGATCGATTTTTGTGTCCGGGAACTAACTGTCTAGAAGCGACAAATTCAGGAATACCGTTACAACTTGAGAACATACTAGAGATAATATGGTGCACTTTAATGAATTTGTCGCTCACCGTTTTGGAACGTAAAAATCGATTGTCAGCATCACAACCACGTTTTTTTGAGTTTTCGATCGATTTTCGACTTCGAGATCTCGCCTATCCTGAAGCAACAAAATCAGGAGTGCTGCAACAACTTAGTAACATATTAGAGACAAGAGTCTGCGCATTTGTGAATTTGTTGCTGGCGGTTTTTCTAAAGAAAACCCCATTTACCTAATCCCAAACGGGTTTTTACCGTTTTCGATCGACTTTCGATTCTGAGATATAATCTACTGCTAAGCAACAAATTCAGGAATACTCTAACAACGTAGCAAAATATTAGAGTCGAGATTCTGCACATTTGTGAATTTGTTGCTAACGGTTTTGCTAAAGAAAACCCCGATTTCAGCGTCCCGATCGTGTTATTTTCCGGTTTCGATCGATTTCTGGGACCGGGATATAACTGTCTAGAAACGACAAATTCCAGAATACCGTTACAACTTGAGAACATACTAGAGATAATATGGCGCACTTTAATGAATTTGTCGCTCACCCTTTGGTACGTAAAAATCGATTGTCAGCATCACAACCACGTTTTTTTGAGTTTTCGATCCATTTTCGACTTCGAGATCTCGCCTATCCTGAAGCAACAAAATCAGGAGTGCTGTAACAACTTAGTAACATATTAGAGACAAGAGTCTGCGCATTTGTAAATTTGTTGCTTAAGGTTTTGCTAAAGAAAACCCCGATTTCAGCGTCCCAAACGCGTTATTTTCCGGTTTCGATCGATTTTTGTGTCCGGGAACTAACTGTCTAGAAGCGACAAAATCAGGAATACCGTTACATCTTGAGAACATACTAGAGAAAAGATTGTGCACATTAAAGAACTTGTCGCTCACCGTTTCTGTATGTAAATATTGATTGTCAGCATCAAAAACACGTTTTTTTGCGTTTTCGATTGATTTTCGACTTCGAAATCTCGGCTATCTTGAAGCAACAAAATCAGGAGTGCTCTAACAACGTAGCAACATATTAGGGACAAGAGTCTGCGCATTTGTGAATTTGTTGCTTACGGTTTTTCTAAAGAAAACCCCATTTACCTAATCCCAAACGGGTTTTTACCGTTTTCGATCGACTTTCGATTCCGAGATATAATCTACTGCTAAGCAACAAATTCAGGAATACTCTAATAATGTAGCAACATATTAGAGTCGAGATTCTGAACATTTGTGAATTTGTTGCTAACGGTTTTGCTAAAGAAAACCCCGATTTCAACGTCCCAATCGTGTTATTTTCCGGTTTCGGTCGATTTCTGTGTCCGGGATATAACTGTCTAGAAGCGACAAATTCCGGAATACCGTTACAACTTGAGAACATACTGGAGATAACATGGTGCACGTTAATGAATTTGTCGCTCACCGTTTCTGTATGTAAATATCGATTGTCAGCATCAAAAACACGTTTTTTTGCGTTTTCGATTGATTTTCGACATCGACATCTCCGTTATCTTGAAGCAACAAAATCAGGAGTGCTCTAACAACGTAGCAACATATTAGAGACAAGAGTCTGCGCATTTGTGAAATTGTTGCTTACGGTTTGGCTAAAAAAAAACCCCGATTTCAGCGTCCCAAACGCGTTATTTTCCGGTTTCGATCGATTTTTGTGTCCGGGAACTAACTGTCTAGAAGCGACAAATTCAGGAATACCGTTACAACTTGAGAACATACTAGAGATAATATGGCGCACTTTAATGAATTTGTCGCTCACCGTTTTGGTACGTAAAAATAGATTGTCAGCATCACAACCACGTTTTTTTGAGTTTTCGATCCATTTTCCACTTCGAGATCTCGCCTATCCTGAAGCAACAAAATTAGGAGTGCTGTAACAACTTAGTAACATATTAGAGACAAGAGTCTGCGCATTTGTAAATTTGTTGCTTAAGGTTTTGCTAAAGAAAACCCCGATTTCAGCGTCCCAAACGCGTTATTTTCCGGTTTCGATCGATTTTTGTGTCCGGGAACTAACTGTCTAGAAGCGACAAAATCAGGAATACCGTTACAACTTGAGAACATACTAGAGAAAAGATTGTGCACATTAAAGAACTTGTTGCTCACCGTTTCTGTATGTAAATATTGATTGTCAGCATCAAAAACACGTTTTTTTGCGTTTTCGATTGATTTTCAACTTCGGAATCTCGGTTATCTTGGAGCAACAAAATCAGGAGTGCTCTAACAACGTAGCAACATATTAGAGACAAGAGTCTGCGCATTTGTGAATTTGTTGCTTACGGTTTTTCTAACGAAAACCCCATTTACCTAATCTCAAACGGGTTTTTACCGTTTTCGATCGACTTTAGACTCCGGGATATAATCTACTGCAAAGCAATAAATTCAGGAATACTCTAACAACGTAGCAACATATTAGAGACAAGAGTCTGCGCATTTGTGAATTTGTTGCTTACGGTTTTGCTAAAGAAAATCCCGATTTCAGCGTCCCAAACGCGTTATTTTCCGGTTTCGATCGATTTTTGTGTCCGGGAACTAACTGTCTAGAAGCAACAAATTCAGGAATACCGTTACAACTTGAGAACATACTAGAGAAAAGATTTAGCTCGTTAAAGAATTTGTCGCTCACCGTTTCTGTATGTAAATATCGCTTGTCAGCATCAAAAACACGTTTTTTTGCGTTTTCGATCGATTTTCGACTTCGAAATCTCGGCTATCTTGAAGCAACAAAATCAGGAGTGCTGTAACAACTTAGTAACATATTAGGGACAAGAGTCTGCGCATTTGTAAATTTGTTGCTTACGGTTTTTCTAAAGAAAACCCCATTTACCTAATCCCAAACGGGTTTTTACCGTTTTCGATCGACTTTCGATTCCGAGATATAATCTACTGCAAAGCAATAAATTCAGGAATACTCTAACAACGTAGCAACATATTAGAGACAAGAGTCTGCGCATTTGTGAATTTGTTGTTTACGGTTTTACTAAAGAAAATCCCGATTTCAGCGTCCCAAACGCGTTATTTTCCGGTTTCGATCGATTTTTGTGTCCGGGAACTAACTGTCTAGAAGCAACAAATTCAGGAATACCGTTAAAATTTGAGAACATACTAGAGAAAAGATTTAGCACGTTAAAGAATTTGTCGCTCACCGTTTCTGTATGTAAATATCTATTGTCAGCATCAAAAACACGTTTTTTTGCGTTTTCGATCGATTTTCGACTTCGAGATCTTGGCTATCTTGAAGCAACAAAATCAGGAGTGCTGTAACAACTTAGTAACATATTAGAGACAAGAGTCTGCGCATTTGTAAATTTGTTGCTTAAGGTTTTGCTAAAGAAAACCCCGATTTCAGCGTCCCAAACGCGTTATTTTCCGGTTTCGATCGATTTTTGTGTCCGGGATCTAACTGTCTAGAAGCGACAAAATCAGGAATACCGTTACAACTTGAGAACATACTAGAGATAACATGGTGCACGTTAATGAATTTGTCGCTCACCGATTTTGTATGTAAAAATCGATTGTAAGCATCAAAAACACGTTTTCTTGCGTTTTCGATCGATTTTCGACTTCGAGATCTCGGCTATCTTGAAGCAAAAAAATCAGGAGTGCTGTAACAACGTAGCAACATATTAGAGACGAGATTCTGCACATTTGCGAACTTGTTGCTTACGGTTTTGCTAAGGAAAACCCCGATTTCAGCGTCCCAAACGCGTTATTTTCCAGTTTTCATCGATTTTGTTTTCGGGGATCTATCTGTCTTGAAGCAACAAATTCAGGAATACCGTTACAACTTAACAATATACTAGAGAAAACATTGTGCACGATAATGAATTCGTCGCTTACCGTTTTTGTATGTAAATATCGATTGTCAGCATCACAAGCACGTTTTTCTGCGTCTTCGGTCGACTTTTGACTCAAGGTCTCGCTTCTCTTGAAGCAACGAAATCAGGAGTGCTGTAACAACTTAGTAATATATTTAAGACTACATTCCGTACAGTTATGAATTTGTTGCTTACGGTTTTACTAAAAAAAAACCCCTCTTCAGAGTCCCAAACGTTTTCGTTTGCGTTTTCGATCGACTTTCGACTTTTGCATCCTGCCTATCTTTTAATCTTTGACTTCTCGCTTGATTAGGGTTTTTAATTAAGAAACGACATTTGTGAAAGTAGTGTTGCCTGCATGCACATTAGCTGAATTAATTTTTTTTTAGTTTTATCATTTTCGTTTATATGCATGACCCGACGTTGTTCATCTCCGTGCATGCGTTCCACTTTTGGGACAGTGGTCAACTTTTCAGACATGGGATCTACGGCATCATCAAGCGACAAATTAGCGACAAAAAGTAGGCCAAACCCCGTGTCGTTATTGTTAATTGCTGAGAAGATACAACGTAATGACTTTTCCAGCTTAAAACTCACGCCACCGTAGCCACTGTTTCTCGGAAACGGCTAGAGCGTTAAAATCGGGGAAAAATCAGCGACAAATTAGCGACAAAATATGCAATTATAAGTTAATTGATATTTTTAATTTTTATCATTTTTGCTTATATGTTTGTGACCTTGTATCGTTTTCTGGGACAGCGGTCCATTTTTGGGACATGGGATCTACGGCATCTTTGAGCGACAAATTAGCGACAAAATCTAGGCCTAACCCGGTGTCGCTATCGTCAATTGGTGAGACAATAGAACGTAATGGCTTTCCTATCTTAATATTACGCTAGAATAGCCATTGTTTCTCGAAAACGGCTAGAGCGTTAAAATCGGGTTTTGCGGGAAAAATCAGCGACAAATTAGCGACAAAATATGCAATTATAAGTTAATGAATATTTTTAATTTTCATAATTTTTGCTTATATGCTCGTGACCTTGTATCGTTTTTTGGGACAGCGGTCCTTTTTTGGGACATGGGATCTACGGCATCTTTGAGCGACAAATTAGCGACAAAATCTAGGCCTAACCCGGTGTCGCTATTGTCAATTGCTGAGAAGATACAATAGTGGCTTTTCCAGCTTAAGACTTACGTTGCAGTAGCCATTGTTTCTCGGAATCGGCTGGAGCGTTAAAATCGGATTTTGCGGGAAAAATCAGCGACAAATTAGCGACAAAATATGCAATTATAAGTTAATTGTTATTTTTAATTTTCGTCATTTTTGCTTATATGCTCGTGACCTTGTATCGTTTTTTGGGACAGCGGTCCATTTTTGGGACATGGGATCTACGGCATCTTTGAGCGACAAATTAGCGACAAAATCTAGGCCTAACCCGGTGTCGCTATTGTCAATTGCTGAGAAGATACAATAGTGGCTTTTCCAGCTTATGACTTAAGTTGCAGTAGCCATTGTTTCTCGGAATCGGCTGGAGCGACAAAATCGGGATTGGCGTAACAAATTAGCGACAAATTAGCGACAAAATACGGGATTATTTTCAACCCGGGCTTATGAAGTGGCTACTCCAGCTTAATATACATGCGTAATTGTCGCACTTCACTTTCTCACTTCAACTTGGTTGATTGGCTTGATTTTCTTTCTTCAGTTTTTTTTGCTTTGCTGTGCTTGCCTTTTAGATTTAGTCTTTTTGGTTCTGCTAAAGTAGTATTTGTAATAGTAAAGTAAATTTTGAGTGAATTTAGATGGCGAGGGAAAATCAACGGAGCTATTCCACCGAGGCTAAATGAGAAGGTATTCGAGATGGACAATTTGGATTGGAGTTAGGCTTCGCTCGGAGTCGACGAAAGTGATTTAATGTGCGTCGTCCCCGTTGCTGCAGCTCAAGCGTTGCAGCGAGCGATTAATAAATTAACCGACGGGGAAGTCGCGATGACTGCTCAGCGGTTCGAGCTGAATATTCGCTCGGACGCGATAGTATTACCCAATAGGTTGGAGAGGCACGAGATGCGACGCCATTTCGGCGCTGATGCCGCACCATGGAATCCGGCCAGAGACGAGCCGGCGGACGAGTCCACTTCTGCGCACAGTCCTTCATCGCCGAGTAGGCATTCTGTTGCACGTTCTTGGCCATCTAGGGTTCCAGTGCACCCGGCGGTAGCTCCAGCGTATTCAGAAGCAGCGCCGCTCTCCACAGGCCAATCGATAGGTAGATATTGTGATCCAATTTCGATGGAGGGGCCGTCGCAGACTTTTACGTCGAGGCTGCACATCGAAGTAAGTGAGCCGTGGCGTGCGGCCGAGCAGCCTACAGCTGGCAGCCATGTTACTGCAGAGATACAGAGTTCTGCCGTCGCAGCGGATGAGATACCCGGCTACTCCGTCCACGATGTATTCGGGGAGAGAATTCGGCAGCGTTGCTTCCGTGGTTGGTTCTCTGCCTTCGACTTGTATTCCTCAACTTTCAGCTAACGTAGCTCGAGGGAATTTCGACAGCGGAGCAGGGCCTGCTGTCTACTCGCACTGTCCGATGCCGCGAGTAACACCAGGTTATCATGAGCCGCCTCTCATGTCCTCAGCGTCGCTCGCTCAAAATTATATTTCAGCTGGAGTTCCACAAGCGAGCGGATTTGGAGCACGAGTCGAGCCGGCGTGCTCGTATTATAATCAGCCAGCGCCGCCACCGTCGCCTCATTATCCGCCTGGGTATTTTTCTCACCCGTTCGCGTCCTCGCAGCTGATGTTACCACATGCTACGTCGTACCCTCCGTATGTTCGTAATATTCCACAATCAGTTTCACAATTTTTAGCTGTAGTTCCTCCGCTAGCCGTCACAGGGTTTCATGCAGCTCCGATGCATACTACTACTAGCTTTCAACCTCACCCGGGAATATTTGATGTTTCTGCTCCTGGGATGAGTACGGATGCATCGTTTTTCGATCGATCAGCGCTTTGTAAAGAGAAACGTACAACGGGGCTACTCTCTAAGTGGCATATTAGGTTCAAAGGGGATAGGAAAAGGGACCCCGAAAATTTCATTGCAGATCTCACGAAATGCAAAGAAACTTACAGGCTGACGCTCGAAGAAATAGTGAAAGCCTTGCCACCAGCTTTCGATGACGAGTCATGGCAAGGGTTTCGCCGAGAGTATTAGTTCTGGAGGACGTACGAAGAATTTGTGGACGCGTTTCGCCTGCAGTACAGCTTCGAAGACGTGCAGGAGCGACTACGGAAGGTGCTGGAGGTGCGAACGCAAGGACCGAGTGAGGAGATTTCCACCTATCTGCTGAAAGTGAGAGACCTGTTGGATCAGCTGAAGCCGCCGTTACATTGGGAGAGCAGCTCGACCGAGTATACCAGAAGCTGCACCCCTCATATCGGTTGCACATCGAGAGGAAGGATTTTGAGAATTTTCCGGAATTGCAGAAGCTAGGCAAGCGAGAGGAGCTGGGGAGAGCTCAGGAGAAGGCGTACAAGCCGCCGTCTACGATTTCGGATTCAGCTTTTCCTGCTTCAGCGTACGTTCCACCGAAGCACCAGCGGCAGGTGAAACTAGCCCCAGTGGTTCCGAGCACACTGGAAGAAAACGAGCTGAAGCTGTCCAGTTCAAGCAATCTAGCTCCTGTAGCAGCCACACAGACGGAAGGAGGAGAGAAGCAGCGATCGTCGAGGGAACAGAAATTCAAGTCAACATACGGCAAGGAGAGAAGAAAGGTTGGAGACCATATCTGCGCAGCAAGAGTAAAGGTCACCGCAGCGACAAGAAAGTAAATGCTCAAGCTAAGTCAACGGAGCGGGAGTCTACGCCAGAACAACCGAAGATTGAAGATGTTCCTCCTAAAGGGAAATTTGAGGACATGCATTGAAGGAAAATGAGAGAGCCATGTTTCCGTTGCGGTCAAGCTGATCACTGGAAGAGAGAGTGCATGCACGCAGCAGTCTGTCAAAAGTGTGGACAGCCGAACACGACTGCGCGAAGATGTACAAAGTGCAACTTTGTGTCGGCGGGAAACGAGTAAGAGGGGCAGTTAGCGAAGTCAACTCACCCCCTCCTACTTCAGACTCGACTCCACCCACTTCTGATTCGATCGCTGTTATTCCAGAAAACAGTTCAGCTGCAGCTATGAGCGAGGGAGACAACCTTCAAGTTCTAGCTCCAGAATCACTAATAATGAGAAGCGCTATCAGCAACGTCGAGCCCACGTTATTCTTCAATATAGAATTGAATGGAAGGAAACTCTTGGGCATGCTCGACGATGGTTCCGTTCACTCGTATCTCGGTAAAGGCGTCAGCAAGGAATTTGCCCAGAAATTGGAACAGGAAGCAGCTTCAGTACGCGTAGCTGATGGAGGTGCAGTGACGCTACAAGGAATACCGAATATGACGGTGAGCATCGGTAATAAAAAGTTATCTATGCCCTTCCGTGTAGCAGATGAGCTTCAGTACGACTGCATTCTCGGAATCAACTTCAAACGGTTGTTTAAGATGATGATCGACTACGAGAACGATACATGATGGGCGCCGAAGGGAGTAGTTCACCAGTTTTACCCTTACGGCCAATATCCAACATGTTTTCCAGCTCTAGCCAGCATATGAGAACTGAGTCGTGCTACAACTGATCAGCAGTCCGTGATTGAAGCTATTAAAGTGAAGCTGATTCCACCTACACCGGAAAAGCTAGGGTTAGCTAATGTCGCCCCGCATTTTATTGACATTCAAGGAAATGAACCCATTCGCCAAGCTCCTCGGAGATGTACTCCGAAGATGCTGTAGACGGCTTGGGCTGAAGTCGATAGGATGCTGGAGGAGCGAATAATCGAACCATCTGATAGTCCCTGGCGAAGCTGCCCTGTGTTAGTTCCGAAAACGTTTTACATTTTCCGATTTTGTATAGACTATAGACGAGTTAATAAGCATACTAAGTCTATCGCGTATCCATTGCGTAATATGGATGATATACTTGATAAGCTAAGCTCCGCTAAGTATATTTCTAAGCTAGATTTAAGCTAGGCATACCACCAGATTCAATTGGATCCGAAGTGCAGAGAGGTCACCGCATTTTCAGTACCAGGGCGAGGACTTTTTCACTTCATCCGGTTACCATATGGGATGACAAATGCTCCAGCTGTGTTCCAGCGCATCATGGATAACCTAGTCAAGGCGGCCTGGGAACCGTATGTGTTCGCCTATTTAGACGATGTCATTATCGTCTCGCCGACATTTAAAGAGCAGACAAACTGGTTAGAGATCGTGCTCATGGCGTTAAAAGACGCAAACCTACAGATTACCCTCAAAAAGTCTGAGTTTTGTTGCGCGGAGTTTAAGTACTTAGGTTATATCGTTAACGAGGACGGACTGAAAACTGACGAAGATAAAGTAAAACCCATCCCCGAGTATCCAGCGCCCCTCAACATTAGGCAGCTGAGAAGATTTCTCGGCATGATTGGCTGGTACTCCAGATTTATACGTAGCTCACCTAGCAGGATATAAGGCACCGTTAACGAAGCTGCTGAGGAAGGATGTTCGGTGGCACTGGCACGAAGAGTAACAGCAAGCGTTTGAGAATCTGAAGCTCGCACTGACGCAAGCTCCTGTGCTTCACACTGCAGACAGATACGAGTGATTATGCTATAGCTGGAGTACTAACGCAGGTAATGACGGTGAGGAGCATCCTTTCTATTTTGTGAGCAGGACTCTGTCGAAGGCAGAGAGAAATTATACGGTCACTGAGAAGGAGTGCCTCGCTGTCTTATGGGCGGTCGAGAGGCTGAGAGGTTATTTACAAGGTGAAAAGTTTACAGTAATCACCGATCACCACAGTTTATTGTGGTTAAATAATCTAAAAGATCCAGCTGGTCGATTAGCCAGATGAAATACGGCTCTGCAAATGTACAACATTGAGTTTGTACATCGCAAAGGTGCGCTACACAAAGTGCCAGACGCTTTGTCGCGTGCATGGGAAGGAACTTCCGAGCTTGCAGCTATAGCCACTGCTACAGCTAAAGATCCGTAGTATCAAGGGAGTATTGGTAATATTGAGAAGAACCCGAGGAAATACCCGGATTGGAAGGTAGTAAATGGCTTACTGTACGCGCATCGTCAGAATAAGACCGTAGATCCGTTGCTGCCGGACATGGATGCGTGGAAGCTTGTTCTACCCGAAGCAGACAGAGAAAAAGCTCTAGCAGAGGCTCATAATACTCCACAAGCAGGTCACTTAGGCGTTGGAGAAGATCTTTGCGAGACTAACGACACATTATTATTGGCCAGGCTATTATAGAGATGTTTGTTTGTATGTAGCTGCCTGTCAAGTATGTCAAGCTCACAAAAGCTCGCAGCAAGCTCCAGCAGGGCTGATGACCGAGCGCAACATCGAAGGTCCTTGGGTTGTCGTAGCAGTTGATATAATGGGTCTAAAATCTCCTTCGCGTACTGGTAACAGGTATGTAATTGTCATTGAAGACCTATTTACCAGATACGTGAAGTTGAAAGCTTTGAGGAAAGCAGACGCTAAGTTGGTGCTAAAAGCTTTTGAAGAATTGATCATGAATCGTTGGGGTTGTCCACGGGTTTTGCTTACGGATAATGAAACAGAATTTTCTAACAGAATGGTTACTGAGAGGTTACATGAGTACGGAATTCTGCAGACCACTATTCCGCCTTACCACGCACAAGCAAACCCGGTGGAAAGAGTCAACCGTAATTTACGACCAATGATCAATAGCTTTTTAGCCGATGATCATCGAGATTGGGACTTGCACTTAAACGAATTGTGTTTCGCGTTAAATAGTGCTATGCACTCGTCGTTAGGGGTCCGCCAGCGTTTCTTAACCTCGGGCGTAATCCAGTTCCTTCCACTTTACTGAAGAATTACCTGGAATATCCTGTAGTTATCCCAGTTCCGGACATTGAAAGGTGGAAAACTCGAGCCAATCAATTGCCTGCCTTGCATGATTCGGTGAGAAGACAGATGGATAAAGCGGTAGCAAGGCAAGCACGCAACTACAATAAAAATCGACGAGAAGTCCCCTACCAACTCGGAGACCTCGTGAGGCGTCGGAGCCATGTGCTATCGTCCACAGAGGACCGATTTGCAGCTAAGCAAGCGCCGAGATTTGTTGGGCTGGCAAAGGTGGTAGAAGTCTACTCTCCGTTAGTTTACTTGGTGGAGGACTTTGATTCAAATAGGCGGACGAAAGTATTCGTCAACGATTTCAAAAAGTATACGCCGCCGAGAGGTACACAACAGCTGGAAGCTCAAGCTACAGCCCACAACCCTGTTGTTGGAAATGATGGACTCGTCGGACGAAAGGCAGATGCTATTCCTGGCCATCGGCCATGCCGCAGAGCTCGTGCAATAACCAGTCGAAATGCCGCGCCAGGTCGGCCGAGGACGAGGGCGAGGTCGCCCGCCAAGGCTCCCGCTCCTGCCAGAGCTGGATCCGCTCCTACCGGGGCCGGCTCCGTTCCAGTCATGCGCCGTCGCGGTAGAGATTTTCTGCCGCACGCGCCAGGTTTTCTGGCCCTCGCTGATCCCGACCATGGCTTCTTTTAGTTTTTTTATTTATTTTGCCTCTCCCTTTCAAGTTGATCTCCTAGAAGTAAGCGAGAGCGTTCTCTTAAAAAGAAAAAAAAAACCTGAAGCAAATCGCAGTAAATAAGGACACGTTTAAATGAATAGTTTGGCTAAAGTTGTTTTTTTTATTCGCGAGAATCAGCATGTTTAATAGGTTGCCAGAACGCCGCTCAAACGAGCTGTAGTCAAAGGGATCGGCCAGATAAGATGCTGATGCAGAATTTTTTTAAATTGGATCATTGTTTAATAATGTGTCGCGATTTCGTTCGGTATTAGATCAAATAAAGAAATGTTCCGAATTACCGGCGCCAGGTTGTTATAGTTAGGTCACACACTCACCGGGTACACTCACACAGATTCACACTTAAACCAAACTGCAGAAGAAGAATCTAAGGGACACGGAAAATTACACTCACACCGCTATAGCTAAGGCCGATTACCTTAAAATAAGTAGATAGGAAATGCTAGAGCAAAAGCAGTCAGTTCAAGTACAAGACTAAACGTGCGAAGGTAGTCAATGGGCTACTTCGAGTTTAGGAGGGGGAGGTTGTAACGTGGTAAATTGCCTGTTACTATAAACGCGAGGATGCACGGCGGTCGCGGCGAGCGACGACTCGACGCGGAATGTCATACACACACACACATATGCGCGCCCCGTCTCTTCCGATACCCCGTGTTCCTGAGCACACCTCCTTTAAAGGTTTTTCCCCTCCCGTCGCCCGACCGGCCAGGAAAGGAGAAGGCGTACAGCAGCTGCAGCGAGGAGAGGCTGAAGCTGGAGAAACGGCAATCCCGTTGTCTTTTTCTCCATGCGGTTGACAGTAGCAGCCGACGCCAGCCCAGAGAGAGAGGGAGCGAGAGAGAGACACTGCGACACAGAGCCGTCTCGGCTGTCCGATAGACACGGGCGTGCAAGCATCGGCAGCCGTAAGGACTGCTCGCTCGCGCCGCGGTGAAGAAGGCGGCCGATCGGTGAACCACACGAGCGCACAGCAGCGTGCACATTCCCGGCCAGGGTGACCAGGTGGCGATCTTGTATCCTTTTTAATCATATGTAAATGACGTCACGTTCTTTGAGAGTAAGTAAGACAAACGATCGCCACCTGGCCACCCTACTCCCGGCCGGCATTCCGTCGCCTATCGCCGTACCGCGTGCCGCTCTTCCCGTGTCTCGCGTACGGTCGCTGCGTTGCACCTCCCGGGTGTGCCGCCGAGCCGTTCCGCGTGTGCCACTTCTGTCACCACCGTCTCCTGGTCAACCGAGGTCATCTGGCGACGAGGCTGCGAGCGGGTCCCGGTCGCCCCCCCCCCCGAGAGTGAAAGAGAGAAAGAGCGAGGACTGGAAGAACGAGAGCCGTACAGCAGCAGAGCCTTGCCTGGCCGAGGTTAGATTTCCCTGTTATTTTCCCCGAGTTTCCCAACCGCGTGTATGTGCGCATTGTGTCGGGAGTCGCGTGTATTCGAGCTCGCGCAGAAGCTACAGCCCGAGCTGTAGTTGTAGTAGATTAGATAGAATTTGCTCCAGATTGCGCTAGCCGGCGAAAAGTGTTCGGTGCGATTGACGCATGCACCTGGCGCCCTAATTGTTGTATACAGTACTTTTCGCGGTTTTAATAAATTCATAGTTTCCTCTAGTAGTATGCTTTGTGTAATTACCCGCGTACCTCTGCCCTGATCCCCAGCAGAGTGTGACATATTATAGTATTTATTTGACTGCTTTTAAAAAATAATAAATATTATTTTATAGATTATACAGAAAGAACTTCTATACTTGCCTTATATTATACTTTCGTAGAAAGTTTTATTAACAATATTATTATTTGTACAGTTATGAAAAAAATTATTACCATTTGTAGAGAGTGGTTATTGAATATATGTGATCAGAATAACTAAAAGGAGTATAGACAAATTGTGTTGTTAGAATATATTTAAAAAATTAGTTTTTTAAAGAACGTGTTGATTGTTTTGAAAAAATATTAAAGCTCTCATTAAAGTTTTTGGTACAGAGGGAGAGAAAGAGAGGGGGGGGGGAGAAAGAGAGGGTGGGAGAGTTTAACAAATAATATTTGTTAAACGGGTCAGACACCTTTATAATTTTCATCATAAAATGACCTGAAAAAAATTAATTTTCATAAATAGAAATTTTTAGAAGTAATACCCTAAAAATATATTCAATTTGTGAGAAAATGAGACGCAAAAAAAAAATTTTGATCGATTTTAACCAAATATATGACCATTTCAAAATAATTTTTTACTGTCAAAAATTGCTAAAAAATCTTAAATTTAAGTGAAATTCAGATTTTTTAGCAATCTTTGACCGTAAAAAATTATTTAATCAAATAAATTGGATACATACGACTCATCAGTCAATAGACATATAAAATACCAAAATTTTAGGACTTCTCCCATTAAAATATATGCAGTTCCTGAATCTGGAGTAGACGGCAGAGCTCAAAATTTTACATTATGTAGAAAACAGCTTTAAAGATAAAATTACTAAAATACTTCTTTATTTATTCTTCTTTATTTGCTAATTCCATCTCTGCCCTGAAATACAAAAGAATATTGTTTTTCGGTCAAAATATTTTACATTTAGAACAAATATTCTGGTACCTCAGTATACGATCTATCAGACTTGTAAGCTATGAGCACGCGTAACAGTCATATCCACATCAGTCAGTCAAGTTTGTTAAGTGGTTTAACATGTAGATACTTTGGTGCTTTTAAATCCATATGTTTTTAATAATCTTTATCACATATATTAGATTCTTATACATATACTGAGATGAAGTATCGCCAGTTATGAAGCCAGCATCGCCATAGCCAAATGTTTGAAAAAAATGTTTATAGCAGCAACATTCCTATAGTGATCTTCTTAAAAGATCAATATGTCAATATTCAGATCAGTTTAATGATCATAATGTCTGATAAAGTGAACTTCTTTATTTGTCCTTCATTATTCTTTTTCACATATAATATTATTACTTAATAAAGAGAATACGACTGATACATATTTATTGCAGTGCATAACTGTTTTTACTTCAGAAAATAAAATGTCAATTATATCATAGTGAGATTCAGGCAATGACTGATAATGATAGCTTTCTGGCAGAAGAGAAGGTTGCATAATATTTTTCTGCACAATAGCATGTTTTTCACTTCCTTTAAAAGTTGATTTAAATCTGTACACTACATGTTTTTTGTAATAGTCAATATAGACTTAATTTTACCTTAGTATCAATCCCTGTTATTTTAAGTACAAAGTTTCCAATAAAAGTTCAGGTACTAAAGGCTATTTCTACAACATTAATTCAATTGTCACACGTATTATTCAAACACTTTTATAAACTGATTTAAAATACCTTTACGTATTATAATACACTAAATGTTTACTCCCAAATCCGTTGGAAACAATGAAAATTAAGAACAACACTTTGTATAGAAAAGGTGCTGATGCTGATATCACAGTGTTTATATTAAATGACAGCTGTGCATGTTTACATTGCTGGCGGACTTTTACATAGGTTAAAATCAGCTCTGTTACAATAAAGGTGTGAGCTGTGAGCCTGTGAGAGGCTGTCGTTGATAAGTCAGGTTGTTACGGTGCCAACTTAATTGCTATATAAGTTTTAAATTCAAATTTTTATTTTTGTCAAAAATACCGTCCATAAATTATATTATTTATTTTTTATCTTTATATTAATGTTTATTATATTATTTTTAGATCATTTAAAGTATATATATATATGTAGATATGTAGAGTGAGAATTTTAAATATATTAAGAACAGTGAAATGAAAAAAAAATTAGTAGAAATAATATATGATTATATAAATATGTATACAAGGGGAAAAATGTAATTTGAACATAAAACAAATGAAAAGCTCTATCAGTGTTTTGTGTATATTCTTAAAACAAAAATAGATAATGCTTTAAAATTAACTGGGACATATTCTACAAGCATTTTTTTAGTAAAATATGTAATAAAAAAAACAATTTTTCGTCATTTTAAAGGTTTCCGACCCCCTTAAGTATAAAACTATATGAAATAGTAACCAAACTTATTCTTGCCTATAAGTATTTACTTTTGTAAAAAAATTTTTTAGAGAGATTTCACAACTTTTTATGTGTAAAAGTACATTATAAATAATGTTTGTTAAGTTTAAAACTACATTTTAATTGATTTCACAACTTCTTTGGGTTTGACTTTCAGTATCCGCGTGAAAGAAATTTATTTCGACTTTAGAACGCAAAAATTTATTATTTATTCGTAGAATTCCTTTTCATAAAATAAAACGTAAGTAATTTTTTAGGATATTGTATAGGTTTTGGTAAATAATTCTTATGGTTTCCGAAAAAATTCTTATAATTTGTAAAAGTTTTTGTAAAGTGATTGTAAAGGTTTTGGAAAAGAATTTCTCGTTGCTTGCAAAAGTTTGTAAAGGATTGCAGACGTTTTATAAAATAATTTATTAATGGATTTTTTAAAAGACGTTGTGATGGACCATTTTTGGAGATATTTTGTAGAGATAATATAATAATGAATAATTTACAGAAATGATTCTGTTATTGAAAGTACTCGACTTTAATTTAATGAGTAATACTACAGATAAGAAAAATGATTTTTGTAAGAAGAAGAAAACATTTTCATATCAAATACATGTCAACTGCCATTTCCATAGCTACAGGCGGTTCAAAGTTTTTTAAAAACTACTCTTTTGCATCTATTTCTCTGAAATCACCTAATCCTCTAGCCTTTACAAAATGCGAAGCTCAAAGTTTGCCAAGTTAACTACCCTTACGTAACAGAACCTGATACTAAGTTTTTTCACAAAACACTCCTATGCATCCATTTTCTCTTGATTTTTTTGACAAGTTATTATTACATTATTAAATTTGTGCTAAAATTTACCTCTTGCCTTCTATTGCACATTCTAAAGCTATTTCTACTTTAATTTAGATAAATATATAAATCAAAAAATATTTTTGTATAAAAATGTTGATACTTTCTTTTTAGAGAAAACATTTTTCAAAGATTCTGTAGTTCTTACAATATAAAGTTTGTTAGTATATTATTCTTGTAAAGAACGTCTTATTGGCGGTTTTAAAAATAGTAGAAAATATAAAACATCTTGAAATAATTATTGGTTGAAACTACCTAAATTAATAACCCATGATTGCCACACATCTTGTAAAATTAAAAACAATCAATTTATGAACTAAGAATTACTGAGAACAAAAGCTTTCTTAACATTCTTGTATACATTTTGAAATAATTATCTGAATCTTGTGTAGAAAAATATTTACAGAGAACTCCTCTGAAACATTTTGACGTCTCCCACTGTGAGAAAATTATAAAATTTTTATTAGATATTAACTGAGCACTTTTATTTGTTGAAATTTTCACAACAATAACACATCATTTTTGTTTTTTTCTGTATTTTAATCTTCATTTTGCATAATCTTTTAATTGATGTTTTGCACTGAATTCACTATAATTATATTATATTTATGAACACTGATCACTTTTTAAGAATACAATAAAAACGTACCGATGCGTACAAAAACGTTCAGAAACGTACGTCAATGTATGTAAATATACGTTGCTGTAAAGAAAATTATAAGAACTTCAAATATGCTGGAAAATGTATGTGTTATTTCAAAAGTTTTTGTAGTATAAAATTTATCTTAAAATATTATATTTTACTATTCCGTACGTTTACGTATGTTATCGCATGTTTCTGTAAGGTCACGTATCGACGTGCCATACGAAAACTAACACATTTTTTTTGCAGAAGAAAACCAACACATTTCCAAAAATTCGGACGAAAAATAACACATTTCAACAATTTCAGACGAAAAATAACACATTTTCGGAAGCTCGGGCGAAAACTAACGCATTTCGATAATTTCATACAAAAAATAACACATTTTCGGAATTTCGGACGAAAACTAACACATTTAGATTTTTTTATAATAGATTTTTGTGTTTAAAGACGTTATAACCTCTCTTTTCCATAAAAGCCTACGTTACAAACTCGATTTTCAACAATTTTTTTCTCGAAAACCACGTAGACGAAAATTCTCAAAAAATTCATTTAATCGTGTCTTTAACTAACAAGGAAACCGATCGAAGTGTCCGCCTCCGATTTTCCTGAATTTTTTATATGTTGTAGAGGACCGAAAAATAAGAGACTCGCAATTTTTTTTTATCTGCCCAATCCCTTATTAGAGGGGTGAAAACCGCGCTTAAAGTTTACCCCCGAAAACGGTTTTTTTTTTAATATCTTAAGTTCTAATCGATATTTTGAAATGAAACAAAATGGAAAATATTTCTCCGTGAATTATGTAACCATCAAGTATAGTTTGGTCCTCGAGGGTGGCAACCCTTACTTTTTATTTTAGAAAACCCTTATTTTTAAAACTATTTCTGCATATAATATTTGCAATAAAATTAATTAATTATTATAAAAATCATTTTTTGACTTAAAATAAAAAATAAAGTTTACGTGTTTCAGGGTTTTTGCAAATAAACACGTCATCAGGGGTAAACAACCCTTTAGGCACAAAATACTTTCAAACTATTAAAATTAATATTTTAAGTTATATATAATGCATAATTTATTTTTATTTGGGCTATTTTTTCTATGGACCCAATTTCCTATTAAAGGGGTAAAACGCACCCCTAAAAATCGCCCCTAAAATAGGTTTTATCTGAATATCCCAAGTTCAGATTCAAATTTAAAATGAAACAAAATGAAAAATATTTCTCTTTGAAATGCCAAATTAGCTACCCTTATATTTTATTTCGGAAAAAATTTTTAAAAAAATTTTTTTTGTATACAATATTTGCAATAAAATTAAATAATTATTATTAAAATTCAAAATCAAAGTTGACTTGTTTTAGGATTTTTTCTAATAAAAGCATTATCGGGGTTTAGCAGCCCCTTGGACAAGCATACTTACAATTGAACCATTGAAATAAATATTTCGAGGTGTATAATGCAGATTTAGTTTATTTTTGTGTCAGTTTCTTTTATCGAGATAGCGTAATTAATGAAGTCACTTATAAACTCTTATACTTATTGTGCAATTTATATTCGAATATTTTGTTCGTATTTATAGGTAAATAAAAAGGATGGAACTGGGAAAAGAATAGGTGAGTTAAATGATTGACTAATCTAACGAATATAAAAATGTAAATAAAAATAAAAAAATAAAAATATAAATAGAAAAATATAATATAAAATATTAATTGTTATTATGTAATTAATTTTTATTAAAAGTAAAATATAGGTATATTTTCACAAATAGTCAAAAAATATTGAAAGAAATTATACAAATGAGCTTATAATTTAGTTCTTATCGCAATTAATTTTGTTTAAGGATTATAGGTTGAACAATAATGAAAATCTTCAAAAAAATGTTTTAAGCAGAGTGATTTCTGACACCATGAACATTTTATAATAGCAGTATTTTATATTCTGGTACCTCACAATGAGCTTGGGATCCACCAAAGCTAAGTCCACCGGATTTAAAAATTCATTTGGTTTACTATCGATATAACCGCTTTTATACCAAGAGTATTTAAAAAGATTTACGTATCGAGGAGAAGATAACTGATTGTGCACCAGAGAGTGCAATTTAATTACATTATTTCGTACGTGCAAACTTATATACTTATCCAACAAAATTACACTATCGGAAAAGTGTCTCACAAAATTTTTTCATATACGAAAACCAAACACATCCAGCGGTTATATTTTTCCAGTTGTACCTTTAGGAATTTTGAAAAGTTTGATGTTTTTATCATCAGGTTTTTCTCTTTCCACTGCTTCTGTGCAATGTCCACTCCAAGAATCTAGCAATAATATACTACTTTTTCCAACATTTGGAAAAAATACATCCCTTAACCATTTCCCAAAATGATCTAAAAATAAATTGTAAACAAATAAATTTTGCAGGTCATTATAGTAAACTATTGCTATTTGTATTATATATATATATATATATATATATATATATATATATATATATATATATATATATATATATATATATATATATATATATATATATATATATATATATATATATACTTTTGTAGAGTCAGGCACTGTCCCTAAAACTAACAAATGTCCCCGATACCAACGTTAAACATCTGGAATGTTCTGGAAACTAACATAAAACATAAATATATATATATATATATATATAAATATATATATATATATATATATATATATATATATATTTAAGAGTTATTTCTCTGATTATACAGTGTTAAATAGTCCGTTTTCTCAGAGTTGCGTCATACAAGTGACTGCTTCTGTGCAATGTCCACTCCAAGAATCTAGCAATAATATACTACTTTTTCCAACATTTGGAAAAAATACATCCCTTAACCATTTCCGAAAATGATCTAAAAATAAATTGTAAACAAATAAATTTTGCAGGTCATTATAGTAAACTATTGCTATTTGTATTAATATATATATATATATATATATATATGTAAATGTTTTTAAGCGTTATTTCTGGGATTATACAGTGTTATATAGTCCGTTTTCTCAGAGTTGCGTCATACAAGTGACTGCTTCTGTGCAATGTCCACTCCAAGAATCTAGCAATAATATACTACTTTTTCCAACATTTGGAAAAAATACATCCCTTAACCATTTCCGAAAATGATCTAAAAATAAATTGTAAACAAATAAATTTTGCAGGTCATTATAGTAAACTATTGCTATTTGTATTAATATATATATATATATATATATATATATATATATATATATATATATATATATATATATATATATATATATATATATATAAATATATATATAATAAATATATATATATATTAATACAAATAACAATAGTTTACTATAATGACCTGCAAAATTTATTTGTTTACAATTTATTTTTAGATCATTTTCGGAAATGGTTAAGGGATGTATTTTTTCCAAATGTTGGAAAAAGTAGTATATTATTGCTAGATTCTTGGAGTGGACATTGCACAGAAGCAGTCACTTGTATGACGCAACTCTGAGAAAACGGACTATTTAACACTGTATAATCCCAGAAATAACGCTTAAAAACATTTACATATATATATATATATATATATATATATATATATATATATATATATATATATTTATGTTTTATGTTAGTTTCCAGGACATTCCAGATGTTTAACGTTGGTTTCGGGGACATTTGTTAGTTTTAGGGACAGTCCCTGAATCTACAAATGTTTAACGTCAGTTTTGAGGACATCGGCCCCCATAAGAGACATTATTTCTTAAGTCACGTATAGGTATACAGTAACATGGGGTCCTGGGAACTAAAGTTATATAAGTTTATATATATATATATATATATATATATATATATATATATATATATATATCGATTTATTACATGAAATCAAATTAACAAAAATAAATAATGAAATTCATTGATAATTTACAAGAACTTTTTTATAATTTTCGGAGTTTACATTAAAATACCTTATTTTAAAAATAATTTACTAGTTATTGTAAATCTTTTTTAATATGAGTCTACTGAAATTAAAAGTTTACAAGTAAAATCTTTATAATAGATATAAGCTACAAGTTTACGAATACAAGTACACTTTATTTAATTTCACTCACATGATGTCATTTTCCCAGATTTAGATGCCATCAAACATACGTTATCTGGCTGAAATAAATTTTTTTGTATTATTGGTCCAAATTCATCTTTAGTCTCTTTTAAAACTATAAATAATGGAGAGAGCAATTTTCCAGCAGCATTAATTGTAGGTAATATTGTATAACTATGTGTTGTTGATGAAACAGATTGCACAACACATTCAACAGTCTTTGTTTCTTCTTCTGCTAATGTGCGACCAGTATGTAATTCTAATTGAAATCTACTTTGATCAGCATTGTAGGTATTTTCAGTTCCAACTTCTGAAATCAGTAGTTTGATGTCGGCTACAAATTTACTGGCTTCTTGATTTACAGTTTCTTTGTCCTCAAGAGTTTTTTTGTTATAAATTTGTTGATTTTTCTACTGACAATTCTGTGAGCTTTCTTAAATTTTCGCAGCCAGAAATCACTTGCTTTGAATCTAACATCATTAAATTCTAAATTATTTTTAGCTTCTAAGGCCCACCTACGTATATCAATATCATGAATAATACGGCCAGCTTCGAGAGATTCTTTGAGATTTTTTAAAACAAATTCAGAAATTTGATATAATTTTTCTTTGTAAGTTCCACCTTTGTTGATTTGACTAGCCCATCGACGCAGTTGCCGTTCTGAATTAACTAATTTAAATCGATGTTTAACACTTTCTATACTGCGATTTCTTTTAGTTTTACCTGATCTCCAATATTCGACTGCTCTTTTTTTATAATCGAAGCTCAACTCTTCATCATCGTATGAACATACATCATAATCTTTTTTTTCATTGAAAATTGCGTCATCTTCAATGGCTTGTACTTCATAATTTTTAAATTGCTCTTGAAAATCTAATGTTTCTTCTTCCATTATTTCAATCGCATTAAAATTATTCATACTGTCGTATAAAATATTTTCGAATTTTTCAGCTAAATCCATTTCAACAAGATTAACGGGACTTTCTGGTATCTGAAGCCCTGAGAATGCTGCCAATAATAAATTTATGACGTTGATAGGATTTACCTTCATTTTTTCTATTCTTTGTTTTTATGAAATAATAAATTCTATTGTAGGAAAAAAACAAATAGCGGGCTCTCGAAAATTTGTACCTCTCAACAGAACCGATAAAAATATACTGACTAACTAATCCGTTTTTAGGCAGCCGTGGACTCCAAGCTCACTTGCGTCATCTTTGCTTATGCATGTTTACAAGATGGGCTTACAAAAAATCGCTTATTCACATATATAAATAGAAATCAGGAAAATATTTACTTAAAAATAAGTATTTATGAAAAAGTACAAATGAAATACAATGTGATATGCCTAAATACGCAAAGATAAATATTCTAAAATTATAAGTAAACTATAATTATCAAGCACTGATATATAAAAAAAAACTAATTGCAAAATATACCATGAAAATAATTTTAATCCTGGCTCAGCTTTTAAAAGCTTTTCTGCATACAAATATTTATGCAGAAATAATAAAAATATAGTCATGTAATTATTTATTCCTCTATTTATCTTATGCTATTATATTTTGAACATTAAAATAACGAAATTGTCAAATTCTTTGTCAGCGATTTTTATTCGTTAAATAGAAAATTGAGCCTATAGACAAATCAATCTGCAATAAATAAAATATCCATGATTATTTATTCTGATTATACGCACCATACACCTCAAAATATTTATTTCAAAGGTACTAATTGTAAGTAGACGTGCCCAAGGGGCTCCTAAACCCCAATAATGTTGTTATTAGAAAAAATCCTAAAACAAGTCAACTTTGATTTTGAATTTTAATAATAATTATTTAATTATATTGCAAATATTTTATACAAAAAAAATTTTTTTTTTAATTTTTTCCGTAATAAAATATAAGGGTAGCTCATTTGGCATTTCAAAGAGAAATATTTTTCGTTTTGTTTCATTTTAAATTTGAATCTGAACTTGGGATATTGAGAGAAAACCTATTTTAGGGATGATTTTTGGGGGTGCGTTTAACCCCTTTAATAGGAAATTGGGCCCATAGAAAGAATAGCCCAAATAAAAATCAATTATGCATTATATATAACTTAAAATATTAATTTTAATAGTTTGAAAGTATTTTGTGCCTAAAGAGTTGTTTACCCCTGATGACGTGTTTATTTGCAAAAACCCTGAAACACGTAAACTTTATTTTTTATTTTAAGTCAAAAAATGATTTTTATAATAATTAATTAATTTTATTGCAAATATTATATGCAGAAATAGTTTAAAAAATAAGATTTTTCTAAAATAAAAAGTAAGGGTTGCCACCCTCGAGGACCAAACTATACTTGATGGTTACATAATTCAAGGAGAAATATTTTCCATTCTGTTTCATTTCAAAATATCGATTAGAACTTAAGATATTAAAAAAAACCGTTTTCGGGGGTAAACTTTAAAGGCGGTTTTCACCCCTTTAATAAGGGATTGGGCCGATAAAAAAAATTGCGAGTCTCTTATTTTTCGGTCCTCTACAACATATCAAAAATTCAGGAAAATCGGAGGCGGATACCTCGATCGGTTTCCTTGTAAGGAATAACATATAACATTTTCAAGTCGATCTCTGCGTTTCGCGGAGACTCCTGAACATCCTTAAGAGCGCTTTAGACTACGGGCAAACAGTCGCTAGAATCACTATTAATTAATGTTTTCGACATCGCTGAGTACAAATCTGACATTATTATTTTGTTTAATGAAGTAGAAGGAACATTGAATAAAATGTCGATCAAAATTTTGATTCTCACCACCAATTCGGAAACAAGACAGGTGCGATCAAAGGTGTCATTGACAGAGCGATTAAATTGTCACATAAAGATTTTAGGAAAAAGAATTTAAATTTAGTTAGAGAAACATTTATTAAAAATAGTTATCCCGTAAAATTTATTGATAAAATGATTGATGAGAGAGTGTGGGAAATTTATAATGGTGGATTGAAGCAGCGGGTAGATAATCAAACAAGGAATAGAAATGGAAAGAATGCATATTTTAGTTTACCATATGTTAGAGGTTTGTCGGAAAGGATTAGAAGGGTTTTTAGTAAACATAATATTCAAGTTTTCTTTAGAAATGATAATAATTTAGGAAGGTTATTTAGTAATTGTAAAGACAAGGATGATGAATGTTTGAAATCGGGAGTTGTTTATAAAATTAATTGTAGGGATTGTAATGGTTGTTATATTGGTCAAACGGGTAGATATTTGAAAAAGAGAATATATGAACATCAATATAGTTTACGCAGCTCAAGTTATACATCGGGTTTGAAAGAACATTGTTTAAATAGTTTGCATTCTTTCGATTTTGGGAGTGTGGATATTTTGGAACAGGGGATTAAGAATAAATATAAGAGGGAAAGCCTTGAAAGTATTCACATTCTAAGAAATCGGAATAATGTAAATTTAATGATAGAGTCAAGTAAATTAGATAACATTTATCATTCTTTATTAATTTAAGTGAGAATGGCAAGTTGGAGAGGGGAATGTGGAGGGTGGTGGGGTAAGAGAAAAGAAGGGGGTATGGGTGCATGGTATATAAGGAGGTGTATCGCGGGTTTTATTTCAGTCCCTGAGGAGGAGCCGGAGCAGGCTCGAAACGTCGGACAATGTGGTGGTGGTGGGCAGTCAGATCGTCCTTTGCTAACAAAGTTTTTTCCAGGTTTTAATTAAGTTTTTATTTCAGATTCTGCGGGGGTGATTATAAACAAGGGCAATCTGACTGCCATAAATATTAATTATTTTAATTTAATTTGCAAGACTGTAAGACCGATGGAAAAATTCTTATCAGTTGATATCTTTTGTTTCATACAGTTATATATTTTTTATATATATTATTATTTCAAGAAATTATAAAGAAAGTACGTAATACAACATGATTATTGTATTGTTAAGGCCGTACAGTCACCCACAATCAAGAAAATCATTTACCGTGTATTTTAAATGGTAATATATAATGGTACCATTGTGCGCACGATTCCAGAAATACTTTGGCATTGATTTTATTCTATAAAAACTTTTTTTCTTTGTTATTCGATCTCCTATGCTTCCCCTGTCTCCAAATGTCTATTTTTTTCTCCAGAAAAATCTTCAAATACTTTTTAGAAATAATTTCCAAACAATTTTCAAAATTGTCGAATAATGCTTTGTCAAAAAACAATGAGGTTCAAAATTATAAATATAAAACAGGGGAAGCATAGGGATTCAAATAACAAAGAATAGTAGATTTTCTTACAAGGGGGGGAAATGGAACTTTCGCAGGCACGTGATATGACGACCGAGACGAAGCCGAGGTCGTCATATCACGTGCATGCAGAAGTTCCATTTAACCCCCGTGTAAGAAATAGTATTTTTCTCTATTCCCGGGCGAAAGTGCGTTAATTAATCAATCTAGAAAAATCGAAAATCATCGTCTTTCCCGGTGACGGCAACTCTGCGCAACCATGTTTTTATTTTTGCCCTATGCTTTGATAGCCTTAGCGACTTCACGTCGTTCTTGTAGTTTGTAGATTATACTTTTCAATTTTATTTTACCTATGAGGCGTTTCACGTCAACTGTCCCAGCGCGGCGCGCGAGCGCCAAATCGTGCTATATCTAGCTCATGTTTACGATACTAAAACGTACTTAAAATAATATTATGATAAGCATTTCCGAAGTATTTTTTCCTCAGATTTCCAATGGTGTAGGCAGTTTTCCCGAAATTTTCCATTTTCGCCTTCAAAAAGTACAAAACGTGTTATATCTTAAAAAGTGTATTTTTAATATTTTTTTACCCTCTAGATCGAAAGCTGAGTATTTTTTACGTAGGAAAGGATAGTTTCCAAAGACTGCCCGAAAGGTTTTCTGCGAGAAATAGAATGCGAAAGAGTAGACGCATCGCCTTTCCGGCGCGCGGGACTACGCGGTACAGCGCGCGGGTTGCGCTTGCCTCGTTGCCTAATAATAATCTTTTATAATCTTTAATTCTTTACCTGTTTTTTTTTTATTCTTGAATAACGCATGGAATAATATTTTATTAATTATTTCATAAAAAAATTAAATTTTTAAATTAACGTTTGTTTTTCAGTGTAGATAATTTTATTGTTTTTGGTTTCGCAGCTTTCTTAGGGAAGATTTTATACTCTGAACTAAGAGAGGTTTTTTTGAGCTTCAATGTACTTTCATCTATTGGAATAATAGCATGATACAGTAACGTACCTGGTATAGATTTAGCCTTGTTCAGTCTTGGTTTTATTTTCAAAACCGTTTCTTCATACGATTCTTTACTGCTATAAAAAACTTTCGTTTCTGTGCAGTAATCTTTAGCCCAGTTAAACAGCTCAACTGGCGTTAAAATATGATTACTAGAAGAAACTTGTAAACTCTCTCGTTTTGCACCTCTTTTTTGGTTCGCGCCTACACCATCGCACGCACCTTTGCCATGTGCTGTGGCATGAAAATGCCACTCAGCTGTAACTCCAAAATCTTTCTCGTGAAAAAGAAGATTTTGAAAATTGAATTTATTTTTAAATTGCTGACCTGCTCCATCAGTCAAATAATAAACTTTCTTGACTGCAAAATTAGTTTTAAGATAAGATATTACTATTTTTTGATATTCATAAACGGCTATGGTATCATGATTTAAGGTGTCGAAAATCACAGCAATGCTTACATGTTTGAGTTCATCGTTTTGTTTATAGTACACTACAACTGTAAAAACTGTTGCTTGGTTGTTATTCCAGTGGAAGGATTGTGTAGAATTTTGTATAACGAAAGCATAATTTTCTGCAAAATCGCAACACACGAGAAATTCTCCTTCTTGAAGATTGCTTTTTACATTATTTACAAAAAGTGATTGTTTCTTAGCAAAAGAATCGTGTGTTTTTAATTTCATTAATTTCTCCCCCAGTATGTCCATAAATTCGTGCACATTTACAGTTTTGGAAGCTATTGTACACCTATCTGTTTGAAACCACGATTGATACTCGATTTGAAAAATACCATTTTCATCAAAACATTTAAGTAAATGTTTTCGTAATATAGACGTATTGGGAACATCCAAACAGTCAGCCAAATAACATCTATCGTGTGAATCATTACACACAATTGCTTGGATGCAATCGTGATAGTTTTTCAGGGGCAATTGGGTGTCTTTAGTTAAATTTTCTATGTCCATAGCACTTAGCATGAGCTTCACATTTTCGTGATGCCCACACACGCATACATTATGTGTACCGCTACTCCCAGCTAAAACACAATATGGTGGCCTCAATTCTGTAAATTTCGTAAAACCAATGTTAACGTACTCATTTTCTTTTTTATATAAATTATACAATTCATTTATATTACTAAGCAGTAATCTTTTTTGAATACGTTCTCTTTTGCCATTACTTTGTTTAATAGATAGATAATCTTTTGAACCCGGCATGTTTCGACTTACATCATCTCTCTCATAGAAAGATTTGACAGAATTTAGAGTATCAGCTGGAAGTAGTTTACCACGTTTCTTAGCAGGTATTGAAAATATTCCGCTATTTGCTACCAAATCTTTCGCTTCACGAGCCGCCCGTTCACTGCAATTGAATTCTCGCATCAAGTTCTTACGAGACCAAAACTCCGGTGCAAGAGTTAATAGCTGAATTTTTTCTTGCTTATTTGTTAACTCTGAAAATTTTTTCTTAATTTGTTGGAGAACTGCAACACCAGCTTTATGATATTCATCATCGCACACTATTTTAGCTTTTTTAGCATCAGTTTGAGGTAAATTTGATTTCTGGTTATAAATTTGGCCTCGACAGGTTAAACATATTTTAGCATTTTCAGGTACTAAAGGAAATGCACTTCTTAATAGTGTTGGAAAATCAGCCAAATTCTTAGATGCAGAGTGATCATTTTTATTTAAAGGATTTATACATTTCAATTTCCAATGTGAATCCATTTTAATCGTTTATAACAGAAATGGCAAGCTTTTTCTTTGCTATCAACGACAAATTCGAAAAAATTCGAGGAGGAAAAAGATAAAAAGTTATGGTAATTATATACTTTTGACGTGACAATTTGCATACAGAGTAAAAAGTGTGGACGCCACCTACCGAATGAAAAATAAATGATTCCGTGTCGCAGGGCAAACCGCGCTGTACCGCACGTAGCGTAGAATATGCTTTCGCCCTGCCGAGCATATAATCTTTCGCGTTTTATTTGCATAGCATAAAACATCTTGGACACTTTTTGGGAAATATCCTTTCCTACCTAAAAAAAGGATAGCTTTCAATATTATGGGTAAAACAAAATACTAAAAATATACTTTTCGAGATATAGCACGTAAAAAAAAACAAAAAAATTATCTACACTGAAAAACAAACGTTAATATAAGAGTCTGCACATATTGCTGTTAATTTTGAAATTTTATTTTTTTATGAAATAATTAATAAAATATTACTCCATGCGTTATTCAAGAATAAAAAAAAAACAGGTAAAGAATTAAAGATTATAAAAGATTATTATTAGGCAACGAGGCGAGCGCAGCCCGCGCGCTGTACCTGAAAGGCGATGCGTCTACTCTTTCGCATTCTATTTCTCATAGAAAACCTTTCGGGCACTCTTTGGAAACTATCCTTTCCTACGTAAAAAATTCTCAGCTTTCGATCTAGAGGGTAAAAAAAAATATTAAAAATACACTTTTTAAGATATAACACGTTTTGTACTTTTTGAAGGCGAAAATGGAAAATTTCGGGATAACTGCCTACACCATTGGAAAGCTGAGGAAAAAATACGTCGGAAATGCTTATCATAAAATTTTTTAAAGTACGTTTTAGTATCATAAACATGAGCTAGATATAGCACGATTTGGCGCTCGCGTGCCGCGCTGGGACATTTGACGTGAAACGCCTCCTATGTCCCAATTGGTTTTTCCCGATGCGCGCGTTTATGTGTGTTCGATGCCCGCCTAACATTTGCAGCACGAGCGTAGCGAGTGCTGCTGGTTGGGGCGGGCATCGAAAATACATGAACAAGCAGATTGTTAACATACTCATGTGAGTCAAGAGAAAGAGGGATAGAGAGATAGATAGATAAATAGATAAATCTTTATTCTCCTTTTTCGGCAAAAATTAGAAGATACATTAAAAAGTATAAAATTATAAATTTCAGTCAATTACAGTAGAATACAATAACAATTTAGTTCATTATGTCGTAAAATGCATAAGACACATATAAAAGATTTATCAAAAACATAACAATGCAAAAGAAAACTAAAAAGATAATCTTTGAAATAATAAATAAGAGAACATGTGGTAAATAAAATACTTATAAAAATACTTATACGAATATCATAACGTTCCGCCAATAGGCTAAAATAGAGAGAGATAAAGAGAGATAGGGAGAGAGAGGATATTTTCAAATAAATAAACATGAATTCATAGTAGACCATCTTTCTTGTGAGCACCACGCTCCCGATGCGAGACAGTTCCGCGTCGAAGTCGCACACTTTCGCGACTTCCGCGCGGCAAAGTCACAATCCGCTGTATCGTATATGGGGTTAGGCTATTCAAAACATTGCTCACAGAGCTTTGGGTTGCGCGTGAAACAAGTGACGCACGCAGTGAGCAAAAGTGCTCCATCATCTAGTGTAAACAAACGGCAAAAACGCGTACTTTCGCCTGAGGAATAGAGAAAAATAATTTTTTGCACGAAAAAATCGACCAAGTACTTTTTCTTGAATTTTGCGAAGAATGGAAGTTTTTTTGTTACGTTTAAAATTCACGATAGAGGGTGTTTTTGATTTTCAGTGACGGGAAGGCCTTAAACACGAAAATTCTAGAGTTACGTTTTTAACTGTATTGAAAGTGATTCGATTACTCATGGAAAAAAAGAGTATTTTAAAATCGTAAATCAAATGTGTTAGTTTGCATCCGATATTTCTTACATGTGTTACTTTTCGTCCGAAATTGGTCAAAGGTGCTAGTTTTCGTCCGAAATTTCTTAATTGTGCTACTTTTCGTCCGAAAGTGTTCAAATGTGTTAGTTTTCGTATGAAATCCTAAATGTGTTAATCTTCGTATGGAATTTCAAATGTGTTAGTTTTTTTATGGCACGTTGGTATATTGTTGTACATTGTTTTACGTTTTCGTACGGTTTTCGTACGGTTTGTATTTGAGCAGATAAGCAAAGTGGTGCAGCAAATAATACGAGAGCTACATTTGAGATGTAATGCCGAAAAAGTTAATTATAATTCATAAAATTATTTAATTTTTCTAAAAAATTACTACTTTTCCAATTCCGCATTTTTAAGTCAAAAATAACTCGTGAGTAGTTTTAAAAGACATAATTTAGAAGAAAATTGAATATAATTCTAGAATATTGGTGTCCATTTGGCATATCTTTAAAAAAATAAAAAAAACTTACTTTTGAAAAAAAAAATTTTTACAAGATAGTTATTTAAAAAAAAAATAAGATCTTAAAGTTTAACTACATTTAACTACAAAATTTAATCATTTCTAAGTTAAAACATACCTAAGGTGCGTGTGAAAGTTCATCTAATTCCATCCATTCGTTCAAGAGTTATGCCGGGGATAAAATTTGGTTTCATACATACATACATACATATATAGATACATGCATACATTTTTAAAAAATCTATTATTCTGACTCAGGAACCTCAAAAACATCGTAATTCATCAAAATACTTGATTCGAAAATTTTCACCGTTACAAAGCTTTCTCTTTGGAAAGCAAAAAACAACTCCATATAACAAATTATTGATATTTTAAATAAAAACTAATTTCTGACACCGATTGTATAGCCAGTACATCCTTAAAGATAAAATACTGAAATTGTTACACCAATGATGATATCTTTACCTTTGTAATAAATAGCAGTTGGCCGTATTTGAACTTAGCTATCTTAAAAGTTACAATGCCATCTTAATCATTAGATATCTTTTTCTCTGTGCGTACGAAAATCGAAAAACTTATACGAGCCCTGCGAACTCACCGAGCTTTAAGCTCGGATCAGGCTCGAGGGCTCGTTTGAGCTCCAAGCTCGAGTCGGGCTCGCGGGCTCGTTTGAGCTCCAGGCTCGAGTCAGGCCCGCGGGCTCGTTTAAGCTCCAAGCTCGGCTCGAGCAGTTCGAGCTCGCGACGCCCGAGCTCTAGCCGGCTCGAGCGAGCTTCTGCACATTACTAGCAAACAACTCTTGGAAACTACTGTATGACTGTTCTCAGAGATGTATTAAAATTTACTTAATGTATACAACAAAGTAATAAAACACAGGAAAAAAATATATATATCTGTTAATTAGTTATTGAACTATGTAATTATTAACGAACTAACTAGCGTTACGCGGAGGAATTCGTTCATTTAAAAGGAAAAAAATATTGCAAAGAAAATTGCTTTTAGGGATTTTCAGCGTTTGTCTCGCTCAATAATTAGCGTTTCAATTATTTTATTCAATTTGTACTCTCAAATATCTCAGAATTATATCTCTTCCAGTTGTTTCTTACTAATTGTTTGCGAGGTAAGAAAAAGGCGAAAAAAAGGAAAGAAATGTGTCGCAACAGAACTTCGCTGAAAGAGTATTGCGCTACTCGCTGAAAAATCTAAAATACGTTTCTAAAGTTTTTGTCGGAGACTTAATACTCCGATACAAAAAAAAATTTTTTTGGTTTGTTACTTTAATAAATACCGTTCAAATTCCTCATTTAATCACTATAATTATAAAAAACTATAGTTATAAAAGAAACTGGAGAAAAAAATTGAATTCTGAACGAAGTGCAAAAATTTAAAAATCTTCCTCAGAATTTGCGAAGTTTCTAAATTTTTTCGTAATTAGCGATAATGCGCTTAAACTCGCTTATGTAATTTTTGTAAAGGGCGAATGAACCTTTAGTCGCGCTATATCGCAGTTTACGCTGTTAACTGCGGTCATTGAATTGTTAATTTGTCTAAATCTCTACAAAAGTTAGTTTTCTATTGAGTCAAAATTTAATTCGAATATTATTTATTCGTTGAACAACTTTATTTGTGTTTATTGAATTAGGTGTTTTCTAAAATAGTTATTAATTATATAAATTTGTTAACAATTCAATCATTTGGTCGTTAACAACAGTGCGCATAGGTCGCTATTCTTGCTAACTAATAGATTACGACACTACGCACTATACGACGTATGCTTACGCACTATCTGCTGACGCTCCGCTCGATTATATTTGTGCGAGTTATATGTGCGAGATATACGCGCGAAGTCTTTGGACGCTATTCTACGAGAATATCTCCTGCCGTTAACATCAAATTCATTTACTAGCGAATACGCGCTATTTGATTTTTATATAAAATCTTCTAAAGTTGAATTTAAAATCAAAATAGAGGTTCCGAGTATTTAAATAAATTATTTTGTTAATTGGTAGAGAAAAATAAATGTATGTATGATTTGTTCTGCATACAGAACTTAATTGAATAAAATTTTCAGAAAATAGTTAGAGAGAAAAACACAATTTTAATTATTTAAATAATTAAATTGTTGCTAAATAATATTAAATTTATTTGATTTATTATTTAATTATTCGAGCAACATAATAAAAGGGAAAAGAAAATTTTGTTCAACTATTGGTAATTTTTAAAATAATTTATTAATGAATTACGTTGTTATTAATTAACAATACTTAATTGTCTAGCGAAATTCGCGTAAACAATTTCCCAAATAATGTGCGATCCTCGCTACGAGTATTGTCTGCCTCAACAATGTGTGTCTATATATGCTGAATATCTATATCTATATGCATGCATAAGCGCGTGAGTACGTGCATATATGTAAACGTGTATGCGCAACTATATGTGCTATAGTACACTACACTAAATGGTTTTGCCGCGAGACCCGAAATAAGATTCTATTTCGTCTGTCTCTCTCTAGCACACGTATACAATTTTCGTGTGCTAGAGTTGAACTCTTTGTTAACGTTTGCGCGCTCGAGCTGTATTGTCGAGGTGCAACGTAAACACACTCGCCTCGCGGTGTAGCCGTGCGCAAGGGCAACGACTTGTCGACTCTTCTCGTCGACGACTCCGCGCACGCTTTTTTCCTGGTGCACCTTAGCGATGCACCTCCGTTATAAGTGCGGTTTCCTCGCGAGCGGGTTGTCGCGTGTACAATACGTATGTACTAGTGCGCCGAGCGAAATTGTTCTTCGCCGTGCACTGCGACCAACCGCTTTGCGTGATATGTATATGTTTGTGTCTGTAAGACACGAAATATATACGCACTTTTGTGCGAACCGCTCGCGTATAGTATTTAAAAGAAATACTATGTACGCTGGCGCAACGTCGAAATTGAAATCCGACGTGCGCTGCGATTTTCGGCACTATTACACCACGTTCTCGGAAAACGTAAGTTTTTTCGAGGGGCGCCAATTTGTACACTCCGTACAGGGTAGCCTCGCGTAACCGCTTCGCCGCGTCCGTGTTGTGCACCGGGTTGTCGTGCCCCGTGTTCTGGCCCTCCACAAGGACATCGCGATCTCCGCTACAGCGTGCGAGCGCTTAGAAGTCGAGCGAGACCACGAGCGAGCCGTCCGAGATACCGGCGACTCATCTCTGTAAGTGCCTCCTCGATTACATCTCTCTCACTGTCTCTCTCTCTCTCTGTCGCGCGCTCATCAAAAGCCTCGGCGGGCAACCTCCGCGGCCGCGCTCCTCCATATTCCCGGGCTGTATCACCCCACGTTACACTAAATAAAACCACCTAATTTAACTGCACTCTATCGTATTATTATTTACGCCTTCCCCTCCACATTCTCGCATACCCAATCGTATAAATAAATGTACAATACAATGTAAATTTTAATTTACGCTGTAATTAGATTTAATTATAAATTATTAAAAAAAAATTTATTACAGAAAGGCCTAATCCCCTATTAAACACTTTGAATTTTGAGAATCTATATATAAATGGATGGCAAAATAAGTAAATCGGGAATACGTAAATTTCTTCTACTAACCTATAAACCTACTTCTCTACTGAATACTATGAATTTGAGAATTATATAAAGGAATAGAAATCATATAAAATAACTAAATTCGGAATACGATTTATTTAGTAAGACCTAATTGCCTATAAAATAAATTTGAAAATAATTGAAATAAATAATGCTAGGTACTGTTACGTCCGGGTTACGTGACAATACAAGAAGAGAGAAAATGAAACTTCATTAGTCTAATGGCTAAAAGCGCGTAATGTGACTTTTCCCGATTCGGACACAACGTGCATTGCTCCAGGATGGGACGGCAGGTAGGAAAATGACACGGACACGCGGTACGCCTCGAGACAGTGTGTAAAATTTTACTGACTTACCTTAGAATTTCCAACAGCCCTTGTGTGAATCTGTACTCCCGCCGTGACGCTTATAATGATAGTGGACGGTTGCCGCTCTGTGGAAGTTTTGGTGTGAAGAACGGAGATACGGAGAGTTTAGGATTCTTATAATCTCGAAATAATGAATACTTACTATGGATTTAAATACAACTTAAACTTTATTAACTTGTCAGTGCAAAACTAAGTAAAAATTACAGTGATGAGAGCTGATGTGAAGTCTACGCGAGTTGGCTTCTGAGTGTATCATACCAGGAGTCTTCGTCCCCTTTTAAAGGTAAAAAGTTGTAAATCTTCCTGCCGTCGCCTTTTTGATTTGCCTAGGTGTTGCTGCCCCGCTTTTCTCGATGATCTTTGATGATTTCGGCGGCGCACCCTTTGAGAATATTCGGCAAGTTCGGATACATAAATTCTTTTAGAATACGCTACGTATATCGGGTAGGAGTGAAGGGAAAGGACAAGAAAACTGACTCTAGCTTGATTCAGTATTGTGCGCTGGAGTACTAATGCTTACTCCTCTAATTGGCGGCGAATCTCTGATGCTTGCGTGGATGTGCGTTTTGGTAATAAAAAACGCATAAAACTGCAGCAGGGGAGTGGCACACACTTAAGAGAGAATGAAAGGAAAACTAAAGGAAACCGCGTCTTCGTGCCTCCGTTCGAGGATCTTTTTGGTAACTATTCTTTCTGGATGGCGGCATCTTTTGAGCGTTTATGCGTATCCCCCTTTTTTTATCGTGTGGGAGAATATGAAGCAAGCGGCAATGCAGCAGGTTCGTTGGGAAAGATGAAGAGAGGAAGGAAAACAGCGCACACCGGCAACCACATCGGCAACGTCGCACGACGCGACACCTCCCCCCTTGAGGGAGTTCAGACCCGGGGGCTGAATTATCACATTGAATATTGGGATCGTCTCCAGTGTGTTGGCAAGATTTCCGCTTGCGAGTCCATCTGTTGTGGCCTACGTCGTTCATTAGGTACTCCGCAGGGTTCAGCGCACCTTGTAATTGATCTTGATGCCGGCTGAGTTGTTCCACATGAGTATCATTAACTGGTACCATTGGTCCCGAGGATGTGTGCGGAATCCTGGCATTCTGGGTCCATCGCTGAAGAAAGTCTCGTGCCCCTTCCGTAGTTGATAACCATAGCGTATCATTGCTTGACGTACACGTTCATCTAATGTTTGTAATATGTTTTGTTGTTGCTGCGAGGTTTGCTCCATGTTGAAATTCTCCGTAGCCACTTCTCTTCTGACGTCTCTTTCTTTACTGACCCCTCGTCCTTTAATGGAAACTGAAAACGACCTGCATCTTTCCTAGATGTGGTTGGTGGCGTAGCGGGGATAAGAACGTCCAAAAAGATGTGGGTTTTCCTCTTTTTTTTTTTATCTGGTAGGGCGTGACACTGAAGGTAAAAGGAAGGTGGTAGTAAAAATGAGTGTCTAGGATAATGTGGGACAAAAAACAAAAATAGGTAGTGACTTAGATATGCGTGCGTAGTTGATACGTATTTTCTTAGTCTTGATTACTTATTAATTATTAATGACCATGGATTACTTGGATTTTAATTTGCTTACTTCATTTGTAGATAACTATCAAGTATTCGCTGTTAATTTCTAGTGGTTAAACACAAAATTATTTCACCATTACACCTGTGGTAAAACACAAATTGTTCGTTGCTACACAGAGTGGTTTAATACAAAATTAGTCGTTGTTATACATAGTGATTAAATACAAAATTAGTCGTTGTTATAAAAAATTATTTGTCATTACCCGTAGTGGTTAAATACAATTTGTTCGTTATTATACAAAATTTTTTTTTTTTTTTTTTTTTTTTTTTTTTTTCTTACATATCTTATTTTAAGTTCACAATACAATGTTGCATTTTTATCTGCAAGTTTTTTTAGGAATATATATATTTTACAACTATTTATTTTAGAAATTATTTACCTAGATTACGACATTTGGTTGTGCTTACTTACTACGTTAATACCTACTGTTTCTATGTTTTGCTTAATTACAGAAATAAATGCTTGATTATACCATGCAAGAAAGTTACCTTGTTCTAAACCCCTTTTTTTTTTATCTTTTGTTGCTAAAGGATATTGGAACCTGATTGATTACCGTTTGTATTTTCTTGTTGAACTATATATTCTTCTAATTTATTATTTACGTATTCTGCGTCTAGCATATTAAATTCCCTTATCTCTACATTTCGAGACAAAACAGGACTTGGAGGAGGAGCTGGTGGTTCAACTTTAACGGGTGGAAAACTCGGTGGCGAAAGGTTGTATTGAATGGTCTGATTCAATGGCCGCATCGGCACGTATTCCGGCTCCTTCTCCTCCTTCTTTCCAATTTTCTCTCGTTTATGAAGTTCCCCTATCTCTACATTTTGAAACAAAACAGGAGTCGGATGAGGAGCTGGAGGTCCAACTTTAACCGGTGGAAAACTTGGTGTTGCATAAACATGCGGTGGGGGTGAAAAGTTGTATCGAATGGTCTGATTTAATGGTCCTATTGGCGCGTGTACCGGCTCCTTCTTCTCCTTTCCTGTTTTCTTTCGTTTACCCTGATACCACCTTATGGTAATTATAATTATGAGGATTACCGTAAATGTAATAATTATAACACTTAAATATACGTCGACCTTGGTGTTATCAATACTAATTCTATGATAGGTAGATGGGGGTGCGGAATCCTTTTGTTCCCCTTCTATAATAACAAGTTGTAGAGGAGGTAAAATATAAACGTTGGATATCCTCATTAGATCAGAGGTACGGTACAATTTACTTTCAATTTCAACATAACATGGTTCAGGGATTATTATTATTCCCGATCGTCCTAAGGTCATAAATGAAAAATGCTCACCGCAATGTACCCGTACAGTTGTTGGCCGTGGGACTGAAAAGAACCATTGTCTGGGGTGAGCAGTTCTCACCAGCACCGCTTCATTGACCTCCTCATGCTGTATTTTACAAGTCTGATATGTAGTATATTTTGGATCCACGAGCAATTCGCTTTCACATTGAAGTTTTTTAATAATTGGAGTTTTTCGTTCACACAAATAGTTAGACCTTAAACCTACGCATTCCCTTAAATCGTCCCGGTTAAGAAAGACAAACTCCTTTTTATCTTTAGAGACAGCGATATACTCGCTTCTAGGGCGAATGTAAGCCGCTTTCTTTAATTGCGTTAATGATAATTGAAATACTGGTACGGCTATCATTCTGTACAGAAGATATGGCTGTTTTTCGAGTATAGGCACTGTAATCTGTAATATTACTCTTCCTTGTATCACGATTATATCTGTTCGGGTTCCCTCCTCTAGTGTAGCAGCATTTATTTCTTCTATGGTAATTGGCGCTCTTCCTGGAGTTTGATGTTCAGCAATTTTAATCGCCTTTTCCATCACTCTAGTTGGTAAGGTAAATCGACGTGCTTCCATGAATTTGACTATTTCTTTCGCAAGATAAATGTTTTCTCCTACTAGTCGTATTGCCTCGTTCAGAATGTTTTCTATTTGTGATTGTTTAATATCCGTTACTCCAAATTCCTGCTGTATAATTGTCAAATTACTTTTAAGTAATAACACGTCTGTTGAAAATTGTCGTCTAGCACGGTCTATTGCGTTGTCAGTTATTATTTTTCGTGTTTTATTTAGTACCATGCTTTCCTGATTCTTACGCCGCAATTGTTCGATATCCTGAAGAGTTTCGGCTGCTGTGTTGTTGCTTAGGTAGTCTTCGTTTTCTCCCTCCTGGAATGGCACTACCCATGGTGCATAAGAGTGTGCTAGATTCACATAGGCTATTTGTAACTGAGTCAGCTCTTCAATTTTCTCCTGGAAGACGTATTTTTGTTCAATCAGCACTGGATCCGACAATCTTGTATAAGTATCTGTTTCAGAGATATTTTTCATTGCTTTAATAAAAAAATCTGTTGTAGAAAATACTACTCGGGCGTTTACTGATGTTATTATCTTCCATTCTTGCTTAATGAAATCCAAACCCCTGTCTTGATTAAAAATAATGCCTGGATTGTTGCGCTCAAGGATACGCACTTCTGGTGATTTTATGGCTGCTATTAAAGCAAGGGTCATCATGAAGAACACTGTCTTTGTCATCATTCTTAAAAAGAAAAAATAAAAAATGATTACATATTATGTTTTACTCAGTACTCTCTCGAGGGCGTTTATGTGTCGTGGAAAGGTCGCAAGGCGGGGATTCCATTGACTCTGAGGCATTTTCTAAAGCTCCTATTATTTCATTTAATATATCCTCGTCAGGGATATTGAGTTCTTCTAACGGGCTTATAACTGCATGGTTTCGAGTACTCTGCCTATCCGTAATAATCTCTCTCCTGCATTCTATATTCTCCGCGTTTCCTCTTATTAGATATGGATGCTTCTCGCCCCGGTGGTAGTTCATATAAATTTTCGCCAAGCTGGTGACGTACAAAATTAAATAAGGTAGTGTTGGCAGTATCCACCATATCATCGCTTAAAAATGCAACCACCGCGTTTCCTTCTGGAATCTTTAAACCCTTGATTTTTTCTATCGCGCAGCCTTGTATCTCTACATCCAATCTCCCTTTATTTACAAATGTTTGTTTTACGTTTTGTTTCAGAAAAGTTATTGGGATGCGACATAGTGAACATATTTTTACGTTGATTTTTATGCATGTGGCAATGGTAGCCCGTACCACTACTTGATTGTACAAGATGCGAGTGTATGGTCCAATTCTGAACTTGTAGCAATAGAGACATATTCTTGCTCCCACATGTTCATAATATACTAATTCGCGGTTCCTTAGTGGTATCTCATTGTAGTTGGCTCCTTCCATTCTTTTAGAGGTGATGGGTTAAAAGTAACTAAAGAAGAAAGAAAAAAAAAAAAAATAGCGGATAAATGATAATGTTAATCAAAGATGTATGGAATATCTATGTTTAATTTTTCGTAAGTCTTCTAAACTGGAATGAATGCGTTTCGCGTGTCCCATCGCTTGATGTAGAGAAACGTAAATGTGCGGTTTACATATATAACGCTTAATCTCCGGACGCAGTCCGCGTAAAAATGTTTCGATAGCCATTTTTTCTCTAACTAACGAGGAATCGCATACCTCCCTAAATTCAACCTGTGATATTTTTCCTAAATTGTTGTATTCATGCAACATTTTTTCCATTCTACCGCAAAATTCATAAAAATCCTCATCACTTCTTTGAGCTGCCCATGCAAGTTTCATTCTTAAAGTCATTAGATTAGAAAACATGTTATGTTTTTCGGAGGGAGTTAGAGGCATTTTCCTTTATGAAAATAAAAACAAAAGTAATAAAAATGAAAAAATCTTGCTTACAAGACGGCTCAATCTACTTATTACTACGGTAATTACCCTTTTTTTTTTATTAAACTATTATTACAAAAGAATTAAACAAAATTACATTTAATAGATTTACATAAGCGCTACCATTAATCTAATTTCTTATTATTTATTTACTTTAATCAATTATTCATCGTCATTTGTACGATTATTCCGCGGTGGTAAGGATGGGATATCTGGGTCAGTTGCTAAAGTTGGATAAATTCTTGGTATTGTTGGAGTAGTACAGTTTACTTGTACTCCTCCCCTCTCGCCGGAACCTGCACCACCGCGTGCTGGCTTTGAAATTTCGAAAAATCAGAAAATGACGGAGGCGGGGCTAGTGGTGTTGTTGGTGGAGCGCTCGGTGGTTTTTTTACAGAGCTATATTCTTCTTGAGCCCGCTTCTTTTCTTCCTTTCGAGTGGGCTTATGCCGTGCAGTGTGCAATAGCAATTGCGTTACCGAATTCCAAATGGCTCCTATAATATGAATTGACCAGCCATATAAACTATATAATGCATATCCATGCAGAATTGTATCAATTAAAAATTTTATTACACGACCTATCATAATTATTCCTATTATTCCTGCACTTATAGAACCGAAAGATAGAAATTGACCCCATATTTTTTTCCATGTATCGTTCGCAAGTGCAGTTAATGCTTCCTCATCGAACAAGCGTGCTATAGACATACCATTTTTGTCCGTTGATCTGCCTGACATACCCATGGCTAAAGAATTCAACATTGCACCTCGCTCGACTGGAAACATTAAATGATGTCTTAACGCTTGTATGTCTGACTGTGTGTAAATACCGCTTTTTGCTAATTCGAGAGGTTCAGTATAATTCCAATTGTTTTTTGTGGCTGGTTTGATGATAGCGGGTTTAATTCCTTTTGTGGTACCATGAGGCAGTACCGTGTACCAATCTTCGCCTAGTAGAAACATAGGTGGGATCAATGGGTTGCAAGTAGTTTCAGTACCGTATTGCTTTAAAATATGTGTTTTAGGAGATAAAAAATAATTTTTTTCGTCTTTTACTACAGGCAACTCTTGATAGCACCTTGGTGTTTCTCGTCTTTGAACATCTATTTGTACACATTTCATTAAATGAACTACTTCCCCGCTACCAAACCCATATAACCACTTTTTTCATTATTTGATAGGCGAACAGATCTGGTTCGGTACTTGCGATACTTAATGCGTTCGCTATAACTCTTTTTCTAATTCGCATTTTTGCATAATTAAATCTCGATATAAGCGCTTTAATTCCCCTTTTATATGTTTTTCGACATAAACAAATTTAGAATTAACATATGCAAAGATATCCAAGTTATGTACTGTAGGATGTTTAATCTTTCCAAATGCTTCTATAGCAGGACCCTCAAAGAAAAATAATTTAGGATGTTCTGTGCGTATTAAGTCATATGAGCAAACTGAAATAGTACCGACTGCCGTAAATGCAAAAGTTATTTCGCTTGACTCCATTACATAAACTGGATGTCTCTCATTTCCTTCCTCTATTATTTTATTTACATACCCCGCGTATAATTCTGAATACTTATGTTCTTCGCATGATGACACCGGTAATGGTTCCCAGAAAGCGTACCCTGCTTCAATATCTATACATATGTCTTCATTAAATTTGCAACGAGTACCTGATTTTAGTATAACCTCATTAGCATTTAAATTCACAGGAGTATAATAATCTTGTAAGGTTATTGTGACATAACCCATGACTACCGCATCATCGAATACTCCATACGGGTCGGAGTATGTACCTGGATTACTACAATCTCCCGCCTGATCTATTTTCCCCACAAAAGTCATTGGATAAACGATAGTCCCATTATGTTTTAAATTTGAGATAAGCTCGTCGCGAACTCTATGGCTGCGATGCACATGCATTCGCCGACATTCTTCATTAGTAATTTCGTCTAGAAACTTAACTTCCCACCTATTCTTGTCTTTTCGATGCGAGAAAGCCCCACAATATGTAACTGAACGCTTAATTTCTACCTTACATAGTCTTACATGAGTGCTTCCGAAATCGTTCAATTGTAATAATCTAACATAAACCTTGGTAGTATTGACCACGGGCTCCGCTATGTCACATTCCCCGACGTTTATTAATGAAAATGTGGTGAGGTTCGAGACTTGCTGAGAGCAGTCGTAACCAATTATGGTATTAACTGTTTTTGATGTTAGTAGCAATGCTAGTACACAAAAAACGATTTTCATCTGCAAACATTACAAAGTATTAATCTTTTTGATTTCAAGAAAAGAAAATGGCAAAAATGCTCTATTTATCATAAAGAAAAAGAGAACATCATAGAAACTGCACTAATGTTAAAACAGTAACATATATCAAAATTAACTTAAAAAAAAAAATAATAGTTGGTTTAAAATAATAAAATTAATAGTATTACTAGTTTTCTCTTTTTCGCATTTTTGCTATTTATTAGTTATAATATATTTTGCGTTATATTTATAGTTATAATAATATTTTTATAGTTATAATAATATATTTTGCATAGTAAATATTAACCTACTACAACGTGCCATTATCAAAGAAATCGTGCTTATTATCCTTATTTATATATAATGTAACTTAGAAAGCAAGCGTAGGATTAGGTATGTTAAAGCAACGATTTAAGCTTGTTTTTGCTCTACATGTGATTTGCGCAGGCGATTAATGTGCACTATTTTACTTTTAGTACTACTTAATTGTATCCTCACATTTCCATTTACAGAAACGTCTAAAACTAAATACGGCCCCGTATATTGACTATCAAATTTGTGTGGTTTCGGTCCCTTTTGCAACCACACGTAGTCCCCAATTTTTAATGTTAAATGATTTACTTTTCTGTCATAGTATTTTTTTGATCTTATTTTGGCTCGCAATAAATTTTCTTTTGCTATATTTTGCAAGTAGTTTATTCGTGTTATGAGAGTTTCCATATAGCCCTTATAAGTAGGCGCTAGATCCTCACTTTCTATCGGCTCACTACCTGGCGTTCGAGCTAAACGACCAAATACTAATTCGAAAGGTGAGTGCCATGTTGCCTCACTTATGCCTGTGTTAAAATTAAATGTTGCTAACTCTATATAGTCATCCCAATCCGACTTATTTTCTTGCACAAAAAATTTTAAAAACTCGATAAGACTTGAATGTGATCTCTCCAAGGACCCATTTGTTTGTGGATGAAAAGCCGTAGTGTTGACTTGTTTGATTCTAAATCTTTTTGCCACTCGTTTCATTAATTTGCTCATAAAATTAGTGCCCTGATCCGTTAAAATAACTCGCGGTGCCCCGAACACACATATGACCCTCTTAATTAGACTGTTTGAAACGTCTATTGCTGTAGTTTGTGCTAATGGTTCCGCTATTGCAAATTTCGTAAATAAATCTTGGAAGGTTAATATATACTCATTGCCTTTATTAGATCTAGGCAATGGCCCTACAATATCCATACTAATGCGATCCATCGCATGTGCCCCAGAGTTAGTAATAATCATTGGCACACGTGTTTTTACCCTGACTAGTTTTTTTAATTGACACTGCACACATTTTCGAATATAATCCTGTACATCTTCTTTTAAATTTTCCCAGTTGTAAGCTTGTTTAATTCTTTTGTATGTCTTAGTAACTCCCCTATGTCCGCCTATTACCGAGCTGTGTGCTTCTTGCATAATGGGGTCCCTTTCCTCGAGGGGAGGATACCTGACTATCCCTAAACACACTACCAGTTTGATGGTACTCTTAGAAAATGGATCTCTTAATTTTCTTATTACTTGTTCCCATTCTAAATTTTCTATTATTTCCGTTTTTGCTATACTTATCGACCGCGCGTCGATTTTGTTTAAGATTGGTAGTAAATTAGTACAAAGTAAACTTAAATTATTGTTTATTATGCTCAAGCCTACTCTGTTTTGCGTACGTAGTGGCATGACTATGTGTATTTTAGAATTTGTTTTTATAACTTCTGGTATTCCTATTGTTAAATTTTTAAAACGTGGGAGCTTGTTCTGTAATTTTAATTGCATGGCACCGTCGTCGCATGGTTCACCTTCGGATGTAACAAAATACAAATAATTATCTTTTCTCATAAATAATTTTTCACGGCAGAAAATAGTTGAATGAGTCGGGTTTAAATTTTCCAACATAATTTCATCTTCCATCTCCCCGTTTTCTTTCGATAGTTTGTCTCTCTCCTCTTCCTCCGAGAGAAGGTTACTCTTATTCATATTGGTCTGTGGGTCACCCCTACTTCGTGTTTCGTTCAGTATGCTATTGTCTTCCTCGCCTTCGGTTCCCGCTGATGCGGTAATATGTTGTGCATCTCTACCGCTGACCTTTTCCTTTTCTATTACGCATTTATTTTTATCGTTTTTCGGCAGTTTTTTCTTTTCTGCTTCAATGTTTTCTTTGTTCCGCTCACGGGCTATGCGTCCCCTCGTGACCATATTATGAACGCACTCCTCCCCGTTTGTTCGGTGACCGCCTCTTTTTCTTGCTCTTGCTCTTTTAGTTTTTCAGCCAGGGCAGCACTTCTTGTGACAATTAACACTCGATCCACCGGATTTCGAGAGAGAGCATCCGCTACATTCATTCTCCCTGGTCTGTATATCACCTCAAAATCATATTCGGCCAGTGTTAAACGCCACCTCATAACACGTGAATTTGGATCTTTATGTGTCTGCATCCATACTAGAGGGCGATGGTCAGTAATTACATAGAATTTTCTCCCAGAAAGATAAGGTCTAAAATGTTTTATAGAAAATACCAACGCTAGTCCCTCTTTATTGAATGTATACCATCTTCCCTCTACCTCTGATAACACACGTGAGACATATGCAACTGGTTGATCATAGCCTATTTTACCCTGAGATAAAATTCCTCCTATCGCATAACCCGATGCGTCTGTAGTTAGGTTAAAAGGTAGTTCGAAATTTGGAAAAGCTAATATAGGTTCTTTACATAATTTATCACGTAGAATTTCAAAAGCATACTGCGTATCATCGGTCCATTTAAATTCCATTTCTTTTTTTAATAAGTTTGTGAGAGGTTTAGCTATTTTTGAAAATTGATGAATGAAGCGTCTGTAATAGCCTGCTAAAGCTAAAAATTGTTTAATATTTTTTGCGTTTTTTGGCACTGGATAATTCCGAACAGCTTCCAGCTTCCTTGGATCTGGCCTTACGCCCTCTGCGCTTATTAAATGCCCTAAATAAGTTACTTCTTTTTTGAAAAATTCACATTTTTCCGGTTGTACTTTTAATACCGCCTTTCGTAATCTGATGAATAATCTTTCTAATCTTTGTATGTGTTCAGCAAACGTGCGTGAGTAAACAATTATATCGTCAATAAAACAAAATAATTCCTTATTAACTAAACCCGCGAGCGCTATAGATAGTGCTCTTGAAAATGTCGCCGGCATAGTTCTTAGCCCAAAACTACCTCGATTAAAGTGATAGAGCCCACCATTTGTCACAAAAGCTGTTTTGTGGCGGTCGCGCTCATCGATTTCTAACTGATGGTAGCCTGATGCGAGATCGAACACAGAGAAGTATTTTGATCCTCCCAACTGGTCAAGTATTTCGTTAATATTTGGAAGAGGAAATTGATCATCGAGTGTTTTTTCGTTTAATTTTCGATAATCAATTACCATTCTGTACTTTCTATTGCCATGTATATCTTCTTTCTTTGGTACTAAAAAACAAGGACTAGAGTATGAAGATGTAGAAGGCTCAATTATGCCATTTGCCAATAACTCTGCAACTTGTCTTTCTATCTCGTTTTTATGCACTGGTGGCAATCGAAACTGTTTTGAAGTAACTGGCACTTCATCTACGGTTGGGATAGTTAATTTTAATATAGGTGTAGCCGTTAATTTTTCACCCGGAATGTGAAAAATATCGCTAAATCTTTCTATTAATTTTGTTATCTCTGTACGCTCTTCTGACAGCAAATGTTCAAAACGCAATAAAGATTTAATCTGACCGACGCGTTCGTTTGACAAAACTCTTTCTACCCGACAAATTACATGTTTCTCAATTTTTGAATTTGTAGATTTCTCTTTAAGAAGTTTTTTCCACTTTTCTATTACTTCTAAACAATCATCAATCAGATATGTGCACGATGAGTCGTCGAATGATCTGAGCTCAAAATGCGTTTTTAAATCGCGAAACATTTTGTAGTGCTCGTTAAAAAACTCATTCTTATTTATTATCTTCAACAATATTTCAATTAATATTTCTATATCTTCGGCATTATCATATAAAATACTGTAATTTGCTTGGCTTTGATTGAGTAACTTTTGTAACATTATCAATCTTTCAAAAATGAACTCCTCATTAATTCCTTGATTGTTACTTGTATTAAAATTTGCTTTGTCTTTCTTTTTCTTAGAATTATCTCCAGAATTTAATTTAGCATTTATATCCAAACTTGATTCCTCTTTCCCTTTTGAGTTAGAATTTTTATTTTGTTCTGAATTTCTTTTCGAATTTTCGTTTGCACTCGAGTTTGTTTTAATCCAAGACGAAAAATTTTCTTTAGAGTTTGATTTCAAATTTTCTTTTGAATTTGAAAAATTTTTATTAGAATTTGGATTTGAGCTAGGATTTTTATTAGAGTTCGCACTCGAGTTAGGATTTTGATAAAAATTCGCAATTGAGTTAGAATTTTGACAAGAATTTGCATTTAAGTTAAAATTTTGATAAGAATTTGTAATTGGGTTAGCGTTTTTACAAGAATTTGTACTTGTATTGAGATTTTGACAAGAGTTTGTACTTGAGTTAGGATTTTGACAAGAATTTTTATTCAAGTTAGAATTTTGATAAGAATTTATGATTGAGTTAGAATTTTGACAAGAATTTGTTCTTGCATTAGGATTTTGACAAGAGTTTGTAACTGAGTTAGAATTTTGATTTACTTTGTGATTTTCTTTTGAATTTAATAAATTAACGTCTTCATTAGAATTTGATATAAAAGTAGAATTTGATTTAGAATTTTCATTTGAATTTGATCTAAAAGTAGAATTTGTTTTCGAATTTTCGTTTGAATTTAACAAACTAAATTTCACATCTCTCAAGTGGAGATTTTCGTCAGCGTTTGAGCTAACTCCAATAATTATTTTTAAATTTTTATAAGAGTCCAATTTTAATGTGACATTTTGATTTGCAAAATTTATTTCTTTTATATTATGTAAACTTAAAATCTCTTCTGTTTCAAGTTTAGCTTGCTCCCGGTTGCTGGTGACCGTTCCTATTTCGATAAAGTTACTTTTGACCTGTGTTGGAGTTTGGGGTTCCACAGGAAAATTTATGAGTCGAAAAACTTCCTCTTTATTCTGACTTAGAATTTTTTTATAGCTTCAGCCGTATCTTCAGTTTTCTTTTCACTCCTATTTTTATGTTTTATAATTTCCGAGTATACTTCCTCCGCTGTATCATTCTGGTCTACTTTGTGTGCGTAATTAATGCGTTTACTAGAATTTACTAAAGTTTTTTCATTTTTTTCATAGAACGGAATAGACAAATCATCAATGATCAGTTGTTTAGTTCCATAGTCGATTTTTGTTCCTAACTGAGAGAAAAAATCACTCCCTAGTAATCCATCTTCGTTTATTGGAAAATCGTTATTCACAATATGAAATTCAATGGCGAATTTAAAAAAATATAGTTTTATTTTACCTAAAGTAAAAATGCTACTGTCTGTTATGCCTTTCAATTCCAAAATTTCATTTTTATTAATTGCTGTTTTTTCAGCTAAATTGTTCTTTTTAACAGATTTGGTCCCGCGCCTGAATCTAATATTAAAAACATTTCTCTGTTATTACTCGGATTACTAAAGGAAATTATTGGTGATTTGCTATTTTCGCTTAACCGAACGTGTCTTTGGATGATTGCGGATTGTTCTGCTTTTCGTCTGGGCGCTTTACTAAGTCCGTCTCCCGTCTCGCGCCTTGTTGACGGGGACTCTGACTGTTTCCCGCCTGTACTTGTGTATTTCTCTGACTATTGTTGTATGCGAGTTTTCGACAGTTTATTATTTCATGCCCCTCTTTTTTACAATATCGACAAAATAATTTCGTTAGTTCATTATTTGAAAATGTGGCGTTCTGTCTTTGTACATATTGGTCCCCCGTATTCCGTGGAGCCTGCGCGGGTCTATCCTGTGTCCATTGTGTCGGCGCGCCCGATCTCCGCGGGTCCACCCAGGTAGGTAATGGTTGCCTATTTTGGAAGTTTGGTGGTTTCCCTGTGTATTGCCAGCAGTTTAAAGCAATATGACCTCTTCTGTTACATATTTGACACGTTTCTATAGTTTTACTATCCACTAAATATATTTTATCTTCTCTTGAAGAATTAGTTTTCTTTTCTGTAATTATTTTAATAGTGTCATTTAATTCTTCTGGCTCATAACACGCGAAGTCCCTTTCGATTTCTATTGCTTCCGCAGTGGCCTTTTCTAAAGTTCTTGCTTCTCCCATGCGTGCTTTAATTACCCAATGTAGACCTCGAATAAAAAATTTTACCAAGTCTTTTTCCAATGCTTTTTGAGAATCTCGCGTAGATCTCTTCTCACGATGTTCTGACTCAGTAATTTCGTGTCCTATCGCACGCACTCTATTTGAAAAAACTACTACGCTTTCATCGCGTTTTTGTTTTACACTAGCTAATTCCCCGTGTAGTTGGTGATACGTTTTAGCCGAACCGAAAATATTGTCGAAAAAATTCGCTATATCATTTATTGATTCAAATATCTTTTTTGCTGCACTTTTTAGTGCCTCGCCGTATAAACGTAATTTTATTAATTTTGCTAAATCTACCTCAAATTGTTCTGGGATAATGCTACATGCTTCCCGACAGCCTTGTATAAATTGTGTTAAAGGAATATTTACTCCATTATATTTCGGAATTAATTCTAACGCGTCCTTAATTGACAACGGCCTAACTTGCCCTAGGGTACTGTTTCCGGAAAAATTATTCATCCTTTGTGACAAGTTATACTTTGGATTTATCAAATATGTATCCGAATTAAATGGTGTGCTGTATTTAAGCTGATCGTTAGGTAAAAAAAATTTTCGCCGTTTCCTGAACTTATTTTATTTTTTTCCTCGTCTGATGATTTTTGTAAAGATGTTTTATTATTTTTTAATATGGAATAAAATTTTGTGTTGTCGGCCGTAATTTCTGGATTATCGAAACTTATGTTGTTGATTATTAATTCCGATTTTGCTGTTACAGCCCCCGTGATATATTCGATAATATATTTTGGATCGATTCTTTGATTTATTAAATCTCCGAGCGCTTCAATTAAATATTTATCTTTACAACATTCTATTATATCGTCTTTACTAACATGATCTGTTAAAATTTCAATAAGTGATTCTATTCTTTTATCCTTTGTTTGCACTTCCGCGTCTAGAAAACCGCTTTCGTTACGGCTTTTAAAGAAATCTAAAATATTTGTTAGCGTTTGTCCCTCTGGTAAGTTAGGTTTTAGTTTTAACGCCTGTTTTAGCAGAATAGCCTCTGCTTCTTCATTACGCCAATCGTCACCTTCCTTGGCTACCGACATATCATTCAAGCCCGCAAAACAAAAACTATCTGCCTAATCCTTTCTAAGGAGGGGCCCCCAATTGTTACGTCCGGGTTACGTGACAATACAAGAAGAGAGAAAATGAAACTTCATTAGTCTAATGGCTAAAAGCGCGTAATGTGACTTTTCCCGATTCGGACACAACGTGCATTGCTCCAGGATGGGACGGCAGGTAGGAAAATGACACGGACACGCGGTACGCCTCGAGACAGTGTGTAAAATTTTACTGACTTACCTTAGAATTTCCAACAGCCCTTGTGTGAATCTGTACTCCCGCCGTGACGCTTATAATGATAGTGGACGGTTGCCGCTCTGTGGAAGTTTTGGTGTGAAGAACGGAGATACGGAGAGTTTAGGATTCTTATAATCTCGAAATAATGAATACTTAATATGGATTTAAATACAACTTAAACTTTATTAACTTGTCAGTGCAAAACTAAGTAAAAATTACAGTGATGAGAGCTGATGTGAAGTCTACGCGAGTTGGCTTCTGAGTGTATCATACCAGGAGTCTTCGTCCCCTTTTAAAGGTAAAAAGTTGTAAATCTTCCTGCCGTCGCCTTTTTGATTTGCCTAGGTGTTGCTGCCCCGCTTTTCTCGATGATCTTTGATGATTTCGGCGGCGCACCCTTTGAGAATATTCGGCAAGTTCGGATACATAAATTCTTTTAGAATACGCTACGCATATCGGGTAGGAGTGAAGGGAAAGGACAAGAAAACTGACTCTAGCTTGATTCAGTATTGTGCGCTGGAGTACTAATGCTTACTCCTCTAATTGGCGGCGAATCTCTGATGCTTGCGTGGATGTGCGTTTTGGTAATAAAAAACGCATAAAACTGCAGCAGGGAGGGCACACACTTAAGAGAGAATGAAAGGAAAACTAAAGGAAACCGCGTCTTCGTGCCTCCGTTCGAGGATCTTTTTGGTAACTATTCTTTCTGGATGGCGGCATCTTTTGAGCGTTTATGCGTATCCCCCTTTTTTTATCGTGTGGGAGAATATGAAGCAAGCGGCAATGCAGCAGGTTCGTTGGGAAAGATGAAGAGAGGAAGGAAAACAGCGCACACCGGCAACCACATCGGCAACGTCGCACGACGCGACAGTATAAAGGAGGTTAATTTTGCTACACGAGCAGAAAGAAGTCAACTTGACTGTGTGTTAAAAAAGGGGTCGACTTGTTTGCACGGCAAAAAAGGGAGGGTAACAAAGAAAAATAACCTTTTTTTTATTTTTCAACTAATGTTACTTTTCTTTTTCCGAGCAGTAAAATTAACTTCTTTCTTAACGTACAGATTAGTTAACTTCCTTCTTAATGTGCAATTTGCGTGTAATTTGAAAGGCAACGGAATAAAAATTATTATTTCAGAATTCTAATGAAGGAAGCGTATTTTAAACATAAAAATAGGGTTATGTGGACATTCGATTTACAAATTAGGACTTTTTTAATTGTATACTTACATGAAGTTTTCTTGGAAAAATTCTATAATGAAATTTTTTTAACGAAATATCTCAAATTAAATATTACTTACGCAAAATACTGAATAATAATATTTCGAAAAGATAATATTACTTAATGCTGAATATTGTTCCGTTGTATAAGATCCTTTTTCCTCATAATCGACGAATATAATTTTTGCATCATTCAATATATTTTTCTAAATATTTTTATTCAGTATTTTACATGAACAATATCTTTTCTCGGACATGCGCGCGGGCGCTGAAGCGCCGCGGGTCAGGAAATTTCGGCAGCCAATCAGAGCGCGCGGTTGGTCTAAAACAGGATGCGAAATTTTCTCTTTCGGCCCGGAGATGCGGGCCGAAAGTACGTACTTTCGGGTGGGCGAGTAAGAAAAGACTATTTTTAATTAGCTTTTACGTTATTTTTATGTTATTCTACGATATATTTTCATTATTAAACGTTAATTTCACATAAAATATCATAATATAACGTAAAAATAACGTGAAATTAACGTAATATAACAAATCTAGTCGGAAAATCGCATAAAATAACGGAAAAGAGCATGCTTCTCGATTATAAAAATAATATCAACTGTAATCTAATATCAACTGATAAGAATTTTTTTATCGGTCTTACATTCTTATAAATTAAATGATTATAAATATTAATGGCAGTCAGATTGCCCTTGTTTATAATCACCCCCGTAGAATCTGAAATAGAAACTTAATTATAACCTGAACTGTAATACCGATAAAAAAATTCTTATCAGTTGATATTAGATTACAGTCGACATAAGTAATATTGTTTAATGATAAAAATAATAAGTAAAATGTTGATTCCTTCCAAACTTATGAATGTTTAAAATAGATCATTGAAAGTGCATAAAAAATATGTCTGCAATTAAACAGTTTAATTTTAGGGATTAATCAGTATATTTTCGATGTTTTACTTTGAACTTTCATAACTTTGGAAGGAACAAACATGTTATAATTATAAAAAAAGCAAATGATAGCTGATTTTCTCAAGTTTCATTTTTAATTTTCGAAATTATATTTTCTATGACTAACGACTACGTCGACATGCTTTACTTATACTATAAAATAGTAAAGTGCGCCCGGCGGAAGTAATATGGTTCTTTACACCCGGCGGAAGTAATATGGCTCTTTACGCCCAGCGGAAGTAATATGGCTCTTTACGCCCAGCGGAAGTAAAAATGGGTCTTTACGATCGGCGGGAGTAAAACGTATCTTTACTCCTGGCGGGAGAATAGCCCCTCTTAAATCTAAAATGGCTCTTTACGCCCGACGGGAGCAAAGTGGCTCTTTATGCCCGATTATACGACACGGCGGCGGCGGCGGCGACGGCGACAGCGGCGAAATATTTTTATATTATAGAATATATATATATATATATATATATATATATATATATATATATACACACACACATTTGTTTTAACAGACTTATGGAGCCCTTTTATACACATGAGCATATTTATGGAGCCCGTTTTCTTTTATGGAGCCCGGGTCCCATAAAATAGTTTTCTCGGGCGTTTATGGAGCCCGATCTAGAGTCTATAACCCCAGGGTCCATTATTTCTTTAGTCACTTGCCATAGGGATCTCTGGGCTGTAGGTACTAATATACAGGGATGGGCTCCATAAACGGATGGGGGGATAATTGTATATATGTATATATATATATATATATATATATAAAATTTATAAAACTATATATATATTTTTTTTGTAAAAATTGTAACGCGTGCGCGAGTTGTGTTAGCCTCGGGAGAGCCTTGGGGCTATGTTCCGTCGGGTCGTGGCCAAATGCTTATCGACCTTGACAATGAAAGGCACCGACGAGAACAGGGGGCAAAAGCCTAGCCCGCCGCCAACCAGAAAACCTAAGAGGAAGAGGAAGTGGGAGGGCGGGCAAGTTCCAAACCAACCTGGTAGTGGCAACAGCTCGTCTCACCAGGCTAGGCCGCAAAACGACGAAGTACTGAGAGAATGCCATGATCTTTCAACTGCTGGACACTTGGGCCTCGAGAAAGCTCTTGAGAGAGTAAGGTGGAAGTATTATTGGCCACACATGTCTCGAGATGTGGCCAGATGCGTGAACCAGTGCCAAATTTGCCAGCAGTGCCAAGTCGAACAGCGCGCTCCAGCAGGATTCATGGGACGTCGCATTACAGAGCGTCCATGGCAAATCGTGGCCAGCGACATTATCAGACCCCTCCCTATAATCAAGCACGGCCACGAATACATTCTCATATTCCAGGACCTGTTCACACGCTGGATTGAAGTAATTCCGATAAAAAGGGCAGATGGTAAATCGGTAATAAAAGGACTCAACGAACGAGTATGTCTGCGATTCGGAGTCCCGGAGGTGTTTCTCTCCGATAACGGGACTGAATTTAGGAATGCACTCTTAAAGGAGAGAGGCGTGCATCACACGTTTACACCCCGATACCACTCTCAGGTCAATCCTGTCGAGCGTATGAACCGAACGGTGAAGACAATGATCATGTCTTACGTAGAGCAGAATCACCGGTCCTGGGATAAAAAACTGCATGAGCTGGCGTTCGCGTATAATACGGCCGAACACAGCTCCACCAAGATAAGTCCTACCATGCTCATTTGCGGCCGACAGCCTGACCCGCCGAAAACACTAAGGCGGGAAGAAGACCGGCTAGCCGAAGAGCAAGGTCAGCAAGAGGCGATAAATAATTGGGTGGCGCGCATGGAAAAGCTCCGCAAATTGCACGTTTGAGCGGCAGCCGACGCGCAAGCGCAGCAGCGGGACAAGCCAAATACTATGACACTCATCGTCGACCTCCAGAATTCTGTCTAGGCGATCGTGTATGGAGAGAGAATAAGGTACTGTCCTCTGCAGATGAGGGAATTTCTACCAAATTAGCCCCAAAGTACGCGGGGCCATACACGATTGTGAATATTCTAGGCGAAAACACCTACGATATCCAAGTTGAGGATGGTAGAACGATACGTCCCGTCCATGCGCAGCAACTCGAGCGATACGTCTCCGCAGAAGAGTCCAAGGACTACTTGGACAAAAGTAGTCAAGAAGTAGCCGGGTCGCTATCACGGAGGAACTCCTCAACAGAGCGTAGTGCGCCAGCGGACCACAGAGGTAGCCAGGGGAATGTACATCCTCGGGCGGCCGCTATGCTGGGCGCTCCACCTCGTAAGACCGCGCTATTAGTTAGGCCAGGAAAGCGTGAGAGCGATGGCCGGCCTACGCGTGTGTCCGGTCCAACAGAATCAAAGCGAGTCCCAGGGAGGCCAAAGGGTTCGAAGAAAAAGACCGCATCTTCTGGCATCGAATAAATTAGTCCCCGCCGAACCCGAGCGTCCACAAAGCGCTAGCTATGCCATCCAAAAATTGTGTCGTCCATACTAACCTGTGTTCGTCCTTATTTTCCAGTCCTCAGTCTCACCTCTCCCCGGGATTGATTTACGTGTTTCAGGATATGCAAGGCCTTACTCCCGAGATAGCGGAGACGGCGAAGAAGGTGATCGCTGGGTTACTCCAGTGTCAACTTGACCTCGTCGTCATCGACTTCTTGGAGCAAGTGGTGGAGGACATTGATGCGGTGACTCTGGTGCCCCATCCAGCAGAAGAGCCCTCCACCGTCATAATCGAGGAGATAAAGGCGCCGAAGCAAAGGAGGGGATCTCCGGTCTACTCAGAGACCGGTCCCAGTCCGCTTCGGCAACCTCATCACCAGAAGGAGCAGCAGGAAGGCGGTGGGGAGCGGGTCTATAACGAGGAGACGGTCCGAACCCCACAAGTGGCGCCGGAAGGAAACGCTGGTGCGGCTCGGACCGACACGAAAAAAGAAGAGGACGCTCCGACCCAGGCCTCAGAAGGGGTACCGACCGATGGCGTCGGTGCGGCATGGATCTCAGTGAAGCAGGCATTAAAGGAAGCGCGGCGCCTAAGGCAGTACTCACGCGTAGCGGAGGACGCAGCCCTGGCCGCACTGGAGGCTTTACTCCAGTGCCACGGTGAGACCGGCAAGCGGCAAGCCGGCTAATGGGTCGCAATGGCCTAAAGCTGGGGCGAAGAGCTTGCGGCCGCCCCAGGGGCCAGGGCCGCTAGGAAGCGCCGCGCCGCCCTCCAGAGGGCGGAGGAGACGGCGCGCAGGGCCAAGGAAGAGGCCCTGCGCCGTCTCTTGCGAGAAGAGGAGCGCCTAAGAAGGGCGCTCGAAGAAGAGCAAGCGGCCCAGAAGTATCTCAACGCTAACGCGCTCCCCCGGTGCTTCATGTGTGGCGAGCTTGGGGTGAAGAAATCTAAACACTGCCCCAACCAAGCTCGTCACAAGGGGCGCCGGACTTACTCCCGGGCCAGTTGAAGAGGGTGAGGCCCGAAGAGTCTTTTTTATGTTTTTTTTTAATAAAAATTAAAAAAAAACGATGACTCCAATTCTTCCTGATTCCCTTTTCGAACCTCCTTCTCCTAAACCTTACCACCATACGTATAGGAACGACGACGGCCATGGATGGCAGAGCTGCTCACAGGTCCCCTAAGCAACGTCTGGCGGGGGGGGGGGGTGTAACGTGTGCGCGAGTTAGGTAATTCGGGATTCGAATTACCCGCGCCGACGTGTAATATGCCCGTCGCGTACCCGCGAAGCTGCTACGGCTTTATGCGAGTCACGGCAGCCAGCCCGCCTGCCTATCCGAACCAGCTAGTGCGAGAGAGAGAGCGCAACTACTGTGCGAGCTACAGAGAGCGAGAGAGAGTCGAGTGCACCGGCTGCTCCTCCTAAACGTAAGTTCTCTGCTCTCATCTCTCGCGTTTATTGTAAAGGCTTGCACAGAAATCGCCCCGTGCAAGTTTTCTGTGCTGTGTATGTACGGGTGTGTGTCAGTCCGCCGTACTTCAACTCCGCGCGCGAGAACAGCAGCTTCGCCACGCGCCATATCGTTCACGCGTTTAAACACTAACCGTCACGCGCGATCTAGCTTAGTATAATTAACAGCACTTGCGCGGTGCATGTAATATACTGTGATATATTATTGTAATATACTGTGATATCTAGTTTCTCTTCGCGTTGTTCTTTATACAACCCGTCCTTCTCACGGATACCGCCGCCTCCGCGGGAAAACGACTCCGCCGGTCGTATTCATATCTGAGTCTAGCGGCCGCGCGCTTTACTCTTCGAGTGCACGCTTTTCACTCAGCGATCCAATTAGTTGCAAAGCGAAGTTCGCGTGCGATCTTCGCGTTGTTTTCGGGATTTCAGGAGCAGTTCCCCGGGAAAGTCATTTTAATCTGACACCCGCGGCACCGTGTTCTAGGGCATGGCTGGTCTGTGGATTTTTGGGATTTTCCCCCAATAGCTATCCCGTTACATAATATATATATATTTTTTTTATAAAAATATTATAAAAAAATATATATTATCTATTTTTTTTATAAAAATCAAATGTAGTCAATGTTACATACTTCGCATACAGATCACAATTATTCGACTCTTCCCTTCTATTTGTAGAATCTATTGACTATTTTGTACTTTTGTTTCCTTCATATTTAATTTATTATTAATATAAATTAATCAATACATATATGAATTTACTCTATAGCGCAATGGCCCAGATGTCGTCCCCGACTATACTAACCAAGCTTGGAGAACACAGACTATGGTACATCCATATTGCCTACCACTCGTATTACTCTATCTCGCATTACCTATTGGTTCAAACATGTTTTAGGCAGAAACCCCGAAATTGAATCTTTCAAATAACTCGATACCACAACAATTAAGACTTAATCATAATTATTGCGTTTCACAATTTGATAATCTATCGAATCAACCCTCGAACTTTCGAAATATTCGGTCGAAAAATGATCGAACATTTTTAAATTTCATTAGAGAAAGTGATTATTCGTATCGAAATATTTCGTATGCCTGTTGGGTTTCGCACATAGTGGGACTTGTTGCAAAAGATTGCCCTAAGAAATCGGGAATCTTATGTTGCAAATGCGGCAAGCCAGGTACCATAATTCCCAAATACACAAATTGTAAACAACTTTCGAAAAATGATTTTTTATTACTCGATTCTATAGACTTAACGATGTCGCAGAAAACTCTGCCTTCACATGTGATAGCAGAGGAAAAGGCTTCATCAGAAAAGTCACATTTAGTGTCAGAATCCTTGCACGATCGAGGCGCGAATAAAAAGGATCTAACACAATCTTCGAAAACGGATTTTGAATCACGCGGTTCGATGTCGCAAAAACTCTGCCTTCACAGGTGATATCAGAGGGAAATAGGCTTCATCAGAAAAATCATATTTAGTGTCAAAATCCTTGAATGTTCGAAACTCGAATGTTAAAGGTTCTTCCTTTACCTCGAATCTTTCAAAAACTCATATTATTTCGATGTCGCAGAAATCTTTGCTTCCACATGTGACAGCAGAAGGAAAGGCTTCATCAGAAAAGTCGTATTCAAAATCGAAACTCTTGTGTAATCCAAACTCGAATTTTAAAGATCCTTCTTTTACCTCGAATCTATCAAAAACTCGTGTTATTTCGAAATTTTGTGACACGTTTAACCTGTTACAACGTTGTACGCCCTCGAATTTTTTTGACTTGAAACCTAGGAACTCGAGCAAAGGAAGTTTAACTCGTAACTCAAATACTCGAAAGCTAAATGCTAATAACTCGTACGCAAGTAACTCGTCTTGCACATTGAAACCCTCGAAATCTAAGGAAAATTTAGGACAATTCTTGACATTCTGTTGGAATTGTCATAAATCAGGACACATTTATCGAAAATGTGCTGAACTGCAACAAAAGCGATTTTGCTATCGCTGCGGTAGCCCAAATACAGATGTTAAACAGAACCTTGCGTGCCCTCATCGTAAAGCTCGTATTGCTCGAAAACACTACCCCTCGGATCAAACACTCTACATATTTAAGTGTGATTCGGAAGGGACTCTTCTTAATGTCCTTGAAAGCTCGAATGTGGTTGTCCCAAAAGCAACAGCTTTGACACAATTGTGGTCACTATTAGCATCATCGAAACAACCTGTCTTGATAGTCCTACCAAGCGGAAACCTTCAGCTATAGAACGCTGGAACTATTATTGAAATAGTCCCTCCCTCCCTTCCGCCTACTCTACCAATTCACTTGCCCCCCTACCGTCTACCCTATCGTTTATTAAAATACTCCCTCCTACCGCCTACCCTATCGCTTCCTACCATTCTCCCTACCATCGACACACGAGACACTCCTACCGTACACCCTAGCGTCTACACTAATACACCTACCGCTTACTCTACCGTTTACAGAATAAATTCTGCCTACCGTTCACCCTATCGTTTACACATTAAACTTGGCCTACCGTTCACCCGATCGCTTGTTTCAGGATTTTTTCTATCGTTTGCCCTATCGTCCACCTTATTTTTTTTGGATTATCATATGTATCGTTTACCTGGTAATCAGATCGACTATTGATCTTACTGAATACCTTATAGACCTTTTGATGGTTTTGGCTACCATTTATGATATTGTGTCCTTAATCGTTCGACGCATATCCCGCCTACCCTACTGCAATAGTAATAATATATCCTACCGTATGAATGCCACCTACTGCATTCTGTACGAGCACCTTTTATGCATGCATTGCTACCCTACCACACTAAGGTATATTACCAAGTAACAATATCATGTGAATAATTGTAAAGCCCAATAGGATAAAATGTTTGCATAAGAAAGGAGTTAAGAAATGTTACAGGTTCGAAAAATGGTAAGACGAGTAGATATATCCATTAATTTAAACTCGTATTTTTGCTCGTAATAGTTTTATGAAAATGTAAGTGACTAAGGCTGTCTATATATATCTCTTTTTTTTGCTAAAGTTCATTCATAGGCGAATAAGGTAATCGCCAAGACATAGGCATACAAGGCTCACTTACTAAATTAAATACTATGTTAATATATTATGTATTATGTTAAGAATTTTTTTTTGTATTTTGGTTAAGCATTTAATAGATTCAAATGGTCGAGCTGATACCATCATTGATAAATTGAACGTTGCGAAATATTTCATAGACTTTAGCGCGCATACTGCTCAAACAATTAAATTATGTACTCGAATTCTTGTTGCTCGTAAATTTTTGGTACTCGAATGTTTTTCTTTGTATCAATCGTATAGATAAATTGTAAGCGCGCTAAGAACTTATTCGAATTAGGTTCGAACTCTCGCACTGATCTTCATAGATAACTTGAAATTTCGATCCTAGAATAAAAATAATTTAGAGACTTGGATAACTTACTCGGTAATAGGGAAATTCTCCTCTTTTATGCGAAGAGTCTTGCTCTATTTGAAAAAAAAAAAATCTTTTCTTGTACTTAGCCCGAATAGTATTGGCAAACTCAACTGTAAAGGCCATGGTAGTAGAACCATGACTAGCGCAAGCGCTCGCAGATAAGGAAGGGGGAGTTTGTAACATCAACTTTTGATGTTACAATATTACAAATCTCGCCTGCCCCAGGCAAAGACTTAGTTGGGTCTTATCGCCATGGCCTCTCTCGCATCTTCCAGTTCTTGGTTGTCTCTCTCGCCTCGTATCGGCATTTGGACAACTATACTTCACCGATAACGTCGGGGACACCCGCAGAAGAACTTCGCCAACGTCAACAACAGGGCTCTACAAGCCGTAGCTCGTGAAGCGCATGTACGCTAGAGCGACGGTCAACAAGGCATCGGCAGTCATCGACGTATGCATCATCATAGACGAGAGAGAGAGAGAGAGAGAGAGAGAGAGAGAGAGAGAGAGAGAGAGAGAGAGAGAGAGAGAGAGAGAGAGAGAGAGAGAGAGAGAGCGAGAGACAGTGGAGAGATAGAGCGTTATATTACGCAATTAGGGCCAAGGGAGTAGCGCGAATAAGAATGCCGGCCGCGACACTCTGTCCTGGGTCACTAACCCGCTCACATCGGTGTGCCTACCGACCCTCCGACCTGCGATCGGCGTACCTGCCGGCTATCGTTCTACGTCTACTGCGATATGTAAGTAGCTTTGTGTGCTTTGTGTGTAGAAATCAGTGCGCGTTCGCGGCGTCGAGCATTTTCGGTTAATTAAGATTTTCGTGTCGTGCTTACGCGACTGGCGCTCAACCAGGAAATCCTACTATTTAATTAATAAAATGTTTTATTTTTATATATTTAAATCGATGTTTCGCATCACATTTCATTTGCGCCCCTTCCGAAATTGCCTTTCCCCTTTCCACCCTTCGTATAAATTCCCCTAACGAAATCCATACGTTACAATCTATATTTATACCGTATAAATAATTTTATTATATCTATATATACCGTATAAATAGATACACTATATCTATCTTTATTTTACGTATAGATATACTAATCAATTAGTATATATTGTTATATTTGTTTTCATTTATTCTACTTATTCAAAATGTCTTGATTTTCAGAAATTATTCCATATCTGAAATCAATATAGCACTTTTATTCGAAAAAACTATATAGTAATAGAATTTTTATATATTTTTTTCCGATTTACATATTAGCATCATCCCGTGTCGCTGCTCTTTTGAGGCACCCCGGTAAAGAATGTCAAGGCGAAGAGTGGCCGATTTACTCGATTTACGAGGGTCATTTGATAAGTACCTAGCCTACAAATGAAAACACCAAAATTTTACAAAAAATAAAATTTATTTTTCAATGTAGTCTCCTTTTAGTTGAATACACTTGGTCCAGCAGTGTTCCAATTTTTTTAACCCCGTTGGAAAAAATGTTTTCTCTTGGTTTGCAAAAGAGGCCTCCGCGGCGACGATTATTTCGTTATTGGAGTGGAATCTCTTCCCGGCGAGCGAATTTTTTAGGTTCGGAAACAAAAAAAAGTCGCACGGAGCCAAATCTGGAGAATACGGTGGATGGGGCAGCAGTTCGTAGCGTAATTCGACCAATTTAGCCGTGGCGAGTGCAGAAGTGTGAGCCGGTGCATTATCGTGGTGGAAAAGTACTTTCTTTTTAGACAAATGGGGCCGTTTTTCTCCTAACACGGCGTCAAATCGGCTCAATAGTTCGGCATAGTACTGTCCTGTGACCGTTTTGCCCTTCTCCAGATAGTCAATAAAAATCACACCTTGAGAATCCCAGAAAACAGTGGCCATCACCTTTCCGGCCGACGGGACCGTCTTCGCCTTCTTCCGAGCAGGTTCACCGGGTAAGGTCCACTGTTTTGACTGCTCCTTGGTCTCTGGAGTGTAGTAGTGAATCCATGTTTCGTCGACGATCACGTAACGACGCAAAAACTCTTTTGGATTGTGATTAAACAGCTCCAAACACTGCTCTGAACTGGTCACACGGATGCGCTTGTTGTCTGCAGTCAGCAAACGCGGCACCCACCTTGCTGACAGCTTCCTCATGCCTAAAATCTCATGTAGGATATGCCACACGCGTTCTTCTGAGATGCCTACTATCGCAGCTATCTCGTGCACCTTTAATCGGCGGTCTGACAAAACGATATCGTGTATTTTTGTCACGTTCTCCTCCGTAGTGGCTGTTTTCGGAGCACCTGGGCGTGGATCATCAAAAACCGACGTACGACCACGTTGAAACTCGTTATACCAAAATTTAACGGTCGCCATCGAAGGAGAAGCATCCCCATACACTGTATCCAAGCGTTCTTTAATTTCACTGCGCGATTTCCCTTCCAAAAACAAGAATCGAATCACCGACCGATATTGTTCTTTCTCCATTTTTTCAAAAATCAACGGACACATTTGCTTTCACACGCTCTCAAAAATAAACTACAACTCCGATCCGGCTGAAATTTCGTCTGTAACCGTTTACAGGAAGATACTGCACTGTAGTGTATTTCTGGTGCGATAGTGGCACCATCTGGCGGTGAGGCTAGGTACTTGTCAAATGACCCTCGTAGTTGACGATGATGATGTTGATTGCGGTCAACACATCGATATAGCTCTCTTACCTTCTGATGACGATAGTTCTGATGGAGAAACTCTTCACGATCCAGATGAAGATATCCTATCTTGTGAACTTCCTGCGGGTTCTTACGAACATGTAAGGAGTTCTTACACAAGTACGCAAATATTATTAGAGCCTAATCATGTTTGTGATTGGCAGAATTATGCTTACAATGATAGGTCTGTTGAAAGTACTGACGATTATACTAGTTGCTTCAACAGTAGTTCCATTTTATCATTTTATAATAAAAACTCATTAGAATTATTTGAATTGTTTTTTTCAAGTGCGTTAAATAACCATGTTATTGAAGCAACTTCAGAAAATAATTTGGAACTTAGTATGATTGATCTTGAAAGATATCTTGTCATTATTATGATGACTATCTTCAACTCCAGAAAAAGTCAGCGTGATTATTGGTCAAATAGTCGGCTTCTACAATGCTCTGTGATCAAAGAACTCATGACAAGAGATAAATTTTTCGAAATATAAAAATACATAAGATTTTACAAGTTGCAAGACAAAGATTAAAATGATGAGGTATGGAAAATTAGATATTTGTATGACTTATTCTGATCAAATTGTATGCAATTTAGATTTTTTGATTACACTTTATCTATTGATGAAATAATGGTAAAATATTTTGGAAGGTTTAGTATAAAACAGTGTATCAGAAACAAACCGATCATATTTGGAATAAAGTTATGGGCACTATGTTCTTCTGACGGATATTTATATGAACTTGACATCTACACAGGCAAATCAAGACTGGTATGGTAATCAAATTGCTTCAAGATCTATTGAGAACTACTCAAAAAGAAGAGCTCAGCAAATACCATGTATATTTTGATAATTTCTTTTCTTCTCCCGATTTGATGTTACATTTAAAAAAAATGGGCTATCAACAACTGGAACAGCTCGATAGAATCATGTATAAACGAAAATCGATATGCCAAAAAAATCAGAAAGAGGAACTACCATTTCAGTTCATGAAGCTAATTCTAATTTGAATTACATAACTGTCATGGACTCTAAGCTCTATTTACATATGGGGATGAACCAAAAGTTGAAATGCAGAGATGGCATGAAAGGTCTAAAAATTCATTCTTTTTCCATATGCCTTTTCTATGTATAATAAAAATATCGGAGGAGTCGATCTTCATGATCAACATTGCAATGGTTTGATGCCTTCAATTCGAAGTAAAAAGTGGTCATGGTGTCTTTTTTACGACTTATTCAAGCATCTTTAGCTAATGCTACAATCATTTATATTAAACATCGTACTCATGATAAAAAAGGTTCTAAAGATGTCGTACAAGTGTGTGAATATTATATTGAAAACTTCTCCAATATAGAGCGATCTAGACGACAACACACGCCTTTTTCATTATGGGATGAACATGACATGAAGATAGGACTACGTAGAAGATGTAGCATACCGATGTATTCTATAAGGACTCAGAAAGTTTGCTCTAAATGTAGAAAATATCTGTGCAAAAGTCACGAAAATGGTCACTCATAATTACACCTATGCCTCGATAATGCATTTGTTTACCATTTTTACACTAACAATTTGAAGTCTGCCAAAAAAACGTCACTAAGATTTTCTTCATGATTTTTCCCATAGAAGGGATTGCCGCATTTAGTTTTTCAAAATTACAAATTTTTTATCTATTTGTTTAAGTAATTTTTCATAAACAATTGCAAATGATAAAAAAAAACACGGGTACTTTTTTTTCGACTATGCCACCAATCTAATAGTTCGTTTGATGCTAACTAGACTAGATTCGTCTCAGGATTTAATGGGTTAAAGTTTTGGTACCTAATTTCACGGATATTGATAGAGAGAGAGAGGAGGGAGAAAGAGAGGGAGGGGGAGAGAGTTGGTAAGAAGGAGATAGAGAGGGATGGAGAGAGAGACTAATACTTGCCATAGTTTAAACTTATGTAAAAAGTTTTTTTAAATAGATTTCACAACTTTATAAGAGAAAATAATAATTACATAGTGTGAAAACGTTATGCGAGTTTGTTATAGTATATTATTAGTAGCATTATTATTAAATGGTAGTATAGTTATTCGCAAAAGTTTTAAATTTGAATGTTTTTTTTAAGGAGCTCGATAAAATGATTACGTTAGTAAAATTTTTTTCTGCCCTCCAGCCCGAAAGCGTCAACTTCCTGGCCGCTGTGCGAAACGAAGTTGCCGCTTTCCGATACCGTCGAGCAGAAAAATAGTATACACACCTTGGCCAGAAAAAAAGAAAGCCTCGGATCACATGTTTGTCAACCTCGGCTTCGCCTCGGCCGACATTGACATGAGATCTGAGATATTTCTTATTTTACTGGCCTAGGTATGAAATACTATTGAAATAATATAATCAAACGTGTATTTTTTTAGGTATGATATTATTTTTCTATAGAATGTCTTGCGGGTTGTTTAAAAAAAAAATTAGGTAGGAAATTTCTTATTTTGTTTATACACCAGCCGTCAATGCTGCTTTTAGTACAGACTAGTTTTCAGAATTAAAATTTAAATATCTGATATCGCCTGATCGTCTAGGTTTCAAAAAACTTGAAGCTCAAAGTTGACCAAAAAGTATAAGTAGTTCTCATGCCAACCACAATTTCTATAGCAGCAGCTGAAACAAAGTTTTTTCACAGAATACTCGTTCCAGTCCATTTACTATTGTATTTTGTCAAATTTTATAAGTTCTTAAGGTATTTATGGTGTCGGAGTAAGTCCCAGCTGCAATTTCTTTACAAGCAAGGATTGCTGCTTGTTTTCTTTTTGACAGTAGAAAATATAAACCAGATATGAATGCTGTTTTTACAACAGCCCAGTTTTTTTTTCAGAATTGGAATGCAAACTCACATGATCCTTTTGCAGTATCTAAATAAAATTTGTAACCAATTATTTATAAACATATTAGCAATGACAAAAAATATTCTAGTTTCCCCTGGTGGTAAATAAGAATAAAATCATAAACGTCATAAGAAAGATGCATAAGCAATTTGTTCACCAGTGAGACTACTGTTATAATATTAGCATTCTAGTCGCCAACATCACTCATTTCTTTTTATTAAAACTGGAGTTTGTTCCGTAAGTAAATTGGGTGTTTCGTTATTTTGGTATCCTCATATTTCTTTTTCATATGTATCATCAAGCTGTTGTCTACCGCTGTCGTTCTCTCTTGTCACAAGTAGCATCTTTTTCTGTAGCCTATTTATAAATCTAGATAGTCTGTCATGCGAGTTATATGTAAGAAGAAGCCCAGAAAACTGCAAAAATTGTGACTGCTAAAGAAAGTCCCAATAAAGAACCCAACCGATAATGCAGTTTATACACCAATGATACCACTGAACAGCATCATGATTTTATGTTACAAAACTAAATTATTTCATGAAAGTACATGATGTTTCATTTTCATTCACATATAAACTGGTTGTATGGATTCTTTTCATATCGATTCTGGATCCATAGATTACCTAATAATTCACTTATTATACAACTCAATTTATTTGAATTATTCTTTTGTAGTAGATATAAGTTCTTGAAATTATGATTGATTGAAACTACTTAAATTAATAACCGGCGATCATTACCACACTAATCTTGTAAATTAAACACATAACCATTTGATGAACTATGAATTATTATTATCTGAATCTTGTATAAAAAAATATTTACTAAGAACTTCTCTGATACATTAGATTAACTGAGCACTTTAATTCTTTGGAATTTTCACAATAACACATCATTTTCACTTTTTTTAGTATTTCAATGTTCATTTGACATAATCTTTTAATGGGTTCTTGAGTAAATATATACAACGGCACAACGCTGATATCGACTAAGTTTCTTAAAGATGAAAAATGCGTTTTCAACCAAGGCTCAGACCAATATTTCAAATCAGCATTATAAATGATATTGTAATATTTATGTGCCACTCACCAATATTTTCATCTATGCAAAAGCTTATTATAAAGTTTAAGAACTTCATAACACGTAATTATTTATTAATACACACTTAAGCTACTCTCAAAATATTTGAAACTGATTTTAAGTAAAAGTTGTAAAATTTTTATTTAATTTCTTTTTATTTAATTTTTTTATTTATTTAAATTGTTGACTATTGTAACGGGATGGCTAATGGGGGAAATCCCATAAAACCACAGACCAGCGATACCCTAGAACACGGTGCCGCGGGTTTCAGACTAAAATGACTTGCCCGGGGATCTGCTCCTGGAATCCCGAAAACAATGCGAAGATCGCACGCGAACTTCGCTTTCCAATTTATTGGATTGCTGAGTGAAAAGCGCGCGCTCGAAGAGTAAAGCGCGTGGCCGCTAGACTCAGAAAAGGTTAGGTTAGGTCAGTAAATAAAGAATAGCCTCAATTACTTCACAGAAAAAAACTAGGTGTATTGATAAAACTTTAGATAAAAATACGCGTCGCGTTGCGCGCAGACAAGAAGGCGGGATCTGCCGCACGGCGCGGGCGGATCAATGTATTTATTTTCGCTGGGCCAGTGAACGCATCACCGGCCGCTTAGCGCTGCGAGCCGAAAATACACAAATAGATCGATGCGCGGGAAGTACAAAGAGGCTTACTGGGAGAGAAATGCACTCCCCTCGTCCCTCGCTCACGAATCCGCTCCTGCGGCAGGCCTTATCCTCCGGTCGACTTCGTAGTGTTCAGGCCGAGTCCTAACATCCAGCCTGCACCTACAGACGCTTCGGACCCCAGGAGTGGCTCGGATTGTTCACGTGCGCTGCTCTCCGTGGACGGTACGTGCACGGGCTCTACGCTGTACCGGTTTATCGCACGGTGACTGTTTTCTCCGGACGATCTACGTTCGCGTCCGCATGTTCCACGGGCCGAGAGAATCTGATTCAAAAATGAATCGAGCGCGACTTTACAACCACCAAAGTCGCGCAGTTCCCGCGCGCAGCTCGCGAATAGATCGTTCGAGCGATATCAACAAACGCTCGAGATACACGAATTCGCGGGAACGAGAACTAAACGAGTTCGATAGAATACGGAGAACCGAGATTCTTATTCTCTCCGTATTTTATCCTGGAACCTCGTTATACTAGAAACACTGATTTGATTTCATATAACAAACCATACCGGTACTTTATTTTATTTAAGGGGGTCAGACATCTTTAAAATTTTCTTCATAAAATGATCTGAGAAAAATAAATGTTCATAATTAGAAATATTTAGAAGTAATATCCTAAAAATATATTCAAATTGTGATAAAATGAGAACAAAAAATTTTTTTGATCGATTTTAACCAAATATATGACCATTTCGAAATTTTTGCTCTGCCGCCGGCTCCAGATTCAGAAACTGCATATATTTTAAAGGGAGAGATCCTAAAATTATGGTATTTTATATGACTATTGACTGAAGAGTTGTACGTATCCAATTTATTGGATTAAATAATTTTTTACGGTCAAAAATTATTTAATCAAGTAAATTGTATACATACAACTCTTCAGTCAATAGACATATAAAATGCCAAAATTTTAGGACCTCTCCCATTAAAATATATGCAGTTCCTGAATCTGGAGTCGACGGTAGAGCTCAAAATTTTACATTATGTAGAAAACAGCTTTAAAGATGAAATTACTATAAATACTTTTTTATTTCTTCTTATTTATTTCTTAACTCCATCTCTGCCCTGAATTACAAAAAAGTATTGTTTTTAGCTCAAAATATTTTACATTTAGAACAAATATTCTGGTACCTCAGTATACTGCAACGTCGAGCACGACTGACCGCTACATTCGAGACCCGTGCTACCATCTATCCTTACCACCCTACAACCTTTTTTCCTTCATGTTAACATGAGTCCTACCTCTCTGTCAGTAACGTCACCTACTAGCAATAAGGTGACCTACGAGAGACAACCACTCTTGCGGTAACATGACCTTCCACCAACAAATCCTACCTTACCTTTAGCATTACCTCCTATCGATCCAACCTTTGTCCTTGGCACGCGCCACAGTTGAACCGGAGTAACCTTATCCTCCACCCGAACCTTTCTCACCCCATGCAAAGATGAGATTTCCTACACTCCCCTATTTTTGTATCTGCCTTAGATAGAAGCGCGGGTATAAAAGCCGCATCGCGCCTCCACTTGATGCAGAAGCTTTTGTTCTTTTTGTTTCGTAGGGCGAAGCCCTTGTCCGTCGCTTATTTAAATTGTAACTTGGAATTAGAATAATTTCGACTAATTTATCGTATTCGGACTTAGAATATTTTCGATCCGAATTTACTTAGAATATTTTCCGTCTGAAATTAACTTAAAAGAATTATCAAGTTTCTCTGATTGTAGTCTCGCGAATAATTGTTGATATTATATCTCCACTACAATCAGTGTGTAACAGTGTAACGTAACTTAATGCAATTAATAAACAACACATAATTGCCTTTTTGGAGTGTTACTTTATTTCTACGATCCTATCCTTCTGCCATTTGAATCGCCCGCTGCGCTTGGGTCCTGAGAGAATGAGCCAACCGCAGCTTTTGCCACATTTTATTATATGGCCGGCTTGTAAAACACGCTCACCTTCTATAAAATTGCGTTGAGTGGGATTTGTACCTGCCCAATCGCAAATATTTTTTAATGTGACTAACATTATTGTAAAAAATAACTATGCCTCCCATATAAATCAATGTAAATAATATTCCACTCTGCGCCATACTGGATTAGGCTTCGCCCCCATGTCAGATCCCAATAGAGAAGGGCGGAAGTAATAAATTGACCAGGGCGTTGTCGTATGCTTTAGTCCGAGAGGATTTTCAGCTGGCGCACCTTATTGAGGGGCTGCAGGTCAAGCTTGGAAAGCTAGCCTACTTGCAAAATTCGAGATGCGCCTCGTTATTACGCTTATACGCTAATGCTTTGTCTGTTATTTGTTGTAAAATTTCGGGTAGTAGTAGACTTTAGAAAGTTAAACGCCATTATACCCGATTACAATCATCTGGTTCCGAATATAGCGGATATTTTGGATCAACTCGGTGATGCCAAATTTTTCTCAGTTTTCGATTTATACGCGGGTTATCATCAAATTAGAATTAACGCTGAGGACAGAGAAAAAACATCTTTTTCTTGTGAGCTCGGTTTATTTCATTTTGTTAGATCACCTTTTGGATTAAAAACAAGCGCACCGGTATTTTTGTCACTCGTTCTTAAAGTAATTGCAGGTATGAAAAACGTGGTTCATTTTTTTGATGACATTTGCGTGTACTCTAAAACTTCTAACGAGCACATAGAAACAATTGAGAAATTATTTGAAAAACTGCGCCATGCTAATTTAGTTTTGCAACCGGAAAAATGAGTTTCTTAAAACGGAAATTAATTATTTGGGACATACAATTAGCAGCGACGGTTTACGCCCGGGCTCGGAAAAACTAAAAGCAGTTAAAGAATTTCCAGTGCCTAGAAATCAGAAAAATATTAAACAATTTTTAGGGCTAGCTGGTTATTATAGGCGATTTATTAATGGCTTTGCACGAATAGCCAAGCCTTTAACAGACCTTCTTAGAAAAGAACAACTTTTTGTTTGGGATGAGAACGCGCAAACGGAATTTGAGACTCTGCGTGATAAGTTATGCGAACCACCGGTTATAGCGCATCCGCATTTCGCAGAAAAGTTTTTAGTAACTACAGACGCTAGCGGGTACGTGATCGGGGCAGTTTTATCGCAAGGAGAAATTGGAAAGCATCGTCCCATAGCCTTTGTGTCGCGCGCGATGAATCAAGCAGAAAAAAATTATTTTACGTTTTCAAAAGAAGCATTAGCAATCGTGTACGCTATTACACAATTCAGACCTTACTTATACAGGAATAAATTCACTTTAATTACCGATAACAGGCTGCTAGTTTGGTTGAATAATCATAATGATCCAGGATCTAGAGTCACGCGTAGGTTTTTAAAACTATTAGATTATCAATTCGACGTACTCTATAAGAAAGGTGAATTAAATCTGAACGCGGACGCACTTTCGCGCTATCCGATTACGGAAAAAGTATGCGTAGCTACACAAGTCGTCGTAGGGGGAGAGGGGCGCCATCCTGTCGCTGGCGAACAGACAGTAGAGCCGACCCAGGAGCGGCAAAGCCAGCAGGGGGACGGCACGCCTACCTTGCATGCAATGGCCACACATAAGCGTGCGGGCCGCCAAGCCAGTGAAAAATATAAGCAAGCCATTAAAGCTCTCGCGCCGCGTAAAAGAAATGTAGCCCCCACGGTCGAAGAGGTTCAGGAATGCGCGTCCCTTGTCGAAGATAAAGAGGCGTCTGCGCCCCTTGTACCACAAACTGCGGATAGCAATAAAAAAGAAACGCTACACAGACCAATCTCGCCATCTGTCTCAGCGTTCGCGACCGAGAAAAGTGAGCAAACCGTTATGTCAGGAGAAGTCGCGTGCGGGGAAGCAGCCGGGCGCGACAACGTCTCGACGTTTAAAGATTCCTTTCCCGACATGACTTTCGGGAACGAGGACGCGGTCAACGAAAAAAGTAACGCGCCGAAGACGGTCACTCCTCAAGACAATATAATCTATTGTAGGGAGAAACTGTTTATGAGGAAGGATAGTTACGTTTATTTTGTAAGCACTGACGGAGACCCACTCGACAAGGGGTCCAGGCAATTAAAGGATTTAGGGAAGCTTCCGCGTTTGGAAAGTTTAGTAACAGGAGAACCCAAAATCATAAAGGCCAATAAAAAAATGCATTTTGCATTACCGCTTAGGGGCAAAGGTAAAAATAGCTTATGGGATACCTTAGAAATTTTGACACAGTTATTTAGGAAGGTTGCCAAATGGTTAGACATTAACCAAATTGCGTCTTTTAGTATGGCTAGGAGCAGTAATATCGAAAATGTTGAGTTTAAAGATATTTTGGCTTGTTTAAGACGCGAATTAGGTAATAACAGTGTTAAAATAATTATTTGCCGTGGACTCATACAGCACCCGGAGCCGAGTAAAAGAGCGGATATAATTCACGAAGCTCATTGTTCAGCAGCGGGTGGACACAAGGGAGTAACGAAAACTTTGAATAGAATAAAATATAAATATCAGTGGGCACATTTAAAGGAGGACATACAAGCCTTCATTCAAAAATGCATTCCTTGCCAGCTTAAAAAATTAGTTCGGGTCGAAACAAAACAGAAAATGATTATGACGGATCACCCTTGTATTCCATTTTTTACGGTTAGTTTGGACATTGTAGGACCGTTACCGAGAACTAAAGACGATTCCGAGTACATTTTAACTATGCAGGATCAATTTACAAAATTCTCGGTGGGAGTCCCTTTAAAAGACCAAACTGCTATTACTGTAGCAGACGCCTTTATTAAACGCTTTATCTGTACTTTCGGCGCACCACAAGCTATGCTTACTGATGAAGCCACCAATCTTTTTAGTAAATTAGTTAAGCGCGTTGCAAAACGATTTAAAAACTACCGCTTTTCACCCTCAATCTCAGATTCCGAAAGCTTGTAAGAATAAAAAGTTAAGCTTAACGTAAGTTAGAAAGTTAACATTTTTATTCATGTTTACAGATGAGGATGTTGATGCTCATTCTTGCAACGACTTTGAAAATTAAGATAACTTTCGGGCTGATCGGATATGATTGCGGACAAAAATTTACTAATTTTACTACGTTTTCTCTGGTTAATGTGGGAAAGTGCGACCTACCGGAACCGATCCTTAATGTTACCAAAACGGAAATTAGCCTTTTACAAATAAACGAGTACGCGGATACGCTAGTTAGATATTGTAAGGTGGAGATTAAAAGAACGGTTGCGCATTGCGGTATGTAGTCGCATATCTCTCACGTTAAAAACGAGGAAGTGAAATATTTACGCGAAGTGACTAGAGACGAGTGTATTAAAATGCACGTGCATAAATAAGTTTCTATCGCGGAGAACGTGCTTGGAGGATTGAGGATAAAAGACTCGGTAAGTTTCCAATCACGTTCGCGGGGGCCCTTAAAGCTGACGGTTCGTGTGCAAATACGGATCACTATTCTGACCCATACGGAGAATTTTATGACGTAGTCGTGCACGGATATGTGACCATAAAGTTGGAGGAACGCTTCAACGCGGTTAACCTGAACAATAACAAAACCAGATTAGAGTCGGGCACGCAGTGTGCATTCACTGACGATCATTGCGTAGATATGCAATTCGGTTACGCGTTTTGGGATATGATACCTACGGGCCCGTGCGAGGCTCGTAAATATACTTCTTTGTATACCGGGCCCGTAATGAAGGTCGTCGAGAGGGATAATGAGCGCCGGCCGCTGTATGTTTTAGAAGCGGAAGGCTTGTCTTTCGCGTTTAAAGACATTGGTTTAGTAAACGTTTGCTCTTATCAATTAATTCGCCCGGAGAACCCGAAATTATTTACCTTACTTGATCTGGAGCATGAGAGATTAATAGTCCAAAAAGGGGTTAGTATCAGCAACACTGATATTTTCGCATATGTAAATTCGAAATTTGTATATGTAGACGCGCACATTAAGGGACACATGACACGGTTATACAGGGATATAATGGAGAAACAGTGCGAATTAGAGCGTAAGGTACTCGTTAACTCACTTAGTATAGCTACTATCTCGTCCGATTTATTAGCGTATCAAATCATGAGGGGACCAGGCTATATAAGCCTGTTAGCCGGGGAAGTGGTACATATATTGAAGTGTGTACAGGTGGAAGTGAAGGTTAAGCCGACGGAGGATTGCTATCAGGAATTGCCTGTATCGTGGGAGGATAAATTGCGATTTTTATCTCCGCGGACTCACATTTTACGTGAATTTGGCACGAAAGCAAAATGCGATGCTATGATTCCAGTTATGTTTTTGATAGGAAAGCGTTGGTTGCCACAGATAACCATACAAGACACACCGTCAATTTTAAAGCCACAAATTCAGCAGTCTTGGACTTATAATAATCCAACCGATTTAGCTAATAGCGGAATTTATTCATATGGAGACATTGAAAGCTTAAAAAATTTTATTATGTTCCCAAACGAGAGGGGCGCGATTTTAAACGATTTGGCGTATGGTTATTCAGGCAAAGGCAGAATGACCGGGTCCGGATCGATTTCGGGGCTCCTCGATGAGGAAGCGCTTGCGCGCATAGCCGACTCTGCATGGGACCGCGTTTGGTCGCGGTTAATTACCTTTGGGTCAGTAAGCGCAGCATTTATATCTCTTCTTATGATTTTCCGTTTAATTAAATTTATACTTGATACCATTATTCACGGATATGTTTTATACAGCCTTTATGGTTGGTCGGTACACATTTTAGGGACTCTCTGGATTTCGCTTACGCACCTGCTTTTACATTTGGGAAAAGACTACGAACTGGAAAAACCGAAGGAAAGCGCGCCGGGTAAAAGGCCGTCTGCTCCGTCTCGCCGAAGCTCCGTTTACCTGTACTACACAGAAATATCGATTGGAGTGCCAATGGTCAGAAAATAATTCAAAAAATAATCCAGGGGTAATTGAAAATAAGCTATATCCCATACTGAACGAACAAAATAATCCATCTTTACCGCCGCGAAATTTAGTTTGAAATAACGATAAAATTTTTAACTCTTTTACATTAAAGCAATATTAATAAAAGCTTACTTGAGCAGTAAAATTAGTATACTATCTATTCACTCAGATCATTAAAATGAGACCTAATAAAAAAAAATCATTGCTTGACGATCTGATCACTTTAGTATGGGCGGCTCAGAATCGAAACGAGCGGTTGCTAGCATATAGCACGCGAATGCAGCGCACTTTTGAGGTTTATATTCACGCGGGCAGAATTGCGAGTAGAGGGATGGTTGAAGTTACTGAATTTGAATTTGAGCGAGAGATTGGCTATTTTTTGCTATGTCTCGGGTTTGTAACTTAGCATTAAGCGGTATATATGTAAGCCAGAATTTTATAGTAATTTTGCGCAAGCGTGACGTCATGCCGAGCAAATCGCTTACAATCTTGATGATTTGGCGAACATGGCGACAGTAGTAGTTTGTAATCATAGTGATTTAATTTAATTTTTGAAATTTAAAGTAATTTACAAATTTTCTTTTTTAGCCATTAGAGCAGAGTATAAGGCCTGACTTCGCGCAAGCGTTAGAGCGCCTGCGAAAGCACCCCTGCTGGAGTGTGCAAGAAGGAGACAGAACAGTGTATGTAGACGAAGAATCTTATAACTTCTTTTGTAAAAATTGTTACTCCACGCGCGTCAAGGACCCGTTTCGATTACTTGAACCTTGCATAGATTATCACATAATAGTGCACCCTAGCATTGAGGTACCGACATGTTGTAAAATTTGCCACAGACAATTACTGTTTTTGCGAATAGGTGAAGCTTGTGAAAGGTGTATTCAGGTTTACATTCTAACAGGCGAGGAATTACTATCTTATCCAATAGCCGAGGTTTTGTATTAACTCATAAATTTACATTGAATTATAGCAGCATGTCAATAATTCGCAATTTCGAACGCGTAGCTTACGGGTTCCGGGAGGAGCACGTATGTGCTGTTTGTTTCGCGGTTAAATTACATCCTTTATTGTAAAATGTGTATACCTTATAGTTGGCCAGAACGTGTAGACAGAATTTAGGATTAATTAAAGTAATCGAATGTGCCATTTGCAAATCGGTAATAACATTTGTTAGGGGGGATGTAAGGCAGGTAACCACGAAGCATCCATTAGTTGAAATACATTAGGAAAAATCAACCACAATTTCGCAAATTGAAACTATACATGCGCGCGTGCACATGAGTGCAAACTCAGTACTATGGTAGAATGACTGTTAAAGCAAACTTATGATCTAATAGCCTTATGGCGCGTCAAAAACAACGGGCGGGTAGAGTTACCCACAGCGGGGGCTCAGCCCCAAGCGTTTGCAGCCGACGACATTACTGCAGTGACAAATTTAGATAGTTTTAATGTTGAGGACGTAAATTCAGGCGCAAGTTTTGCGCCGAATATTGTAAACACTGCGGGATGCGAATCGCAGCAAATAGGCGCTCGCGTAGTTAAGAATCTGAATTTTAATAATCAGCGTAATCTGTGTAATCAGCCTAATTTGGTGCGAGTTGTAGGTGCCGTGACAAATAAGCCTGAAGTGCCGATAGTACGAAGGCCCAGCGGTTTAAAGATCAGTGGGTCGGAACCTCCAGCCGCAGGTAGTAGCATGGAAGTTGTACCGAATGCAACCAGCCCTTATTGGCCAAGCAATAAATCTCAGGCTACTTCGACTATGACTCAGGTAGAATTTAATAATTTAATAGGTTAGAGAGATTTTGGAGACATGACGATTAGTGAGTTTAGGCGCGGTTTAGAAGGGGAACCAGAATGTAAACAGTTTAAAGAGTAATAAATTGTAAAAGAAAAGGTCACGGCACAGTTTGTCATTAATGAAAAATGTAATATTGCACTTTGTAGACGTCAAATAACAAAGAAAAACAACAAAAAAAAACTTTGCTTTTGCACAAATAAACTGCTTTAACGATATCTTTCTGTATCTTTGACTTTATTGTAGTAGATTAAACCTTATCTTATTTTTTGTAATTCTTGGTTTTCAGCAAAAGAGAAAGTTGTAGGCATTAAACACAATAACTATGGGCATTAAACTACTAATAAAGGGTTGTACATTGCTGATGAGCATTTCGAGCTCGCTTCAAAAAGATTTGATGCCCTATTATTATGCCATTGACAATAATCCAGGACTCGTGTTTGTTAAGGCCAAAGAACTCTTGTTTATCAAAGAAAAATGGAGTGTGGTAACATCGGTCAACACGGAGTTTATCAAGACAGCAACCAAGTTGGGCAGAACAGAGTTGGAGTCTATCCGCGACGCGTACCAACAGATGCGCAAATCGAACGGCACAATAACTCACATGGTTAGAGTGCTGGACATTGAATTGCGTAATCTACAAGAAGTAACAAAAAATTTGAGAAAAAGCGAGTTGTTTTACGATCTCGTAGTAGTTCCTAGAGGGGAGGAGTTCAATGTTCCACCCACGAGTTATGTATTAGAAAATTATATGGAAATTAGCGTATTTATGGGTAAATTGCACGAAGATAAGCTCGAGATAATGTCGGGAGACAGGGAAACACCTGCATAATTGAAAATGGCTACGCGCGCGAAAGTTTAATCATTCAGCAGAAATTTGAAAAATTACATAAACAAGTTACGAAAGTACCGTGGGGCGAACATAAAGTGGACGTTAACTTTCAATTCATCCTAGAAAACTTCTATGAATTGCTCAAAATAATTGGAAAATCCAAGCAGCTCGTTTTGAACTTGTTTGATTTATTAGGGCACCAAAAGGTTTTGTCTACATCTGCGGAATTGAATAAATTTTTAATTCAAATTAGGGATGATAGAAAATTGTCTTTGCCATTTTTTATATCAAATTTCGGGTCAATTTTGTTGGGGCAGTTGGTTAAGGTGCATATTGTGTTTGTTAATAATGAATTATTCATTGAGATGGTAATACCATTCACCGATAAGGATCTTTTCTTGTTATATGAAATGCAACCTTTTCCAGTTTTCCAAGCAAATTTTGAAGACAAAACTTTAGCAGCTCATATTAAGCCGCGAGCGCACTATATCGCTGTAGGGGACTCGAGCGATCGCTATCTATTTCTAAACCAATCGGACTTGAGTAAATGTAACGAAAGAAATAGCTTTTTCCTTTGTGAAAATGAATTTTATTTTGAAAATTTTATCTCGTGCGAGAAAATGTTACTATCTAAACCAAATTATGAGGAATTGTCATTATGCAAATTCAGTTTTCACAAGAAAAAGAGCAGTATTTTCAAAGAATGACGAATAAACGTTTGTGGCTAGCATCAACCATAAATAAACATAGGCTAGAAGTTATGTGCTCGGGAAATATTTATAAAATACCTATCTCGGGAAGCCAAATTGTGGAGCTGCCGAGAAATTGTAAAATGAGGATCGATGAGCGCGAGGTTTATGGTTTTGACGGGCAGTATAACGATCAAGATATAATCGTGCCCAATTTGAAATTAAACATCCATCGGGAATTAGTATTTAAGCATAGTAGAGAAAAGCAAATTACGGGTAGCGCCGCTGAGACTAGCGGGGCAATTACCACTAAAGATTTGTTATATATAATATTCTATGCGGTTTTGAGTATAATTATAGTTACATTTTTGGGGACTTTCACGTACTTTGCTTTCCGCCTACTTCAAAATAAAGACAGACGTCCTACGGAAACAGAAAATGCATATGTACCAATGTACCCTTTGGACCACGGCTTTAAATGTAATTTCACGGGCATGTCACATTATGAAGAACCTCGATCGCCTCCCGTACCGATTAAAAATTATGAGGCTAACCCTGCGAAATCTGCATTAATTAAAATTTGTAATGTTAACGTTCCAAAGCCAGGTCCATCTGAAAGTCGCGAAACTTCGAAAACAGCCGTTTGTTTAACTAATGTTGATGCCGTATTATCGTGTGTTTAAATAATTCAAAAATTTGTAAAATCGTTTTGTAAACCAAATTATTTATAGTGTTAAGTCAGAACTATGTCAATCTCGAAATTATAAGTAAGCGCGGATCAGAGATACATTAACTCGACTGCGACAATTTAATTAATCAAGATTATAGTTTAGTAGATGTTAGCATTTTTTAGTTAGAAACTCGAGCAATTGGGAGAATTAGTTATATTTAAACAGAGTTAGGTGTTATTTGAGAAAATTAGTCAGGAGGATAGGGCAGAACAAAAAAGAGAAAACTTTCCTTTTGTGTTTTCCTCTACTCCTTGCATTATGCCTTCCGTTTTTCCCATTGCTGGGGCAGTCGGGGAGCGACAGAGCTGAGGAAACGCATTCACTCAATCGCTCTCGCAGCAGCACCACTTTTGCTCCAGGGACTGCACTTGACGGGCACAGGCAAGAGGGGCTAATCGCGCGCAGGCGGAGGAACTCAAACGTCCAGGCAGTTACCTGCCGCCAACAGACCAGTCGACCACAGCAGTCTTATCCAACCGTAGCGCGGTATACGGAAAATGGAAGCAGGTCCAGCTCTCGTGTCCACTCTCAGGACGCAGGCGCTTTCCGAGTTCGTCAGAGCAGGAGTTACGCTTGATGGAGGTGGCGATTATGACGCCAGGATGTTATACCTTGCGCTGTGGGACAGGGTAAGGAGGAGGTCGGAATGGCGAAGTTGGCTACCCAAAAGGCAACCAAGACGAGTCGGACGACGAAATTTTAGCTGGGCCCAGGAAATGGCCTGGCGGCTGGACGCCGAGATGACTGCCGAGGATGAGGCCTGTCTATTCAACTCAAGTAACGAAGCTTGCATAAAATACTGGGACCGTTGTTGGTCGAGGAACTTCAACGACCAAGAGCAATTCGAGCATACGCTCATTAATAGACTGGAGTTTCCTTTCGTAGGAGAGGGGTACGGTGACAGGAAGACGTACGGCAACTGTGATGATTGCGGAGTTGGACTGCCCGCTTGGCGCAACTGCGCCAGGTGCATCATGTTCAGCATCCACGAGGGCACACTGGACCACTGTCTGAGTTGCGAATACGAGGAACACGTTGCAGCACTCTAACAATCCAAGTGCCACGAGTGTGGGGGTGAGCGATGCTTGGAGGACTGGGAAGAACCGCCGGAGGAAAACTGGGATGACCCAGTTGTAGACGACCAGGTGTTACCCAATTATTAGTAGCAACCGTCGGCATTTATAAATAAAAAAAAATGATGATACCTTTAGATCGTTCTTCACAGATATGCGCCAAAGAATGAACATAATTGTATGTTGAAATTCACGAATAATTACAAAATGTATTATTTAATAAAAATTAGCCCTTTCCAGATCCAAAAAAAAAAAAGACACAGGGTCTGAAACTAAGACGGCTCGCTGTCGTGATGGAGTCACAAAAACTCAGCTCTCCGCCCGAGGTGACATTTGGGCGGAGGAACCAGTAAGTGCCGCCACGCAGCGCACGACTTTGGGGGGGACGTGTCACGTCGAGCACGACTGACCACTACATTCGACACCCGTGCTACCATCTATCCTTACCACCCTACAACCTTTTTTCCTTCATGTTACCATGAGTCCTACCTCCCTGTCAGTAACGCCACCTACTAGCAATTAGGTGACCTACGAGAGACAATCACCCTCGCGGTAACATGACCTTCCACCAACAAATCCTACCTTACCTTTAGCATTACCTCCTATCGATCCAACCTTTGTCCTTGGCACGCGCCACAGTTGAACCGGAGTAACCTTATCTCCCACCCGAACCTTTCTCATCCCATGCAAAGATAAGATTTCCTACACTCTCCTATCTTTGTATCTGCCTTAGATAGAAGCGCGGGTATAAAAGCCGCATCGCGCCTCCACTTGATGCAGAAGCTTTTGTTCTTTTTGTTTCGTAAGGCGTAACCCTTGTCCGTCGCTTATTTAAATTGTAACTTGGACTTAGAATAATTTCGACTAATTTATCGTATCCGGACTTAGAATGTTTTAGAACCGAATTTACTTAGAATATTTTCCATCTGAAATTAACTTAGAAGAATTATCAAGCTTCTCTGATTGTAGTCTCGCGAATAATTGTTGATATTATATCTCCACTACAATCAGTGTGTAACAGTGTAACGTAACTTAATGCAATTAATAAACAACACATAATTACCTTTTTGGAGTGTTACTTTATTTCTACGATCATATCCTTCTGCCATTTGAATCACCCAAGCGCAGCGGGCGATTCAAATGGCAGAAGGATATGATCGTAGAAATAAAGTAGAGACTGCCGAGGGCTAACTGAGAGAACAAGCCAACCGCAACCACCCCAAAGTAAGTAACTCTGTAGATCGCTATTCTTTATCGTTTTTCTGTCTCTCTAATTGTTCGCTGACGCTGACGTTTGCCGCTTTATGAATTTCGCGCATTAGCATTGTTTATTTTGGTAGTCCGATTAGCTATTTTCACGCGTTCCTACTCCCGTGGTTATTACGTGTAGACGTAAACCGAAACTGGAACATTTATCTCGCTTACTTTACCGTTTTCGCGACATTATAACACGGACGTTGCAATACGGTCCATCAGATTTGTATGCTATGAGTACGCGTAACAGTCATATGCACATCAGTCAGTCAAGTTTGTTAAGTGGTTTAACATGTAGATCATTTGGTGCTTTTAAATCCACATGTTTTTAATAATCTTTATCACATGTATTAGATTCTTGTATATATACTGAGGTAAATAAAGAATGTGTTGAAAAATTCAAAATCCTTTATGCATGTTATGAAGCCAGTATCGCCATAGCCAAATGCTTAAGAAAAATGTTTATAGCAGCAAGACTCCTATATTGATCTTCTTTTAATTTCTGATAGGATGAACTTCTTTACTTGTCCTTCATAATTCTTTTTCACATATAATATTATTACTTAATAAAGAGAATACGACTGATAAGTATTTATTTCAGTGCATAACTGAAATTTACTTCAGAAAATAAAATGTCAATTATATCATATTGAGATTCAGGCGATGGCTGATAATAGTAGCTTTCTGGCAGAAGCGAAGGTTCCATAACATTTTTCTGCACAAGAGCATATCTCTCGCTTCCTTTAAAAGTTGATTTAAATCTGTACACTAAATGTTTTTTGTAATTGTCAGTATAGACTTAATTTTTCTTTAGTATCAATCCCTGTTATTTAGAGTATAAGGTTCACAATAAAAATTCAAGTACTAAAAGCTATTTCTAAAACTTTAATTCACTATCACTCGCATTATTCAAACACTTCTAAAAACTTATTTAACCTTTAGAGGGCCGGGATTTTGAGAGGGAAATTCACCTTAAAAAATTGGGACAAAAGGTATCTTATATCATTGATTGAACGTAGACAAAGTGTCGATAAGGGGGTGTGCCATTTTAGTGGTTTTCCGGCCCTCTAAAGGTTAAAATACCTTTACGTATTGTAATAAACTAAATTTTTACTCCCAAATTCGTTGGAAACAATGAAAATTAAGAACAATTCTTTGTATAAAAATGGTGCTGATGTTGATATCACAGTGTTTATATGAAATGACAGCTGTGCATGTTTACATTTCTTGCAGACTTTTACATAGGTTAAAATCAGCTTACAATCAGCTGTAAGAGGAGTTGTTGATAAGTCTGGTTGTTATGGTGCCAACTTACCTGCTAAATAAGTTTTAAATTCAAATTTTTACTTTTGTCAAATATACCGTTCATAAATTACATTATTTATTATTTTATCTTTATATTAATGTTTAACATATTACTTTTGGATCTTTTAAAGTATATATAGATATGTAGAATCAAAATTTTAAATATATTAAGAACAGAGCAATGAAAAAAAAAATTAGTAGAAATAATATATGAATGTATAAATATGTATACAGGAAGAAAAATGTAATTTGGACAAAAAACAAATGAAAAGATTCATCAGTGTTTTGTGTATATTCTTAAAACAAAAATAGATAATGCTTTAAACTAGTTGGGACATATTCTACAAGTGTTTTTTTAGTAAAATATGTTATAAAAAGAAAATTGATTTTTCGTCATTTTAAGGTTGTCCGATCCCCTCAACACAAAACACTGATTAGACGTCACTTTTTGACAATACAATAATACACTTGTATCGGGAAGATCAATATTTTAATTGTTAATTATAAACACTGTTTATTTATACTACTTACTTTAATTGTTAACAATAATACTGATTTGATTTCATGTAACACATCATTCCGGTACTTTATTTTATTTAACGCAAAACACTGATTAGATGCCACTTTTTGATAATACAACAACACACTTGTACCTGGCTGATCGCTACGTTCTTTGTATGAGTTTGTTATCAGTGAGTTTCCAATCCCTCAAGAAAAGTACACATTATTCCAAAAGTCTTCAAAAAAATTCACCAGCTCTAATATGATTTTCTACTAGATAGATAATCTATTAAAATCACAATTTTCTTTTGCTTCCTCCTAGAGGAAGCTTTCTGATAGTAATTTTTTGAGTTATTGTAAAAACATGTTATAAATATTTTTTGAGTTGTTAGGAATTAAAATATATGATTTTTTAAATTGTCTGTATGGATGTGTGTGTGTGTGTGTGTGTGTGTGGGGGGGGGGCGCCCGTGCGTGCGTGCATGCGTGTGTGTGTGTGTTTGTACGCCCGGATCTCAGCTTCTACTCCATCGATTTTAACCGGACGGGTCTCATTTTTTTGTTTTTTTTTTGTGCGATGGCGGGGGTTAGAAATTCGTTTTTTGATTTGCCGATGCGTTTTTGTTTTATTTCAAATTTTCCATTTTCTCAAAATTGATTTTTATTTTTTTTAATGACAAGATCGAGATATTTTAATCGAATGGATAGCATTGGAAAGAGCATTAAAATACCTATATTTTCTAAAAAAAAAAATTTCTCTAGCTATCATGGTTCTTTTGTTATTAAAAAAAAGTGTTTTTTGTTTTAAAAGCTTATAACTCCTAAACTAAACGGTCAATTTTTTGAAAAAGATCACGATAATGCAAAATATAAATAGGTATAACCTGTGAAAATTTAAATCCACTTTATCGACTAGTTTTTGAGAAAAAAATGAGTTTTGTATTTCCAATGATTACGGGAGTAAAATTGGCTTAATTGCTTCGAAATTTCTTGTAGAGACAGATTTTGGATAGCTCTCGATCGAGCTCTTTGGGCAAAATGATTAGTCCAGAAATTTCAGAAATATTTGTGGTTAAAATTTTTTTAACCTTTTCTTCAAATCTTAATTTCTCGAGAACGGCTCCATGTATCAACTCCAAATTTATAGAAAATTTTGTATGTCATATAGATAATACGTGTGCGAATTTTCATCTAGATCGTACGATTACTTTTTGAGATATTTGATTTTGAATATTTTCGTATTTTACAAAGTCATTTTATTTGTCGCATGATAACTAGAGAAAACAAGAATTGGTTTAACCATGTTGAAATTTTGCGGAGATGTAGAGTTTATATATTATCGTATAAGTCCTTTAGGTAAAAGAATTGTGTATGATTCTTAGAGACATTTAAGGTTAAAATTTTTTTACGGTTTTTTTTCAAAATCGTAATTTCTCAATGACGACTTCATGTATCAGCTTGAAATTTATAGACTATTTTGTATGCGGTATAGGCAATACCTGTGTAAAATTTCATCCAGATTATATGGTTATTTTTTGAGATATTTGATATTTAACATTTTAGAATTTTTTAAACTGAATTTCTTTGTTGTCGCACAATATAACTACATTAAAATTGTTTTAATTTTTTTGAAATTTGGTGGAGATGTGGAGTTTGTATATTATTTATTTGAAGATTTCTTAGGGTAAAGAATTCGTTTATGAGTTTCAGAGATATTTGAGGTTGAAACTATTTTAGCCTTCCATTAAAATAGTAATTAGTCGGAAACGCATTTATGCATACTAGAAAATGGAAATGACCTGCGCTATGCGCTATGCGTGCGTGTTATGAACCTGCTTTTGTTTTGTAATAGCCATTAATTATTTTTAAGGTTAGAACCTTTTTCTCACATGGGAAATTCCAGAAAGAGCACACAAATACGGATAGGCATACTACTAGAAACAAGTACCCTTCGTGTGAAATTTCACAAAGAAAATATAATTTGAAGACGATAATATTACAATCAATTATTTTATTTATTTTTCACACATAATTTAAAAAAAAATCATACCTATTATTTTATTCATATAGTATAAATAATTAAAAAATTAATTCTTTTTAATCTTCATAAATGAATTCAATTATAATTATGTCATAAATTGTTTCAAAAATTATAAATATTGCTATTAAAAATTAATTAAAGGAAGAAGAAAATTAAGCTGCCGCAAGGTGTTTGTGCAGGTGTCTGATGACGGGTACTGGATCATCACTGATGAGTCCAATCCAGTAGCCAGGACGAAACACCTTCTTATTGTGTATGCTCGGGACATTCACCAGATCCGGTGGACGAGAGCAAAAAGAAAAATAAATTCTTTTTTGATTTTTAATAGCTTGCGTCAACTTGATTTAAAAAATTTTTATTCTTATAACTATTTGCAAAGCGAAACAATTCCCCCCTTTCAAACATTAGCGACTACGTAGGTATGTCGTTTTACCACCAGATGGAGTATCATTTCTTGAAATGAGAAATAACACTCTATACTTATAAGTAAGCTGCACAAACACCTTGCGGCACACAGTGGAAACAAATCGTCTTTTTGTGACAAAATCAATTGTCCAGATCGGGTAAAGATATATTCAACTTTTTTTTTTAAGGGGGCTAGACACCTTTTTTCTCTGAAATAAGAAGTCACATTTTGATACATAAATGTAAACTAATTATTTCATACTTTTTACATATAAAAGTGGGTATATTTACCTTACCTTAAAACTTTCTCCGATGGGCCTTTTATATGGTCCAGAACCATAGTCATCGATGAAACAAGTTTTTTCACTATCCGTAAGCTTTGAAATTTTCCTGTGGATGGATTGACTTCAGATTTGAACTAAATTACTCCTGAATAGTATATGAGTGTAGGGATTTTTGATCTAATAAAAAAAAAAATTGTGCTGTTTTTCAAGAGTTTCTTTTTTAATTTTTTTAAATTTTTTATATTTTTTCATAATTTTTCTGATGTAAACATTTTTTCCGACATTTAATCCTAAATCCCTACACTCATATGAGAATTATACTGTTCAGGAATAATTTAGTTCAAATCTGGAGTCAATCCATCCACAGGAAAATTTCAAAGCTTACGAATAGTGAAAAAACTTGTTTCATCTATGACTATGGTTCTGGACTTATGGTTCAGTTTTAAGGTAAGGTAAATATACCCACTTTTATATGTAAATAGTATGAAATAATTAGTTTACATTTATGTATTAAAATGTGACTTCTTATTTCAGAGAAAAAAGGTGTCTAGCCCCCTTAAATAAAGGTGACGATATGCAGAATATGGAAAAACTACTCCCGATATGGAATTTTTATATCCTAACCTCAAAAAACTTGCCTAAACATGCGTACTTTAAAAAAAAACAGAGAATTCGAGCCAAAAAAAAGAAATTTTTTTTTAGTGACAGGACACTTTTCTGATGTATTTTGATCTGCTGAACACGATTATCCTGGTCCCATCAACCAAAAATCAAAAAATTTTAGGAAAAAAGCGATATTTGTCGATATTTGGTAATATTTGTGCATATCTGTCGCTTTTTTTAAATATTTTGATTTTTGGTTGATGGAACCAGGATAATCGTGTTCAGAGGATCAAAATACATCGGAAAAGTGTCTTGTCACTATAAAAAAAACTTTTTTTTTGGCTCGAATTCTCTGTTATTTTTTTCAAATTACACATGTTTAGGCAAGTTTTTTGAGGTTTACACACACACACACACACACACACACACACACACACACACACACACACACACACACACACACACACACACACACACACACACACACACACACACACACACACACACACACACACACACACACACACACACACACACACACACACACACACACACACACACACACACACACACACACACACGCAAGAACACACCCTTTGTTTTCTGTATATGTCCGTTATTGTAGCACATCTAAAGTATTCGATAACATACGATCCTTTCTCTTAGACAGGCAAGGAAAAACGTACGTCAAATTATTTCAAATGAATTCTGTAAAACTTTTAATTTATTAATACCTACTAAAGGTCATCAATATTGTACATATTTACACTTTGAGTGACATATAAGAATCTGTATTTCAAATTGTATTTAGCCATTTTACAGTTCATTTATTGAAATAATAAATAAATCAGGTTTGAACGTTTTTGTTACATAAATTTTTATCGAGAGAAACAATTTGAATTGGATTTTTATTATCTTTGAATTGCATATTTCTGCCATAACGAATCATATATTACAGATATCGTTTTTATGTCTCATTGCAGATTTCTGTAATGAGTTAACTTTCCGACACTGTAATATGGATATCAATTTTTCATTTCATACAGCTGCCTATAATATATTATCTTATAGATATCTTTAAAATATATCTAATTGTTAACCTGCTTATAATAATTAATAAAATATCTATAAACAGGCAGTCTTTAATAAGTTAACTTATTGGTATCGTGATGGCGATAGCTTATTGATAACTTACATCTTATGACAATAAGATATCTACAAACAATCTGTATTTAATAAGTTCACTTTTTGGTATCATAATAAAGATAGTTCATTAATAATTTATATCTGATAGTAGTAAGATATCTATAAACGTTCAATTTTTAATAAGTTATCTTATTAGTATCATAATTGGTATGAGTATTAAGATATTTCATAGAAGCCATTTTCAAATTTTGTAGCACGATTCTGTTAAAGATGTAAACTAAATATCTCTAATTAAATTGAATGTAATTTACTATTAATTTGAATGTATAAGAATAGTGCCATTAAATTTTACTTTTGATGATCGAGAATTCGATATAGAAAAATGGTACTTGTGTAACTACGAAAACATTGAAAATTCTAAAATAGATAGAATATTCGATGTATAAAATTATAGAAAATAGGATTTGCAGGATATTGTGTTGATCATCGTCATTCGTACGATGTTAATTTATCGATAATAAAACAAGCAGTATCTTTGTATGAAAAGATTAAATGATATAAAAGTAAAAGATGAGTTTTATATCATATTTTTATTTTAAAAACTGTTAGAAAAAGCTGTAAAAATGTATTATTTCTAAATATTCCCTAACGGAAATATTTCTGTTGAAAAAAGTTAATATCTGTTAGTAAGAGTTATAAACTGCTAAAAACTGTTAAAAAATGTAGGATTTTGGACGTTACTAACTGTTCACAACTGTTTATAACATTTCTTAACAGTTTTTAACAGTTAAAAAGAGTTATTAAATCATTTAATAACTATTCAATATTTTTTAATTATTATTATTAATATAATAATAACTACCTATTACTAATTTATAATTCAATAAAAACTGAAAACTAAAAGTATCAACTAATACAATTAATTATTAATTATTATGTATAAAACAATATGGATATTATAAAATTATTTCTTATTATTATCATTATTAATAATAATAATTGAATAATTATTAAATTTTTCTGAAATATACCAAATTCAAAATTATTTGAAACTGTTTAAAACTATTAGAAGATATTTTACACTGTTACAAATTATTATAATTAGAAAAAATGTGTCCAAAATCCTACATTTTGTAACTTTTATAAACAGTTTTAAACAGTTCTAAATAGTTTAAAATAATTTCTAATAATTATTAACTGTTAATAGCATTTACAATTTACGACAGGGTTGTACTTAACTTGCTTTAGTACCGTTTTAGTATTGTTTTAGTATTGTCGTAGTAATATTTTCGGACTAAACTTAGAACTAATAAACATATGTTTATATAATAAATATAAGCTTAATAATCATAACTTAATGATTTCGTATCAATTCTGTACAGTATTTAATATTTAATTAGTTTAGTATTACAAAATAATTTAAGGTGGCATCAGCAACTTTTCTAAAATACTAAAACATACAATAATTAGACTATATTTTCGAAGTTACGTATAGTAACTATTATAAAAAAGAAATATTTAAGTCGCCGAACTAATTATGTTAAAAAATGTTTAAAAATGTTAAAATATAGTGTTATTTTTATACAGTCGTTATAGAGCTGTTGTTCCCTATGTCAACGGTTCAGCATCTCTTACTCAGTTCTAAAATAATAATTCATAAAAACAAAAATATGAAGTTATAGCTTATTTCACGCAGATTCACATAAAACTGCGAATTATCGGTGTTGCCGATAAAACATCGTGAAAAATATGCTCGAAATTAGTTGATTTTGATGGCCTCGTGCTCAAAGGCGCTTACTGCGTATGCGCGTGGAATCTTGCTTATTTAGATGCTCCGGCGTGCATGTGTAGATATTGCGGCCGGTCAGACCAGGAGCGTATTGAAAATTCGTGTCTTACCTTAGAGAGTGAGAAAAGAGACGAAATTATTGTTTGATTAACATTAATGTTTTTATTCCACTGATCATTGTTAAGTGATTTTGCATATTCGTAAGTAAAATTTGTAGAAAATTAGTATCATAATTTTATTAGGACCACCTGTAGTACGATGCGCATTACTGATGTCCCGTTAATTAAAATAATTTAAATGTTTCTAAAAATGTATTAAAAATATTGATTCCATTTAGTTTAGTGTGAAACTTTAAACCTTCAGTTCGTATAAATAACGTTACACAAATACTTCTTAAAGCATTTAAATGTATATAATTTGCAATTTCAGAAAATTCACTTTGATCTGTAAATGTTTTATCAAAGTTATAAAATCATAAGTTATACAATTGATAAGTACAACTGATAAACTTTTTAATACGAAATGTTATATCTAAAGTTTACAAAATGTAATATATTGTATCATTTATATTTTAACTATTATATATATTTTAACATACACATGTTCTATTGTATAATATTTTGCAGTAAGCCACATAGTCAAGTAATTGTTATATAAAATGAAATCCTTTTTTCTTTGAGTAGAATTTGTTAAGTACCATGCGTAAGCGTAGTAAGGCGCAAAGTAGAAAAAGACGTAAAACGGGAAAACAGGATGGTCGTCCTCGTAAGAAAGGTGGCAAGCGCGTTTATTCAGGAAGAAAACGAATTATAACATTACAAAATTCTTCTAATCGAACAATTTATAGACGAGCCCATGAAATTATTAAAAGTTATAAAGATCGAACGTCAGTGATACAACTAGGTAAACTTGAAAACATTTTTTCATTATTATAAGATTGTTGTTGAATATATAATGTTATTTCGACTATGATGTATAAAATTTTTTAATATAAAATTGATTAAAAATACAAAAAAAACCAACACTTTAGTGGAGTAGCGGAACTGCATTTCGGTCGATGACCGAAGTTTAACAACGCTGGGCGTGATTACTACTTAAGGTAGTTGTCGAGTTGATGATCGGAAGCAAAATTTTCGACTCTGTCTTGCCTGCAATGCGTGCTTTGTTTATGCTGGGCGGGACAAGAAACTTGATAGCGGACGATACAACCTAACCTGACCTAATTCCGTATTCTCGCTCTATCTCTCTCGCTTACGCGTGATCTCTCTCTCTCGCCATCGCAGCGTGCGGTCGCGTGTCAACAGAAAGTATGCTACATTGAAGTACAATAACACGAAAACGGTGCCGTTAATCTGTCTGATTTTTCACTATAATGTTCTAAATATCTCCCTTAATAACATATTTCTTTTTCAAAGACATTCCCTAGAGATTCTTTCTTTAATCGATGAGAATGTAATTTCTATGACACCACTTCCTATAACCTACGTATTAAAATTTCAAACTTTGGAAATTTATATTTCGGAAACGAGACCGCTGAGGTCGCCCAAATTTGAACCACCGGTAAATAATAACTCTATTAATCTACAGTTTAAATTTCAAAAACATTCCCCAGAGCTCAGTTTACTCGACAACTATCTTAAATGGATGACCGCGGAAAACCTACGCAACTTAGGCGATTGATAAGGTGATATTTCCCTCTTAACAAAGTGTTGGCGGGTAAATTGAATATGTTTTCAGTGTTTAAGTTCATAGGATCTGACGTAAATACTTAAAACATAATCAGACAGAGGGTGATGTTTGAAGCAAACTGAGCAACCCACAGTTTTCACCCTGTCAAAGAAAGCGAGTGTGGAAAAAGGTATATATCACTTGCAAAATAAGGCTGCAGGTGTATAATTCCTGATGAGGTCATATATGTGCAATTCTACCGAAATCTGTGACCAAACGCTAAATGTGCTTTTGAAAAATTGTTTTTTAGCACACCTACCAGACCAGGTTTTTCTGGTTGCTTGTAGTATATGTAAGAGAAATTCGCCGTCGTACAACGTCTATCGAATGGTATACTTTTTCTACAACAACTTATATTTTTTAAGAAAATGGTCAAAAAAGTCCTTCTGTTTAAACCTCAGCCATTTAAACCAGAATCGATCAACTCAAAAGCTCAAAATAGCAATTTAAACTAGAAAAAAGAGCTTTAAATCACTTTTTTAAAAATTAAAAAAAGGCCGATTCCTTCGAAAGTTATAAGGGTTTGAAGTTGAAGCTTGGAAAGGCATAAAAATGCAAAAATCGCAGGAATCGGCAGCGCCGACTTTGAGAGCATTTTTATGCCTTTCCAAGCTTCAACTTCAAACCCTTATAACTTTCGAAGGAATCGGCCTTTTTTTAATTTTTAAAAAAGTGATTTAAAGCTCTTTTTTCTAGTTTAAATAGCTATTTTGAACTTTTGAGTTGATCGATTCTGGGCTAAATGGCTGAGGTTTAAACAGAAGGACTTTTTTGACCATTTTCTTAAGAAGTATAAGTTGTTGTAGAAAAAGTATACCATTCGATAGACCCTGTTCAACAGCGAATTTCTATTATTTATACTACAAACAACCAGAAAAGCCTGGTCTGGTAGGTGTGCCAAAAAAAAATTTCAAAACCACATTTAGAGTTTGGTCGCAAATTTCAGTAGAATTGCAAATATACATCAAAATAAAAAATTTGAAACAACATCAAGAAAACAAACAGTGTTTGATTAATCATATGATATTAATTTGTATTATTTTATATAAGATTTAGTGAAACTAACAATAAATAATAAATTTCATTTTGTAATTTAGGTATTAATTTGGTAATTTCAATAAATAAAAATTTATTTATTTTTTCCAATTAGCTGCTAAGTTATGTGGGCAACCTGAATCGTCTGGTGTTAACAAAGAAAAACTAAAGCATACAAAAAATTCAGCATTAGCTTTTTATTTAGAGTATAATTATAATAAAAATAGTTATTCAGCTTTACTAAAAGACTGTCGGAGTAGGAATTGTGCTATATATCCCTCGTACAGAAAAATATCTGCTGCTATGATAGAGTGCCAGCCTTCGAATTATCTTGCCACAGAAGTTGAAGTTATTGTCTCATTACAAGATATGTTAAATAAGACTTCTGAGCGCTTATGCGATGCTATTACATTAGATTTGGGTACGAGATATTTACAAAAACTGGAACTTGTGACAACTCTAGGATTCGATAGTTCTTCAGGGCACACAAATCCAAACCAAAAATGCAAAAATCCTGAGAATGAATGTACAAGTGCTCAACAGTCTCTCTTTGTATCTAGTTTACTCATCATTTCTCTTCGAATTTCGATCTCAAATAATACTTGGATAAATCCGACACCGCAAAGTGTACGTTTTTGTCGACCTTTGCGGATAGCATTAGAAAAAGAAACTCAAGAAGCTTCTATGAATGAATTTAATCGTTTAAATAAAGAAATTAGTGATCTCAAATCACATCAATTTGTCATGTCTGATTCCAGAAACGTGAAAGTTAAATATAGGATTTTTCAATCGCTTTTTGATGGAATAGTACATTACGATACGAGTGCGCAAAGTAGGTGGTTCCCGCACGAGCGTAGCGAGGGTGACAAAAAAGCGAGTGCGGGATCACCTACGCAGCACATGAGTATCGTATATTATTTTTCCTATCGACTTGTGCAATGTCTGAGCCTGCACACGCACCTGCGCGCGCAAACCACCACTCTTCCATACGCTGAGACGTACGTGTAGAGAAGTATAGCTGGGCGTGCGGGAATGATTCATCAACGCTCAGTTACTTTTCCACACGCACATCTCAGCGTGTGGAAAAGTGATAGTTTGCGCACGCAAATGCGTGCGCAAACTCGAACTTTGCACACGATGATAGGAAAAATGTATTAACACCATAGTCGGTAATACCGCGACTACTAGATGTCCTATGTGTCGACGAATAACGCATGAATTTGGAAATCTCGAAGATGATTTTGCGCCGTACGAAACCTCTTTGAAATATGGCTTAGGACTACTTCATGATGAAATTAAATCTTTTGAACATTTATTACATATATCTTATAGAATGATCATAAAAAAGTGGGATATGAAACAAGCTTTAAAAGGTGAGTCATTAATCATGACCCCATTCTTTCATATAACCTTTTCATATCCACTAGGACGAATGACCCTCGTGGAAATCGATTGCATTATTTACCTAATAAATAGCTAGTTTCCCTAATAATCGCGAAAAACTAGACACTTTTCTTAGCCATTTCTATCCATCGATGAAACGATTCTTCCGGCCATATTCGCCATTTAATTGTTAAGTCTTGAGTGTCGAGGAAGCTACTCTTATATTCGACTGTTAAATATATTTTGGCTATTTATCTTTTTCCTGTTGAGGGTTTAGAAATAAATACACTGCTGCAGTTTCAATCAATTTCACTTCTAATTATTTAACAATTAAATAAATGAACTTTTACAATGAATTGATACAAAATCGCTAGTGCTTTACAACTAATTATATTTGATTGGTTCGATTGATGGATAAATAGATGCGTAGTATGCGCGATTAATTAATACCGATATGTTATTGAAATTATTGATATAAGAAATTCTCTTCGTAATTGAATGTAGGGTATTTGACCCGTATAAAATATTCGCGTCTCCTCTTGTCGGCTGGAGTGGTACGGAGCTCGCGACTTTTGCACGATTACTGATTTGTGTATTGAGAGTCGCCGTATTTATTAAGCGGTTAAATTAGTTTGAAGATGATTGAGATCATCTTATTTGGCAATGTAATTGTCTCCAATCGTATTAAATTCGGTAGTCGCATTGCGAAATGCTGATTCTAAAGAAAATATAATACGCAAGTTTGATGACCTACTACTACGTCACGATTGCCTCGTATTAAAAAAATTTCAACGTTGTAAAGTTCGCTCGCTTCGGCGTGATGCCGCTTGCATTAAAAAGCAACGTTGTCAAAATCCGCATATACGACATTTGTATGTCAGAAAATTACTGGCGATAAATATGCATTGTTAATTTGATTTTAGAGATACGTCACAGACGTAACACTTCCCCCCTTAGGTTGTTGAATATCGTAGAGATTCAACAAGTATAATAATAGTTAGCCATCAGTAATTTTCTGTTACAATAATTTCAAATTACAACAACGTCTTTCATAAAATGTTTTGAGAAATTTTTAAATAATTTCAATATGGTTCGTTTAAAATTGTGGTTCATTTCGTAGAAGGATGTTTACAATTTCCTTGTGTTGCAATTTTTTCGATGTGCTGGTTATTGGGGTCAATAACACCCGTTTTTGCAACGTTATGACTGCAATGACTAGGGAATCGGAGTAGACAGGTATGATTTCGTCGAAATTTTGCTGGTTCAATAGAAAATTCTATATAAAATGCGTTGGACGTACAGTGAATGTATTCAGTTCAGGATAAATTCAAGATCAACAATGGCACCAGTAATAAGCGTAAGTTACATAATTGATTTTAGTTACATAGTTTTATTTTCGCAATTAATTTTTCTTGATGGTTTTGAAAAAAAAAAATAAATAAATAAAAAATTGTGTTTTATATTTCAGTGTCATCGCGTCCTTTACCAAAGAATCAAGCGATCCTTTTTCCGTATCCGGAATAATTTGTTCCAATCGGGAATGGAGACAGATGGCAGCTACTCCAGATCTTCACTTTCACGATTCTTCACGGTAAGACTTGGAAAAATATTTTTGTAATAGAAAGAATATATATACATATATAAGTATATACATCACTTTCCTATATTTTTGTTTCAGATACCGCAATGGGCAAGACTTGGTTTTGAAGGAAGGGAGAGGATCGTAGGCCTCAATTTCAATATTTCTGAGGTGAAAGAATCCTTGGTGCATGATGGTTCGGTTTCCTTAATAAATGGACGATTGCAGCTATCAATGGTGCCGTGCAAAGAAGATGATTTCTATTGTTTGCGAAAGTTACTTTATATCACTGATGTGTATGTAGATTGGAGAGTACGGTTGCGTTTCGTACAAACGCTGTTTGAGATTATATTTTATTTAGGAGATGATATAATTTTTAAAGCTTAGTATATAATCGTTACTATTGATGTATATATCTTGTGATTAATATATGAAAAGAAAAGGAAGGTTATTCTTGTTAAAAATTTTTTCTTCATCTCCATTCCTTCTTATCCCTTGTTTTCCCATTAATGAAATAGATGATCGACGGTAACTTTAGTTTTTTTCGCTGATTGATTTTAATACCTTAGAATTATGAAATATTTAAACTAAAATTATAAATATATTAAAATTTGTCTTTGTATAAAAGTAGTTAACGATGAAAAACTATGAAATTGTTCTGACTACAGATAGATTTTCAAACTCCAAATTTTCCTAATGTAAGACTCAAAAATAATTATTCGATAATTTTCTGAATATTGAAAAGTAAAATAAATTTTCAATCATAATATTACACGTCTTAATTCTCGATTCTCATGTTAAGTGATATAGATCAATTTTCTTTGCGCCCTTAAGGTCGCAATTTTATTTTATTAAATGAAATAAATATTATTCACATTTATTGGGGTTTAGTTACATCATATTTCCTCCCCCCTTAAGATAATATTTATTTCATGAAAGGATTGATATTTTAGAATTTTAAAATGAAATAAAATTTTAAATCAAATTTCAAATATAGATACTGATGTAGAACTTCCGTCATTTTGTGCATTCATAGATGGAGCTGTTAATGGGATTGGGGGTAAAGGTCTAAACTTTTGGAATTTTGGTGTTTTTGGTGGTTGAAGTTCAAATTCTACCCTTTTTTGAATTGTTGAGTTTTTTAGAATAGGATTAGATATAATTGGTCTTTGGACTCTTACCTCTTGTAATTCAATCTCTTCTCTAGCTGATTTTCTTATATTCTGTTCAACGCTATTTTTATTTAATGCTACCAGCAGGTGGGTCACTGAACTAAAGATGGCTCCGAGTAACTTCGTTGACCATCCGTATAATGTGTGTAGAGCACATCCTCGTATTATTAAGTCAACCATCATTTTAATGAGTTGGCATATTAGAAGTGTCATTATTATTCCAGAACTTATCATGCCGTATTCCTCGTACTTTTTAACAATTTTATTCCAGGTGCTTTCGGCAATATGCGACAGTGTGTTTTCTGTAAGAAGATTTTACATAATATCATTCTTTACAGAACTTGAACTCTGTGTGATATGTGTTATTGTATTAATAATTGCTTTTTTTCAAGTGGGAAGAGTAATCTTTCCTCGAATTTCTCTAAATCTTGCTGAGAGTAAATTCCACTGGTGGCCAGTGAGCTTAGCTTTTCTGGTTCCCAGTCCTTTCATATCCGTGTTTTAAAAATTGTAATATTTTTTTCTATTATTCTTGGTTTCGGCAGCAGATTTATCCAATTTCCATCTATCTTATAGTAAGGAGGAATTATGGTGTCGCAGTCAACTTGTGTTCCTGTTTTCACCAATATATGTGTTTTTGGTGTAAGGAACCATGTTGTGTTACCTGCTACAACTGGAAGCTCTTCGTAACATTCCTTGGTGTGATGTATTTTCACATTTGTGGGCGTACATTTTATTATATGTACAGCCTCTTCTGAAAGTTTGGCGAGGTATCCTGGTTTTTGCATTATATTGTAGGCAAACTCGTCTGGGGTATTGGATGCTAATGATAAGGAATTTTGAATTTCCCTCCTTTCTACTTCGCACATTTTTGTCAACATATTTAAATATATACTTTTAAATTGCATTCTAAAATGTCTTTCTACGTGTACAAATTTTGCATTAATGTAAGAAAAAATATTTATATTGACATAATCTCTTTCTTGTCTAATATCGTTATCAAATAAAATATTATCTACCTTTTCATAAATAAACAATTTTGGGTGTTCTGTTTTCGTGATTATTCGATCGCAGAATTTAATTTTTTCGATCGCTGTTAATGAGAAAGATAAATCGTATGTATTTACAGTATAGATAATTTCATTATTTCGAGATAAAGTCTTTGTTACAGTACCACTATATAAAGTATCATATTTATTATTAAGCCAATTTTCCTCTGAGAAATGTGTCCAAAATGTATAACCTGCTTGTATATTTATGCAATGTTCATCGGAGAATTTGCAAACTGTTCCTGAACTTAAATGTATTTTGTTATTATTCAGATTAACTTTTGCATATTCTTCGGTAAGTGTAATTTTTATAATGCCCTGAACAAGAACTTTATCCCAACTTCCGTAGCTATCAGCATATGTCCCTCCTGAACACGATCTTTCTGTTACTTTTCCCGCGAGGTCAATTCCTACGGTTTTTGTTTCGTTTATTCTAATGTCGGCTATAGTGTGTGAGTTATCATATTTAAATATTCCAGTTTCATGAATAAATTTACATCTTTCTGCACTAACTTCATATAAATATTCTTGTAATCCGTTTTCTACAGGCCCTAGATGACTAAACATTCCGCAATTATAAATTGTACGAGAAATTTCGATTTTGCACTGAATAACTCTACTACTTTTAAATTCTGCTAACTGTAGTAATTCTATCGTTGTGTTTGATATCTGTAGATCATCCTCGTGGAAATCGCATTCTCCTGTGTCCACTAATGAGTATGTCGATACCGCTGGATCTGCTGAACTGCAATTAAACCCAATAATTGCGTGATTTACTTTAAAAAGCGTTAGAAGTACAATGATTGAAAAATACATGGTGTCCAGTTCCTGTAAGATAATTATGTTACTGTTTTTTATTATTAACAAGGCTTAATTTATTTGTATGGACTGTTTTTGCCTCTCCTTTATAGTCTATGATAACATTATTATTTTCATTTACCTTAATAATGTCAAAAGGGCCATGATAATGATTTTTTTCAAGTTTCCCTGGTTTAGGTTCTTTGATCAACCATACTTTATCTCCCATTTTAAATTCTCTTGGGTTAATAAATCTGTCATAATATATCTTTGATTTTTCTTTTGACATTATTAATTTTTGTTTTGCTATTAAGACAATTTCTCTCATATTATTAATCAGTTTTTCTAAATATCCATTATAGGTCGGTAATAATTCTGATTTTTTTACGGGTTCGCTAGACGGAATTCTAACAGGACAGGCAAAAACTAGTTCATACGGTGTGAATTGATGGCTAGTATGTACACTAGTATTATAATGAAATTGTGCAAAATCTAATAGTTCATCCCATTCATATTTCTTTGTAGAAAAATTTTTTAAATATTCACACAACGGGTGGTGTGCTCTTTCTAATGAACCATTAGATTGCGGCGAGAAAGCTGTAGTTTCAATTTTATCAAATTTAAACCTTTTAGCTATATTTTTCATTATTTTACTCGTGAAATTTGCCCCTCTATCGGTTAGTACTATCTTTGGACATCCAAATATACATATAAATCTTTTTATAAAAGCATCTGAAACCGATTCTGCTGTTTGATCTTTCAAACATACTAAAATTACAAATTTTGATAATTGATCCTGTATAGATAAAATATATTTATTATTATTTTTAGTAATGTTAAATGGTCCTACAATATCCATTGCGATTTTATCGAATGTTTTCCCCGGTGTATCTGTGATAATCATTGGTTGTTTAGTCTTTTTCCGCTTTAATTTATTTGTTTGACAATCTTCGCATTTTTTTATTCTATTTTGGATGTCTGATTTTAAGTTTTCTCAAAAATATTTTTCCTTAAGTCTATTATATGTTCTATTTACACCTGAATGTCCTCCTATCATAGAGGAGTGATACATGTTAAAAATTTTATCCCTGTCTTCAATTTTTACATGTTCAATATTATTTAAACATATTATTACCTTTATATTTGTATTGCTAAATATTTCTTTTAATACTTCCTCTATTTCTAACCAACTTATATTTAAAATTTCTATATCCTTAGAAATACTATAAATACATATATTCTTAGTAATTAATAATACTTTTAAATGATTAAATAATTTCGCTAAATTTTGTTTTATTAATTTACATGATACGGACGTATCTATGTATAACATAAATAGTTTTTTATTCTCTATATTTATTATATCTATACTATCTTTTGTAAGTGATAGTTTTGGTTTTATGTTTTTACTTTTGATTAATAATTCAGTATTTTTATCTAATGATTTTCCTTTTAAATTTATTAAATGAACAATATTATCGTTTCTAAATTGTATAGAATTTTTAGAATAAATGATATTATTAATTTCCGGTATATTTTCTTTGTTTTCCTCAATTTTCTCTTCTTTTCTACCCGTAGTCATTTTTTTGTCATTTTTCCTAGGTCTGCCCCTTTTTCCTTTAATTTTCTGTCTATCTTCATTCATTACTTTGATTTTGTCATCGTTACTAAGAATTCTAGGTTGTTCGTTATTTTTATTTAATATTTTCTTATTTTGTGATCTGGTAATAACAAATATCTCTACTGGATTCCTAGATAGAGCATCTGCATTTGCGTTCTGTTTTCCTGGTTTGTATACGATATCAAATTCATAATCTGATAGTTTTAGTCTCCATTTTTGGACTCTTGTATTATTATCAGCTGATCTTAACGATAACAGCGGTTTGTGATCAGTAACTATTGTGAATTTGTTTCCATATACGTAATTTTTAAACGTTTTTATGGCAAACATTATTTCCAATGCTTCTTTTTCATAGGTGTGATATTTAGTTTCCGCTTTATGTAGACTTCGTGATGCGTAAGCTATCGCTGGGTCTTTGCCAATTTTTCCTTGCGACAAAACCGCACCTAAAGCAGAATTCGAAGCATCTGTTGTAAGAATCAATGGTTCATCAAAACGTGGATATTCTAAGATTGGTGCTGTGCATAATAATTCTTTAATTTCCTCAAAGGCTTTTTGTTGGTCTTTTTCCCAATGAAACTTCACGTCTTTTTCTAGCAATATATTTAAGGGTTTTGTTACTTTTGCGTAATTTTTTTATAAATCTTCTATAGTAAACTGAAAGCCCTAGAAACTCTCTAATATTTTTAACATTTTTCGGTGTAGGAAATTTCTTTACTGCTTCTATTTTCTTTGGATCAGGTTTTATTCCGTGTTCACTAATAATGTGACCTAAATAACATACTTCTTTTTTAAAAAATTCACATTTTTCTGGTTCTAATGTTAAATTCGCTTCTCGTAATTTTTGTGCAACTGTATTGAATCTTTCGTTGGCTTCTGTCATAGTTTCGCCAAAAATAATTATATCGTCGATGAATACGAAGCATATCTTACCGATTAAATCGCCTAAGACTGTATTTAAAACTCTTTGAAATGTACGCGGTGAGTTTCTAATCCGAAAGGTAATACTCGAAATTCAAAACGTCCCAATGGGTTGATGCTAAATTCAGTTTTATGTATATCACTTGGTTTCATAGGAATTTTGTGAAATCCCGACTTTAAATCTATAACGTGATAAAACTTAGTTTTCCCCAATTGATCGAATATTTCTGTAATGTTTGGGAGTAAATATGGATCTGGAATTGTCTTTTCGTTTAGTTTTCTGTAATCTATTACTAAACGCCATCGTTTTTTTCCGTCTGCTAACTGTTTTTTTGCTACAATCCATGCTGGAGCGTTAAAAGCACTTTTTGAGTTTCGAACTAGGTCATTTGTTATTAATTTTTGAGATTCCTCTATCGCGATTTCTTTTAATTTATGAGGTAAAGGAAATTGCTTTACGTATGCGGGTTTATCATCTGTTAAATTTATTTCATGTTGTTCTACATTACATGATCCTAAACTGTCTCCCTCTAGCCAAAATATATCCTTATTTTTCAATACTAGATCCTTAATTATTGTTTTACTATTTTCAGGCAAGTTTTCGTAACATATTTTTTCTAATAATCTTTCTTCTCTATTATATTCTTTAAAATCTTGTACTGACTCATTTTTTCCTATAAAATTTATTGATCCCAAATTTAAAATTTCATTTTCATATATGTTAAAGTCTTCTGTTATCTGAAAACCTTCAGGTAAATTGTCTATTTCATAAGATATAAAGCTATATTCTTTTTCATTTCCATAGAATTTATTATAATCTTCTAAATCTATTTCAATCTTTTTATTCATTATTGTCAAAAATTGTTTATAATCTGTTGATTCGATTTCCTCAAAATCGATTGCTTGGTCATTATTTTCAAAAGCAATATTAATATTATTTATTAATGACTTAATATTATTTTCGTCATTTTCCAAAATTTCCTCATAATGTAAATCATTTATATTTTCTGGTAGAATTTCATTTAACATTCTTTTTTGTAAATCCTTTCCTTCTGCATTTAATATTGAAATCGTATTTAAAATTTTCATAACGTCATCATATAATGTTATTTCTGAATTTATATTTACTTCATTTTTATTGATTAACTCAGGTTCATAAGATATTAAACAAGATGATTTCTCCATTTCATCCTCAATTTGAAAATTTTCAGTTTTTTCGTTTATTTGTATTACTTGTTCGCAATTTTCATGAATTATGGGTATTAAGCTTTGTTTTTCGTCCGTATCTTCTAACATTTTCTTTAAAACTTCCTTCTGTTCTATTGTTATTCTTGATTTTAATTCTTTATCCGTTTTTTGTGGCTTTTCAGTTACTGTATTAAGATTATGATTTAATTTATTGGCTGCTTTCAGTTTGATCTTACTATGATTTATTTGTAAATAGCCCTCGTCTAGTCTTAATTTTTGTTCAGTAAGAATTTTGATTCCTAAAATCCCGTCGTAAGGTAAACAAAAATTTGGTGGTGCTACATGGAAATCAATATTCAGTCCATTTATATTCATTTTAATTACTCCTAATGTTTCAATTGTTTTATCTGTAATACCAGATAAATGAATTTTCCTATTTTCTAAAATTTTATTAGAAGGTATCTGATTTCCCTTGATAATATTTAACTGAGCCCCACTATCTACAAGTAAATTACATTTTTTATTTGTGTAGTGGTTTTCTATTTCGATATACTGCAGTGAGTTTTCTAATTTCAGAAAATACATTGCAATTTTGGTTGCTGCTATTCGTTCTTTTGTTTTTTCATTTTTAATACTATTTATTTCAAAATCACTTAAATTTATTTCGTTATTATTTATAATTTCTGATCTATTTATTGCCTTATTTTTCTCCATGTTTTCCGTAATATTCTTTAAATTCTTTGTAATCAATAAATCGATGTCCGTGTCTTTCCCTCCGTTGGTGATACCATCACTATTAAATGTACCTACTTTAATATCTGCGCTATCTTTGAGTGGTCTTTTGTTAATCCTTCTAATTCACTCATTTCCAGAAGAATTTGTTAGTTTTCCGAAGTTTGTTGATTAAGTACTGATCGTGACGCACATTCCTCAGTTGTGTGATTCGTGTTTTTACAAATTTTACAAAATTTATCTAATTTATTTTGTAGCATCTTGATTTCATGGCAATTGTTTATTTGATGTCCATTTTTATTGCAAAAAGAGCATTTAATTTGTGCCGTCAGATTTTTTAATTTTCTACAATCTTCCAATGTATGCCCGGTGAAATACAATATTCGCATTTTATACTTTGTGTATTAAAGTTCCCCCGATAATTACTGTTTGAATTCCTTGAAAAATGATTGCTGTTCTGGTTATTTGTTCGGAAAAATCCATTCCTATTTTTATCTGGATGTTCATAGGATTTATTTAAGGCATTGTAATTGTTACTTGGGAATGTACCTTGTTCGTTATTGCTTATTTTCCTACAAGTTTTTGCTGAGTGCCCCGGCATCTCGCAAAATTGACAAACTTCTTTATTCTGAGAGATTTGTTGTCTATTTTGCATACTTAAAACTTTTACGCTCTCGCAATCTGCGGTTTCGTGACCTTCATCCGCACATATCGCGCACCATATCGTTCCTTTGTTTATCGTGCAGTATTTCATTAAATGCCCGAGGTTCTTGCACCTCTTACACAATGCTGACGGGCAATTTTTAGCTGTGTGTGACGCGCTGCCACAGGCGTCGCATACTTCCGTAATTCTTACCGAATTATTACACGTAAGCGGATCGTATCCTCTTTCCTTACATCTCCAACACAGCTCGTATTCTGTAATAGTAGGACATTGCGTAACCTCGTGCCCCATATTTTGGCAGTATTGACAATGATTACTCTGCATCTTATTTAACTTACACGCATCTATTGAGTGGCCTTCCGTACTACACAATTTGCAAATTAATTTTATTACGTGCTTAGCTGTTCTGCAATGATATGATACATGCTCCTTACTTTTGCAATAAACACATGAAGCTCTCATGCAAAATAATGCTTCGTGATTTATTTTCTTACATAATTGGCAAAAAACTTGTTTAATTGTGTTTGGAATTGGAGTTTCGAAATTAAACAATATGCTTGTAGTATCATTTCTTAAGCTATTTTGCTTTTTTAAGTTTGATTCTATTTCAATTGCTTTTTGTACTGCGTTATCCATGTCTTGGTGTTCTCCGAGTTCGATTCTAATTTCTTGTTTTAATCCTTTTTTAAAACTACTGAGTATGTCGGTTTTTAATCTAGTTTTATATTCTGTTAGAATTTCTCCTGTTACGTTAGGTTCTAATTTTTTTAATTCTATTATTTGTGTACCCAACACTCGTAATTTGTTTGCAAAACATAGTACATCTTCATCTGATTTTTGAATTTGTTGTGTTAGGTTTCCGTATAATGAATGTATATTATCCGTTGATGGATATATTTTACGTATTGTTTTAATAAAAGTTTCAATACTTTCAATTTCTACATTTGCTAATGCTTTATAAATTTCTCCTTTGAGCTTTATTTTGAGGATCTGTACTAGGTTCGATTCATCATTATTCGATATTATTCTTTTTGCTTGTTTTAATTTTTCTATATATTCCTCTAGTTGGATATTTTTCCCGTCAAAATCCGGTACTAACTTTGTAACTTCTTTAAGTGGTAATTTTAATGCTTGATTTGCCATTTCTGGTTCTAGATTTATTAAATCTTCGTTTATTTGAATTTCTGGCTGTTCGTTATTACTTGTATTATCTCTAGCCAAAATCAAATTTTGTTCATTAAAAAATCCTTCTATATCCGTGTAGTCGTGTTGCCTACCGTTTTCTACATATATTGATTCTTCAAAAAATGCTGGGCTCTGACTTGCTGTGTTTGGAGTATGAAAATTTGTTGGTGATAATATATCCCGTTTTATTTCCGGAATAAAAAGATTATTTATATTTTTATTTGATATATCTTGTTTTTGTGTGGGGTTTTTAATATTCTGTTTTTTGACTGAATGGTGTGCATCTAGTTCGTTATGGTCTATTTTTGAAGTTGATGGAATTGAAAGTATTTCCTCATTTTCCTGTGTTTTTGAGTTAATGTAGATATCTGATGAAGTTCTATTTAATTGTGTATTTGGAGGTGATCTTGGTACTTTTGGTCTTCTTTCAAAAATGTTCGTTTGTTTATTTATATCATCTACTTGCTTTTAAAGTTCTCGATTTCTTTGGGTAGTCCGTCTGGTTATAATCCCTTCGTTTCCCTTATTTCCTATACCTTTCTGATTTGACATGACATATTACTTCTTTGTTTATACTATACTTAATATATCTTTTAAAATATGTTTTTATTATTAATTCCACTATTTTTCTGTATATATTTTGTAATTGTTTATTTCACAATAGAATTTATTTATTTATTTGTCACTTTTATAAATTTTTTCCTTTGCTTAGTTTTTAGTGTTTTATCTTTTATTGTTTAAACTGTAATGTTTATTTACGCAATTTTTATTTAATTGATCAATTTGTTTAATATTATTATTCGTTTTCTTGAGCTGCGTTGATCATTATTCTATGTTTATTTTTTGCGTGCTGTATTTTCGATTTATGTGATCGTTGTTCTTAATTTTTTTGTAATTATAATTTGTCTTTATGATATTTTGTTTTATCTATTGTAGTATTTTCTTTTGGTTTTACTTTTATATCTTTTTATTATTGATTTTTTCCAATTTCTTACTTGTATTAGACTGCTATTTTCGCGTAATATATCTTGATTTCACTCTGTAAATTTATCTTTTAACTTGCTATTTCAGCTATAATTTGTTATATAATTTGTTGTTAAAAATTTTTTCTTACTTCTTTGTTTTATTACTCCTTGAGGTGTCGTAACTTTTTTCGTTTGTAATATTTTTATTTTTCAATTTTCTAATCTGTGTTAGACTGTATTTGTATTTTGCGTAAAATATTTTTGAAAAATGTCATTTGTTTTGTAGAAATTATTCTTATTTCCGTATTTATCATTTGTTGAATACTTGTTAATAACTCGACGAGCCGTACGCATTTATTTTCAGTAAGTTTGGTAATTCATGCTATAATGAATGGCCCCAACTACTTACTGCAAAATGTGAAGCTCGGACTTATTTTATGTTAGTTTATATATGAATATTTTCCTCGTCTTTCAAGAGCTTATTTTATCTACTTTAAAACATTTAAAGTTTGATTTAGCTGATCTAACGAACTTTCGTTCGACTGTGTACCGGAACCACTGTTACGTCTCGAAAAATAGTTATTTTATTTCTTTTATTTTAAATAGTCTAGTGAACGATTGTTCGATCGGTACCGGAACCACTGTTAAGTCTTGATTGTCGAGGAATCTACTCTTATATTCGACTGTTAAATATATTTTGGCTATTTACCTTTTTCCTATTGAGGGTTTAGAAATAAATACACTGCTGCAGTTTCAATCAATTTCACTTCTAATTATTTAACAATTAAATAAATGAACTTTTACAATGAATTGATACAAAATCGCTAGTGCTTTACAACTAATTATATTTGATTGGTTCGATTGATGGATAAATAGATGCGTAGTATGCGCGATTAATTAATACCGATATGTTATTGAAATTATTGAGTGGTACGGAGCTCGCGACTTTTGCACGATTACTGATTTGTGTGTTGAGAGTCGCCGTATTTATTAAGCGGTTAAATTAGGTTGAAGATAATTGAGATCATCTTATTTGGCAATGTAATTGTCTCCAATCGTATTAAATTCGGTAGTCGCATTGCGAAATGCTGATTCTAAAGAAAATATAATACGCAAGTTTGATGACCTACTACTACGTCACGATTGCCTCGTATTAAAAAAATTTCAACGTTGTAAAGTTCGCTCGCTTCGGCGTGACGCCGCTTGCATTAAAAAACAACGTTGTCAAAATTCGCATATACGACATTTGTATGTCAGAAAATGACTGGCGATAAATATGCATTGTTAATTTGATTTTAGAGATACGTCACAGACGTAACATAATAGACAGAATATTAGAATAAGTTTTTTCACAAATTTACATTAGCTTGTTTATGAGTATTTAAAAGTTATTAAAGTTGGACAGTTTTTTTAGATAGTAAATGGGTAATAAGAGGCTTGCTATTATGGGGAGGAAAGAGAAAGACAGAATCAAACGGAAAAATCATTGTTTTCGTTTTTATTCTCTGAAACAGTACTATAAACGAATTGAATACCAATAATTCGTATTTAGGTTTAACTGTAATATATAATTATTCATTTATCAATTTTTAGAATAATTGAAGAAAAGACAACTTGAAGTTCAAAAGAAAATATATGAAAGCTTAGGTGTCAAAGCAGATCAAGTTCTGCAAGGTCACGGAATGACTAACACAGGAAATCTTGCAAGACGATGTTTTGAAAAATCCGATTTATTTGCAGATGCCTTAGAAATTGGTGTCGAATTAGTTAGAAATATTGCATTGATTTTATCCGCATTTAAGTGCAAGAAAAAATTAAATCTACAAGTGTTGAAAGAATTTTGTTTAAATACGTACAGACTTCATTGTGAATTTTTTCCCTGGGCACTAATGAACCCAACGCTTCATAAGTTTCTAATACATGTTGAGTTAAATATGAATATTGCTCTCCAATTGTTTATTTGAAATATAATGGATTGATCCGAAGGAGGCAGGTAAAAAGAAAAAACAAGTTTTTACTTTAAATTTGTGCAACGTTTCGTTGGCATGTTCCGCCAACCTCTTCAGACTATAATTTATTAACAAAAAGGTTTTTAATTACAATATATAAAAAAGAACTATCACTTGTATAAAGGAATAGTATATACCTTATTTTACCTAGCACATAACGTCAATGTAAGCAATACATAGTGATGTACATTCGTATTTATAGTCGTAAGATCCTTGTATTTACAAACAAGGCCAAAAATAAACAGAGCGATGCATAGTATTAATTTAAAAGGCGCAGTAACGGAAAATACAAACTGTTTAATGATTTTACATCTTCTTTCTTATTGATATTGTTTTTATCGCATTTAATATGGATCATTTCAGATAGAGTGCGTTTTTTGTAGTTTGTTTCGTAATCTAGAATTTACAATTTTTCCAGTCGAAGTCATGTGAGAATTTGTTCATATGTTGTTTTACTACTGCTTCTGGGTTATTAGTTTTTTGATGTTCTTTAATTCTCGTTTTTAGAGTACGTTTCGTTTCCCCTGTATATGAAGCTGGGCATGAGTTACAGAAGAACTTATATACTAGGTTAGTCCGATCCCATTTATCGGTATGGTCTTTACCTACTTTGATAACTGAGTTGAAACTTTTTTTAACTATGGGTAGAGTACAAAATTTGAAGGGTTTTAAAATTGCTGCTATTTTTTCGTATTGGTCATTAAACGGTAAAGAGATGTAAGAGATAGATCTATTGTGTAATGGTGTACTTCTTTGGGGTTGTTTATGTTTAATTGTGTGCATCCTAATACGTGTATGACGGTTGATAAATTTGTTAGGGTAATTATTGTCTCTTAGGATTTGATAGACCATTTTTGGATTTTTGTTATGAAATTGTTTGTGTGAAAGAGAAATAGCCCTATCGACGGGGTTATAGACTATGTTTATTTTTTGTTGAGTGGGATGGTTGGAGAGATAATTAATCAATCTACTGGAAGAGATGGGTTTGTTAAACCAATCTGTAATAATAGAATTATTGTGACGAATTAAGGAAATATCTAGAAAGTTGATTTTTTTGGCTTGTTCAAGTTCATACGTAAATTGTAAACGTTTATTATATGAATTAAAGATATTTATAACTAGATCGATATCTTTTTTCTCAATACACATAAGGGTATCATCTACGTAACGGAAGTAAAAGAGAGGTTTGACGTTATAGTTATCTTCTAAGTTTTTTAGACAATTTGTTTCTAAGTCATCTAACACCATATCTGCGAACAAGGGTGAAATGGGAGAACCCATAGGTGTACCTTCAATTTGTCGATAAAACTTATTATTGAACGAGAAAAAAGTATTAGAAGACAAAAATTTTGTGCAAGTAAGGATGTCGTGAAAAGGAATTTTACATTTGTTATGTACATATTCAAATCTTCTGTCTAGGCTATCTAATACTAACTGTAGTGGTATGTTAGTAAATAAAGAGATGACATCTAAAGAGAGTAGTATATGGTCATCTGGAATAATAACTGATTCTAATTTTTGTTTTAAATGTAAGCTGTTATTGATGTGAGATGCGGGTATTTTTATAGAATGTTTAATCTCATTGTAAATTATTTTAGCTAAAAAATGGGTCGGACTGTTAATCAATGAAATTATTGGACGAAATGGTACATCTTTTTTATGTATCTTAGGTAAACCGTAGCATTTTGCTAGTGTCGTATTGGTACAGGAAAGTGCGTTATTATGAAATTTTGTATGTAGATAGTTATTGTCATTTAGATTTTTTAGGATCGTAGAGGTGTCTGTTTGTAATTTTTTTAAAGGATTCTTTTTGAAATATTCATACGTAGTTTTATCAGATAGTAGGTTTTTCATTTTTATATAATTTCAGTCTTAAGTAAACAGACCGTCACATTGCCTTTATCAGAAGTAGTGAACCATATGTCAGGATTACTTTTCATGAAATCTTTAGTTTTTCTTAACTTAATTTTCATATTTCTATCTCGCGAGTTTACGTGTTTTTGTTTATTGAGGCCCATTTTTAAATTAGATACAATTTTTTCCCTAATTTCTAATTTTTTCCTAATAGGTAATTCAGAGTTGTCTAAGCTAGACTCAATATTTTTGAGGGTGTCAATAATGTCTTTTTTATCTATCTCTCCATTAATACCAAATTTTGGTCCTAAAGATACTATTTCTACTACATCAGTCGGTATATGTACATTCTTAATATTTTTGAAAAACCGTTTGAAAGATGTAGACGATGTAGTTGGCTCTGAGATTTGCAATAATCTGTTGTATAAGAATTTAAATTTTTTCTTTAACCTCGTGTTATGTTTGGCTAAAATGATATTAACTTTTTTGTCTGTATATCTAAAGAACTTATTTATGATTGCACTGTCAATATTACGTCGCATGATCAAATTTTTTAGCGCTGACAATGATTTGTTCAGGAAATTGATGCGAAAGTTAATGTTACGAATTTCAAGATTTAGAAGTTTAAGAGATAACAGATTGTCAGTATTCTGAAGTTTTTGTCTACACTTTTGACTCTTGAACGAAGAGTTATCAAACTAGGTAAAAACCATACCGATAAATGGGATCGGACTAACCTAGTATATAAGTTCTTCTGTAAGTCATGCCCAGCTTCATATACAGGGGAAACGAAACGTACTCTAAAAACGAGAATTAAAGAACGTCAAAAAACTAATAACCCAGAAGCAGTAGTAAAACAACATATGAACAAATTCTCACATGACTTCGACTGGAAAAATTGTAAAATTCTATATTACGAAACAAACTACAAAAACGCACTCTATCTGAAATGATCCATATTAAATGCGATAAAAACAATATCAATAAGAAAGAAGATGTACAATCATTAAACAGTTTGTATTTTCCGTTACTGCGCCTTTTAAATTAATACTATGCATCGCTCTGTTTATTTTTGGCCTTGTTTGTAAATACAAGGATCTTACGACTATAAATACGAATGTACACCACTATGTATTGCTTACATTGACGTTATGTGCTAGGTAAAATAAGGTATATACTATTCCTTTATACAAGTGATAGTTCTTTTTTATATATTGTAACTAAAAACCGTTTTGTTAATAAATTATAGCCTGAAGAGGTTGGCGGAACATGCCAATGAAACGTTGCACAAATTTAAAGTAAAAACTTGTTTTTTCTTTTTACCTGCCTCCTTCGGATCGATCCATTATATTTCAAATTTCTAATACATGTTTGTGATATAGCCAAAGAATTCCCATTACCAATAGCATATTTTTCTGAAGATGCGAATGAATCCTGGCATAAATTGTATCGCAATAATTTCATTAGCCACACGAGACAAAACTTGAGAGAGAATAGACTTTTAGATGTAAATAGAAGTAATTTAAATATTATTTTTTTATTATACACTGAAAAAAGGCGGTAGTACTGTTAACTATATTGCCTAGCAAAACTCAATAATATAGCCATAACTATATTATTTTGTAAAATGGACTATAATATGTTTATAATAAACATGATATAATTTAAACGACTAAACAGTGATAGTAACTAAATTATTGTACATGTAACCAAATTTTCAGTAAAGCTTACTATATTTATTTAGTATAATATAATATTTCCATTTGAATTCCTTTAATATTTCAAATTTTACTATGTAATGTAGCACCCAATAACAAATTTCTACCTATCGCGACGATAATTTTAAATGTAAACAGTACTATAAAATAAGGTCGTAGTCAAATAATACTATGTTGTAAAGTACTTTTATGTAAAAATATACTATATCTTTTTCTCAATGTATAAAAAATGTGCACGTATATACATATGTAAATATATATAATTTTTGACGTGTCTGCAGCTTATGGCCAATCTTCTACCAAGGTCAAAAGGTATTTTTTCTCAATAAATTTTGATAACAAACACCTTTTTATTAATTTGATCTTTTATTCAACGTTTCGGACATTTCGGCTATGTCCCTCTTCAGGAATCTAATGACAATTCAATACATATGTTTAATAAACCAATAATTAAACTAATTACAAATAAAAATTAAAAGTTATGTACAAACTTACAAATAATTAAATTATTGTAGTCAACGTTGTTTTGCGGGCAACAATCCGCTCGTCAGTAACGATATATTACAAAATTCACGCTTATATACTAAACTTATTTGTATGTGAGAATCGGTGTATCACACAGACAACTATCCTCAGATTCCGAGTGGGGTAAAACACATTGGGAACGTCCGAGAGCGGGGAGAGGTAGCAGGAAAGCACGTCTTGGAGGAAGTGGCATCAATAATTGTTGGAGTAGGCGAATAATTGGAAGGCGAAGGCACTATTTAATGTTTAAATTGAGCACAGCTCTTTATTTCAACAATGCTAAAGCACAGCAGGAGAAGCGTCGATGCGTCCATCTAGCTCGGCCGTTGTCATAAGAGAGAGCGAGCGGTCAGGGAGCGGCAGCAGCGACGGCTCGGCAGGCACGGTGTCGGTGGTGGAGAGCGCAACAGTCAGTCCGCTGCGCTACTGTGCTAGTGCGTGGCGCCATCTATACTTCGTGTTCATCGTGACCTATATATAAAAGTGTGGACTCGAAGTCCCGTGTATCTCGACACTCCCTCCCTTCGAGGGTATGCACTTTCTAGCATCTATATATGGGTGTATATGAACATTTCCATTCTAAATAAATAAATCTAAGACTAAGCTTAGCTCTAAATGAAAAAGATTATACATTATATATAAAAAAAAATTGTACATCGAGAGAAAAATAAACAATCTAAAGGAACGACAGTCTAAATATTCTGATCTCCACTGGAGCTTTATGGACTTGTCTCTGAAAGAGAGAAAAATAAATTTTTCTATAAACATCTAAATTTTATTTAAAGTCTCTTTAATTTTGGTCTATTATGTGTGTTTGTGTATGGTGTTTTTTCTAAGTTTCATTTCAATCTAAATTTAAGATTTTATCACGCAAGTATTTGTATGCATTAAAAGGAAGTGGTTTCGTCATAATATCGGCTTCATTTTCTTTAGTCGAAACCCAACTAACTATTACTTTACCTTCTAACACATATGATTTTATGTAGTCCCCATGGGTAATAGCCATATGGCTTTTCCACCCGGTCTTTTCTCTGTTCTCTAAATTATTTTTGATTTCTTCTAAAGTATCATCAAAATTCTTAAGTTTGTGACTACCATCTTTCTGAGTACAATCTCCGGCTGTTTTGTTATTACACCATATGGTAACAGGATACATCGTTTTACCTGTAATATCTCTGATGGCTTTATCTAAAGAAACAAGTTCTTGGCAAGCTTCGCTCATGGCAAGATATTCTGCTTGACATATGGACAAAGTGACATATGATTGATTGTGGCTTCTCCACATTATCGGATCACCGAATAATTTTACAATATAGTCACTTGTGGAGGATGAATCAGACCAATCTCGAAAGCTTGCGTGTGCCATTGCTTCTGAGTTTCGTCTTTGGCTTTATATGTCAATCCAAGATCTGGGGTTCCTCTAAGATATCTGAATATACGTTTAACGTTTTTCCAATCATCTTCGGTTGCATTTAATTGTCGTCTAGATAAATAATTCACTGCAAAGGCTATATCAGGTCTTGTGGCACCTGCTAAATACAACAAACTCCCTATAGCTTCTCTATATGGTGCTTTGGTTTTATGCAGTAAGTCATCTGATTCATCAAAGTTTTTCTCATTTCTTAACTCTCTATTTTTGACTTGTCTAGTCACCATTGGAGTTCTTTGAGCCTTGCAGTCTTTCATGTTAAAACGTTCTAGAATTTTCTCAATATATTCAGTTTGTCTAAGTATAAAAATTTTATTTTCTTTACCTCTAATAATTTTAATTCCAAGAAAATTTTCTGGTTCGCCTAAGTCCTTCATTTTAAATGCAAGACTTAGTTTCATTCTTACTTCATCTAATTTTCGTTTGGCGTTGCCTGCCAGAAGTATATCATCTACGTATAAAATTAGCAGAACAACTTTCCCTTCTTTTCTCCATGTAAAAAGACATTGTTCATTTATATCTTTTTCTAGTCCTAGCTTAAGTGCTTCTTCTGAGAATCTCACGTTCCATCTTTTGGGACTTATTTTCAAGCCATACAGAGATTTTTGTAATTTACATACTTTAGTTTTTCTAACTTCTGGATCACATTCTAAACCATCGGGGATTTCCATATAAATTTCTTCCTCTAGTACCCCGTTCAGAAAAGCTGTCTTTACATCCATTTGGTGTACTTCTAGTTCGTATTTATTAATAATCTTTAAATTCTCTAATTACGAGTCTGCCTTTATACACTGTTTTTCCATGTTCTCCAGTTTTCTTTTTAAATACCCACTTACAGTCTATGGTGTGTATTTTTTGCCATCTTTATTTGTGCTTGGTCTATCAATGATTTGCCATACATTATTTTCTAGCATCGAGTCTAGTTCTTCGTTGATAGCTTCTAACCATTTCATTTTATCTGTGGCCTCCATAGCCTCACAAAACGAAGTGGGATCTTTATTGATTGATGCTAATAATACATGTCCTAATTCGTCATCTACATTATTTAGGTTGCATCTTGTTTCAGTGTGTTCACTGGTTATTGTGAGACTTGTGTCTTCTAATAATTTTTCTTTTTGTATTCTTCTAGTTGCCATGTATTTTTCTCTATTTTCCAGAGTTTTAGCATTTCTACTAGGTAGATTTCGTTTCTTAACATCTAGATTGTCTGGATTTTTGCTTTCTGCTTTTCTTTTCTTTGGCAACTATTGTATGTTTTTCTGTTTCTAGTTGTTTTTCCTCTGAACTATCCATTTGATAAATTTCTTCTATAGGCTCATTTTCATCTAGATTTGTTTGTGCCTTTTCTTTTTCTTTTTCCTCAGAATTTTCTGTCTCTTCCAATTTATTGCACACTTCTGATTTATCATAGTGTGTGTTTTTATAGACTAATTTTTCGTTACATCTAACGTGTCTAGATTGGAGAAACTTTCCAGTTGGCGGATGCCACAGTACATAACCAGTCGTCGAGTATCCAACCATTATAGCTTTGATTGCTCTTTCTGAAAACTTTCTTTCATTGATTGGTATTTTAGCGTAAGCTGTACATTCAAATCTTCTGATTCCATTTAAATAGCATTTGGTTTTCGGAGTTAGCATTTGTATTGGCGTTTCAGAATTTAAAGATCTACGTGGGGTTCTGTTGTAAACATGAACCGCAGCTTCTAGTGCCAATATCCACATGCTCTCCGGTAAGCCAGAATCAAACATCAATGATCTTATTTTTGCCTTTATCGTCTTGTTAAATCTTTCAGCTGTACCATTGAGTTCAGGTGTATGTGGAGATGCTGCGCTAAATTCTCTCTTTTCTCTTTTCATAACTTCTAAAAATTTTCCTCCAGTGAACTCCGTGCCATTATCAGCTCTGATGTAACAGACTTTTTCGTTCTTTGCTAATAAATTTCTGGTGGTTATTAGGAATCTTTCTAAACATTCTCCAGCTTCATTTTTGTGTTTTACAGAATAAGCTTTTGCAAATCTTGTATGGTCATCTAGAAACACAATTATAAATCTATTTCCACCAGGAAATGAAGCTGGCTTTATTGGACCCATTGTGTCGGTATCTGTCATTTCTAAAGGCCTAGATTCTCTAGTTCTATTTTCTAAGAAAGGCATTTTCTCCATCTTTGTCATAATACATACCTCACAATCCAATATTGAATTTTCGAATTTAATTCCTTTTAATTTTTCCTCTACTTTTTGCAATTGCTTAAGATACCCAAGAGATGCGTGGCCTAATTTTATATGCCACAGCATGCCATCGTCTAGTTTATCTACATTATCTTCTTTGGTTCTTAAATTCTGGTTTGCAATTTCTAAGGATTCTGTAATATTCATACTATCTATATTATGAATTTTTCTATTTAATTTATTTTCATCTAAGTCAAAATCACTAATGTTTTGGGAATTATCGATATTTTGGGATGTTTGAACGAGTTTTTCTCTATTCTCCCTCCCAATCTCAGACGTGTTATTGTTAATTAGTTCTAAACTCTTTTCTGTATTTTTGTCTAACTCTAAGTTCAAAACATCCGTCTGAGACATCTGTAAAAACTCGTCCAAGGTAACTAATCTAGCCATGCATGAATATTTTTCGCGTTCTAAATTTTCAATAGTCATGTTACTTTGTTTATCGGCTTCTAGAGTTATTAACCAATTAGGCTTCTCATATTTCTCTGTTAAATATTCTACTCCTGTATTTTTATCAAAAATTTTTAATGTTTCATCATCTAAATAAATTCCTAACCCTACATCTGCAAGCGCCTAAGGGAAATAAGATTTTCAGAAATATCTTCTGCGGAAATTACATTCTTTAATATTATCTTATTGTTGCTATTCATATTCGATCTAAGTACTAAATTGCCTTTACCGTCTATTTCTATATTAGCCGAGTCGTTTTTATTTGCGCTTCTAATTACTTCTCCCGTGCATTGCCTAAACTCGCTTAAAATTATGCCTTTATTTACTACGTGATCGGTAGCGCCAGAGTCCGCGATAAAAGTAATTTGTGTTTATGTGGGTGTATTTAATTTGCTAATATCCATACCTGCGATATAAGCTCTTGCTCCTTGTGCAATGGCGGTCTGCGATTCGCCTCGTGCGATCCGATTCGCACTCCTTTTAAACACCCTGCCTCTAAAAATGCCTTTACCACTCCCTCTACCTGTAATTCCACCACCTCTGTTAGTATTACCTCTTCCTCTAGAATTTCTATTCCCTCTGTATTGTGTAGTGTTGTTTTGTGTATTGTTAGTTTTATTCTGATCGTTTTTAATGAACCTGTTCTGAGTTGCGGCTGTCCCTTTGTTGGGACAGTCCGTTCCTTTATGTCTCTTTTCGCCCTGGCAAACGTAGCAGAACCATAGCCCATACTCCGCCAGGGGGCACGCGGTGGACACATGGCCAGTTCTCTTGCATATATAGCACCTGTTGTGCCCCTCCGCGCGCCCCTCTGCCAGCCCCTGGGCTATGTTCGCCATTGTTGCTTTCTTGACGTCTTCTAAATTTTTATTTTCTGCTTCTAACTGTAATAAGAAGGATTTTATTTCTTCTAGCGTCATTTCTTTATTTTCAGCTTGTCTACGGATTAGAGTAGCTGACCCTAGTTCGGGATTGTTGCGACAGCATGATAAAAAGCTGACCTCTTTTCTTCCTCCGTCAGTGGCACGCCCGTATCGCAGCTTTCATAATCTCTTATGATAGTATCAAATCTATCACTAAATTCATTTACTTTTTCTCTATTGTTCATCTTGATGCGATACAGCTGTGCTCTGTGTTACGTCCGGGTTACGTGACAATACAAGAAGAGAGAAAATGAAACTTCATTAGTCTAATGGCTAAAAGCGCGTAATGTGACTTTTCCCGATTCGGACACAACGTGCATTGCTCCAGGATGGGACGGCAGGTAGGAAAATGACACGGACACGCGGTACGCCTCGAGACAGTGTGTGGAATTTTACTGACTTACCTTAGAATTTCCAGCAGCCCTTGTGTGAATCTGTACTCCCGCCGTGACGCTTATAATGATAGTGGACGGTTGCCGCTCTGTGGAAGTTTTGGTGTGAAGAACGGAGATACGGAGAGTTTAGGATTCTTATAATCTCGAAATAATGAATACTTAATATGGATTTAAATACAACTTAAACTTTATTAACTTGTCAGTGCAAAACTAAGTAAAAATTACAGTGATGAGAGCTGATGTGAAGTCTACGCGAGTTGGCTTCTGAGTGTGTCATACCAGGAGTCTTCGTCCCCTTTTAAAGGTAAAAAAATCTTCCTGCCGTCGCCTTTTTGATTTGCCTAGGTGTTGCTGCCCCGCTTTTCTCGATGATCTTTGATGATTTCGGCGGCGCACCCTTTGAGAATATTCGGCGAGTTCGGATACATAAATTATTTTAGAATACGCTACGCATATCGGGTAGGAGTGAAGGGAAAGGACAAGAAAACTGACTCTAGCTTGATTCAGTATTGTGCGCTGGAGTACTAATGCTTACTCCTCTAATTGGCGGCGAATCTCTGATGCTTGCGTGGATGTGCGTTTTGGTAATAAAAAACGCATAAAACTGCAGCAGGGGAGTGGCACACACTTAAGAGAGAATGAAAGGAAAACTAAAGGAAACCGCGTCTTCGTGCCTCCGTTCGAGGATCTTTTTGGTAACTATTCTTTCTGGATGGCGGCATCTTTTGAGCGTTTATGCGTATCCCCCCTTTTTTTATCGTGTGGGAGAATATGAAACAAGCGGCAATGCAGCAGGTTCGTTGGGAAAGATGAAGAGAGGAAGGAAAACAGCGCACACCAGCAACCACATCGGCAACGTCGCACGACGCGACACCTTCCCCCTTGAGGTAGTTCAGACCCGGGGGCTGAATTATCACATTGAATATTGGGATCGTCTCCAGTGTGTTGGCAAGATTTCCGCTTGCGAGTCCATCTGTTGTGGCCTACGTCGTTCATTAGGTACTCCGCAGGGTTCAGCGCACCTTGTAATTGATCTTGATGCCGGCTGAGTTGTTCCACATGAGTATCATTAACTGGTACCATTGGTCCCGAGGATGTGTGCGGAATCCTGGCATTCTGGGTCCATCGCTGAAGAAAGTCTCGTGCCCCTTCCGTAGTTGATAACCATAGCGTATCATTGCTTGACGTACACGTTCATCTAATGTTTGTAATATGTCTTGTTGTTGCTACGAGGTTTGCTCCATGTTGAAATTCTCCGTGGCCACTTCTCTTCTGACGTCTCTTTCTTTACTGACCCCTCGTCCTTTAATGGAAACTGAAAACGACCTGCATCTTTCCTAGATGTGGTTGGTGGCGTAGCGGGGATAAGAACGTCCAAAAAGATGTGGGTTTTCCCCTTCTTTTTTTTTTTTTATCTGGTAGGGCGTGACACTGAAGGCAAAAGGAAGGTGGTAGTAAAAATGAGTGTCTAGGATAATGTGGGACAAAAAACAAAAATAGGTAGTGACTTAGATATGCGTGCGTAGTTGATACGTATTTTCTTAGTCTTGATTACTTATTAATTATTAATGACCATGGATTACTTGGATTTTAATTTGCTTACTTCATTTGTAGATAACTATCAAGTATTCGCTGTTAATTTCTAGTGGTTAAACACAAAATTATTTCACCATTACACCTGTGGTAAAACACAAATTGTTCGTTGCTACACAGAGTGGTTTAATACACAATTAGTCGTTGTTATACATAGTGATTAAACACAAAATTAGTCGTTGTTATAAAAAATTATTTGTCATTACCCGTAGTGGTTAAATACAATTTGTTCGTTATTATACAAATATTTTTTTTTTTTTTTTTTTTTTTTTTTTTACATATCTTATTTTAAGTTCACAATACAATGTTGCATTTTTATCTGCAAGTTTTTTTAGGAATATATATATTTTACAACTATTTATTTTAGAAATTATTTACCTAGATTACGACATTTGGTTGTGCTTACTTACTACGTTAATACCTACTGTTTCTATGTTTTGCTTAATTACAGAAATAAATGCTTGATTATACCATGCAAGAAAGTTACCTTGTTCTAAACCCCTTTTTTTTATCTTTTGTTGCTAAAGGATATTGGAACCTGATTGATTACCGTTTGTATTTTCTTGTTGAACTATATATTCTTCTAATTTATTATTTACGTATTCTGCGTCTAGCATATTAAATTCCCTTATCTCTACATTTCGAGACAAAACAGGACTTGGAGGAGGAGCTGGTGGTTCAACTTTAACCGGTGGAAAACTCGGTGGCGAAAGGTTGTATCGAATGGTCTGATTCAATGGCCGCATCGGCACGTATTCCGGCTCCTTCTCCTCCTTCTTTCCAATTTTCTCTCGTTTATGAAGTTCCCCTATCTCTACATTTTGAAACAAAACAGGAGTCGGATGAGGAGCTGGAGGTCCAATTCTGAACTTGTAGCAATAGAGACATATTCTTGCTCCCACATGTTCATAATATACTAATTCGCGGTTCCTTAGTGGTATCTCATTGTAGTTGGCTCCTTCCATTCTTTTAGAGGTGATGGGTTAAAAGTAACTTAAGAAGAAAGAAAAAATAAAAAAATAGCGGATAAATGATAATGTTAATCAAAGATGTATGGAATATCTATGTTTAATTTTTCGTAAGTCTTCTAAACTGGAATGAATGCGTTTCGCGTGTCCCATCGCTTGATGTAGAGAAACGTAAATGTGCGGTTTACATATATAACGCTTAATCTCCGGACGCAGTCCGCGTAAAAATGTTTCGATAGCCATTTTTTCTCTAACTAACGAGGAATCGCATACCTCCCTAAACTCAACCTGTGATATTTTTCCTAAATTGTTGTATTCATGCAACATTTTTTCCATTCTACCGCAAAATTCATAAAAATCCTCATCACTTCTTTGAGCTGCCCATGCAAGTTTCATTCTTAAAGTCATTAGATTAGAAAACATGTTATGTTTTTCGGAGGGAGTTAGAGGCATTTTCCTTTATGAAAATAAAAACAAAAGTAATAAAAATGAAAAAATCTTGCTTACAAGACGGCTCAATCTACTTATTACTACGGTAATTACCCTCTTCTTTTTTTTTTATTAAACTATTACAAAAGAATTAAACAAAATTACATTTAATAGATTTACATAAGCGCTACCATTAATCTAATTTCTTATTATTTATTTAGTTTAATCAATTATTCATCGTCATTTGTACGATTATTCCGCGGTGGTAAGGATGGGATATCTGGGTCAGTTGCTAAAGTTGGATAAATTCTTGGTATTGTTGGAGTAGTACAGTTTACTTGTACTCCCTCCCCTCTCGCCGGAACCTGCACCACCGCGTGCTGGCTTTGAAATTTCGAAAAATCAGAAAATGACGGAGGCGGGGCTAGTGGTGTTGTTGGTGGAGCGCTCGGTGGTTTTTTTACAGAGCTATATTCTTCTTGAGCCCGCTTCTTTTCTTCCTTTCGAGTGGGCTTATGCTGTGCAGTGTGCAATAGCAATTGCGTTACCGAATTCCAAATGGCTCCTATAATATGAATTGACCAGCCATATAAACTATATAATGCATATCCATGCAGAATTGTATCAATTAAAAATTTTATTACACGACCTATCATAATTATTCCTATTATTCCTGCACTTATAGAACCGAAAGATAGAAATTGACCCCATATTTTTTCCATGTATCGTTCGCAAGTGCAGTTAATGCTTCCTCATCGAACAAGCGTGCTATAGACATACCATTTTTGTCCGTTGATCTGCCTGACATACCCATGGCTAAAGAATTCAACATTGCACCTCGCTCGACTGGAAACATTAAATGATGTCTTAACGCTTGTATGTCTGACTGTGTGTAAATACCGCTTTTTGCTAATTCGAGAGGTTCAGTATAATTCCAATTGTTTTTTGTGGCTGGTTTGAGGATAGCGGGTTTAATTCCTTTTGTGGTACCATGAGGCAGTACCGTGTACCAATCTTCGCCTAGTAGAAACATAGGTGGGATCAATGGGTTGCAAGTAGTTTCAGTACCGTATTGCTTTAAAATATGTGTTTTAGGAGATAAAAAATAATTTTTTTCGTCTTTTACTACAGGCAACTCTTGATAGCACCTTGGTGTTTCTCGTCTTTGAACATCTATTTGTACACATTTCATTAAATGAACTACTTCCCCGCTACCAAACCCATATAACCACTTTTTTTCATTATTTGATAGGCGAACAGATCTGGTTCGGTACTTGCGATACTTAATGCGTTCGCTATAACTCTTTTTCTAATTCGCATTTTTGCATAATTAAATCTCGATATAAGCGCTTTAATTCCCCTTTTATGTGTTTTTCGACATAAACAAATTTAGAATTAACATATGCAAAGATATCCAAGTTATGTACTGTAGGATGTTTAATCTTTCCAAATGCTTCTATAGCAGGACCCTCAAAGAAAAATAATTTAGGATGTTCTGTGCGTATTAAGTCATATGAGCAAACTGAAATAGTACCGACTGCCGTAAATGCAAAAGTTATTTCGCTTGACTCCATTACATAAACTGGATGTCTCTCATTTCCTTCCTCTATTATTTTATTTACATACCCCGCGTATAATTCTGAATACTTATGTTCTTCGCATGATGACACCGGTAATGGTTCCCAGAAAGCGTACCCTGCTTCAATATCTATACATATGTCTTCATTAAATTTGCAACGAGTACCTGATTTTAGTATAACCTCATTAGCATTTAAATTCACAGGAGTATAATAATCTTGTAAGGTTATTGTGACATAACCCATGACTACCGCATCATCGAATACTCCATACGGGTCGGAGTATGTACCTGGATTACTACAATCTCCCGCCTGATCTATTTTCCCCACAAAAGTCATTGGATAAACGATAGTCCCATTATGTTTTAAATTTGAGATAAGCTCGTCGCGAACTCTATGGCTGCGATGCAAATGCATTCGCCGACATTCTTCATTAGTAATTTCGTCTAGAAACTTAACTTCCCCCCTATTCTTGTCTTTTCGATGCGAGAAAGCCCCACAATATGTAACTGAACGCTTAATTTCTACCTTACATAGTCTTACATGAGTGCTTCCGAAATCGTTCAATTGTAATAATCTAACATAAACCTTGGTAGTATTGACCACGGGCTCCGCTATGTCACATTCCCCGACGTTTATTAATGAAAATGTGGTGAGGTTCGAGACTTGCTGAGAGCAGTCGTAACCAATTATGGTATTAACTGTTTTTGATGTTAGCAGCAATGCTAGTACACAAAAAACGATTTTCATCTGCAAACATTACAAAGTATTAATCTTTTTGATTTCAAGAAAAGAAAATGGCAAAAATGCTCTATTTATCATAAAGAAAAAGAGAACATCATAGAAACTGCACTAATGTTAAAACAGTAACATATATCAAAATTAACTTAAAAAAAAAATAATAGTTGGTTAAAATAATAAAATTAATAGTATTACTAGTTTTCTCTTTTTCGCATTTTTGCTATTTATTAGTTATAATATATTTTGCGTTATATTTATAGTTATAATAATATTTTTATAGTTATAATAATATATTTTGCGTAGTAAATATTAACCTACTACAACGTGCCATTATCAAAGAAATCGTGCTTATTATCCTTATTTATATATAATGTAACTTAGAAAGCAAGCGTAGGATTAGGTATGTTAAAGCAACGATTTAAGCTTGTTTTTGCTCTACATGTGATTTGCGCAGGCGATTAATGTGCACTATTTTACTTTTAGTACTACTTAATTGTATCCTCACATTTCCATTTACAGAAACGTCTAAAACTAAATACGGCCCCGTATATTGACTATCAAATTTGTGTGGTTTCGGTCCCTTTTGCAACCACACGTAGTCCCCAATTTTTAATGTTAAATGATTTACTTTTCTGTCATAGTATTTTTTTGATCTTATTTTGGCTCGCAATAAATTTTCTCTTGCTATATTTTGCAAGTAGTTTATTCGTGTTATGAGAGTTTCCATATAGCCCTTATAAGTAGGCGCTAGATCCTCACTTTCTATCGGCTCACTACCTGGCGTTCGAGCTAAACGACCAAATACTAATTCGAAAGGTGAGTGCCATGTTGCCTCACTTATGCCTGTGTTAAAATTAAATGTTGCTAACTCTATATAGTCATCCCAATCCGACTTATTTTCTTGCACGAAAAATTTTAAAAACTCGATAAGACTTGAATGTGATCTCTCCAAGGACCCATTTGTTTGTGGATGAAAAGCCGTAGTGTTGACTTGTTTGATTCTAAATCTTTTTGCCACTCGTTTCATTAATTTGCTCATAAAATTAGTGCCCTGATCCGTTAAAATAACTCGCGGTGCCCCGAACACACATATGACCCTCTTAATTAGACTGTTTGAAACGTCTATTGCTGTAGTTTGTGCTAATGGTTCCGCTATTGCAAATTTCGTAAATAAATCTTGGAAGGTTAATATATACTCATTGCCTTTATTAGATCTAGGCAATGGCCCTACAATATCCATACTAATGCGATCCATCGCATGTGCCCCAGAGTTAGTAATAATCATTGGCACACGTGTTTTTACCCTGACTAATTTTTTTAATTGACACTGCACACATTTTCGAATAAAATCCTGTACATCTTCTTTTAAATTTTCCCAGTTGTAAGCTTGTTTAATTCTTTTGTATGTCTTAGTAACTCCCCTATGTCCGTCTATTACCGAGCTGTGTGCTTCTTGCATAATGGGGTCCCTTTCCTCGAGGGGAGGATACCTGACTATCCCTAAACACACTACTAGTTTGATGGTACTCTTAGAAAATGGATCTCTTAATTTTCTTATTACTTGTTCCCATTCTAAATTTTCTATTATTTCCGTTTTTGCTATACTTATCGACCGCGCGTCGATTTTGTTTAAGATTGGTAGTAAATTAGTACAAAGTAAACTTAAATTATTGTTTATTATGCTCAAGCCCTCTGTTTTGCGTACGTAGTGGCATGACTATGTGTATTTTAGAATTTGTTTTTATAACTTCTGGTATCCCTATTGTTAAATTTTTAAAACGTGGGAGCTTGTTCTGTAATTTTAATTGCATGGCACCGTCGTCGCATGGTTCACCTTCGGATGTAACAAAATACAAATAATTATCTTTTCTCATAAATAATTTTTCACGGCAGAAAATAGTTGAATGAGTCGGGTTTAAATTTTCCAACATAATTTCATCTTCCATCTCCCCGTTTTCTTTCGATAGTTTGTCTCTCTCCTCTTCCTCCGAGAGAAGGTTACTCTTATTCATGTTGGTCTGTGGGTCACCCCTACTTCGTGTTTCGTTCAGTATGCTATTGTCTTCCTCGCCTTCGGTTCCCGCTGATGCGGTAATATGTTGTGCATCTCTACCGCTGACCTTTTCCTTTTCTATTACGCATTTATTTTTATCGTTTTTCGGCAGTTTTTTCTTTTCTGCTTCAATGTTTTCTTTGTTCCGCTCACGGGCTATGCGTCCCCTCGTGACCATATTATGAACGCACTCCTCCCCGTTTGTTCGGTGACCGCCTCTTTTTCTTGCTCTTGCTCTTTTAGTTTTTCAGCCAGGGCAGCACTTCTTGTGACAATTAACACTCGATCCACCGGATTTCGAGAGAGAGCATCCGCTACATTCATTCTCCCTGGTCTGTATATCACCTCAAAATCATATTCGGCCAGTGTTAAACGCCACCTCATAACACGTGAATTTGGATCTTTATGTGTCTGCATCCATACTAGAGGGCGATGGTCAGTAATTACATAGAATTTTCTCCCAAAAAGATAAGGTCTAAAATGTTTTATAGAAAATACCAACGCTAGTCCCTCTTTATTGAATGTATCCCATCTTCCCTCTACCTCTGATAACACACGTGAGACATATGCAACTGGTTGATCATAGCCTATTTTACCCTGAGATAAAATTCCTCCTATCGCATAACCCGATGCGTCTGTAGTTAGGTTAAAAGGTAGTTCGAAATTTGGAAAAGCTAATATAGGTTCTTTACATAATTTATCACGTAGAATTTCAAAAGCATACTGCGTATCATCGGTCCATTTAAATTCCATTTCTTTTTTAATAAGTTTGTGAGAGGTTTAGCTATTTTTGAAAATTGATGAATGAAGCGTCTGTAATAGCCTGCTAAAGCTAAAAATTGTTTAATATTTTTTGCGTTTTTTGGCACTGGATAATTCCGAACAGCTTCCAGCTTCCTTGGATCTGGCCTTACGCCCTCTGCGCTTATTAAATGCCCTAAATAAGTTACTTCTTTTTGAAAAATTCACATTTTTCCGGTTGTACTTTTAATACCGCCTTTCGTAATCTGATGAATAATCTTTCTAATCTTTGTATGTGTTCAGCAAACGTGCGTGAGTAAACAATTATATCGTCAATAAAACAAAATAATTCCTTATTAACTAAACCCGCGAGCGCTATAGATAGTGCTCTTGAAAATGTCGCCGGCATAGTTCTTAGCCCAAAACTACCTCGATTAAAGTGATAGAGCCCACCATTTGTCACAAAAGCTGTTTTGTGGCGGTCGCGCTCATCGATTTCTAACTGATGGTAGCCTGATGCGAGATCGAACACAGAGAAGTATTTTGATCCTCCCAACTGGTCAAGTATTTCGTTAATATTTGGAAGAGGAAATTGATCATCGAGTGTTTTTTCGTTTAATTTTCGATAATCAATTACCATTCTGTACTTTCTATTGCCATGTATATCTTCTTTCTTTGGTACTAAAAAACAAGGACTAGAGTATGAAGATGTAGAAGGCTCAATTATGCCATTTGCCAATAACTCTGCAACTTGTCTTTCTATCTCGTTTTTATGCACTGGTGGCAATCGAAACTGTTTTGAAGTAACTGGCACTTCATCTACGGTTGGGATAGTTAATTTTAATATAGGTGTAGCCGTTAATTTTTCACCCGGAATGTGAAAAATATCGCTAAATCTTTCTATTAATTTTGTTATCTCTGTACGCTCTTCTGACAGCAAATGTTCAAAACGCAATAAAGATTTAATCTGACCGACGCGTTCGTTTGACAAAACTCTTTCTACCCGACAAATTACATGTTTCTCAATTTTTGAATTTGCAGATTTCTCTTTAAGAAGTTTTTTCCACTTTTCTATTACTTCTAAACAATCATCAATCAGATATGTGCACGATGAGTCGTCGAATGATCTGAGCTCAAAATGCGTTTTTAAATCGCGAAACATTTTGTAGTGCTCGTTAAAAAACTCATTCTTATTTATTATCTTCAACAATATTTCAATTAATATTTCTATATCTTCGGCATTATCATATAAAATACTGTAATTTGCTTGGCTTTGATTGAGTAACTTTTGTAACATTATCAATCTTTCAAAAATGAACTCTTCATTAATTCCTTGATTGTTACTTGTATTAAAATTTGCTTTGTCTTTCTTTTTCTTAGAATTATCTCCAGAATTTAATTTAGCATTTATATCCAAACTTGATTCCTCTTTCCCTTTTGAGTTAGAATTTTTATTTTGTTCTGAATTTCTTTTCGAATTTTCGTTTGCACTCGAGTTTGTTTTAATCCAAGACGAAAAATTTTCTTTAGAGTTTGATTTCAAATTTTCTTTTGAATTTGAAAAATTTTTATTAGAATTTGGATTTGAGCTAGGATTTTTATTAGAGTTCGCACTCGAGTTAGGATTTTGATAAAAATTCGCAATTGAGTTAGAATTTTGACAAGAATTTGCATTTAAGTTAAAATTTTGATAAGAATTTGTAATTGGGTTAGCGTTTTTACAAGAATTTGTACTTGTATTGAGATTTTGACAAGAGTTTGTACTTGAGTTAGGATTTTGACAAGAATTTTTATTCAAGTTAGAATTTTGATAAGAATTTATGATTGAGTTAGAATTTTGACAAGAATTTGTTCTTGCATTAGGATTTTGACAAGAGTTTGTAACTGAGTTAGAATTTTGATTTACTTTGTGATTTTCTTTTGAATTTAATAAATTAACGTCTTCATTAGAATTTGATATAAAAGTAGAATTTGATTTAGAATTTTCATTTGAATTTGATCTAAAAGTAGAATTTGTTTTCGAATTTTCGTTTGAATTTAACAAACTAAATTTCACATCTCTCAAGTGGAGATTTTCGTCAGCGTTTGAGCTAACTCCAATAATTATTTTTAAATTTTTATAAGAGTCCAATTTTAATGTGACATTTTGATTTGCAAAATTTATTTCTTTTATATTATGTAAACTTAAAATCTCTTCTGTTTCAAGTTTAGCTTGCTCCCGGTTGCTGGTGACCGTTCCTATTTCGATAAAGTTACTTTTGACCTGTGTTGGAGTTTGGGGTTCCACAGGAAAATTTATGAGTCGAAAAACTTCCTCTTTATTCTGACTTAGAATTTTTTTATAGCTTCAGCCGTATCTTCAGTTTTCTTTTCACTCCTATTTTTATGTTTTATAATTTCCGAGTATACTTCCTCCGCTGTATCATTCTGGTCTACTTTGTGTGCGTAATTAATGCGTTTACTAGAATTTACTAAAGTTTTTTCATTTTTTTCATAGAACGGAATAGACAAATCACCAATGATCAGTTGTTTAGTTCCATAGTCGATTTTTGTTCCTAACTGAGAGAAAAAATCACTCCCTAGTAATCCATCTTCGTTTATTGGAAAATCGTTATTCACAATATGAAATTCAATGGCGAATTTAAAAAAATATAGTTTTATTTTACCTAAAGTAAAAATGCTACTGTCTGTTATGCCTTTCAATTCCAAAATTTCATTTTTATTAATTGCTGTTTTTTCAGCTAAATTGTTCTTTTTTAATAGATTTGGTCCCGCGCCTGAATCTAATATTAAAAACATTTCTCTGTTATTACTCGGATTACTAAAGGAAATTATTGGTGATTTGCTATTTTCGCTTAACCGAACGTGTCTTTGGATGATTGCGGATTGTTCTGCTTTTCGTCTGGGCGCTTTACTAAGTCCGTCTCCCGTCTCGCGCCTTGTTGACGGGGACTCTGACTGTTTCCCGCCTGTACTTGTGTATTTCTCTGACTATTGTTGTATGCGAGTTTTCGACAGTTTATTATTTCATGCCCCTCTTTTTTACAATATCGACAAAATAATTTCGTTAGTTCATTATTTGAAAATGTGGCGTTCTGTCTTTGTACATATTGGTCCCCCGTATTCCGTGGAGCCCGCGCGGGTCTATCCTGTGTCCATTGTGTCGGCGCGGCCGATCTCCGCGGGTCCACCCAGGTAGGTAATGGTTGCCTATTTTGGAAGTTTGGTGGTTTCCCTGTGTATTGCCAGCAGTTTAAAGCAATATGACCTCTTCTGTTACATATTTGACACGTTTCTATAGTTTTACTATCCACTAAATATATTTTATCTTCTCTTGAAGAATTAGTTTTCTTTTCTGTAATTATTTTAATAGTGTCATTTAATTCTTCTGGCTCATAACACACGCGAAGTCCCTTTCGATTTCTATTGCTTCCGCAGTGGCCTTTTCTAAAGTTCTTGCTTCTCCCATGCGTGCTTTAATTACCCAATGTAGACCTCGAATAAAAAATTTTACCAAGTCTTTTTCCAATGCTTTTTGAGAATCTCGCGTAGATCTCTTCTCACGATGTTCTGACTCAGTAATTTCGTGTCCTATCGCACGCACTCTATTTGAAAAAACTACTACGCTTTCATCGCGTTTTTGTTTTACACTAGCTAATTCCCCGTGTAGTTGGTGATACGTTTTAGCGGAACCGAAAATATTGTCGAAAAAATTCGCTATATCATTTATTGATTCAAATATCTTTTTTGCTGCACTTTTTAGTGCCTCGCCGTATAAACGTAATTTTATTAATTTTGCTAAATCTACCTCAAATTGTTCTGGGATAATGCTACATGCTTCCCGGCAGCCTTGTATAAATTGTGTTAAAGGAATATTTACTCCATTATATTTCGGAATTAATTCTAAGGCGTCCTTAATTGACAACGGCCTAACTTGCCCTAGGGTACTGTTTCCGGAAAAATTATTCATCCTTTGTGACAAGTTATACTTTGGATTTATCAAATATGTATCCGAATTAAATGGTATGCTGTATTTAAGCTGATCGTTAGGTAAAAAAAAATTTTCGCCGTTTCCTGAACTTATTTTATTTTTTTCCTCGTCTGATGATTTTTGTAAAGATGTTTTATTATTTTTTAATATGGAATAAAATTTTGTGTTGTCGGCCGTAATTTCTGGATTATCGAAACTTATGTTGTTGATTATTAATTCCGATTTTGCTGTTACAGCCCCCGTGATATATTCGATAATATATTTTGGATTGATTCTTTGATTTATTAAATCTCCGAGCGCTTCAATTAAATATTTATCTTTACAACATTCTATTATATCGTCTTTACTAACATGATCTGTTAAAATTTCAATAAGTGATTCTATTCTTTTATCCTTTGTTTGCACTTCCGCGTCTAGAAAACCGCTTTCGTTACGGCTTTTAAAGAAATCTAAAATATTTGTTAGCGTTTGTCCCTCTGGTAAGTTAGGTTTTAGTTTTAACGCCTGTTTTAGCAGAATAGCCTCTGCTTCTTCATTACGCCTATCGTCACCTTCCGTGGCTACCGACATATCATTCAAGCCCGCAAAACAAAAACTATCTGCCTAATCCTTTCTAAGGAGGGGCCCCCAATTGTTACGTCCGGATTACGTGACAATACAAGAAGAGAGAAAATGAAACTTCATTAGTCTAATGGCTAAAAGCGCGTAATGTGACTTTTCCCGATTCGGACACAACGTGCATTGCTCCAGGATGGGACGGCAGGTAGGAAAATGACACGGACACGCGGTACGCCTCGAGACAGTGTGTGGAATTTTACTGACTTACCTTAGAATTTCCAACAGCCCTTGTGTGAATCTGTACTCCCGCCGTGACGCTTATAATGATAGTGGACGGTTGCCGCTCTGTGGAAGTTTTGGTGTGAAGAACGGAGATACGGAGAGTTTAGGATTCTTATAATCTCGAAATAATGAATACTTAATATGGATTTAAATACAACTTAAACTTTATTAACTTGTCAGTGCAAAACTAAGTAAAAATTACAGTGATGAGAGCTGATGTGAAGTCTACGCGAGTTGGCTTCTGAGTGTGTCATACCAGGAGTCTTCGTCCCCTTTTAAAGGTAAAAAGTTGTAAATCTTCCTGCCGTCGCCTTTTTGATTTGCCTAGGTGTTGCTGCCCCGCTTTTCTCGATGATCTTTGATGATTTCGGCGGCGCACCCTTTGAGAATATTCGGCGAGTTCGGATACATAAATTATTTTAGAATACGCTACGCATATCGGGTAGGAGTGAAGGGAAAGGACAAGAAAACTGACTCTAGCTTGATTCAGTATTGTGCGCTGGAGTACTAATGCTTACTCCTCTAATTGGCGGCGAATCTCTGATGCTTGCGTGGATGTGCGTTTTGGTAATAAAAAATGCATAAAACTGCAGCAGGGGAGTGGCACACACTTAAGAGAGAATGAAAGGAAAACTAAAGGAAACCGCGTCTTCGTGCCTCCGTTCGAGGATCTTTTTGGTAACTATTCTTTCTGGATGGCGGCATCTTTTGAGCGTTTATGCGTATCCCCCCTTTTTTTATCGTGTGGGAGAATATGAAACAAGCGGCAATGCAGCAGGTTCGTTGGGAAAGATGAAGAGAGGAAGGAAAACAGCGCACACCAGCAACCACATCGGCAACGTCGCACGACGCGACATCTGACTGAGGAAGCTGTTACGTTTGACTCTACTTTTCTAAATTCTTTAATTTTACATATAATTTCTTTTGGATCTTTTACATTTAAAATCTTTTTGTGGTAATATTCATCTAAATGATTTATTATTATATCCCTCACTAAGGATTTTCTCTTTTCTAGATCATGCTTTTCCAGGTTAGGTGGTTGCGTTATTTTATCATCTATAACATTAAGCAGGTCGTTTGATCTTAATTCAGAATTCAAGTAATCCAGTCAGACATTTATAGCTACTGTCTGAGTGAGTTTATAATCTCTTTTAACACTCAACTCTGTATCATTACTTTTTGCTTCTAAAGAACCTAAATCTTCCAAATTTTTAAACGTTTTATTCAATTCATCTATTATGTTTGGCTGGGTCACTAAATTATTCATTTTGTTTTCTAAATTTCTATTTTAAATTTGTAGTAGTGGAATTATGAAGGAGTGTCTTTACCTCTAAACGTTTAATTATAGCTTTCTCGATTTGCAGAAATATTTCTGTCAATTTCTGCTGCGCGTGTGGGCTGGTGTGTTGGACGACATTATTATTATGTTAATACATTGTGTTCTCGTCTATTTTGTATAAACAATTGTTCTAGTAAATGTTTGGTCTTTTTATTTCATCGATCTATCTAAATGGATGCCAAAAAAATTATTGCATGCTCGAAAAATTGAACAGATCTGTATTCTATTTTCTCTTAATTAATTGTTTACATTCTATTTCTAATTTTTATTTTACAATAAAAAATTTATACTGTTATAAATTTATTTATGTATATACGTATATATGTGTAACACTGAATGAATGACTTCTTTTTATATGTATAGGACATAAAGTATATTTTTATGTGTAACAATAAAAATAAAAATTACTTTGCCTGTTGTTAGCATCAGCTTGTCTTTCCGGAGTTTTATCTCCCATCGTTTCAATTGAGGGTTATTTGGTTATCCTCCTTCTAAACTTCTAACGTCTGTAAAGCCAAACATTTGTTCTACATAAATTGTGTTTAATTTTATATATAAGAAATTATGTTGCTTTTCACCAAGCCAGACCGCACAGCAAGTCTAGTTAGTTCCAAGCTAGCCACTATTCCCGCACGCACCGAGCCCGCGCTCGTGCTCCCTTCGAACGTGACGTCACGCACAGCAATGGCGTCAATAATGTCGGAGAGCCGGCCGTACACTTACGCAAGTCCCGACACGCACTAAGAAAAAGCGACTGAACATGTAGGCAAGAATCCTCTGCACAGCAGTATCATCTATGCCTCATGTTGTCATTCCAGTGTTTATTTGTTTTTGCCGACTTTATGCTTCTATTCTAATTTACGTGTATATACGTATACTCGTAATAGAGTGAGAGAGAGAATTGAATTTCATCTAGTGTCTTTTATGTAATTCACTTAGATCTGTGTGTGTCGCGAATGCACTTAACCACACTTGAAACTTTCTATATTTTTTCAGATCGTGAATTACTAAAAACTATTTTTCATGACGAAAAATTTAACTATCTAACTTCTATTGAGCTCCTCAGAAACGATGCGTTTCTGGGAAATGTCACGCGTGCAATTATTTTTCGTATCACGCCAGCCCCACGCCATTATTCATTTCGAGAAAAAAAGGATTACTTCTTTATGCGGATTTCTTTATATTGATATCTAATCTAATATACTGAAACTTTCTTTATTCCGGCATCTAATCTAATAATACACTTAAAGGAAACTTTAACTAAGTCTAACCGTGTAAAAACTAATATCGCGTCTATTTCTCGCTTTTCGAGCGGATAACTTAAAATGGCCGCGCGTCTCAAGTTAGCCAAACGGACTCAGGTACTCACCGAAACACATTTCTAAAAAACCTTCCTGGCATTGCCGGGCCGATAATCTGTTGGAGTAGGCGAATAATTGGAAGGCGAAGGCACTATTTAATGTTTAAATTGAGCACAGCTCTTTATTTCAACAATGCTAAAGCACAGCAGGAAAAGCGTCGATGCGTCCATCTAGCTCGGCCGTTGTCACAAGAGAGAGCGAGTGGTCAGGGAGCGGCAGCAGCGACGGCGTCGGCAGGCACGGTGTCGGTGGTGGAGAGCGCAACAGTCAGTCCGCTGCGCTACTCTGCTACTGCGTGGCGCCATCTATACTTCGTGTTCATCGTGACCTATATATGAAAGTGTGGACTCGAAGTCCCGTGTATCTCGACATAAATCTTGACTAGATGCACTTGTATATGTATAGTGTATATCTATGCGAGATGTTGTTAGACTTTCACCATACGTACGCTCCTAATACCTCTTCACCTCGATACTTTGACATCTTATCAGATAGAGACCAGAAATTCGCAATTATTTATCAAGGTGTTATATTCATTTAGCAGTCTGTTTATTTCAAATTGTTTATTAATAAAATTTTTTTGAGTATGAATAAATAATGCTTCAGAGAAGAGTCGTTTTCCTCTGTTGCATTCGGTGTCTAATATCTGAATATTCTGGAAATTTATTGTATGATTATTATCAGTAGTGTGTATAAATAATGACGAATTTTGGTCTCCATCCGAATATTTTTTTAGATGTTCTTCTACTCTTACATTCAGTCATCTGCTTGTCTGCCCTACATACGACGCATTACAATTGTTACATTTAATTTTGTACACAACATTCGCATTATTACATTTTTGGTTTTTATCCTTCCCTAATATTATAATATTATTTAATTTATTAGTTGTACTAAAAACGACATTTGTATTACATTTCTTAAAAAAAACTTTTTATGAAAACTTCAAGTTCTTTAACAGTTTAGTATATAAGCGTGAATTTTGTAATATATCGTTACTGACGAGCGGATTGTTGCCCGCAAAACAACGTTGACTACAATAATTTAATTATTTGTAAGTTTGTACATAACTTTTAATTTTTATTTGTAATTAGTTTAATTATTGGTTTACTAAACGTGTGTATTGAATTGTCATTAGATTCCTGAAGAGGGACATAGCCAAAATGTCCGAAACGTTGAATAAAAGATCAAATTAATAAAAAGGTGTTTATTATCAAAATTTATTGAAAAAAAATACCTTTTGACCTTGGTAGAAGATTGGCCATAAGCTGCAGACACGTCAAAAATTAGAAGAAAAATCTACAATTTGATGCTATTAACAATTTATAAATATATATATTCATTTATTTATTCTATAGACGTTTAATAGAGCTGTGCACCTAACAGATCCGAAAATTTCTCTGATATTAATAGAAAATAGAATTAAGCAATACAAAAAAATTGAAGTTTCAGAATCATTAAAACAATTTATTGACGAAAGGTAAACATATTTAAATAGTTTATAACAAATACTTTATTTACTGAATAAAATAATCTATATCTTTCGCAGTGATATTGGTGAAGAAAGTGATTCCGATGACAGTAATTTATCTAGTGATTGTAGTGATAATGAAGTAATATAAACTTAGTGATAGTCAATCAAAGTGTAAATATGTACAATATTGTCGACCTTTAGTAGGTATTAATAAATTAAAAGTTTTACAGAATTCAGTTGAAATAATTTGACGTATGTTTTTCCTTGCCTGTCTAAGAGAAAGAATCCTATGTTATCGAACTTTAGATGTCCTACGATAATGGACATATCCAGAAAACAAAGGGTGTGTCCTTGTGTGCGCGCGCGTGTAGGTGTGTGTGTGTGCGCGTGCGTGCGTGCGTTCGTGCGTGCGCGTGTGTGTGTGTGTGTGTGTGTGTGTGCAGATGTATATATATCCTAACCTCAAAAAACTTGCCTAAACATGCGTAATTTGAAAAAAATAACAGAAAATTCGAGCCACAAAAAATTTTTTTTGATAGTAACAAGACACTTTTCCGATGTATTTTGATCCCCTGAACACGATTATCCTGGTCCCATCAACCAAAAATCAAAATATTTTAGAAAAAAGCGACAGATATCCACAAATTTCGCCAAATATCGACAAATATCGCTTTTTTCCTAAAATGTTTTGATTTTTGGTTGATGGGACCAGGATAATCTTGTTCAGCAGATCAAAATACATCAGAAAAGTGTCCTGTCACTAAAAAAAATTTTTTTTTTTTTTTTTTGGCTCGAATTTTCTGTTTTTTTTTCGGAAGTATCATGTTTAGGCAAGTTTTTTGAGGTTAGGATATAAAAATTCCATATCGGGAATAGTTTTTCCATATTCTACATATCGTTACCTTTATTTAAAAAAAAAAAAAGTTCAAGATATCGTAACCCGATCTGGACATAATTGATTTTGTCACAAAAAAAACGATTTGTTCCCCCTGAGTGGCAGGTGTCTGATGACGGCTACTGGATCATCACTGATGAGTCCAATCCAGTAGCCAGGACCAAACACCTTCTTATTTTGTATGCTCGGGACATTCACCAGATCCGGTGGACGAGAGCAAAAAGAAAGATAAATTCTTTTTTGATTTTTAATAGCTTGCGTCAACTTGATTTAAAAAATTTTTATTCTTATAAATATTTATTAAAAATTATTTAATTAAATTATTTAATTTAATAATACGTTAATTTATAAATTACTTAATTAAGGGATAAAAAATGTTGATAGTTACTTATATTGTAAAGTTGACATCTGTTCCTCTAACAATAATTGCCCTTTGACAGATTCTCTTAATGATTTTCAGTTCAGCTGCTTTATGTAGTTCTCCTTCAACATCAGATGCTTCAGCTGCTTTAGTTTTGAAAAGTTCCCCTTCTTCCATTATTGATCTATCTGATTCAAAAGATTCAAGTTTGACTTTTAAACTTTGCAGTTTGACGCTTTCTATTTCACATTTTTGACATACTAGAATGTTGGGCGCGCTACGCGCGCCTACAATGTCGCTGTGTTCTCTTGAGTCGACTACAATAATTGTGTAATGTGACTCATTACGTAAATATATTTGTTAATGTATACTGTTAATTATTCGATTAAAATGTTAATTCTAGATTCATGGTGTAACGAATTTCATTACGTAGTAACAAAAAGAAAAATAGACCTCGAATACGGCCGATAGAAGAGAGCATGGAAAATAAAAAGCAAATAGATTTAGGAAAAAAGACAGCGGAGAGGGCTCTAGCATGGGTGCAGTGTGTATAGTGTTATACTCAAAGTATAACAATTTTTACACACTTTAATTATCTATAATTCGTGTCAAACCATATTCTTTCTATATATTCTCTAGACATATTCTATATCATTTGAAAGAACACGATTTTACGTATACATTGCATAAAGTAAACATATTAAACATATGTAAATAAATGTAAATATTTTCTTCATTTTAAATTGTACACTAATAATAATAATGATAATAATAAATCAAAAAAGCCAAGATGGCGTCGGAAGGCGGGCTGCCTTCCGGAGAGCCTCCTGATAAAAATCTAGAATTAGTGTATAAATTCCACCCAAAAAGGAAAGTGTCACTTGTAGTTTGCATAGTGTGCGAAAACGTGTACCATAAAAGTGATTATGAAAAGTGTAAAGACAAAAAATATATAAGTAATCTATTAGTGATATGTCCAGACCACGTGGAGCTTAATATAACCTTAAAAAATCAAGAAACTAAACTCTGTGAAGCAGCTAAAATATTAATTCCGCAAATTAAAAGTGAAAAGGAGGAACAAATAAAACATAAAATATTAAATGAAATATCTATTATCTCTGATAGTGTACATAAATCAGTAGATAATGAAAAACTACTAAACGTTACGATGCTAACTGAAAATGCTGAACTGGAAAATTAACATCAAATTGAAATTCAACTACTAAGACTATTAAATCAAGAACTAATGGAAAAGAAACGACATATTGAAGCAATTAATAAAAAAGGATAAAAATGACCAGTAGATGGAAATAAAACAACATAACCAAAAAACATATGCAGAAGTAGCAACTAACAAACTAGCAATTAAAAACAAAAGAATACTGAAAATAATTGTGAAAAATCTTAAAAAGGACATTAAAAATCCACATGACTTTAAGAAAAAGGTATGTGACGTTTTAATAAAAGAAAAAGATATACAGATGAAACAACTAAAAGTAGTGAACGACAATGAAATTGAGATTAAAAGTATGAATGAAAAAAGTGCTAAAGTAACAATTGAATTACTCTCAAAAAAAACTATCTAACAATTATAAAACATTTATTGAAAAAATTGAATCCCCGAAGATGAAAATAGTTGGTGTAGACAACTATACTAATATGAATATAGAAGAGCTGGAAGAGGACTTAAATAAAAGAAATTTTATTGGATATCAAGATAAGTGTAAGATACTAAATATAGACAAAAATAAGATTACAAACAAGACAACCATAATAATTGAAGTTCCAAGAGAGCTATATAAACATATTAATGATAATCAAAATAGAATCTTCATTGGATATCAAAGCTGTAAGGTATGGGATTTAATAAACATCAAGCCCTGCTTAAACTGTGGAAGATTTGGACATAACACATTGAAATGCAAAAACACTCTATGCTGCTTAAAATGTGTAGGTCCGCATAAGACTTTGCAATGTAATAATAACCCATCCAACATTATATGTGTCAATTGTTTTTACAGCAACTCGAAATATAACACAAATTTCGAGGTTAAACATATGGCCAATGACACAGAGAAATGTACAATATTTAAGAATAAGCTCAATAGATATATAGATATGACTGATTATCCGATAAGACCTACTATACCAAGATACTTAGGTAAAGTAGGAAACAGCAATCAAGCCACTACGATGACCAGCTCGACTAGCGCAACTATGCTGACTTCGCCGTCTGAAGACAACTGGACTAGTGCAGCTTTGCCGACTTCGCCGTTTAGAGCCAGCACCGCATCTCTAACACATACGACACCAAGGAAACAGCAAACTACATAATGGAGCAACACGTCGATCTCATTGAAGAATTGGAAAAAGAAGTAATACAAGAAGAAACGTCATTTCTTGATCTTAAAACTCTCAATAAAAATCTAAATAAAAAAGATAGTTTGATATTACAGGTCAATATTAGAAGTATAAATCACAATTATACGAAATTGGATATTCTTATTAAGAGTTTGAAGATCAAACCATATATAATTGTATGTACAGAAACATAGAATTCACCCAATCCTCACTTTTTTGCAATACAGGGATATAAATTGTACTACAATAATGGTAACTTAAATCAAAATGATGGTGTCGCTGTATATATAAAAGATTGTGTATCAGAAATTACTGAAATAATCGAAATTGGTAGACTCAAAGTATTAAACTCACGAATAAGTCTAAATAACAACAGTAATCTTGAAATTTCCGCATTATATCGATGACATGATTTACCGCGCCTTGAATTTATTTTGAATGTAAAATCATTTATCAATAGCAAAAGAAATATAAAAAACCACCTGATTATTGGTGATTTTAACATCAATATTATGAAAGATGATGAATATAGCTTAGAATTATTAGACAATATGATGGAAAAGGGTTTCTTCCCGGGTTTTATACATACAATTAGACCAAATGATAGTGGCGGAAGCGGTACATGCATTGACAACATGTATATAAAAGCTACATCTATAGACACTAAAACTTTTGAACTCTCGATTCCTTTTACTGATCATTATCCACTTTTCTTGAAACTGAATAAGCCACCAAAATTAAAACAAGAAAATATCACTATAATTACTATAAACTTTTAAGTATAGCCATTACAAAAAATTGGAATGTTATAGAGGCAATGCATGATCCCGATGAAGCTACCGCATTCTTGATAACTGAAATACAAGACTGTTTAGAAAAGTCTAAAGAAGCGCATAAAACAAAAAATAACAAGAGATATCCAAGGAAGGATTGGATATCTACAGCAATAATGATCTCGTGTGAAAAGAAAGAACAACTATATATTAAAATGCGCAATGAACCAAATAATAATCTAATAAAATTAGAATATAAGAATTACACAAAGAGGCTAAACAAAGTTATTAAAGAGGCAAAAATAAAACATGAAAGAAATTTAATTAAGAACAATATCAATAATACCAAGCAACTTTGGAAATACATAAACAAAAAAATGGGAACCAACTTGAAAAAGAATAACACAATAAATAAGATCATTTTAAGTAACAATTGCACAATAGAGGATCAGACGCAAATTGCCAATCATATGAATTCGTACTTTTGTAGAATTGGAAAAGATCTAACTAACACCATTGTAAAACCCCAGGGTAAGCATTTACAATTACCAGCAATGAACATGAATACAATTTACATTAAACCGACTAATAACGAGGAAATTCTTCAAATAATTGATAATATGAAAATAAAAAATGGTGGGGTAGATAACATTACTACCAAAACACTAAAAATACTATCATATCAAATTGTTAATGCACTAACACATATCTTTAATCTTTATATTGAAAAATCAACATGGCCTCAAGCGCTTAAAACAGCTGAGGTAGTTCCTATTTTTAAATCGGATAGTAAAATGGATACATCAAACTATAGACCAATATCTCTAATTTCTAACGTAGCAAAGATATTTGAAAAAATTGTGTATGTTCGTTTACAATCATTTTTGGACAATAATAATTTGTTAGCGCAGAATCAATTTGGATTTATAAAAAAGAAAGGTACCAAAGATGCTCTTAGTTACTTAATGAACATAATCTATAAGAAATTAGACAAAAGTAAACCAATAGCTATTGCATTTTTAGATCTAGCAAAAGCTTTTGATACTGTCAACCATGCTATTCTTTTAGACGAATTATATAATTATGGAATAAGAGGTAATGCGCATGCACTTATATCTAACTATCTTATTAACAGAAAACAAAAAGTAAGAATAGGAACAACTGAAAGCTGTTATGAAACGATAACTATAGGTGTGCCGCAAGGTACTATACTAGGGCCACTCTTATTCATAATTTACGTAAACGATTTACTAACAAACAGAACAGATAGTACCATCTCATATGCGGATGATACAGCTATTATTTCAACAGATGATAACTGGGAGAAAGTTGAAAATAAAATGAACAAGTACTTAGAAGATATAAATATCTGGCTAGCACTTAACAAACTATCACTAAATATAGAGAAAACTGTGTACATAACTTTTGGTAACTATTGTGATAGTGTTCCCGAAGATATGAACATACGCATACAGGGTACTAAATTGAGCAGGGTAGAATACTGTAAATATCTAGGTATAATTATTGATTAGAGGCTAAAGTGGGATAAACATATTGAATATATAATAAAAAAAACTAAATATATAATATATATACTGTACAAGTTATCAACATATATGCAATCTGACACACTTAAGATAATATATTATGCATTTTTTCATAGTGTCATTAGCTATGGAAATATTGCATGGGGTGGTGCATATAAAAACAACTTAAAATTACTACAAAACATCCAAAATAGGATTTTAAAAATTATAAACAAAAATATTTTCAATCGAGACAACCCCTTGAATCTAAAACAAATTTTTTGCTTACGAATGTGTAACGTATCATTATAATGAACTTAGGAATTTATACTTAACATCGACTAGCAAAACTAGAAATAAACTTATAATACCACCAAAGTGTTTGAAAACTGTTAGTGATAAAGATAACTATGTCAGAGCGATACAAGTATTTAATTGTCTTCCGAAATCTAACCCAAATCTTAAAGTTCTAGATATCGCAAAAAATTATAATAAGAAAAAGCTAAAAATTTGGATTGGTACTAATATATTCTAGAATTTAAACAAAAAAAAAAATTAAATAAATAAATAAATAAAAATTTAACCTTCCAGTATGGGTCAGATAATCAATGTGGACCAAATATATTATTTATAGTGGAATCTTTCATTCCATGCCTAGTTTATAAGTTACTTAAGTTTTTTTAGTTTTAAGTACACCGGACCTATGTACAGGTAGCTATGTCTACCTCTATAGGATGTTTGCTGCTTCAGACATGTAACTATGTCCTGAAGTAAGCAATAACATGTAATACAACATGTACTACTCTGGTTTAAATAAATAAATAAAAAAAAAATAAATAAATAAATAATAATAATAATAACAATAATAATAATACATACATACATACATACATACATACATTAAAGATACTATTTATTATAAAATTTCTTTAAAAACGTAATTTTTTACTTTATTATTAATTCGATTAGAACCTAAATAGAATTTTAATCCACTCCAAGAACGGACACGCGAAATTGCAACATATAAATGTCCATGACTAAAAACATCTTTTTGTAAATCAATTAATACATTTAAAATGTTTGGCCCTGAGCTTTATTGATAGTCATTGCAAATGCCAATTTTATTGGAAACTGTCTTCTTTTGAAAGTAAAAGGATACTCATTACCAGAATATAAAGTGTGAAGTCCGGAAATAAGTGGAAATAAATAAATTGGTTTTATGTATGTTTATTATATAAAGTACAATAATTTATTTACCAATACAATCTGCTGGCTTCTGGTAGATCGATGCGTTGTAATTTTACTTAATTCTTTTTCTATAATTGTTCTTTACGTTTAGAATTTACACTTGCTTTTATAAATTTACTATAAATAACTTATAAGATCTGCTTACTAGACGAGTAAGGCTTACGATTACAATTTCAACAATTTATAAGATCTTCTTGTTAGATGAGTAAGGCTTACGATTTCAACTTGACTCGAATGTCATCTGAGTTTGACGGAGCTCTCCAGGTTTCTTGTACGCTGTGACTGATTCGCGTGACACACATCACTTCTTTTATAATACAAAATAATTAGGTTAAAGATGAGCCCGGTGACGTATCGAATTCATCTTTTGACAACTTATGTATTACAAGTTTTCTGGGTCGTCGTACTTGCGAAATGCTGAGCATTGCAAAGTGTGGCCTTTCGACTGCCGCGGAGTTCGGTGGCTTGGATTCTAGCTCGACCGTATGTTAAAAACTGCATGCGTTGTCTTCCTGAGTGGGTGACTCTATACGTCACAAGGTCGCATAAGCAGAACGCTGCGTAGTATTAAGTTGCATTCTCGCTTTTACGTGTCAGGAAATATCTGATACTAATTATGCTTTTTCTTTAAAATGAGAATACGTCTCCGGACGTAACACCTCCCCCCTTAGACTGTTGAATCTCGTAGAGATTCAACAAATGTATCATTTTTTGTTACAGAATTTGATTTAATGATAAAAATAATAATACGATTTATAATAGTAATAGTAATATTAGTAATAATAATTATAATAATAATATTAATACTCGTCAGTCTTGGATCGACATGAATTTCTCATAAATTATAGTTTAAACAATTAATACTTTGATTTACAAAATCACGACCATTGGTTATTTTACATTCATGGTTATCAAATTTAAGTTTTCTAAATTGTTAATTACTTTGGTGCGCATTGTTTAAATTGACAGTTGTATTTAGCGTATATTATTCTTGCTGGAACATAAAAATTGCTGTATTTGTATTTTGAAGAGTTCATTGACTTGGAGTGTCGCGAGGCCGTACAGTTAAAAGTGCATAGTTGTCGAAATTCGCATATAAGACATTTGTATGTCAGAAAATTACTGGCGATAAATATGCATTGTTAATTTAATTTTAGAGATACGTCCCAAACGTAACACTTCCCCCCCTTAGAATGTTGAATATCGTAGAGACTCAACAAGTATAATAATAGTTAGCTATCAGTAATTTTCTGTTACAATAATTTCAAATTACAATTATAAGATGGAAAGTTAACTATAAATACAACAACGTCTTTCATAAAATGTTTTGAGAAATTTTTAAATAATTTCAATATGGTTCGTTTAAAATTGTGGTTCATTTCGTACAAGAATGTTTACAATTTCCCTGTGTTGAAATTTTTTTCTCTATGCTAGTTGATACGTGGGTGTCAATAAATTTGCAATCACATAATTTTGTGGATCAAGAAATAACTGATGAGAATATGAATATTAAATGTAATTTAGGGATACGTTACGGACGTAACACCTCCCCCCTTTGACTGTTGAATATCGTAGAGATTCAACAATTATAGGAATAGTTGAACCATCAGTAATTTATTGTTACAAAAGGTTCAATAATAATAACAATTCAAATAATAAAAACAATAATAAAAATTCATATCATTAAATCCATACTAAAAATTTATATACATAAACAATAACAAAAACAATAACAAAAACAATAATAAAAATTCAATAAATTTAAACAAAATTTCGTATCGTCTATAAATTTCTATAAAGTAAATCATTTATTTTTTTTCCTAACACTAGACTACACTTAACCTACGGTTATAATTTTATATAACAATTGGTTAATAAAACGTTACGTAATAAATATAGCATACGTTATGCATTAGAATTTGTATAGAGATATATCATATCATGTTTGAACATCGCATTTCGACAATTAAATTATTTTATTACGCTAATGTATAATAAATTTTGTTTTGCTGGTTTTACATAAATTAAAGTCATTGATTAACTGAGTTTAGAAATAATGTGTGTATTAAATAATTTTGTAGTAAATAAAATGTGTGAGGAGAAATATATAGGGAATGATCCAAGTGATCATTCACTGCCCTCCCTGCTGAGATATTTGGCAAATGATATATTATTTTTTCCTCTTTGTTTAAGTAGAATAACATTAAAGGGTTTTTGATATTATCATTATAAAAAAAAAATTTTTCAACCGTATACTGAGAAAAATTATAATTATTTCCAAAAGAAAAATTTAATTATATTGGTAAGGATTTTTGATAAAACAAGGAAGGTTAATAGGACGGAGTGATTTTTGTTAATTTGGCTTGTTATTGCTCTTATGCATCATTGCATTACCTTTCTTTGAAAATCTCAGCCGTAGTAGATAAGCTATGCCGGTTCTGGCTCAAACAAGTCCTGACCTGTTTGAGCCAGAACCGGCATAGGTTTTTTGGGTCCCCTCCCCTCCCCCCTTCCCCCCACCCCCTCCCCCGCTATTGCACGGGGTGTCATTAACTCAAAAACAGGTCCTGACCTGTTTGAGCCAGAACCGGCATACTGGTTCTGGCTCACCCGCACGCCAACGAGTTGAGCCAGAACCGGCCTACCGATTCTAGATCATGTCAGGTCTTGCCCGTTCTAGGCCAGCCGTAAAGTCAGACCTTGCCCTGGGGGAGCGAGCCGCCGGCAGCGAGCGGCCAGCGACAGCCTGCTGCAAACGGGCAGCGGTAGCAGCCGGCGGCGGTCGCGGGCAGCGGGCGGCCTGCTGCTTGTCAGCTTGCAGCACTGAATCGCGAACGAGCCGCACGGCCCAGAGCAGCACGAGCAGGTAGTTATCCAAAATTTTCATAATTACCCAAATTGGGCATGCATGCGACGAGCTGCTGGGCATATGACGAGGTTGAAGTGCTTTCCATCGGCGAGGGCTTCCTCGTTGTTCTCTGAAAAATTTCAAAAAATTAATATTTATTTTAATCTACGTGCACGCGTCGAACTGCCATGCGTGCACACGAAACCCTAATTCCATCCCGCGATAATAGAGAGCGAGAGAGAGAGAACGCGCGAGAGATTACTTATCTTTGTCACCCTCAGCGTCCAGCGGTGTTGTCCAACGGCGATTGCTTCCTCGTTGTGAACAATGTTCCACTGCAAAAATACAAAATGAAAAATTAAAAATGTATAATATACATGTGCACACGTATGGCTACCATACGCATACTTGTAACCCTAAGATAATACTTTATCTATAGAGAGCGATAGAAAAAGAGAGAGAGAGCGAGAGAGAACGCGCGAGAGGTTACTTATCTTTTTTCTGTAGTCGTCGTCCTCAGCGTGCAGTGATGTTGTTCAGTGGCAATGGTGTAGAACAGAGTTTGCCTACGAAAAATGATATTGAAGTTGCTCTGAAAAGAACAGATTTAAAACAAAAAAATATATATAAAAAATATATGTTCCACGTTATTATGAACGTTTGTTCCTGAACGTTTTAGCAATGTCCTCAGAAGGACGGATAAAAAAACAAAATCTCCGCTGATGTTTTTTCCATCCAGAGTGATGTCATCACCAGGCCCACACTGAAAAAAAAACGAGTATTAAACCCCCTCGTCCTCGAGAAGGAACCTAACCTCATGCTCTTTGCAGTCGGCGAGCGAGAGAATAAAAAAACATAATGTGCTCGCGCGCATGGCCCTGCGTCGTCTGTGAGAAGAAGAAACCTAACCCCGCATTCTTCGTCGTCGGCGAGCGAGACCCCAAGCGAGAGCACGATAATTACATACGAGGAACCCTAACCTTGTACTCGACGCTGTCGTCGAGCTAGAGCAAGAGAATGCACCTGAAAGAAAATCCTAACCTCTAGCTTATCACTATCGTCGAGCGAGAAAGAAACATGTTGTGCTCGCGCGAAACATGATATGCGAGGAGAAAAGTAACTCCACGCGCTCGTCGCCGAGCAAGAGGAAGATAATATGCTCACGTACGCAAAATCTCGCACGCTCGTTGGCGGTCAAGCGAGAGGAAGATAATCGCGTGCGCGAAGAACCTTTACCTAGTGCGTGAGACCACACATCGTCGACTAACGAGAAACATGAAAACCCTATAGTTATCGTAGTCGAGGAAGCATATGCGTGAGATAGAAAAAAAAGTTAAATTCGCGCGACTAACCTCATGCTCATCATCGTTGAGGAAATAAAAGCGAACACTCGCGAAACACTCGCGAAAACACTCACGGAATACTAAAAAAAAAAGATGCGAGGGAGAGAGAGAGAGAGAGAGAGAGAGAGAGAGAGAGAGAGAGAGAGAGAGAGAGAGAGAGAGAGAGAGAGAGGAGATGGCAACGTTCCTATGTTACATGTTCCTACGTTGAGCGATATTGCCGTGTCGGAGAGAGAGAGAGAGAGAGAGAGAGAGAGAGAGAGAGAGAGAGAGAGAGAGAGAGAGAGAGAGAGAGAGAGAGAGAGAGAGAGAGAGAGAGAGAGAGAGAGAGAGAGAGAGAGAGAGAGAGAGAGAGAGAGAGAGAGAGAGAGAGAGAGAGAGAGAGAGAGAGAGAGAGAGAGAGAGAGAGAGAGAGAGAGAGAGAGAGAGAGAGAGAGAGAGAGAGAGAGAGAGAGAGAGAGAGAGTCTCTACGCCACACACATACCGCTGACTTCCTGGTTGTCCTGCTGCTGTTGTCTTCGTCGTCATCCTTGATTGAGGGGTGAGATGTTGCTCACTCTGCAGGCGATCACGAAATGTTGTTTTCGCTCTCCAACGCGTACGCGCAGCACCATCCCGCAACAGGTCCCCGCGGTCCATGGGAGAGAGAGAGAGAGCTCTTGCTCGGACGATGGCTCTGCGTCGAATGATATTTCGCGCAACTATAGCGCGCAGCATCGCCAAGGCAATACTCCATGCGCGCTGGAGCTCCTGCTCGCGCGGCGACTGCGCGTGAAATGAATTTTTTGCCTTCACGCGCGCTCCCCCCTCCCCGCGGCACTCGAGAGCGGTTTTTGACACCGCGGTAGGGCATTAGGCGCATACGCAGGAGCTCCTGCTCGCGCGGCAGCCGCGTGTGAAATGACTTTTTCGCTCTTTCACATGCGCCCCCCTCCCCGCGGCATCTTCTTGCAGGCGCACTCTCCTTCGCGCGCGGCTAGAAGCGCTAGCGACCGCTGATTGGTGCGGAACAGCTCTGCGGGAGGTAATATAACTAGCGCGTTTCTCTCCGTTCGTTATCAGTTCGAGCAATGGACTCCACAAATAACGTTCTCGAGGACCTTCTCGGCGAGGACGACGACTCCCTTAGAGAATCAATTCTCGAAGGGATAAGAGCTTTGGAGGACGTTGGCGCCTTTGATATGGAGGAGGAGATACCGGAGCTGGCTTCTCCTCTAGCTTTCAACGCTTGGCTTATGGGCCTCGAGTTGGAAGAGGAGGAGGAGCAGCAGCGAGCATCATCTCCTTCTCTCGAAGGATTGAGAGTCGTTGCCGCTGCGGAGACCTCGTGCTCCTCAGCCTCCTTCTCCGGACCTCGTGATGCTATCGCCATCAGCATCTCCGTCGATCATGCTGTACGAGCCGCATGAACGGCGGTACTACGAGGAGCCTGCACAGCTCCGTGCAACACATCAACCGCTGCCACCACCGAAGGAGGACGAAGACGCCGACGATGAGATGGAAGTCTCATGCGATCTTCATTGTAGAGCTCGAAAGCGACGTCATCGTCGCGAAGACAGGTCGCCAACACCATCGACTCGTCGTCGTTGTCTCGCGATATAATCGTCCTTTTTCAAGGCCAATCTAATCGGTCTTTTTCAAGAACAAAACAAATCGGCATTTTTTAAGGCAAAAACAATCGGCCCTTTTTAGGGCCCTATATATTTTTTACATGGAACATTATATTTATTATTTTGTTTTAATAAGCTCTTTTCAGAGCTAAAATATTATTCATATTATTATCAGCTCTTTTTAGAGCTAATATATTTTTTTTTTTACATAATGAACAAATATTTATGTTTTTATAAGTTCTTTTCAGAGTTAAAATATTATTTTTGAAACCAATATATTCTATATTAAAAAAATGATTGATTTGTTATATCAATTTATTCGAGATTTGGTTGGTGGGAGTAATATGTTGCCAGGTCAGAAAACAAATTACGGCGCGCTTAGTGATGGCCTAGTTATTTTTATACTATTTATGTTTTAATACATGGCAACTCTACAGCTAATGATTTTTTTAATCTTTCACACAAGTTCATACAAGTAAAAAAAAAAAAAATATATAGCGTTCTAAAAAATTAACATTGAGAAAAACTATGCGAAAATCATTAGCTGTAGATTCGAAAATTTCTTAATCTATTAAATGACCTTGAAATGAAAAAAAAAAATTTTTTCATGCGTTCAATTGAACCTTAGGAAGCAAATTTCTTTTCTTCTCTCTCATAATTGTAAAGTATTTCATCTTCTTTACCCCCACCACGCAGTGAGTGTCGTCTAGGTCCGCGCTTTGGCTATAAAAGCAGCGCAGTTTGTCGATCAATTATCATTCGAAAAAATGAACTCGACAAGTAACAACCTCGAAGAAAAGGACGCTACGTGGGGTGAGGCCGACTTCGATTGGGAGATCGGCCTCGCGATGGATAGCGACGATGAATTCCGGCCGGAGTTGATGGAGCCGTTGGCTACATCGTCACCTATCAAGTCGCCGTTTGCTTCGCCGGAATTCACGCCTCAACGGTTGCCCTATCCGTCGCCGCTCTTCGTCGAACGCCTACCCGACTGTGCGCCGCTGGTGTTGCCGCCGCTGTTGCCGCCGTCATCGCTCTCGCCGGTGCCTTCGTGCTTCTCTCCGGAATTTATGGACAAGTACAAGCTCAGATCATCGTGCTTTTCTCCAGAACCCAAGGACAAGCATGATGGTGATGTTATCAAGCTAGGCTCGTCGCCTTTATGCGTCACCGTCTCCTCGGGGACGATGTCTCCGCGGAAGATGCCGGAGAAGCGACCACACGACGACAGTGATGATGGTGAGCAACGCCGACGAGTTCATCGACGTCTTACAATTTAATCAGTCCTTTTCAGGACTAACCAATCGGCCCTTTTCAGGGCCACAAATATTTTTTAACATGAACAAACATTCATTATATATTATTATGATTATTATTATTATATATAAAAAGAAGATGAACTCAAAATTTAATAAAAAATGTTTATTAACTCATATAATTCAAATATACATAAAATGAAAAGATTCGGATATTTCATTCACGTTTTTGATATACTGATGCTCAAGCATTCATCTTTTCATGACCAGCGCGTTTCGAAGTGCGCATACTGGAAAGTTAGAGGCAGTATGGTTGGTACATGAGACTGACTCGGTAGGTAGACTTTTCAATGAAGGACATCCCATCTCCTCGATATTGATAACTAATCTGAAAATTAAAAAAATAATATGAAAAAACTTTATTTATGAAAATAATTTTATAACAAAAAATAGCTTACTTGTCGGGGAAAAATCTCTTCAACCATTTACTCTTCTCCAATCCCTTTACGTAAATCTCCGCTCCGAAGAGTACACCACTTAGAGTGTTTTTTAGTTCATCATACGGGATGTTACGCGCTCTCCACATAATTCCGTGGAAATTTTGTTCAAGCCAGCGATTTTCGGACTTGTTTTTCTTCAACAATTTGTCCCATGCATAAGGCGGTTTAAATAGAAAAACCGACGGTGTAGGGTCTTCCTCGAGAGGGACGACGGCTACCTCCTTGAAGACGAATTCATTCAAGGTAACCTTGAATTCTTGCACGTCGATAATGTACTTCATCTTGCTGCTGTGACTGTTCTCGAACGAGAGCAAAGGAGCGAATGAGGTTTTCAACGTCTTGCTCTTTATTTTATAGTCGCCCTTCCTATTTTGTTTAACCAATCGCGTTATTTTTACCCCCACCATGACGTCGATACCCAATCAGAATCGATCTCCTTTGCGAATTTTTAGATAAAAGGAGGTGTGCGTGCCGCAGAAAGTCATTCGACTGCCTCGCGCTGTCAAGATGCCTCAGTACTTCAAAAATACTGCTCTTGTGCTATGTCAATCGTATCGGCTCGCTTTAAGTGGTGCGGCTGACCAAGATGATGTGAACAATTGGATTGCGCTTAGTCGTAAAGCTCTAGTGGAAGCTGAAAAATTGGCTCAGCGCAGGCCCGAGGTGACGGACTTAACAGTGGTTGATAGGCAAAAGTTGCAAGCTGCCATTGCGCTTATAAAAAGTGTTCTACGCTTGTTGAGTGAACAACGAGTGGTGGGTGCCGGACTACAAGCGAGTGAAAATGGCCCCTCGGTGAGCTGGGATGATGTCGACTCAGCTTTTGAAAATAGAATAAAGACGGGTGTCATTACAAACCGTAGACATCTTGATTTATTAAAGTTTATGAACGACGCTAAGCAAGAATTTATTGAAAAAGTGAGTGCAATTCTTAAAGAACCTTTAAAAGTGAACACAGTGTTAGCGGCCGAGTACGCGATAGTTAAAGATGGCGAAGAGACAATCGAAATAAAATATTTCAACACAAAAACAGCACCGATATATTCGACTACGAACTTGAACGAGTGGTTTGTGATGAACGTGCAAAATCCCATCGACACGGATATGGAGGAATTCCAAGAGCGTGAATCGGGCTGGACGCTTAAATCAATCTTAAATTTAGTTGTTAATATTTATAAATTTAATCCGGTGAGAGGAAGCTCATACATTGATTTGCCGCCATTCATCAAGAACAAAAAGGCGTGTATAAACGTTGAAAATCAAGACGATGAATGTTTTAAGTGGGCAATTCTATCGGCTCTACACCCAGCTAACAAAAATGCCAATCGAGTGATGAATTATATACCTCATCAGAACGATCTCAACTTTAAGGGAATCGATTTTCCCGTTGATCCCCGAAAAGTCGATAAGTTTGAGAAATAAAATGACATTTCTGTAAATGTGTATTACTTAAAGAAAAAGGGAGAAGCGTTTGATGTATTACCACGGCACTTAACAGCTGGCAAAAAAGAAAAACATGTTAACTTACTACTCATCAAAAATAATTATATTGACGAGGATGAGGATGAATCGGCTCTTGATGATGTTAACATAGAATTTAAATTCCACTATGCGTGGATAAAAAATTTATCAAGATTGTGTAGTAAACAGCTATGTTCTCGCGACCATAAAACTTTCATCTGTGACCGTTGCCTGCATTATTTCTGGACGGAAGAGAAATTGGCGAAGCACATAACTAACTGTGAAAAAATGAATAAGTGTAAAATTACTCTTCCATCTGTAAAAAACAATACTTTAGAGTTCACAAACTTTGGTTTTAAAAATCGTGTACCGTTCGTAATATACGCAGACTTTGAGTGTATATTGAAGCCTGTGATTGACGATGAACGAGCTTACCAACATCATGTGCCATTCAGTGTGGGCTATTTTGTTAAATGTAGTTACGATGACTCCCTCTCAGAATATAAGAGTTATAGACAAGAGGACGAACAAGCCGAATCTCCAGCCAAATGGTTTGTACAGAGCCTCCACTCACTGGCTGTAAAGTTGGATGAATCGTACAAACATCCAAAGCCCATGACTAATCTAACATCGCTCGAAAATATTATGTTTGACAAAGCACTTCTATGTCACATTTGTGAGAAGCCATTCACGAAGGATGACAAGCGAGTACGCGACCATTGCCATTTTACGGGAAAGTGAGTATTTTTTTCTTTCTCTCTCTCTCCCTCTCCCTCTCTCACAACTGAAATTTATAATTATTACAGATATCGTGGACCAGCACATAGTAAATGTAATCTTGGCTTCCAGGACTCGAGAACGATCCCCATAGTTTTTCACAACTTGAGCGGATACGATTCTCTTCTTTTTATAAGAGAAATAGCCACATGCTTCCCAGGACGAGTTTCGCTACTTCCACAAACAAAAGAGAAATACATATCTTTTACAAAGTTTGTGGAAGGCACAGACATAAATTTGAGATTTATCGACTCTTTCAAATTTATGGCCTCGTCTTTGGATAAATTATCATCGTATTTGGAGAATCTCGATACTTTAGAGTGTATGTTCAAGCAAGATGGATTCTCTAATGAACAGATTGCACTTTTAAAAAGAAAAGGAGTATTCCCTTACGACTATGTCTCATCGTTTGACAAGCTGAAAGAGCCGAATCTCCCTTCAAAGGATGCTTTCTTCAGCAGTTTATACAACGCTCACATAGATGACGAGGATTATGAGCATGCCCAAAACGTTTGGGAGAGTTTTAACGTTCAAGACCTTGGGCAATATTCTGACTTATATCTCAAGACAGACGTTATACTGAGGCTTATGAGTTGGATCCTGCTCATTATTACACGACGCCTGGATTGACTTGGGATGCCATGCTTAAATATACCCAGGTATTTTTTTCGATGTTATTTATTTTTTAATTATTGAAATTCACGTTTATAACATTTATAACATTCGCGATTAATTTCTTTACAGATAAAACTCGAACTTCTCACCGATGTTGATATGTTGCTGTTTATCGAGCGCGGCATACGGGGAGGGATTAGTCAATGTTGCAATCGCTACGCAAAAGCGAACAACCCATACATGAAGGATGGTTACAACACTAACGAAGACGAAAAATATTTGATGTACTTCGACGTTAACAATTTGTATGGATGGGCAATGACTGAACCCTTACGCTACAGCGGCTTCAAGTGGGTGGACAACGTAGAAAATCTTAACTTCATGGACATCCCCGACGATTGCGATTTTGGATACTTTCTGGAAGTGGACTTGAAGTATCCCGAGTCACTGCATGATGTTCACAAGGATCTACCATTCTGTTCTGAGCACATGGCACCACCAGGTTCCAAGCAAAAGAAATTGATGACTACGCTTTACGACAAACATCGTCACGTGCTACACTATCGAGCACTGAAACAAGCGTTGAAACATGGCTTAGTTTTAGTCAAAGTACATCGAGCCATTCGATTCAATCAGAGTCCTTGGCTCAAAAAGTACATCGACTTAAACAGTGCAAAACGGAAGGAAGCCAAGAATGAGTTTGAAAAAATGCTTTTTAAACTTTTCAACAACGCTGTTTATGGAAAAACAATGGAGAACGAGAGAAAACGTGTTGACGTGAAGCTAGTTAGCAAATGGAAAGGACGCTATGGAGCCGAAGCCCTCATCGCCAAACCGAATTTTCACAGCAGTGATATTTTTGATGAGGAGCTCGTTGCTGTACAACTGCTGCGAACGGAGATTTGCATAAGAAAGCCAATTTACATCGGCTTGAGCGTATTGGATTTGTCGAAAACACTCGTGTATAGATTCCATTACGACTATATGCGAGATCGTGTAGGAGACAGCGGCAAATTGTTGTACACCGACACGGATAGTCTGATCTACGAGGTTACGGGTGTCAACATGTATAACGTGATGCGACAAGACATCAATGAGTTTGACACATCAGACTATCCGCAGACCAATCCATTCAACATGCCACAAGCCAACAAGAAGATCGTTGTTTTAATGAAGGACGAGTGTAATGGTGAAATCATGGTGGAATTTGTCGGGCTGCGGAGTAAGATGTACAGCGTGAAAGTACAGAACCAAAAACCCATAAAGAAGGCCAAAGGAGTAAAGAGTTCTGTAGTCAAAGCCACCATCTGCTTTGATGATTACATCAAGTGCCTTCGAGAACATGTCATCATTACTCGTGAGCAGCGAAACATCAGGTCTCGACATCACAACATCCACACTGAGAAAGAGAGAAAAATTGCTCTCAGTGCGCACGATGACAAACGCTGCCTACAGCCCGGAACGACGGATACACTGCCTTGGGGTCACTACAGAGCAGGAGTAGTGGTGGTGGGGGAAGAGCAGGCCAATCAAAACGAAGAAGTTGCTGGAGAAGGGGAACGCGAGCCGCCGAACGCCGCAGAAGGGCTCCTATATAATGAGGCGATGCTGGAGCAGGAGTTCATTCGAACAGTCGACTCTTTAAGTCACCCTCTTCAACAGCAGCAGTACCAGCAGATCTCAGCCTCGCCTCCTGCAGTCTGGCAGCAGATATCTACAGACCCGCAGCCACTTCCTGCTGTCTTACAGCCGCCTCTCGCTGTCTCACAGCCGCTTCCTGCAGCATCACTCCTCGGCTTAAAAAGACTTTGTGAGTCAACTACTGGAAGTAATAAGAAACGGAGAGAAATCTAAGGTTTGTATTTTCTTAAAGTAATTTTTTCGTTTTATTTTTTCTTCTATTCAAAAAACTAATCATTTACAAAACTTTCTGTTTACAGATGGATTTTTCAAAATTAAACGCTATTGCGCGTGGAGGATTCCTTCCCACAAACATATTGGTCGATCTGACCAAGGGCCAGCGCTACATGGTCACAAGTTTGAAGGCTGTGAAGACTAAATATGGAGATAAAGTCGTGGCTGAACTGGAGAGTGAGTTCGACGTATTTATGCCGAAGAAAGTATCAGAGGCTCGTCATCAAGATGAGAAATTCTTTATCAATCTCCAAGACGCTGCCAACAAATATGAACTTTTTAGTACTGCGAAAATAAATATATTGTTATTGTAAAATGTTTAAGTGATACGAATATATATAGTTAATGTAAAATCTTTAAGTATTGCGGAAATATAGTTAAGTATTGCGAAATATATTGCGAAAAAATATATAGCACAAATGTACATAATTTTTTTTAATTTAATAATAAACAAACTCTTTGTTTAACTTAAAAAATTGTTTTTATTCAACATTCCATATTCTTACATATCTTTTTTCTCTATCCAACTATTATATGTATTATCAAAGCCAAGCCATTTTACAAAAATTTTGCTTCCTTTATTCTTAATTACTTTTTCTACAAGATAAATATCTGGATACTTGGCTTTTAGCAATTCTTGCTCGTAGAAACCGCCTGAGATGGGCTGATCTTGCTAATCCTTCAGATGGTAAGTCATGGGATTTGTAGCTGCTGTACGTACAATTGTAAATATCTCTGTAGACCAATTTGGAGTATATCCTTTGTCAAATACTGCTTTAGCCTTGCTCACTCGTACTTTGTCACCAATTTTAAATTTTGGCTTAATCTTCTTAGTTGTTTTACGAGTAAATTTTCGCAGTATATCTGTTTCGTTACTGGATATTACATCTTTAGGTTTTACACCGATAGTACGATGTTAACGATTATTGTATATGATAAGTAAATCAGGTAAAATATCTAGCCACTTGTAGTTGCCTCTCAAACTGAATTTTTTCCACATTGCACTTTTTAGCGTGCGATTGAAGCGTTCACATATCGATGCTTTTAGATTACTAAAGGTTGAGTATAACTTTATTTTATGCGTGTTCATAAGTTTTTGAAAATCTGTGTTATAAAATTCTTTGCCTCGATCAGTATGAAGATTCTTCGGTACTCTGCCTTTAACAAGCACAGATTTCATAGCTTCTGATACATCTTTGCCTGTTTTTCTCTTTACAGGAACAGCCCATGCATATTTGGAGAAAATGTCGATTATAGTGAGCAGATATCTATAGCCCTCATTGTCGCGAGCGTAAGGAATCATTTCGACGAGATCTGCTTGTCAAGTTTCGTCCAAACCACGCACGTCAAAGTTTCGACGTGTATAATTGTGTCTTGCAGGTTTGTGCAGTTCTTCAACTAGTCTTTCGTGTTCCATGTTTGTGGAATTGAATATTTGTGCCATAGCCTCTTTTATAACCAAAATGTCAGCTTTTATTTGAGATATCTGTGCATCAACTTCGTTTCTATGATTGACAACTATTACATCGAAATCATCCAAACTAGCTCCAAGTTTTGTAGTTATGTCAGTTATTCCTCGAATTTCTATTTGAATAATGTTTCGTAGAGTTTCTAAATTTACAACATCGCTCGGTTGTTGGGGATCGGCAACATTACATAATTTTTTATTTTCTATGTCATAGTGGCCGTCAGGCATGGCTTTAAAGCCAACGCCTGGTGGCCCTCGGCTACCTTCGGTTTTTCCGAGGTTACGTCCGAACACGTCGACGCTCATTTTAATAATGATTCATATATTCGTGTGCGCATAATATATATAGCCCGCTTCTCGCAATTCTTCGATTATAGAGTGTATCTCGTTTACGTGACTTGGATTTCCGGCAGATCTTTCTGCTACTAGTAAGTGAAGCCGGTTAACGAGCTCGTTTGGATCGTCCCAGAACACATAGTCTAAAGCACTATGTTCTTTTGCAATTTTATAACGAGGTAATGAGCCACCTTTAATCGGTTCATTTGTTTTCGAGGTAATATTGAACATTGGAGCAATAATATTATTAAATTTATTACTATTATGAAAACGAATCTTTTCGTTCTTGTCATATCGCCTTTTATGAGCAGACGATAGTACTAAAATTTTTCGATAATTTTTTAAATCATCTGAACTTATATTATTTTTACTTGGTTGTTTTGCTATCAGTAACTCGAGTAATCCTCTAGTTCTCGGGTATGCTACTCCATGAATTTTAATTTTGTTATTGTGAAAACTAATCGGTAAATTCCCAATAAAAAATTTACCGTTTTCATTTCGTACTCCATAAATTTTGTCAAGATACTGAGGTTGATTGAGCTTCAGGGCCTTGACGTACAAATCAGAGTCATCTTCGATATCGCTACCTGCTGTTTCGAAAGATGTCTCGTGGGTATCTGTAGAGTATCATTGAACTCACTGTCAGAACTTTCATTCTGTTTGACGCTACTCTTTTTGAAGCGGATCAACTATTGGTTTAAAAGTTTCACTTAAAATCTTTTCGACATTGTCTTTCCCAAATTTTAATATTATATATTTGCGTTTAATCGCATCTCGTGCCTTAACGAGTTGACGAAGCACGTTTTTTTCTCGTTGAAAGTCAGACATGTTGTCGTTTCAACGTTCAGTCAGAAACTGCTGATTGTTACCTATGTGTATGCTATATTTATAGCAAAATTGTCAAAGCCCTTGCGAAATCTGCCATCATTTATTCCTCTATCTTTATCGATGACTAGAAAACCATACTTATCATCTCTCCAACACTTGGAGCATAATTCTTTAAAATGTATATAGGTCATATCGGTATTTACGTGATCGTCATAGATATGCTTTAGATTTACTTCATCTTGTCTAAAAATAGCAAGTAAGTTTACATTATCTCTGACAAGATGTTTTGGAACGTGAGCATAAGTTTGGCATAAATAAAAACAATCAACCTTTTTATGTCTACCCATGCAGAAAAAGGCTCTAACATTATCCTGTTTTTCGCAAGCAATATCGTCGAACATCATGATAGAGTTCGGAAGCGCGTGGTCAGGATCGACAACTGCATCGTGCTCGCTGAATGGAAAATATTATACACCTTCTATAGGTTCTAAGATTTCATTTAAAAATTTATATTTTGGTTGATTGAGAGACTTTGAGTATACGTATACGTTTTCAAATCTAACGCCATTAGGATGCGTTATGAGAGCAAGTAAACTATTTGTTTTTCCGCAGTTTGACGGGCCGCAGAAGACGGCTCGTATACTATCAGGAAGTAGATCGCCGTGCCGTTTTGCTCTTTTATCATGTTCTACAAGTGCATCAAAATTTTCTATTGGTAGCTTGACCGACTGCTCTTTGAAGTTCATGATCTTTACTCTATGAAAACCAAATCACGACTGATTGCTATGAGTATAAATAGCGGTCTTATATAGCTTTCACCATCAGTTGCCCGTTGACTTTCGAAGAGTGATGATCATTCACAAACTCGGACGCGGCTTAGTTAATAAAATTATCAATAAACTTCCATTTGAGCTTCATATACCTGGTTATCAGTACTGTGGTCCAGGCACTAAGTTGGCAAAACGTTTAGCTCGAGGAGATCTTGGAATTAATCCTCTTGACGCTGCTTGCAAGGAGCACGATATAGCTTATTCTAAAAATCGTGAAAACGTTCAAGCGAGAAACGCCGCAGATAAAATTTTAGCTGAAAAAGCTTGGAATCGCGTTAAATCAAAAGACGCTAATTTTGGCGAAAAAGCGGCTGCATACGCTATAACTAATACTATGAAATTAAAATCTAGACTCGGTATGGGTTTGAAGAAGAAAATTAAAAAGCGAAAGAACGCTAAACAATTAGGAATGGGTTTAAAGAAGAGAAGCCAAGCTTCCTTGAAGAAAATTATTAAAGCTGGTGCCTTTAAATCAAAGCCAAGTAACTGCGCTCTAACAGTCATACGATCAGCTTTGAAAAATGCACGGAGCGCTGTTAAAGAAGCTGGAGGTAAAAAGAATATTAAAATTCCACGCATTTTGCCAGTGCCCGCGAAAACAGGTGGGGTATTGCCATTTCTCATACCTCTATTTGCAGGCTTGAGTGCAACTGGCGCTCTAGCTGGTGGTGCTGCTGGAATAGTAAAAGCCGTAAACGACGCAAAAGCCGCTAAGGAGCAGTTGGAAGAAAATAAAAGACATAACAAAACTATGGAAAGTGTAGCGTTCGGTAATGGCTTATATCTTAAACCACACAAAGTAGGGTTAGGTCTTCATTTAAAAAAAAAAAAAAAAAAAAAGTTCATGAAATTACCTCAGCGAGCACTTACCGACGCCGACATGTTAAAATATGCAAAACTTTTAAAAATACCTAATTTTCGAGGAGTATTTATGAGAAATGCATTGCCGGCTTCTGGCCCACACTATTACGAATCGGCTATAGTTAATATAGATGATGCTAGCGGCCCTGGGACAAACTGGGTTGCATATAGAAAAGGAGGCAAAAATGTTATATATTTCGATAGTTTTGGCGATCTCCGACCACCTTTAGATTTAATATTATACCTCGGAGTAGACGAAGTTAAATATAATCATGAAAGATATCAAGATTTTGACACATACAATTGCGGATATCTATGTCTAAAATTCTTGTGCGGGGCTATATAAGGAGAGGCGGGGGAAACATTGCATCATTCTGATTTAAGCTGTCATGGAAGGTTCATTACCTCTGACACTTTCAGGTACATCTTCTACACTAGAAGCACAGTATTTTCCACCAATCGAGTTATCGCCAAATAAAAATTACGTTTTAGGGCTTGTTGAACTTTTAACATTTAACTCAATCCCCAATATAGACAGTAACAATAATAAGTTTTACGTAGGTGGAAACGTTGTCCTTCTTCCAGTTGGAAGTTACGAAATTGAGGATATTGACAAATTCCTTCGTAAAAAATTAGCGCACAATGACATTACTTTCAATTTAAAGCCTAATAATAATACTCTTCGCTGTACAATCAAGTGCAGTCAGCCTATAGATTTTCGACCTGAAAATTCATTCGATCGTCTACTGGGCTTCACCAGACGTGTTCTCGAACCGAACGTTTTCCATAATTCTGACTTACCCGTTACAATTCTCACAATCAACGCTTTGAGAGTCGAGTGTAATATCACTTCTGGAGCATATATAAACTATAAAAAAGTACACACGATACACGAGTACAATTTGCTATGCTCTACGATATGTACGCTAATTTTCAAAATTCTTACTACGGCAAAGATCCAGAACCGATGTTGAAAAAGTCGCAATATCTCACTTACGTGCCCCTAATAGTGATAGACTGCTCAAAACAAAACGAATCCTTAAAGAGCGCCCCTATAGACATTCGTCTGGAATTTAAAGCAAAGGAAAATTTTCCGGCTGGAACTTCAGCCCACTGCTTGATCTTGCACGATCGCATAGTTCAATACAACCCTGTAAGCGGCGACGTGCAGAAACTTTAAGGAGTATATAAACTGAGCGAGCCTCCAGCTCCTTGTCATTCGTCATTTGGAATTCAAAGTGAAATTTTGTACAGCCATGGACTACGCAGCGGATATGCAGGGCTTTAAAAGGCCTGGAAATGATTTTGTTTTAAAAGAGTTGGCTTTCGTGTCTCTCAACGACGGCGATGAGCCAGTAGTGCACCTTTTCAAGCCACCATTTCCTTAGCGAAGACTAACAGAAAAGTATAAAAGTGAAAATTTATGGTTAGAACTTTGCTACCATGGACTGTCATCGGATGGTGGTGATTACGATTATACTGAAATCGGAAAAATTCTTCAAGATGCATTGAAAGATGCTAACAAAATTTTTGTCATTGGTGAGATAAAACAGTTGTGGTTAGAGCGTTTCAACTTTAAAGTTACTGATATCACTGAAATGGGCTATCAATCGTTCGATTATCCAAGATCAGTGACTATATGTACTAACCATAATGGAGCGTACAAAACTACATGTGTTCGTTACAACGTAAAGCGCATGAAACAGTTTTACCTCAACGATTCCAACATGGAGTGGGAAGACATCATGGAGTGGGAAGATATTGATGAATAAAACATTTTAAGGGTTATGGAGGGGTTGATAGACAGGTAGAACCTCACAGGATAGGAGCGAGGTGGGGCTCCTATCCCCCTTAAAAAATGTTTATAGTTGACCACTAGGTGGCTCTCGCAAGCAGTCATTGATTGTATATAAGCGTGTTGCGATCGTTAGAAGCTTTCATTCCATAACAATGGGTCAAAGCAGCTCGACCGTTGCTCCTGAGCAACAACTGATACAAAACGATACAAAAAAGTCGCAGTGGAAAAAATTTTCGGAAAAAATTTCCACAAACGCGTATTCTTTGCCCGAGCAAAAGGGTTATAAAATGTTCTAAATATTTACTAGTAGATAAGAACCGCTGCCCGTTTGCAGCAGGCTGTCGCTGGCTGCTCGCTGCCGGCGGCTCGCTCCCCCAGGGCAAGGTCTGACTTTACGGCTGGCCTAGAACGGGCAAGACCTGACATGATCTAGAATCGGTAGGCCGGTTCTGGCTCAACTCGTTGGCATGCGGGTGAGCCAGAACCAGTATGCCGGTTCTAGATCAAGCAGGTCTGGGTTATTGGCTCCCGTGCGGGTGACCCAAAAACCTATGCCGGTTCTGGCTCAAACAGGTCAGGACCTGTTTTTGGGTTAATGACACCCTGTGCAATAGCGAGAGAGGGGGAGGGGGGAAGAGAGGAGGGGTGGGGACCCAAAAAACCTATGCCGGTTCTGGCTCAAACAGGTCAGGACTTGTTTGAGCCAGAACCGGCATAGCTTATCTACTAGCCGTTTTAAAATTTCATTTTAAAACTCAAGATTTTTTTTCTGGCATGAGTAGCATTCACATTTGCATTAGAGAGTATGCAGTGTGTTATAGAGTAGAAAATTGCTTTATTCAATACAGTGCCGAATAGTGTATCTTCTAGGATGATCATGTTAGTATATGATGAAACTGATCACTTCCAATACATTATGTTCGATTTAATCTTAGCAATGTGAGTACAGCTACCTAAATTCTTTATTTCTTTTGTTCTTGAATTATTTATAAAATTTCTTTTATGAATGCGAACAATTTTTGTAGGTAAATACAATCTGATTTTGCATAAAATTTCAGTCAAATTTTTTTTATCTATGTTTGTTAGGGTTGCAAGGTTTATGAATGGTTTTGTTTCGTTTTCTTTTGGATTAGTTCTATATTTTCTTATTCAAAGATAGATAGAATAATAAGTTATTAAATTAACCCCTGAAATGTTTTCTACCTTGTGACTAAATAATTAATTAAATATTTCTATTATTTAACAACACATAATTTTTACAAAAAAAAAAACTTTTGCTTGTTTCATTAGCAAAAAAAAACTGAGTTATTTTTATTAAAATGTAATCGCAATATTTTTGTTTGTTGTTGTTAAAAAAGAAAAGAACAATATATATATTTTTTTTTTAATTGTCAACGATGTTATTGTTAGTCGTAGCATTCCTTTTAAAATCTTTCATGTATGAATCTTTTTGCTGTCTTCGTAAAAATTTCTTAGAATTTCATTATTCAAATTTATATTATTCCGATCGTATTTTTATAAAATTATTAACTTTCTTAGGAAATATAGTTGCTTTTCACAAAATTCTGATAAGTTGATACGAACAATTGTAGACAAACGAATAAATGGTTATAATTTTAAATTGTATATTTGGTAAAATCTGGATCACCTTAGGGTTATATTCTAGTTGACCAAGAAATAGGATGGTTTTGCTTCAAATGGAAAAGTTCAGCTGCAATTATAATTCTCTATTGCTGTATTAAATTTGGAAAAATAAGAAGAGATTATGATAGATGTTAATATTGAGTATGTTGTCCATATCCTAAAACAAAAATGTTATGTTATTATTTGTTATAATATTGTCTTTGCAAATTCTTTAAAATGTTTTTGATTATTAGATGTCCATTTTAGTTTTTTAACGTTTTTATTAAATGTTATTTTGGTTAAAACTAATTGCAATTGGTGTACTTTATTAGGATTTGTATTTAGATTGATTATTACGTTATGATTTTGATTACCTAAAGTTTCTTGTAGTTGATTTTTATTCTCAAGCTGTTCTTGGTGTTCTTGATCATCAAATATTTTTAGATGATTTTTATTCTCTAAATGTTTTTTAAGTTTTTGATTATCAAACATATCTTTTGGTTGATTTTCATTTTCGAAAACTACTTTACTATTATTTAATAAGTTCTTTAGATTTTTTGTATCATTTAAAAAAGACTCTTCTGAATGTATTGATGCTATATTTTCTTTTAACGAATTTTCAAGCGAGTTTTGTTGGAATTTACTTTCCATTTGATCATCTTCGGATTCAAATGGTCCAGCTAAAGCAAAAGTTATGTCTAAAATGACTTTAAGATCATCATAAAAAGTTACTGTTTCCAACGAATTATTATCTTCTTTATTATTTTCATTCGAAATTTCATTTTTTTGGTTATTTATATCAGATTCATTAAAATCAATTATATTAATTTCATCACAATCCTCATGAATTTTTATATTAGATTCGTTGAAATTCATTTCTTCATTAGTCTCATAATTTTTTACAGGAGATTCAATAGAATCAATTAAATTTGTTTCCATAATTTCTTCAATTTCATGATTATTTTTGAAAATTTCGTTAAAGTCTATAAAATTAATTTCATTAGTATTTCCATGATTTTTTATAATCATATCATTATCTTTTGGTTCATCAGTGATTTCATGTATTTTTATAAAAGGTACGATAATTGAATTGATTTCTTTATCATCATTAATTATTGTAGATTCCTCTGATATTAGTTTCCTGTTTATTTTCATTTACTTTATTTTCTGTGATTAGTTCATTACTATTATACCTTTCAATATTCGTTGCATTAACTTTATATTAACTTTATTTTTCTGAATTTTTGATTCGTTAATTGTTTCTTTTGTAACATTATGTTATGATTCATCAGTATTAATACTTGGATATTGTTTGATTTCCTCACATTCTTCAGTAGTATGATCTGGATTTTTACAAAGATCACAATGATTTCCCATTGCAGTATATTGCATTATAAGATTTTTAAGTTTTCTGCAGTTGCCGACGTCATGCCCGATTCTTTTGCAATATTCACATTGAATTCTTTTTCTATTTACTGTACTGGGTTGTTGATTATTAAAAACATATTTCTTGGTTTGTAATTTTGTTGTTTGATGTTATTGAATCTGTTTGTATTCCTTGAATTGCTTTGTGTGTGGTACGTGTATTTGTTTTCTAAACTTCTATAATTTGGGCTAATATTCGTGTAATTGGTATTCATTTTTAAACTTGTATTTCGATCTGGGCAATATGCTGCAGTATGTGTGATTGCCTTGCAAATTTGACAAGTTATTCTATTTCTTAAAATCGCACGCTTACAATCTGATGCATCGTGGTCTTCTTCCTTACATAACGCGCACCACATTATTTTTTCGTTTACAGGGCAGTATATCATCCAATGCCCGAGTTTATTGCATTTCATGCATACTGCTGACAAGCAGTCTTTAGTTGCGTGACCCGTGCTTCCGCAATAATCACAATCAAGTTCATATTTCTTTACAACCGGGCATTGAGTAGCTGTATGTCCTATGATTTGACAGTATTGACAATAAACTTCATGTGTTTGGTTAAATGTACACTTATCTACAGAATGTCCTGTATGATTACAGCGGTTACAGAAAAGTTCTATTTTATTTTTAGCATTCTTGCAAAAATATGATATATGATCTTTACTTTTACAAAAAATACAAACTGCATTAGAGCAAAACAATGCTTCGTGATATTGATCTCGGCAAATTTAACAATGAAATACTTTAGTATAATAATGGTTTTGTTGTTCAAAATTATAAAATATATTAGCTTGATTATTCATCATCGCTTTTTCATTTTATTAAATGTTCGTAATTATTATTGTAGTTTATTTTTGAATTTATCTTTTATTTTGTTTATTATTGTCTTTCTTTCATTTTCTCGTTTGAGTGTTGTTCATTTTCTTATTTTATTATATTCCCTTTTGCAAAGTAATATTTTATTGTAATTCTGTTTTTGTATGATTCTTTATTATAATATTCTTACTTTTATTGTAATACTTTTCGTTTGTTTAGTTATTTTTTTATTATTATTTTGATTTCCTTATTTTGATTAAAAATGACTCGATTATTTTATACACTGATTATATCTCTCATATGTTTTCTATTTTGTATCGTGTAAATTCTCTATTATTTATTTCCTTTCATTTATTTCTCTTCATTCGTTTCTTATGTTTTATTCTTTATTCTTTTTATTTATGTATCAGTATGGTTAGTAATCTAGCCTTAAAACTCTTAGTTTCTTTTCGAAAGCGTTCGCTTATTATTATCGTTTACTAGTTTTTTTTAATTTTGGATCGCTTTGGGTCTTTTGTCTGGTTATAATCCCTTTGTTTCCCTTATTTTCAGTACCTTCCTTAGTTGACATGACATATTACTCTTTTGTTTATAATATCTATAATGTTTCTTTTTAAATATGGTTTTATTATTAGTTCTACTATTTTTTGTGTATACTTATATTTTTGTAATTGTTTTATATAATTTTATAATTTGTTTATTTGCTGCTTTTGTATCTCCATCTCTTCTATTTTCCGTTCACTTTATTTTTCTTAGTGCTTTTATATCTTATTATTTAAAATACACTATTTATATATACACGGATTATTTAATTAATAATTTTTATTTTAAATTATTATTCATTTTCCTTTCTTACGTTTAACCCTTTATTCTATTCTTTCTTTTTCCCGTATATATTTCCAACTTATTTGGCAATTATACTTAATCTTTTTCCTATAATCTTTGTTTGTTCTTTTAATATTTTTGTTTATATATTGTAATGTTTCTCTTTTGTTTTATTATTTTTCCTTTTAAATATTTTATTATTGATTTTTTTTTCTCACTTGTCTTATTTTCTTTGACTGCTATTTTTTCCGTATAATATCTTTTGATTTCGATATGTACTTTTATTTTGATACCTGCTATTTCACTTATAGTTTGTTATGAAATTTGTTGTTAATAACTCGACGAGCCGTACACGTTTATCTTCAGAAGTTTAAACGATTATGCTACAATAATCCTCTCAACTTCATACTGTAAAACGAAAAGCTCGGAAGCAGTTAGTAGTGATATTTTTTTAGTAATTTTCAAATACTATTCGTTTCCTCTCGTTCCAGTCTTATTTTTCGTATAAATCTAGTGAACTTACGTTCGATTTGTACCGGAACCAATGTGACGTTCCGAGAAATAATTATTTTTATTCTTTTATTTTAAACAGTCTAGTGAACTAATGTTCGATTCGTACCGGAACCAATGTGAAGTCCGGAAATAAGTGGAAATAAATAGTAATTGGTTTTATGTATGTTTATTATATAAAGTACAATAATTTATTTACCAATATAATCTGCTGGCTTCTGGTAGATCGATGCGTTGTAATTTTACTTACAATTCTATTTCTATAATTGTTCTTTACATTTAGAATTTATACTTGCTTTTATAATTTTACTATAAATAACTTATAAGATCTGCATACTAGACGAGTAAGGCTTACGATTACAATTTCAATAATTTATAAGATCTGCTAGTTAGATGAGTAAGGCTTACGATTTCAACTTGACTCGAATGTCGTCTGAGTTTGACGGAGCTCTCCAGGTTTCTTGTACACTGTGACTGATTTGCGTGACACACATCACTTCTTTTATAATACACAATAATTAGGTTAAAGATGAGCCCGGTGACGTATCGAATTCATCTTTTGACAACTTATGTATTACAAGTTTTCTGGGTCGTCGTACTTGCGAAATGCTGAGCATTGCAAAGTGTGGCCTTTCGACTGCCGCGGAGTTCGGTGGCTTGGATTCTAGCTCGACCGTATGTTAAAAACTGCATGCGTTGTCTTCCTGAGTGGGAGACTCTATACGTCACAAGGTCGCATAAGCAAAACGCTGCATAGTATTAAGTTGCATTCTCGCTTTTATGTGTCAGGAAATATCTGATACTAATTATGCTTTTTCTTTAAAATGAGAATACGTCTCCGGACGTAACAAAAGTAATGCGATTTAAAAAAACAACTTGACCCTCTTTATGCCCCGCTAAAATTTTACATTTCAATAAATTATTATTTAAATACAAAATTCTTCCACACATTCCACAAAATACTAATTTTGATAGATAAATTTATAACTTCACTTCGAATGCTTCGTGGTAATATAGGTAATAATTGTCTAAAATCTCCACCTAAAATGACAATTTTACCACCAAACAATAAATCATTACTCATAATATCTTTTGAAGTCCTGTCCATGATTTCTAATGCATATTGCGGAGCCATTGGGGCCTCATCCCAAATAAACACATCTGTTTGCCTCAAAAATTGCCCTTCTTTTGATTGCACAACGATATTAGATGAAGAATCTGATAATAAAGGTTCAGGCAAACCTAGTACTTTGTGAACCGTCATTCCTTTAGGTAGTAACGTTGCAGCGATTCCAGTAAAAGCCGTACAACAAACATTTTTGCTTTGACTTTTTAGTAAATTATATAATGTTGTATATACAAACGTTTTCCCAGATCCACCAGGGCCATCGATATAAAAACACCGAGAGCTGTTATAATCAATAACATTTGATACTCTTAAAATCTTATCAACAATATCTTTTTGATCCCTGTTTAACATGGAATACTGTCTATTTCCCATATCTGCCAAGTTACCACGCAATTCATTACTATTCTCAATATGGTTATTCATTACTAATTGAGGCATCGATGGAAAGTTCGCAATATCATTGCCTTCAGCTATCAACATTTCACAAATATTAGAATAAGCTAAATTGTAAGCTCTGGTATGATCTCCAAATAATCTTAGGAAGTCTTCTGATAAAACATCTTCAAAAATTTTCCCAAAGTTCGTCCGGATACACAGGTTGACAATGAATCAAAATACGTTCAAATAACAGACGTATACTACCTGGCATCATCCAACTTACAGCTACCTGAATAGCTCGACTCCATTCTTCATCATCATCTATAAGACCTAACGCTAAGCAAGCTTCCAAAAACGTCATATACTGAACACCGTTTGCATTTTTTAATTCATCAAAACTTTTTGCGCTTCTACAATTTAATACAAGTAATCTTAATCGAAATAACTCTACCTGACTTGGGCTGACGGAATACATACGTCCGATACAATTATAACGTGATTTCCGTTTTGACCATCTAAAAACTTTCTGACCATTATCATTATGTCCTCTAAAAACATAGTGAGCTGGAATTTCAGCATAAGTGTATTGTCTAGCTGAAAAATCTTGTTTATTCATATCAAAATAAGCTAATAATGTAGTGGTTCGATTTAATGCAGCCTCCACAGCAACATCATCATCAATATAATCAATTATAATTGACTATTGTTGAGGTAAATGAACTGCTAAGCGTATGATACTATGACTTTTACACTGTAATGGTTTAATTAAAATACGATAACATGCTTCAACTGGGCTAACATATCGTGTTTGTATAAAACTACGAACTTCATCGTGATTAATTACCCTCTCATTATTTAACTCTTCAACTATGTTATTAGCTGCATCGCAACCTTTATAAATATATTTATACAAATATTTCACGGACGTTACACTGGACACTACTTCAACGTTTATATGACAATTGAATATGCGTAATAACCCAGGACAATATGGTACTACAAATCGATTGTCTACAGTTTGATTACGACGCACAATTTTTTTCCCATCAGTTCTTCGTTTATAATACAGATATCCATCAGGCGACATTATAGTTTCCTCTCGAAATTTTCTTGGGTAATGTTTCGAACATGGACCGTCAATGATACATCTATTATCACATGCACCATGTATCATATTATTAACTACAGTATTATACAATATTGGATCTGTCTCAGAATCTATTTATCGATATCATTCACGGTAGATAATTTAAAACCATTTTTTAAAGTAACTAAAATGTGTGCATGAGGTAAACCTCGTTTCTGAAATTCTACAACATGTACGTGAGCTGAAACTTCCCCAAAATATTTCTTTTTTTTTATTAGCGAGATTAAATATTCTTTTTTTAAATGGAAAACACGAGCACAGATACCAGGACGATCTGAAGCCTGTTGACCCGGTAATAAATTATCTTTAATTTCACGCCAGTTAGGATTACACGTCATGGTTATAAACAGATCAGGTTTTCCTTTCATACAAATTATAGCCATTGTATCTTGATAATTTTGCATCATATATCTAGGAGAACCAACAAAAGTTGATGGCAATATAACTATTTTACCTACTTGACAATTCATATCATTTGCAGTATTATTTAAATGCTCAACTAATCCTCGGTATGATTCCACACGTAACTGTTTTTGATTGCGCCGAATATATTCAATACGATCCCTCTCGATTTTAACGTAACTATCAACAATACATTGTTGAAATAATCTACGGCCTAACAAAAATGCATCGAATATATCAGATCTTATGCATATTCTATATTTAATATAAGATCCCCAAGTTACTCGACGATTACTTTGTTCACCTTGTGCATCATCATTATCTACTACGAATGTCCTATTATTTATTTTCGCTATATTTTGATGCCAACCTTGCGATCCATGAGCACAAAACAGTGGATATACCATAGGTTCTACGTTTGGATCCATCGAACTTACTGATTGCAGTACACGCGTAGCCTTATTACGGATAGTCACATGTGATTCTGGAATGTCATCATCGGCTGTAGTAACAAAAACCGCAGCAACCTCATTTGTTCTTTGTAAATTATACCTATTTCGATCATAGCCCGGTTTTAAACTAAGACTTAGTTGTAATTCAGGTTCCGTATCACTACCCAATAATTGACGTTGATGATCAATTTCTTTCATTAGATATGACTTGGCAAATAAATTATATTGTTTTATCATTTGCTCTAAACTATACATTATTTCTTTGTCAGTTCCTGCGTTATCCGCAATTCTATAGTCGATAGCTTCTTGCGGATCTACAATAAAAAGCTGACCATATTTAGGATAATCATTTTCCGATGGATATAAAGCCTCATTTATTTGGTAATAAATTTGACCTTGTATTTTGAAACAATATGGAGCTCTACCTATTGTAGGCATATCATCTACATTGGCATTAAAAGATACAAATGAAAATGAACTACTATAATTTCGTATACGTTCAAAAAATGCTTTACTTTTTTGATGATTATATTCAAATAATGAACGTAAATTATTTGAAAAATCTGGAATTTCTGTCAATTTAACAGTCCCATGACCACAACAATCATGAAATGAATTACCCTTGTTGAACACTTTCTCTGCAGTAAAATGTTTCGCGTTACAAATACTGCATAAAACATCCATTTCACCTAAATCGTATTCATCAAGATTACTATTTTGTTCCAAAAATCTTCGATTCTCTACATTTCGTTCATTTCGACGATTTTGGAATTCTCTTTCCTCCTCATCATTACTTTGTCTACTTCTTTTAGTTAAATTTACCTGATTATTCTTAGGTTCTAATGTATTTGAATTATTATTGTCATTATTATCGCATCGAACCCTGTATTGTCTTGCTCTTTAATTTCTTAAAACCCGTTGCCTTTCTCAGAACTCCCTTTCCTCCTCAGAAGTACGTCTGATTCTAGGTCTACCGCGACGACGATTTTCATCAATATCTTGCTCAACATTGTCATGCTCCATTAAACTACTAATATTTAAATGCCGCTAATGATATTTCTAATGAAATATAATATAAATAATAATAAAAAACAATAAATAAGAAAAATTAATCAAGACATTTATTAATGTTAATACAAATAGTTGTAAAAGTTCAATAATAATCAAAATATAGTTCTTAATTTTTAATCAAAATGGCAAATGTTCAATAATAACAGCCAAAGTTCAATAGCAAAAATCAGTTCTTTTCAGTTCTTTTCAGTTCTGATCAGCAACAATCAATACTCAATAGTGATATCAAAAGTCAATAATCAATATCCAATGGTCAATATTCAATTCAATTCAATAGTCAATAATCAATAGATATTAATAAACAGACAATAATCAATAACTCCTAATTATTATTTATCAGTACATTTCAGTTCACATCAGTTCATTTCAGTTCACATCAGTTCATTTCAGTTAATATCAGTTCATTTCAGCTCATTTCAGTTCACATCAATTCATTTCAGTTCATATCAGTTCATTTCAGTTCATATAAATTCTTATCAGTTCTTATCAGTTCATTTCGATTCTTATAAGTTCTTATCAATAACAGTCAATAATCAATAGAATTATCATAATTAATAATTAATCATTAATAATTAATAATTAATAATTAATAATTAATAATTAATAATTAATAACTAATAACTAATAACTAATAACTAATAACTAATAACTAATAACTAATAACTAATAACTAATTTTTTTTTTTTTTTTTTTTTTTTTTTACGAGGGAAACAGTGAAATCTTGCATCAGTCCGGTGGACCAAATGCTCCACCGGACCGCCTGGGCCACATATCCATGCCAGCCCAGGAGACACCGCAAGAGGCTCCGCACTCCCACGGCGTGTGGGATTCCTACCCACTAAAAACACTAACCCTTTCTGCTCTGCACTACTGTACAGACCCTCCCCCGGCACCGTTTTACACATTACTTCAGGGGAGGGCTTGCTTCGCCTGAACGGCACCTTCTCACTTCAGATCGGCCGTTGAGACCCGCAGGGGTCTTTTTTTTCCCGTGAACAGCTACGGCGCCCTGCGGATGGCCGATCTGCTGTTCTCCTCTTCCCTTTTTTGGCGCAAGATCGCCTCCACGTAGGAGGCGACTTTCGCCCATTGTTGAGGACCTTGGTGCATCAGCCTGACTATATTGTCAGTCCACCTTCCGCATACGAAGAAGGTGTGGAACACGTCGTCCGGGAGGCCCTCACAATAGGCGCAGCCTGGCTCCGCGACTTTACCCATCTTATGTAGGTATGCGCGGAACAGGCCGTGCCCCGTCAAGAATTGGGTGAGGTAGTAATTTACCTCACCCTCTTTTCGGAACAGCCAGGTGTCCACTTGTGGGATCAGCCTGGCCGTCCATCTTCCTTTAGTGGAGGATTCCCACCGATGCTGCCAAGCCTGGATGGTATTGGCCCTGGCCGTTCGGTGGGCCTCCACTACCCCAAGAGCAGGCTTCTGCTGATGGACGAAGCGTCTCTCCAGTGCAAGAAGGTCGATGGGTATTACCCCAGCGACCACTAATATCGCGGGCTCGGAGACCGTGCGGTAAGAGCACGCGATCCGAAGTGCTGCTCTCCGTTGCACCGCGGCGAGACGTTTCCTGTGCACGTCTTTCCGTAGCGCATCGGCCCAGACCTCCGCTCCGTACAGCATGACGGCTTCGGCGGCACGCATGAGTAGGCGACTTTTACAAGGCCGGAGGCCGGCGGTATTGGCCATGAGCCTACTCAGCGAGGCTGTTACTGCTGCCGCCTTTTCCGTCACTATAGTGAGGTGTTCCCTGAAGGTGAGCTTGTTATCAAGCGTCACCCCGAGGTACCTCACCGCACTCTTTGCCTGGACCGTCGCGTCTCCTACTTGAAAGGGGCACATGGTATTGATGTGCCTCTTCGTGAGTAGCACGACCTCCGTCTTCTTTGTGGCTAATTCAAGCCCGTGATCCTCCAGCCAGGAGAAAACGCGACGCATTACCCGGTTGAGTAGCAGCCTAGCGAGGTCAACGTCTCTGGCTACGATGACCACCGCTATGTCGTCAGCATAACCAACCAGGAAGGTGCCCTCGGGCATTTCCATGCGCAGGATCCCGTCATAGAATACATTCCATATATCGGGACCCAGCATGGAGCCCTGAGCTGCCCCAGATGTTATTTCCCTCTTTATTGGTCCATCCTCAGTGTCGTAAGTTATCGAGCGATCCCTCAGATAATCCCCAAGAATGCGTAAAAGATACGCGGGGATACGAAAGTCCCGCTCGAAAGCTTCCAGCGCCTTGTCCCACCTAACTGAGTTAAACGCGTTTTTAACGTCCAAGGTGGCCAGCAGACAAATAGGGCGAGAGAAATGGTTGCCCTGTTCCGTTGACCTGGCGGCATTTACCACCTCCTGGATTGCATCTACGGTTGACTTATCTCGCCTGAAGCCATACTGCCGCGGAGCCAGATCTCCGAACGCACTTATGGCTGCCTGGAGGCGAGGTTTCAGCAGTTTCTCCAGAAGTTTTCCCGCCGTGTCTAGCATGCACAGCGGGCGGTAGGCCGACGGGCTGTCTGCTGGACCCTTGTCCTTGCTGATGAGGACAAGTCTCGCTGTCTTCCATCGGGCAGGAAAAATGCCCGCCTTCAGGCAGGAGTTGTACATGTCCAGCAAGAGGCGCGGGTGACTGCCGCCGATGGCTTTCAGCAGCTCTGCTGGTAATCCATCCGGCCCCGGAGCTCTCTTATTACGCAAAGATTTTATTGCGATGGAGAGCTCCATGTTCGTAAACAGAGGAGTTTCGAACGGGCCGGATGTTGCTGGGCCATCCGGTCTCCTTGGGTGTTCGGGGAAAAGGGCACGTACGATGTTCGTGATCGTTTGCGCATCTTTCGGCGCTGACGAACCGAAGGTCGCCAGCTTGCGCATAACGATCTTGTACCCTAATCCCCACGGATCGTGATCCATCTCTTCCCCCAGCTCTTTCCAGCATCGCTGCCGGCTGGACTTGATGGCCTTCTTTAGGGATTTCTTGGCCGCTTTGTACTCTGCGGCCAAGGGGGCTGCATCGTGATCGCGTTTTTTGACCCTCTGCATTCTGCGCCGCAACTGCAGGCACGTCTTACGAAGGTCCACGATGTCGTTCGTCCACCAGTAAGCAGGTCGTCTTGACCCACGTGTTGATTTCCTGGGAACCGTCTCCGCGCAGGCCTTTTCGATGACCTTCATGGTGTAGTCGGTCACCATTTTTGCCCGCGCAGAACTAATAATTAATAATTAATAATTAATAATTAATAATTAATAATTAATAATTAATAATTAATAATTAATAATTAATAATTAATAATTAATAATTAATAATTAATAATTAATAATTAATAATTAATAATTAATAATTAATAATTAATGGTGAATAATCAATAAACAATATCCAAAAAACACTAATCAATAGACAATATAAGTAATATAATTAATGATCAAAACACAATAATCAATAACCCGTTTTTCTTTAATATTTAGAGAAGATTCAAGTATACACCTATTAGATAGATGTATACTTGCTTGTACACCTGAAAAGCATAATTCACAGCATTAATATTTATTTATATTATATTATTTTAGTATATAGTATATTCTTATATTATAAAAAATAAAGTTCCTTTCGTAACCATACGGCCAGCACTGCCACTTCCTCTCTCCCATGCCTCTCTCCCCAGCCACACACACACACACGCACGCACGCATGCACGCACGCACATACGCACATACATACACACACACACACGCACATACACACACGCACGCACGTACATACACACACACCTCTGCTGAAGGCACCTTACCTCCTGGAGAGCCAGGCTCCAACTGAGCTGTGGAGCGCTGCGGCCGGCCTTATATAACCCCTGCAGGCTATGTAACAATGCGCATCTCTCTCTCTCCCTCTCTCTCCCTCTCTCATCCTCTCTCTCACTCTCTCCCCCTCTCTCTCCCTCTCTCTCTCCCTCTCTCTCTCCCTCTCTCTCTCTCGTTAGTAATACACATAATCTATATATCTATATCTATTTTTAGCGACGTAACGATTTTTAACGTTATTATATTGGCGTTACGCTGACACGTCCATGGATATTAATATGTAGGGGGATACCTTACCCTTCTTCCATTATTGATCTTTCTGATTTAAGAGATTCAAGTTAGATTGACTTTTAAACTTTGCGCTTTGTACTTCACATTCACATTTTTGCTGTATACCCCTAGCTTCTCTGAGTTTTTGTGCTTCTATGCCGCTTTTACTTCCTGAATAGTTTGTCTCACATCAACACGTAGTTCTAATTATCTTTATGTATCGTTGTAGCAGATTTGTCATTTTATAATTTCATGAAAAAATAGTTTGCAGCGTTATTATTAGGTGCTTTAGCACTTCTGCTGACATTAGTAGGTATTGGTGCTGCCCCTTTGATAAGAATCTAATTATAATATACATGATTATGTATATTCACCAAAGACTGAGAATTGTATAACCTGAAAATGAAAAAGATTACACAAAGTATCGATTTTTTATTGTATTATATGTTTATGATATATCTTCGAGTATAAAAATAAAATACTTATCTATGTATAAAAGTATATGAAACATATTTCGAGGTTATTTTAGAATTACAATTGTCGTTCGTTTTATTATATTGGGTACTTGAATTAATTTCCGCCTTGTTTGCATAAAAAAGGAATATTTATTTTTTGTTACATAATTAATTACATGTCTTTCGAATTACTGTCCATCCTTAGCTATCACCATTCCCCATCTGTTCGGTAAAGCATGAATGCCATCACGAAAGAAGCCCTCCTCTTTGAACTGAATCCATTTGTTAAGCCATTTTTCGATATCTTCGTAAGATTGGAAGTGCTCGTCAGCAAGGCTATGTGCGATCGATCTAAATAAGTGATAATTTGAAGGCGCAATATCTGGTGAATACGGCGGATATGGTAAGTGCATCCCAGTAAAGTGCTTCCAATGTTTCCTTAACGGATTTAGCAACATGTGGCCGAGCATTGTCATGCAGGAAAATCACTTTGTCATGTCTTTTAGCCCATTCTGGTCGTTTTTCTTTCAAAGCTCGGCTCAAACTCATCAATTATTCTCGATATCGTTCACCAGTAACTGTTTCACCCGGTTTTAGAAGTTCATAGTAGACTACACCTTTCTGATCCCACCAAATGCAGAGCATAACCTTGGATGTCACGCTTTGGCGTTGATGTTGACTTGATGGTAATGGTTCGCCAGCTTTAGCCCACACTTTTTTGCGTTTAGGATTGTTAAAATAAATCCACTTTTCGTCGCCAGTCACCATTCGATGCAAAAATCCTTTTCTTTTATGTCTTTGAAGAAGCATTTCGCAGGTCATTAAACCATTAAACGTCTTTCCACGTCTTTTTCTTCCAATAAGTGTGGCACCCAATTTCCTTGCTTATGAATATATTCTATTGACTTTAACCGTTTACTAACGGATGATTCGTCAACACTTAATGATTGTGCCAAGTTTGTCAGCGTTAAAGATGGATTATATATATATATATATATATATATATATATATATATATATATATATATATATATATATATATATATATATATATATATATATATATATATATATATATATATATATATATATATATATATATATATATATATATATATATATATATATATATATATATATATATATATATATATATATATATATATATATTGTAACGTACCGAAGTAATGACAGCTCTCAGATTTTAATCTATACCTTAATAATTGAGTTAACTTGTATGAAACTAGATGTAACTTTAGTATACAAAATTTTGAAAATATATTAAATGTAATCTAGAATATAATATTTTGAATTTACTGTGGATTTCTAATTTTCCAATTACATATCATTTTTCAATTGAACATATACTTTAATACAGTAGTCTATAATTCCTATAGAATAGTATATTCGCTCCACTCGTTAGCCCCCAATCAATACGTAAATTATAGTTTTTATTTTTTTTTTATTTTTTTAATTAAACTTTACATTAACATAATATGTTAAGACAATAAGCGTAAATTAGTAAATTAATATTTATTTTTAACATCACTGTGTCATTGTTTCCGGCTTTAGTGCTGCTTTGTTGATCTGTCTCTTTGTTTCTATGTTTTCGTCTCTACTTTTTTGTCTTTTTTGACACCGATTAAGTTCTACACTAAAGAATGAATTTGTTAGTATATATTATAGAAATTTTATATATTTTAACAGTTTTCCAGGCCAACCTAGGGGTACTGTTAAAAGCGCGTTGGTTTTTTTTCAGTTTTTATAGTGATAATATAAATAACTTCAATTACTACACATGTGGTAGCAGTAAATACAAGTTAATTTTACAGTTATAATGTCTTTAATTTTTATATATTCACAAAAAAATCTAAAACTGTGGTATCCTTCGCCAAATAGCCCTACTTAACCACGAATAGCTGAAATTAATAATTTATTAAAAGTAAGAATATGTAAAATACTTATTATTAATAATACCGTACTTTTTAAGCTTTGTGAAAAACCTTTGAAGAACTTTAGATCTTATTTACAGTTTCATTAATATATTTTTTTGATGTTCTTTGTCAAAGCATTGCGGATTTTACAGGTTTTATTTATTTATTATTCCTGTTTATTTTCCTTTTACTTTTTATTAGAACATTTTTCAATAATTATTATTTACAGAATATTTTCATAAAGTTCTAAACTAAATTAGTTAATTAATATATATAGAATATTTCCAGTTTATAATTTGTCTATTAAAGCTTTTAAAAACCTCAAATAAAATTCTTTTATTGTATCATTTAAATATGTTTCATACTTAACTTCACGTGTTCTTGTTTATGCACATACTGATTGTGCACATATTAATTGTGCACACTTTAACATTGGTATATATCTATATATATAGATCTGTACCAATGCTATCTGTGCACAATAAATATGTGCACAATCCTTATGTGCACAAACAAGAACATGCCCTTAACTTGTTGTCTCTCGTATTCTTCAATTGCTTCGTTGAATTCTTCTAACCTTAATGCGTCTTTTAAGTTTTCGACTTGAACGTATTTCTGTTTTATTGGATCCCATTGCACCGGAAAATCTGTTTTCATATTCATGTAATATTCTTCTATAGTATTATCCAAATAATTATTATACTCATCTTGTACAGCTTCATGTTCTTTATGTTCTTTAATTTGTTGGTTTAAGACGTCTAATCTTTTTCCAGTTTCTAAGTCTTTAACTTCAACGTATTTTTTTTTGGATTGGATCCCATTTTATTGGAATAGGTGTTGTGTCTCCTTGTTCAACCATTTCAAATATATTTCTTGCAAAAACTATTTTTAGAATAATACAAACACATATTATTATCTATATATATTATCGTATAAATAAAATTACTGTAATATTTCTAAAAGAATATTAATTATCGAAAATATCGGTCGAAACTATATTTTCGATTTCTGATACATCTTCTAATTCATTTTGGATGTATATATGTTGTGGATTTTTACAACGTGACAGTGAAATATATAACTGTCCGTGAGAAAATAAAGGTCTTCTAAAAAACAATCCCAAGTGATCAAAACTTTGCCCTTGAGATTTATTAATAGTCATCGAAAAAGCTAATGTAAGAGGAAATTGTTTTCTATAAAGAATAATGGGTAGTTTTGATGATTCTCCACTATTCAGGGTAATTCTATGTATAAAAACTTTGCTACCTATTTTTTCGTCAGCAATGATTTCTGCTTCTAAAGTATAATTGAATAATTTAGTTATTTTTAATCTCGTTCCGTTACATAATCCATCGCTAATACTTAAATTTCTAATTAACATTACTATAGCATTAATTTTCAAATATAATTGATGGGGTGGAAGACCTTCTCTAATTTGATTCAATGTTTCAATCGGATAATTCAAATGAATATTATCATCCGTCTGATCTACACCTTTATGAGTTGCATAATCTATACTGTTGTAAGTTTTTATTTCACCATCTAATAAGTGTAAAATCTTATTATTTAAATGTTGAATATCTTCATTATGAGGAGCTAAGATGACGCGGTTGGAAATATCAATGTTATTAATATTTTTAAACATTTGTAAACAAATGTTATTAGTTTTCCAGCTATCTGGTATTATAAAAGGATTGATTTCTCCTTCCCCTAATTTTAGTAAACACTTTGAAAATTCATTATTTATTGAGCGAATATTTTTTTAAGTTTCATCATATTAAAAAGAGGCCATAAATAAGAATATTTGATTATATCTTCTACGATTGAACTTCTGAAACCGTTTTATAATACTGGTAATATTTGACGAAAATCACCCCCTAAAACAATTAACTTTCCACCAAAAGGCGTATCATTTATACATACGTCTCTTAAAGTTCTGTCCACAATTTCCAAAGCTTTTTTAGGAATCATAGATGCTTCATCCCAAATAATTAGATCTACTTCACGTAACCTTTTTTTTATCAAATTCTAATTTTAAATGTGCAGTTTCTGTTGAATTTAAATGTAAAGGTAATCTAAATGTTCTATGACTTGTCATACCTCAAGGTAATAAGATAGAAGCTATTCCAGTTCAAGCCATTGATAAAATATTTTTTTCTTTTGATAAAAAGTAATACATTAAAGTTTTATACAAAAACGTTTTTCCTTAACCTTCGGATCCATCTATAAAGTGAATTTTATGTGAATCATTTATTAATTTTTCAAAAACAAATTTTAGATCAATATTTAATTGATTATACATGTTGTTGAACATTGCCTGACAATATAAAAGAATTGCTTGATTATTTTGAGTTTCTGGTTGTACCAAATTGAAGTTTGGTTCAGGTAGACCAAAATATTTACAGGACATATCTCCCATTGATAAATATTATTTATTACAATTAATGCATTATTTTCTTTATTTTCTTTAAAATCTTCTGCAAAATATATTTTATATTTATTCCAGATAATATCACCTTTAATATTTTCCGATAAAAGAAACTAAGAGAAAAATTTTCGCAATTGAAATGGTAATATTACAGTACAAGCTTCGTCAAACATATTAAATATCGTTGAATCATCTTCTACCAAACCCATAGCAATAGCTGTTTCTTTATATGAACTGTATAATACATTTTTATACGTTCGTAAATTTTCGAAAGAAGTAGATCCTTTTATATGTTTTAATATTAATTAAAAAAAAAATCTTTCACTATCTTTTGGAGAAACAATGTTCATTCGCCCAATGGCCGAATTTTTTCGTAAGTTTTTGCGCTTAACCCAAGTTTCAGTATTATCAAATTTATAATAATTAGGAATATTAACGTATTTTATACTTTGAGCATATTCATCTACTTTGTCGAACCACGAAGTTAAAGTCGTTTTCCAGTTAGTTAATGCCTGAGATTCCTTATTTTCCTCAAAATAAGTTTTTGTTGATTTTCAGTGTGAGCTGCTAAACGTACTACGTTTATGGCTTCTACCAAATAAAGGAAATTTTTGAATTCTCCAAGCGGTTTCCATTGGACTTAACTATCTACCGTCTAGAAACTGTGTTATTTCATCATATACTTCATCTTGATTATAATTATTAGTTATTTGTTTTATTTTACAAAATGCTTTGTTACTACCTTTAGAGCGCTCGGAAGGCAAGTATCTGTTCAATGTAGAAAAAGCCTGAGAGACGACCGTGCTATTCATACATTGAAATGGGTGCGCAAGAAATTTATGAATTTTTTACGACTTCGCATTATGTTTTATTCTAATATTTTTTATATCAGTGGATAGTTACTTTGATATACCACATGCATAAAAAATTTCGATTAAAAATATTGTCGTTTCGATGTATATCTCGTTTACATATTGATTATGGCTGTTTTCATATTCTTTTGTTCCTTTTTCTTTTCCCTCTCGATCAGCTGTTTTGTTCCGACCTACATAGCGTTATGTCGACGTGCTATAGGAAAACTAACACATTTGAGATTTCATATGAAGATTAGCACATTTAGAATTTCACACGAAAAATTAATTCCATTTAAGAAATTAATAAAAATTCCATTTAAGAAATTTCGGACGAAAACTAACACATTTGATTTACGATTTGAAAAAATTCTTTTTTTCCATGAGTAATCGAATCACTTTAAATACAGTTAAAAACGTAACTCTAGAATTTTCGTGTTTAAGGCCTTCCAGTCACTGAAAATCAAAAATACCCTCTATCGTGAATTTTAAACGTAACAAAAATACTTCCATTCTTCGCAAGATTCAAGAAAAAGTACTTGGTTTGCTTCCGCAAAAAAGTTGTGTTAGTTTTCGTATGGCACGTTGATATATAAAATTGAATGTATACTTGGAGAGAGAGAGAGAGAGAGAGAGAGAGAGAGAGAGAGAGAGAGAGAATATGAGAATATATATAACAACAACAAAATTGTGTCTTTACAATAACCTCAAAATATCGTATGGTATTTTAAATATAAGTAATTAGGAAACAAAAGATATTATGAATTTCAATCAGCTGGTGGCAGGGCATGTGCGCATACTTTTATACATAGATAAGTATTTGTTAAGATTGCCTCTTAAGCCGCTGTCGCATTTCCTATCTCACCTCTACTCTAGCGCCTTTAGATACTGAGCACGGCTCTGCGCGGAGGGTCAGCCAGTGCTCTATGAGAGCTGCAGCGAGTGACATCGCGTCCGAGTCTACTTTTATTTATATACATATAATTTATTGTGTGATTGTCGAGAGGTTTTTTCGGAAACCAATATATATATATATATGTTTTATGTTAGTTTCCAGGACATTCCAGATGTTTAACGTCAGTTTTGAGGACATCGGCCCCCATAAGAGACATTATTTCTTTAGTCACGTATAGGTATACAGTAACATGGGGTCCTGGGAACTAACGTTATTCAAGTTTTTATATATATATATATATATATGGGTCAAACCAATACTTTTTTAAAAATCCGTGCGCACGGAGGTCCCCGAGTTTTCTGGTTTTGAGATATTTTATAGAACTTATCAAAAAAATGATCTCTGCCTATTTTTGGGGTCCAGTATTCAAAATTGACGTCAGGAGCTCGTCATAAAGGTGCAAAAAAGGTCATTTTTTATGCGTTTTTTGGTGTTTTTCAAACTTTTTTATAATAAGTTCATTATATCAATTTGTAATTTATCAGTGGGGTTTTTCTTCGCCTTGACTTCAACTTTACAGATATATTTTTTCGAAAACCAAAATTTACGTATACATGTCCAAATTACCACATTGCTAAAGTCACCTTTTTGACATTTTAACGATACTTTAAAGCGATTTTTCGTCTATTAGTTATAATCGCACTCCAATCTACCCAAGGGCGTTCGAAAGTGGGTGAAAAAACCTTTCTATTTCACTGGGATATGATAAAAAACAGTTAAAAAATACAGTGCGTGTGTTAGTTTGAATTTCACGGTTTTTCAAAAAATATCTATTTTTACGAAAATCAAGCCAGTGGGAAATTTTTGCGAAAATAGAGAAATTTGAAATGCTCCATCTCCGTCAATTTTCATTCTTTAGGGACGTATAAAAAATGATTTTTTTCGTCTTCAAAAGACGAAAAAAATCGTTTTTTTGTACGTCTTAATAGAATAAAAAATAAGGTTTCTGAAAGGTTTCAAAGATTGACGAAAATTGGAAAAGCCTCTTTGGACGTTTGAAGTTAGGCAGTAGCTTGATGACTATGTAACGTATTTTCATAAAAAGATTTTGAAAGCTCTTGAAAAGCGAAAAAATCGTTTTTTATACGTAAAAAAAGACTGGAAATTCACCCTCTGGGAAGCATTAGAAAAGGACTAAAAAATGACGAAAAAAAAGTCAATTTGGACCTTTAAGTAACCATATCTCGACTTCTAGGATACTTGGAGAGCTGAAATTTTGGACAGCTTATTTTTTTATCATGTCCAACAAATCCTCAAAATTTCAGCGTTATCCGCGACACACGTACGCACACTTTTTTAAAAAAGTATTAGAATGGCCCATTCGTAAATTGATAAATATTGTCTTCAATTAATAAATGCTATTTCTAAAAATGTTAAATTATAAATTATTCTATAGGATTATTCTATAGGAAATGCATTTTCCTTTCAGGTTACAATATGGAATGTAACTTATATCATATTGTAAAAACAAAATGTATATACGTTACTCTGGAAACAAATATACTAAATATATTAAATTATGATTTGCTTGAGACTTCACTACTTCCGATAAATTTGAATTTTTGAAAGTAAATTTTTATTCGTGACTATTTAAAACTAAGTTATTAAATCAAATTAAAATGAAAAGAGTAATTAAGAGTATTATTTAAGTAAATAAAAGTATTATTTATTATACAGACCTGGGCACTGCGGCGAGTAAAAGAATAGGCATTTTATTTTTTGGTACCATTTCTTTTTCTAAACTTCAAACCGCTATATCTGCTTTAAGACCACATAGATGTATCTCACGAAGCTTTATTAAAGACTTCAGAAGTAAATTTTAATCAATAATGCAAAAAATTCCTTAAATTATCCTAAAAGTTTAAGGAAATAGTCTAGAAATGCAGAAAGTGCTTAGTAATTTAGGCACCGAAATTGAAAAAATATCATAATTCATCAGCTCGAGTCAATAGGAAATCGTTTGATATCCATGCTCGGTCCAATTAGACTTTTTTCAGGTATGTTTTAAGAACACTCTCCAATAGTTTTCTGCCAAATAAAAGTTGCTACAAAAATTTCCCACTGGTCTGAATTTCGTAAAAATGGATATTTTTTGAAAATCTGTGAAATTCAAACTAACACACGCACTGTATTTTTTAACTGTTTTTTCTCATATCCCAGTGAAATAGAAAGGTTTTTTCACTCACTTTCGAACGCCCTTGGGTAGATTGGGGTGCGATTACAACTAATACACGAAAAATCGCTTTAAAGTATCGTTAAAATATCAAAAAGGTGACTTTAGCAATGTGGTAATTTGGACATGTATACGTAAATTTTGGTTTTCGAAAAAAATATATCTGTAAAGTTCAAGTCAGGGCGAAGAAAAACCCCACTGATAAATTACAAATTGATATGAATGAACTTATTATAAAAAAGTTTGAAAGACACCAAAAAACGCATAAAAAATGACCTTTTTTGCACCTTTATGACGAGCTCCTGACGTCAATTTTGAATACTGGACCCCAAAAATAGGCAGAGATCATTTTTTTGATAAGTTCTATAAAATATCTCAAAACCAGAAAAATCGGGGACCCCCGTGCGCACGGATTTTTAAAAAAGTATTGGTTTGACCCATACACACACACACACACACACACATATATATATATATATATATATATATATATATATATATATATATACACATACATATATATGAGGCGTTTCATGACAACTGCCCCAGCGCGGCGCGCGAGCGCCAAATCGTGCTGTTTCTAGCCCATGTTTAAGATACTGAAATGTACTTCAAAAAATTTGATGATAAGCGTTTCCAATGTATTTTTCCCTCAGCCTTCCAATGGTGTAGGCAGTTTTCCCGAAATTTTCCATTTTCACCTTCAAAAAGTACAAAATGTGTTATATCTCGAAAAGGATATTTTTAATATTTCTTTTACCCTCTAGATCGAAAGCTGAGCAGTTTTTACATAGGAAAGGATATTTTCCAATGAGTGCCCAAGATGTTTTCTGCGAGATATAGAACGCGAAAGAGTAGACGCACCACCTTTCCTGCGCGCGGTACTACGCGGTACAGCGCGGGGACTGCGCCCGCCTCGTAGCCTATATAATAACCTTTTATAATCTTTAATTCTTTACCTATTATTCTGGATTCTTAATAATGCATGGAGTAATATTTTATTAATTATTTTATAAAATAATAAAATTTCAAAATTAACAGCAATATAGTAACTCTTGTACTAACGTTTCTTTTTAAGTGTAGATAATATTTTTTTGTTTGTTTTTACGTGTTATATCTCGAAAAGTATACTTTTAATATTTCTTTTACCCTTTAGATCGGAAACTGTGTATTTTTTGAGTAGGAAATGATATTTTTCAAAAAGTGTCCAAGATGTTTTCTGCTAGAAATAGAACGCGAAAGAGTAGACGCACGGCGCTGAAAAGACGGTTCCTACGCGCGGTACCGCGCAGCACGGAATCATTCATTTTTCATTCGATAGGTGGCGTCCACACTTTTCAAACTGTATGTCACGTCGAACATCATGTATAAACATCACGTCGAAAGTATATAATTACCATAACTTTTTATCTTTTTCCTCTTCGAATTTTTTCGAATTTCTTGTCAATAGCAGTTAAACAATTTGATTTCATTGCGACTTTTATGCATATGATTATTAAATCATTGGTGACTCTTGATTTCAATATTTTTGCTTTCTCAAACAGAAAGTTTTCCATTTTTGTTTATTATAGCAATTAAAATGGATTCATCTTGGAACTTGAAATGTATAAATCCTTTAAATAAAAATGATGATCACCCTGCATCTAAAAATTTGTCTGACTTTCCAACACTTTTCAGAAGTGAAAATCCTTTAGTACCTGAAAATGTTAAAATATGTTCAACCTGTCGACACCAAATTTATAAACAGAAATCAAGTTTATCTCCATCTGATGCTAAAAAAGCTAAACAGTGTGTGATGATGAATATCACAAAGCTGGTATTGCAGTTCTCGAACAACTAAAGAAAAAAAATTCTGAGTCAACAAATAAGCAAGAGAGAATTCAGCTATTAACTCTCGCGCCGAAGTTTTGGTCTCGTAGGGACTTGATGCGAAAATTCGATTGCAGTGAACGGGAAGTTCGCGAAGCGAAAGATTTGGTAGCGGAGAGCGGAGTATTTTCAATACCTGCAAAGAAACGTGGCAAACTACTTCCAGATGATACTGTAAATTCTGTAAATAGTTTTTATGAAAGAGATGATATAAGCCGAATCATGCCAGGTTTAAGAGATTATGTATCCTTTAAACAGAGCAATGGCGAAAGAGAACAGGTTCAAAAAAGATTACTGCTTGGTAATTTAAATGAGCTGTATAATTTATATAAAAAAGAAAATGAATGCGTTAATATTGGTTTTACTAAATTTACAGAATTGAGGCCACCACATTGTGTTTTAGCTGGGAGTAGCGGTACACACAATGTATGCGTGTGTGTGCATCACGAAAATGTGAAGCTCATGCTAAGTGCTATGGACATAGAAAATTTAACTAAAGACACCCAATTGCCTCTTAAAAACTACCACGATTGCATCTAAGCAATTGTGTGTAATGATGTACACGATAGATGCTATTTGGGTGACTGTTTGGATTGCCCCAGTATTTCTATATTACGAAAACATTTGCTTGAATGTTTTGATGAAAATGATATTTTTCAAATCGAGTATCAATCATGGTTTCAAACAGATAGGTGTACAGTAGCTTCCAAAACTGTAAATGTGCACGAATTTATGGACAAACTGGGGGAAAAATTAATAAAATTAAAAACTCACGATTTTTTCGCTAAGAAACAATCACTTTTTATAAATAACTTAAAAACCAATCTTCAAGAAGAAGAATTTCTAGTGTGCAGAAAATTATGCTCCTGTTATACAAAATTCTACACAATCCTTCCACTGGAATAATAACCAGGCAACAGTTTTTACAATTGTAGTGTACTATAAACAAAATAATGATCTCAAACATGTAAGCATTGCTGTAATTTCCGACAATTTAAATCATGACACCATAGCTGTTTATGAATATAAAAAAATTGTAATATCTTACCTTAAAACTAATTTTGCAGTCAAGAAAGTTTATTATTTGACTGATGGAGCAGGTCAGCATTTTAAGAATAAATCAAATTTTCAAAATTTTCACGAGAAAGATTTTGGAGTTACTGCTGAGTGGCATTTTTATGCCACAGCACATGGCAAAGGTGCGTGCGATGGTATAGGCGCGAACCTAAAACGAGGTGCAAAACGAGCTAGTCTACAAGGTTCTTCTAGTAATCATATTTTAACGCCAAAAGACCTGTACAACTGGGCTAAAGATTACTGCAAACAAACCAAAGTTTTTTATAGCAGTTAAGCATCGTATGAAGAAACGGTTTTGAAACTAAAACCAAGACTGGACAAGACTAAATCTATACCAGGCACGTTACAATACCATGCTATTATTCCGATAGATGAAAGTACATTAAAGCTCAAAAAAACCTCTCTGAGTTCAGACTATAAAATCTTCCCGAAAAAAACTGCGAAAACAAAAAAAAATATATTATCTACACTGAAAAAGAAACGTTAGTACAAGAGTTACTATATTGTTGTTAATTTTGAAATATTATTATTTTATAAAATAATTAATAAAATATTACTCCATGTATTATTAAGAATCCAGAATAATAGGTAAAAAATTAAAGATTATAAAAGGTTATTATATAGGCAACGAGGCGGGTGCAGTTCACGCGCTGTACCGCGTAGTACCGCGCGCAGGAAAGGCGGTGCGTCTACTATTTCGCGTTCTATATCTTGCAGAAAACATCTTGGGCACTCTTTGGAAAATATCCTTTTCTACGCAAAAAATGCTCAGCTATCGATCTAGAGGGTAAAAAAAAATATTAAAAATATCGTTTTCGAGATATAACACGTTTTGTACTTTTTGAGGGTGAAAATGGAAAGTTTCAGGAAAACTGCCTACACCATTGGAAAGCTGAGGAAAAAATACATTGAATATGCTTATCATAATATTTTTTCAAGTACATTTCAGTATCTTAAACATGAGCTGAAAACAGCACGATTTGGCACTCGCGCGCCGCGCTGGGGCAGTTGACATGAAACGTCTCATATATATATATATATATATATATATATATATATAAAATAAAACCGGCGTTTTGAATGTGCGACGCCATTTTAGCAGAAAACTATAGCAAAATCCCATGTGTAAGACGAAGACAGACGATCGCGTGACTAAAGAAATAATATCCCTATATATATTGACTTTTTGAATGCCGCATTCAAAACGTCAGTTGATTGCATATTTAACATGGGAACATATAGAATCTATAGGAAGTTGCGCATTCAAAACACCAGATTTTCATACTTATATTTATATACTAGTGATATATATACTAGTAGGATTAGATATATATATACTAGTGGGGCTTCGCCCCCCTGCTCGCTTCGCTCGCCAACCCCCGATATGTTGTAATTATAATAAAAAATATGTACTAAATTATATACTTAGGAATAATTTTATATAGAAAGATATAAATGTATAGTTAGAAAGATCCCATTTGAAAAATGTTTATAAAGATATGAAATGTATAACATATAAGTTATATACAGGGTGATTCTGAAGCAATAAATATTTATATACCATCGTGAAAAACTGAGTCAAGATTACTTGGACCGACAAATTTTCGAGCAAGTTTTCCGCGCCCTTGTAAGGTCCAGGGAAATTTCCCGTATAGCGCCGACCCTGACAGCGACGGCGGCGAGACCCGAGCGGCAGCCGCCGCGCCAAGACTGGGGGCAACCGTTGCTACGGAGTTTGTTGTCGGAAGCGGGAGGTAAGGGGAAAGCGGAAGAATCAAAATGCCTCTGAAATAACTTCTCAAAGAAATGGCTACATTTGGTTACTTAGAAGGTAAATCGAGGTCGAAAAACCCGATTTTGAAATTCATAGCTTCCTAAATCCAGGGGTTCTATGTGAAAACAGCGATTGAAAGTTTCACTCGCTTATATCTCGAGAACGACTTAGTCTCTGACAAAATGGCTTGCGCCAAACGATACAGCGTAAAATTTTGTATCGGAAACGAGTTTTTACTTGATTTCGATGAGCGCAAAGTTGCGAGATAATTAATCCAATAGAAATTAATGCCCCCCCCCCTCCGGCCTCCGGTATGCTTCTCTCGAAGTCTCACTCAAAAACTCGTTCAAAGACTCGCATATTCAGCTAGACTTTGAGCCAGGCATTTAGCGTTATACAAAGTTTATGCTCAGTTTAGATAAAGTCCATTCGAGGTTTTGACAAAGTTTGCGTAAATTTTATACAAAGTTTACATAAAGTTTATACAAAGTTTACATGAAATTTATACAAAGTTTACATAAAGTTACGACGAAGTATATAGATTATAGAAAGTTGAAGGTCTGCATGAAAGGTGCCGCTCGAAGTCTGGCTAAAAGTCTGGCTAAAAGTATGGCTAAAAGTATGGCTAAAAGTATGGCTAAAAGTATGGCTTAAAAGTATGGCTAAAAGTATGGCTAAAAGTATGGCTAAAAGTATGGCTAAAAGTATGGCTTAAAAGTATGGCTAAAAGTATGGCTAAAAGTATGGCTAAAAGTATGGATAAAAGTATGGCTAAAGGTATGGATAAAAGTATGGCTAAAAGTATGGCTATAGGTATGGTTAAAAGTATGGCTAAAAGTACGGATAAAAGTATGGCTAAAAGTATGGCTTAAAAGTATGGCTAAAAGTATGGCTTAAAAGTATGGCTAAAAGTATCGCTAAAAGTATGGCTAAAAGTATGGATAAAAGTATGGCTAAAAGTATGGATAAAAGTATGGCTAAAAGTATGGCTAAAAGTATGTCTAAAAGTATGGCTAAAAGTATGGATAAAAGTATGTCTAAGAGTATGGCTAAAAGTATGGCTAAAAGTATGGCTAATAGTATGGCTAAAAGTATGGCTAAAAGTATGGCTAATAGTATGGCTAAAGGTATGGCTAATAGTATGGCTAAAAGTATGGCTAAAAGTATAGCTAAAAGTATGGCTAAAAGTATGGCTAAAAGCCAGACTTCGAGCGGCACCTTTCATGCAGTCCTTCAACTTTCTATAATCTATAAATTTCGTCGAAACTTTATCTAAACTTTGTATAAATTTCATGTAAACTTTGTATAAATTTGATGCAAACTTTGTATAAATTTCATGTAAACTTTGTATAAATTTGATGCAAACTTTGTATAAACTTTATGTAAGCTTTATATAAATTTTACTCAACCTTTGTCAAAACTTTGAATGAACTTTATCTAAACTGACAACGAGAGTTCTCACCCTCTGGGAAACGGATTTTCGCAGTCATTGGAGTCGATTTCTGGTACCTAAAAATGAAGCCCGTGTGCCTAATTCCATCTCATAGGCCCTTTTTCTTGAGATATGGGCAATATCATCTCAAATATACTCTATTTCGCTAAAAACTTATGTTTCTTTTATTGCCTCTCACATTGGAAGTATATAAGATACGAAAACATGGGCAAATTATAAAAGTAAACAGTAAAAGCTAAAATTAAACCCTGATTCGTTAAAAAATATCGATTTTTCAGAATGTTACAAGCAATCAAAGATAGGGTACAAAAATGGTTAAAAATACGATCCACTTAATCGGTTAAAATGAAGACCAATTTTTTACCATTTTCGTACGCGATCTTTGATTGCTTGTCAGAAATGGACTCTCCTTGTCAGTTTAGATAAAGTTCATTCAAAGTTTCGACAAAGTTTGCGTAAAATTTATATAAAGTTTACATAAAGTTTATACAATGTTTATATAAAGTTTATACAAAGTTTACATGAAATTTATACAAAGTTTTAGCCATACTTTTAGCCATACTTTTATCCATACTTTTAGCCATACTTTTAGCCATACTTTTATCCATACTTTTATCCATACTTTTAGCCATACTTTTGGCCATACTTTTGGCCATACTTTTAGCCATACTTTTAGCCATACTTTTATCCATACTTTTAGCCATACTTTTAGCCATACTTTTATCCATACTTTTAGCCATACTTTTAGCCATACTTTTAGCAATACTTTTATCCATACTTTTAGTCATACTTTTAGCCATACTTTTATCCATACTTTTAGCCATACTTTTAGCCATACTTTTATCCATACTTTTAGCCATACTTTTAGCCATACTTTTATCCATACTTTTAGCCAGAATTCGAGCGGCACCTTTCATGCAGACCTTCAACTTTCTATAATCTATAAACTTCGTCGAAACTTTATCTAAACTTTATATAAATTTCAGGTAAACTTTGTATAAACTTTATGTAAACTTTGTATAAACTTTACACAAACTTTGTAAAAACTTTGAATGAACTTCATCTAAACTGAGCATAAATTTTGCATAACGCTCGATGCCTGCCTCAAAGTCTAGCTGAATATGCGAGTCTATTAACGAGTTTTTGAGCGAGCCTTCGAGAGAATCATACCGGTGGCCGGGGGGGGGGGCGCATTAATTTCTATTGGATTAATTATCTCGGAACTTTGCACTCATCGAAATCAATTAAAAACTCGTTTCCGATACAAAATTTTACACTGAATCGTTTGGCGCAAACCATTTTGACGTAGACTAAGTCGTTCTCGAGAGATAAGCGACTGAAACTTTCAATCGCTGTTTTCGCATAGAACCCCTGAATTTAGGAAGCTAGGAATTTCAAAATCGTGTTTTTCGACCTCAATTTACCTTATAAATAACCAAATGTAGCCATTTCTTTGACAAGTTGATTTCAGAGGTATTTTGATTATTCCGCTTTCCCCTTACCTCCCGTTTCCGACAACAAACTCCGTAGCAACAGTTGCCCCCACTCTTGGCGCGGCGGCCGCCGCACGGGTCTCGCCGCCGTTGCTCCCAGGGCCGGCGCTATACGGGGAATTTCCCTGGACCTTACAAGGGCGCGGAAAACTTGCTCGAAAATTTTTCGGACCAAGTAATCTTGACTCAGTTTTTCACGCTGATCACGATGGTATATAAATATTGTATTGTTTCAGAATCACCCTGTATATTTAACAGTTTTCCACGCCACCTTAGAGGTACTGTGAATAGGCGCGTTGGATTTTTTTAAAGTAATATCCGTCGCCAATAGCCCTACGTAACCACTTTCGATATTTAATTTTAAATTGGTATACTTTTTATATATGACTTATTTTACTACATATTTTTTATATATGACTTATTTTACTACATATTTTTCATGTATTATTTACTAAAAAATAGTTAAAATTTAAGAAAATTTTGATAATTTTTCATTTGGGAAAATTTTTCTTAACATATTCTTTAATGTTTTACTTTTTTGTATGCTTTACATAATTAGGAAACACATATATTTATTGTTCCTTATATATATATATATATATATTTTAGCATTATATGTTAAAATTATGTAGAATATGTGTAGAATATGAGAAATGTTAATGAACTTATAATATTTTCAAAATTTCATTACTATTTTCGTAAAATTTTAAATATTATATATTTTAAAAAAGCTTAATTGTTATCATTTGAACATTACAAAAAATGCTATTAATAATATTTTTCTTTAATATAATCCATTAAGGGTTCATAAGTATTTTAGGAACTTTTTATATTTTTATTGTTGCTTTTTTATATGTAGTTAATTGTTAGGACATAAATTTAAGAAATTAAATTTTTTGACTTCTAATAATTATTTGTCATGTATTATTTACTAACTAATAGGTAAAATTTAGGAAAATTTTGATAATTTTTTATTAATTGAATTTAATTATTATTTATATGTTTCAATTAAAGTTTTTATATAATTCATATCATACTCTTTAAGTAAGTTATTATTATACTCATTATACTTATTTTCTTTTTTTTCATATTTTTCCACCATTTCGTTTAACCTGTCAAGTTTAACGGCATCTTTTAGATTATCTACTTCATTATATTTACTTTGTTCTAGATTCCAAATCAATGGAATTTGTCCTTGTGTGATATCATTATTATATTCATTTATTTGATTAATTAAATCATGTTCATATTCATCTTCAGCATTAATATGATTTTGTAGTTGTTTATTTATTTCATCCAAATATCTTGCATGCTGTATACTTTCTACTTCGACATATATTTTCTGTGTTGGATCCCAAATAATTTATTTTTTTTTTAGGTAAAAAGTTCAAAAATAATAACAGAAAGAAAAGATAATGAAATAGTGGTTATGTAGGGCTCCAGGCGAAGGATACCATTTTAAACAAAATCCAACGCGCCTATTCACAGTACCTCTCGGGTGGCGTGGAAAACTGTTAATAGTATATAAGTTATATATTATACTGATAAAAATTTTTATGAACAATAGAATTGTTTTTAACTACTCTAAAAAAAAATTCCAAAAGAATTGCTTCTAAAAATTTTTCTAACAGGAAAAGTCACGTAAAGCTGTTGTTTAAGAGACATTGGGGGGGGGGGGGGGGGCTAGGAGAGGGCTGAGGGGGAGTCTAATAGAATAATAAGTCACGAAATAACGTAAAAAATGACGGAATTTTACGTTATTTTGAGGAGGGGGGAGGAGGCGAGGAGTGGGCGAGGGGGGTGAGGGGGGCTACGTGGTAACATTATATATATATATGTACATTTCTCGAAAGGGGTTTATAAAGCCCGTTTTTTTATATATATGGGTTTATCGAGCCCGATTTTGATTATGCAGCCCGGGCTTCATAATATTTCTAAATATAGGGGTTTATGCGGCCCGACCTAGAGTCTATAACCCCAGGGTCCATTATTTCTTTAGTCACTTGCCATAGGGAACTCTGGGCTGTAGGTACTAATATACAGTCTTGGGCTACATAAATCCCGATGAGTGTATATATTATATATATATATATATATATATATATATATATATATATATATATATATATATATATATATATATATATTGTTATAATAAACTAGTTATATTGTATTAATACTCTGTGTATGCGTGTACTAATTGATCATCCTCGTTTCCTTTTTCCACCACATCCTTAACAGTCCTTAGCAGTTATCTTAATTATATATAGATATAACACATATCGTTAACAGTTATCTTAATTATATATAGATTCTCAAAATGTGATAAAATCTGTTAAAAAGCAACACCTACTTATGATGTTTTAGACAGTATTGTAATGATAGCAATTAATGTAGTTATCTGCCCGATGCAAACATATTATTGTTGTATGTTATTAAAAAGTGACATCAATCAGTGTTTTGTGTAATAAATAAAATATAGTGGGCTTTCATGTCAGTGAAATATACCTCATTTTGTGTGCTTTGATAGAAGTGTTGTAAAGTGAAAAGCATAAATGAATAAAATAAAAGGAGTAAATAAGTAAGTGAATTTGAAAAATTCCTTTAAAAGTATTTTGACTGTGTGATCTCTATGAATGTAGGGTCTATATGCAATAGACTCCTGAAACACGATTCTATTATATTAATGATGGTTTTGTAATTTGAGAAATCAACGTGTAAACATATTAGTACACTGTTTAGACTATATTATTTTTACAGATAACTTTAATTATGCTTCGTGTCTCGTTCTCGAGATCACTAGGTAGTACCGCCAGTGTACACAGATGTCGCCACAAACTTCAGCTATCCCCACTTCTAAAACTCGGCTGCTGGCTCGCCTCGCCAGGCCGGCCGGTCTCTCTCGTCATAACGCTTTTTGTGCGCGTAGAGTGTGCCACGCTTTAGCTACATGGCGGTAGAAGAGAAGCCTTCGTTTTTCATCCTTTACGGAAGGATTATTGATGAAGATTTCCCGACCGCCGTATTCAACTGTGGAAACAGATAAGTAGTGCTTAACCTTTCGGACGATGTCTCAGATTCAGAATCGGCATTATTTGGATTAATAAGTAAGTATACGTTCCAGGACGTTTTTGTGCGGCGGCGTGTTAACACGAGAAGTTATAGACATGCCGCCCAAATCTCAATGGACTGTAATTATGCATGTGTAAGAGAAAAGAAAAAATATACTTCTCTTATAAACTGCATAAACTATAGATCTTTATTGTGTTCTTTTTAAGCCGTTAGATGGTTTGGGTTGTAGTCTTCGTTTTACGGCGAGCTCACACGAGAGGTGAGACAGGTCGTATGTTTGACATAACCTGTATTATCATGACTACATAATCCTTTGTTTGGCAGTGAGCTCACACGAGAGGTGAGACAAACTGTACATAACCTGTATTAACATGATCTTTTGTTGGCAGTGAGCTCACACGAGAGGTGAGACCAACTGTACAATTTGACTAGAGTGATGTAATGCGTCTGGCTACAGACAGCACATAACCTAGATCTGCATATTGCTCTTCCAGATTCGCAAGTGAGTTGATAGATGGCGGCGGGGTAAACAAGAATCACAATCTCGCAACGCTAATGAAGCTTATGCTTACAAGAATCTGGTAGAGACAGAGTCTGAAAAGACAAATTAATTTTCAGAAAAACAAGGAAATGCTCGGAATTTAGTTACCGGTAATTTTCCTTATCTCATTTATAATGAGTAAAAATAAATGATAGGCTTTTTCATTGAGTAAAAGACTATCGGTTTTATGCGATTACATTGCCAACTTATTCAAGGAAGAAACTGCCGAACATTTCGACGGTTTTTTCGCTTAAGCGCACTTAGATGGCTATGCCCGAATGTACGATTAAAGGAATATAATCTTCCTCCTAATTTCCTCAATGAGTAAGAGGCCGAGAACCATCTCAAGCGAGATACATAAAGGCGATGGGAGGAAAAAAGTCCCTGCACCAGAGAGAGCAGGTTCGTTTCCCAAATCAGGATCGATTTTACTGCAGCAATACACAGTTCTCGATCTACTGTTTGTCTCGCTGAATACAAACGATAGGCGCATGCAGCTAGTGCTATATAACTCAAGTTTAACCTTAATGCTGCGCCATTGGAGTGTTACATTTTAAAGCATATTCTTAATATATAAAAATATATAGAAATATAAAAATGCTATTCTTGGACTGTCGTCTTATCGATCATGTAAGCAATCGAATAAAATTTTCGAGGAAAAGACAAACACAGGTGTGCGTAGCGCGCCAGTTAACGTTAGCCATTATAAAAAAAAAAAAAAAAAAAAAAAAAAAGACAAGCCGTAAGGACTGGTTCGTCTAAAGAAAATTTTATTTCTAATTTGAAAGCATTTGGCAAGAGAAACATTGGCGCGTGAAGCGTGCATGAATCTTTCTAGCCTGATCAAAGAATTGATAGAATAAAGTATAAAGGGTGCTTTGCGACCCCGCTCACTTCCTTTTCAATTTCTTATATATATTGCCAAGCAGTGCGCTGTCATGTTTTTGATGATCGTTAATTCTTTTTTTCATAAAATAGTACGATTCAAGATTATATCAATCGATTGCGAAATAAATTATTGAAAACAAAAAATAAATAAATAAATAAATAAACATTTGTGTGCATAGCACTCCAATTAACGCAAAATTATATAATAATTACTATGATTATAATATTGTAATAAAAAGGTAATTGTAAATGCATAGCATCAGATTCTTTAGAACGTTTTGAAAACAGGCTGACGTTCGTTGGTTATTATACTGGTCGTATATATGTAAATCAAAATATGTCAAAATTTTAATTTTAAGTTAATTAACGATAATTATCGTGGTTTGATTTCGAGTCTTTCAATATGGATTTCTTGCGGGTATAAAAGTTACTCTTCAAGAATTACGAGATATCGAATTCAAACATTTCTGTTACTAAATTTTGTCAACGCAATTATCAACTTACAAATAATAATTATATTATTATAAAGAGTATAATTTATTCTTTACTCATATGTATTACTGATAATGTTTTTAGTCAATTCCGACTAGATCCGTTGGGAGCGAGGAAGAAAATAAATCTCTCAAGATGTTAAATATTTGCGACGTTTCGTCGACGGATTTGTCGACCGTGAATACGATTAACAACTTAGATCATATTTATTACTCATTAGCTAAGGCTATATACATTTAAGGTTATTTATATATTTTTCATATTTATTAATCAACCAAGGTATCATAATCTTAAATTTTTGACTTTAAGTATTTGTTACGCTACTTAAAGTATATATACTGCCTAATTTCTTACTGACCTATGATATGGGTTCGAGTAATCGATGAATATTCAATTGTAGTTGATGTCTAGGTCTTATAAAGGCGTTTTTAACAACCCCTTCACGATTCTTACAAAGTGATATGGATAAACTATTATTTGAATCAAGTAACTGGTGGTCTCAGTCAACACCAAATCTATATCAAAATTTTATTTCGATGCTTTAGTGCGTCTAAATTTTTCTATAAAGGTAAAATATCAGGTGAATTACCGTAGATTATTCGTTTATACACTGAAAAAAAAAAAAAAATTTCCAATTGAATCATTTAAATACATTTTATTGAAAGAAAAAGTAATTGAAAGAATTGAGGCGTCATTGAAGTTATTACACGACTCATTAATTCAAATATATATAATGATTGTCTTAATATTATATTATAATTCTCTTCATTTAATATTTGAATTGGAACTTTTCCTTCTTATTCAAGTAAAATAGAACGATAGTAGTGTCTATCCGTAATCTGACTTTAGTATTACTAAATACTTAGTATTTTGTGTATTTAATCAATATATATTTATATAAGAAAAAATCTCGCGAGTTTGTTGTGATAATTTAACATAATTATAATTCTTTTTTTTTTATTACAAAATTCTAAAGAAATATCGTACATAGTCTTAGAGAACAAAGATATTCTACAAGAGTATGAGGTATGGTTGATTTCAGTTGGGTTAATCAAATTATTAAGTGAATAATAATAATAATAATAATAATAATAATAATAATAATGATAATAATAATAATAACAACAAGTTTTGAGAGACTCTAGTGATTGAATAATAATAATAGTCGTTTACTGTATATGTAAAAGATTTAAAAAGTTTTAAAACATTGCGTATAATAATAACATCTTTTTCAATACGAGAAAATTACATAAAAACATAAGAAATACACAATATCCCTTCTTAAAGTGATGAGCGGCCATGTTGAAGCATCAAAAGGCTTGATTTTGATTGGTCGATAAGAAGAAGGCGCGAAAAATTTACTGTCTGGAATTTAATGTTTGAATTTTTTAATGGAATTTTTACATTTAGGGTAGTATAAAAATGATTAAGTTCTGAATTTGAAAAAATACTTAAATACGTTAAAAGTAAAACGTAATGAAGATAGCATACATAACCTCAAAACAGAAGAGTACGCGCGAAGCGCGTTTGATTATCGCTTGTACATTGAGATTTCAATGTGTCAACGACTAATTTTCAGTCTCCTCAATATCGTATCTATGTTATAATATCACAGTCAAAACCTAGAAACTAAAATGTTAGGTTTGAAAGTGTTTTAGTTCAAATGATTTAATTATTAAGATAAACAGTGGGATGTAGTTCGATTTTATAAACATAACTATTACATGTGGTAGATTCTGATAAAGCTAGTCCAGTAGCTGATTCTGATACTTAAAGTACTTAAGTTAAATAATTTTCTTTTTCAAACGAAGTTCGTAATTGTCTAGAATTTAGAATTGCTGAAATAAAAGACTGAATAGTCACTCTGAACATCTACCTAGTGATCTCGAGAACGAGACACGAAGCTCGATCATAATTATGCAGAGGGTCTCGTTCGAGAAGATCACATCCCACCCTTAAATAAATTTTAATAAAAATTTATAACATAAAAATACATATAATAACATATATTATTCATTTAACATTATCTTAAGAACGTTCCCACCCATTGATAACATATGGACAACATAGCAACTGTAAACTATATGACGAGAGAGACCGGCCGGCCTGGCGAGGCGAGCCAGCAGCCGAGTTTTAGAAGTGGGGATAGCTGAAGTTTGTGGCGACATCTGTGTACACTGGCGGTACTACCTAGTGATCTTCTCGAACGAGACCCTCTGCATAATTATGATCGAGCTTCGCCCGCCTTCGGCGGGCTCGCTCGATCGTCCAATTATTGAGGTGAAAAGTTGGGTTGTTGTGATAAGTGTTGAATGTATTGTATTATTTTTTTTTTTATTTTACAATAGAAGAAGTAGATAAATAAGTAAATTTGAAAAATGCATTTAAAAATATATTATCATGTTGTTAATCTCTGGATCCAAGGTCTTATGTGAGTGCACCTTGCAACACGAGTTTGTTATATGTGTGTGTATGTGTGAAAAACTATTTCAAATAAACAATAAAAATTAGCACAGAGAAATAAACATTTGGCATTTGTGTATAACTTATTTTTTGTGATATAAAAACACGATGCGTCCCAGTGAAATACATTTGTGGGTTCCTATGTGAGTAACATGCACGTCATTATGTGTATTTTAATAAAAGTGTTGTAAAGTGAAAAGCATAAATGAATAAAATAAAAGGAGTGAATAAATAAGTTAATTTGAATAATTCATTTCAAAATATGTCGACTGTGTGATCTATATAAATGTAGGGTCTATACGCAACTGAACCCTGAAACGTGATTTTTTTATATTAATTGATGGTTCAATAATTTGAGAAAACAACGCGCCAACATATTAGCACACTGTTTAGACTATTGAGAAGTGCGGGAGCGCTTCGAAGGCAAGTATAGAAGACCCTTAGGACGATCGCGCGATGATATACATTGAAATGGATGTACGAAAAATTCAATGCACTTATATACCTATTGCGGTAGTTTTAACTATATAACATATTAGTCTTAATCGAAAGCCATTTGATGCTCTATTCAAATCAAAAGATTTGATTTAAAAAGATTATCTCGTTCAAAAGGCGGATAGAGCTGAATTTTTTTATATACTGTTTCCTTTCCGAATTTTTCTCCATATTCTTCAGTCAAATTATACATTTTTGTCCGACCGGTACATAGTATAGCATTTTTGTCCTACTGGCGAGAGAGAGAGAGAGAGAGAGAGAGTGAGAGAGAGTGAGAGAGAGAGTGAGTGAGAGTGAGAGAGTGAGAGAGAGAGTGAGTGAGAGAGAGAGAGAGAGAGAGAGAGTGGGAGACAAAGGACGTGTTCTGGAGCTGATACGACTATAAGGAAGAAAAAAAAGAGAGAGAGAATATAAACATATTATGTTATATATCTGTATACAGTATATATTTATCATAACATAACCTCTCTATTTGTATGTGAAATATACACATATAAACATAATATATAAATATTCAGATAAGAAGCAAACTTTTATTAGAAAATAAATAATCTTATTAATATAAAATATAAAGTTCTTTTTACTTTGTGAAATCTTTTTTGTTTTATAGTTTTACATATATACTAAAAGTGTAATAATATTATTTAATTACATTAATTCTTTCAGATCTAGGCTTCACTTCGTTTTCAGTTCATTACATGTCAATGCATACATGTATGTTCTTTATAATTTTTTCTTGTTGGATGGTGTTCTCGAATCACTATGCATCATGGTCACCAAAAGATTATATTTAATTCTGTCAAAGCTCGTAACCTCGTGTAGTAGAGGCAGAAATACTGTGGCAGGTATCCCGTTAGCAGAGCCTCGTTCTACTTTATGGTGTTTCAATTCTTTACTGGCCTTACGATATCTAAAGGTAAACTAGCAAGTCTTCCAAAGACAACTCGTCCAAAGTTGGCCCAGGGCTGACTTTAGTGACTTTAGTTATGAAGGCGGTTACATCTATCTGTCAGATCTAGAAGTGCAAGGATCTTAGAAGTATTACAATGTAAATAATGTAATACTAAACCAGAATCTGGTTACAATTTGGAAACATTGAATGTCAGTGTTAGTATACTACTTATAAACAATGAAGAAGGAAGATGTAGTAATATTTGTAAAATAAACAATGGAAATTTTTTTAGTATACATATAGAAAGAAATATCGGCTATGTATGAAATGCTTGTTTTTGTAACATAAAAGCCATGAGGTTTTCCAATGAAATTTTAAAAATGATTTTTTACATAATTACTTGTTTACAGCTTCATGATTACTTACAAAAAATAATTTTTGGTTTAAATCACAAATAAACTTATTTCTATTAATCATAGACATAAGAGAGATAGACTGCGGTGCAGGCTAGCGAAAGTAATACCTTTACGGATGCTACTTTCGCTAACCTGTATACCCAGTCTAGCTATCTTGTCTCTCTTGTGTCTATGATTTTAATTGACGTGTCCAGAACGAAAACAGGTTTAATTAACCTGTTTACACAACTTAACCTGTTTTTAAGTTAACCTGTTATCAGTCTCAAACTGAAAATCAAAATACTGGAAAATTCTCTTAAACTAAAGTTGAATATGACAATCGTAGAACAGAAATAAGACCTTACTTTTTGAGTTTAATATTGATTGAAACAAAAACCACGAGTTAAAAAGAATTAAAACTTACCAAGTTGAAAAGTTAGAATGTTATAAAGTGACTCTAAATTAAAAAAGTAAATATATTTTTTCAAATTTTCCCGTTAAATTGATTAAAACTCAAAAAGTAAGACCTCATTTCTGTTCTTCAAAAAGCATAAGATTTGTTAAAAAGACAAATACTATTCACCGCCTTTATGAATCACTTGATTAACTTTCGAAACTAGGCTTACATCCATACTATCTTCATCATCTAGTACTATAATATACTCATTATTAGAATATAAAGTAATGCAATTTAAAAAACCGACTCGACCCTCTTTATCCCCCGCTAACATTTTACATTACAATAAATTACACAGCCCCACAAAGAAAAGAAAAGGTTCTGTACTTTAGATCGGACTATCATATCTCGGTGTAGTTTGGCCCACTAAGTATGATTCCAAGGTCAGAATTCGTCCACCACGTCTGAATTTGGAGATATCATTAGGTATAAGATTTTTGAGATGTCTTAAAAAACAAAGTAAAAACAATTTTTTTGTTAATCTTTTCTACAAAACAATGTAGTATTGTTTGCCCCCTTCAAGACCAACTTTACACCATGCCTCTACAATTTTTTTTCTTGGAGATCTGAATTTGTAAATTTCGAGATGAAAATAAAGAATTTGATTTTAAGAGACATGTGCGAGTTTACAACATTCAGATTTAGATCTCGGATTATTTAGATCTCGGAGAAAAAAAATTGTAGAGGGATGGTGTAAAGTTGTTCTTGAAGGGCGCAAACAATGCTACATTGTTCTGTAGAAAAGATTAACAAAAAAATTGTTTTTACTTTGTTTTCTAAGATATCTCAAAAATCTTATACCTAATGATATCTCCAAATGCAGACGTGGTGGACAAATTCTGACCTTGGAATCATACTTAGGGGGCCAAAATACACCGAGATATGATAGTCCGATTTAAAGTACAGAAACTTTTCTTTTTTTTGTGGGGCTGTGTTATTATTTAAATCTAAAATTCTTAATCGAGTTCCATTATATAATCCTTCATGTATAATAATATTTCTGATAAGCATAACAATAGAATTTACTTGTGAATGCAATTCATGAGGTGGCAAGTTTTGTGGATTCAATGAATTAAGATATTCTGGTAAAATTTCTTAACCCATTAAACCATTATCATCACAATGATCGGCTGAATCAACACCCGTATATACACGCTCATTGTGACTATCTAATAACGATACGACAGTATCATGAATTTCGTTCACATCTATATTTCGTGCTGCTAATATAACTGATGAACTCGTTTCATCATAAAGGTGATTTCTAATCAAATGTTCAGGATGTGGGAAATCACGGTTTCCCACATCCAAATCAAATTTTGAAAAAGTAATATCTTCATCTATAGTTCTCATAACACGTTAACTTAAATTTGTAAAACACATTCCACAAAGTACTACTTTTGGTAGATAAATTTATTACTTCACTTCGAATGCTTCGTGGTAATATAGGTAATAGTTGTCTGAAATCTCCACCTAAAATAACAATTTTACCACCAAACAATAAATCATTACTCATAATATGTTTCAAAGTCCTATCCATGATTTCTAATGCGTAACGCGGAGCCATTGGTGCCTCATCCCAAATAAATACATCTGTTTGCCTCAAAAATTGCCCTTCCTTTGATTGCACAGCAATATTATATGAAGAATCTAATAATAAAGGTACAGGCAAACCTAATACTTTATGAACCGTCAATCCTTTAGGTAATAACGTTGCCGCGATTCCTGTAAAAGCCATACAACAAACATTTTTCCTTTGATTTTTTAATAAATTATATAATGCTGTATAAACAAACATTTTCCCAGAATCATTAGGGCCATCGATATAAAAACACCTAGAACTGTTACAATCAATAATATTTGATACTTCTAAAATCCTATCAACCATTTCTTTTTGATCACTATTTAACATGTTATATTGTCTATTGCCCATATCTGCTAAGTTACCATGTAATTCATTACTATCCTCAATGCGGTTATTCAATACTAATTAAGACATCGATGGAAAATTAGAAATATCATGGCCTTCGGCTATCAACATTTCACAAATAATGGAATAAGCTAATTTGTAAGCTCTAGTATGATCGCCATATAATCTTAAAAAGTCTTCTGATAATGCATTTTTAAAATTTTCCCAAAGTTCGTCCGGATGCACAGGTTGACAATGAATCAAAATACAAACAAGTAACAGATGTATACTACCTGGCATCATTCAACTTACAGCTTCCTGCATAGCTCGACTCCATTCCTCATCATCACCTATAAGACCTAACGCTAAGCAAGCTTCCGCAAACGTCATATACTGAACACCGTTTTTAATCCATCAAAATTTTTTGCGCCTCTACAATTTAATAAAAGTAATCTTAATCGAAATTACTGTACCTGATTTGGACTTACGGAATACGTCCAATATAATTATAAATGGATTTCCGTTTTGACCGTCTATAAACTTATGGCCATTATTATTATGTTGTTCGAAAATGTAATGAGCCGGAATTTCAGCATAAGGGTATTGTCTAGCTAAAATATCTTCTTTATTCAAATCAAAATAAGCTAATAATGTAGTGGTTCGATTTAATTCAGCCTTCACAGCTACATCTTCATCAATATCATTAATTATAATTGATTGTTGTTGAGGTAAATGAACTGCTAAGCGTATGATACTATGACTTTTACACTGTAATGGTTTACTTAAGATACGATAACATGCTTCAACTGGGCTAACATGTCTCGTATCTATAAAACTACGAACTTTATCATGATTAATTACCCTCTCATTATTTGACTCTTCAACTATGATATTTGCGGCATCGTAACCTTTATAAACATATTTATATAAATATTTCACGGACTTTATGCTGGCCACTACTTCAATGTTTATATGACAATAGAATATGCGTAATAAACCAGTACAATATGGTACTACAAATCGATTCTCTACAGTTTGATTGCGACGCATAATTTTTTTTCCAGCATTTCTTCATTTATAATATGGATATCCAGCAGGCGATATTATAGTTTCTTCTCGAAATTCTCTTGGGTAATGTTTCGAACAGTGACCGTCAATGATACATCTGCTATCACATGGACCATGAATCGTATTATTAACCACAGTGTCATACAATATTAATTCGGTCTCAGAATCAGGAATTTCAGCAGAAATAAATTTATCGATATCATTCACGGTAGACAATTTATAACCACTTTTTAAAGTAACTAAAAAGTGTGCACGAGGAAAACCTCGTTTCTGAAATTCTACTACAAGTACGTGAGCTGAAACTTCACCAAAATATTTCTCTTTTCTTATTAGCGAGATTAAATATTCTTTTTTTAAATGAAAAGCAGGTGCACAAATATCAGGATGATCTGAAGCCTGTTGACCCGGAAAGAAATTATCTTTAATTTTGCGCCAGTTAGCATTACACGTCATTGTTATAAACAGATCAGGTTTTACTTTCATACGAACTATAGCCATTGCATATAATAATTTTGCATCATATATCTAGGAGAACCAACGAATGTTGATGGGCATATATCACTATTTTACCTACTTGACAATTCATATCATTTGCAGTATTATTTAAATGATCAACTAATCCCTGGTATGATTCCACACGCAATTGTTTTTGATTGCGCCGAATATATTCAATACGATCCCTCCCAATTTTAACATAACTATCAACAATCCATTGTTGAAACAATCTACGACCTAACAAAAATGCATTGAATGTATCAGATGTTATATCTATTTTATATTTAACATAGGAACCCCTAGTTACTCGACGATTACTTTGTTTATCTTGTGCATTATCATTATCTACTACGGATCCATCGAACTTACTGATTGCAATACACGCGTAGCCTTATTACGAATAGTCACATATGATTCAGGAATGTCACCATCGGCTGTAGTAACAAAAACCGCAGCAACCTCATTTGAGGCGTTTCACGTCAACTATCCCAGCGCGCGGCGCGCGAGCCCCAAAACCTGCTATTTCTAACTCGTGTTTATGATACTAAAAAGTACTTAAAAAAATTGTTTGATATGCGTTTTCGACATATTTTTTCCTCAGCTTTTCAATGATGTTGGTAGTTTGTTCAAAATATTCCATTTTCATCTTCAAAAACTCTTTTGCATTCTATTTCTCGCAAAAAACATCTCGGGCACTCTTTGGAAAATATCCTTTCCTACATAAAAAATGCTCAGCTTTCGATCTAGAGGGTCAAAAAAAATATTAAAAATACATTTTTTGAGATATAACATGTTTTGTACTTTTTGAAGGTAAAAATTGAAAATTTCGAAAAAACTGCTTACGCCATTGGAAAGCTGAGGAAAAAATACGTCGAAAACGCTTATCAAACAATTTTTTAAGTTATTTTTTAGTATCATAAACGTGAGTTAGAAATAGCACGATGTGGGGCTCCGGCGGCGCGCGCTGAGACAGTTGACGTGAAACGCCTCATTTGTACTTTGCAAATTATACCTATTTCGATCATAGCCAGATTTTAAACTAAAAATTAGTTGTAATTCAGGTTCTGTATCATTACCCAATAATTCACGTTATTACTCAATTTTTTCCTTCATAATTACATATGACTTGGAAAATAAATTATATTGTCTTATCATTTACTCTAAACTATACATTATTTGTCTGTTAGTTCCTACATCAGCCGCAATCCTATAATCAATAGCTTCTTGCGGATCTACAATAAAAAGCTAATGAAATTTAGGATCATCATTTTCCGATGGATATAAAGCCTCATTTATTTGGTAATAAATTTGACCTTGTATTTTGAAACAATACGGAGCTCTTCCTATTGTAGGCATATCAACTACATTGACATTAAAGAATGCAAAAGAAAATGAACTATTGTAATTCCGAATACGTCCAAAAAATGCTTTACTTTTTTGATGATTATTTTTTAATCATAAACGTAAATTATCTGGAAAATCTGGGATTGCTTCCAATTTCACAGTCCCATGACCACAACATAGATTAAATGAATTACCCTTGTTAATTACTTTCTCTGCAGTAAAATGTTTTGCGTTACAATGACTGCGTAAATCATCCATTTCACCTAAATAGTGTTCATTAATATTACTATTTTGTTCCAAAAATCTTCGATTCTACGCATTTCGTTCATATCGACGGTTTTGGAATTCTCTTTTCTCATCATCATTCTCTCTGTTATGACATCGTCTCCTACATTGTCTACTTCTTTTAGTTGAATTTAGCCGATTATTATGAGGTTCCGATGTATTTGAATTATTATTTACATTATTACCGCGACGTGCCCTGTATCGTCTAGCTCTTTCATTTGTTAAAATCCGTTGCCATTCTTGGAACTCCCTTTCCTCCTCAGAAGTACATCTAATTGTAGGTCTACTGCATCGACGATTTTCATAAATTACCTGCTCTACATTGTCATGCTCCATTTTTCTATTAATATTTACAGCCACCACCCACCCTGAGCCGGACGCATCTTACCTCCTGGAGAGCCGTGCTGCAACTGAGCTGAGGAGCTCTACTGCTGGCCTTTTATAGCCCCCAAGGCTAGACAACCACGCATCTGCGCATCTCTCTCTCTCTCTCTCTCTCTCTCTCTCTCTCTCTCTCTCTCTCTCTCTCTCTCTCTCTCTCTCTCTCTCTCCTTCACTTGTTCTCCCTGTCTCACACACTCCTTAGTAATACACATCTATCTATCGCTTTCTATCTTTCGCATGACGCCCAAACTTTGTACGGATATTAATATGTAGTGGATTAGACCAGAAAGAGACTTTGTTAACATAAATATTTTTTCATATACTAATGCAAAATTCGTACATGTAGAAAAATATTTAAGAATGCAATTCAAAAGTATATATTTAAGTATGTTAACAAAAATGTGCCATGTAGAAAGGAGAGAAATCCAAAATTACATATCCTTAGCATCCAACTCCCCAAACGAATGTGCCTATAATATAATGCAGAAACCAGGTTACCTCACGAAACTCACAGGGGAAGCCCTACATATAATAAAATGTACGCCTACAAATGTAAAAATACATCACACCAAAGATTGTTATCAAGAACTTCCAGTTATATCGGGAAATACGACATGGTTTCTCACACTAAAAACGTATATACTATTAAACACAGGAACACGAGTTGACTGCGACACTATTATTCCTCCATATTACGAAATAGATGAAAGTTAGATAAACCTTCTACCTAAACCAAGGAGAGTATAGAAAAACATTACAACTTTGAAAGCACGAATTTCAAGAAATTAGGATCAGGAAAGCTAAATTCACTGGCTACCAGCCGAATATATTCTCAACAAGATTTAGAGAAATTTGAAGAGACTACTTTTCTCACTCCAAGAAAAAGCAATTATCAATAGGATAACACGCATCACGCAGAGTTCAAATTCTGTAAAAGACGATATTATAAAAAATCTACTTACAGAAAATACACAAAATATAGAAAATACAGTTCTGCGATCATAATGACGTTAGAAATATCTCAATTCATTAAAATGATGATCGACTTAATTGTACGAGGACGTACCCTACACGTATTATATGGATAGTCAATGAAGTTACTAGAAGTTATTTTTTTCAGTTCAATGACACATTTTCTAGTAGTATTAAGTGAAAAAATACCGCTCAAAACATAAGGAAACCAGTTAAAGAAGAATTGGAATTACATGAAATATTAATCCAAAGACCAGCTGTATGTCAGAATTTACTGTTAGTACATAAGTTCAAGTATAGGGGGCGCTATATATGTGTAGAATTTGGGAGAAGACTGTAGAGTCTGTCTGTCCGTATCGAGCCTCGGAGCGATGAGGTGCTCGACCACTACCTGTCATTTAGTTAAATAAATATCTTTATTACTACTTAATCTATTAACTATTTATTTCTCCCGACAAATATTTGACAGGTTATAGGCCCAGAGGTGTCGCATAAGCACTCTGGAAGGTTAAACGTTGCATTAGAAAAGTGAGTGACATGTGTAAAGCAACAAAGGAAAAATGTCCATTGCTCAGCTAACGCATGCCGTACCGCAGTTGACCGGTTTAAACTTTTCATCATAGAAATTCAGAGTGAGATTATTTCTAGAAAAGGAAGGAGTAAGTAGTGTACTAGATATGAAGCCAGGAGAGATTGCAGCACTAAAGGATGCTGAAAAGACCGAATTAAAAAAGAACGATGTGAAAGCGAAATGCATCATTGCTCAGTGTGTAACGGACAAATACAAGAGCAGCAAAAAGTGCTAGTGAAATGATACAAGCGTTAGAAAATGTTTTTGAGAGGAAAAGCTGTTTATCAAAAATGTTTGTCATGAAAAGATTTCTAAAAATGAAATTTCAAGAAGGTGAATTACAGGAACATTTTATGAAAGTGGAAAAACTCCTTCGAGAATTAGAGTCGTTAGGAACGAAACTCGATGACGCTGACAAGTCATGTTACCTATTATTGACAATGCGCGACAGTTATAAAACGATTATTACAGCTATAGAAACGTTACAAAGTGACAAGTTAACGTATGATTTTGTAAAAAGTAGATTGTTGGACGCTGAAATGAAAATGAAGGAATCTTCTCAAGGTAAAGAGCAAGATAAAAGTGCATTTTCTATCAAGAAATAGGAAGAATGCATGTGGCGATGCTAGACATTCATAAAAGATTGTCCAAAGATGCGAAAATGCAAAATCAAACTTCGAGAGGAAGCAAGCGAAGCTGAAACAGAGGCCGACACGTCAGAGGAAGGGGCAATCAGGGTAACAAAGAGCAAGCGAGCAGTGACGCTCATACCATGTAATCAAGCAACATCGAAAGTTCAAGTTTTGTTGCAGCAGAAAAGCAACATTCATTGCTCAAACACATGGCATAGGAGACTAGGACATTTAAATGAAAATCGCCTAAAGAAAATTAATCTACCAGTATTTAGTGAAATGTGCAACCCGTGTAAGCTAGGAAAAGCTAAGAGGCTACCATTCAAGTACGTAGAACTTCCAAGATCTAGTCGAATAGGAGAACTCTTACACACAGACATTGGAGGTTAAGTAGCTACGCCTACACCAAATGGAGAAAAATACTATCAAGTAGTGATAGATGATTACAGTCATTCACAACAGTATATTTATTGAAAAGTAAATGTGAATTAGAAAAGAATCTAATGGACCACATAAGAGTATTAAAATGTCAAGGTTTCTTAACCTCAAGAATACGTTCAGATTGTGGAGGTGAGTTTAGCTCTCACAATTTTAAGAATTTTTGTAAACAAAAGGGAATAATTCAGGAGTATACTCTTCTTTACACACATCAACAGAATGGTGTTAGCGAAAGAGCAAATTATACTTTGTTAAGTAAAGCAAGAACTTTATTTGTCGAGACAAATCTGCCTAAATATTTGTGGGGTGAAGATGTCAGAGGTGTAGCTCATCAGCTAAATCGATCACCAACATCAGTATTAATTAGTAGGTTATCAGCTGAAGTATATTTTGGTAAGGTAAATTTATCTCATATGAGAGTGTTCGGATCTAAAGCATGGGCATACAGACTCCCTGTACCCAGAAGCAAGTTGGATCGGAGAGCGTTTGAGTGTAGAACGGTTGGATATGCAGGTAATGGATATCGTCTCTGGAATCCAAGAACAAATGAGATTATTATCTCAAGAGATATGAGATTCGATGAATCTGATTTTGTTTATGATAAAAATAAAAAAAGTAGTAGTAATACAAATTATGTGATATTCAATGAAGAGATTCAGGACGAAATTAACAATGTAAATAATGTTATTTGAAGGAGTAAAAAACGGACTCGAGACGAACCAATTTGTTGTGATGAATTTATTACACCAACGTTTCGAAAGTGTTATTAACTTTCTTCATCAGGGCTACGAAAGCATAGTTTTAAAACATGTAGATTTATATACAAAAAGCAATATTAGACAAAATATGTAAAAAACATACCATAAAAACAATATTATAACATATTAAATTCGTCTACGAGGAGTTTGAACTTCTCCTCACGAACCCAACGTCGCCAAATCACTATAAAATACAATTAGGGTTTTTAATAACTTAAGGAATTAAAATACAATACGTATATGAAAGAATATTTGTTAAAAAATGAAGTAATGGTAAGAATTTAAAGTTTATGACGTTCTCCACACATCGTCAATTTTGGAAATGCCCAAATGTATTAGGTAAACTTCAAAATGACACTAACGATAAATTAAAATTAAGGTGTAATGTATAACTGTTAGGATAGAAAGGAAAGAGGTGGTGGGGGTCGGGAAAGGGAAATCGGGTATGGGTTTCTCCACTACTCCTCACCGCTTGCACTCCTGTTCCACCGGTGTGAGCGAGGCAACCGCTATCCCTCACTATTTTCCTTTCCCGACCCCCACCACCTCTTTCCTTTCTATCCTAACAGTTATTCATTACACCTTAATTTTAATTTATCGTTAGTGTCATTTTGGAGTTTGCCTAATACAGTTGGGCATTTACAAAATTGACGATGTGTGGAGAACGTCATAAACTTTAAGTTCTTACAATTACTTCATTTTTTAACAAATAATCTTTCATATACGTATTGTATTTTAATTCCTTAAGTTATTAAAAACCCTAATTGTATTTTATAGTGATTTGGCGACGTTGCGTTCGTGAGGAGAAGTTCAAACTCCTCGTAGATGAACTTAATATGTTATAATATTGTTTTTATGGTATGTTTTTTACATATTTTGTCTAATATTGTTTTTTTCTATATGGGAGCGTAGCAGAAACGGGCCACCGAGCGCGCGCGGTGCGTTTTTTTGCGTAAAAGGCGCTCTGTTTAACTCGTTCATAATCGTATGCTGCTTCTTTGAAAGAAAAACCAAGGACCTATATCGATAGATTTTTTCCTGCTCTTTTCAGTGGTGCCATTGTTTTTATTGCGAAACACCTTCTTCCGGACGAAAAATCAAGTTGAATATTGGAAGCCATTTTTCTCAAAGTAAATCATGTCCTTTTTCAAAATAAACTACACCATTGGAAAGTACAACTCTTAAGCTTCAAAACCCTATCTTGGAGAAGTTGGAAAAATAAAGGGTTTAAAAGTAACAACATGAAAAAGACAGCGCCGAGGGTCCGCGCGAGCCCCTCGCGCCCGTGCGTACGGCACGTTTAAGTGCACGCTCTATTCAATTCGCTAATAACCGTGTACCAAGTCTCTGAAAAAAGAACTAAGGACATATATCGATAGATTTTTTCTGTTCCGGATTAGTACCCGAAGTGCCCGCTAGATGGGAAGCACCAAGCGCGCTACCTTCAATGAAAAACATCACCCCGCGGGCTTAAATAGAGGCCTGCGTGCCCACTAGCCAGGTGCTTTATGCACATGCTTTATTACTTCCCCCCTTTGTCTTATTGCCTTAATAAAAAAAAGCTTAATAAAATGTCTAACATTTTAAATCGTTGCTGTAATCCATTTGATGAAATAAAGCATTCATCGAAACTTAGGTTTGTTTCCAATAAACTTAGAGCTTGTTATCCGCATTTAACTGATAGAGACAAAATATGCGATTCTTGTCGAATAAAATCTAATGCTCTGATTGAAGAAGAGAGTGAGATTTCAATAGAAGATTCTAAAGAAATTATTTTTAATTTGAAAAAATTGTTGAATGACCAAAATTTGATAAAAATGGAAAAGATATTACTTTTGAAATTACTTCCTAAAAACTGGAGCACTCGCAAAGTAGCTAGATTTTCGAACTTGTCTCGTCGACTTTCATCGAAATGTAAATTATTTGATAACCCAGCCCAATTAAATGACAACAGAGGAAATAAAAAAATTTAAAGGAAAAGGTAATATTGTTATGCCAGATTAAACAATCTATAAGGTTATTTTAAATTTATGTTTCACTGCTTTCAGTGCGTTCATGGATATTTTTATGTTTAATATATTATGTTTTTCAAATTTTGTTATATAAATGAACAAAGTTCATTGTAATATTATACTAACTGTTACAACTAGATCCACAAAATTATGTCCACGCATTGGCATTGTAAGTTACAAAACATTTTATATTTACAAAAAAGAAAGGGCGAAATAGTACATCGCGTGTATTAATCCGCCCTTGAGCATAGCGTAAAAAGTTCGGGCAGCCGCTGTCTTTTTGATCTTACTATTTTTGAACTTTTCATGTTTCAACTTAAAAATATAATATTTTATAGTTTAAGACTTGTACTTTTGAAGAATATAATTCATTTTGAAGAAAAGACTGATATTTTATTGAAAAAATAGAGTTTAAACATTCAAATGGAATTTTCAACTAGAAGGAAGCATTTCGGAATAAAAATAATAGCACCATTGGAAAGAGCAGGAAAAGTCTATCGATATATGTCCTTAGTTCTTTTTTCAGAGACTTGGTACACGATTATTAGCGAATTGAATAGAGCGTGCACTTAAACGTGCCGTACGCACGGGCGCGAGGGGCTCGCGCGGACCCTCGGCGCTGTCTTTTTCATGTTGTTACTTTTAAACCCTTTATTTCTCCAACTTCTCCAAGATAGGGTTTTGAAGCTTAAGAGTTGTGCTTTCCAATGGTGTAGTTTATTTTGAAAAAAAACATGATATACTTTGAGAAAAATGGCTTTCAATATTCAACTCGAGTTTTCGTCCGGAAGAACGCGTTTCGCAATAAAGACAATGGCGCAATTGGAAAGAGCAGAAAAAATCTATCGATATAGGTCCTTGGTTTTTTTTTCAAAGACGCAGCATACGATTATGAGCGAGTTAAACAGAGCGCCTTTTACGCGAAAAAAGGCACCGCGCGCGCTCGGTGGCCCGTTTCTGCTGGACGCTCCCATATAAATCTACATGTTTTAAAACTATGCTTTCGTAGCCCTGATGAAGAAAGTTAATAACACTTTCGAAACGTTGGTGTAATATATTCATCAAAACAAATTGGTTCGTCTCGAGTCCGTTTTTTACTCCTTCAAAGAATTACAAGCTACGAACGTATTTCAAACACTTCAAAAATGTAAATAATGTACACAATGAAGATGATGAAGAATATTGCTCAGCTGAAGAAAATGAGAAACAGTTAGATCAGAATGGTCAACAGGATTTTCAACAAGATGCAATTCAACAAGAAATTCGTCATGTGCAAGGTACGAGAAAGAGTACTCGTCAAAAGGAAAAACGAAAACATTTGGAAGATTATGAATTATATACAGCTTATTGTTTATGTTCAAGTGACCCTGCAAGCTATACTGAAGCTGTGCAAGAAGGAAATTGGCAAGAGGCCATAACAAAAGAAATTGAAGCGCTTGAAAATCATGGAACGTGGAAACCAGCTGTATTACCCAAATGCGAAAAAGCGATAGACACAAAATGGATACTCAGGACCAAGCGACAGAGAGAGAGAGAGAGAGAGAGAGAGAGAAAGAGAGAGAGGGAGACAGAGAGAGAGAGAGCACCAGCAAGCGCTAATCAGCCCAATGTACTACCAGAGCGCTCGAGAAGGAGAGAGAGAGAGAGAGAGAGAGAGAGAGAGAGAGAGAGAGAGAGAGAGAGAGATTAGATAATGTTTATTGCTTTTCATTGTGTTGAACAATAGACAAGATTTACAAATAGCGTTATTACAAAGAGTTACTACAAATAGCGAGATATTACGAATATTACGAATAGTGAGTGGTTACGCAAAGTATACTGCAAATGCAAAAATAAAAAATAAACAATAAAACTAAAAAATAGAGAGCAAAATAAAAAGCAGTTGCATGACGATGGATGGAATGATCATGACATGGATGGGGCATAGTTTTTTGGGCATTTTTACGCATCGGAATTGAAGAGATGTTGATGAAGACATGATTTGAAATGGAAAACTGAAATGATATTGCGGATGTTTGATGGTAATGAATTCCAGAGATATGCAGAACTAATATGAAATGAGTTTTTTAGTGTCTCGGTACTAAAGCCACGAATATCCAAGGGCTTCATTTCACCCCTGACTGGTCGAGTAGCAACCGCAAAATCAGAAAAGGCCAGTAGATAGGACGGCGTAGCTGTATTGAAGATTTTGCGTAGTAAATTCGCAGCAAAATACTTCGCACGCGCAGCCGTAGTCAACCAACCAAGATCACGCCTGTAGCGAGTTATATGCTCCCTCCGTTTGAAGCCATAGATATAACGGATACCTGAGTTGACAAGTGCCTGAAGTCTGTCGTTGACATCCTTCGAGAGATTGTTGTATACAGCGCAACAGTAGTCAATCACCGGAAAAAGAAGCATTTGGATTGGGTGCTTACGCAGACGTAGGTCGGTGCTTTTTCTAAAATAATAGAGACGGTACATAAGAGCACGTACTCGGCGGCAAATATGCGCAATATGCTCATTCCAGTTGAGCTTAGAGTCAAGCACCACACCCAGATTGCGCAATGAAGATTCATAGATGACAGGGGAGCAACCAATATCGATGAAGCTTCTGGCTACAGAGGGGAGAGAATTGATATAGCGAGGAGAACCTATGACCATGGCTTTCTTCTTACCGACATTGAGCCGAAGTGCATTGAGAGTGGCCCAGCTCATGATGCGGTCTGCGTTTGAGCTCATCTTAGAGAAATTGTCGAGCTCCTCAAGAGGACAGCTGATATAGAGCTGAAGGTCATCAGCATACATCATGTTGGAGACATCATGATCAAGACATAGGGGCAGATCGTTAACATAAATGGCAAAGAGCAATGGCCCCAACACAGAGCCCTGAGGTACTCCGGTATTCAGCTCCAGAAACGATGAAAAGTTGCCATTGTTGTCAACGACCGATTGCTGACGACCAACCAAATACGGCGCTATCCAATTGATTACTGATTTAGAGAAACCATGCTCGAGCAATTTCTGTAGGAGCTTGACGTGACAGACAGAGCCTTACTAAAGTCAAATAGGAGAAGCAGAGTGACTCGTTTCCTATTTATTCCAAGCCTAATGTCGTCAATGAGCTTAAGTAGGGCTGTTTGAGTGCTGTCTCCAGATCGAAAACCAGTTTGAAGAGGGTTGAGAAGAAGCCTAGATTCTAAGTAACAAGACATTTGCTGGTATACCAACCACTCAAGTGCTTTAGAGAGAAAACAAAGGAGAGATATTAGGCAAAAGTCACTCAAGCTATTCGGGGTATTCACCTTGTTCAGGGCAATTACGGAAGATTTCTTCCATAATTGCGGAAAGCATACTTCGCGTAGAGTTTGGTTAAAAACTTTATAGATGATAGGCGCAAGAAAAGGTAGTGTAAGTAGTATTATACGTTGCGGGATACCATCAGGTCCTCTAGCTTGTGTACTAAAGTGATTTACTGCATCACAGATATCAGAGATTTGGAACTCCCTAAATGAGAAGCACTCAGCGTTGTTTGATGAGGTCAGAGTACTGAGAAAGTCAGAAACAGAAGGAGTAGCCGGGTCATAAGAAACGCTTCTAAAATGTGCATTGAGCTGGTCGATGGAGAACAACGATGAAGTTGATTTTTTCGGTCTTGTGATGCCTAAATGCTCAACTTCACGCCAGATATCCTTCGGATCAGTCAACGTTGATAATCGATGATGGTAATAGTTATTTCTGGCTTCCTCAATAGAAAAATGTGCTGAATCTCGAGCTTCTCGGTATAAAAGCAGATCATATCCTGTACGAGACCTACGAAAACGCTTATACAAGCGATCTCTTTCTTTGATTAAGACGCGATGTTCTGGCGTAAACCATGGATGCCTGTTTTTTCCAGGAGTAACAGTTTTGACCGGGGCGAGATTATTGATAGCTGAAGCGACGTGGGATTGCAGGACAGAGAAACATTCATCAAGGGGAACCGACTCAGCGACAGACCAATCCAAACCTCTCAGAAAGTCAATAAGAGATTCAGCGCTAATGGCATTATAGTCACGATAGGTGAATGATGTTAATGAGGGTTTGGGGGTTTGAAGCGCAAGTGTAGCAGTGCTAAGATCATAACCGTTGATGAATAGTGACTCAGTCTTCGAGAAGTCTAATATGCGGTCTTGTTCATCTATTAAGCAGAGATCAAGCCAGGTGTCGGAGGTAGGTTTGTGGTGAGTGGCACCATACGGAACACTGTGGAGCCCATTTTCTGCAATAAACTTGCGAATGAAAACCATATCATCAGATAAGGAGAGCTGGGGCTTTATCGAGATAAACAAAATTTAAGTGCTGTTTTCATTTCTGGCCAATCAGCGAGCTGGAAATTTTTTAATAGCCAATCAAATTTCTCAACACCTCGAAAATTTCGCCTTGTACCGAACACTCGATAAAGCCCCTAGTTGGCATTAAAATCGCCAAGAATAATATTAGTGCTGTAGTCATGCATGAGGTAGTAATTTTGTCTATAAAATCAGTATCTTTAAGAAAAGGCGCGTGTGGTGGTCGATAGACTACAGCGACGAAAAATGGCGGATGACCATTGACCGTTACTTCACAGAAGAGATATTCTGGCTTGACTGGTTTACCAGTCCAGACACCATCTGATGAGCAGAGGACAGTGGCAGAAATAGAGTTGTGGATGAAGAGCGCAACGCCACCACCGTTCTTATTACGATCACGCCGAAAAAGAACGTAGTCATGTAAGAAAACAATATTGCTATAATCTGCTCCAGGATCAAGCCAGGTCTCAGTAACAGCTATTACATGGAAGAAGGTGTAAGTAGACAGATAGTGATTGATCATTCCCATGTGCCCTCGAATAGAATTTCCATTAAAGTGACATACTCTGAGGCAGTGGTTCCGAGACCCGGAAAAACTTGATGTGGATAAAGATGGAGGGTGAGTAGGTATGAGATTAATATGATTGAAAGAATAGTGATGCTGAGATGAGTCTAAGCTAAAAAATGATTGAGCTCTTCAGTAGATGAAATGATAGTTGCATGATAGAGAGAGAGACAGAGAGAGAGAGGAGCGCAGCAGCAAGCGCTAGCTGACCCCACTATACTACCAGAGCGCTCGCTTCACCTGCAAGTGCTAGATGGAGCAAGGATTCCCCGTCAGATACGGCCCGCTGCTCCGGGCAAATTGCACGATCGTGCAGCCAGACGCGCCCGTGAGCTGTGACTCCCCCCCACCATAGGCTGTAGCGGGGGGCAGCTGCAGCTACACATGCATCGGTAAGCTTGGGCTTACCGACACAAGTGCGCCCGCGCACGCACGCACGTACACGCACACGCACACACACACTAATAACTATTTCCATACACATGCACACACACGCACACACACACGCACACATACACATACACAAATAATTAAAAAAATTAATAATTGCGCACGCACACACACGCGCGCGCACACACACACGCGCACACACACGCATACTAATAACTATTTACATACCCATGCACTCACACGCACATACTCAGACACACACACACACACACATACGGCAAACTTGCGTTTACCGATACACATACACATTTGTATACTATATCAATATTTATTTAAATAAAAACAATATTTATTTAAATAAAAGTAATATTTATTTAAATAAAAAAATATTTATTTATTGTAAATACAAATAAGTTTCCGCCATTTTTTAATAAAAATTATCAATTTATTGTAAAAAAAATATACGTTACATTTTATTCAAAATATTGTCCGTCATTGGCTACTACTTTTTGCCATCTTTTGGCAGCATTCGGATGCCACGTCAAAAAAACTCTTCATCTTTTGAGGCTACCCATGAATCGACCCAATTTTTAGCTTCTTCGTAAGAAGTGAAGTGCTGCTTGACCAGGGCGTGAGCCATCGACCGGAGCAAGTGGTAGTCCGAAGGAGCAAAGTCTGGTGAATACGGCGGGTGGGGTAAGACATCCCATTGTAGAGCTTCCAAAGTATCCTTGACGACTTTTGCAACATGTGGCCGAGCGTTGTCGTACTGAAAAATCACTTTGTCATGTCCTTTGGCATAGTGGGGACGTTTAAGCTTCAATTCTCTGCTCAATTGGAACAGTTGCTGTTGATAACGTTCTCTAGTGATAGTTTCGTTAGGCTGGAGTAGCTCGTAATAGATTACTTCGAGCTGATCCCACCAAATGGACAACATTAACTTTTTGCCATAAATATTCGGTTTGGCCGTTGAAGTTGGTACATGGCCGGGCTTACCCCATGATTTCCTACGCTTTGGGTTGTCGTAGTAGATCCACTTTTCATCCCCTGTCACTATTCGATGCAAAAAACCCTTTCGACTTTGTCTTTGGAGAAGTTGTTCGCACGTGAAAAGACGGCGCTTGACGTCTCTGGGTTTCAGTTCATGCGGAACCCAATTTCCTTGCTTTGGTACCATACCAGTGGTCTTGAGACGGTGTGAAATCGCTTGTTGAGTCACTCCCAAGCTTTCTGGGAGCTGCTCTTCAGTTTGGCATGAGTCTTGGTCCAATAATGTCTCTAACTCAGCGTCTTCAAACTTGACTGGCCTTCCTTCGCGTTCTTTATCTTCCACGTCAAACTCGCCGTTTTTAAACTTTTGAAACCACTCACGACAACCTCTCTCACTTAAAGCAGCGTCACCGTAAACTTCTACAAGCGACCGATCTACCTCAGCCGCAGATTTCTTTAAATGAAATAAATAAATCAAAACTTCCCGCAAATGACGCTTATTCGGTACAAAACTCGACATTTTCGAACAAAAAAAATGTATACTGCCAATACAAAGACAATAGTATTTCAAGGTTATGTTGTTGCCAGGTGTCCAAACTTTCTATGTGACATTTTACATCTGACGATTTCAACGTAATCTTGTCGGTGGAGCCATCTCCAAACTTATTTGTATACCCAATAAATAAAAAAATATTTATTCAAATAAAAACAATATTTATTAATTACTTTTATTTATTTTATCCAAATGTTTATTTGGAAATAGAAATTTAAAATAGTTCTACACGTACGCGAAATACACAGATATTTAAAAAAAATCACACACGCGCACAAATAATGTAATTTTAAAAAAATACTTACAATGTGTTCCTGGAACTGCTGCTACTGCTACTGCTACCGATGCAACTCATAGTCACTGTTATTGTCTTTTATTGTTTTATATATTAACCTTTAGAGGACGGGATGGCCCCTATACGGGCCATGCCCATGATCGACCCTTTACATGTGTTAGTTTTGAGATGTGAGACATCACAAAAACTCGATTTCTATAGAAAAGTGAGAGAAAACAGTAAACCCAAATCCCCGTCCTCTAAAGGTTAATACACTTTTATACAGTACTATTTACACTATTTGCAGATTTTATGCCCTGTTTTTAGAAAAAATCCTGTTCATTCTGGCAATGAACAAGATTTTCATTGCAATCTGGACATAGCCAGAACCCGCACGCATCACATCGCGCCCACTGACGACTCCGCTAGCACCAAAATCTCTTAGCGCAGCCGAAGCAAAAATCTATGTTTCAACACCGTACATCAACCAATTCTTGGCGGCGTTGTCGACGTGCTTCCTGCTGCACTTGCCGAAGCTGCTCGCGCATCAGCACTATTTCATTATTTCGCGTTTCCCTAAAAAGAGCGCCGAGGTTTCTGTTGAAACCTCGACGAACATTAATCACGCGTCTCAACGCCACTTCACGAATCTGCGCCGGAAGTTCTTGCACGTACTCGCGATCACTATCACCATCACCACCATCACCACCATCGTGATTGTTGTCCACGGTTTCCATATCACAGACAACAATTTCTTGTTCCGCAATTTCTTGTTGTTGTTGCACTATTTCGGCGTGTTCGCTAGATATGTCTGACTCGTAGCCAGATTCAGCTTCATCCTCGAAGTCTTCTTGCACATCTTCTTCCTTCGCGTCTTGTAGGAGATCAGCAAGTGTGACGTCCTCCTGAATTTGGATGCGCCGTTCCTCTTCAATTTGAATGCGCCGATCCTCTTCTTCTTCACGTTGTTGCCTTAGGAGGATATTCTGTTCTCGGAGGACCTCCTCTATGACCTCCTCAGGTATCAGTTCGTCGATTGGGATATCTTGAAAATCTTCAAGCGGTATTGCTGCTGGTACTGGTGGTAATGGTGATGAATTGCCACATAATCTATTAGTCCATTGATGAATTCCTCATTATCACGAGGTGGTGATACAGGTGGCGAGGTAACTTGACCCATGATAATCGGTATATTAGGAGAGAGAGGTATTGCTTCATTAAAATCTTGCAGCAGACTGGAGGACAGCAGGGTGCTCTAGCCATAGTTTTTTCAAAAGTTGGTGAAAACTGAACACAAGGTGCACTCTTATTACGGCGATAGTCTGTAGAAACTTGCAAAAAATCGGATTCTGCATTCATATTACACATGACGGAGGAAGTAGAAATTATTTTTCAAATAACTTCTAAAATCTTACAATAATAAGAGATGGAACAAAACCCTCGGTTTACTCTTATTACGTCTGGCGAATACTATAAAATTCTTTTCTCATGAAAACTTTCAATCTCAGCCGATATCAGAGACATTTATCTACTATATTATCGAAATAATTTATAAATTATTTAAGAAAAGTTTATATAAGCACTGATTCAGCGTTTGTACAGCGGTTTACCCCCAAGAAATATTTTAAATTATTAGTTGATGTTTAATTATTGTTTATTTAAGTATATTTATTATAAAACTATGTTTAGAAAAGGCTTATTTATTAATTTTACATAAAAAGTTAATATTAATATAAAATTAAATCTGCCCGAGCTAGCAGAGATACATCTGAGCGAGTAGGTTTATTAAAAATCTACAAAAAATAGAATGATAGCCACTGCATTAGGGGCCATCTCACTAACACACTTTAAACTACACCTACTTTATGTGCATCGCCTCGAAGTTTTTCGTTGGCTGTCTCTTATCATAAGTGCAACGAATGAGGTGTCGTCGCTTCTATGCCAAGTAGTCCATCATAATGGCGAACTGACCAACCGGTATAATGGTCTATTTATTCACATGTGCCACTTTCTTAACTTATATGCTCCTGATAAATACTGCAAAAAAACTGTAATAAAAATTTATTTATTATGATTCTCAAGTACACAAACACCCCTTTACGTAAACCTCAAGGCAGGATGAGAAAATAGAGGGAGTTTAGTACAGTGATCAACGTATTGGTATGGTATTGGCACGATTTACTACCGGAAATTAAGGTCAGATCGATTCGAAGTATTAGACTTTTTTATAAGGTACCATATCTTCTTTTAAATGAAGATGTTTTCGAGCCTCATTGCTTGATCGATTTCGTTATCGATACATCAGTCTAATCGATGGTTATATCAGCTCGCGATATCATACTTTTTTACTACCCACTTTACCCTCTAACCATTCCGCATATTTATAAATTTAACAAACCAATTCATTTTGTTATTGATTTGGTATTAGTAAGCTATTGGTGCACATACCTCGAAAAGTTACATTCAGATTAATTCGCTATATTGTACTTTATTGTTAGGTACAACATCCTCTTTTTATTGAAGGTATTTTGGAACCTCACAGGTCGATCGATTTTGTTATCAATGTATTGATCAACCCAATCAATTTTCATATCTGTACAGAGTAACATAGTTTTACTACACATTGTATCCATCTATTTATCGCATTTTATAACTTAGTTGTAAAAATTATTTTATGGAATTTTTTATAATTCTGAGTGTTTTAAAAAGATTTTTCGGTGATTTTTCATTATAATATATTAAGCTGCGTTTATGTTTTTAGACTTTTGAAATTCAAAAGTGTTTATTCCTCGAAATTTCGCTGTGTTGCTCTGCATTTTTTATACTGCCCCACTGTAAAATCCATGCTCTTTGATGTGTATATAAGACGCCTTAAACGAAATTTACACCACAGTTCAGTTTGTCTGCGCCCAGAAACTATCAAAGATTAGTGGAACCAGTACACTGTTTCAGCACACATACTTATAAAAATTTGGTTTGAGTGACCGTAGAAGTACACTTCATCATCCAGACATACTTCTATCACACGTTAAGGTGAGTTCTTCTTAAAGTATTAAATACTATCACTCTTTCTTAAATCGTTAATATTGTAACAAGGTAAATTTTAAAATGGAAAATAACTTGTTAGATGATAGCTGATTTCAATATGGTCTTCGATGAAACTCGTACACATATGACAATTTTAAAAATCATTCAACGAGTCGAAACACTCGAAACATATGACGAAGATCATTGGACCAATGAAAATTCATTATTCAATACTGTTGAAGCAATAAATAGAAATTTAAAAAATTTAAATGACTTTGAAAAAAGTAACAAATACATAAAACTTATTCTTGACTGTAATGTGTATCATACAGAAAAATTACTTAGAGAAAAAGATAATCTATGTAAACAATTAAATAAAATTACAAAAAATTTGTTATTATTAAATCAAAATTTTGAGCGAAAGTTTGAACAACAACAGAATCAAATTAATGAATTAAAAAATGAAATTGAAAAATTGAAGCTTAATAAAAACACATTAAAATCAATGCAGTATTTTCTTATAAACCTATGACCTCTTTAATAGTATTTTTAAATATATCTCATTATGATAATAAATACTTTTGAAGTTTTGTAAAATACTTGGCGTTTCTTATTTTAGGAATGATTTTTAAATGGTACACTGTAATCCCCAAAGAGTAAAAATTGGCGCAAAAAAGCAGAAATTTAGTGATTTACCTTTTTTAAAAGAGTAGAATGATAGTTTCACTCTTTGTAAAGTAGAAATAACTAGAATCGCTCTTTTATAAAGAGTAAACTTTGAAATTCTGCTTTTAAAAAGTAAAAATTTAGTGATTTACCCTTTTTAAAAGAGTAAAATGTTAAATTCACTCTTTGTGAAGTAAAAATAACTAGAATCGCTCTTTTATAAAGAGTAAACTTCGAAATTCTACTTTTACAAAAGGAGAAAATGGTTTGTCCTCATATTAAAAGAACAAAAACGTAAATATAATCTTTTCCAAAGAGCAAATTAAAAATTTTATACCTTCTAAAAGTAGAAAATGTAACTCCGAAATTTTAAAAATGTAAATTCAGTAATTTACTCTTTCCCAAAGAGTAAATTGAGATATTTCCACTTTGTAAAAGTAGAAATTTTAACCCCGAATTCCCAAAAGAGCAAATAAGGAGATTTACTCTTTTCTAAAGAGCAAATTAGGAAATTTATACTTTATAAAAGTAGAAAACGGAACCTTGAAATTACAAAAGAGTAAAATCAGAAATTCGCTCTTTTAACAAAGAGTAAACTGAGGAATTTCTACTTTATAAAAGTAGAAAATGTAACCCCGAATGTTCAAAAGAGTAAATTAAGAAATTTACTCTTAACCAAAGAGTAGATCAGGAAAATTGTTCTTTATTAAAGTAGAAAACGACCTCTAAGGGAGAACCGGGCAAGACGGTACGCCCGGGCAAGACGAATCACCCAATTTTCTTGGATATTATAATAGATAGGAATAAAACAATAGTGAGAATTAATAGAAAACAACATTTTTTACTATATGCTAGTATGATTTGGGTGCCTGAGCTGATCAGGTTGATAACATAGGTGAAATTCCTTTTGAGCGTCGATTCTTACGATTTCATCAACGTAAGTAAACGTGTTTATTTTGGATTTCAGATGCGCGACTTACTTCAAACTATGTAGAGATATCAGATATCTTATTTATATTTAAAGAAGTCGTCGTTTACATAATTGATCAGTTATTCATTGTATTACATAATTATTTTTAACAAATTTTAAAAAGTATTAGTGCCGGACAAGACGGCACGGGCAAAACGGCACTATACAAATACGAGGAAAGCTGATCGTGGCAGTTGGAGCCAAGAGTTACTTGTAAGGACGACAGAGGTAAACCATAAGAGGTATTGTTTTTATTACTATTTCTGCACGCCATTTAAAGGCTCTGCACGTTATTTGTATGACTTCAGAAAAAATGAAAAGGGTGTTTCATCTTGCCCGGCTGATTTTTCGAGCCGACGAAAACTACCTTCGTTTTTCTTATTATGCAAAATTTTATTAATCCTATTTTTGCTTAGTATAGTTTTATATTCTTTTTTGTTATTATAAATCCTTGAAGAATATGTATATTATTTTAACATATTTTCTTTTTTGCTTCCTCTTAGAGGAAGCTTTGTAATAGTAAAATTTGTAACTTCGTTAAAACTCTCTATAAACATCATTAGAGGTGTTAGAAGTTTGGTTCACATGATTTTAGAAAATGTCTGTATGGATATGTGTGTGTGTATTTATGTATACTGCTTTATCTCCGGATCTACAGGTCGATTTTAAGCATCAGGTTCTTATTTTTTTTATTTTTTATTCCGAATTCGGGAAGAAAATAATTTTTGATGATTTACTGATTCGTTTTTGTTTTATTTCAAATTTTTGATTTTCGAAAAATTTATTTTTGATTTTTTTTAATGATCGGATTTAAATTTTTGAATCGGATGGGTCGCATTCGAAAGAGCATAAAAAAACCTATAATTTCAAAAAAAAAATTATCTAGCTATCACGGTTCTCTTGTTATTAACAAAAATGTGTTTTTTTTTTTTTTTTTTAAAAGCTAATGACTCCTAAACTAAACGGTCAATTTTTTGGAGAAAATTCACGATCATGCAGAATATAAATTGGTATAATCTATGAAAATTTTAATCCATTCTGTTGGTTAGTTTTTGAGAAAAAAATTAAAAAATGGAAAAAATGTGTTCTCTATGTCGCACGTTTTATGGAGTAAACCTGGATTAATCGCTTTGTAATTTCTTATAGAGGTACATTTTGGATAGATCTCGGCTAAGTTCTTTGGGCTACATGATCGGTTGATAAATTTCTGAGATATTTGAGGTTAACATTTTTTTAACCTTTTTTTCAAATCAAAATTTCTCGAAAACGGCTCTATGTATCTGAATCGGATGGGTGGCATTCGAAAGCGAATTTAAATACCTATATTTTCTAAAAAAATTATTTTTCTAGCTATCATGGTTCTTTTGTTATTAATAAAAACGTAAACATAGAAAAATGAAAAATGAAGGTAGGTTAATGAAATTGTCGATCACTCGAGAAACATGTATTTTTTTATGAATGACTAAAGACGGTATTATTTAAATAAAATTAAAAATATACCCCTACAGCGAGTTTTCAATCATTATGAAAGCAGATAAGATTATGAAAATAAACAATTTATTAAAATAATACAGATGTTTGTTATTTCTTAAAGAACTAATTATTTTGAAATATTTTCGAATACTTGTTTTTCAGAGAATATTTCATAAATCGACTCAAAATTTTAACCACTTATTACACTTATTAAAAACTATATTTGGTTAAAATTTCAATACATTTTCTTCATTTGTTTTTGAGAAAAATTATTTTATAAAAGTATAAAAAAAAGGAATTGATAAATTAATTTGAGGAAACTACGTGCCAATGAATTGGCAGCGGTTTTTTTATATTGTTTATTAACGTTGTTCCTTAGGTGTACCGTCTTGACCGGGCTTCCTCTATATACTTACAAAGTAATAAAATTCAATTATTATTAAGTGCACATGGTTAAATATAAAAATGCATGTCTAGCGCTTATACGTTAGTGCACCGATGACGGTGTCCAGGACGACTGGTCCAAAAGTTCTCTGTCTTTACCGCGTCTCAAAATGTATGTCTAGGTATACATATCCCTGATAATAACAGTGTTTTCGAAAGATTGCTCCGATTTTTTATGCATACATTTATAAATAATGCCTTGTTACACCAGATTGCCGATGATGGTATCAAAGTTGCTAGCTCCGAGGTTTTGTTGTGTATTAGTCTTGGCGCACCGAGTCACTGATGATGGTATTAATCTAAGCTGATTTGTTACAGGCGAAAGTTAAGATGCACATGGTAAAATTCGGAAAATCAGACACTTTAGACCCGCTCCGCGCGTTCTTGTTACCATATATTCTCAATTTTCATTTTTTCAGATTAAGAATTTATGCATATAGGTAGACATAGCACGCAAAAACGAACAGATAACCAGAAAACGAATAGATTGAAAGATCTTTTTAAGAGTAAAGGAAATATAATAACGTTAAATTACGTTACTTCGTATTTGTGTGTATTTGTAAAGGGTGAGAAGGAGGGGGGAGGGGGGAGCAACTCTATACCACATTTGTTAGAATAATATTTGATAATTGTATTTATAAATATAAATATTCTGATTACAAATTATCCTAATCTACATCTTCTGTTTCTTCATTTTCTTTCGTTTCATTCGCACTTTCGCTTTTATCTTTGTACTTCGCATCTTTTTCTTCACTTTTTTCACTGTCTACATCTGTTTCTTTGGCACCTGCAGTCTCCATTTCTTCAGCACTTTTCAGCACTTTCAGACTGCATTTCTTCACCATTGACGCTGTTGCGATTATGGTTAGTTTCGCCATCTTCAGTCATGTCTTCTTCGTCCTCTAAAATAACTTTTTCTAATTCTAATACTAATCGTCCGTTTGTTCCATTGCATTCTTCTATTTTAAAAATATGCATGAAAAAATTATAGAAGTCATCCAAGTCATCTGGGAAGGAGATGTTACAAATTAAATGGAACTTTAGAAAAACGTCAAACGCGTGTAAAAAACTCCTTCCCAGATCCATCAAATAGTTTAATACTCTTAAATAAAATTTTCCAGTTTTTTTGTCCACATCGAGAATGCAAATGATGACGAGTTGACCTTTTTTGTGCAATTTATTGAATCCGTTTACCAAATCGTCGGTTGGCTATAAAAAAATATATATATATATATGAGAGCGTCCAGCAGAAACGGGCCACCGAGCGCGTGCGGTGCCTTTTTTCGCGTAAAAGGCGCTCTGTTTAATTAGTTCATAATCGTATGCTGCGTCTTTGAAAAAAAAACCAAGCACCTATATCGATAGATTTTTTCCTGCTCTTTCCAATGATGTCATTGTTTTTATTGCGAAACGCTTTCTTCCGGACGAAAACTCGAGTTGAATATTGAAAGCCATTTTTCTCAAATTATATCATGTTTTTTTTCAAAATAAACTACACCATTGGAAAGTAAAACTCTTAAGCTTCAAAACCCTATCTCGGAGAAGTTGGAGAAATAAAGGGTTTAAAAGTAACAACATGAAAAAGACAGCGCTGAGGGTCTGCGCGAGCCCCTCGCGCCCGTGGGTACGGCACGTTTAAGTGCACGCTCTATTCAATTCGCTAATAATCGTGTACCAAATCTCTGAAAAAAGAACTAAGGACATATATTGATAGATTTTTTCCTGCTCTTTCCAATGGTGCTATTATTTTTATTCCGAAATGCTTCCGAAAGGTAATATTGTTATGCCAGATTAAACAATCTATAAGGTTATTTTAAATTTCTGTTTCACTGCTTTCAGTGCGTTCATGGATATTTTTATGTTTAATATATTATGTTTTTCAAATTTTGTTATATAAATGAACAAAGTTCATTGTAATATTATACTAACTGTTAGAACTAGATCCACAAAATTATGTCCACGCATTGGCATTGTAAGTTACAAAACATTTTATATTTACAAAAAAGAAAGGGCGAAATAGCACATCGCGTGTATTAATCCGCTCTTGAGCATAGCGTAAAAAGTTCGGGCAGCCGCTGTCTTTTTGATCTTACTATTTTTGAACTTTTCATGTTTCAACTTAAAAATATAATATTTTATAGTTTAAGACTTGTACTTTTGAAGAATATAATTCATTTCGAAGAAAAGACTGATATTTTATTGAAAAAATAGAGTTTAAACATTCAAAGGGAATTTTCAACTAGAAGGAAGCATTTCGGAATAAAAATAATAGCACCATTGGAAAGAGCAGGAAAAAGTCTATCGATATATGTCCTTAGTTCTTTTTTCAGAGACTTGGTACACGATTATTAGCGAATTGAATAGAGCGTGCACTTAAACGTGCCGTACGCACGGGCGCGAGGGGCTCGCGCGGACCCTCGGCGCTGTCTTTTTCATGTTGTTACTTTTAAACCCTTTATTTTTCCTACTTCTTCAAGATAGGGTTTTGAAGCTTAAGAGTTGTACTTTCCAATGGTGTAGTTTATTTTGTAAAAAAACATGATATACTTTGAGAAAAATGGCTTTCAATATTCAACTCGAGTTTTCGTCCGGAAGAACGCGTTTCGCAATAAAAACAATCGCGCAATTGGAAAGAGCAGAAAAAAATCTATCGATATAGGTCCTTGGTTTTTTTTTTCAAAGACGCAGCATACGATTATGAGCGAGTTAAACAGAGCGCCTTTTACGCGAAAAAAGGCACCGCGCGCGCTCGGGGGCCCGTTTCTGCTGGATGCTCCGATATATATATATATATATATATATATATATATATATATATATATATATATATATATATATATATATATATATATATATATATATATATATATATATATATATATATATATATATATATATATATATATATATATATATATATATATATATATATATATATATATATATATATGTATGGGTCGTTCCTGTACTTTTTTAAAAAAAGTGCGCGGGGAGGACGTCGATTTTGTCGACGGTTATTTTTATGAAAGTACATATAAAAAAAATAGCTTGTGCAAAATTTCAGCCCCTTATCTCATTCCTAATTCCTGCTGGAATTTTTTTAAACCCTGATTTTGACCTGTTTTTAGCCAGTTTTCAAAAAATTCTAAAAGGCTGAAATTTTAACAAAATGAGGTCGGTGAGGTCTCATTTTTTTGTCTTTCTTCAAATTTTAAGAAAAAAAATACACTGATATGAAATGATGATTTAGGTTTTATTGGCGATCTGTGATATGGCCATTGCATTTCATCATTTTTAGATCATCTTTAAACCTCTATATCTCGTAACTGGTTCCACATTTTTGAGCTCACTAGGTCTCATTTTTTTATCTCAACGAGACCTTTAATTTCTTTTTTTGAGGACCTAAATTGATTGAATAGACTTCAAGATACAGCCTTTTGATGTTGACGTTTTTATCAAAAATCGCAAAAATCAACCGTGTTCATGGTCACAGTGTCAACCGAATTTTAATTAAAAATCATTAACAAAAGTATTTTTCATTAGAATATGATGTTATCTAACTATACTCTTTTCCTATCATAGGAAAAAGTCAAAAAATAATTTTTTGTCGAGCATTCTAATATCTAATTTTTCGATACCTAAAATAATCAAAAATGGCTCTCTACTGACATGAATTCTACCATCTTATAATTATTTTTGACACGTATACATAACATAGATACAAAGGTAGTTCCTAGGCCTTTAAAATCCGTAGTCGCTGATTTTTCTAGGAGCACTAGAGCCAAAGTTATAGCCATTTTTATAAAAAAATATTTTTCAAGTGGTAAAATTAGATCTTGTGAAATATAGGAAAAGTTTTATTTACAAGATCAACCATAAGTTTGGCATAATTGTCCTAAAAGAAGTGCTGAGGCTGCATATTTTGAAGATCTTAGGCCGTGTCTGCACTATGCGAGAAGCACGTACGATCAGCCCAAGCGATGCGAGCAAGCCATGCGCGCATGCGACGCGAGCAAGCGATAGTAATGGCTTTAGGTTGATTAAATTACCTATGCAGACTTTATAGATAATTAAAGTTGAAAATAAGAATTTAAGTAAAATTTTTTTTGTAATATTCATTTTATTTTAACTATTTTATAATCATTATCAAACGAAGTAAGTTTTGCTTTTAATGTTGAATCATCAATGGGTATAAAGCAGTGATATTTTCTTGTATTCTGTATAGTTCGGGTCAATTTAAAACGGCATTCTAGTACTTAACGCCTTTTCTCAATTGTTTCTTGACTCACCCAAATAGATCTAAAAACCAAATATTCTATATTTTTATAACACATAATGATTTATTATTCAAATACATAATCAAATAATATAGTCAAAAAATCTAAATTATATTATTTTTACCTTATTCCATCAATATTTTCACTAACGTAATCATACATGTCTTTTGGATTTAAAATTGGTTTTTCTGATGTTCTTTTTAAGGATGCCCTGCGTACTGACATATTCTTTGACATATTCTTAATAATTAAAATTAAATTTTTTCAGGTCATTTAATGAACAAAAATCTAAAGGTGTCTATTTTGTTGATATAATACGTATTAATATACTACAATAAAAGTACTCTTACTTGTTTTTGTATTGGGTAGGTGCTCCATCTGACATATAATGTACATTCTCAATAAACGGAAAATCTCGTTTTAGAAGTGTAATGAGTTGCCCTTGAAAAGTGTTAACTGCACAAGCATCATGTTTTAAACAATCACTAATAACACATACAGATAAGATTTGTAATTTGTCGTTATTGTCTTCTTTATAATACACTACAAACGGGTGTACAGTTGCTTGTGTATTATTAAAATAAAATGTTTGGATCGAGTCTTGACAAACAAATAAGAAATTTTCAGCAAAATCTTGAAGTATAATACATGTATCTGGAGTAATAATTGTTTTGCAATGTTTTAAATAACATTTTTGCATTTCAGTCACATAATGATGCTTTGTTAACTCCCATAAGTCATTGGCTAAATTTATAATAAAATTTCTTGTAGGATCTTTTACCATAATAAGACTGACTCTATTATTAGATTGTGATTCAGCATTATTTACCCAATTATGATATTCAATCTCTGAAACATCTTCGGATGAGCTTGATTCCAATATTTTCAGAATTTCTGCTTTACCAGGACAGTTTTCACAAAGATGTAGCATACAATCGCTCCAATCTGTTGAACAAACACAATCATTTAAAATTACTCGGTAGGCTAAATTTTTGTTGATGGCAGACAATTTTAATTTGACATTTTGGTGTATAGGACATACACAAATTGTATGTGTACCAGGTGCTCCAGCACTAATACATTCTTTTGGCCTTAAAGAAGCAAATATACTGAAACCTGGTTTGCGCTGATCTTTTAAATGCTGTTCATATTCTTCTTCCACCCAATTGTTGTATAGATCCTTCAAATCATACATCAACAGTCTTTTTTGTAACTTCTCTGTGATATTAGTAATAGGATTTTTAACACTGATGCAATCTTTAATGCCGCTACATATTCTACTATTGTTTTCATCTCTATAATACTGAGTTACAGATTCTCTAACTACATTAGAATGAATGCTGTACACTTTACGCTTAATAGTTCCTAAGACACCTGGAAAAATATATTTTGAAATTAATTTCAAATAGTGTATACTTAATCACAAAATAAAATAATAATAACAATATTATTTTTTTTAATTTAATGATTATCAAGACGATAAAATTTAGCTCAATGTTTATTCTATTTTAATCACTATGACTTGTTATATTGGAAGAAAAGAAATAGTTTAGAATTAATTTATTTTTTTTATTTTTTTTTTTTATATTAATTTTAATAGTTCTTTTAAAATCCAATAATTACTTTATTATTTTTTATCTAATAATGAATAACGAAGGGTACCCCATGTTAAGATAGGCAAAATGCCACTATTAATGAAAGCGAAAAATGACAGTGATTTCATAGAAGTATACTAAAAAAAGAATTTTCTACGATTTTTCCGGGGACCCATCTCCCCTCCTTATACCAGTAAGGCCTAAAAATCGCATTTTTTGGAAATTATTTTTTTCTCCCGTTCCTCAATGTTAAAAAATTAAAAAAAAAAATGAGATTACAGCTTGTAAACAGAGAGAACATTGAGATTTCTCAAATATAGATTCTTTCTAATTAAATCGGATTTCATTTAAATGTTTAAATTACAATTCATGTATTATTTTACTTAATCCGTAAACAATACTTAAGCAATACGTAAGCAATACGTAAGTAATACATAAATAATAATACTTAAGTAATAATACATGAGTAATATAAATAAATAATTATGAAGATTTTAAATTAAATATTTTATAGGGGTACCCTTTATCATTATAGTTGCTTGAACAAAAATTACATAGATTTTAATAAATTAAACTAAAATTTTCTATTAATAATTCTCAAGTGTAATATAATATATGTAACCTAATGATAAAGGATTATCGATTCTATATGTTTACACTATGTCTATAATCAAGATGTTAAGAATTTATTACAACCCATTTTTTAACTTACCTACAGTAATTTTAAGTTCTTTTGCTTTATTAAACATATAACGTGAACATTGGAAATAATGTTTTGCTTGTTCAAATTTCCAATGATTTGGAAGTAATGTCAATAACGATATTTTTTTACCAAAATTAGTTTCTTCATTATAACACTTAATTATGTTTCCAATCATTTCGTGAAATGACATACTATCCTCTTGTAGCTGTTTAAGATTGCATTGAGTTCGCAAATTAAGATTCAATGTTTTATTAACTGTTGTACAAAATTTCGTATTCATTGATTCTAAAACAGTGTATGTATTATTTTCCAAGCGATAATCACTAAGTTTCTCTCGTTTAAGAGGAGGTTCATCAAATCCATCGAGCATTTTATTTAAACGTTCAAATCCTTGGCTCAATAATATATCTTCTGAACTTTCTGATGTACACACTTGACTACTTGAAGAAAGCTGCTCATTATTATTTACGTTTAAACCATCATTCCCAGTGTTTTCATCTTTTTCTGCATTTATTGTTATTATTGATGTAATTTTGAACTCACAGTTTTTACAGTACTTATTACCTGGATCTAAATTTATATTACAAATGTTACGACATTTATCACATTTATCAGCACTAATCATTACTAAATTATTCTCAATGAATTTGAATGATTATTAAAACAATTGCAACACTTCCTTTGTCTACTTGTATATCGAGTATCATATTTATGAAGATGATGGTCGCAAATAAATTTATTTTCTATATTAATATCAAAATTTTTAATCCTAAATGATAAATACAGCTTTAATTCATTACTAAGATTACTAATTAGATTAAGAGATTTATTTCTTATGTAATGCTCTAAATGACATTTATCATCCTCATGCAATTCACCAATATAGCACATCATTTTCTTTCAATTCCTGAGAAGATAACAGTTACAAAACACAATTGTACAATTTATAAAACTCAACCGAACCAACACTGATATACTTGGTAATAGTTCTGCTCAACTACCTTCACAATTCTACTTAGAAATATTCATTTCATTTTTTATTGTAACTTGTACTCATTGTTTAGGGACATTCCGTGCCGTGTGTCGTGTAACGGATGACGGGTTCACGGATGTCTCGCACAGAAAAATGGATGTCTGTCATCTATTAACTTACGTCAACACAGGTTAAATGAAACTATCTATGTATGTTTCATTTAACCTGAGCTTATACGTATAACGCACGTAAAACTATAGAAAACCTGCATTTAAGACCATGTCTATACTAGGTATGCGAGAAGCGCAACCGGTGCGCGCATGCGACAAGCTATACGTTTTGCACAAAGTACTTGAAATACTTAAAATGGTAAATAATATCGTTGTATACGATTGAACGGAAACGTGAGTTTATATTATTAGGGTTTGTCAGCGAGAAGAAGTAAACGGGAAAATTAGACTTCAAGAGTCTATGCAACCAACTCTACTCGAAAGTGAAAGTTGATTGCAGAAAAAGGTATGAACGCTTATGCGTACGAGTAAACAGGCAATAAGGCATTGTATAGGTAAAACCGAAAGTGGTAAGGTAAAAGGAATGTGCATAAAGCACGTAGCAACTAGGCGCCGCAGGACTCTATTTAAGCCCGCTGGGTGATGTTTTTCATAGTGGGAGCGCATCGGACGCTTGCCATCTAGCGGGTACTTTGGATACTTCAATCCCGAACAATCGTAGTAGATCAGTTAGTAGATCTATATTTAGCGATAAATAATATCGTCAATAATATCGTAGTGAAATGATATTATTTATCATTTTAAGTATTTTAAATATTTTGTCCAACACGCATTACTTGCTCGCATCGCTTGGGCTGATCGTACGTGCTTCTCGCATAGTGCAGACACGGCCTAAGATCTTCAAAATATGCAGCCTCAGCACTTTTTTAGGACAATTATGCCAAACTTATGGTTGATCTTGTAAATAAAACTTTTCCTATATTTCACAAGCTCTAATTTTACCACTTGAAAAATATTTTTTTATAAAAACGGCTATAACTTTGGTTCTAGTGGTCCTAGAAAAATCAGCGACTACGGATTTTAAAGGTCTAGGAACCACCTTTGTATCTATGTTACGTATACGTGTAAAAATAATTATAAGATGGTAGAATTCATGTCAGTAGAGAGCCATTTTTGATTATTTTAGGTATCGAAAAATTAGATATTATAATGCTCGACAAAAAATTATTTTTTGACTTTTTCCTATGATAGGAAAAGAGTATAGTTAGATAACATCATATTCTAATGAAAAATACTTTTGTTAATGATTTTTAATTAAAATTCGGTTGACACTGTGACCATGAACACGGTTGATTTTCGCGATTTTTGATAAAAACGTCAACATCAAAAGGCTGTATCTTGAAGTCTATTCAATCAATTTAGGTCCTCAAAAAAAGAAATTAAAGGTCTCGTTGAGATAAAAAAATGAGACCTAGTGAGCTCAAAAATGTGGAACCAGTTACGAGATATAGAGGTTTAAAGATGATCTAAAAATGATGAAATGCAATGGCCATATCATAGATCGCCAATAAAACCTAAATCATCATTTCATATCAGTGTATTTTTTTTCTTAAAATTTGAAGAAAGACAAAAAAAATGAGACCTCACCGACCTCATTTTGTTAAAATTTCAGCCTTTTAGAATTTTTTGAAAACTGGCTAAAAACAGGTCAAAATCAGGGTTTAAAAAAAATTCCAGCAGGAATTAGGAATGAGATAAGGGGCTGAAATTTTGCACAAGCTATTTTTTTTATATGTACTTTCATAAAAAAAATCGTCGACAAAATCGACGACCCCCCCGCGCACACTTTTTAAAAAAAGTACAGGAACGACCCATATATATATATAATTCGGGTGAACCGTACTTTTGAGGATCTAGAGTTTCTTCCGTCAGAGTCTAGGATGCGTGACTAAAGAAATAAATCCCTCTCTGCGTGGAAGGTATTAATATCCGCCATTTTAAATCCTCAAAAGTCTAGTTTCGTATATATTACTTTTGGGGATCTTCCCCAAAAGTACGAAAAGTCCTCAAAAGTTCGGTTTGTTGTCGAATATAAGCCTCAAAAGTATGTTTTGCCATATATATACTTTAAAAAGATTGCAATAGTGTGGTACACTCAGAGAAAAAAAGGCCAAGTTACGAACAAACGGACACTATTATCCAGTACGCTGCACCGGAGACTTCGGTACCCACTATCAGACGACTCCACTTTATCTGTAGTAAACATATGAGAAATTCTCAGGAACTTTTACTTTTATGTCACTCTTTTTTTTAAACAATTTATTGCTGCTATTAGCGGTGCGTGAGAAGCACATGAACCAGACAGGGTGTAAACGTTTCAATTTTTACGTAGAAAACCAGTCCTGTAAACCATATTAGTGTGCCACGCTTGCCCAATTCAGAGCATATAAAAAACTGTCGAAAAAGGTCTATTTTTGATAAGTTGAGTTTTTTCGACAGTTTTTTATATGCTCTGAATTGGGCAAGCGTGGCACACTAATACGGTTTACAGGACTGGTTTTCTACGTAAAAATTAAAGCTTTTAGACCCTGTCTGGTTCATGTGCTTCTCACGCACCGCTAATTGCAACAATAAATTGTTTAAAAAAAAGAGTAACATAAAAATAGAAGTTCCTGAGAATTCTCCATATACTCTTAAAATCTTAATAACATAAAGTTATACCTTGTATCTTTCTTTATCTTTAAAATGATTAAACTTATTATACTTCTTAATTCTTTTTTTAATTGGATTAAAATTTAATATAAACATTTAAAATCAATAATCAAATAATAACAGAAGATCCGTACATATGGTATTAATAGCAATAGACAACTCGTTAGTTATTACCGAAGTTTATCCAGTAGCTACTACCGGACATGCCAAACCGAAGTAATTGGGTTCCCTGTACCGGACTCTCCGGTGGACACAATTTTTTTTCTCTCTCAGTGCAATATAAATTTATAAAATTACCGAGCAAAATTGCATTACTAATGGATGTGGAATGCCGGGCTGTTGATTTTCTTCTTACGCCCCCTTTTCTTACTAGTCCTCTGAGAGAATTAATAAAAATAAGAATATTTATAGTTTAAACTTATAAAGAAATAATTGTAATTATCAAATATTTCATATACCATTTCATTTTCCATTTTTATTTGTGCTAGCACACTTGGTAGAACAGCCACTGCTTTTACGTTATCTAAAATAAATATTTTAATTATTATACTTAATATTAAAAAAGAACGTTAAAAAAATTTTGTTAAGATTTCTAAACAAAGAATTCTCATTTTATGTACCATTGCCCTATACCGTCAAAGACGTAGCTTTTAGTCAGCTATGTAAATTATAAAACCGAGCTTTTAGTCAGCTATGTAAATTATAAAACCGAGCTTTTATAAATTTTATTATCATAAAAAGCAAAATAAAAATTACAAATTACAAATTATAAAGGTAAAACTAACAATAAGATTTAATTCTTCGAGATAACTTTATATTAATTATATAAAAATCGATCAAAACAGTATCTCAATACAAATTAGTCTATGATCTTACCATTGAATAGTTAATAAATATTGTGCAATTATTCATAATAAAATTTTATATTACTAATATAATCTCATTTATTCATTAAATAATATCTAGGCAAAGCAATTTAAGGTCAAAAAAAATTTTGAGCAATTTTAAAATTTCGAGTTGTACAGTTTACCTGAAACATCTCACATACGCACGCACACACACACACACACACATGCACACACAATTCCAAGAAGAATTGTTAAAAATTATTGTTTCATCAATACAAATTTTGTTGATATTCAAACTCTGAAAAGAGTGCATACGAACAGGTCGATTTCACCCTGGAAAGACTAAAAGATGTCTTAAAATATTACCTTTAAAATGGCACCTGGCTGAATATATATACAACTTGTTGTATATTGCAAAATTCTAAGAAAAAAGTTTCTTTACCATTTTTTCATATGACTAGTACTTTTTTAGTAACTGATGTGTTTAAATTGTTTGTTTTTAATAGAAAAACGTATATCTATGTTTATAAGATGATATCTATAGATATACAATTTAAACACATCAGTTACTAAAAAAGTACTAGTCACATGAAAAAATGGTAAAGGAACTTTTTTCTTAGAATTTTGCGCTCTACAGGGTTATGTTTACAGACGCATACATTTTCAAAACAAGTTGCATGTGTGTGTGTGTGTGTGTGTGTGTGTGTGTGTGCGTGCGTGCGTGCGTGCGTGCGTGCGTGCGTGCGTGCGTGCGTGCGTGCGCGCGCGTGTGCGTGTGTGTGTGTGTGTGTGCGTGCGTGCGTGCGTGCGTGCGTGCGTGCGTGCGTGCGTGCGTGCGTGTGTGTGCGTATGTCTATGTGTATATATCTTTTTATATTTTATATACTAGCTGAACTATATACAAAAGAGGGGTATTTTGAAAAGTAGAAAAACTTTATTAAAAGCAAATCGACACTTCGGTTATGCAGATATCAATAATTTAACCTCACGGTAAAATAATTTGAGTCGCCTCGAGGCAAGTTTTTATTTTACATGCAATCGCATCGATCAATGTCTCACTTTTTTCCTTATGAAATTTGAGGGTAGGGTTACCGTAATGAGATTATTGTATAATCAACCAGTATAGCGCAGTCTTATTCTTTATCAAGTATCACACGAAATCATGCGAATTTTGATAAACAATAAAAATTGTGGTTGCTTTGATTGATTATACAATAATATCATTACGGTAACCCTACCCTCAAATTTCATAAGGAGAAAAAGTGAAACTTTGATCTATACGATTGCACGCAAAACAAAAATTTACCTCGTGGTGACGCAAACTGTTTCAATCGTGAAGTTAAATTATTGATATCTGCACAACCTTAGTGTTGATTTGATTTTAAAAAAGGTTTTCTACTTTTCAAAATACCCGTCTTTTGGATATAGTTCAGCAACGTATATGAAATAAAAGAAGATAAAAAATAAAAATATATTGCCAAAGACGTATTTTAAGGTCGATAACTACCTTATAATCACTGCGTACGCGAGCATAATTAATTTTTACATATTTCCTTACATAATCAGAATAAATATAGTTATCCTGATTATGTAAGGAAATTGTAAGGAATGTAAGGAATCCTTACAATTTCCATAAAATGTAAGAAATCCTTACGATTTCCATGAAATGTAAGGAATCAAGTTTTAAAAATTTCCTTACATAATCAGGATAAATATATTTATAACAATTTTTAATAATTTCCTTACGTAATCAGGATAAATATATTTATCTTGATAATGCAAGGAAATTACTAAAAATTGATTAAGCTCGGGTACGCAGTGATTAAATTGTTTCGCCTAGACATTAAATGAATAAATCATCTACGGATAAAATTGAAGCTGGATTTTTACTTTTCACGATTAAATATTAATACGTGCGGTATGAAACAGACTAGAGTATACGTTATAATACTTTATAAAACATCACTAGTTAATGAATTAAGACAATGTGAGGTTCAAAGTTAACTCAAATTCGTTACTTAATAAACTAATTTTCGAACGTTTATTTAAAAAAACACGTCTGTCAAGCCCTTCGTACATGCAAGAACTTATTTTATAATTAGATAAAATAATAAAAATGCCGATTCCTACTTATCGATAATACGGCATATATTTAATTAAATAATTTTTAAATATTTTTTGGAGAAAACACGTCTGTCATGCCCTCCGTATATGTAAATACTACACTCAGGAATTTTTTGCGCGATTATATCAGTATTTGCATAAGATGTACTCTTCTTCAGGTGATGTCGGTATATTTCACATCACTTTAAGTAATCCCTAATGTAAAAATAATACATTGTGCAACAACGGAAGAAAATGAGCTATTTCTAGCCAGAGTGAAGTGGTCAGCACGAGCCGGAGTCAAAGGCGCCCGAGACAGAGACGAGTGCTGAAAACACCTCACCTGAGTCTGAAATAGCTTTTCTTCCCGTGTTACACACCATATTTTTTTAACGAAGATATGGCAGGGCCCTTTTTACATGTGCGAGTCGGAGAGACGTTTGGGCATTTTAAGTCGTACACAACGCAGTTGAAAATTAAAATAATTTAGAACAGGAAAGTAGAACTATTCATTTCTCACCAGTTTTTCATTTCAAAATACGCTCGAAATGCGAAATTTTCTTTCCTACTTTCACACGTGAAAAAGGCCCTATTTCATGCCTGAGTTGAGAAAAAGTGTATTACCAATAATCCTTGAAATGCCAAAACCTTTGGAAACAAACGTAAGGTTGCTGTCAACGTCAAGGCCTCTTTTTCGATTTCAGGGTCCATTTTTTTCCTCCGTAACGCCCTTGTCTCATCCATAAACCGGATGATTTACCGCTTGTTTGCCGCATCCACGTTTAGTAATTTTAATTTATCAACCTATAAGTAGAAAGTATTAAAAATTAATAAGATAGCTTTTACAATTACTTCCTTCTAAAGGAAGCTTTGTAATAGTAAAATTTGGAGTTTCGTAAAAATTTTTTAGAAATATATTTAGAGGCGTTAGGAATTCAAATAACGTATTTTTAGAAAATTTCCGTATATAGATGTGTGCTAGTTATCCGTTGCTTTTTGTCTTTGGCAAACGATATGTGTCATATGAAATCGAATATTTAACTATAATCATTCACAATTTATACATAACATTTGTAATTTTCTGTTTTGCATAAGGAGTCGGTTCCAATACCCGAACATATAAGAATCAACATGCAAAATTAGACTGATATAGGTAAGTGATTAAAACGGCTTCACAATAATTCTTTTTTTGTAGATAAATTATAATGTTAGCTATCGAATAATCATGAAATGAAATTATTTAGTAATAGTAATTATTTATTACAAAGATAAAAACACGATAATGCGGTTGTCCCTCTACTCGAACGCAGATATTGTTCATGTACCGATTGTTCCATTTTTGATGCCCTAGTAATCGAACAAACATTTGCAACAAATAGGTTTTGTAAATAGACATTAATTATTTTCAAAATTTAATGTTTTTCTTTACTTGTTTTTATTATTGCTGGTAAATACGAAAGTAATTGATTTACTCTCATTCTAAAAATATAAGTCAAATAGAAACTAAAACACATGTTACCTATACAATATAGAGGTTACTTGCATATGCAATCTGCTGTTCGGGTATCGGGACAGTGTATTATATGACATGGCCCAGAATCCGAATACAATCGAATTAAAATATATTTTTATAGCACTGTGTGACCTAAATCCGCACTTAAGTCACGGCTAGCTGTGACTTAAGGGGACAAGCCATGGTTAGGGGGTCGAAAAATCGATTTTTTTTTATGTACTATTTTGATAGCAAATTTTCCGCTGAATACTATGCTTCCAACCGCATTTCCAAATTCGATTTCGTTTAGAAAATACAGCTAAAACCGTGAAGTCACTTTTTTGCATATTTAGTGATTTTTCTTAAATTATCCATTTTAGATATACTATTGTTAATCTTATATGCTGAACAATTAATTATATGTAAGTACATTCAAGTTGTTCACTGCAAATCAAACAAATGAAAGTTGTGAAATCAATTATCAATAGTCAAGTAATGCAAACAACTCTCGGAAACTACTGTATGACTGTTCTCAGAAATGTATTAAAATTTGTTCATCTTTCTATACAAATTAAACACGAGAAAGTACTGAAATAATATAAAACTTTCTACGAAAGTATAAAAAAAGGCAAGTATAGATGTTCTTTCTGTATAATCTATAAAATAATAATATTTATGATTTTTTAAAAGGAATCAAATAAATACCAGTGAAAAAGTCTTTTACTTCTTTGAGTCATTGTATGCTGAACAAATTATATGTTAGTAAGTACATTCAAATTGTTCACTGCAAATCAAACAAATGAAAGTTGTGAAATCAATTATCGATAGTCAAGTAATGAAAAAACTCTCGGAATCAACTGTATGATTGTTCTCAAAAATGTATTCAAATTTGTGCATTCTTCTATACAAATTAAACACAAGAAAGTACTGAAATCAATTTATTGTAGTCAAGTAACCGTAAGTTAACTTGACTGACATATTTGTGCATTCTCCTATACAAATTAAACACAAGAAAGTACTGAAATCAATTTATTGTAGTCAAGTAACCGTAAGTTAACTTGACTGACATAATAGAACTTTTAGTACCTTTTGTGTAAAATTACATTTTACGCCCACGTTGTAACTTCAAAAATATTTAGCCAGCGGGCATAAAGTACTACTTAACGCCTAACAAGCGCAATAGCTCACATACTCCTACAAAACTTTATAGAACCTACGCACTTTACGCCCGTGTGGGTGAAAATTATTTTAATTATATAACTATTATGCCTTCCTTTTTATTTCTAAAATTCATAAGAATTTTATCAGATATTTACGAAAAGTTAAAGCCTATATAAAAAAATTACATAGTTACCAACACATCCCCATTTTTCATTATTCTTTCTCAATTTTGAAATTTCTATAATATTACGCATCTTGGGAGGACAATAGAAGTCTATATAGAGCTGCTCTAGCAGTGGTGGTCCTCCAATCTCCCATACATACTTGGGGGGCCCGACGGTTTGCAGTTTAAGGTGTAGACATGGTCATTTTCATATAAATATTCTATGAATATGTTTAAGGTCAGATAAAATATATAAATGGGTTGCTTCTACATATTAAATACTGATCCGTATTGAATTTATTACTCTGTTTTTAAATAGAAAGTGCAAACACGCATGATAATATCATATGAGATTTCATGAGAATATCGGACATCAGATCTCGTATGAGAATATCGGACATCAGATCTCTTACGAGATTTCATTTGAGATCCCGTAATAAGTAAAATTGCAGATGACATTAATATATGATATCTCACATGCGATCTGATGTCTGAAATACTCATATGAGATCTCGTATATGATATTTACACACGGTAAAAGGATGAAAATTAAAATAGGTGGCTTACAAAATGGTTAATAAAATCTAAAGCACTTTTGAGTAAACTATAAATTTATATGCATTTTTTATCTCATTCCCACTTAAAAAAGACGGACACAAGGAAAAATATTTAGGGTAATGAAAGTAAATCATGAGATTATGCACTTGTATAGGGATATTATAATATTTAAGCGGTATCAATTAAAAATTAGAGCCAATGTTATTATTTATAGTGGGCTTATAGGTATAAACATTGTTAATCAATTTATGCAAAAATTTAGTAAGTATTCTACATTTGTAAATGTAGAATACTACAAAGCCCACCGGTAAACTGCAAACCGTCGGGCCCGCCAAGTATGTATGGGAGATTGGAGGACCACCACTGCTAGAGCAGCTCTATATAGACTTCTATTGTCCTCCCAAGATGCGTAATATTATAGAAATTTCAAAATTGAGAAAGAATAATGAAAAATGGGGATGTGTTGGTAACTATGTAATTTTTTTATATAGGCTTTAACTTTTCGTAAATATCTGATAAAATTCTTATGAATTTTAGAAATAAAAGGAAGGCATAATAGTTATATAATTAAAATAATTTTCACCCACACGGGCGTAAAGTGCGTAGGTTCTATAAAGTTTTGTAGGAGTATGTGAGCTATTGCGCTTGTTAGGCGTTAAGTAGTACTTTATGCCCGCTGGCTAAATATTTTTGAAGTTACAACGTGGGCGTAAAATGTAATTTTACACAAAAGGTACTAAAAGTTCTATTATGTCAGTCAAGTTAACTTACGGTTACTTGACTACAATAAATTGATTTCAGTACTTTCTTGTGTTTAATTTGTATAGGAGAATGCACAAATATGTCAGTCAAGTTAACTTACGGTTACTTGACTACAATAAATTGATTTCAGTACTTTCTTGTGTTTAATTTGTATAGAAGAATGCACAAATTTGAATACATTTTTGAGAACAATCATACAGTTGATTCCGAGAGTTTTTTCATTACTTGACTATCGATAATTGATTTCACAACTTTCATTTGTTTGATTTGCAGTGAACAATTTGAATGTACTTACTAACATATAATTTGTTCAGCATACAATGACTCAAAGAAGTAAAAGACTTTTTCACTGGTATTTATTTGATTCCTTTTAAAAAATCATAAATATTATTATTTTATAGATTATACAGAAAGAACATCTATACTTGCCTTTTTTTATACTTTCGTAGAAAGTTTTATATTATTTCAGTACTTTCTCGTGTTTAATTTGTATAGAAAGATGAACAAATTTTAATACATTTCTGAGAACAGTCATACAGTAGTTTCCGAGAGTTGTTTGCATTACTTGACTATTGATAATTGATTTCACAACTTTCATTTGTTTGATTTGCAGTGAACAACTTGAATGTACTTACATATAATTAATTGTTCAGCATATACTTTTACTTCCATAAAAGTCGACAAATATATTTCACTGAAAAACCTCATGGCTTTTATGTTACAAAAACAAGTCATTTCATACATAGCCGATATTTCTTTCTATCTGTAATCTGTATACTAAAAAATTTTCCATTGTTTATTTTACACTTTTTTTTACATCTTCTTTCTTCATTGTTTGTATATTATACAATCATTTTATGAACTGAGAATCACTAAAAACTTTCTTGATATTCTTGTATAGATCAAACTTTTGACGTCTTCCACCCTGAGAAAATCATACACGAGAATAACTGAGCACTTTTATTTTTTGAAATTTTCACAATATAACACATCCTTCTCGCTTTTCTCATTTGACATAATCTTTTAGTTTCTGTATACTAAACAAATTTCCATTGTTTATTTTACACTTTTTTTACATCTTCTTTCTTCATTGTTTGTATATTATACAACCAGTTTATGAACTGAGAATCACTAAAAGCTTTCTTGATATTCTTGTATAGATCAAACTTTTGACGTCTTCCACCCTGGGAAAATCATACACGAGAATAACTGAGCACTTTTATTTTTTTAAATTTTCACAATATAACACATCCTTTTCGCTTTTCCTATTTGGCATAATCTTTTAGTTTCTGTATACTAAAAAAATTTCCATTTTTTATTTTACACTTATTTTACATCTTCTTTCTTCATTTTTTGTATATTATACGATCAGTTTATGAACTGCGAGAATCACTAAAAACTTTATTGATATTCTTGTATAGATGAAACTTTTGACGTCTTCCACCCTGGGAAAATCATACACGAGAATAACTGAGCACTTTTATTTTTTTAAATTTTCACAATATAACACATCCATTTCGCTTTTCCTATTTGGCATAATCTTTTAGTTTCTGTATACTAAAATTTCCATTGTTTATTTTACACTTATTTTACATCTTCTTTCTTCATTGTTTGTATATATTATACGACCAGTTTATGAACTGAGAATCATCACTAAAAACTTTCTTGATATTTTCTTGTATAGATCAAACTTTTGACGTCTTCCACCCTGGGATTAAAAACACAACCAGTTGATGAATTAAGCATTATTATTATCTGAATCTTGTATAGAAAAATATGTACTAAAAACGTCTCTGAAACATTTTGACATCTCCTACCATGAGAAAGTCATAAAATAGATTAACTGAGCACTTTCATTCCTTGAAATTTTCGCAATAACACATCATTTTTCCCCTTTTCCGTATTTCCATGTTCATTAGACATAATTTTTTCATTGGCACTTGAATAAATATGCACAACACTGATATCGGCTAAGTTTTTAAAGATGACACGATGCTTTTTAAACCAACGCTCAAACCAATATTTCAAATCGGCATCATAAATTATATTGTAGTACGTATATATCAATAAATATTCTTCACCTCATCAAATTTCAATGACTGTAAACAAATCTTGTATAATCTGTAAATATAAAAAAAATTCACAAAAATTATCAATTTTTTAAAAATGATTGTAGCCATTTAACATTTTGCTGTTCAATACTTATCTAATAAAACCCCCGTTGATTGATATATGAATAGATGAATTCTTCTGTCACCACTTACCTACTTGAGATCTTTGAATAATTAATTAATTTTAATTTTAAACTAACTCACGACGATATGATAACATTTGTAACATATGTGTGTGTAAAGATGTGTAAGGTTAGGTCGTCATCGCCCAGACACGGGAATATATATATAAGACAAGGGAAGATGAATTCTTCGATAACCAGTTGACTACTTGAGATCTTTGAATATATATTAATCTTGACTACTTATCTGTAAATAAAAATTTTCACAAAGTATCAAATCTTTAAAAAAATTACTATTTAACATTTAGTCATTTTAATACTTATCTAAAAAATGTTGTTGCCTCATTGATGCTCGTAAATAAATTCTTTTATTCTTTACGTCAGTCGACTTCATCAGATCTTTGATTATTGAAACGAATATATATACCTATACTATAAACAATCATCCGTGATATTGTGTGTATGTATATATATATATATGTTATATGTTGAGAGATGCGTAAGGTTAGGTCGTTATGATGGGTGTGTGTGTGTGTGTGTGTGTGTGTGTGTGTGTGTGTGTGTGTGTGTGTGTGTGTGTGTGTGTGTGTGTGTGTGTGTGTGTGTGTGTGTGTGTGTGTGTGTGTGTGTGTGTGTGTGTGTGTGTGTGTGTGTGTGTGCGTGTGTGTGTGTAGGCCACGTGACAGTAAGTCACAACACCGGATGAGGGTCTGAAACTATGGAGAAAATTTAGAATCGGAAAGTGGACATAAAAAAATTCAGCTCTCTATATCTTTTAAACGAGATAATCTTTTTAAATAAAATCTTTTGATTTGTGTATAGTAATGAAAAGGCTTTCGATTAAGAGGGATATGTTATATAGTTGAAACTAACGCAATAGGTATATAAGTGTATTGATTTTCTCGTACATCCATTTCAATGTATATCATTGCGCGGTCACTCCTAAGGCTCTTCTATACTTGCCTTCGGAGCGCTCCCGCGCTCCTTGATATTATTTTATGCTTCACAGCATACAATACTGAATTTAGAACGTAAATTTACATTGACATAGTAGGCAAACTTAACTCGAGGTATAAACCTCGTGTATTTTACTTTTACTCTACTTATACAAAAGTATAATACGTACAATACATATAGATGGTTTAAAATCTCATCTGTTTACGTTCTGTCAGCGCCATAGTCGTTGGGATTTAAACTAAAAGTGTTTTGAATATAATTGAATCTGCATTTTTCAATGCAATTTATTCAGTATTGACAAAAAATTTTTTTGTAAATAAAGTGCTGTGTAGAACTCTTTTAACTGAGAGTGTAGAAGACAGCGATTTTAGATTAACTGCACTGTGCAAAGTGTTATTAATATTTTTAATTAGTGAGTTCAGTGAGTGACTTTTATTTGTGTTTTTTAATAACTAACATTATAGAGGATTAGATATTAGCCACTATGGATTCTGACAAGAGAAATAGAACATCAGGAGCTCCAGGAAAGAAGAGAAAATTTGGAAGAAAAAAAACACATAAAGGATTTAACAAAAATTCAGAGAATGTTCAACAAAAAATCACGAACAAAAGGAAAAGAAGTACAATTTCAGGGAAAATAAAAGATATATCTGTAGAAGCGTCACAAACAAGAAACAGAATAATAGATATAAACATTCTGTTCTTACAGCTCGAGAAATTTCTTGTATGTGCAACATGTAAAGGACAAGTTAAAATTATAGAAGAAGATATTCGAGGACTTGGCTCAAAATTTAACATTATGTGCAGAAATTGTTCAGAGAGAAGAATTATAAGCACGAGCAAGCAAGTTGGAGGTCAAAGCAATGCTTATGAAACCAACAGACGCAGTCTTCTTGCACTAAGAGCAATTGGGCAAGGATATGCTGCATTGCAAACTTTTTGCGGAATCATGGATTTGCCACCACCTGTTGCACATAGTTTTTATGACCATCTCAATGAAGATTTAAGCAAAGTGACTCAAGAGGTAGCACAAAATTCTATGCAAGAAGCCGTCAAAAAGGAAACAGCATTAACACCAGCTGAAAATCAAAGCCTAGATGTATCTGGTGATGGGTCATGGAGAAAAAGAGGATTTTATTCATTGCAAGGAATTTCAAGTTTGATTGGCTTGCGTTCTCAACAAGTTCTTGACATATTTATCAAGAACAGTTTTTGTAAAGCATGTTTAAAGTGGGAAAATAGAAAAGGCACAGAAGAATATGAAGACTGGTTCAGTGATCATCAAGATAAATGTGCAGCAAACCATGAAGGAAGTGCTGGAAAGATGGAAGTCGATGGAGTTGTGGAAATGTTTAGAAGATCTCAAGAAAAGTATAATGTAAAATACCATCATTACATTGGAGATGGAGATTCGAAAGTGTACAGTGCTTTGTGTCAGGCCAAACCGTATGGAGATGAAGTTAAAGTTGAGAAGAAGGAGTATGTGGGACACGTTCAGAAACGAATGGGAACCAGACTCAGGAATTTAAAGAAAAATTTTGGAAAAAAGTTATTAGACGATGGAAAAACCATTGGAGGCCAAGGACGATTAACAGCAAAAGTAATTGATCAGCTCACCACATATTATGGTAATGCCATCAGAAACAAGACGGACTCTGCAGAAAAAAATGCTGAATGATATATGGGCTACGTACTACCACAAGATTTCCACAGACCAGAATCCTCAACATCATTTATGCCCACCAGGACAGAGCAGTTGGTGCAAGTGGCAAAAAGCGAAGGCTCAAAAAAAACTAAAAGATTTTTATCATAAAGGCAGTATTCCTGCAGTGATTATGGAGCAGTTGAAACCAATTTACGAAGATCTCTCTGAACAGGAGCTGCTTCAGAGATGTTTAGGCGGTTACACCCAAAATAGTAATGAGAGTTTTAATAATTCAGTTTGGAAGATTGTAACCAAGACCTCTTTCAGTGGTGTTCATGTGCTCACAGCAGGTGCTTGTATTGCTGTCACTTGCTTCAACGATGGAAGAGTTGGTTTTCTGAATATTATGGAAGCCTTTGATGTGAAACCTGGAGTAGCTGCAATTGAGTGGGCACAGAAAAGCAATGACATCAGATTATTTCATGCTGAGAGGAATGCCGAAGAAAACACTTTAGAAAATAGGAGAAAACGAAGGAGACTGCAATTGAATTTACCTGAAGAGTCATATGTACCAGGTTCTTACTAGAGTAGGTAAAAAGTTATTTTTATGCGATAATAGCTAATATAATATTTATTAATTTTTTTCTTTTTACAGGTGTGTTATTGGCTCTCATAAAAGGATTAATTTATTTTGAGGTTATTTTTACTGTCAATAACATTTATGACTAACAATGTTTTCAGCCTAGTACGAAAAAAAAAATAAGTACAACATTTATGTATTAATCTAAAAAATTTAAAAATATTGTTGAATTAATGAAATTCTTTTTTATAGGTTTATTCAACAGTTAAAATGATTTAGCCAGGACTACTTTCATCTAATTGGCATCTGTTTCATTTTTCCACTAAAGTATATCATACAGAATGAAAAAAAAATTTTTGGTAAGTAGTTTTGAAACTTATATAAAGTTATAGAAAACCAAAACTTTGAATTGAATTTCTGAATAACTTGTTTTTTGTATTTACAGGGACTTTGCCGCAGGATTTCTTTTAAATAAAGCAAGCTAGAGGTTTGGAAATTTGGGAGTATCTTTAAAATTGTGTTGTTTATAGAAAATGTGAGGTACTTTTTTGAAAAAGGCTTTAGAAAAAAAATTATAAAATAAAATTACAAAAAATATTGAAATTTTAATAAAAAAAAAATAAAAAAATTAGATTTTTCATTAAAAAACAATTTTAAAAATTAAAAAAAAAAAAGTAGCTCACATTTTCTATAACTGGTATAACTACAAAGGTACTCCTAAGTAACCAGACCCCTGCCTTGCTTTGTTCAAAAGTTTCCTGCGGCAATGACATGCCAGTTTCTAATTCAGAAGGGTTTCTTAATCTAATGGACTGCAAGACCAAAATCTTAAACACCTGGATGATGTAGTCTTAAATTATAGGTAATTGTATAACTTAATAATAAAAAAAAGTTTGAACTCTTAAAATTATATATTGGCTTTGTTATTAAAGAATTAATACAATAGCTTTTTTTCAGGTTCAACCATGGCTTGTCCCCTTAAGTAGCCCATTATTACACTGTAAAATAATGAATTTATTAAAGTCACAGGGACGTAATTAACGCCAATTATCTACCAAAACTATTCTGAAATGCGGTTTTACATATAAGAATAACCAGGAAAAGAATTAAAACTTCGTTAAAAGGTGACAAACCACAAAGAATAAATAAAAATGATGATAATAAGGCTTCTTTATATTATAGGTTAGTTTCATCTCTTATGGAATAGCAAACCGCGCGCTTTTTAACTATTCAATTTTAAACTGTATGAATTTTATTTTGAAAAGTCTTTCTCTTTGATGGTGTAAAGTATAGGAATGTTTCACTTCCACAAATTTTAACTTATTATTAAAAATACAAATCATATTGCCAAGAATCTAGGTTTATGCCTTTTTTACGTGTATTCAATATTCCAGATTCAATAATAACCATATTCTATATCAGGTATTTTATTATTTAAATAACTTTTTATTAATTTTTTTAAGGGCGGGGGGCTGTGCCCCCGACCCCCGTCCCCCTTCCGCCCCACGCTTCTCACCGCAACTTCCAACTATCATTATAAATATGCACAAATAAATAAAATAAGAATATGGTGGATTTATGTCACACGAGCTATAAAATAGTATACTAGTGACTTAAGTGGCTCATTATTCCACAGCCTTTAGCGTCCGCGCTGCGCTCGGGCGCTAACCTCATGCCTTGCAATAATAGGCCACTTAAGTCACACGTATCGTAATATACTATTTTTAAATAATATAATAGTATTTATGATTATGTAACAGTATTATGAATACAAATTTTAGAATAGTACATTACGATACAAGTAGCATAAGTCGTACTTTATGGCATAGCGTGTATAAGCGCCCGAGAGCAGGTGCCATAAAGAACAACTTATGACACGTGTATCGTACGTTATTTTATAGCACTGACTGCATAAATCCGCCATGTTACGCCTATCCGTGCCATTACCAGACGATACTGCACGGTGCAATAATGGACTACTTATGTCACGGATAGACGTGACATAAATGCGGATTTATGCCACGCAGTGGTATAAGCGAAATTAAAGAAAAAAATTATGAGTTACTTTAATATATATTTACATATTAAAAAGCAAATCAGTAAAATTGTTCGGGTACTGGTCACCATTCGGGTATCGGGGCCGCCCTCTTACACATTAGCTGTGACAGTGAGATATTCTAACTATTAGATTAACAATAAAAATAAATGATTAAAAAATATTATTAGATACCTTCATGTTAAAAATTTCTTCCTCCGTCATAGAAGGTGCAATAACGCATATAATTCTGTTCTCTATCTCAGATTTTTTATATTTCTTTTCTGATTGTGCCAGATTTTTTCTTTCATGTTTTAAACGATTGTCAAGTAACCTCGTTTCGACATTTGACCAATTCTCCTAAAACATATTTATTCATGAAAGTAAATAGTTAATAATTTATTCTGGTAAGGAGGACCTCAACGAGTACGTAACAAATAGGGAAATGCAGGGAAACGTACAAAACCAATTCAGAGTTTGACAAAATATAACATTTAAAAAAAAAAATTAATCTCGGGAAATGAAGGGAAAGTTAAAAAAAACAGTGAATTTTACTAAAATAAGTAAAAAAAATCAATATTTCATGCCCTATTCGGTAGTAAAAATTGAAAAGAATGACTTTAAATATTTTCACGTTTGTGTACAGGACTACGAGTTAATTCATATGTAAATGCTCGAAGGCTATAGCGGGATAAAAAGGTGAAAATTGACGCCGCCTGGATCTTTATTTCGAATTGACCATCCGAAAATACATATTTGAAAACCCCTTCAGCAAAATTGTCAGCCCCCTAGGTGGTAATAGAGTGCTCCTATCGTAAAAAAACGTGTTTTTTCGAAAAAAAATTCTCCTACTCCAAGACCTGCTGCTTACTCCAAAAAATCTAAAAAAATTCATGAGAGTGAGTTCTTGAATAAGAAAATACCCTGATATTTTTCAGATTTTTCGGATCAAATCTGGAACCAGGAAAAATCTTTGAATTTTTCAATGATTTTTTAGGTTATGAAGGTCATATTTGGCTAACTTCTAAATAACAGTTTTTGCTTCCTCATAGAGGAAGCTTTGTGATAGTAAAAAAAATAGTTTATGAGATAATGTGTTAGAAATGTTATTTAGCAAATTTGGAATCGAAATACACTATTTTTAGAAAATGTCCGTATGGATGCGTGCGTGTGTGTGTGTGTGTGTGTGTGTGTATGTATGTCCGTATACGCTGATATCTCATGATCTACTCGACCGATTTTAACGGGAGAGTGATCATTTTTTTAGATTTTGCTTCCACAATTGGGGTCAATATTCTATTTTTGTAAAATTTAAGTTTTTTTTTTATAGCCATTTTTTAATTTTCAAAATTTTTTTTTTCGATTTTTTTAATTTTTAGAACAAATATTGTTTATATATCATGAATTCTCTGTATGTAGGATAAAATCATCTACAATTTAAAAAAAAAAAGTCGGTAGCTATATTTCGTCATAAGTTATTGATGAAAACGTAATTTTTTGTAAATAGGTTATATTTCGAAATTAAAAAAAGATATTAACATGAATATTTTTTTGGTTATAAAGGATATTAAGTACTATAACTTACTAAATTTTTAGGTTTTTTTATTCATTATTTTTTGAGAAAAAAAATAATTTATAAAAAAAGTGATTTTTTTTGTCGTTCAATAACTATAGTAAAATTGGCTCAATCTCTTTGAAATTCTTTGTAGGGGTAGATTTTGTATACCAATCGAGTGAGTTCTTTGAGTAAAAGGATTGATCCATAAATTTCGAAGATATTTGAGGTTAAAATTTTTTTCAATTTTTTTTTAAATCGTAATTTCTCGAGAACGGCTCTATGTATCTAAATGGGGTGGTTGGTCTTCGAAAGAGAATTAAATTACCTATATTTTCTAAAAAGAATTAATTCTCTAGCTATCACGGTTCTTTTGTTATTAACAAAAACGTAAAAATTGAAAAATGAAAAAAAATGAGTCTTATATGTTCAACTATTGCAAGAGTAAAATTGTCTTATTCGCTTCAAAATTCATTGTAGAGGTATATTATTGATAGTTCTCGGATGAATTCTTTTGGGAAAGTGATTGGTTCATAAATTTCAGAGATATTTGAGGTTAAAATTTTTCTAGACATTTTTAAAATCTATTTCTTGAGGATTTTTTTTAATTTTTAAATTTTTACATTTCTGTTAATAACAAAAGAACCGTGATAGCTAGAAAATTAATTTTTTTTAGAAAATATATATTTTTTTTAGAATGCTATAAATTACATTCAAATACATAGAGCTCTAAATATCAGTTGCAAATTTATAGGCAATTGTGATATATATTTTATGTATGTGAAATTTTGTGGAAATGTATAATCTATAAAAATTTGAATAAATTATGTTGGAGTTTTGTTATTTCTGTCTTTCTGAAGTATTAAATTTTAGATATCGGAATTAAAAATTAATTAAAGGAATCAGTAAATTAAGTTTGAGGAAGCTACGTGCCAATGAATTGGCAGCGGTTTTTTTGTATTTTTTCCCGTACTTTCGAATACCGGTGTTAGAATTACCATTTTCTGAACGGAACATGCTGAAAATTTGAAAAAAGCGTTTTTTCGCATTTTTTTTATGTTTTTGGCACATAACCTCAAAATTGGTTATTTCAATAGGTGCTCGTACACTGAAAAATGCTCTAGGATATTCTTCCAAGTCCAAAATGTTTTTAGAATCAAGTATTACTCCGCTGTAGCTGCAAAGAACCTGATACTGCCAACTTTAGTTACAGGGAAACTTCGTATTATAGAATTATTTGCTAAACACATTAACGTAAGAATATTTTTGCAAGTATAGGTATTTTTATACTCTTTAAACTTATTTCTATTCTTTCTCTCTTTTTCTCTCTCTCTCTTTCTCTCTATATCTATATATATATAGAGAGAGAGGGAGGAGAGAGAGAGAGAGAGAGAGAGAGAGAGAGAGAGAGAGAGAGAGAGAGAGAGAGAGAGAGAGAGAGAGAGAGAGAGAGAGAGAGAGCTGACTACCATAAGACGGCAGCACATTATCTATTACAGTATTACACATTTGAGCTTGATAAATGTTCGCAGATGGCGGGTGTACTAATGTAATTTAAAAATGGATATAATATAAGAGCGTGTTATAGTTTGGTAATTAAATATCAATATATGCGTTGGTGACGATAACAATTTTATTCACGCTTATTTGCGTGCATGCCAATTCATTATGAAGCACACAGATACACTGCATTAGGGTCATTGTACATACGCTCCATTTGACTGTTCACTCGCGTTCACTCGTGTTCTCTTCTCCGTTCTAGTTCGCGTTTCATCTGTCCAGCATAAAAATATCATGGAACTACTCCAATGTCTATACATTATGAACGATGTTTTATACTTTCAATCTGTTGTAGCGGTAATATAATGAATTTGCATGCTCACAAATAAGCGCGAATAAAATGGTTATTGTTACCAACGCATATATTGATATTTAATAATCAAACTATTACACGCTCTTATTATCTACTTTTTAAATTACACTAGTCATCTCTAGGCGCGCTACGTCCGCCATTTTATTTTTTAACCTAGCAACCCATTACGGCCACTATCCAAATCACGAATAAATTGATATTATAACAAATCCATCATTTTTTTAAGATACTAGCAAAATCAAAACGCGCTGCGCGCGTACTATTTTATTTTTGAGGTTATGAATATATATCATTTTTCATTATGATTTCATTTTAATTAGTTTAAATGGTAGGATAATCAGATAATTTTTCAAAACATGAACAAATTAATCTTTTTACTCTAATTTAATTTAATTATTTAGTTTTGAATAGTTTAGAGTAAAAATACAATTTCAAAAATTCAAATGTAGCGGAAGTAGCAAATTTTCGAGCCTATTCCTTACAGATCAATCAAAATCAATCTTTAAATGCTTCGCAACATCCGGCCATCGTTTATTAAAGAGAGGATTAGTTATCTCTAAGCGTGCTTCGTGCGCCATAATTTTAGCAAAACTTCGCTCCACTCTTGTTTTTGTAACTTAGCCACCCATTAGTCCCACTATCCAAATGATGAATAAATTGTTATCATAACAAATTCATCGTTTTATTAAGGTAGGAAATTAGTATAGCCGGCATTTGCGAACACTTATTAAGCACAAATGTGTAATACTGTAATAGATAATGTGTTGCCATCTTGTGGTAGTCGGTAAGCTATATATATACACACACACACACACACACATATACACATACATACATACACACATATATGTGTATGTTCATAACCTAAAAACATTGAAAAATTCAAATATTTTTCCTGGTTCGAGTTTTGATCTGAAAAATCTGAAAAAATCAGGGTATTTTCTTGTTCAAGAAATCACACTCATGAATTTTTTTAGATTTTTTGGAGCAAACAGTGGAGCAGGACAAATTTTTTTTCGAAAAACATGTTTTTTACGATAGGAGCAGCCTATTACAATGTAGGGGGCTGAAAATTTGGCTGAAAGGGTTTTCAAATATGTACTTTCGGATGGTCAAGTCGAAATAAATATCCAGGCGAGGGCAATTTTCACCTTATAATCCCACTATAGCCTTTGAATGAATTCTTAACGTTTTTAAGGGGGTGTGAGACTCAATTTTTACCGACCGAGCCAATAATACGATCGCGCGACAGAAAAATACTTGAAACTAAATAAATAGAATGAATTATCCAAAACCAAGACATAGTTGCCCTTCCTCTTGAAATTATCTACCATTACGCATAAAATTTAGATTAAACTTTGATCGCATGAATAAATGGCATTTGAACGAAAATCAGTAACCAGCGCGCGTACATATGTTGAAAATTTCGTTCAAATGCCATTCTTATACGCGTGCATATAATCACTTGAAATTTTATACAGAGGTAGATAAGTGCTAAGGGAAGGGCAACTATGTCTTGGTTTGGCATGATTTTTTATAAAAAAAAGTAGATTTATTATCATTTCTGCATAAATGTCGTCGTTAGATGGCGTCACGCATACCTATCTATTACCAGTGCCAGTACGATTACATGTTAGAAAAGTACTTCAAACTAAATAAATAAAATAAACTATACAAAACTAAGATGTAGTTGCCCTTCCTTTCGAAACTGCCTAACACTATAGAAAAATTTCTATTCAAAAATTGCAAGTGTTAATAAATTGCATTTCAAGGAAAATCAGAAGCTAATAGCTATCTAATGTCACCAAGTCGCCATGACGCCATGTTTTTATTCGGTACCTATGGGCGATAACGTTTATGCTCAACAGGTGGCGCTACTTCAGTATTCTGAATCAGAAAATTAGGTTTTAGGTGGTAAATTTTAATTAAGAAACAGCGCAAGCAATGCACTTATAACGGGCAACGGGCACGTCATACACTATTATCGTCATACGTGTATTGCAAATCGACTTGCCAGTGGTAGAGTCTGTGCTAATATTATTATCATGAATAATCATAATAAATAGACGAATAAATCTCATCAGATAAGTAACAGCATTTTCTTTTTACTTTTGTTATAAATGTATTCGAAATCGATACTTTGTGAGGTAATCTTTTTTACAGGGGAGATTTATTTTCTAACAATATGAAATAGTTCATAGAATTTTAATTCAAACGGATCATTACGAATAAATTTTGGATGCATAAGCATAAGGAATATAGATGATTGTAAAAAAATCAAAAATCTTAGATATTTTATTAGATATGTAAAAGTATTCCAAAGAATGATACGAAGAATTGCAGATATTATATTTTATATAGAAAAGTAGCTACCTCTGAAGACTTAGTTATAGACATAGGAGTACTGGAAACTGCTGAAAAAGTAATTGATGTACCTGTGGATGCTGTTGCAGTTGCACAACATTTACAGTTGCTTGGTATCCAAATCAGTGTTTACTTGCCTATTCACAAAAGCAAATCAATGATTTGAGAACAAATTCCTGTTTCCTCAGCATTCCCCATATATATTATTATTACATATCATAATAAAAATGTTTCCAATGTAGAATAAAAAATTGAGAGGCAAGAACTATGTCATTCAGAGGGAATACCTCAGATACTGGTTAACAGCAGACTAAAAAATTTAAGCTTGAATACAGAAACAAGTATACCTAGCAAAACAAGCTCTAAAAGAGAAAACACGGTGCCATTATTGTTGTAGAACCTTGAGAGCAAAGACAAAAGTTTTTCGTATACCAACAAAGTATTCTAAAAGAAAGTATTGTAAGACTGACTATACAAACAATACCACTATTGCTAAAGGAGCTAGCATCAATACTGTAAGAATAATGACTTTTTATTATTTTTCATAACTAATATTACTCGTATTGTTAAGGGGATGTTGGAGCTAAATACAGATTAATATATCAAATTACAAATTATTTAAATGTTTACAAGGTGTTTTAAAATTATTCTAATCATCTGCTGTTCATTAGAGATTGTCTATGTAACAAGTTTTGTAGTGTGTGCCCTGCACAAGGATTGAAATGAAAATCAAAGAGATATTGTGTAAAGAATAAGTCACGATGCAATGCAGACCATCTGAAAAGTCTAATAGTTAAAGAACAATGGATGACTACAATATTTTATAAAAATAAAAACTGGAAAATACAAGACTTTTAAGTATTTAATTCCATACAGATCCAACATCCCCTTAATCATTTTTTTAATTATTTATTGTTTTTATTTTTTCAGAGAAATATTTAGTACTGTTGACTACTGAGAAATGAAACTATTTTCTTATATTGAAATAATTAATTTTATATTTCAGGAGTCAAATTGCTGTTTTGTTGTTTAAATCATTGATCTCTATTCACACAGTTCAAGTGATGGCTAGCTCAACTATTCGTGAAGCATTAGTTCCAATTTTAAGTTTGATATAAATAGATCGAATTAGTTAACGTGATAAAGAAGAAAAACATATCACAGAATCTTTTCTTATAATTATTCTAGATTCATTGAAAAAAGAGATATAAGTAAAGTCGAACTTGATAGTGAATCTAACAATAAATGGAAAGAAACGTCAGATCATGTGCAATCAATTTCTGATGATCTGGATCTATAAATATGATTTTTAACTCCTTAATACATCTTATATAGTTTATCTTATAATTTAACAGAATTCCATTTGACGCAGAAATATTAAATACAATAGCTATATTAATAATATAAGAAAAAACAATAAAACCTTCCAGAGATCATATAATTATAAAAATACAATAATAAGATATAAAATATAAATTGATATTGAACGAAAAGTATCAAAATTATGCAACATTATCACTGATTATTACTTAAGTAATAATCAGGTAGTGGCAACAGTTTCATTTTTAAAATAATACAAAATGTCAGTGTTCTTTCCTACTTTCAGCCAAGTTATAAGCATGTCACTTTGCTACATTTAACAATGCTTCCTATTGTTTTATTATGAAATAAAAATATCATTTAAGCTGTATTTTCTCAGATCCATATAAAATTGTGGATAACAGACTAAATATAAGGTGTACGAGTCATGGATTGAAACTAATACAGCTGCTCTTTTTTATATTAATACTCATGTTTTGCAAGTTGAATCTGACTATAATTGAAAACAAATTATTATTATACAATGAAGCTTTAATTGCAAAATAAAGTCAATCAACTATGCATTTTTTCGAAAAATTAGATATAAAAAAATCTTTTGTACAGCCTGTGGAAGGCAGCAGAGGGGCTACGATATCCCCTTAATAAATATTATGGTATATTACGATACTAGTCCCATAAGTGGCCCATTACGGCACGACGTGAAATTAGCGCCCGAGCGCAACAAGGGTACTGAAGGCACTAATGTCACTAATGTCGTGCGATATTTTATAGCACGTTTACATAAATCTGCTTTCACACCTATCCGTGTCATAAGTGCGGATTTATGTCACGCAGTGCTATATAGTACATTACGATACTAGTGGCATAAGTTGCACTTTACGGCACGGCATGTATAAGCGCCCGAGCGTAGCGAGTGCGCTTAACGCCGTCCCATAAAGAACGACTTATGACACGTGTATCGTACATTATTTTATAGCACTGACTGCATAAATCCGCCATGTCACGGATAGGTGTGACATAAATGCGGATTTATGCCACGCAGTGCTATAAAAGTAATTCATAAATTGTAATTGATTTTATAATTTTAATTCGCTCACTATACAATGCTAGACACTTGAAATTCTTATGCCAGTACAATTCTTTTTATTCTCGCCTACGTTGGCAAAAAATGGTAGAGCACCAAGTCTTGGTATATCATTAGGTGCTTTCATTGCGCTTTTTCATCTGAACTCAGTGAAGAAGTACCACTATACTTGCATTTTCGGATGTACCTCGGCCGACATTTTTTCCTTCCATTTTTTCCTCGACATTTCTTCTAAATTTTCTGCGGTTCCAGGGGTGTTCGTGTTGACTGTTGTTCGCGCTTACTGTTTTCTAATATAGAGAGCTATGAGAAAGATAAAATATTATGAGTTTCACTTTAGCTAAAATTTTGTAATAATTATATTTTTTTAAATAATTAAGTAGCTATTTGAGTCTTTCAGGTGGTTACAAAAACACATAAGACACATAACCGGCGAATAGAAATTGTATTTTGTTGTTACAAACTAAAAACCGCGAAATTGACTCGGTCGGTAAAAATTTAGCTGTTTTCTACGTAATATAAAATTTTACCCTTTTAAAAAGGTTGCCCGGTAAAAGCTGCTAGCATATGTTACTCCCAAGGAGTGCATATATCAGGAAGCCTTTTGTCTATTTCAGTCAAGGCAACCCATCTTGGTGTTGTTATTGACTTTGAAGTCTAAGAAGCATTTCTCACTGTGCAGACAACATACTTTCAGTGAGCAGAAGAATAAGCTGGAAACTGCTGCTGATCAGGAATCTGTAAAAATAAGAGTAATCAGCTTGACATCTTATAGATTATGGTTAAAATCATGCTCAGGGTAGAAAAAATGTCAAATTTCAAATCCAGCTGCCTTTCCAATTCTTAATATTTGAACACAAAAATCTGTGAAGATCTTAGCATTATATTTCTTCACTATAAAAGTAAAATAAAAATTTTTAAATTCATAAAAATGTTGTATATACATTATTTTATATGGTTGATATATACACTAGCATCAGTATTAAATGTGCGAATAAAGCTTCTTTTGAGTTTAGCAAAAATTACTTTATTTACATCCACAAATATTTAAATCAAATAATTAGAATTAACATTTAGAACCAAACACTTTAAATCATGTCAATTTTAATTTCAAGCACACTAGCACATTTCAGTTTCTAATTATTTAATTATTAATTGGATTTAAAATTGCCTATATATGGTTTGCTCAAGCGATTCTACTAACATGACTCACAGTAATTATAATATATAAAATAAACTTAGTTCGATTATAATTTTAAAATGAATTGAGAAGATCATAGGTCAGTTCAAAGCCAAAACCATAGAAAGTTAGCTTGCTCAAAATTCAATTTTGGATATATTTTATATTTTTTATATATATTTTACATGATTCTAAAGGCATGTCTAATCAGTCAATTTAAAAATTTGTGAAGACATTTGTATTATGCTTTACCACTATATCATTAGAGTAGGTTTGTTTCAATATCGACAAATACTTACTTTATTTACACATATATAATACTCTAATTAATACATTTTTCAACCACATGAAAATAGTTTATTAGCAAAGTATTTGAAAAATCATGAACTTCCATAACTAATACGGTGAGAATATAATACAAATATTTTTTTAAATTTTTATGTTGATCAAGAGAGTTGATCATGCAAAATATACAAGTAAATGTATAAAATTAAACTTTGAATGTGCTGACGTTGAAATTTTCAATTATTGTACTATTAATTGACTATGGAATTGCCAGAAATATGCCGATTATATATTAAAATATGCGATTATACTATTAAAAAAGAACACTCAATGAATAATATCAAAATTGATTCTGCAAATGATAGACAGGTACGTTCAGAACTAAACCAGTAAAAACATTTGAAAGTTGAAAATCTGCTCAATCAAAATTTGTTTTCTTTTTTACTTATTACCTTTCAAGTTGTAGCAACTGCGTATGAAGATCAGAAGTAGTACTACAATACCTTCTCTAGCAGCATATTATTGAGAGGAACCCTTCAACAAGTACGCCACAGCTCTTGAACACCTTTCGGAGCTTCTTCCTCATTAAGGAAAACACCAGCAGCAGAAATGTAGGTAGGGCAAGTGTAAATACTACCAGCAGCACAACACAGCAAAAAAAATATCCGCTTCGGTGGCACACTATTAAAAAGTGCACATCTGAAAAGCTTTAATAAATTAAGATGTTCAATCAATTTTACCTGGAGGAGTGAAGAATAGTCGTCAGATTCAGCTTTGACAGCTAGCAGCCCTCCAAAAACCTGAAAAATCTAAGGAGTACAAATCAGATGACAGCTAAGAGGTTATGGAATCAAGTATTGTTTACCTGAAGCGCACTCCGCTATTGCTGCGCCGCTGTGTATAATGTCGATGTGCTTTCTGAACGCTGAATTGTACATCAATATAAGTATCTTCTAACAAGCAGCTATTCTAGATAAAAATCTCGACGAGGAGGGTGCCTCTGCTGACGCCACCGCTACCGATGTAAGAGTAACACACACCTACATGCCACATGCGAAGGCTATAAGTAGTATTACGCTAACACACGCTCTTTGTGAAAAAAAAAACTGACGAGGAGAAAAACTTACGGCAGCGATGTGGTAGTCGTCGGCATACCGTTGCGCGTATACACGAACACTTCACGAGTGGCACGTCCGATAGGAGAGACGACGGACACGACAGGATTCACGAGAAGATCTACGAAGTACGGCGGCCGGCATGGGCTGCGGAGTGCGGAGTCGCTATATACAAATTCGCCGTAGCGTGCCGTTTCGAGCCCGCTCGGCTCTCCCTGTTAGGGAGGAAATACTTTTTCTTCTTCTTCTATTTTTTCTGGCTTGGGGCTAGTGCCCGTGGCGCCATCACCTGGTGTGTGGGGAGGAAATACAATATAGGCGCCGTGCTCTGCTCCGTGCCTGCTCCGTGCTCTGCGTCGTCTGCGCCGTGGTATAAACATTCAGCTGATTGGTTGATTCTATTAGGATCATATAGAGCATATATATTAGGACGACAAATGAGCTGCCCATGCGCTTGCAGACGCAGTTTCTGCCGAAGAGTTGATCAGAAAAAACCTACCCATGGTCACGTGACAGTTGGAGTTGGCGCTCGTATGGTACACGCGAACGGATGCGAATGCGCGCTGAGAATGACTGTACGGATTTTCAATGTAGCCACCCGAGTAGCCACCCTAGTAGTAATGTTAATCAAAAGCTAGCTATTTTTCAGTTCACTTTATGGCTATTTGCAGAATCTTGGCTGTATTACTTTAATTTTAATACTTTAGAACTAAAGCCAACATCTTTATATCTCCTGCATTGAAGGATGTCGAAACTAAAGGCTAAGCGTAAGTAGTTATATTGCAGTACAAGTCCTGCAATATATAACGTTTTTCTCACACGTCACACCGGGCCGAAAGTGCCTCATTCCCGCCCGGCTTCGAAACGGAAATATGGTATTTTCGGCCTCAATGCGAGGAAAAATAGTATACGCACCACGGGAGTAAAATTGGCCAGCCTTCGGCTCGGGTGGAAATTTACACGATCTTGCAGATGTCCAAGTTTTTTCCTCCCATGGTACGTAATATACTATTTCGTCTCGCAAAAGTAATATTAACCTCAATTTCGTCATACCTACATATAGTGTATAATCATAACTATTGTTGTAGCAATTATCGGTAGTAAAAATTTTATATCACTTTAACCTAAAAATCGCAACTTTGACATGATTTTTAAGCTCTCGTGGTATAAAATACTGTATGAAAGTTGAAACTCGTGTGTAAGGTGATTTTTACCGCATTCGACTTTTCTCACTCGCTTCGCTCGTGCGAAAAACGTTTCATACGGTACATAATCACCTTCTACGACAGTGTGATAACGTTCTATTATCGTCTTGAAGAAACATCTAAACGCCCCGGCAGAGAAAATTAGAGCCCGATCAGCAATTATACAAATTATATAATTATTATACAAATATGGCGATATGCCTCGCGGAATGTAGTAATCTCTTGCTAATTGATTATTCCTATTGCAGAAGCAGCGAAAAAAAGCGAGGCAGGCCGTCTAAGGTACAGCTTAAAGAACTACGCGAAAAAGTAGAAGAAAAACGCCAAGAGGAAAGAAAACGCAAGGAGGAAATAAAACGCGAGGAGGAAGTAAAACGCGAAGAGGAGAGACAACACGAGGAAGAGAGACAACGGGAGGAGAGAAAGCGCGAGGAAGAGAGAAAAAGAGAAGAGGAGAGAAAACGAGAGGAGAGAAAGCGCAAGGAAGAGAGAAAAAGCGAGGAGGAGAGAAAGCGAAAAGTGCAACGTAAAGTTGCCGACGAAAAGAATCGCGAGGTGGAGAGAAAACACCGTAACGACTGCACTCGAGAGCACAGCTGGGATGATGCGCGCTGGCGTCGACATGGCTATCAGAGGAACGGCCGTAGCCACGATTATAGCAAAACTTATTATAATCGTAGATCTCCCAATCACTCGATTTTCTCGTTCAAATTACAAATGTCAATCACACGACAATCGCTCTGAAGAACTGGAGATACTCCGAGCCAGGATTCAAGAACTAGAAAAGAAACGAGCACAAGATCGTTTATGCGAGCTTGAATTAGAACTTCAGCGTCGCAACAGCACTATTCCGCCATTTATAACCGCAGCATTGCCAGCAGCTTACGCTAGTAACAGCAACGTTTCCGAGGATCATGAAGTTGCTGAATTGAAAGATGTAAGTATAATAATATTCACAATACTGAGCTTTATTATTTTTATCAAAAAATTAAAACAATCTATTTTTTTAGAAAATTCGCCGTTATCACGAAAATAACATAGACTTAAGAAAAAAACTGGATTTAACTAATAAAAGAATTTTGCAATTGGAGGAAATAGTTTCAACAATGGCACCACAGTTCCCGCATGTACGTATACATATATGTTTAAAATATGTACTTTTTATTTTATTGCATTATAATAATTTATAATACATATTTATTTTTATAGCGTTATTCTGCTACACCTTACAATCAAAATCAACAATTTTATCAGGTAATATTATTTTTTAGAAGAGTAACTTTAATTTATTTGGCTTTTGAAATTGGTTTTTTGTATTTAAGTGTACTCCGGTCTTGGCTGCTCAGACACCATCATCCCCGAGGACGGCTTCGTGTGCAAGCTGTACCTGGCAATTCCGTACTTGAACGCGCCGATAAGCCTTGATTCATTCATGTTGTTTGTTTATATTTCATTTTATAGTTATTTTAACAGGTTCAGTACTGACAATGTATAAGCTTTGTCTACTCCCCAGCCTACGCAATAAACTTGTTAATGATAATGCATACATCAATGTAAATATGAAATATTATTTTAAATCATGGGATCAGTATCCTGTTGAACATAATAACTCTTAAAATCTTACAGAATAAAAAAATCATGATTTTAAATAGTTTTATTGAACTATCGAACCCTTCGATGTCATAAAGTATGGAAAAACACATAAGCGGCATGAGTCGTATTTGACTCATGTCAGCCTGGCAGAAAGAAAATCATGAGTCATTTTTTTATCATGTCGTAGCGAACCTGTTAAAAGCATTTAATTACTTTATTTTTTCATTTTTCCTCCTTGGTTGTGTGTGTTTGCACCTGTGACACTTCAGTAGCACACGTCAGTTTTATTTATATATAGCCGTAGGCCTAATTTTGAATAGTTTTTAGCTATAGCTTCGATTTCAAAAAATTTTGTCAATCATCAAGATTTGCTCTATCAAAGCAAAACATGTATTTTTATCAAACATTAAATAAAAAATTGAGTTAGAACATAAAAATGAGTACATGTACTTTAGTTTCCCCTGTATAGTTGAAAGCTAAAAATATTTCTATGAAATTCAATCTCGAGCTACTCTCAGAAAATTTCAAACTGATTTTAAGTAGATATTGTAAAATTTGATTTTATTTATTTTATTTTATTATTTATTTGAATTGTTGATTATAAACACTGTTTATTTACACTATTTTTATTTAAATTGTTGATCATAAACTCTGATTTGATTTCATGTAACACATCATACTGGTACTTTATTTTATTTAACACAAAACACTGATTATAGATGTCACTTTTTGAGAATGCAATAATATACTTGTATCGGATAGATCACTTCGTTATTTGTTATCAGTGAGTTTCCAATCCCTGAAGAACAGCACCCATTATTCTATAAATCTTCAAAAGCTTCACCAGCTCTGATATGATTTTCAACTAGATAGATAATCTATTGAAATCACAATTTTCTTTTTTTATTTTGAAGAACTAACTTCAAAATATAATACTTTTTTCATACTTTGAGTGCAATACTATCGAAATAAACGTCTTAGTTGTGGCTTCCTATAACAGCTTTTGTCACATTTTGAGAACCATTTGGATTTTGTATACACATTGAAGAATCAAATCAGGATTCTTCTACGTTATTTTCTTTCAGATGACGCTTGTAGATTTCCATTTCTTCAGGCAGTTGTTTATAATATTTCTACTGCCAACATATGGACAAACAGCATTAGCATGAAATGCAAATTAGCGCGATGAGAGAAAAATCCATAAAAATGATGTTGAAAACTTGTATTTATAGGAACTATAAAAAATGATTCAGAAAATCCACATTCACAAGCTAAAAAATAAATAGATAGAATATGTATTTTTTAATATTCGTTCTCATTTGTGTTAATTTTCTAAATATAATAATATCTTCCCAGCAACTATTTTAGAAAATCTATTTTCTATTTTCTGTAGGTCATGTAGGTCTCCAAAATGACTCCATATACTATGACTGTACTATCTTCTGAAATAAATAAAATACACACAAAGTATCTATTTCAAGAATAATTTAAGCGTGTTAAAAAACGTATTGAGTATTTTATTGCTTCCACAATTATTTAAATACTCAAAACAATTAAAAAAGTAACTTATACTTATCTGACTTTTCTCTCTCAGCTTATTGTCACTGCAATAACGCGAGTCAAGTACCTATAACCTGCAGAGTCCAATACAAAAAACAAACACTGATGCATCAGCTACATGGAGCCGACCCTGCGGGCTGCGATACCGGTACACGTGGCAACGTCGCGCTTATACTCTCTCCATTCACTATACTTGACTACAGTTGACTCCGGGAGAAAATAACTAGATCTAGTTATTAATTCCCGTTTCCGAACTCCGGGGGCCCATCACTGGTCAAGGCTTGTGGCTTGGTGAAAGTCGCGAGTAACGGAGATTCCACAATAAGCTGCTCTGCTCCGCTCTGCCTCGCTCCGCTCTGCCCTGCTCTGCCTGCTCTGCCTGCTCTGCCTTACCTGCTAAGCCTGTTTCTGGCTTTGATTGGCTAATTCCCTTGACGAAACTGATGGGATGGATGGAATTAACCAATCATCGACAGAAGCAGGCTTAGCGGGTAAGGCAGAGCAGGGCAGAGCGGAGCAGAGCGGAGCAGAGCAAGCCGAGCAACTTATTGTAGAATCTCCGTAAGTACCTATAGTTGCGTAGGCCCAAGCGCATATGCAGATGCACAGCTGGAGCTGCACTGCTGCACATGACTGTATCGTGCCGTCGATACTCGTGCCGATGACTCGACGATGTCGCGTCTACACGAACCGACAGCGACAGCCTGTGACTATATCAGAGCCCAGAGACCGTGTTTGTGTCACTGCCAAGGAACGACGTCGTCGTCTGGAGGTGCACGGAAGAAGTTATAAGCAACGTAAATAAATAAGCAGCAGCCGGTACATCGACGACGCGCGCTATCCTCCGCTGATCACGAACGAGATCAATTGTACTCAGCTGACTGTGTGTGTATGTGAGCGCGCGCGAGGCATCGTCGAGTGATTATAACTTGATCGGCATTCGGCTGCAACCTCGCCGATTGCTGAGTAACTTTAATCTTTTGCATTTTTTTTTCACTAAACCGGAGCCACGATGGAAGCTCTAATTCCAGTTATCGTCAGCGTCGATACCGTGCAGTTACCACAGATCATCGTTTTAGAAACACAGGTTTGTCTTCGTCCTCTTTATACTTTTATGAGTAAAGTGCTATCTAGAATTGAGTATGTAGCAACAATTCTACTGCTGCTTGATAGGAAGTTTCTCTTGTTATACATTTGAATTATTCAAGAGCTTATTAACTTACTGATTATTGCTAAATGAGGAATTTAAAGCCATTTGAGTTTTGTATATGTTTTACTTTGAGTTGAGAATAATTATAATTTTTGTCTTATTGCATAATTTCAGAGTTCCGGCAAATCATCTGTCATCGAAAGTCTTGTAGGATCGACTTTTTTTACCTCGAGGCACAGGTATTGTAATGCAAAGACCACTGATGTTGCAATTGGTATATTGTCCAAAAGATGACAGACACTATCGCAATTCAGAAAATGGTACTCTTGACCTCGACAAATGACATACCTTTTTGCACCAGAAAAACAGAATTTATTCAGACTTTAATGAAATTCACAAAGAAATTAAAAATGAAACAGAACGCATGGCAGGTCAGGGAATATGTCATGAACATATCAATTTAAAAATTTACTCCAAATCTGTAATTAACTTGACATTGATTGATTTATCTGGAATAACAAAAGTTCCTGTTGGTGATCAGCCAGAAGATATTGAGAATCAGATTCGTTCATTGGTTCTTAAATACGCTTGTAATCCTAATTCGATTATTTCAGCTGTTGTAACTGCTAATACAGATATGGTAACTAGTGAAAGTTTAAGGTTAAGTAAATATGTTGACCCTGAGGGAAGACGAACATTAGCTGTTGTTACAAAGCTAGATCTTATGGATACTGATAAAAATACCTTATAACAAATGTTTTTGTTAAAGGAGGTGTTAGTTATTAATATGTATGGTTTATTATAGGTACTGATGCCATTCACATTCTGTAAAATTGGGTATCATTGGAGTGGTTAATCGTTCTCAACAAGATATTATGAATAATAAGCCGATACAAAATACATTAAAAGGTGAAGCTGTATTTTTACAACGTAAATACCCTACTTTAGCTAATAGAAACGGATCACATTCGAGATTGCTTGCCCGATTTGAAGGTAAATAAGTGGATTAAATAACATCTAGTTCTTTAATATTAATAAAGAGTATAATAATAATTATGAGTATGAGTGAGTATATAATTATAATAATTAGAGTAAATAATTTATAAATTTACAGATACGTGTGAATGTTATGGTTTCTCAATATCAAACATTACTCAACTCTTACGGAGAAGATGTTGAAGACAAAAGCCAAACAGTACTTCAAATTATTACGAAATTTGCAAGTAGTTATTGTTCGACTATTGAAGGTACTGCACGAAATATTGAAACAATAGAATTATACAGAGGAGCAAGAATTTGTTTGATTTTCCATGAGACTTTTCGAAGAATGTTAGATTCCATAATTTCTTCAGAGTCTTGATGAAAAAACAATTTTCCATGTAAATTCATGTGATCTTTTCATCATTGGTGATTAACAGACTGATGTTAGTCTCACTCGTCAAGTTTCAGTGAGTTAAGTTGAACAAGTTTTTGCACATCCAGAAGCTGCAATACAAGCAAAGAACATCTCATCAGCACTATAGACCATCTAATGATATTTCATAGTCAAATTATTATGGTAAGTATCAAATCTGTTTCTAACAATATAAAAGAAATGCGTAATAAAAGCTACAAAGTCTGTTAAGTCTGACATATGTAAGTTAGTTGACTTCGTAGAAAAGAAATTTTTATTCCAATTTTCGTATAAGACGTATAGCACGTGCAGTTTCTAGTATAATAAAACAGAGAATCTGCGTAATTATAATATTGAAGTGGTTATTTTAAATTCTTATTCTATTAAATTACTTAATAGATTATATACTGTAGTATAATATACCTTATACTAAGTATTAAACGCGATGCATTTAACAAATATGTAATATGTTAGATCTGACAGGTGGCTCGTACATTTTTGGAGCAGCATGATTTTTTTCTGTATAAATCTGTAATCCAGAATAGTGTGAGTGTTTATCAGATTTAGCAAGCATGTTTGAAATATGCATTGTATGTAATATTTACATTAAGAGGGCATGGTTTAATAAAGAATATGTTGGATTGTGTAAGAAAGTACATAAACCTACAACACCAACATGTAAATGTCAGATTTATTGTATTACAAGCAATAGAAAAGTATCAGTGTAAAAGAACAATAAAAATTTCTTTTATAGCCAACCAATGTACAAGAGGGAATGAACTCGCATTAATGCATTGAAAATTTCGTGTTGTTACAGGTTCATGTCAGTTTCAGCAAAAAATTAGTAAAAATAATTGCCAAAAAAACCAAGCAATCTATATTATTACAAACTCTAGTTATGTTAACCTTCGAAAAATACAAATTGCTTTACATTTTTAATTATTTTTTGGTTTTAAAACTAATTTTTTACTGAAAGTTAATGCCATAAAAAAGCTTATTGTTATACTATAACAATATGAAAATTTTCCATGTTTTAATACCAGTTCATTTCTTCTTGTAAGTCGGTTGACTTTATATGAATGAAATTATGGTTCTTGTACTACGATATTGCTTTTATATTTCTTATTATCTTATTATACAATAAATTTGACATTTGGAGGTTATGGTAGTGGGTTTGTAAGTAATTCTTATATAATTCTACAAGTTCCTTACTCAATCATATTTCAATCATGTTTGCTAGATCTAACAGACACACTCACACTATAATGGATTCGAGGTTTATAAATTTTGAACTTCCTACAGAAATAAAATGTGTCGATGCGAACAAATAATTTTTTTCTAAACACCAATCCAAAAATTACCAATTTCCAAAAACAATTTCTCCACTAAAACAGGCATTAAATTACAGGTCCAATGTTGTTACTGCTGAGGAGCAGGTGAGTTTACTGAACAGGAATGATTTATGAAAGCTTTCCGGATGTGCATTCTCAATAATGCACCACCGTAGATGGTGTGTTTGCTGATGTCCTGCTGGTAGTCATCAGCGCTGCCCTACCTATGTTGTTGTGTTACTGGGGTTTTTACCAGTGAGGAAGAAGCTATGGGCAAATTTTAGATGCTCCTGTGCATGGTTGGAAGTGCTCCTCTCAGTGCTGTGCCATGCATAGAGACGGTGTTATGGTGTTGCTGCTCGTTTACACTGCTGCTACTACTACTACTTCACTCAGCTGTTATAGAGGATTTTCTTCTGCTTCTCATCTCATTGGGAATATGCTGCAGTTGCTATCGCACATTGACAAGTACTTGCTCAAATAAGTGGCTAATGGCACCAGATGGGTTCACAAGATGGGTTCCCTTGACTTATATAGCTGAGAGGCTTCCTGAAGAACGTTGCTTGAGAGTTTCATATGCTTTTAGCTTGTCCGGGGCAACCTGATTCCTTGTCTGTATTTTTACAATACTCTAACAGCTTCGAAAACAATGGCTAAGTAGTTTTTATCTACTAAACGTAAAAGCTGGGTTTTATTTATTTATTTTTTTTTATTTGATTTTGAAATTGAGTATAGCAATAGTTTCTCATTTAGTATAGTAAAAGTGTCTCAAGTATAAGCATTGTATTTACTCATTACTGTAGAAGGGTAATCATGTCTTTTTAAAGTAAATAACAAATGCGATGCACATTGCATACATGCCTATAATAGGTAGGACAAGCACAGTCGCATTACTAGATTTTACATTACATACAAAACTTTGAGGAGACAGTTTAATATCTAACCTACATAAATATAAGAATTAACTAGAGTTACTCCTGCAATGTATCGTTGACATTTTATGTGTTTTTTAACCAACTTTATCTTTCTGTAAATAGATATGATTAATAAAAGAAATGGGGTGGTATTGTACATTTTCTCAATTTTATCGTACTAGACACTGTAGAAACAGTTTTATTAATCTTATGTTGTCTATATTTTAAGTATTAATAAATTTTGTATTCTCTATTACAGTTAAATTGAAAAAATGCATAATTTCACTTTTTTTTAATCACTAATACCTACTTGCAGAAAAATAGAATCAGCTGAATGAAATATGAAATATCAGAGATGTGTTACAGGAATGATTTTTGTTAATTCTTATGCTCCTGTAAACATTAAACTGTCACTTCAAAGTAAGTCTTGTATGTATTTAATATAGTGAATATGTCTACTAAATCTGACAGCTAGATTTTGGTATGATATAGGCATATGGCATAAACCCCTCTATATAGAAATTTTATGTGCCCCGGGGTACATAATCCAAATCGGGGTGCATAAACCCCATTACAATTTTTATTGCAACACACACACACACACATACACACACAGACACACACACACACACACACACACACACACACACACACACACACACACACACACACACACACACACACACACACACACACACACACACACACACACACACACACACACACACACACACACACACACACACACACACACACCAATAAAAATTGCAGTGAACTATTAGCTAATCAATCCATTAAATTAAGTACAAAAGTTATAAAAATATTTAAAAAAATAAATTCTTTCTTATTTAACATTTTCATCTGTGATCTATTATAAACACGATTTTTAACACTTCATACACAATCATTTATATTGTCAATCTTTGACTTGACACAAAAGCATTAAATACAATAGCTACAAATAAGATTTTACATTACATTACAATAGCTATATAAATAAGTTATTTTGTAATATAAATAAATAAAAGTCAATTAAAAATTCAAATTTCGCGCCACAATATAGCAGACGAAAAAATAAGTAATTTGCCTATAACAAATAGTAAAAACAATATTACGGAAAACCAGGACTGCATTGCCCTCCGTTACATTATTATCTATCATTTTACAAAGTTTGAAGTTTCTATATAAATATTTCGCTGAATGGCATTTGAATAATGTCTCAAAATCAAGTAATTCAAATGCTATTCAGCGAAATATTTATATAGAAACTTCAAACTTTGTAAAATGATAGATAATAATGTAACGGAGGGCAATGCAGTCCTGGTTTTCCGTAATATTGTTTTTACTATTTGTTATAGGTAAATTACTTATTTTTTCGTCTGCTATATTGTGGCCCGAAATTTGAATTTTTAATTGACTTTCGGACCCCCTTAAATACAATAACTATAAATAAACTATAAATAAGAAAAAAATTAATAAAACATTCGAAAGTACATAATTGTAAAAATATAATAATAAGATGCGACTCGCGGACTGGCATAAGTCATACCAGCGACCGAGCGTAGCGAGTGCGAAGAACGGCTTCCCTCACCACAGACTCGCGGCATCACGGCCGTACGGCCGAACGGCCGTACCTGTAGTTCTAGGCCGAAGCATATGCGCATTCGGCATTACGCAGATGCACAGACACAGCTGGAGAGTGGAGCTACACAGTTGTCGACTTGTCATCGACACAGCACCGCGACTCGGTGCTATTTACGCATTACGCCGGGCCGAGCCCGTAGCAATCCAGCAGAACACATCTGGATACCCGCTCTTGTTTACGATGTCATTCGATCGGGGCTCGAGTGCGCACGCGCTAATGTGATAATCCCTGGTAAAGGACACATGTGGAGATGGTGAAATAAGTAGCCGGGAAGTGTATCTGTGAAGATCTGCTGATGCCGTCTCGACGTCGTCTTGCAGAAGGCGGTGGAGATCCACGACTGTGCAAGCAGCCACTACACGAGTCATTCGAGGTTATGTTGCCCACTCACAACATATACACAAGGTGGGATCAGTGTATACAAGTAAGTTCATGTATGCTTGTATCTCATCCTAATCATGTTTTAGTGGTGCTACGAATATGGTGTGCTTCCCTGGAGGAAGGTTATCTCTCCTTTTGGCTTGGCTTACAGTCCACTAGATCAGGGAGGTTCACAGTGCTTCTCTCTGGCATAAATTGCTGTCTCATTCCTATGCTAGGTGATTTGTCTTTCCATCCATATCCTTCTGCGAATTTTACTACATGAGCAAAAAAAAAAAAAATCTCATACTAAAAGAGTAGTTAGAGGCTTAAAATTAGGTATAAGGTTATTTATTGTGTCTGAAATTTTTTTTTTTTTTTAGAATTTTTTGATGTTATTTTCATATATTTTTATCCCCATGAGTTGAGATTGGGGCATTATGACCCCCAAAAAATATTAAATTTTTCTTAGTTACTTTCTGGTGTAACTGTCAAGCGTATCATGTGCCTATGCAAGGGCTAGATATTTCTTCAGGTATGCTTCTGCAGTTGTTGTGGGTAGGAGTGATATCGTCTCCTCTTAGTCACTCTTAATATTTCTCTTCTCTTTTATTATTTTTCTTTCTTGTTACAGGTGGAAAGAGTGTGAGAGTGTTGCAGCAGTGGACTGGAAGTTGCAAAGGGGGCCCTCGAGAGGCTGGGACACACTAGCTAACTTATCACCCAGTGCTACCTAACATAGGATGAGAGAGTTCATATACTCTCTGCATCTACAGAGTTCATCCGCTTAGGGTATACACATGTAAGTAATTCTCGTAGAGGGTCGATTTTCAATTATTCTTAGTTTGTATTTTTTATATTTTAGAAGATATAGCATGTGTATTGTTTGTACCATAAATTTGAGAAATTACATAATTTCATTTCCTTATTAAATTAAACCTATAGTTACAGAAAGATAAAGAGATGCTGAAATGGCTTTTCATAATTTTTATACGCCTATTGATTAAATATCATTCATAAAGTAAATCCTAAAGTAAATATTAATCACAATGCTTAATATAACAAGTTCCTTTTATATTCCAGGGGCAGTATTAGTTTTCTGTGAGTGTGTACATGAAATCTAGCAGGTATATTTACAATATTCATTGCATTATATATCTACTACAAAAAAGCATGATTGAGTATCAAAGTGTATAAAAATTATAAAACGTTCACTATCACCTCTCAATGTTAATAACATTTAATAACAATTCTATTTTTAGATTTTATAAACACTTGGCACCAATGGTTATTAATGGCATTCCTTGAAAATAATGCAAAGCATGTGTGTGCCATATCAACAGTTTCTAATTATGCCATCATTTTTGTAACTTCTGAGTAATAGATACTGACACCAGTATTTTTTACTTTTTAGTGGGCATATCTGCAGCTGTGCCAGTTCATAGGGTTCCTGATCTTCACAACGGGTAACCTGAGCTGCTTTTTCTACTAGTGGAGGTAGTTTACTATATCTACATTATTGGTAGCAGATTTTCGTGTATTTTACAAAGGAGGAAGTTGCCATTGGTAAGTCATTATGTTATTGTTTAATTTATATAAAAAGATACCAATATAAATCGTGAATAAGATTACGTTAATTTTACAGAATAAAATTTTACAAAAATAACTAATTGTTTTTCATATTGGCATCTGCATCATAGATACTTGACTAAGGTGGCAGTATGCGAGAGTACTGAGATTTTCTAGAATTTTAATGTAAAACTATTGTTGTTATCCCTTTATTACTTGTATCTGTTTCACAAATAACTATCAGTCATTGTTAATAATGTGCTCATTATGCTAACAGTTGTTATCAAGTTAATTTTTATTTATCTATCCAGAGTAGTACATGTTGTAATACATGTTATTGCTTACTTCAAGACATAGTTATATGTCTGAAGCAGCAAACATCCTATAGAAGTAGACATAGCTACCTGTACATAGGTCCGGCGCTCTTAATCTAAACTTACAACCTTAGCGTGGAATCAATAATTCCACTATATATATTACTATTTTGTCAATAATTGTTTAACCAACCCATCTTTGGCTAGAAAATATTAACACTAATCTACATTTTTACTTTTTTCTTGTTATAATTTTGTGTAATATCTAAAAGTTATTTATTATACTTGAATAGTTCTTTAATTACTTTATAAATATATACATATAAGTTGTAACAATAAAGGTGTTGCTAGGATAAGAAATTTCGGTTTTTGAAAGGTACAAGTAAATACGGTGCATTAATACGATGTAAGATTTAACTTGACTATTATGCGGGTAAATAGTATTCTTAAAATTTCGAAACGTTGAGAATCAGCTATCACGCAGGATAGCACAAATATAAAGTTCACAAAAATAACCGTGAAGCTCGATTCTCGCAACGCGTACTGATTTTCCAAAACAACGCTTTTTTTCGCCTATTCTTCGAGTAAACATTCGAAATATAAACGTCACGGTTAATTCGACTATCTATACTAGAGATGTGATTTTTATAGGTACTAATGGTACTATACGACTCAGAACAGAGTAGCTTAGTTGAATAATACGGGAGCTTACAACGCTCCCGCCGCACACTGGGGCCGAAAGGTTCAAAACCACCTAGAGGTCATAATTCTCAACCGAATTTGAAAATTTAAAAACAGGAACTTTTGTGACAAAATACCAAAGACCGCTACGAAGCCTAATTTTGAAAATATGAACCTATAAACCTAATTTATAACCTATAACCCCAAAATTTACAATTGTGATTCCCAAAAATGCTATAAAACTTCAATTTATAAGTCCTTGACACATGCTTGCACCCATAAACCCTTGCACCCGTAATCCCATGCACCCATAAGCCCATGCACCCGTAAACCCATGCACCCATAAACCCATGCATCCATAAATCCATGCACCCATAAACCCATGCATCCGTAAATCCGTGCACCCATAAACCCATGCATCCATAAATCCATGCACCCATAAACCCTTGCACCCGTAATCCCATGCACCCATAGCCCATGCATCTGTAAACCCATGCACCCATAAAATTGAAAATGCTATATCTGTGAGTGAAATTGGTCTACAGATTAAGTCTTGGGCCATTCTGTCAGAAATAGTGTATATTTTTAGGATATACATTGTATGTGATTTAAATAACATTTTTCTCTTTTTTATAGCTGATTTTGGCCTCAGAAGCCACTAGGTGTAAGACCCCCTCAAGACTTATGAGGTTAGGGCTTATAGGTTTAGAGTTTATGAGTGCATGGCTTACTGGATCAAAGATCAAGAGTTCACGAGTAAAGGGCTTACAAATTAAAAGTTAAAAAATCGTATTTTTGGGATTTGCAGGTCAAAAATTGAATTGATTGGTTGATGTGATAGGATTATATGACTCCTTAGATTTATAGGTTAATTTTTTGGAAAATCAGGCTTCGTAGGGCTCTTCGATATTTGATAACGAATGTTCCTAAGCAAAAATTTTGAGATTCCGTTGAGAATTGCGACCTCTAGGTGGTTTTGAACCAAAAAATCCGTATGGCCCCAGTGTGCGCCGCACAGTGGGGCCACGGGCAAAAAAAAGCGCCGAAATTCGCGCTTGCCTCGAAAAATGCATAAAAAAAATAGTTTGAGGCACGAAAGTATTCGTTGTAACCTATATTTTATTAAACCGTTTCCCCTGGTATGATCGTAATCGATATGTATATTTATATCAGGCATATATTGAGCATACATACAGTAACCGCATTAAAATGACATTTTCGTGCAAAGCTTTTCATTACTCGATGTATCTACCATAATAAAAATATATTTAACACACATATATATATATATATATATATATATATATATATATATATATATATATATATATATATATATATATATATATATATATATATATATATATATATATCATTAGATAATTATTAGACATACATATGAGTTATATCGGTTCGTGTATGTGTGTATATATGCATATATATAAATATTATCTTATATCTTAAAAATTAACAAAATTTAAAAAATGGATTTTGTGCTATGCGACACATACACGTATACATACACACAAGGACAAACACGCGCGTACACACACACACACACACACACACAAACACACACAAATATATCTGTGGTGCTAAGGAAGAAGGGAACAAATCACTTGGAAAAGTTTTAGAGATATGGCGATTTAAATGATAAAGCTTAAATGCAACTGCTATAGTTGTCCTTTTTCAATTACGTTGTAACTACAGAATAATGAACTTTTTACCAAATAAAAACTTCAAAATATGGTGTATTAAACCTTAAAAAAAAGAAAAATGGCTTTAACTCGATTTTCATAAAGAGTGGATTAATTCCCATCTTCCTTGGCATCACAGATATATTACTTATTATGAAATCCACTATTTATTAAATATTGAACATGTAGCTGTGGTATAATACAAATAATGCATATTATATTATATCAATAATAAGTAATATATAGTTGTGTGTGTGTATGCGTGTGTTTGTCCGTGTGTATATGCATACGTGTGTGTCGCATACCACAAAATCCATTTTTTTAATTTTATTCATTTTTAAGATATAAGATAATATTTATATATATGCATATATACACACATACACGAACCGATATAACTCATATGTATGCCTAATAATAATCTAATGATATATATATATATGTATGTGTGTGTTAAATATATTGTTATTATGGTAGATACATCGAGTAATGAAAAGCTTTGCACGAAAATGTCATTTTAATACGGTTACTGTATGTGTGCTCAATATACGCCTGATATACATATATATCGATTACGATCATACCGGGGGAAACGGCTTATTAAAATATAGGTTACAACGAATACTTTCGTGCCTCAAACTTTTTTTTTTTATGCATTTTTCGAGGCAAGCGCGAATTTCGGCGCTTTCTTTTGCTCGCGGCCCCACTGTGCGCCGGCCGCCGCTATGCCAGAGCGCTCCTTTGGTGCCTCTCTCACTCCCCTGCCTACCGCTTGCGCTCTCTCACGCTCTTGTGTGTAGCGCATATAGTCTACGATGTCGTTCGGTCTGTGCTCGATTGCGCACATGCTTCTGTGATCCCTAGTAAAGGACACACGTGGAGATGGCGAAGTAGCGGGGAAGTGATGTATGAGGATCTGCTGATGCCGTCTCGGCGTCATCTTCCAGGAGGTGGCCGAGATCCACGACTGCGCAAGCAGCCGCTACATTCGAGTCATTTGAGGTTATATTGCTCACTCACAACATATAAACAAGATGAGATCAGTGCATACAAGTTCATGTATCCATTTACGAGGTTCATTTGATAAGTACCTAGCCTACAAATGAAAACACCAAAATTTTACAAAAAATAAAATTTATTTTTCAATGTAGTCTCCTTTTAGTTGAATACACTTGGTCCAGCGGTGTTCCAATTTTTTTAACCCCGTTGAAAAAAATGTTTTCTCTTGGTTTGCAAAATAGGCCTCCGTGTCGGCGATTATTTCGTTATTGGAGTGGAATCTCTTCCCGGCGAGCGAATTTTTTAGATTCGGAAACAAAAAAAAGTCACACGGAGCCAAATCTGGAGAATACGGTGGATGGGGCAGCAGTTCGTAGCGTAATTCGACCAATTTAGCCGTGGTGAGTGCAGAAGTGTGAGCCGGTGCATTATCGTGGTGGAAAAGCACTTTCTTTTTAGACAAATGGGGCCGTTTTTCTTCTAACACGGCGTCAAATCGGCTCAATAGTTCGGCGTAGTACTGTCCTGTGACCGTTTTGCCCTTCTCCAGATAGTCAATAAAAATCACACCTTGAGAATCCCAGAAAACAGTGGCCATCACCTTTCCGGCCGACGGGACCGTCTTCGCCTTTTTCGGAGCAGGTTCACCGGGTAAGGTCCACTGTTTTGACTGCTCCTTGGTCTCTGGAGTGTAGTAGTGAATCCATGTTTCGTCGACGGTCACGTAACGACGCAAAAACTCTTTTGGATTGCGATTAAAGAGCCCCAAACACTGCCCTGAACTGGTCACACGGATGCGCTTGTTGTCTGCAGTCAGCAAACGCGGCACCCACCTTGCTGACAGCTTCCTCATGCCTAAAATCTCATGTAGGATATGCCACACGCCTTCTTCTGAGATGCCTACTATCGCAGCTATCTCGTGCACCTTTAATCGGCGGTCTGACAAAACGATATCGTGTATTTTTGTCACGTTCTCCTCCGTAGTGGCTGTTTTCGGAGCACCTGGGCGTGGATCATCAAAAACCGACGTACGACCACGTTGAAACTCGTTATACCAAAATTTAACGGTCGCCATCGAAGGAGACGCATCCCCATACACTGCATCCAAGCGTTCTTCAATTTCACTGCGCGATTTCCCTTCCAAAAACAAGAATCGAATCACCGACCGATATTGTTCTTTCTCCATTTTTTCAAAAATCAACGGACACATTTGCTTTCACACGCTCTCAAAAATAAACTACAACTCCGATCCGGCTGAAATTTCGTCTGTAACCGTTTACAGGAAGATACTGCACTGTAGTGTATTTCTGGTGCGATAGTGGCACCATCTGGCGGTGAGGCTAGGTACTTGTCAAATGACCCTCGTATTTATAATAAAAATTCAATTTTAGTGGTTCTACGAGTATACTGCCCTTCTCTGGAGAATGATTGTGCCCCACTAATTCACCATAACCCATAGAGCTTCTTCCTGGTGAAAGCTGTCATTGCTTCCTGTAACTGGATATTTGTACGCCAGGTGGGTTGCATTTCAATCTGTACTCTTCCGTGAACACTAGTATATGAGCAGTTACATTTTAGGTGGAGCTGTTAGGTGTATAATGTGCAGTCCGAGGATTGATGCTTCTCCAGGTGTGATCTTGCAAGTGTTGTTGGTAGGAGTAGTATTGTCTCCTTCTAGTAGTCTGTTTGTATTTCTATACTAAATATAGTACATATTTTTCATCCCAGTAACTCTTGTTTCTTCTAATTACAGGTGTCAAGAGTGAAATAGCAGAATAGCAGTAGGGTAGGAGCTATGAAGGAGGCCCTCGGGAAGCTGGGACGAGCCAAGTGGGTATTCTTAAAGGTTGCTGCCTATTCGACAAGGGACCTAGAGAGACGACTTGGTATAGTCTCTTTCTGCTACAAGTTACCTTAGCCACCAAGTTCATAAATACATGTAAGTAATTAAGTGTAGAGAGTAGCTAAAGGCTGCTTAGAACCTCTCCTCATTCCGCGTGTGTAGATTTCTAATCGAGAACAAATTATAGGTCGATTCTAAGCTTTTTAAAAATTTCTATTGTAATATCAAATATAATGTTACGCAGTTATTATCAAATTAATTCTGTCAAAATGTTTTTCTATTTTTTTCATTTCAATAGTTAGTAAATTATTTTTTAAACACAAGTAAGAAAAAAAATATATTTAATAGCAATTTTATACCTGTTTATAAAAATGGGCTACACATAAAAGAAAATTGGCATTTGCACAAGTGATGGGTTAAAACTGTCTATGCTAAAATTAGTTATATTACTTTTTAGACTTTATGAGTAGTAACACATCTAAAACAAGTTATTATTATTTAAATTTAATTAACTGGAATACGTATACTAAAGTCGTAAAGTATGTTATAAGGTTTAGTTGGATAAGTGTCACAATCACTCACAAAAGCTAAATGATACTTAATTTAAAGAATATCAGCATTGATAACTTTTATCAAACCCTTTTACAGATGCCAATTCTTTTCTATATTTAAGCCAATATTGTAAATATATATTTTTGATTAATTAATATAATCTCTGTTTTTTCAGTTATTTATATTTTATCAACTGATGAGAATTTTTCCATCGGTCTTACAGTCTTATAAATTAAATTAAAATAATTAATATTTATGGTAGTCAGATTGCCCTTGTTTATAATCACCCCCGCAGAATCTGAAATAAAAACTTAATTAAAACATGAAAAAAAAAACTTTATTAGCAAAGGATTATCTGACTGCCCCCACTACCAAATTGCCCAATTTCCCAACGTTTCGAGCCCGCTCCGGCTCCTCCCAGGGACTGACTCGAAACTAGGAGCGGGCTCGAAACATTGAGCAATTGGGCAATTTGGTGGTGGAGGGCAGTCAAATAGTCCTTTGCTAATAAAGTTTTTTTTCCATGTTTTAATTAAGTTTTTATTTCAGATTCTGCGGGGGTGATTATAAACAAGGGTAATCTGACTGCCATAAATATTAATTATTTTAATTTAATTTATAAGACTGTAAGACCGATGGAAAAATTCTCATCAGTTGATAGTAAGTTGCATTCGACATAAGTAATATTTTTAATGATTTATATTTTATTTAAAAAATGTTGTTTCTTAATATGAAAAAGTATAATAAATGTTAAAATATTTTATTTATACTTCTAGAAGGATTCCATAGGAAAATTAAGCACCATCTAGAAGTATTTTCTTGGAACTCTTACTTGTGAGCTGGGTAAATGACGCCAAATCATCAGATGTTGCGATGGACAGCCGACTAGTGAAAGTATGATCTTCCGAGCTTCTCATTTTGGTTATATGACGGGGATGCTTTTGCGACTGACTCATGTAAGTACCTCGCTTTGGACAAGGACTTTATTGTCTAGTACAGCTAAACCTAACCTCTGAATGTCCGTGCCTGCTCCCTTATTTGTGACAAAAGATACTGCTTTCCTCATCCCTACTGTTTGATTCCTTATTAATATATTTTATTCTGCCTAGGGTGAAGAGCACCTGCAGACGACAACACGCTTTCCTGTGATATTATAACCTTCCAGCGCAGCCGACGCAGCTATCACTTCCTGTGTGAACATCACTGAGTCGAACAGGACGAGGAAGCCACGACGGTGCACTTAAATGCAGTTCTGCAATCCACTCGAGTAAGTAGTTCGCTTTGGATTGGGACTTAATTCTTTAGTGTAACCGAACTCAAACTCCTAATTTCCGTCTGTCTATTCCCTTGTTTCTAGCAGTTAGGTACTGCTTTCCTCATGTCTACTGTTTAATTCCTTATTAATATATTTTGATCTGCCTAGGGTGAAGAGCTCCTGGAGATGACAAGACGCTTTCATGCAATTATGTTTGGATGCTCCGTATGACCACCGTTTGTACCCTGGTCGCAGCAGCTCCGAAACCTGCTTCTCACCTCGTTTATCTATGTCCTGGGACTCACGGCAAAGAGATTGAAAAGATAAAGAAGAACAGGGAGCAGGTTTTGTTTAGTGCGTGAATAATACTGATGGGTATGCAGGTACGTGGGCGGCCGCACGGTGCTTGGGCTAGGTTGGCGACTTCTGTCTTCTTGAGTAGACTGGGGTTAACCTGCGATTAACAATTTCCAAGCTCGTTTCTAAACGACTAAGAGTAGAAAATAGGTAACAATTTCACGTAGAAAAGTAAGTTTTATTATTGAACAGTGGTGCACATTTATGTACCTCACAAATGTTCCAATGAGAATTGCTTTATATTTTCCATCTAGCTGTTTTTTTTTATAATAGGGTAATTTATCTTAACTTATAATTGTTTTTGTCCTTTTATCTGCCGTATTCTAAGGAAACGTTGTGCAACAAGTAATTCGACTTGTAATTAAAAATTGGTGATTAGGGGAATGGAGTTCAACGAACGAGTTATTGTTTAAAAATTCAATTTTTAAACAATAACTCGTTCGTTGAAGTCCATTCCCCTAATCACAAAATATTACTGCGAGCGTCTCATTTTCAAAATTAAAAATTGGTTTTATAATATTGCATGTTATCATAAAATACTATAGTAAGTAATTTTCTTTACCGATGTATGATATAATATTATTTATATATAATATCGAATATTATTAATATAACTTCTTTTATTTATCAATCTGCAATGACATGCATGTGTTATGTTTCATTACAGATTGCAATACTGCATGATTGCATTTTATATTACGATAATGGATGATTTTTTATCAATTAGCAAGTATAACTTTGTATGATATTAATTTATCTTCGGTAATTTCTATGAACGCAAACACTAAAAAGTTCTTTTTTGAGCATCACATGACCATCCCCCAACCACCTATTCCAGTGTTTTTAGAGCTCCAAATTAACACATACACCCACATACACGCACACGCGCACACACCCACCGACACATACAAACAGATACACACAGACACATATGCACACACACAGGCATACACGTACAGACACACACATAGCCATACAAACATAATTATGCACACATATACAGACACACTCACACACACAGATAGACGCGCACGCACACATGCGCACGCACAGATACATATGCACATGCAGCATACACACACACCCACACACACACACACACACACAGATTCACACGCACAAACATAGACACACACAACAGACACATACGCACACACACACGCACACGCAGACACATACGCACAGACATACATACACACACACATACATACACACACATACGTAGAAACACACATATGCACACGCACACATACTCACACATGCACAGACACACACGTGCATACACACCACCTAGTTAAAAACCATGTGGTTGAAGTTTGCAACGTTACGATTCCAACGAAAATCCAAACTCTCAAAAAATTATGATTTCCACTCGGAATCAATTCCACAGCGACAAAAGTAATGTGCACAATAGGTAAAAAGGCAAGAAAATAAAAAACGAAAAACTCACCCCCTAGCACCCCACTATGTCGTAACCAAAAAAAGAAAAAATTTCTAATTCAGACGTTTTTGAGATCACCAAAAATTTTATTCTTGGAATACACTTTCTGACATGCAGGTTAGATGCAGAAAAATTGGCAAGTATGCAAGCACCGCAGAACACCCCCAAACTACTCCTTTTCCCACAGGAAATTGCAAAAATAATTCTAATTTAGCCGGTTTTGAGATTGTCAGGTGTTTCGGGTTACGATCAGGTGTTACGGGCATTTTCTTGCCCACAACTCAAATAGCTAGCATTTTTCACTTTTATTGTTATCTGAGGCCGACGTTATTCAACTTTTGTCGCTTGCTACGGCAGTTTTGGACCCGCTGCCGTACTACAATTTATGTAAGTTTATTAGTGCCAAGAAAGTAACATTTTGTTGACTTCTTATAGATAATTTTCAGACTATAAGATATCTTCATAATAGAAAGATAACGAAAAAAATTAAAAATCTGAAAGATGGATAAAGATTATTAGGTAAGATAATAAAAGTACTTGTTTTCAATTCGTATTGCAAATTCCACACTTGGTCTAAAAAAGGCCATTTCTCGCCGTTGGTTCAGAACATACTATTAGGGACTATTCCAATAAATATTTTTTGCTACCACTAAATATTTTTTGCTACCACTAAATTTTTTCTCAGTTTACAGGGGAATTTTTTTGCGATTTTCTCGTGCAAAAGGGGGCAGTTGAGGGTCTTCCGCGGTACTCTGCAGGCCAGAAAGTGTATGCCAAGAATAAAATTTTTAGCGATCTCAAAAGCGGCCGAATTAGAATTTTTTACGATTTTACAGAACAAATAGGGGTAGTTTGGGGGTGTTCCGGCGGTACTTGCACCGATGCCAAATTTTTTGTAGCTAGCCTACATGCAAGAAAGTGTATTCCAAGAATAGAATTTTTGGCGATCTCAAACACGGCTGAATTAGAATTTTTTTGCGATTTTCTCGTGCAAAAGGGGGTACTTGGGGGTCTTCCGCGGTACTTACATCGATGACAAATTTTTTGTAGCTAGCCTGCATACCAGAAAATGTATTCCAAGAATAAAATTTTTGACGATCTCAAAAACAACTGAATTAGAATTTGTTTCTTTTTTTGTTACAACATAAGGGGCTGTTAGGGGTGAGTTTTTGTTGTTTTTTATTTTCTTGCCTTTTCATCTGTTGTTCGCATTACTGTTGTCGCTGTAGAATCGATTCCGAGTGGAAATCATAATTTTTTGAGAGTTTAGATTTTTGTAGAAGTCGTAACGTTGCAAACTTCAACCACATTAAAAAATCGCTGCTAACTGCTTTAGCAGAATGATTTCTCAAAGAGAATTGTTAAATTACATTATAATTTTTTAAAATTTATATTTTAATATGAAATTATATTGTGCATATTTAATTTTGCATAAATACATTATGCAATTTTTTATATTTTTCTTTATTTCTATTAACCAACTTAATATTATTAGATTGGGATAAAAAAAATAGAAACGGATAGGAAATCAAAAGTTCTTTTAGAAAATGCTCCAACTTCTAACCTATTTTTTATACTCGCGTCGAAAAGAATTATTTCCATTCTTTCATATTTTTCTTTATTCTTTTTAACCAACTTAATTTTATCCGATGGGGCAAAAAAATAGGAATGGATAGGAAATCAAAAGTACTTCAAGAAAATGCTTCTACTTCTAACCTATTTTTTGATCTCACGTCGAAAAAAATTAATTTCGATTTTTTCATATATTTCTTTATTTTTTTAAATGACTTAATGTTTTTCGATTGAGACGAAAAAGATATAGATATATAGGGAATTTCAAGACCTTTCAGAAAATGGGCCTACTTCCGACGGATATCCAAACCTAGATCCAAAAAAAAAATTATTTGCAATTTTTCCATATCTTTCTTTTTTATTTTTTAAATACTTAGTATTATCCGATCAACTATATATGCACAACTTCAAAATAAACTTCATGTACCTGCCAAAGATGAAGTTGATATCTCTGTCCAGTTTCGAGTTTTGCTGCACACAAATTTATAACACACACACACACACACACGCACGCACGCACGCACGCACGCACCCACTCACACACACATACACACCCACGCACGCACACACACATACACTGAGAGAATATCAGCGCACCATCTACTCTTTAGGTGTATGTGACGCTCCGATTTATCCCGTTAGTGGCTGTACTGCCAATCGGCGCGCTAGCTACTCCGATCGGCGCGCTAGCTACACCGATTCGGCATAGGCGCAGCGCTGACGTATCTGTGCGATAGGTAACCTCTATATCAGAATAACCAATATACTTTCTAAACGAAGTACTGGTTCTATGCGGAAATGGATATTTTTTTGCTAAGTATTGCCCTATAATTTTATCCAATGACGTCAAGGATTAATTCCTTGCAAGTATAAGTTTATGCAATTAATAACTGAACTACAGAATTAATTTGTATCGACAAATTTGTTTTTTGAGTGGTTGTGGTTTGAGGTTACGTGCCGCTTTTGTGTACAAGGTGAACGGCCTTATTATGATATAGTGTCCGCTATTATGGCACACCAATGAAAAAATTAAATTTTGGATATAATTATATTGCGAAACAATCATACAAAAATGATATTCATAAGTATTAAATGCATAAATATATAAATTTGGATAATGTTTTGAAGCTAAGAATGGAGCGATCTTTGTTCCTCAACTCTATTTTAATCAATCAGACCTGAAAAATGAATATAAACCTTAAACCTTAATTAAAAATTATAAGACATAACCTCAAAAGACTGAAATGATTAATTTTGATCTCTCGTATACCAGATCCCAAATTCAGTTGTTTGATAAGTGATTTATGGGCTAGATGACTTCACCGCAGAAAATATTTAGACTTAATGGACCACATAACTTCATATTTGACATGATTCTTTGGATTTATAATGGTTATATAAATTACATTTTCGAAAAAGGGTTTTGAAAGAAAATACAAATGATTTTAAAAAATAATTAATCTAAAATGAAAGGGAATGGATGTTTTTACCAAAATATAACATTATAAATCCAAAGAATCATGTCAAATATAAAGTTATGTGGTCCAGCGAGTCCAAGTATTTCCTACGGTAAAGTAATCTAGCCCATAAATCACTTATCGAACAACTGGATTTGGGATCTGCTACACCAGGGGATCAAAGACAATCATGTCAATCTTTTGAGGTTACGTTTTATGATTTTTATTTAAGACTTTAATTAACGTTTATATTCGTTTGCAAGGCCTGATTGGTAAAAGAAAAACTAAGTAACACATATTGCACCATTATTAAGCATAAAAAGTTTAAAACAAAAGTTTTTTTCAATAAATGGTCTGGAAAAGAGTGTTTTATAATTGGGACAAAACTGATGGAACACCAAGCCATTCGTTCCAACGCTGTACGATACATACGGCCGTGCTGACGATCCTCTTTTTATACTTACTTATAATTATGAATTTAGCCGAATTTTACCTTTAAAAAATTTTAATTGCATTCGTAAAGATAATATAACAAGCTAATACAAAAGAATTTAATCTATTAGCTTTATTTCAGTTAAAATTAAATAGGAAACCTCATTGACCCTCAAGATGTGTTCCATAATAGGGCTCTTTACCTTAGTTAGTACCCAACCCCGACTTTTACTTATCATTTAAAAAAAAAAGAATAAATTTTAAAAATAAAACAAAATTTCTAAAACAATTTCTTAAAAATATTTTAATAATATTCAGAACATCATTGTTTTGCCATGAAAGTTTATACACTTTGTAAGTAAAGAATAATGTTTGTTTTATTTCTATTTTTTCTAAGATATTAACAGTATATTTCCCCCAAGACATTTTGTTAATAACTTTTTTGTATACAAATAGTTTGCTAAAAAGGGTACATCTTTTCATGAAACAAAGTTGCTCCAAGAAAAAGTATACCCACTGCACCGTAAAAGAGTAGCTACAGGCGCTACAGCGCTGCAAAAAAACAGTAGCCAGTACTCCGAAAAAAGTGTAGACCACGCGCCGAATCGTCGGAGTGACTGCTGCGCGTGTGAACTGCACAACAGCTGCGCGTTTTCGGCGCTCTGGCAGCGCCGTTTGATGGACGCTGCTGTCTCTCAGTTCAGGGAGTAGTTCATGCGCCGATCTTCTCTGAGTGTACATACACACATTTTCTAGAAAACGCATATTTCGACTCAAGGAGCTCGGAAATCTCGAAAATCATCTAAATCTCTGTTGAAAAATTTTACCGCTACAAAGCTTTGTCTTTAAGAAAGCAAAGATCGTTTCTTATGCAGTTAATATTTGAATTGTTACTTGAAATTGTATTATATTGCTTTTATTTTTTAACGGAACTAAAAAAATGAGTACCCAAACTTTTTTGAATTATTTAATGGACTAGCTGCATTCAACGCGCTTCGGCGCGTATTATTATCGTTGTTGCTTTTCTTCTTTCTTTTTTGAGGTTATGAACATGATTATCTTAGTTAGTTTCAATTTAAAAGTTTCTTTATCCACTTTAAATTGTATAATAATAACGTAATTGTAATAAATAAAATAATGAAAATTTTGTTATTCTATTTTAATTATTCCATTTTTTAATATTCCAACTTAAGAGTTAATCTTAAAATCACATCTGTGCGTGTGTCTGTGTCTATGAATTTGTGTGCGTGTGTATCTGAGTGTGTATGTGTATGGGCGTGTCTGTATATGTGTGTGCGTCAGTGCGTATATATCTGTATGTGTGTTCGACTGCGAATGTATGCGTATATGTCTGTATGCGTGTGTGTGTCTCATGTGTGCGCGTATGTAACTTACGGTGAATCCACATTACGTGCCCGGAGTTGTGCGCCGTGCGCTTTGCGCTCTATCCAACAGAAAATGTTGTTCGACATCTATGTAACTGTTATCTATGTTTGACATCTATGCTCTGTTCAATAAGAGACTACGCCTATTTCGCTTTATCCTGTGGTAATAAGTACGTAGATGTCGAACAACACTTTCTTTTTGGTAGAGCGCAAAGCGCACGGCTCACAGCTCCGGGCACGTAATGTAGATTCACCGTTAGGTAAACGTGCTATAAAAATATCGTACGACACTAATGCCTTCAGTGGCCCACTTTACGACGTGAATTATCACCTTCGATGCGCTCGGGCGCTAATTTCACGTCGTGCAATAATGGGCCACTTAAGGCACTAGTATCGTAATATACTATTTGCGCACGCAAGCGTGCGTAAACTCAGATTTTCCGGCCGTCGTTGTGAAAAGTATTGTTCCATACACGTGCGAGAGATGATCCTCGACTCGTGTAATTGGCACTTCGCTCGGGAGCAAACGTCCACACGAAGGCGACATCACTTTCTCGTACTCGTACCGAAATGTACTAATATGCAACACGTGCGCAATAGGTCACCCGCACTCGTTTCTTTTGTCTTTTGTCTTGCGGGACTCGTGCAGGAGTAACCTATTTTGCACACTAGTTGGAAAACTGATGTTATTGAATCGCATGTAATAAATATATGTAGTTCAAAAATTTACCCTCCTACGAATGAGATACGCTCAGCAAACAAGAATCATGTTTATAAAAAAAACAATAAACGTTGATATTTAAATAGCAGATTCACAATCAGTGGTTCCAAAATTCTCCGAGTAATAAATGTTAATTGTTTGCGATACACTTTGTTCTTTATTTGTTTGAGTTTGATGATTAATAAATAAATCGAAATACTAATATATTGCAGGTATCCTCCTCATTGCTTGAAAATTAAACTAGCGCAAAAAATTGTGGAAGAATTCTCATCTCTAAAATCAACCATGCCAAACCAAAATACATACGTAAGATTAAAACATAAGTGTAATAAAAAACTTTCTTAAAAAATCTATAATTTTATGTGTAAATTCCATATCATTTAAAAAAATTTGTGCTTACCATTTTTGAACATTTGTTTCGCGCCTCTTCAAAAATTCTCTTTCTGAATATGATTATATCCTAAATTCATTAAAATGTAGCGATCGTCGAAAAATTTGACTTTTTAAAGTTAACTTTTCTTTTTCAGCATAATCCTAAATCAGTTTTCAAACATTTGTTGAATTTGCACATTTTATTATTGCTAACATTTATCTCCGACAACGGAGGATCCCAACGAGTGGTCCTGATAAATATCAATAGGAAACGTATAAAACTTAAAAACGTTAAAAATTCATTCAAAGGCTATAGGGGGATAAGAAGGTTAAAATTGCCCTCGCCTAGATCTTTATTTCGACTTGACCATCCGAAAGTACATATTTGAAAACCCTTTCAGTCAAATTTTCAGCCCCCTAGGTGGTAATAGGGTGCTCCTATCGTAAAAAACGTGCTTTTTCGAAAAACAATTTGTCCTGCTCCACTGTTTGCTCCAAAAGATCTAAAAAAACTCATGAGTGTGATTTCTTGAATAAGAAAATACCCTGATTTTTTCAGATTTTTCAGATCAAAACTCGAACCAGGAAAAATATTTGAATTTTTCAATGTTTTTAGGTTATGAACGTACACACATGTGTGTGTGTGTACGTGTGCGTGCGTGTGTGTGTGCGTGCGTGTGTGTGTGTGTGTGTGTGTGTGTGTGTGTGTGTGTGTGTGTGTGTGTGTGTGTGTGTGTGTGTGTGTGTGTGTGTGTGTGTGTGTGTGTGTGTGTGTGTGTGTGTGTGTGTGTGTGTGTGTGTGTGTGTGTGTGTGTGTGTGTGTGTGTGTGTGTGTGTGTGTGTGTGTAGCATACCGACTACCATAAGATGGCAACACATTATCTATTACAGTATTACACATTTGAGCTTAATAAGTGTTCACAAATGGCGGATATACTAATTTCCTACCTTAATAAAATGATGAATTTGTTATGATAACAATTTATTCGTGATTTGGATAGTGGGACTAATGGGTGGCTAGATTACAGAAACAAAAGTGGAGCGAAGTTTTGTTAAAATTATGGTGCGCGAAGCACGTTTAGAGATAACTAATCCTCTCTTTAATAAACGATGGCCGGATGTTGCGAAGCATTTAAAGATTGATTTTGATTGGTCTGTAAGGAATAGGCTCGAAAATTTGCTACTTCCGCTACATTTGAATTTTTGAAATTGAATTTTTACTCTAAACTATTCAAAACTAAATAATTAAATTAAATTAGAATAAAAAGATTAATTTGTTCATGCTTTGAAAAATTATCTGATTATCCTATCATTTAAACTAATTAAAATGGAATCATAATGAAAAATAATATATATCCATAACCTCAAAAATAAAATAGTACGCGCGCAGCGCGTATCGATTTTGCTAGTATCTTAAAAAAATGATGGGTTTGTTATGATATCAATTTATTCGTGATTTGGATAGTGGCCGTAATGGGTTGCTAGGTTACAAAATAAAATGGAGCACGTAGCGCGCCTAGAGATGACTACTGTAATTTAAAAAGGAGATAATAAGAGGGTGTAATAGTTTGATTATTAAATATCAATATATGCGTTGGTAACAATAACAATTTTATTCGCGCTTATTTGTTTGCATGCAAATTCATTATATTACCGCTACGACAGATTGAAAGTATAAAACATCGATCATAATGTGTAGACATTGGAGTAGTTGCATGATATTTTTACGCTGGACAGATGAAACGCGAACTAGAACCGAGAAGAGAACTCGAGTGAACGCGAGTGAACAGTCAAATGGAGCGTATGTACAATGACCCTAATGCAGTGTATCTGTGTGCTTCATAATGAATTGGCATGCACACAAATAAGCGTGAATAAAATTGTTATCCTCACCAACGTATATATTGATATTTAATTACCAAACTATAACACGCTCTTATATTATATCCATTTTTAAATTACATTAGTACACCCGCCATCTGCGAACATTTATCAAGCTCAAATGTGTAATACTGTAATAGATAATGTGCTGCCGTCTTATGCACTGGGAAACTTTCCGTGTAGCTCCTAACCTTCATACCGAGTAGCAGCAGCGCCGCCATTCGGCGTGGTCAGTACTCCGATCCGAGTAACAGCTGCAGGTTTTCGGTGCGCTCTGTACTCTTTTCTGAGAGGTTAGGTCACCCGCACACAGATCAGCACTGTGGATATACCGATCTGAGTATCCACTACTCCGATCGGAGTAACTGTTACTCAGATGAGAAGTGTAGCGCCTGACCCCACGGTTCAGAGCGCCATATACACTTGAAGAGTACCAGCTACTCGGAAAGTCTCTCAGTGTGGTAGTCAGCAGCTCTCTCTCTCTCTCTCTCTCTCTCTCTCTCTCTCTCTCTATATATATATATATATATATATATCTGTCTATATTATGTAGTCGTAGGCGTTATTTGTGTCACGCAGACCCCCCTTGCCCCCGCCCCCTCGCCCCCTCACTCCCTCGCACCCCCCTCGTGATCCCCCTGAGAGCTCCCTCATTTAAATGTTCACTTAAAAGTTTATTTTTTTCATGTATTTTTCATATGTTTTATTAATAAGTTAGTATATACAGACGTAACGTTTAAGAGTAATTTTGAATTCTTAATTTCTGAAATAAAAGAGTAAATTATTGAGAAAATTACATTAATTATATATAAAAATATATTTTATGTATACTTCATATATTATATAAAATTAATAATTTATATTTTTCATATGTTTTATTAATAGGGTAGTATATATAGATGTAACGCTTAAACGTAATTTTGAATTCAGAAATAAAAACACAAAATAGAAAAAGAAATGTTATTTATAGTTATTCTATTAATTTTTATACAGTTTTTCGTAGTATATAAATTACCTCAAAAAGCTATAAAATAATAAACAGAACTTTGAATTTAATTTCTTTTGCTTTTTGAAACTGAACATCTAATCTTTACAGTTAAATTGAAACTCTCGTAGAAACAATAATTTTGAACAAAAATTTTTATCCCAGAAACACTTTCGACAACTTAATCACACACGGAGGCATATACGAATTGTCAAATTAAATTTTGAATTTGTTTTCAAACTAATCGCTTTGTCCATTTTTAAAGTCATAAACGCTAAATAAACACATGAAAGCAAATACATAAAGTTTTCCACCTATGGCATTTATCACTAAACACAATTGAATCAATCTCATTAACGTAAGACAATTTAAGATACACTTCCGATAGTTTTTTCATTAGACTTGGACATATATATATTAACAAAAAAACTTCGGGTCGACCTCTTTTTGAACCAGATTTTCGAAACGCCAAACACACTCCCTCTCCTCTAAAACTTTTGCATCTAGATAAAGCCTTACTACGCTTCCAGCTAGATAGATATTTACTAATTTTTGTTTATTTAATTAAATTATATTGTTTATAAAATGAATAATATAGTCAAAATTAAAATGATTCGTGATGGAAATTGTTTATTTCGTTGTTTTTCATATTTTTTGTATAATAATCAAAATTTTCACTATAAAGTACGATTAAATATAGTCCAATGTATTAAAAATAATTGGAATAATTATCAAAATTTTATATTAGGTAATCAATATTACAAAAATGTAAAAAACGGTAATGATTATGAATTGCTAATGTCTCAAAATGGAATTTATGGAAATGAAATTGAAATTCAAGCTTTTACAGAAACGAATAATATTCAAATTATTGTACATTTAAATAATAATAGAAATAAATATTCTTTTGGTAAAAATTCAGTTAATCAAAAATTAATAAATAGTGCTGCTAACATTTCATCAAATTTTAAGAGTAAAGAAAAACTTGGAAATCTTTTTATACTACCAGCTACGTATATAGGTAGTCCAAGGTATATGCAACAACATTATCAGAATGCTATGGCAATAATGAGAAACACAGGAAGACCTGATTTATTTATAACAGTTACATGTAATCCTAAATGAAAAGAACTCAAAGAAATTTTAATAAATTTTCCACGAAACACAACTCCAAATGACATTCCCAATATTACTGTTCGGTTATTTCATGTAAAATTAATGTTATTAATTGTTGATATAATTAAACATCAAATATTTGGTAATGTTATATCATATATTTATACCATAGAATTTCAAAAATGAGGCCTTCCTCATGCACATATTCTCGTAACATTACACCCAAACAATAAATTACTATCTTCTGAAAAAATTGATCAATATATATCTGCAGAAATTCCATCTATAAATGATGACGAAGAATTACATAAATTAGTTATTAAACATATCATCACCATGTGTTGACAAAAATAAACTAATATGTAAAAAAAAATTTTCAAAACCATTCACGGATTTTACAAAATTTCAAAAAAATGGTTATCCTGAATATATGAGAAAAAATAATATTTCAGATAATTTAGCATACAAAATTAAAAATAACCAAAAACCAGTTCCCGTAGATAATTCTATGGTTGTACAATATAATAATTATTATTTATTATTTATAGCAGACCGGATGGTCAGGCCTGCTTCTTGTGTAAAAAACGCGGGGTTGCGGCCACTGAGCTAGCGCATTTCCCGGGCACGGGGACATGCGTCGCTTTCAGGGACGAGCTAGAAAAGTTAAAGCGGCCTAAAAATTGACGACGGTTCTACAAATAAACACGAACGGCGCCGTACTCGCTGACGATCTGCTCATTAATCGAGTGAGCCAGGGGCTCGCGGACGTGTCATTGGTTAACGAACAGTATAGACATCGGGCCCGCAATACGACCACGTGGTTCGCGGACGAGACCGACACAGCGGCGGTCTGGATAGCAGGTAGACATAGGTCAAAGATTACCGGACGAGGCAAGGGGGGGGGGGTCTAGTATGGGCGCGCGTTGGGGATGTTACCTATGTGAGCGTGTATATATACCCCAACTTACGAAGAAACAAATTCCTTAGGCAGGTTGAACGCATGGACGACGAATTGCGGAATATCTCTGGCCTCCTACTGGTTGCAGGAGATTTTAACGATAGAATGGGGTATGCATTCACCCTACATACTACGCGTAGCAGAGGACTACTTCCGGGATCGCGAACTCATTATCGAGACGAGCGAAGGAAAGGTGGTTAGGGAAATTACGGCAGGCGTTGCACAGGGATCACTGTTGGGCCCCGATTTTTGGATCGCGTCGTACGACGGATTGCTGCGCCTGGACATGCCCAACGGGGCATTTCTCGTAGGATATGCGGACGACATCGCGGTGATGGTAAGAGCACGGAACGCAGACTTGGCACAACTTATCTTGAAACGAGTAACTAGGTGGATGACGGAGCACGGGCTCAGTCCCGCGCTGGCGAAAACCGAGGTAGTACTATTGACACGTAAAGAGATCCCTACGATACTACCGGTGTACGTAGGATCCGAGTTAGTAACTACGAGGCCGACTACGAAGTATCTAGGTGTCACCCTGGACTCAAAGCTTTGCTTTTGGCCCCACATCAGGGAAGTAATGGCAAAGGCAGAAGCACGTGTAGCGGCGCTAAGTAGGTTAATACGCAACGTTGGAGGCCCGCGGACATCCAAGAGAAGACTTCTCATGGTGACGACCAACTCTATACTCCTCTATGGAGCGGAGATTTGGGCTGATGCCATGGAAGTTATCAAGTACAGGAAGAGAATGGTGGCGGTACAGCGGCGAGTTGCGCTGAGAGTTGCATGCGCGGTATCGGACGGTGTTGGTAGAGGCTGTGGCGATGATAGCTGGTATAATTCCGATCGACCTGCTCGCACGGGGACGGAAGCACATCTACGATAGGAGCACAGAAGTAGGACGGGCAGACGCGGAGGGCGAAGCCCGCCGCCAGACGCTACAAACTTGGACTGAGAGGTGGAGGGCGGGGACGAAGGGTAGATGGACCTACCTATTGATTCAAGTCATAACGAGGTGGCTGGGACGGAAATACGAAGAGGCTAACTTTTACCTTACGCAGTTCCTGACAGGACATGGATACTTTCGACCTATTTAAATTAGGTAAAATAAATACGCCGAAATGTAAATACTGCGGGCACGAGAGGGATGACGCGGAACACACCTTTTTTGCATATAATAGGTGGGCCGCGGAAAGAGAGCGATTGGAGGTGATGGTAGGGCGACTCTCGCCCGACGTGGTGATCGAATGCATGCTTACAGGGAAAGACCGATGGGACGCGATAAATACCTTCATCTAAGGGGTACTGCGCGCAAAAAAACGAGACGGATGCTTAATAGATTAGATAGGGCATCGTAGAAAGAAAGAACGTAGGAAGGACGGATGACGCCCTCGAGGGCGGTAGGGCTGCGGCCCGACCTGAAGTAATGCGAAAGCGGTTCCGGGTCGAGGCTGCCGTAGGGATAGGTTTTGGGTGTTTAGGGGGTAGAAATCCCTCACACCACGGAGTCTGCTACCCCGTGATGGTCTTAGTGGGTCTCCCTTCTTGCTCCACCTCCAAAGCAAGGACGGGCGCCCCGGAAGATTCACCTAGTACCTCGGAAAAACAAAAAAAAAAAAAAAAAAAAATTGTGCTTCTATTCAAAGTATAAAGTATATTTTTAATTATATTCATAAAGGTTGTGACAAGGCACTTTATAAATTAAAAGAAATAAATACAGATAATGAAACAGATATATATGATGAAATTACTCAATTTATAGATGGTAGATATTTGAGTCCCATGGAAGCAGCATGGAGATTACAAGAATTTCCTTTATGTGGTAGAAGTCACACCGTAATACGTTTAGCAATTTACACCGAAAATAAACAAAATATAATTTTCGAAGAAAATAAAGAGGAAAAAGCTTTAGATAACTGGAAAACTACATTAACTTCGTGGTTTGAATTAAATAAAAAGATAAAAATGCAAAAAATATTAAATACGTTAGTATACCAAAATATTATATTTTTAAGAATAAAACTTGGATAAAACGTCAACGAGAACTAAAATATGTTGCTATAGGACGTTTAAATGTAGTATCTCCAAGAGATATTGAAAGATTTCATTTAAAATTAATTTTAAATCGTGTTAAAGGCGCAACATCTTTTGAAGAATTACGTACATTTGAAAATAAAACATATAATACTTACAAAGAAACAGCAATATAAATGGGTCTAATCGACGATGATTTACAGATTGACAAAATTTTTGAAGAAGCTTGTAATATAATGTTACCTGTTCAATTGTGTAAATTTTTTACTTAGTTTTTAATAACAGATAACATTAATGGTAATACTATTTGGACAAAATTTAATAAATATTTTACAGAAGATTTTGACAATAATAAAAATAACCGAGCTCTTCATCATATAAACGAAATTTTAAAAGTTGAAGAAATGTCTTGTAAAGATTTTGGATTACCTGAACCTGATGAAATTTTCGATACAAATAATGAAAATAATAAACAAAATATTTTATTCTGTAAACAAATGTTTAATAATTACTATAGTCAATTAAACACAGATCAAAAAACAATTTTTACACAAATATTAAATAATGAACATAAAATTAACTTTATTGATGGTACTGGAGGTTCAGGTAAAACGTTTTTATATAAAACTTTAATTTATTATTTTTTGTCAATAGAACAAAAAATTATATCAACGTTTTGATAGTGTTGGAATATATATTAGAAGACCATTATTTTCTCATGGTCAATTATATGTAGCATTATCAAGATGTAAAACCCAGATAAAATTTTTATTGAAAATAATTCAGAAAATAAAGAAGAAATTATAAATATCGTTTGGAAAGAAATTTTAGATAATTAATTTTCAAATATTTTTCTTTTTAGAATATGTCAACTACACAGAACGAAAGTAAATTATAAAAAACAACAATATATTTATTCGTTATTCAATAATAATAATAAAAAGTTGTAACGGGGTGAATTTAAAAGAGGGTATTAATCCCTCTCTGGGATGCGCCAGGCGATATACGGGCGTCTACTACGCCCAGAGCAGCGCGCCGTTGTAGACGGACCCGTCGGCCGGCCGGAGCGCGTTGGCGCAGGCTCAGAACAAGCGCGCCCGGCTTTCGCTGTAGAAAGCTTAGGCCGCCTTCTACTAGACCCGGCGCTGCGCTCTGCCGCTGCCGCTGACTTCGGCGCACAATTCACCGGCGGCTAGATATGCACTAGCTTTACCTACTCTCGCCGGTGTTCCCGTACAACGTCGCTCAGGTTAACCTGAGCGACTTTCACTTACAATTTCCCCGTTGACGTTGCTCCTCTAGGAGGTGATGCCTCCGACTAGCTGCAGCTGCTGAAAAGATAGAGGGCGGTATTCGGGGAGATAGGGAACGGTTACTCGCGAATTGACAGACTCGACACAAACGATGAAAAAGTAAAATAAAGAAGGTTTATTGATCAATGGTAATCGCGCTAAGGGGCGCGAAGCCCGAACATCTCCTACAAAACGAACGCGCAGGCCGAGACTTACGCGTCACCGCGCCGCGAGACGCCACAAAATGGCCGCCGCGCTCGCGAACACGAGGCCGCTTGCCTCTACGCAGGCGGCGTCGGATAGCCGCGCAACACTTCTTACGCGTGGCCGCTCGCACGCAAAACCTACGCGGCAAAAATACAAAAGAAGCGCACACTTACCTTGGCGCTGGCCAGCGCGTCGCTCGAGGTCTGTCCCTCTCTCTCTCTCTCTCTCACGCTCCCGCGCTCTCGCCTCCTCGCTGCGAGGCGTTGGGCCTCGTGGCTTCTCGAGCCTCGGCTGCCGCCTCTTTCTCTCTCTCCTCCTCTCACTCCTCCGCTGGTTGTGGCCCAGCCGGCGAAGGCAGCCGGTGATGCGTCGCTGCGGGGCTGGCGGCGGATCGGAGGCGCAGAGGGCTATTCCGCAGGGCGGAATGCGGCACTGGCGGGGCACTCCGAAGCACGGCACTGGTAAGGCGGGAGAGCACGTGCGCACCTGTTGCGCTACAGGACTAGACTGCTCATCAATGGCCGCGGCGTCCCTTCGGAGCGCCACGGCGGCGTCTTCTTCTTCTTCTTGCTTCGCCTCCCGCGCGTCCCGCTTGGCGCGCAGCGAGCCGCTGTACGTGCAAGCGCGCGCGATTCAAACCTCGCGGCGCGGTACACGCGGCTCTTTCGCCTTTATTGCCTGCACCCGTTACAATACATAATAAATTATTAGTTTTAGACTATTTAGAATATGAACAAAATTATATGGAATACATGATTAATTTAGAATCAGATAAAATTATTGAAAAAGATAAATTAAAGAAACTAAATCATCAGTCAAAAAAAACAACAAAACAACAGAACAATAAAAATACAAAACTCAAAATTGGAAAACTTAAAGTTGACAAAATTTTAGAATTTAATAATCTTTCTTTACAATAATTGAATTTTGTTTTTTAGGTAAATTTTTATATAATTATTAATTAATTAATTTTTTGAATTAATTTTTAGTTAATTAAAACAACAATATTTTTTCTTTCATTTAGGACAATGGAATATACAAATAACGTTGGAAAATTTTAAATAGCAAATCAGAAAATATTAAATGTAAAAAAAAAAAATTGAATAAAACAGTTCGAAGAATTTAACTTATTATCAGGTAATTCAAATCATATAATTATTAAATTTGATTTTGCAAAATATATATTATATTATAAAAAAATATACTTTTATTGTAACAATTTTAATATTTTCTGAAATTTTATAGTGACAAAGACAGTGGATTAGGCCTACTGGGGATACCACTTCAAAATAAAACGCATCTTTCTATTTACCTCCAAGGTGATGTGGAAAAAATAGAATAAAATATATAATTTTCAATATATTTTCTTAATATATAATTAATGTAGTTTTCTCAATAACCCATTCTTTCGTTTCAGAAATTAAGAATTAAGAACGACTCTTAAGTGTTACATTTGTATTAACTAATACCATATTAATACAACATATGAAAAATATCTATGTTGAAAATAAATACATTATTTACTTGTCAAAATTGGGGGGTTGATGAGCGGAGCGAGTAGGGGGGGTACCCCCTAGTATATATATATATATATATATATATATATATATATATATATATATATATATATATATATATATATATATATATATATATATATAGAGAGAGAGAGAGAGAGAGAGAGAGAGAGAGAGAGAGAATAGAAATAAGTTTAAAGAGTATAAAAATACCTATACTTGCAAAAATATTCATACTTTAATGTGTTTAGCGAATAATTCTATAATACCAAGTTTCCCTGTAACTAAAGTTGGCAGTATCAGGTTCTTTGCAGCTACAGCGGAGTAATACTTGATTCTAAAAACATTTTGGACTTGGAAAAATATCCTAGCGCATTTTTGAGTGTACTAGAACATATTGACATATCCAATTTTGAGGTTATGTGCCAAAAACATGAAAAAAATGCGAAAAAGCGTTTTTTTCAAATTTTCAGCATGTTCCGTTCAGAAAATGGTAATTCTAACACCGGTATCCGAAAGTAAGGGAAGAAATACACAAAAAACTGTTATTTAGAAGTTAGCCAAATATGACCTTCATAACCTAAAAAATCATTGAAAAATTCAAATATTTTTCCTGGTTCCAGATTTGATCCGAAAAATCTGAAAAAAATCAGGGTATTTTCTTATTCAAGAACTCACTCTCATGAATTTTTTTAGATTTTTTGGAGTAAGCAGCAGGTCTTGGAGTAGGAGAATTTTTTTCCGAAAAAACACGTTTTTTTACGATAGAAGCACTCTATTACCACCTAGGGAGCTGACAATTTTGCTCAAGGGGTTTTCAAGTATGTATTTTCGGATGGTCAATTCGAAATAAAGATCCAGGCGGCGGCAATTTTCACATTTTTATCCCGCTATAGCCTTTGAGCATTTACATATGAATTAACCCGTAGTCCTGTACACAAACGTGAAAATATTTAAAGTAATTTTTTTCAATTTTTACTACTGAATAGGGCATGAAATATTGATTTTTTTTACTTATTTTAGTAAAATTCACATTTTTTTAAACTTTCCCTTCATTTCCCGAGATTCATTTTTTTTTTGTAAATGTTATATTTTGTCAAACTCTGAATTGGTTTTGTAAGTTTCCCTGCATTTCCCTATTTGTTACGTACTCGTTGAGGTCCTCCTTACCAGAATAAATTATTAACTATTTACTTTCATGAATAAATATGTTTTAGGAGAATTGGTCAAATGGAGAAACGGGGTTACTTGACAATCGTTTAAAACATGAAAGAAAAAATCTGGCACAATCAGAAAAGAAATATAAAAAATCTGAGATAGAGAACAGAATTGTATGTGTTTGGGAAATATCAAGTTCGAATTTCCCGCGGTTGCGCAACAGTAGGTTCAACTCAGCAGGCGGTCGCGCGACGGCAGCACGTGCTGCTCTCGGCGGAACAGCTGACGCGCTACGCTGACTAGCCGAGTATGGCAAAAATCATGCTGTCTCTCTCATTTTCACACATGTAAATGAGAGAGATACTGATTTGACTCACGCCTCGACGAAAGAATCATCGAGGAAGAAGACGGATGTGCTCTCTCTTCGGTTGTGCAGCGTGCTAGACACTCGACTCATTCAAAAAGCTTTTCTTCGTCTGGACGGCGTGCTCGCCACGAAGCCGCGTGGCCAACTCACCCGGCATTCTCATTACTCGGCAAACTCTCTCCCACTGCAACGGTTGACCACGTGGAAATTATCAGTGTGCACGTTCGGCAACTCTCACGTCGGAGTCTCTCAAGTGTGGTCTCGCTCACTCTATGCAAAGTCTGTCTCTGCGACGAACGGCCTCGTAGAGAAACTCACTGTGCACATTCGGTGATTCTCAAGTGAAACATTCAAGTGTGGTGTCTCTGGCTCTCTCAACATGGACTGCTGCACGGTAACATCTCATACGGCGTCGTCTCGCACGGCAGGGTTCACGCAGCAGTCTCTCACACGGAAACTTCCCACACGGCGGTGATACTCAAGCGGCATCTTCTCACCTGCGCTCGATGCTTCGAGCACACCACGAGGCAGCAGCTCACGCAACCTATACTGCATGTTGGCGGCTGTTATCAGCGAGGAAACCTAACTGGAATTCGCAACTGAAATTTTCTCATCTGGCGCAACTCACCTGCTGCTGCATCATCGGATTCTCTCACGCATTCCGGAGGAATACAATAACGGCAAACCCAGGTAACCACTCACACATGCGGCCATTTTATACAAGAGTGCGCTGCTACACGGAAGCTTAACCAAGCGGTATAGCGGGAATTACTCAGCCACAATTATATCAATAATATCTAATCGTGGCATCTCATTGAAAACTCAACCACCATAAAATCAATAATACTTTATTGTGGTGCTTATTGCATGGTTATAACTCTCATCAGTGATTGGCAACGTGTCTCAGCAAACTCACCCACACTCACACAGTAAAACTCAAACACTCAAATTGTAACACTCACACACTCAACCAATTATTGTAAGACTCATACACTCAAATTGTAATACTCAAACACTCAACGAATAATATTGTACCGAATAATATTGTATACACACATTTTATAATCATTCTTGCAACAACTTTTATATCGACAATTATGTAATAGAGTTAATTTTATAGACAGTTTTATAATATATTGAAATATAATTTACTGAAGTTGGCTCTCAATTTATTTTGTAAACACCCACAGCACCCTTCTATGACGGAGGAAGAAATTTTTAACATGAAGGTATCTAATAATATTTTTTAATCATTTATTTTTATTGTTAATCTAATAGTTAGAATATCTCACTGTCACAGCTAATGTGTAAGAGGGCGGCCCCGATACCCGAATAGTGACCAGTACCCGAACAATTTTACTGATTTGCTTTTTAATATGTAAATATATATTAAAGTAACTCATAACTTTTTTCTTTAATTTCGCTTATACCACTGCGTGGCATAAATCCGCATTTATGCCACGTCTATCCGTGACATAAGTAGCCCATTATTGCACCGTGCAGTATCGTCTGGTAATGTAACATGGCGGATTTATGCAGTCAGTGCTATAAAATAACGTACGTTACACGTGTCATAAGTTGTTCTTTATGGCACCTGCGCTCGGGCGCTTATACACGCTATGCCGTAAAGTACGACTTATGGTACTTGTATCATAATGTACTATTCTAAAATTTGTATTCATAATATTGTTACATAATCATAAATACTATTATATTATTTAAAAATAGTATATTACGATACATGTGACTTAAGTGGCCTATTATTTCATGCACGGAAAAAAAAGTTGTAGTAAAAAACCTCCAAGAATAACGGGTATGATACGTCTCGATGAGATTGAAGATTTTAATACTACAATGTGACTCTAATATCTCCAAAATGGAAACGTGATATGCCAAAGAAAACTAGAATAAAAATACAACAAGGATAAGTTGTAGTAGTTTTGTTAGTACAGCAATCCGGGTAAGCGCTGAGTTACGGCGACATCAGACTGGGGTTGTCGCGTCTCGACGTTAGGCACGAGAGATGCCTAGCGTGGAAATGAAAGACCGCGCAGAGTCATTGACGTATTTAGTGCCTATTTATGACGTCTTATAGTTCCACAATCGATTTGAAACCATACTTTGCAGAATTCAATTAGATTCATGCGCATGAAATTATATTATTATATTAATTTTTAATATAATCAAATATTCACCATAAAAATGTTTATGTAAAAATTAGTGACAATGTAATCCTAACCATAAACAGATGAAAAAATTTTATTTTATATGTTTTAAAAATTTCTTGATAATTAAAAGTTATAATAATAATAACAACAATAATAGAATTTTTTTTCCTTAAGAAACTTTGTGATAGTATAGCATTATTTCCGAAGTTTTCTTTTATTTACCGTGAGTTTTTAATACAATTCTCTACATTTAGAACCATAAATTTTTTCTATGTATATTTGATCTTCTGATATTCATAAAAACGTAATCTTTTGTAAATAAGTTATATCTCTGAAACAAAAAAAAAGGTATCATTATTAAAAAATTGGTATTAAATTATAGAAAATACCTATTTTTGGACGTATTCGGAACGTTGAATTTCATTTTCATGTTGTGAGTCGAAGAGAATTTTTTTGGAGAAAACTTGATAGAAACAGGTTTTGAATAATTTCGAATCGAAATAAGCTATTTTTTTATATGTTCGCTCGCGCGTATGTGTACGTAATGTCCCTGTCGTAAATTATAAATGATACTAACAGTTAATAACTGTTAAGAACTACTTAAAACTGTTTATAAATGTTACAAAATGTAGGATTTTGGACACATTTTCAAATAGTTTTAGGAGATTTAAATAGTTTGAAACCGTTTCAAATAATTTTGAATGATATTTAAAATGAATTAGTAATTTGTAATTAATTAAACTATTATTAACTAAAAATAATATGATAATAAATTAATTATTCTTAATTAATTAAACGAATGATATTTGCGAATTATATTTATGAATGATATTTTGAATGATATTTAAGAAGAATTAATAATGGATAATAAATTAAACTATTATTAACTAATTAACAATAGTAATAATTATTAATTAATAATTTGTAAAGAATTAAACTATTATTATAACTATTACAAACTTTTAAAAACTGTTAGAAACAGTTATAAACAATTACTAACGTCCAAAATCCTACATTATATAACATTTTTAACAGTTTATAACTCATTCTAACAGTTTTTAATTTTTTCTAGCAAAAATATTTCTGCTAGGGGTAGTACAAATTTTCTTATCCGTTTAAGATCTTTAAAAAATAATTTTATTTACCCTCGAGGTTATTTTCTTTTTATATTGTTTTTTCAGTTTTATTAAAAAAGAACTTTTCATTTTTTACAAACTTTAAAATTAATATGGTGCTTCTATTAATGATGGATAAAATGCAGTATGAAATTCTCTATAATTAACAAAAAAAAATGAATTATAAGAATATTTACTCCTTAGTTTCAAATCTCAAAAAAATGAGATGAAAAGTGACTTCTCTATTCGTAATTTGATTTGCGATAACAAAGGCTCAAGAAGCGCGCATAGTTAAAGCATTTAAGAAAACATAATTTTTCATTAATAGATTATTTCAAATTTAACAAAAGATGTAACAATAAAAAATGTTCTGCTAATATCTAATATATACATAGAGAAAGCTTTGGAATGGTTAAAAATATTTTCGAGACAAAAATAGTGGTTGGAGTGTGCGTGCGTGCGTGAGTGCGTGCGTGCGCGCCTGTATGTGTGTGTGTGTGTGTGTGTGTGTGTGTGTGTGTGTGTCCACATACGCTAATATCTCATGATCTACTCGACCGATTATAAGCAGATAGGACTTATTTTTTTCGATTTTGCGTAAATAGTTGAGGTCAATATTCTATTTTAGTCAAAATCGATTTTTTTTTGGTTTATAGCAATTCATTAATTATACAAATTTTAATTTTTAATTTTTTTAATATTTAGAACTAATATTGTTTATATATTATGAATTCACTGTATCCAGGGTAAGATTCTCTACAATTTAAAAAAAAAATTCCGATAGCTACATTTAGTCATAAATTATTAATGAAAACGTAATTTTTTGTAAATAGGTTATCTTTCGAAATTAAAAAAAGATATTGATATAAAAATTTTTTTGTGGCTAAAAAGGGATTTTTATGTTTTTTTTATCGATTACTTTTTGAGAAAAAAAATAATTTATAATAAAAGTGATTTGAAATATATAATCGATTTGAAATATTTTGTACCTGTAGATTTTGGTTACCTTTCGGGTGAGTTCTTTAGGCAAAAGGATTGGTCAATAAATTTCAGAGATATTTAAGGTTAAATCTTTTTTAACCTTTTTATCAGATCGTCATTTCTCAAGAACGGCTCGATGTAAGGTAAAAGGTCGTATTATGAGACAATGTCCACGTTTATCCAAAAAGAAAACTAAATTTTGGAAATAATTATTGCTCATATTATCAAACAAAAATTATATTCATAATAAGCACAAGTTTTCAATGCTATAAGTATGTAAATTTGTAGGTTGTTTTGAAGCATTTAATAGTTAAGAAAAAATAATATAGAATTTGCGTATGAACGTTGTGTAGATAGTACTCGGTTATTTGAATACAAGCAGCAAGAGCACTGATTATTTAGCTTATATATTCTAAGAAAATTAAATGATTCCAAAATATGTTACCTAGCTTATTTAAAAGCTTAAGAGCTGTAGATTATAAATAAATAATAAATTATCACAAACTTAATAAAATTTATTAAATTATTTAGTTGTCTCATAATATATACATTTGTTTATCGGAAGTCCGTAGTTATGGTACAATATTCGACGTGTCTCATAATACGGTTCACCTTGTCCGCATTGATGAGACACTCTTTTACACACTATTTATTGAAAAAAACTCTTTTATTTCAAACTGTTTACTCTAATAATGAAGCAATCTTCATTCCTCAGCTTTATTTTAATTTATTAAACCTTGAAAATGGATATAAATCTTAATTGAAAATTATAAAACATGACCTCAAAAGTCTAACACGAGTGATTTTGATTCTTAAGAGATTCCAATCCCAGTTGTTCGATAACTGATTTATGGGCTTGAAGATTTCATTGTAGGAAATAATTGGGCTTGGTGGACCACATAATTTCATATTTAATATGATTTTTTAATTTACAATAGTTACGATTTGCATGAATTAAATTTTCTATAATAAATAAAATGAAAAAAATAAAATTATAAATAAACTAAAATAAATAAAATCATGTCAAATGAAATTGTGTGATCCACCGAGTTCAATTATTTCCTACAATGAAGTCTTCCAGCCTATAAATCAGTTATCGAACTACTAGATTTGGCATCTCTTATTCAGAGAAATCAAAATCAGTCAGGTTAGACTTTTGAGGTTACGTTTTTATGATTTTTAATTAAGGTCCTAATGAAGGTTTATATTAGGTTTCTATCTGTGATTGACCAAAGTAATGCTGATGAATAAAGATTATTGTGTAGAAAGTTTCAAATAAAAGAGTTTTTTTTTCAGTAAATAGAGTGTCAAAGAGTCTCATAATAGGGACAAGTTTTATGAGATAGTGGGACATACGCTTGAACACTGTCCTATAAATATGGGCATTAAGACTATACCGCTTTTTCCTTAAATTTATTATATTTTTAGCTTAATTTGACTTTCAAAAGTTTTTATTTACTTTATAAAAAATGGAGTAACTACGTACTACAAAAAGTTTGGCCTTTAAAGCTATAATTTACTCAAAATCATTAAAAATGTCCCATTGCCCCCCGAAATGTGTCTCATAATACGGCCGTTTACCTTATCAGCTTGAAATTTATAGACAATTTTGTGTGTAAGCTAGGCAATCCCAGACAGCACAGATAATTCTTAAAGAATTCATGAAGACTTCGGAAGAGTTCGCATGAATTCGCAAAATAATCAGGATTTGTTCTCAAAGTATTCATTCAGTATTCTCCAAGAATTGTATGTATGTCCAGTCATGCGAATTAATCTGAAGTTCGTAAAGAATTCAAATTTCAATAAAGTACTCATAAAGAGTTCATAGAGATTATTTTATTAAGTCATATTTTGGTACGAAAATTTTTCGTGCAAAAGAGTTCGTAACCTTCTAAAAAATGTATTCATAATGAATTATATTAAACTCTTTTCGAATACAAAATTATTTCAACGAATTCTTTTTTAACTTTCAAGTACGCGAAAGTATTCTCTTAGAGTTCGTAACCCTACTGAAAAATTTCACGTGAGATCTCAGGTCAGAACTCATATGAGATCTCACGTGCGATCTCACGCCAAAATCTCATAAGAAATTCTGGTCCGCGAGCTGCTAAAATTCCTTTAATGATAAAAAATCAGTTTCTAGGAATTACGAGTCGCCTATTAGGTTACGTCACCCCCCAGGTAAGTTCAAAAATCTATGTTTTGAAGCGATTTAGTCTTTTTTTACATTTTTAGAAATTTTACACATGAGATCTCACGTGAGATCTCACGGGAGATTTCACGTGAGAAATTTGAAACATGAGATACCACGTGAGATCTCACGTGAGATCTCATGTGTAAAATTTCTAAAAATGTAAAAAATGACTAAACCGCTTCAAAACGTAGATTTTTGAGCTTATCTGTGGGGTGGCGTAACTTAATAGGTGGTTCCTAATTCCCAGAAACTGATTTTTTATCATTGAAGGAAATTTAGCAGCTCGCGGACCAGAATTTCAGATGAGATTTTGGCGTGAGATCGCACGTGAGATCTCATATGAGTTCTCATCTGAGATCTCACGTGAGATTTTTCAGTAGGGAAATAGTTCATTGCAATTTTTAGACTGCAAAAATCGACGTTGTTTTGCGGCAAAATTCTAAAATAAAGAATTTATTTACTACTAGATAATCTAGTGGTCACTAAGAATCTAGTAGTTACTAGCTAAATCTAGTAATAACTAGCTGAAAAGAGCAATGGAAAAAAGTAAACAAACGAACAGAAAACGGGAAGGCCGATATTAAAGCACGCAATAACTTTTGATACAATGTATTGATCAACATGAAACTTGCATTGATAGGAAAGTAGGATAAATACGATTAGTTGTGAATGCATGAAAAAGGTGAATTAATATACGAATATATGATGAGAAGAAAAAACCGAGATTCACAGGTTAGAAAGCCATGTTTCCGTGTATATGTAGCGCGGTGCGTCCTCAGGCTTCATAACTCATAACTTGCCTTCGCGCTACCGCGCTCCTTGATTTTACGCAGACATGGCGTAAAATATTTAGTCCCTAATGTAAAAGGGTTACCAAAAACAAGGCAAGACTTGCAATTTCGGACTCTGCGTGAAGAGTCATTTACAGAATTAAATTACACGGCTTATATACTCTCGGCACTCCAATGTATCCACAGAAAGCGTCGCGCCGCGTAGTGGATGAATAGCCGAACCTTACATATCGAGAAGTGCGTTCCGTAAGAATTCTTTCTGATTACTTTTATGCGAAAAGCGTTCATTAAGTAATTTTAAAGAGTTTATCAAAAATTCTTTTTGATCATTGGGTGATTTTCTAATATTATGAACCCTTTGCAAATTCAAATTAAATCAGTCGAAGAAAACTATCTCTTTAGAAAATCTCGTTTAAGATGCAATTATCATACACATCTAAAAAATTAGATATTAGTTCTTTATGAACACCTTTTGAATACTTAAAAAATTTGTATACAAATAAATGATTGTAATATTTATTGTTCATCATTTTCGAATAATTAGAAAATGTTTCTATAAATAAATTATTGTATATTTATTATTCATACTCATATAAGAAATTAGACACCTATTAATTCGTTATGAAAACTTTTTGAATAATTAAGGGGAGTGTCTGGAAAATTTTGGGAAATCATTCCTAATGCCAAGTACGAGGGGGATGAAAGTTCCACGCGTATACGGGAGCGCGACAGACGTCTATACATGGCATAATAATTATTTTAATAATTCCTAACCCCAAGTAGGCAGAAGATGCGAGTTCCATACGTATACGGGAGCGCGTCAGACGTGTATACATGGCAAAATGATTATTTAAATAATTCTTAACCCCAAGTAGGCGGGGGATGCGAGTTCTACGCGTACACGGGAGTGCGTCAGGCGTATATACAAGGCAAAATAATTATTTTAATAATTTTTAACCCGAAGTAGGCGGGGGATGCAAGTTCTACGCGTATACGGGAGCGCGTCAGACGTATATACAAAGTAAAATAATTATTTTAATAATACTTAACCCCATGTAGGCGGGGGATGCAAGTTCTAGGCGTATACGGGAGCGCGTCAGACGTGCATACACGGCCAAATAATTATTTTAATAATTCCTAACGCCATGTAGGCGGTGAATATTTAAATAATTCCTAACGCCATGTAGGCGGGGAATATTTAAATAATTCTGAACCGCAAGTAGGCGCGGGATACGAGTTCTAGGCGTATACGGGAGCGTGTCAGTCTTGCATACACGGCAAAATAATTATTTTAATAATTCCTAACGCCGAGTAGGAGGGGGATGCGAGTTCCACGCGTATACGGGAGCGCGACAGACGTCTTTACATGGCAAAATAATTAACCAAATAATTATTTAAATAAATATCGCCGTTTTTGAGATATTACGATTTTAATAAAAGATTACTAAATTTATAACCTCAAATATCTTTTTTCATAATCGGCCGATTTTCTTGGGCAACGAACTCGATCTCTAGATATATAAAAGCTACATCCGTGCCAAATTTCAAGACGATTGGATAATTTTTGGGCTTGTTATCGTGCGACAACGAAAACGTAAATTTCTTCTAAAGTAATTTTTTTCTCAAAAAGAAATGAACATAATCCCTTAAAATTTTTGCCACATATAGTCTTCAATAAGTATACATGATAATAAGTGGTTGAAATTTCTAGTCGCTAAATATAATATTTTTCGAGATATTAATTTATGAAATATGAAAACCTTTTCCTTAATATAACAAATGATAACAAATGACAGAGTGAAATATCCAAGCTTCGAGTTAAATCAATCGAGTTCTTTCTTTTTCTGAAAAAAAAAAAAAAAAAAAAACTATTTAACAGTTTTGTCTAAAATGTACTGACGAGTTGTTAGACTTTTAAAAACGATTTTAAACCGTTTGCACCGTACAAAATAAAGTATTAATTTTTAAATATTGGAAGTAAAAATTAAAGTTTGAGGAAGCTACGGGCAAATGAATTGGCAGCGGTTGTTTGACTTGAATGCACGTCTGACGCGCTCCCGTATACGCGTGAAACTCGCATCCCCCGCCTACTTGGGGTTAAGAATTATATGAATAATTATTTTTCCATGTATATACGTCTGACGCGCTCCTATATACACGTTCACTCGCATCCCCCGCCTATTTGGGGCTAAGCATTATTAAATAATTATTTTGCCTTGTATACACGTCTGACTCATTCTCGTATACGCGTGGAACTCGCATCCCCCGCCTACTTGGGGTTAAGAATTATTTAAATAATTATTTTGTCATGTATACACGTGTGACACGCTCCCGTATTCACGTGGAACTCGCTCGCATTCCCCGCCTCCTTGGGGTTAGAAATTATTTAAATAATTATTTTGCCATGTATACACGTCTGTCGCGCTCCCGTATATGCGTTGAACTCGCATCCCCCGCCTAATTGGGGTTAAGAATTATATGAATAACTATTTTGCCATGTATACACGTCGGACGCGCTCTCGTATACGCGTGGTACTCGCATCCCCCGCCTAATTGGAGTTGAGAATTATTTAAATAATCGTGTCGCACGTCTTCGGAATTTTGATACATGCATGGACCTCCTATACCCTGGTTACTTGGATTTAATAATTATTTAAATAATAGTCTCGCAAGTCTACGTCACTTCCTTTATATATGCGTGGCCATTGTTCCCCCTGTTTTTCTCATCCCATACGCGTGTAAAATAAGAATAATGCATTTTTCTAAAAAGTGCATATTTTATGTAATATTTAATTTTTTTCAAAGTATCATACAGGAGTCACGGTTTTAAAAATATTCATTTAGTCATTTTTTATTTAATAATTAAATTTTGAATTTTTAATTAAAACTCGTTTAATTAAGAATTGCAAATGCAATCGTCAATTAACCACTTGTTTAATCAAAGATTAAAAATTTAATTCTTGATTAAACGAGTTTTAATTAAAAATTAAAGGACCCCGCACACAATGTATGGGAAAAAATCATTTGGTCAAATTTTGGGGGGTTTTGCCCATGAGAACTTTTGTTCAGGACCTCAAGATCTATCTTTACCCAAGTTTGATCCAATTTGACCGAATGATTATTTTCCATACATTGTGTGCGGGGTCCTTTTTAATTCCCGATTAAACGACTTTTAATTAAAAATTAAATTTTTAATTCCTGATTAAACGAGTTTTAATTAAAGATTTAATTTTTAATTCTTAATTGAGGGGGCTAGACACCTTTTTTCTCTGAAATAAGAAGTCACATTTTAATACATAAATGTAAACTAATTATTTCATACTTTTTACATATAAAAGTGGGTATATTTACCTTACCTTAAAACTTTCTCTGATGGGCCTTTTATATGGTCCAGAACCATAGTCATCGATGAAACAAGTTTTTTTACTAACCGTAAGCTTTGAAATTTTCCTGTGGATGGATTGACTCCAGATTTGAACTAAATTACTCCTGAATAGTATAATTCTCATATGAGTGTAGGGATTTTTGATCTAATGAGAAAAAAAAATTGTGCTATTTTTCAAGAGTTTTTTTTTTTATTTTTTAAAATTTTTTATATTTTTTCATAATTTTTCTGATGTCAAAATTTTTCCGACATTTAATCCTAAATCCCTACACTCATATGAGAATTATACTATTCAGGAGTAATTTAGTTCAAATCTGGAGTCAATCCATCCACAGGAAAATTTCAAAGCTTACGGTTAGTGAAAAAACTTGTTCCATCGATGACTATGGTTCTGGACCATATAAAAGGCCCATCGGAGAAAGTTTTAAGGTAAGGTAAATATACCCACTTTTATATGTAAAAAGTATGAAATAATTAGTTTACATTTATGTATTAAAATGTGACTTCTTATTTCAGAGAAAAAGGATGTCTAGCCCCCTTAAACGGGTTAATTGATAGAAATTTTAATTAATCATTTCGAACCCTGGCAGGAGGTTAAAGAAGACGGTAAACATAGCAAATCAGCGTATAGTTCAATCTAAGCTTAAAAAAAAAATGTTAAATAACTGCAGTTTCAAAATACTCTTGAAAAAAAGTCAGTATATTTATTTATCCCGAAATCTACCTAAACTTTTGTTAGTAATGAAATGGTTTACACTGTCAGTCAGTCACAGTATTATTTGTTTTCCTTTTTGCTTCCTCAAAGAGGAAGCTTTGTAACGGTGAAAAAAATTTTCGAGACAAAAAATATTCAAAAAGATGTTTTAAGGCGATATATGTGTATATTAGTTGATTTTGAGAATTTTTTTTCGTGGATGTGTGTGTGTGTTTGTGTGTATGTGTCTGTAAACTCTTTATATCTCCGAAACGAGTCGACCGATTTTCGTCGGACAAAGCCTATTTTCTTCGTCTCGCGAAAAAAACTAGGTACCAAAATGGATTTGAATTTTTATTGTTTTTTTTTTATAACCTAAAAACAATTTTAAAATTTCCTTTTTTTTAATTTTTTTGTATCTTACTGTCATTATTACATAATATGATAAACTTTCCTTGAAAGTTATTTAAATTACCTGTATTTTCCTTTTTTAAACTTTAAATTATCTTCACTCTGTCATTTGTTATTAAGGAAAAGGTTTTCATATTCCATAAATTAATATCTCAAAAAATATTATATTTATCGACTTGAAATTTTAACAACTTAATACACTCATTGAAGAGTATATGTGGCTAAAATTTCAAGGGATTATCTTCATTTGTTTTTTAGAAAAAAATTATTTTAGAAAAAATTTGCGTTTTCGTTGTCACACGATAACAAGCGCAAAAATTATCCAATTGTCTTCAAATTTGGCACAGATGTAGCTTTTATTTATCTACAGATGGAGTTCGTTGCCCATGAAAATCGGTCCATTACGAAAAAAGATATTTGAGGTTAAAAATTTGGTAACATTTTTTTAATTCGTAATTTCGGGTCAATGCGGGGAGGGAGAGCGGTAGCCGCTCTAGTCAGACCGTTGCAGCGCGCCGAACGAGACAGACGTACGGAGTATTGTAAATATAGAGTGTGTTAAATAAAGCTTTTGTTTCATCATGATTTGTTGCGTTTATCTTGTTGTCTTACCCTAAACTCCAACAGGTTATGGGCCGGTAAGATAACAACGCTTCCACCGCGTAAATAAGTGTAGGAGAAAACGCGAGAGAAAAAGTGACGTGTTTAGCCTTTGTGTCGTGAGACGAGAGAAAGATTCGAAAGCTGGAGAAAGAGAGGGGCTTTTCCTGCTTGCATCACAGGGCATGGTGTGCACTGGAGAGCGACAGGAGATTTTGTGCTCATCGGGAAGAAGTTTGCCAAGGAGACGCGAGACAGGGGCAAAAACGATGGCACAAGGCGAGCCCGGATCAAAGGCGAACAAAGGTATGCAAAAATACATGTATTTAGATACTCAGGAGAATAATTGCAAAGGTAAAAGTGTTGAAATACAAATTGAATAGAAACGCGAGTCAAACAACACGAGAGGAGAAACTCGCGAATCAGTAGAAAGCGAAAAAATCAAAATTGATGTTTGCGAATAGTTTAGCTAAAAGATGGAAAATTAATCATATAAGAAAGTGAGAATTAGATCAGAAAATAAGAGAAAGTGCGCGTGCAAAATTGAGAGACGAAAAACAATGGCTAAAATCAAAGAACAGAAAAGTGTAGCATAGAGAGGAATTCTGATGATTCTCAGAAGTGGCATAGGCACGCAACAAGTTTGAGCGGGAACACGCACGTGTGCATGCACGCGCAGCGAGCCAAGATGGCCGCCCGCGGTGTCGCCTCGTGGTTGCCTTCCTTCCCGCTCGAGGCGACCGAAGCGCCATGTTGAGAGAGACCATGGTGGGCGCGGGCGTAGCGGGGGGGAGAGAGGGAGCTCGCGCATGGGGGAGACGACGGCGCACGGAGTCGGAGAAGGAGCTCGCGCGCAGCCATGACGCGTATACCGAGAGAGAGTCGATGGTCGCGCGGGAGAGGGGCGCGCGACTCTCTAGAGTGTGAGAGAGAGGCTGTGTTTGCGCGGCGAGGTGACACGCGGCACAGCACGAGAGACGATATAGCTGCGTGTGACGGGGCGCACGCGGCGCAAGCGAAATGCCGTAGACTAGACAGTGCCGTATATGTATGTAAGTATATACATATACACATGAGAGAGAGAAAGAAAGAGAGACTTGATGTTCGTGCGGAAAGGGGACGCGCGGAGCAGTACAGTAGAGTACAGGAGAGTACAGGAGAGTACAGGAGAGTACAGGAGAGTACAGGAGAGTACAGAAGAGCACAGGAGAGTACAGAAGAGTACAGGAGAGTACAGGAGTAAGAGTTGGTAGCTGCGTAGCGATGGAGCACGCGCGGCTCACCGTGAAATAGACGATGGTGTATATATACACATGTAGGAGAAAGGAGAAACTGTAGTTTGTAGCGATGGAGCGCATACAGCTTCAGCGTTAAGTATATGAACACATGTGTATACACATGTGTAGCGCCCCTGAAGCGCGACGGGGTGCATGCTAGCTGCACCGCGTCAACGCGGGAGGGGGTTGCTAAAACAAATAGACAGATTCAGACTATAGGAGTTGGAGAAAAAGTGTGCACACATTGAGTAAAAACGCGCGTATTGGAGTAAATGATGACAAAACATAGTCTGAATATCGCCTCCTGTTGGAGTATAAAGTCGTGCTTTTTGACGAGATTTTTGACAGTAAGAAGGTGCCAGGAGGACGTCACGATTCGAATCGGATCTGTCAGTGAGACAGGTTTAACTGTACAAATGGAGTGTAAGCACGCAATTGACAGTTCTAAAATGGATCCATATGGAGTGTATATAGACAGTAAAAGTCGCGCGCATTTGGAGATAATATGTCATGATATTGGAAATAGACAGTAGAAAAACTTGAAATATAATTAGAGGGTTTATATACTAATGTAAAATTGAATTTTACAGACAAGCTGGACGAGCTCAAGAAACTGATGGAGTCAGTTTGGATCAGGGAGGAGATCTACAAGGAATACTTTGGAGAGAAAACTTTCTTTATCAAGAAGGACGATGGGAAAATTTACATCGCCTTTCCGGATAAAAATATGAAAATAGTCGACCAGCACTTGTCCACGGAAGAGTACATCCATGCTCACTAGCACTGGGGAAAAATGGAAAAGGTGATCCCTTTCGGCCCACCACAACCTCCAGGTGGAGAGGCGGGTACGGAAGTATCTCCTGGAGTAAGTCTGAGGACAGTGAAGGAGCTGCTGGAGAAGCAAAAGAGTGACTTGAGGTCGGAGATGATTGATGACCTCAAGAAGACTCAAGATTTGATGCTGGAGCGGCAAGCTGAGATGAATAAACAGCTTATAAAAGGACTTGTGAGCAATCTGGGGCAGATGTTTAAGACAGCGCTTGGAGAGAGTGTACAGCCGCAAGTAGAGAGTCAGAGTCAAATTATAGAACTGCCCACTGATTGTAAGGGTGTGATACCAAAAGAGAGAGAAAAGAAGATTTAGGGCTTACCGGAGGGTAAAAAGAAAAGACGAGTGAGAACTAAAAATGAGGTAAGCAAAGATATTAAAATGAATAAACAAAATAATAAATTGAGAGAGGTAAATGTAGAAAATTATATTGAGGCGAGAGTAAATGAGAGAGTAGATACCTTTTTGAAGGAAAAAGGTAAACAGTATGAGAGTGTAAATTCTGTAATAAATTTGACAGACAGAATCCAAGTTGAAGTGTCAGGAAAACGGTCTGGAACTAATTGAGTGTATAAATTGACAGCAAACTGCAAGTTTGAAATGCTTGAGGACTATTTGATGCCCGAATTAAAAACTGGAATACATTTTAGACAAGGGCAAAAGTATCAATATCTCTGAAACTAAGTTGACAGACGATAAAAATAGAGTGAGGACATTATAATAAATCATATTGATATTAAATATTACACTGAAATAGTTCAACTTAGAGAGCCACGGGACATCATATGTAAATTGAGAGAATATAAAAGACTAAAAACTAGAGTGACTAGAGTTTCCGCTAGAAAGGATTTATTTGATTTAAAATTTAATCCTAAGAAAGAGACGGCAGTAGAATTCTGGGATAGGTTTGAAGGAAAAGTTAAGGTGTGCAAAAATATGCCAGACGTAGGCATAATGACAAGAAAACGAGAAAAGTGACATATTTATGCATACTGTAGTTAAGTCTGTTCCCGGTATTGATGAATTTAATTATCTGAGCAGACAAACAATGGAAAAGGACGTAACATCTGCAAAACTAAAAGATTATCTTTTACAGGTTAAAACAGAAACTACTGCATCAAAGAAGATGACAAAGACAGCCATGCTGGCTCAAGGAGCATTTAAGGCTCAGAGCAACCGAGGTAAAGATCAAGGAAGAGGAGCAGGCAGGCTGAATAAGACGAGATGTTTCAATTGTGGGTTAATGGGGCACATGAGCCCTGACTGTCCAACTCCAGGTCAAACAGTCTGTTACACGTGCAGGAGACCCGGCCACGTGGCTAAAGATTGTTTGCGTGGCAAGAGAGCTGCTGAGAAACAGGAATGGAGGCCTGTCGAATAGTCGAAGCTGGAGGCTCGAGGTGCTCGAGGCACACGAACATGTTTTTGCGGCAGAGGCGCGGGACGTAGCCGTGGCGGCAGAGGCCGTAGGGAGGATGCACCACCCGGCAGGTCTTTGATGGCCTCAGAGAAGGAGGACTAAGGGGTAGAAAGAGAAGGTAATAAAATGAAATTTTCTGATGACAAGGAAAATTGTAGATAAAAAGGATAACCATTTGATTAAATACACTAATAAAGAAATAAAAATTAGATCAGAAACGGGTAGAGAGTTCATGTTAAATAACATTGTATTCTGAGGAGTTACCAGAGAATGTATAGTTACTTAGACTGTTTGTTGATCAGGGTTTACAAATCCATGTAGACAATTGAGAGTAGAATCAGTAAATGAAAAGGAACTAGAAAACGAGGGTCGTAAAAGTGAAAAGGGAATGATATTTTAGAGAGTAAATTGCCTAAATAATTAGATTTATTAACGACTGTAAATAATGGAAAGTTTCAAATTACAGAAAGAAAAACCGAAAATGACAAAACGGAAATTAGGGATAAGTTAGAAAACGAATCAGATTCTAGTGCAGAAATGAGTAAAACAATGCTGTGGCATTTGAGACTAGGTCATATGTCAAATAAATATTTGATAGAACTGGTAAAAGTTTACTCAAATTTGCCAGGTAAAAAAGAGGTTATGAGTGACAGAGATATCATAGAATGCGAGACGTGTTTATTACTAAAAGCATGAAGTTGCATTTTGGCAAGGCACGCAATAGGGCCGAAAAACCACTTAGAAAGATAGCTTTCAAACACAATATTGAGCAGTTAAGAGGGGGTTAGTTTGTGTTAGCCTCTTCAAAATACCGAGAAAGAGTAGTACTAAATTTGGAAACAAGTGTTAAAAGTTTTTCTAGTTTGGTATATTTTGACAGGGTACATAATCTGTGTATCTGGGCAAAAGAAACTGTTTGAGAGCAGACATGTGAAGTGTATAGAAAATAAAACTTACAAAGACATACATCTTAAAGACGAAAGTACATGTACTGAAAAGGGGGGGTTTAGAGAGTCAAAAATACCCGAAAAAGCGAAAAGTCAGGAACCAACTAAGATCACAGAAACAGAGGGAGAAAAGTGGGAGGAAGCGATAGAATCTGAATTTAATTTTCTGTATGAAAAAGGAGTGTTGGAAGTTGTTACAAAGAAGGAGAAGTTTACAAATAATAAAATCGAGTCAGGAGAAATGTGTAAGTAATGTGTTTGGCTACATGGTGACTAGCCAAGTACTTAATAGAGAGAGACTAAATCGAGAAGAAGGCGAGAAAAACAACTTAATTCCCCAAGAAATAGTATTGAGAGGTTGTGGGATTGTTGTTGTACTAGGAAAATTGCACGAAGCCCGACATATTATACGTAGTTAATGTACTAAGTAGGCATCAAATTGAGCCCACGAACATTGAGTGAAAAGTGGCCAGGAGAGAGTTATAATATTAGTCAGGGATTATAAAAATTTACTTTGACATATAGAGCAGAATCAGACGGAATATTAGGGTATTCTGGTATGAGTTTGATAGACTGTAAGAGCTCGCTGACTACATGCGGATGTATAATTAAATTCTTTGGAGACTCTGTGGTTTGGAGGACGTATAAACAATTGAGTGTAGCTTTATCCACTTGTCAAGTTGAGTATGTTGCGATAAGCGAGATTTGTCAAGAGTGAATGTCGCTGCGAAATTCCGTGAATTTCGTTATTAGACAGAATCAGTACCCAATGGTATTGTATATAGCATATGGCTGCTCAGGTTTGTGCTGATATTAATGATGGCAACAAATTGAGATATATGGTAGAGAGAACATTATATTAAAGTGTTTATAAATAATAATTGTATTAAATAATTGGACAGAATCAAAAGAGCAGTTAACTGACATATCTACAAAGGCGTTGGAGAAAAATTTGCATGATAAACTAACATATAAAATACTTAATAAGAAAGAGACTTAAATTTTGTTCTGTTCACAGGAGAAACTGACGACTGGAATGTACCTAGTCCAACTACAGGTAAGACTGCTAGGTGTTATTAGATAAGAGGCTGAAGCACCAGTATAAATCAGTCAAAGGGAAGAAAACAGTTCCGACCCAAGACCAATGATAATCACACGGACCAGTATTAGTCCCGGATTTAATTAAATTATAATATGTAGAGATAGGAGTGTTAATATAAACCCAGATCTGAGAATCTGCGTAGCGTTAAAGTTGATATAGATATATAGATGTATGTAAGAGAGCAACGCCGTGCGGCGCGAGCGAGCACCGCTGCAGTGCGGGGAGGGAGAGCGGTAGCCGCTCTAGTCAGACCGTTGCAGCGCGCCGAACGAGACAGGCGTACGAAGTATTGCGAATATAGAGTGTGTTAAATAAAGCTTTTGTTTCATCTTGATTTGTTGCGTTTATCTTGTTGTCTTATCCTAAACTCCAACAATTTTGAATTCTTTTTGAATACTTTCTGAAAAAGAGTGTAGTCTTATAATCTTAAATAGTGATATATTATTGCGAAATATGCATTAATAAAGTATAAAAATAAATTTATGAAGGTATTAAAAGAAAATCATATCAAAACATAATGCATTTAATATGAATTCTTCGCGAATACTTTAAAATTTTTTTGCATGAACTTATTCGTATAAAAATTTTAATAAGTATTCTTTTTACAATGACATTATTGTGAAAAATATGTTTAAGAAAAATTCATATTCAAACATTTTTCATTTAAGATGAATTCTTAGCGAATACTTTTACATATTTTTTATATTAATTGTTTTTCTGCCCAAAATATAATAAGTATTATTTTTGTGTTATAAAAGTATACTTTCTTTCTATTCTCAATTTAATAAGAAATTATTCATTAAGGACTCATTTTCTTAACGTAGGTAGGAATTTGTTTATAATAACTACTGATGAAACGTTAATAATGTTTCAAGAATTAATTTTCAATTCTTCAGTTTTCAAAAGTATAAAAATGAATACATAGTGAATACTTTCTGAATACTTTCTGAAAAAGAATGCCATCATATATCAATATTATTATGAAATATGCGTTGAAAAAGTTTAAAAATAAATTTATGAAGGGATTAAAAAAAATTCATATCTACACACTATTCATTTAATATGAATTCTTCGCGAATACTTTTATATTTTTTTGCATTAACTTATTCCTAAGAAAAGTTTGAAAAGTATTCTTTATGTATGATAAATGAATGTTTATTATGTATTCATTGCAATGACATAAATGTGAAAAATATGTTTAAAAAAATTCATATTTAAACATTTTTCATTTAATATGAATTCTTAGCGAATACTTTTATAGATTTTTTATATCTATTGTTTTTCTGTGCAAAGTATAAAAACTGCTGCCAATTCATTAGCACGTAGCTTCCTCAAACTTAATTTATTGATCCCTTTAATTAATTTTTACTTCTAATATTTAAAATTTAATACTTTATCTTGTACGGTTAGACTAACAAGGAGAGAATCATGGGCCCGGATTCAGCTTAAACTGTGGTATATGTTTTTGGATATACAAATATGAAGAAAGCTGCAATATTAGACCATAACGCTATGTTACGTGTGAGACGTATTCGAGGATGTGGATGGTTCTGGTTCTCGGGTCGCTCCAAGTTTGTAGTCGGGTTATATGCGTGTACTGATATTTATTTCCGTTAATAAGAGAGAGATATCCCTAACGTGTTTTAAAAAGCGCGGCGCGGTCGACTGGCGATCGTCCTCTCGTGGGTCACTTGTGCAGACCAGCTTCCTTGCTCGTCCTTCCTCGCTCGTTCCTGGATGGTCTTGAACTCCCGCTCATACGTGCCCTGTACCGTATTTATACCAGTACCAAAGTGTCCGTGAGTGGGAGTCAATCGCTAACTTCGTCGATTGCCAATCGAGCCATCGTGTCAGCTCTTCGATGCTGTGTCCGATGCGCCCTAGTTTTATCACCTCGTTCTTGGGTTCGACGTGCTGCGCTCTGCTGACATGCAGCTCGCTTCCATTCATGCGCTTGGATTTCGGAAGTTTCCACATCGCGTGCTGCTGACGCGCCGCTGTAGTTGAGGTTCGATGTCCTGCGATCTGCTGACATGCAGCTCGCTTCCATTCACGCACTTGAGTTTCGGAAGTTTCCACACCGCGTGCTGCTGACGTGCCGCTGCAGTTGAGGTTCGATCTCCTGCGATCTGCTGACATGCAGCTCGCTTCCATTCACGCACTTGAGTTTCGGAAGTTCCCACACCGCGTACTGCTGACGTGCCGCTATAGTTGAGGTTCGATGTCCTGCAATCTGCTGACATGCAGCTCGCCTCTGATACCGTGATTAATCTCTAGAAACCTCTACTCGTAACACGTCTGAGGGCCGCAACATCGGCCTCCTGGTCGGTGCCCAAAGCCCAAGCCTCGAAAAAAAATTCCTGTATTCTGGGTTGGGGCTGGCCTCCTTAAAGGATTGGCCAACGTTCTTGCCTTTATCCTCATCGAGCGGTTACTGAGGTTGTTGAGGTTGGCTATTGTTGTTCAATTTATCCCCATCGAGCGGTCGCTGAAGTTGCCTAGGCTGGCTTTTTTTCACATTTATCCTCATCGAGCGGTCGGTGAGGTTGCTTAGGTTGGCTTTTTTTTCACACTTTTTCTCATCGAGCGGTTGCTGAGGTTGCTTAGGTTGGCTGTTGTTATTGCGGAGCGGATTACAATTGTTTGCTAGCTAGTGTTCCTTGTGTATTTGTTACAAATTAAGTATAGAAAAAAATGTTTTTATGTGTAATATATTGTTCGTGCTTGTGTACCTAATAATTACAAATCTAATAATCTATATCTATCTCTCTCTTTTTATAATTACAATAAATTAAGTTACATAAGATACGAGGTTGTAATCTTGTGCTCTTTTTCCCCTTTTTGCTAAGAACATATGGACTGCGTACTATCGAATATCCGCTGCCCCCGAGCTGCGTAGGGACGGTCCTGTAGGCCTAGTTCGTGAAGATGCGGAAGGCTAAATACTCGACCTTCTGCTGCTGAATAGCGTACGACTGAACCCTGGGGTTGTCGAGCCGGTGCTTGGGTGCCTGTAAAAATATCTCCATTGATTAGTAGCGGGCGCCCCCCTTTCGGCCATATTTTCCAAAGTATTCCGACTATTAATATGATTACTATTACCGATCCACCTGAGTATGATACTAATTGCCTGAATGCGACGAATTCATCGTTTATCTCTTGGTTCTGTTCCACCTCGCGAGCCTGATTGATGATCTCTTTCAGCCCTTCGTCCGTTTTCAGAAATTGGTCCTGAGCGTTTGTGTCTGTGGACGAGTTTGCAGGCCCTTCCATTATATGCCGCATTAATGCACTGGCGTCGACCATTGTGGTGTTAATTATCTCCGATATATTCAGTCCGCTCCCGCCGTATGTCACCGGTTTGAATTCAGTGGTTACCTCGCGGGTCGCGCTCAATCGTATAAATTCTGATCGGGCCGTGCACCCTCCTGGTCACTCGAGTAGACCGACCCCTTGTATTGGGACTACCTGATCTGCTGCTCTCATACAGCTGACTAATAACTTGTCCTTGGTTCCGGCCGAGAACATCCAGATGTTCGGCGAGCTCGTTCTAGCCCAAAATGTAGTACTTAATTTTATTATTCTGATATTACAAGCAGCGAGTCTAGACAGCTCTTGCCTGGCGGCTACTTTGACTTCGCATATTGCTCGATCGTCGAGTAACTGTTCGGGATCTGTTTGCCCTGCAAATGTATAAGTTATTGACGCGTTTGCACTTACTTAATGTCTCCGGTTGGATACTGATATATGCGTCCTTAGCTAGACTGAGCGCAAAGAATGGTATATTTGGCCAAATGTACGCGTATGCCGTTGATCCATTTGCAGTGGCCTGTGGTATTGGCCATGGAGATGATTTATACAGATCATACTCGCGGTAATCGGCTAGTGGTATCGCGATGTAATATATAAGTTGCGAATCACATAACATGATCGAAACATCCGCAATTTTCACTAAATCAGCTATGCTACCATTCTCACTCGGAATCGGGAATGCGGGAATCTTCGAGTATCTGTACTGCCCTGTTGGAGGCTGCTTCCACTTTTTCTTGTTGTTGTTCCTGTTTTAATATCTGTAAATGCTTTTCGATTTCCATGGTTTCTTTTTGCAATATACCAAATTCTCTGTACACAATCTCCGTTTGATTTATCAGAAGTTTTGATAATTTAGATGTTCTCGTTTTTGTCCCTGCTATCAAGCCCTTTATTTCCTTTTCGGTAGTTTCGTCGAGCGTTCCAAATAGGAATTTGCTCACCTTGCCCACTGCGGAGAACCATGCGCGGCGTTCCTGGTTATGCTTGGGGTGTCCGTGTCCTTGCATTAATTCAAACACTCTCTCCATATCTTGACTACAGGTCTTTATTTGTTTGTAGATGCCTTTCAATTGTAGATATTGGTTTTCATTCTTGTTTTCCTTCCGAAACCGTGTTAATGTTCTCCAGCTTTCCATTAATTTATCTCCCTGCTGCGTTAGTGGTTCCAAATCTATTTGCTGTATTGTTCTCCATGTAGTACTGGATATCACGAGGGAGCTGAGTTGTTCTACTAGTATTCCCGGGTTTCCTTCCATTGGTCGTGTAGTCGCCATCGCATTTTCCTGGCTGCAAATTGCCCTACAATCAGATATTCCTATTTCTCATTTCCTTTTTTTTTCATTTTTTTTTCTTTCTATCGGATTGTTTCTAAATACGCTCTAAGTATTATTGTTATTTTACAGTGATGTACTTATTTTACTGTTTTTAGTATTATAATTTATATATTTTTGATGCCCTATTCCGTTTACGGTAAATATTATTTATTTATGATAATTTAAAATATCATATGAAGCATTTTATAGGCATAATCGCCCTAGGCACCTTGCTCTGTTTTTGATATTATTTTTATATTAGATGACGCAATTGATTACAATTCTTATAGCTTTCTTTCCGTATCATTCGTATCATCGCTATTCGTGGGAGCTATGGAAGTCACCGGAATGTTTGCTGGTTTCCCCGTGAGGTTGGTCATCAGGCCACTCCATCCGTCGTCTCCTCTGGTGAGTCATATATATATATATATATATATATATATATATATATATATATATATATATATATATATATATATATATATATATATATATATATATATATATATATATAAATATGAAATTCTGGAAGTTTGAGGATTATATTCAGCACCCGCTTGGAAGTTTGAGGGGTTATGGGAAGTTTGAGGAGCCTCCTCAAACTTCCAATCTATATATTCAGCATCCGAGCGGAAGTTTGAGGGTTTTCTAGAGTCTATTTGTCTAGAGTCGGTAACCTGAGGGTTATTATTTCTTTAGCCACTCTGACCGACCGGGGTTGAGCTCCTCAAACTTACTAGCCTAATATATATATATATATATATATATATATATATATATATATATATATATATATATATATATATATATATATATATATATATATATATATATATATATATATATATATATATATATATATATATATATATATATATATATATATATATATATATATATATATGTTGTTTCGTCACTAGTTCTCCTAATTCTTATTATTATTATTTTTTCTTGCGCTTATAGGTCCCACAAGTGCCTCGCCTAGGGCCTGGGCGCAATGGTGGCAGAGGACGCGCTTGCGGGAGGCGTCCTTCTTTCCGTAGATTGCCCGGTGGTATCGGCGGCTCGCCGTGACAACCCGTCGGTCGACCCTGTGGCCAAAAGGGGCCGTCTCAAAGTGTCCCGGAGGGCTGGGGCCCGAGACCGTCATTTGCTCCGGCTCCGGTTCCGCTGTTGTAACGGATGCGCAGTTCCCTGTCGAAGAGGGAGACTGAGTGCCAGCGAGATGTGCTTGAACGAGAGACAGCTCGGGCACATCGTTAGGCGTCACATACTTGTGATGCTGAGGAGGTCGTCCATTCGATGAGGACGCCGCCTTCGAGTCCTAGTCCGAAACTGCTGGAGCCACGGGCCGTCGTACCAGATCGTGACTCGCCTCGTTCTCCTAGCTCGTCTGTGGATCGGGACTACTTGGCACCAAATGATCACTCGGCGAGGGCCGTTTTTCCCACGGCGTGGTCTGTTCGAGCCGGGGTCAGCTGCCGCGCGCGGCACTTGCATACGTCGAAGCCATGTAAGCAACGTAGAAATAGGTCTGAAGGCGGCCAGGGCTCCGAACCTGAGTGCTGGGATTAAGTTTTTTCTTTTGTAAGTACTTGGAGCTCACCGCATTTCTTACTATTGGTATATATATTATGAGCAAACCAATACTTTTTGTAAAATCCGTGCGCACGGGGGTCCCCGATTTTTCTGGTTTTGAGATATTTTATAGAACGTATCAAAAAAATGATCTCTGCCAATTTTTGGGGTCGAGTATTCAAAATTGACGTCAGGAACTCGTCATAAAGGTGCAAAAAAGTCATTTTTTATGCGTTTTTTGGTGTTTTTCAAACTTTTTTATAATAAGTTCATTCATATCAATTTGTAATTTATCAGTGGGTTTTTTCTTCGCATTGACTTGAACTTTACAGATATATTTTTTTCGAAAACCAAAATTTAAGTATACATGTCCAAATTACCACATTGCTAAAGTCACCTTTTTGACATTTTAACGATACTTTAAAGCGATTTTTCGTGTATTAGTTATAATCGCACCCCAATCTACCCAAGGGCGTTCGAAAGTGAGTGAAAAAACCTTTCTATTTCACTGGGATATGATAAAAAACAGTTAAAAAATACAGTGCGTGTGTTAGTTTGAATTTCACAGATTTTCAAAAAATATCCATTTTTACGAAATTCAAACCAGTGGGAAATTTTTGTAGCAACTTTTATTTGGCTGAAAACTATTGAAAAGTGTTCTTAAAACATACCTGAAAAAAGTCTAATTGGACCGAGCATGGATATCAAACGATTTCCTATTGACTCGAGCTGATGAATTATGATATTTTTTCAATTTCGGTGCCTAAATTACTAAGCACTTTCTGCATTTCTAGACTATTTCCTTAAACTTTTAGGATAATTAAAGGAATTTTTGCATTATTGATTAAAATATACTTCTGAAGTCTTTAATAAAGCTTCGTGAGATACATCTATGTGGTCTTAAAGAAGATATAGCGGTTTGAAGTTTAGAAAAAGAAATGGTACCAAAAAATAAAATGCCTATTCTTTTACGCGCCGCAGCGCCCAGGTCTGTATAATAAATAATACTTTTATTTACTTAAATAATACTCTTAATTACTCTTTTCATTTTAATTTGATTTAATAACTTAGTTTTGAATAGTCACGAATAAAAATTTAATTTCAAAAATTCAAATTTATCGGAAGTAGTGAAGTCTCAAGCAAATCATAATTTAGTATATTTAGTATATTTGTTTCCAAAGTAACGTATATACATTATGTTTTTACAATATGATATAAGTTACATTCCATATTGTAACCTGAAAGGAAATTGCATTTCCTATAGAATAATCCTATAGAATAATTTATAATTTAACATTTTTAGAAATAGCATTTATTAATTGAAGACAATATTTATCAATTTACAAATGGGCCATTCTAATACTTTTTAAAAAAAGTTTGCGCACGTGTGTCGCGGATCACGCTGAAATTTTGAGGATTTGTTGGACATGATAAAAAAATAAGCTGTGCAAAATTTCAGCTCTAAGTAACCTAGAAGCCGAGATATGGTTACTTATCTATAGAATCTGAGGCGCGCATAACAGAGACTTACCTCGAGGGGCTACCGCGCATCCTGATTAGTTAAATATTAGATATTAGATATTAGATTATGTATTCAAGAAAAGCACACAAATACAATTTTGGAAAATAATTTCAACTGCTCAGAAATGCGTTCTAATTTAAAAAATGCAATTAATTTAATGAAAAATATACGTTCACGGTTTGCATACCGTGACATTTTTCGTATCTTTAAATTGCCATAACTTTGATTTCTGTACACCTAGAAAGTTTTCTAAAAAAAGAAATTAAAGCTCTTACCCTGAAGTTTCAAACACGTTTATAATGAAGTGGGGACCATAAAGTCCAACTGGCCAAAAATAGTCTAGAAATGCTGCATATAGAGCTTCTCCTGCGCTAAAAAACACAATATTAAATAGTGATGAAGAAAATAGAAAACGACCGATACACAAAACCGAACTAGATAAAATCTGTCAATAAAGGCTTAAAAAATATTTCCCCGGTGGTTTTAGCTAAAAAAAAGTTGCTAGAAAAAAGTTTGAGACTGTCAAAAATGGCAAAAGACGCGATTTTTGCGAAAATAGAGAAATTTGAAATGCTCCATCTCCGTCAATTTTCAATCTTTAGGGACGTATAAAAAATCGTTTTTTGAACGTCTTAATAGAATAAAAAATAAGGCTTCTGAAAGGTTTCAAAGATTGACGAAAATTGGAAAAACCTCTTTGGACGTTTGAAGTTAGGCAGTAGCCTGATGACTATGTAACGTATTTTCATAAAAAGATTTTGAAAGCTCTTGAAAAGACGAAAAAATCGTTTTTTTATACGTAAAAAAAGACTGGAAATTCACCCTCTGGGAAGCATTAGAAAAGGACTAAAAAGTGACGAAAAGAAGGTCATTTTTGGACCTTTAAGTAACCATATCTCGACTTCTAGGATACTTAGAGAGCTGAAATTATATATATATATATATATATATATATATATATATTTCTTTTTGTTATAGTTCTGCTGCTGGAATCTGTGCAGTTCTGGTCTGTCAATTTATATGAAGTAAAACAATATTCTATTATCATATAATTATAATATTGTGTAATAAGTATATGTTATGTTTAATTAATAAAACTGTATTTTAACTTCATTTGTTTGTATGTTTATTTCTGGATACCTTTCCTTTACTCCATTAAGTTCCCAATTATTTCTTACAAAAATATAAAAAAATCAAAAAATTCTGTTTCGAGAAAAAACCGCTGTTAACTGCTTTAGCAGAATGTTTCCTCAAAGAAAATTGATAAGGTACATCAAATAATTTTTTTTTGTTCATGTTTTCCGTATATCTTATTTTTCATAAATACATTATTCAAAATGTTATGTAGTAAAAGTTGCTACTTTTTCAACTTCTCAATTGTAAGTCCAAAAAAATAAGACTTATAAGTCATCTATTTGATCTCAGAATTCAATCAGTTCCGAGTTTTTTTAAGAGTCTGTGTTTATGAGATGTAACGCCGAGAAAGTTCTTTAGAATTCGTAAAATTAGTTAATATTTTTAAAAAAATATCTACTTTTTCAAATTTGCCGTTTTAAGTCAAAAATAACTGGTGAGTAGTTTTAAAATACGTAATTTAGAAGGTAATCAAATGTTTCTCTGTTCCTCTGTTTCCCAAAAATTTCTCTTTTTATAAATGTTTGTGATACGCGAATTGGCAAATAGTAATGCTGTTTCATTTGATCGTTATATAATGGGAAGCACCTGCATAGTGTCAGTCGTTCGCAGCGCCGTGGCCACATGATACTTGCTATGCGGTGGCGCTCTTGTGTACTATGCGCAGCGGTGTGCGACTGTGCTTGCTTGCGAGAGTCTGCCGATGCGGTCGTCGCACGTGGATCTCGGCTCACAAGTTCAACCGTAATGATACATTCATCGTTTATTTATTCCCTTTATTATCCTATTATGATGTATATTATTATAATTTACTATCCTATCTGTATGTTTATTTTATTTACTTGATGTACTTTTATTTTAACAATTATTTGTATTTCTTTATAACATTAATTACTTTTTCCTTTTAAAAGAAAAAAAATTATATTGTTTAATATTTCTTTATGTAGAAACTACATAATGTCTTCTATATAATGTGTTTTAAATCATATCTCATAAGAATCACCTTGTAGCGCGGTCGGCAAGGTGCGCGTCTATCAACCTAAGGGTAAAGGGTTCGATCCGCACTTCCCTTAATTTTTTTTTATTTTCTCTTAAGTCAGAAATGTTCTGTTGTAAAAGTCATGTCATTTCATTGTTATTTGTCAATTCCTATTTTTTCATATTAATTTAAATAAATTTTGAAAATAAATTAAGTCTAATCAATGCGATTATAATTATAAATTGTGTCGTAATTGGCACTTAATATGTGTATTTTTGTTGTTATACTTTCCGTAATTGTTATTTTTTTTCTCGGTATGGAATATTTAATACATTTAAATCAATGATTCTAGAAGCAAGTGCAAAAAATGCTTTTTTTGTCTAGCGGGCCGAAAGTACCACTTTCGCTCCCGGCGCCCGATCGCGAAGGTTGTATTTTCGGCCTCGCTAGACAAAAAAATAGTATACGCTCCACGGGAGTAAAATTGGCCAGCCCCCAGCTCGTGTTTGCCACCCTCGCCTTCGGCTCGGGTGGCAATTTACACGGTCCAAGTTTTTTCCTCCCTTGGTGCGTAATATACTATTGCTTACTTTCTGCTTCCTTCTTTCTAAGAATTATACCTGCGGTCATTGTACCGTATCTTTCAATTTTATGAATGAGCTGACTTATATATTTGGAGTGGCGCGATTGACTCTGCAAATCTTACATTCCTGGATTGCATAGATTATAATTTTTCTTATTTTATACGGTTATTATATGATAACTAATGATGTTGCATTTACTATATTAAGTTATTTTTTCCTTAAATGTTCTGCTACGTTTTGATAATTGTTTAAACGATTTCTATGTATTTCCGACGCTCTAATTAATAATAATGATACCATACCTATAATATTATTAATAAGTAATCGATTACTTTCAATGCGATTACACTAACATAAAAAAATTAATAATTAACTGTTACTAAAAATTTTGTTCATAATTTATTATAATTTCTTGTCTATCTATTGAACAATAATCGATCACCTTTACACTTGTAATGATTTAAATTGAAATCCTAATCCTTAACTAGTATGTGTCTTATAATCTCTTTTATTCATATAAAAGTGGCCGTAATTCATAATATCATTCTCTTATTCCTATCGTACGTGTATACGCTGTCGTTGTAGTAGTAAGGTGAAATGCCCTAAGTCGGGACAAGCTAAAAGTGATGCCTATATCTGGACAGTTAAATTCTCATAGTAAAATAAATGTTTAAGCAGTAAGATAATTTTTAAATATTCCAAGGTCTTAGCTACAAGTAGGCGTGAATATTGTTTGATTTAAATATTAATTTAAACTATAAAATAAATTAAAAGTTTACCTCGAAATCGCATTTAAAGTAGTCTATTTTCATACAAATCACGTATTTTTTATAGCTTGACCTTTTATAAGAAAAAAGACATAATTTAACCCCAAAGTCAAAAAATAATGATCACAAATCAAAATATTCATATTTTGAAATAAATTAGGAAGTAAACAGAACTTAAATTAAAATTATGTATTAAAATATTCCATGTCCAACTATAGAGCTATTTTGAAATACGAGTGCTCCATACCGGGACACGACAGCAGTAGCTGTCCAACTATAGGTAAGTATTCGATACGCGCATTCCTTAAGTCGGACAGTGCAATCTACGCGTGGCTTTTCTACAGAAATAGTACAATTATTGAAGTAATTGTACGTAAATAGTAACTTAAATAAATTATTAATTAGTATGTATCTGAATAGTCTTGGCTAGTGCTGTAATAATTGTGAAAATTAGCAGCTTCAAAACATAACCTCAAATGTAGTTAGAAGGTAGGAAGGTAGTAGAAGTTTTATTAAAACAGTAAGTGAAAGGAAATTACCTATGTCAAAATAACTCTTAACAAAAGTATTTTTTCAGATTATAAACTTATTTGTGATGTTAAGGATGCTATTCACTCAAAAACTCAACTTTTAACATTTAATATATAGCCTACTTAAGATTCTTCATCAATATAATACATGAAATATAAAAAAATAATAGATTGACATAGATAATGTAAAGTATGTACGATAATGTAAAAAAATAAGGTCCAAAACAATTAAAGAAAATTGAGATGAAATCAAGGAAGAGAAAACAAAATTATGCACAAAATTAGACGACCTAGAGAAAAACTATCATGTCTTGAAATGCTTGTTTTGCAACAAAAAATGCCAATTAAACAAGAAAGGATTTCAATTTTTTGTTTATCTACTGTTAAATATTATATTTCGATGTATAACTGAAGTTAATGATTCGATAAAGTTCAATTTGCCAATATAATTGCATTTAAATTTAATTTGTCCCGGTATAGGTTGCACCTCTATCCAGGTATTAGCGTAGTTTGAATTCAATATGTGTCCAACTATAGGTTAGACTTATTTTTGTTAATACAATTAAAATATCAGTTGAAAAATGTTTTTTTTTTTTTGAAAATTACTTTAAATAATTTGAATATTGTGTTAAAGCTTTTAAAAAATAATTATGTTTCATTAAAAATGGCGAAATCCACGATAACAAAAAATGCTGTTCCGCTATAGCGCGTTTCACCTTATGTGGCGCACGGCTTGCGCTGCGCAAGCCTGCGGCACACGGACACGCGGCGTAATTGTGGTAGTAACTGGCGCTCTACCTGTGCTGCGCTTAGCCTGCAGCACACGGACATGCGGGGTAATTGTGGTAGTAACTGGCGCTCCACCTGTGCTGCGCTTAGCCTGCAGCACACGGACATGCGGCGTAATTGTGGTAGTATCTGGCGCTCTACCTGTGCTGCGCTTAGCCTGCAGCACACGGACATGCGGCGTAATTGTGGTAGTAACTGGCGGTGTCTAGATTACGCTCGCATGCTGTTCATTCATAATTCGCTTTTCAAAGCTACCGTGCCAAAATGAGTTGTAAAACTGAACATATTTTTTACGGCGGTGAGGTTCAAGAATTTGTTTGTATCCACAAGGATATGTGTTTATCAAGGATGCTTGATTTTATTCACAAGCCGACTGGGTCTCACGCACATAAATTTGTACATGTGGTAGGTTTTTTAATATTATTATCTATTTATTTATTTCGATTAATTACTAGTATGTAATTCCATAAGGATATTCTCTGTAAATGTAAACACTCAATTTTTTCATTTTTTCCTCAGAATCGATCCCATGCTTATTCTATTAAAAAATCATATATATTTTTTTTCATTTCATTTCTTCCGCTTTTGGCTTTTTTCTTTGCTTTAGACTTATTTTCTCTCTACTAAATATATACTCTTATTACTCTTTTTTTCCTTTTCTTTTTTTCTTAGAATTACTTGCTTTATACAAATCTTCGTAGTGATAAACTAGAACCTCGAGCGTAAGTAATTGGTTTACATTTAACAGAATACTATCCTTTTATTTAATTTATTAGAATGTAGTATATTAATTTTGTTTGACACACTTCCCTGGTATAGCATACTTGACACACTGGGGTTATTTGTACCCCATCGATAAAAAATCGTCATAAAAAATACTATAATAAATATTTTTATTGTAGAAAACTTCTTTTCTTTTTTTTTTTTTTTTTTTTTTTTGAACTCTTGAAACGTTTATTTTGAAGGCTACATATGTTTTATAGTGAGATATTAAAATTAAATATGTTTAAAAAATACCTGATTTTCTTAGATTTAAGTACTTTAAAAACGTAAAAAATGACGTGGGATCATTTGTACCCCGGTGTGTCAAACAAAGGTTAATTATTAATATGATTCAAGTAATTATACCCTCTAGAAAAACCTGTATTCCTAATATTTCCTTAGCGGTTTCTTTTTCCAAATGATTTACTAAGATAATATTAATATAATTTCGATTTCCTAATATTGTTTTATTATGTATATTTTTTTTCAGTTTCCTAATATTTCCTTAGCGGTTTCTTTTTTTTCAAATGATTTACTAAGATAATATTAATATAATTTTGATTTCCTAATATTGTTTTATTATGTATATTTTTTTTCAGTTTCCTAATATTTCCTTTGCGGTTTCTTTTTTTTCAAATGATTTACTAAGATAATATTAATATAATTTCAATTTCCTAATATTGTTTTATTATGTATATTGTTTTTCAGTTTCCTAATATACTACCATCTGTTCCCTGAGAGATAGCAATGGCCCAATTAAATCGAATTGTCTCATCACCTGAGGTGTCTATTGAGTCTCTTCGTTTACGGCGAGCTGGCGTCAAAGGAGTCTATTTAAACGATAAGGATGGTGGTTTTGTCACTGGAACTCTACAAGATTTAATTCCTCGATTCAAGGTATTCTTCTTAACTCCTTAATTGTTGCCCTTATTGTGATAATTCCATTATGTTAATTGGAGAAACAAAAAGTACTGATTTTAATTATGAATCAAAAATTTCTTTTCGTTCCAGAGCGGTGTACCGGCACTTGAGTCGACTGCATCTTTGTTGGTTGTCGAACAAGCCGTAACTTCGATGATTGAAAGCATTGCTGCAGGACGGGAGCGCCCGGTATATGCTATGAATTTCTCTAATGATAGGATGGCGCTGCCATCATTTCTCAAGGACGCGCCATATCATATGAGTCCGGCGAGAAATCCTGCGATTACTGCTTCTCCGGGGATAAACGTCCCCCGTACTATCTCTCCGGCGGGCTCTCGTTTTCGGAGATGCATCCTGAAGACGAGAATCTGGATTCCCTCAACGTGGTGCATTGGGGCGAAGCTGATGCTGAAAAGATCTGGATCTTCGTTAATCCAGCTTATTCTCACACCCTGTGTGACGCCTTGTCGGATATGCTTGGTGACATGAGGGCCGCTGGAGAGAACGTATCTTCGTGGGAACCTTTCTGCCCTTATCCGGTGAAACATAAAAGAATTATGATTTCTCCAGACTTTCTTCGGGCCAAGGGAATTCCGTACCAACTGGTGTGTCAGCATCCCGGTACAGCAGTGTATGTGCGTGAAGTTGTATATCACCAAGTCATCAACACTGGACTGTTATTAGCCGAGGCCGTCAATGTTGGTGGGCCCTCGTGGAATGGTGGGCTAGCGCAAATCTACTGTAAGTGCCCTGACACCGCCATTGACATCATCGTCAGAAACAGGCGCTTCGGAGAAATCTCTAGTTCCCGACCTATACCCTTCCATGAGTGCCTAACGGAGAATTGTGTCAATGTGGCTCCTACGGTTGGTATGGCGCGGATTCATGCTCGTTGCCATGTGCCGGGAAAAAGGGCTGATGTGTTCACTTGTAGACTTTGCTCAAACCTTTTTGTAACGTTTAGTGGTCTACAGAGACATTATTTGTCACTTCACCCCCGTGATAACGCTAAAGTTGGATATATGCTGTGTTCCACGTGTAAGAAGCTCATCAGCACCAACCATTTCCGGCGCCATGAGTCTAATTGCCGTGTGGAGGATTCGGTGTGCGAGAAGTGTCGCAGGTCATTCTCGTCCAGGCAGATTCAAAGGCACCGCAGGACCTGCCCTTATCCGCAGCCTTCTTAAATTCTCCTACATGGCGTTCTAATATATGTATGTGTTGTGTTTCTGTCTTATATGTGTCTCTTTCTGTGTCCGTCCAACTTTTGTGCTGATGTTGCCGAAGTACCCCCACGAAGTGGCTTGGTTTCCATTATATATAAGGCGCGGTGCGACTGCTAGTTTCAGTTGAAGAAGTCAGTCAGCAATCACAATGTCTTTCTCCGGACGTTACATCAAGTGCCAATTTATCATCCACATTGGTCATCCCGACATGATGCCGGCGCCGGTGTCACATAATTATTCTAATCGTGTGAGTTGTAACATCTTTTATAATTCGATTTGGTCTTCTGGTTGTTTGCTTGTTAGTTTTTTTTTTCAATATACATGTTTTCTCCTCTTGACAGGCGTGTCGTGCGCGGGGACGTAATGCACGTGGTCGAAGCTGCACCCGGCCTCGACCTATGCCGACCTCGCAGGCTTTTCCTTCGGAGTGCGAAAGTTCTGCCAGGGCTGAGCCATCTTGCGGGATCGGGGAGCGATCGTGGTCCCCAACCGCGAGGAATCCACGACAGGGTTTCCCTCGCTTCAATGGACCGCAGCCGCCTCCCTCATGGTTTGCTCCAATCTCCAGACCGACCTTAGGGCAGATACGGCAGGCATTATCGGCTCGAGTGAGGAATGCCCGGCGATGTGCGACTGCGAGACGAATGCAGGTAATATTTGTACATAGTCATGTTTTTTTCTTTTTCTTTCTATCTCTTTTTTTTTTTTTTTAAATCTAGGGAAAAAAATTGACAATGCTCCCACACTGCCATTGGTATATTGCTTGATTCTCTTATTTAATAATAATTCTCTTATTACAGCGTTCCCGTAGTAATCCGAAAAGGCAGCACTTGCCCCCCCAAAGTGTTGTAGACTCCGAGGTATCACCTGAAATGGAGCAATGGTGTCCACCTCCCACGACAGGTGACCATCCTAACGGTGCTTTTATCAGCGGGCAAGGCTCGGTACGGTGCTCCGTACTTAATCGCCAGGGTTCTCCTTCTATCAGTATTGGTAGTCGTGAACCTGATTTTAATCCGGTTCGGTCATCTGAGGCCACGGCTGAGTATCCTTGCCAGACTATCACCGCGCCTGATGTCCAGAAGTTCACTTCTCCTCCGAGGTCTCCTTCACCTAATGAGTCGGGGCAGGCCAAGGAGACCAGAAGAATGAACACCCGATGTGGAGCTCCCGTGTGTCACCCTACGGATGGCCGACGTATGGCTTGTCACTTTATACCGTCAACAATTCCTGGTGCTGCGTCGCCCCGACGAAGAGGATCATGTGAGTCGCCTTCCCCGTCGTACGATAGTGTTTCACGTGATTCAAATTTTTCTGAATGATATGTATATATATATTAGGGGGGCTTCGCCCCCCTGCGCGCTTCGCGCGCCAACCCCCCCACTTTTACTTTATAGAATTTTAAAGAAACTTATCACTAAGCCTAATTTCTTATTCTTATATATCTATATATTATCTTCAAAAGTCATAATCCCCAATTAAACACTGATTATTAAAAAAGTTATATTATAAAAAAATTAAAATTATTTTATTTGAGAAATCGCATTAGTGAAAAGTAAAATATTACTGTATATTATTTTAAAGAAACTTATTACTAAATTTTATTTCTTATTCTTATATATCTATATATAATTTTCAAAAGTGCTAACATTTTAATATTGTTTTCTATCTTTTCCACACCACCCATGCAGTAGATTGATAGGCGCGTTTTTTTTGTAGAGGTATCCCATCCTGTAATAAATTTTAATTTACGCTGTAATTAGATTTAATTATAAATTATTAAAAAAAAATTTATTACAGAAAGGCCTAAGCCCCTATTAAACACTTTGAATTTTGAGAATCTATATATAAATGGATGGCAAAATAAGTAAATCGGGAATACGTAAATTTCTTCTACTAACCTATAAACCTACTTCTCTACTGAATACTATGAATTTGAGAATTATATAAAGGAATAGAAATCATATAAAATAACTAAATTGGGAATACGATTGATTTAGTAAGACCTAATTGCCTATAAAATAAATTTGAAAATAATTGAAATAAATAATGCTAGGTACAAAGGAGGTTAATTTTGCTACACGTGCAGAAAGGAGTCAACTTGACTGTGTGTTAAAAAAGGGGTCGACTTGTTTGCACGGCAAAAAAGGGAGGGTAACAAAGAAAAATAACCTTTTTTTTATTTTTCAACTAATGTTCCTTTTCTTTTTCCGAGCAGTTAAATTAACTTCTTTCTTAACGTACAGATTAGTTAACATCCTTCTTAAAGTGCAATTTGCGTGTAATTTGAGAGGCAACGGAATAAAAATTATTTCAGAATTCTAATGAAGGAAGCGTATTTTAAACATAAAAATAGGGTTATGTGGACATTCGATTTACAAATTAGGACTTTTTTAAGTGTATACTTACATGAAGTTTTCTTGGAAAAATTCTACAATGAAATTTTTTTAACGAAATATCTCAAATTAAGTATTACTTACGCAAAATACTGAATAATAATATTTGGAAAAGATAATATTACTTAATGCTGAATATTTTTCCGTTATATAATATCCTTTTTCCTCATAATCGACGAATATAATTTTTGCACCATTCAATATATTTTTCTAAATATTTTTATTCAGTATTTTACATGAACAAAACTTTATTCGAGATTTTGTATAAAAAAAAATTGTAGAAAAATTTGTGAAAATCGTCATTTGAGAATACCCATGAAGTAGTCCTATTTTATTTATCAAATTCCCAAATAATCTTATTTTCATGTTTATTTAAAAAAAACACTTCATATGAATTTTAAAATAAATTTTTTTTGTCGATTTTCGAATAATGATTTTGTCATAATGAAATGATGTATTTCGGGAAAGACTATATGTATAGACTACTTAAATTAATTTGATAACGAATCATAAAAAGTATGATTGTTTAGTAACTTAAAATCTGTAATAAAAATTTAGGTTATTTAATAAATCCAATTTAATTAATTATAACGAAGTACTTAGCTTTATTTTATTTGAACCGGCATCCTTTTTCGTTTAGCTATTCTCAGTCCCGTTTCAAAATCTCTCCTCCCAATATTAATTCAGCCATCGATAATTTTTCTTCATTTAGTATTTCAATATAGGTTAAATTTTGAATTTCTAAATAGATGTGTCCGTTTTCTGTAAAATAATAAATATATATTAATTGCACCATGAATGTTTACTATAATGTAAGATATTAATTGAAACGTTTTTTACCTGCTATATATATTTCCCCTGTTATTCTCAATTTGGATCCTTCTGTAAATTTGTCTCGTTCTCCAGTACCATTTATAACAACTGTTTCTAATTTATGGGTTTTATCTGTGATAGCACCAAGTAATTTACTTAAATTTGTATTCGAAATAGCAAATTCACTCATTAAATATCCTTCAGTTTCTGAAATTTTAATTAAACATGTTGAATTCTTAATTTATTTCTAATATACATACATATGTAATAAATATTACTAATAAGTCCAATTGATTGTTTCACTTCTTCAAAAGTTTTAATTGTTAAGGATGTAATGTCTTCCGATACATCGCGATTAGCTATCGTAGTAATTTTGGAATAATTTTTTAAGTGAAATTCATATTGCATATTGCCGCTATTAAAATTAGAACTTTCTTTGGCAACTACTGTTTGTAATAGAACGATCTAGAAATAATTTTAATTAATAATAGTTGTTATATTATTTTTATGAAATTATATTAAAATGACCTCATTATAGTTGATTTTATCTTTAAATATTTCGATATCCTTATTCCATATATTACATTGAATTTTGCATCCGTCATTATTATTTAAAATAAATTTAAATATGTCGTATGATTTTCCAGTAGCCTTAGAAATTATCGTACGGGGATTTTCTACTGCTTCAATATATCCAATAACCATACTTTTAAAATATATAAATTTAATAAATATTTTTTTAAAGTATATTAAATTTATTAATTTTTTAAGAATAGAATAAAATAATTTACACATTTTTGTCGCCAATATGAATTTTATTTTTCAAAAAATCAGATGGTGTGTACGTAAATGAAATTTTTGATTTTTTTTTCCTGGTGTTTCATTAGTACTATTTGATTTTGGGCGTTTCGACATTTTGGTATCTATAAATGATATTAATTTTATATGTGTTTTATATTAATGGAGTTCTAGTATTCATTTTCATATTGAAATTGTATAACATAGCGTTTTAAAAAGAAGAAATTAAAAATGATCAAAATTTTAATAATTGTTCGATTCTTTTAATTTATAGTTCTGTCAATGATAGAACTTATTCACTTATACATAAACGAATAGTGGTAGTAGTATAGTTACATGACAACAATTAACTGAAAAGTTATTTTTGTCGGCCGTGCCTTAGTTGTCGGAATGTTCCACAGATATTGAATGGTTGTAGTATATGCAAGAAAGCAATTGATGTCGTTTATGCAAAAAAGCAATTGATGTCGGTAGCCGTGGCTAACTCGTCTTGCGAATTGGTGTCTTCGTTTATAGTTTAAAGCTCTTCATTTTATATTTCAAAATAATCTTTATACATCATTCAAAAATTTCCTTCCATACTATATTTTCAATTTCATCAGAATGATTCGAATCATTTTCAATAAATAATTTTTCTGGGTTTGTACATCTTGACAAAGCTACATATAATTGGCCATGAGAGAATAAAGGCCGCCTAAAATATATTCCAAGTTTATTGAAGCTTTGACCTTGTGACTTGTTAATAGTTATCGCGAAGGCTAAGACGACAGGAAATTGTTTTCGATATAATATAAAAGGTAAAGACGATGATTCTCCTGAATTTAAAGTTATTTTAGGTATGTAAGCTATTTGCCCTTTGTTGTAACCAGTTACTATCATGGCTTTTATATTGTACTTGTGCAATTCTAGAATTTTTAATCTTGTACCATTACACAATCCATCGTTAATACTAATGTTCCTTATGAGCATAACAATGGCATTGGGTTTTAATACTAATTTATGAAATGGTAGCCCTGGAAATTTTAAAGAATTTAAATATTCTATTGAATAATTTAATTGAACATCTTCATCACTTTGATCTACTCCTTTTGGTTTAGCATAATCAATACTATAATAAATTTTCTCTGTTGAATCTATTCTTTTAAGTACTTCATTATTCAAGTGATAAATATCTTGATTATGACCAGATAAAATTGCCCTATCTGATAAATCTTCCTTGTCAGTTATAGTGGAAACATAAATTTTTTCACATATATTGTGGACTTTCCATTTTTCAGATATTGATAAAGACGATACTTGTCCGTCACCGATTTCTAACAAGAATTTTGAAAATTTTATTTTATTGGATCTCATATTTTTAGTTAATTTTAATATTTTAAATTTTGGCCACAAATTAGAACGTTTGATAGATTCATTAATTATAGTGATTCTACATCCATTTTTCAATACTGGCAAAATTTGTCTGAAATCTCCTCCTAAAATTAATCATTTTCCAGCAAAAGGTATTGAATCGACTTGGCAACAATCTCTTAAAGTTTTATCAACAACTTCTAATGCTTTTTTAGGAATCATTGATGCTTCATCCCAAATGAGTACATCACATTCACGTAACCTTCTTTTATCTGAATCCAATTTCAAAAATGTTGTTTCAATATTTGATAAATCTAATGGCAATTTAAAAGTTCTGTGACTTGTCATTCCTTCCGGAAGTAGTATAGAAGCAATTCCAGTCCATGCCATAGAAACAACTTTTTGTCCTTCTCCTAAATAATAATGAATTAATGTTTTGTAAAGAAATGTTTTCCCAGTACCTCCGGGACCATCAATAAAAATCATACGATCATTAGTTTGTATTATGAAATTGAAAATATCATTTTATTCATGATTTAAATGATTTTTATGTTCTTGAAATAACTGTTTGTGTTTATCAATTATTTTTTTTTTTTCATGAGCCGATAGTTCATAAGTCAAATCATTAAATGTTGGTAATCCGAATTCAGAGCATGACAAATTTTCACCTTTTAAAATTTCATCAATTTCTCTTAATGCTCGATGCTCTTGATTATCTTTGAAATCTTCACTAAAATATTTTTTGATAGATTCCCAAAGTTCACAAGCAAAAGGAATATCATCATTAATAAGAAACCAAGCAAAAAATTTTCTAAAGCCTTTTGGCATCATAATGGAACATGCTTCTTCAAAAATATTGAAAATTTCATTATCATTTTTTACTAATCCCATTGCAATTGCTGTTTCTTTAAAAGTTTTGTAGGATACATTTTCGAACTTTTTTAAATCTGCAAAACATATTGCTCCTTTTACACGATTTAATATAAACTTTAAATGGAATCGTTCTATATCCTTAGGACTGACACTATTCATTCTACCAATAGATTTTGAAAATATTTTTCTTTTTTGCCATACTTTTTTTGATGAATTGAATAAATAATACTTTGGTATATTAGAATATTTAATTTTTCTCGCTTCTTCATCTTCTAAATTTAATTGAAACCACGCCGTTAGAGTTGTATTATTATTTTTATTTAAAACTTCGTCTTCTTTATTTTCTTCAAAATATATATACTGTTGATTTTCCGTATGAATAGCTAAACGAATAATTGTGTGTGACCTTCCTGACAATGGTAATTCTTCTATTCTCCATGCTGCTTCTATTGGACTAACATATGTCCCATTAAGATAGTCAGTAATTTCATCATATATTTCACATTGATCTGTATCAGAATTTTTTTTCGATACACTTACATATGCTTTGTCAAACCCTTTATCAATATATTTATAAAGATATTTGATAGACATGACCGAATAAGATATTTCGCAATTTATATGACATTGATATTTTTTCAAAAGTGTAGGATTGTAAGGAACCACCACTGAATTATCTACTTTCACTATTTCACCATTTACTTTTGAATTGTATGTATAACTATTTAAATTATTTCTTCGTTTATATTGGGGAAATCCATTTTTGTCAAAATGTGTAAAATCACTGAATTCTTTTGGATAGTTTTTCGAACAAACATCTTTCTCCTTGTTATAACAGAGGGAATTTTCTGTATGGGGACCATGCAACATATGTTTGATAACTAATGCTTGTAATTCTTTATCATCATTTGGAATTTCAGCACTCACATATTTATCAATGTCTTGTGGATACAATAATTTGTTTTCATAATTTAAGACAAATAATAAATGAGCATGAGGTAATCCTCTTTTTTGAAATTCAATTGTGTAAATATATGCCAGTATTTCGCCAACAATATTTCCACTTAAAATATCTGCTAAAATTGCTCGTAATTTAGTATTAAATAATCTTGCTGTTAAATTAGGAATATCATTACATGTGGTTCCTTGAGGGAAGTTTGATAGTACTCTTTTAAGTTCCGGCCAATTTGGATTACACGTTACAGTAATAAATAAATCAGGTCTTCCAACAGCTCTATTTATAGCCATTGCATCTTGATATAATTGATGCATATGTCTAGGACTACCAATATGAGTTGATGGTAAAATAAAAAGATGTCCCAAACGTTCTTTGTTCTCGAAATTTTTTTATTTATTCGAAGCATTTTTTCTAACATGATCTAATAACCCTTGATCACATGCAACTCTTAATTTTCCTTGATTTTGTCTAAAATAATCCATTCTTGTACTTTCTATGACTATATATGCATATATTATGTATTGTTGAGTCAATGGTCCACTACATAAAATTGGATTGAAAATTGGTCCTGGCCGATAAGCAATTCGGTTTGAATAATATTGCAAAGCAGTCAATCTTTTATTATTTTCTGAATTTTTATGTAAATTGGGATTCCATCCTAAGTCTCCTGAAGGAAATAAAATAGGAAATACCATCGGATCCAAATGATGAGATTACTTATGTATGAAAATATGTGATGTACTGTTATCCGGATTTCTTAGATAAATACACAAATCAAAAGATGATGGAATTTCTCCTTCTCGTGAAATAATTAAAGCGGCACATTCCGCAGTTTCTGGTTTACTATAAACATTTTGGTTCAATTTTATATTTCGAACAAAATATAACTTGTATTGAGGAATTTGAGTATTTTTTGATAATTCATATAAATGCTTGTATTTTTTTGCATATGGGTTGTCATTTAATATTCTATTTAATATTGTGAAATGTTCTTCTAATAATGCTTTGTTATTTTTCAATCTTAACTGATTTGCTGTATACTCATCATAAATGTAAATTTGACCATTTTGAGGATGTTGATTAGGTTCAACGATAACTTATTTCGGAGATGTATGACAAACTTGGCCTTGGATTTTTAAATTATAAACTCCTTTATTTTTATTGTTAATTACTGTAGCATTGAAACTTGCAAATGAGTATTTATTATTGTAATAACGGATTAGTTCTTTAAATTTTTTGTCATACAGAAGTTCTTTCAAATCTTCGTTATACTCTCACAAAGGAGGTAAAATAACTTTTCCGTTATGACAACAACTTTTTTTTGAAAATTCTGTTTCCCAAAAAACTGCAGAACAATTAGAGCATACATAATCCATATTGCCTGAATCTACATAATTTAAGTTTGGACGGCACATCTTTCTAATTTTTTGTATCTTTCTCCTCTTATAAATTCGATTTGAAGACATATTACTTGCAATATCAAGCTTACGTTTCTTAGCCAACCGTTTTTCATTCAAATTGCTTACAACATTTGTACATCTTTTCTTATTCATTCGTCCTTCATTTATGTTGACAACCCGATCGTTTTGTCTTTTATTATTTACTCTTACTTCATTCATATTAATTACTCTATCCTTTTTTTTCTTGTTCTCTACCCTTTCTTCATTCATGTTCGTAATTCTATCTTTTTCCCTTTTATTTTCCACCTTTCCTTCACTCATATTCGTGACACGATCTTTTTCCCTCTTATTTTCCAGCCTTCCTTCACTCATGTTCATAACTCTATCTTTTTCCTTCTTATTCTGCAGCCTTTCCTCAATCATATTAAAAACTCTATCATTTTGTCTTTTATTTCCTATCCTTCCTTCACTCATATTTATAATTCGATCCTTCTCTCTTGCTCCCTATTCTATCTTCTTTCGTAGTAGTGATCCTATCACTTTGTCGCTTTCTGTTTACTCTTTCTTCATTCATATTACAAATACGATCAAGTTTTCGTTTCTTCTCTAATTTATCACCATCAAGATACCGATTTTTTCTACATACGTTAATTTCATCTTTATTTTTAGCATAATGTAACCGACGATATTGATTTTGATAGTCTTTAAGAAAAAAAGTATTTTCGATTTCAAGAACATCATAATGTCCACTATCCAAGTTTCCAGATAATAAAAGAACTAATTTATTTCTGCTATTGCACGGACCGAATTCCGTTGCATTATAATATCCTTGATATACTGTAACTTTTACGTTGTAAATACTGACAAAAGCGGCAATCTCAACTTCTCCACCAAAACTACCATTAGTAGACATATGTAGTTTGTAAGAATTTGAATCAGTAATTATTGTGTTGTAAGAATTGTCTCCTAATACAAAAGATTCATAAACTATCCAATCACTTATAATTTTATCCACTAATTTCAATCGAATTTGTCTATGTTGCTCTTGATCACTAAATAAAAATTATGCAAATGCTCGGAAAAGGCAGTTACCATCCGGTTTCATTTTATGTTTTATAATTCTTATTGAGATCTTATTCATTTTATTATATCAAATATGAGGAATCGTAGAATACCTATATGAAAATACATGAAATTCAATGTATTATAGGAAAAAGAAAAATATTACTTTTTGAAAAAACCTTACACTTTAAAAAATCCAAAAATATTTCTTGATTGGCCTTTTAAAGTTGATTGCCACACATTAGCTATGAAATAAGCTTTAGAAAATAAGGCGAAAAGGCTGACACAATCCTATTTAATATAAATTTGTTACCATCAATGAACAGAACAATATAAAAATATAAATTTTTTAGAATGTAGATTTTTCTAAAAATTATTTTTCTATTTTAATAATTTTAGTGTGATAATATAATTCAAGAATATTTAGTTACTTTTAAATTAAAGGGTATATATGACTCACAAAGTCAATATATTATTATATATTTGTATGTATCTTTGTTTCTCAATGGAAATATCATATTTCAAACTGGTCAAAAAAAGGTACACAAAATATGATACATAACTATATATAATAGTGTAAAAATTATTTTTTTAATTTCTTCTTTTTTAACATTTTGATATTGAATATAACGTTATAATGTTGAATATTTATTAAGTGTTATACTTATTGCTCTTACTTATTTATTAGATATTATTCTTAATCTAATTTAAGCGATTCGTTCGGTTTTCGATCGTTTTGCGAGGTATCAACCTCGAATCGACATTCTTTCAACGTTATACTTGATTTTCAATTACATATTATAATATTTTTTATACTTTATTACGTTTTCTTTTGTTTGTTTTTTTATATTAATAGAGCGTAAATTTAATTTCTTGAAATTGTTATTTAATTGCTCCATATTACATGGTTCCAAACGTTTCATATATTCAAAAAATTTTTCTTCATATTCAATGTAATCTATGACTGTTTATTTTATATTTAAATTTATGTTTAAAAATATCTAATTTTATAGAATAAAAGTTTATTAATTTCCATTTCTTCATTGCCCTGACTTGTCATTTTGATAAAGTAATTATCACTATCAAAGGATAAGAAAATTGTTAATGGTATTATATTCATCATAATATTCTTTGATATGGCATTTGTGAAAGACGGAAACTATTTAATGATTGATATTTTAAATATCTTTGAGTGCACATTTTAAATAAATTAGAAATTTATTTAAAATATTACTGCCAAAAAAAATTGTAAAAAAAATTCTAACGATAAACATCTTTTATTATGTAAAAAATGTAAGCAAAGAAACAGAAAATTATTAATGGTATTATATTCATCATAATTTTCTTTGGTATGTAACTATAACCAATTACCAATTCATCATAATTTTCTTTGATATGTAACTATAACCAATTACTTTATTTTATATACATGGGTCATTTGCAAAAAATGGCAACTATTTAATTAGTCATTTTTTTATACTGTTTTACATTTTTTGACACATTCTTACATTTTGGCAAACTTTCTTACATTTTAGCTTTATAGACTTTTACGGCTAATAACAATTTTATGAACTGTAGAATGAAAGTGTAGAAAACTGAAAATTTTTATGGATTTTTACAAATTTTTAATTATATATCTTTAAATATGTTGGATTCATTAATATAAAAATAATTTACCATTTTGAAATGAGGAACCACTTTGGATAAAACTTAGGATAAAAGTTTACCACTTATTAATTTTTCACATCAATTTCATATTTGCCAAGCTTTTGGTTATTGGTTCCTTGGTTGACGGAATTCACCAATCTAGGCCTAATCCCCTATTAAACACTTTGAATTTTGAGAATCTATATATAAATGGTGTCACGGGGTGGATTTTCGGGCTAAGGCACGTTTCACCTGTGTACCTTAGCAGTTCAAATCCATAGTTTGTTTAAATAATAATAAAAATTTGTGAAGACAAGCATCAGGGGATTGAACACTCGACTAAATTTGTGACGAGCGTTCAATCGATACCAGTTGCTAGCCTAGTGGAAGATAGTATAGACAATACCCTCAAGGGAATTCGAACCAGAGACAAAGAATCGAACTGAGGGATAGATTCGATAGATACCATGCTGGCAGAGGACGATGCGACAAAAGTCAACCTTGAGGCAACAAGGTTGGCAATAAAAGAAATCGCACCGCCACAGAGGACAGAAAAAGAACTAACGGGCGGAAAATCCACAGAAAAACCGAGCCAACAGGACTCTGGCAACTTAATAAACCAGAGTTCTGAGGTAGACGACACGACGCTGGCACAGTTTTCCGAGCCGATGGCGGCGATTACATCCGCATCCGGCATGAAGTTCCTGGTGCCAAAAGCATTTTTAGAGTTCTGCGGTAACATGATGCAGGAAAACAAAACCTTGCGTGCAAACGGCGCAACGCAAGGAGCAGCTTCTAGCACCAGGATGGAAGACGACCGGACCAGACTACGGAAGGAACACGTGCGCTTAGAAGACACATACACGTGTCAGTACCCCGTCAATCCGAATCGGGACGAAGCATCGACCCCCCAGGCGCATTTAGGTGACAGGACCCAGCCACTGTTAGGCAACCATGGCAGAACCTGGGGGGAGGGGGGAGGATTCCCGAGGAATGAAACCTCCGAGAACCTCGGCGCCAGTGGAGTCGAAGATTCGTCGTTAAGAAGGCGAACCTTTCCCATTGTTGACGTCGGACTCACAGTGAGGAAGTGGAACGTGTCGTTCTCTGGCGATAGAGGCCAGAGCATAGAAGCTTTCCTGGAGAAAGTAGAAGCGTGCCGCGGGTCGACTAGCCTGTCCGAAGCAGAGGTATTCCAGGCCTTGCCGGAACTACTAAAAGGCGTGGCAGCCATGTGGTTCCAGGTAGAAAAACACAAATGGAACACATGGTCAGACTTCTGTTCAGCAGCTCGGCGTTGGTACGGAACCGGAAGAGATTACCAACAACGCTTATTGATGGAAGCAACCGCCAGGACACAGGGAGAAGATGAACTCGCGAGAGATTACATGGTTATGTAATCTCTCGCGAGTTCATCTTCTCCCTGTGTCCTGGCGGTTGCTTCCATCAATAAGCGTTGTTGGTAACCTCTTCCGGTTCCGTACCAACGCCGAGCTGCTGAACAGAAGTCTGACCATGTGTTCCATTTGTGTTTTTCTACCTGGAACCACATGGCTGCCACGCCTTTTATTGCCATCATTAATTTATTGCCATCAATAAGCGTTGTTGCCTCCTGGTTATTATAAGAAAAATGGAGCCGATACCGAACTTAGAAACGCAACTTGACATGCTCCATCGAAACTTGAGGCCGGGACTCCAAAGGTTGATGAGGAGAGCCGACTTCAAAGATATTGACGAGTTACAAGAGATGGCGAGGGAAGCCGAACTAATTCTCGATATAGAGAAAACCTTCCGCCCTCCACCGCCTCCGGAATTGACTATGTTGCCTGAAGCAGCCTATAAGTCAAGGAGTGTGAAACCTGCGAAGCCAAAAATCTCCGGAGTAAACTCTGGAGAGTACAATGGCCTCGCAGGCAAAGAAACCTTGGCGGATCAGTCGATACTGACCGCTATATCGAGATTGGAGGCCGGACTGAACGAGTTACGCAGCAAACAAAACGCTCGTACATCCGGCCACAACCCAAGGAAGAAAGGTGAAAATCGTCACGAAAAACACAAACCGTCACCGGCGAACACCCCTAGAGGGAAAGAGAAAGAGAACCGAACATTAACCGGTGGCGGTAAGAAGAGCGATACCAGCGGAGGACCCGAGCGTAAGAGCGACAAACCGGCCGGACCCATAACGTGTTGGGGCTGCGGCAAAATAGGTTACCATCGCTCGTTTTGCCCCGACTGTTCGGGAAACGAGAACCGGCGAGATTGAATGGGTCCAAATCCGCCGAGACCACTCTAGAGACCCAGAAAGAGTCGAGGAAGAAGGACAAGATACCAACCGACCTGGTGGCAGCTGCCAGTCAGGTCAAGACTGAACAATGTCCAGACGAAGAGAAAGTCGGACAACGGAACGACTCCGTGAAGGAGCTAGAACCTAGCTCCAATCAAATTCCTGTACAACCCGACGAGCTGCGTTGGTGGGTACAGGTGGGGATCGGAGGGTTCCGCATTCGGGCACTATACGATACTGGAGCCTCGAGAACGGTGATGGGATCGTCAGGACTGCAACTAGCTACCGAATGCGGACGTACGTTCCGGCCAGCTATGGGAGCAGGCGCCAGAGGTGCTGGCAACAACCTGCTCCGCGTAACGGGACATGTGGAACTCCCGTTCGAGTTGGGCGGGGTCAAACGAGACATACTGGTTTCAATAATACCAGAACTGGAAGTTGACTGTTATGTCGGTTCCAAGCGCATTAAAGACAACGCACGACCCCGTAGAGAACAGGCTGATAGTGGGAAAATCCGGTCAGAGTGTAGGACTGGAATTAGCCTGTGTCTCTTCGTCAGATCCAAATGATCCAACACAGATCAGGATCGCCTCCATCGACACGATGAAAGCTTCTTCAGCGGGTCTCGCCGATATTACGCTGGAAGAACACCAGCGCTGACAAGCTCTTTTAACAAGAGTACTACCAGCAGCAGACGCTCCACTCGGCTGCACTAATTATGCCGAGCACGTGATAGACGTTGGCAAAACTCGACCAATCCGGTAGAAACAATACCCGATTTCCAGAAAATTGGAAAAGGAAATGCATCGACAAGTTCGAGAGATGCTTGCAGCCGGATTGATCGAGCCTTCGTCGAGCCCCTGAGCCAGTCCTGCTTTCATGTTGCCGAAAGCCGGCAATAAACATCGTATGGTGATCGACATGAGAAAGGTGAATGCCGCCGTAAAGGAAGATGCGTATCCGCTGCCAAATATGGATCAGATCCTACGGAAGCTCCAAGCCGCCCGTTATATATCAACCTTAGATCTGAGCAGCGCATACCATCAAATCCCTTTGAAAGAAGAATCGCGGGAGATTACCGCATTCTCAATACCCGGTCTGGGGTTATTTCAATTTAAAAGAATGCCATACGGATTGTCGAATGCAGGAGCCACCTTTCAGCGCATGATTGACAGAGTCATAGGGCCCGAACTAGAGCCATACGCGTTCTCTTATTTAGATGACATCATCATCGTAACGGAGACTTTTGAAGAGCATCTAGCAATGTTAGAACGCGTATTGGCAAGATCAATGAGGCAGGCCTCATGATCAACCGAGAGAAGAGCGTATTTGGTAGATCTGAGGTAAAATATCTTGGTGTTCTCGTTAACCGTGATAGGTTTAGACCAGACCCAGATAAGATAGCTCCGGTTATGCAATACCCTGCGCCTAAGAACCTAAAATGGTGGTGGTATCGGAAGTTTCTTCCCGATTTTGCCACGATCGCCGACCCTCTCACACGCCTAACGAAGAAAAACTTCAGGTACGTGTGGGAAGAGGAACAACAACAAGCCTTCAACCACATCAAGGCACTCATAGCCTCAGCTCCGGTCCTACACCGTCCGGATTTCGCTTCGCGCTTTGTCATACAAACTGACGCAAGTGGCTCTGGTTTGGGGGCTATATTGTTCCAGGTGATAGACGGCCAGGAGCGAGTCTTGGAGTTTGCGAGTCGCTCACTCTCTAAAGCTAAGCGAAATTACTCAGTAACAGAAAGAGAGTGTCTTGCGGTGTTATGGGCTATCGAGAAGTTTCGGGCATACGTAGAGGGATATAATTTCCTCGTAGTGACCGACCATAGCAGTCTGTGTTGGATTCGGTCACTGCGTAGCCCGACAGGTAGACTAGCAAGATGGTCGCTTAGGCTGCAGATGCACAACTTTGAAGTTGAGCATCGCAAAGGGAGTCTCAACTGCGTGCCGGATGCATTATCGAGAATGTATGAAGAAGACGAGGACGAAGAAAAACCAGTCGTAGGCGCCGTCTCGTGGGCAGTAACCACGAAAGACGAGTGGTACCTCGGCTGGCAGAAAAAGGTATTAGAAGAACCTAATACTTATCCTAGGTGGAAAGTATTAGGCGGCCAGCTATATATGTATCGTCCAAATCAAGATATCGAGGAGGATTTAGGCGTAGATGACGATGCATGGAAACTGGTAGTTCCTGAGGAGGAAAGGAAGAAAGTTCTCTTGGAATGTCACGACGACCCTACTGCTGGATATCTCGGAAGGGAGAAGACCGTCGCGAGAGTATCCCGATATTATTACTGGCCGAGATACTACAAGTCAGTAAAGGAACATGTCAGAACATGTTTGATATGCCAGCAGTGCAAGGTAGAACAAAGGCCACCCCTCGGTTTGATGGGGCGGCGAGTTATTCATAGGCCTTGGAAAGTCGTCGCGGCGGATATAATGGGTCCTTTAATCAGAAGCAAAGCCGGATTCGAGTATATATTGGTCTTCCAGGATTTATTTACTCGATGGGTAGAGTGTATCCCTATCCGGAAAGCCAACGGCAAGACTATTCGAAAAGAACTGAAGAATAGGATAGTCTTACGATATGGCACACCCGAAGTCTTCCTTTCCGACAACGGAACCGAATTTAAGAACCAGGTAATAGACCGATACCTGGCTGAAATAGGAGTTCACCACTCTCTTACTCCACCTTACCATCCTCAAGCAAATTCGGTGGAGAGAGTGAATAGAACCCTCAAGACCAGTATTATGGCATTTGTGGAAGGGAACCATAATACTTGGGACGAGAAGCTACCTGAACTGGTGTTCGCGCTAAATAACACACCCCATAGTGCCACTGGTAAGTCACCGGCCATGTTAAATTATGGCAGGGAGCCAGTGCCTCCTGGGACTAAGAGGAGGGAACAAGATCAGGTAGTCGAAGAGACTGTTGTTCAAGAGGACGAAGACGCCTGGTTAGAAAGATTGAGAAATCTCAGCAATATGCTAGATGATGCTGGTCACCATTCAAGAGAAGAACAAGAGAGGCATGCTGAGATATATGATGCCAGGCGGAGAGAACCGAAGTTCGTGGTTGGAGATCGCGTGTGGAAGAAGAATCGCGTGTTATCCTCGGCAGCTCAAGGAATGATGGCGAAGTTGGCACCGAAATACGTTGGCCCTTACGAGATTTTGGAGAAGAAAGGGCCCAACACGTACAAACTGGTGGATCAGGAAGGAGATGTTGAAGACCTGGTCCATGCAGAACACTTGAAGCCATACTTCGCTGGAGAAGAGCCCGAGGATAACGAGGAAACACACGAGCGCGATATAACTGAAGGAAAGGATGACGTCGCCCGACAACCGCGGGAAGAAGAAGAAACGGCGAAGAGCGACCCGCCACTTGCGAGAACCCAGCTGCCAGCGGGCGCTGGGCAAGATCAGGACGAGGTTGGCGTGACAACGCAAGCTCGCGGGAGAGGTAGGCCGAGAAAGACAGCGATAGTCACGAGAAGGCCAGGCGAAACTTCTTCTGCACCAACTAATCCCGTCCCTGTTGCGAGCGAGCCCCTAAAACGACCTCGTGGCCGACCGAAAGGTTCGTGGAATCGCGTACTAACCTGCGACCCCGTCTCGACGTCCCCTCGGAGAACACGCGCGAATGCGAACTACGGTTCCCGAGGATAAACGCTATCTTCTCTTCTGTCCGCAGGATGAGTCTTGGACAGCTGAACCAGCAACAGCTGCTCGAGCTGGTAGGCCAGCTGCTGACGCAGGTGCAGCTGCTGCCTCCGACACCTGGCCGGATGATACCAGTTGCCGGAATACCTGCCATTTTAGGAGGAGTCACAGAGGGATCCTCCGTAACTATAGAGGAACTACCGGCAGGGGAGCCAGAAGTCCTTCATCAACGCGGTCGATACTAAGACGACCGAAGACCGCGATAGACGTCACTACTTTGGTAGTTAGCCAGAGTAGCGAAGTCAAAGAGGAGTCGTCGACTCCACAGGTAGTGGAGCCTGTGGAGTCAGAAAAACGGAAGAGTTGGGCCAGTGAGGAGAGCCTCGCCCACGATACTCCGCAGGTAGAGGAGCCTGCGGAGAATAGCGAATCGTGTGAGTTGTCAGGTCGCTCCCCCATGTCGGTCGCTTGGATGAAACTCAAAGCCAACTTGGTAGCATCTCGAGAGCTATCCCAGTTGGCTAGAGAAAAGGAAGAGGCCGTCATGAGGGAGTGGGATAACTTCCACGATTATGAAGGGGCGAGGGTCCATTCCGAAAAGTGGTTTAACCTGGTCCTGGACCGCAAAGAAGAGCTCACGGCGGCAGTCGAGTTTCGCCGACAGCGAAGCGGGAGTAAGGCTCGCAAGGCTCGCAAAACTCGCGAGGCCTTGGAAAAAGCTCGACGCCTCCGCGAGTCCAAGGAAAAAGAGATGGCCCGGGTCCAGGCCGAACTCGCAAGGGCCAGGGCAGAAGAAGAGGAGGCAGCCAGGGGTAGGAGGAGGCCTGCCCCTGGTAGGGTAATAACACCCGTAAAAGAGCCCCGTTCGAGTAGAGCGAAAAGCCGCCAGAGGAGTAGCTCCAGGAGACGACTATCGAGGGGTCCCCAACAAGATCGGGCGTCCACTCCAACAGACTCAACTGGACCTCCAAGGGCTCTTTCCTCTCGTCAGCGTCTGCCCGGAGAGGCGAGACAACCAAGACGGTGCTTCTTTTACGGGCACCTCAACGTCCGCAACCCAGCTACCTGCCCTGGAGCCGCGAACCACGACCCGCTCAACCCTTTCTATTATCGGCAAAAATGCCAAACAAATTTTGACCGATGAAGGGGCATTAGATTTTTTTTTATTATTATTATTGTTTTAATAAAGTTTTTTTATTTTCCTATAAAAATCGCGTTCGCTTGAGTATTCCTAGAACCTTAGCCTTTTTCAGGTATTAGCGACGCCGGATTGAGTTGCAGAGTCCTTTATCAGGAGATAAGTGACATCTGGGTGGGGGGTGTCACGGCCTGCCGTACCGACATCGCGGATAAGCCGTAGTTGAAGTAACTCATGCGCGCGAACGCGAGATGGCGCGTCGATGCAGAATCTGAGCTGCATCGACGTGATGACTAGCAGACCGCGGCGAGCCGGCCGGCCATCTTATAGTTCGCTACGGTATTCTGCAACCGCTTTTCGTTTCGCTCCACCTTGTTTCGCCCGTTATTAAAAGAAGACTCGTTCGTTCATTTGAAGAGAAGTACCGTGTTAGAGCGCGAATCACGAGAGTTTTGCTCGTGATATACAAAAATAGTGTATTGAAGTACTTCTGCTGTTTTCGCGCGTTAAAGTGCAAAGTTCAAGTGCGACAGGCTAGTATCACCTGCCGCACTCAAACTACTTAGTGTCTGGAGGAAGTAATAGCACTTTTCGTGGCCGCTTCACCGCAGCATCAAGATTTTTATATTGCTCAGGAAGTAAGACCAGACACGTCCGAGACCGATCAACTACTTGAGCCGTTGCTAAATTGGGTCAAAGGTAAGCGTGCACGCATTCTTCCGCGCCGCGTATTAGCTCCGCGTAACCGCTTGTCCAGGCTCGTCGTACCTGGACATCGGCTTCAAGTAGGCGTTCTCTTGCGGTGAGAGCAAGTGCGAGGAGAGAGTGTAGGCATCGGGCTCGCACTTCATCAAGGTTAAACGCGAGGTCAAACCACCGGCTTTTTCAAAGCCGGAGAGTGCGCATAACAGGTGCGCACACGTGTAAAACCGCCGTCTACCCTCTCTCTCACACTTATACTTGTGTGCGTCGCGCGGCGATCGCGACTGCTCTCACACCTCGTCGCATTACTCGGTGAGCGCGCACGTAGAGTACCGCTCACGTGAGGCGTATTATACCTCACGTGCGCGGCGTAATTTACCGCGAGCGTGACGTCAGTCTCCGAGGCAGCTGACGTCAAAGGTAACGTACTGGCGCACGATTTAGATAGAGAAGACGCGAACTTAAATTCAATTCTTTTATATTTCTGATTTATTATCAAACCACAACCTCTTTTATTTAATAAATCTTAGTCTTTTGTTATTAACTTTAACCACTCGAGTTATTATTTCGCGACCTTAGTCATTCCCCGCTCCCCACCGCCTCCGCGGTCGTTACGTAAGAGAAAACGTATCGTTTCATCTGAACAGCCGGCACACGAACCAGTGAAGGAGAGGAGAGTTCGAGTCACTGGTGAGAAACAAAGCGCAAGTCTTCGACTTGCGTGTTGCACGGTAAGTCACCAGTTTAGGTTAACATTGCACGACGTTGTAGCGTCTGTTACCTAATCTGGTTACTCAATCTTCGGGAGTTGAACCGAGAGATACGGAATTGAACCGCTAAGGTACGCAGGAGAAACGTGCCTTAGCCGGAAAATCCACCCCGTGACAATGGATGGCAAAATAAGTACATCGGGGATACGTAAGTTTCTTCTACTAACCTATAAACCTACTTCTCTACTGAATACTATGAATTTGAGAATTATATAAAGGAATAGAAATCATATAAAATAACTAAATTGGGAATACGATTTATTTAGTAAGACCTAATTGCCTATAAAATAAATTTGAAAATAATTGAAATAAATAATGCTAGGTACAAAGGAGGTTAATTTTGCTACACGTGCAGGAAGGAGTCAACTTGACTGTGTGTTAAAAAAGAGGTCGACTTGTTTGCACGGCAAAAAAGGGAGAGTAACAAAGAAAAATAACCTTTTTTTTTATTTTTCAACTAATGTTACTTTTCTTTTTCCGAGCAGTTAAATTAACTTCTTTCTTAACGTACAGATTAGTTAACTTCCTTCTTAATGTGCAATTTGCGTGTAATTTGAAAGGCAACGGAATAAAAATTATTATTTCAGAATTCTAATGAAGGAAGCGTATTTTAAACATAAAAATAGGGTTATGTGGACATTCGATTTACAAATTAGGACTTTTTTAAGTGTATACTTACATGAAGTTTTCTTGGAAAAATTCTACAATGAAATTTTTTTAACGAAAAATCTCAAATTAAGTATTACTTACGCAAAATACTGAATAATAATATTTGGAAATGATAATATTACTTAATGCTGAATATTTTTCCGTTGTATAATATCCTTTTTCCTCATAATCGACGAATATAATTTTTGCATCATTTAATATATTTTTCTAAATATTTTTATTCAGTATTTTACATGAACAATATCTTTCCTCGGACATGCGCGCGGGCGCTGAAGCGCCGCGGGTCAGGAAATTTCGGCAGCCAATCAGAGCGCGCGGTGGGTCTAAAATAGGATGCGAAAGTTTCTGTTTCGGCCCGGAGATGCGGGCCGAAAGTACGTACTTTCGGGTGGGCGAGTAAGAAAAGACTATTTTTAATTAGCTTTTACGTTATTTTTATGTTATTCTACGATATTTTTTTCATTACTAAACGTTAATTTCATATAAAATATCTTAATATAAGGTAAAAATAACGTGAAATTAACGTAATATAACAAATCTAGTCGGAAAATCGCATAAAATAACGGAAAAGAGCATGCTTCTCGATTATAAAAATAATATCAACTGTAATCTAATATCAACTGATAAGAACTTTTTTATCGGTCTTACATTCTTATAAATTAAATTATTATAAATATTAAAGGCAGTCAGATTGCCCTTGTTTATAATCACCCCCGTAGAATCTGAAATAGAAACTTAATTAATACCTGAACTGTAATACCGATAAAAAAATTCTTATCAGTTGATATTAGATTACAGTCGACATAAGTAATATTGTTTAATGATAAAAATAATAAGTAAAATGTTGATTCCTTCCGAACTTATGAATGTTTAAAATAGATCATTGAAAGTGCATAAAAAATATGTCTGCAATTAAACAGTTTAATTTTAGGGATTAATCAGTATATTTTCGATGTTTTATTTTGAACTTTCATAACTTTGGAAGGAACAAACATGTTATAATTATAAAAAAAGCAAATGATAGCTGATTTTCTCAAGTTTCATTTTTAATTTTCGAAATTATATTTTCTCTGACTAACGACTACGTCGACATGCTTTACTTATACTATACAATAGTAAAGTGCGCCGGCGGAAGTAATATGGTTCTTTACACCCTGCGGAAGTAATATGGCTCTTTACGCCCAGCGGAAGTAATATGGCTCTTTACGCCCAGCGGAAGTAAAAATGGGTCTCTACGATCGGCGGGAGTAAAGCGTATCTTTACTCCCGGGAGAACAGCCCTTCTTAAATCCAAAATGGCTCTTTACGCCCGATGGGAGCAAAGTGGCTCTTTACGCCCGATTATACGACACGGCGGCGGCGGCGGCGGCGAAATATTTTTATATTATAGATTATCTTGTTTTTTTCTTATATGCTCGCTTATGTTTTTTTTATTTATCTCCCTACTGTTTCCTGTCGTCCTATCTATTGCCAACTGAATTAGCAGAATGCTTTTTCAAAGAGTATCTTTAATATTTTTATGACTTTTTTTTCATTCAAATTAAAAATTACAGCTTAAAGTTAAAACAGTATTCTTAATTCGCGTTTTAATTAAAACCCGAGACGGAGAAGGAGTATATGTTCAAATAAATTGTTACTTCTTACTAGACAGTCGCTATTCATCTCCTTCGAAATCTTTGATTTGTAAATTACATAGCTTCCTCCTTGAGAAAGCAAAAAAATCGCCAATATAAAGTTCATAAAAAGAAAAAATTGGAACTCGGAGTAGCTATATTAGAATATTTAATTTTTCTACCTTATTTTTATTCTATATCTGATTATATATTAATCTATTGTATTTTCGTTCTATTTTCTATTCTCTCATTATTTATATATATTTTTTTGCTTTTCTTTCCCCATATTTTAGTATATCTTTTCCTATCCTATTTTATTTTGATTCCATGTTTCATTTCTATGTATTAACGTATAAAAACTTCTTTTTTTCTTATTTTTATTCTATGTTTTATTTCTATATATTTTTCGCTACTCTGTTACATTCTCTAACATATCCTTTTTTCTTTTTTTTTCTACAAACGTATAGTTTACATAGTGGGAAATCTCTAAATGGTCTCCGACATTGTAATTACAATTCAATTTACTTACTATTAAAAGAGTCAGCCCATTCAATTTGTACTGATTATATATTTCCTTGCTTCCGAATCATATTTCCTTTTACGGGGGACCACTGAGTACCGTATATTTGTAAAAATTCTCTTATTTTGGGAAAGTATAACGTTCTATGATGTGTTAATATCGTATCAATTGCTATGTCTTTGGCTTGTGCGGCGTCTGAGGGGCCGCAAAAATTTATTTAAATTTAATATGAATATTTAACTCCCCGTGTTTATTTACCCTTCCTAGGGATTTCGTAACTACGCTTCAAAAGATCCAGGTGCACGATTCTCGTCTGTTCTCCTTTCTGTATTTTGGGATTATGGGTATCATAATTTATTTCTATGATCTCGCATGGACCGACCTACTCCTGGTCAGTTTTTCCATGTTGCGGTTTCTTCATGAGATACACCATCTCTCCTTCCCGGAAATGTTTCGTGTTTTGGCTCTGGTCATAATAGAATTTAGATTTGTATTTAGATTGGGATAAGTTCATCGCGGCCATTGTCCGTAATTGAGCCAGGGAGTGTGTCGTGTCTGCTATGTACTCGTTATATGTAAGTAGTTTCTCACGGGGTGGAAAGCTGGAGGGTGTTCGTGCTCTATCGCCGAATATAACCTCGTGTGGGCTCGTGTGTACCCCAGTCCTTCATGTAGAGTTGCATTGTTAGAATGTTGTGCAAGGGGCAGTAAGACATCCCAGTTTTTGAACTCCTTAATATGTTCAAAATGCATGTTTCTCCAATAATACTCATGAGCTAGCTTATCATATGTCTTCGTTATGTCCTTATGACCACCAATTGTAGATTCATGATATTCTTTAATTATCCTGTAACGATCCTCTACCTTTGGTATAGGCAGATTATTCCTAAAGAATACGGCCGTCAACTCCATCCCATGGAAGGTTTTATTGCATAGTTCAATGAAAACGTTCCATTCTGTTATCGATAATATCCCCAAATCTCGTATAATTCCTATGGAGCGTACCCCGAACTTCATTAGTATTTGTTTTAGTGTCCTCACGCACTGTCTCAAGTCTGGTCGTAAGGGTTTACTATCCCCATGTGGTTTTACGAATATTCCCAACATTCTACCTTTAGTTGTTTCCGTTGTATGTATCTCCCCTACGGATCTTTCAGAACTCCTAAGTTCGTCCTCCGATTTGTATTTCCTTTCTAGTAGAGCTTCTAGGACTTTTGTCTCCAGAAAAATGTCGGAAGTTAATACATACACCAGATTTTCTTTATACCCAAAAGGTTGTTCATCTAGCTGCTGTACATGCGTGAAAGTTGTACTGTCGCTATTATTTAGAGACCACGGCGGTGAGATGTGCGATGGCCTGGCTTCTGCTACGAGATAGCGAGTCATTATCCCGGGTGTGGTAGATACCCCAATAGATAGCTGTTCACTATGGTTACCCTCGACCGGCATGCGTTGATCCAATGTATTTAGTGAGTGCCCGGTTGCAGGAAGGTATGGCGTATAATGATATCCAATAAGGTGTAAATGTAAAAAATCGGGATTATCATTTACTTTATAGTGCAAGAATTTTACTATATCATCTTCGTGATAGTGTACGCATATATTTTTACCGTATTCCTGTGCGAAAATGTATGCACAATCGGCATCTGCGAATTCCGTGGATGATGACAAAATCTCACTTGCTTCCTGCGGGCTACCACAGTCCCTCAGTGCTGGGCTTCCCAGTAATTTTTCCCGCAGTCCTAGCGGCGTCAAGGGCAACCCTAGTATTGTTATTAACGAGAAAAATAAACAGTTCCCCCTAGGGGAGCTCGGTATGTTAGTATCCCAAGTGAGGGATGCCTCGGGTTGTGCGCATAGCGATTCTTCAGTGTATACGTAAAATCTTCGTGCCAAGGCATCCAGATGGTCGCTATCGCGGACCTCCAGAGGGTTTGTTACCTCCATTTCCTGATGAGCCGTACTGGTATTAGTATGCCGATTGCTTGGATCATCGTCGGTTTCCATACTGAGTGCTTCTGACTCGGTTTCACTAAGTGAGTCTGACTCAACATTATCCTCCTGAATATCCTCGTGATCCATTAACATGTTATTATTTTAGTCTTGTAAAGGGGTATGTCCATCGATCTCTTTCGTTAGTGAAACGTTACTCTCTACACTTTTCATACTTACGTTCCCTTCACAGGCTGGATTAATATGATAAAAGTCTTTCCTCGAAGGATATTCACGGTTCGGGCATTCTTCTTCGTGTGACTTGTCAAGCGATGGCATTTCGGCTTCAATCGTTAGGTTGAACCTTGTCTGATCCCTTTCCTCATGATCATTAACGACGGGACCCGAATTTATGCCCACCTGTATTTCCTCCGGACCTCCACTTTCTTCCTTTTGTGCGCTCTTTTCATCAGACTCAAGATTTTCGTGCGGGTTGATATTTTCATGAAGAGTTTCCGGGAGTGTAGGAGGAGCCTGCGGTGGATCCACCATTTCCCATACGTATATGCGGAGTCCTGAACGCCCGTCTTCCTCTTTTTCTTCCATGTCAACGGTGAATTTTGTTTTTGAGCTCCTTTGTCCTGAATTATTTAATAATTGCCGCAACCTAGCCATCGCGGACTCGCTTATAGGGTCCCCTTCATCTTGTACCATTGTGTCTCCTATATAGAAGTCTTGAGTGACCACGTACTCTGGTGTTGTTATATGTTTGGCATTAGATCCCGGCCTCGACGGTACTGCCTCAAACCCATTCTCCGTAGTGGGCATGTTACTTACCTCGGGATTTAGGTTGTCGATACCCTTACTACGATCGTTACAGGAGTCCTGGTCGGGCTCCTGTGGCGCCGGATTTTCATCTGCTTCAATTGATTCCTTTAATATTTGCAATATCCGAGCTTGTTCTTGTCTTGGCAGGTAGAATCTATTTTTTGAGATTTTTGTTAACCGGACATTTATCATTATACACGCGAATTCCACATGATCTTGGTAGTCCAAGGCGTACACCTGCTCGTTTTCCTCTGATTGCGTCAACCAGTGTATCCGAATATGTCCCTCTGTATTAGATATAGTGCGAGTTGTCTGACCAAGAAAGAATCCGTTGTCCGTGTTTCGTACAGCTAGAAACTCTCCTTTCTCATAGATGATCCCCTTACGTGACGGCCCTGCTGATATCGTTGCCTCTGGGTCTTTCCTTCTTTCAGGTGTGACTAATATCGCCTGTTCCTTTTGCTGCGGGTCGGCTAACGAAACTTTAATCATCTCTGTCTCCTCTCCATCCGTAGTCGTGGGAGTCTCGCCAAATAATGGTTTTTGTCTTAGGGTCTGGGGCCGGGCGTGCTGGTTTCTAGGGGAAGCACTAAATGGGGGGCCAAAGGTGTACTTGCCATCCCGATTTCTCCCTCCATATTGGTTTCTTTTCGTATGTACGGCAGCTGTCTATCGGTTTCCGCCTGGGCCAATATAGGCTCCATTCCGGCTATGTTACTTCCGCTAATTTTTTCGCAGACTGGAAATTTTCGTCCTGTCTTTCTCTCGGCTTGTTTCGTATATTTGTGCCTTCTCAGTTCCTTTCCCGACTCCTCTTCTGAGTCTTCTCTTTCATCCGACTCTGATGACAAGTTTTGATTTGGTATTTTCTTCGGATTTCCGAGGCTACCTTCACTCGTCAACCCGTGATCTTCGTCTTGGTTGCGATTTCTTTTTGTGGCTGCTCTACTTGCGTAACGTATCTTTGCTGGTGGATCGTATTCGTTATAGTTGTCCTCGGTTTCTTGTTTTTCAGCTAATGCGTAAAGTTCAACCCTGGGTCTATCTGGGATCTCTTCACCGTCACGCAATATAGGATTCCGGGAAAGTGCATCCCCGTTACATTTGCGAGGTCCTGGCCGATAAATTATCTCAAATTCGTAACCACATAATTCTGCCTTTAACCTGTTGAATTTCAAATCTGTTTTCTTAGTGTTATGAAAATGCTTCAACGGTTCATGATCCGTAATAACGCTAAATTTTCGTCCATATAAAAAGGGACGAAATTGTTCCTTTGCAAATACAACGTCAAGAAGTTCTCTGTCATAGGTTGAGTAACGTAATTCTGGTCCTCGCAGACATCGAGATGCGTAAATACAGGCGTGATCATTCCCTGGCTCACCTTGTCCTAATATTGCTCCTAGCGCAAAATCACTGGCATCCGTGATGACGATGAATTCTTTTGATAAATCCGGCGCCATTAAGACTGGTTCACAGCAGAGAGCTTCCTTAAGTTTCTCAAACGCCTGTTGTTGTTCTTCCCCCCACACAAACGGCTGTTTGCCTTGCTCGTCCTCATCTCTTAGTAGTTTAGAGAGTGGGCAAGCCATTTTCGCATAATTCTTTAGGAACCGACGATAATCGCCTTCTAGTCCTAAGAACTGCTTAATTTTCTTTTTATTTGTCGGAACGGGGAAGTGGCGAACGGCTTCTATCTTCTTGGGGTCCGGTCTTATTTTTCCGTTACCGGCGATATGTCCCAGGAAACAGGCCTCTCTTTGCAAGAACTGACATTTGTTCGGCTCGATCGTAAGATTGGCTTCGTCTAACCTCTTCATTAAACGCCTGAACTTCTTCCCATGCTCCTCCAGGTCTGTGGCAAAGACGATAATGTCATCCAAATATACGTACAATTCTACCCCCTGCAGTCCGCTTAAAACGAGATCCATGAGGGATTGAAAGGTCGCGGGTGCGTTCTGCAGTCCCATGCCCATTCGAGTGTACTCATAGTGACCATAAGGACCTGCAAATGCCGTTTTATGCGCGTCTTCAGGGTCCATAGGAATCTGATCAAAGCCTGTTTTTAAGTCAATTGCCGTAATATATTTCACTGACGCTACCGCCTCTATAATATCTGTCGTAAGCGGTAGCGGGTAACTATTTCCTACCGTTATTTCATTGAGTTGGCGAAAATCAGTGACCATGCGCCACCTCTTCTCTCCGTTCTTACCACTTTTCTTAGGGACTACCCACATCATCGATGAGTATGGGCTATCTGGTCTATAAGGTCTGATGATTCCAGCATCCAAGTATTGTGTTATCTGTCGCTGCATCCCCTCCTTTATTGCAGGGGGATGGCGATGTCTCTTTACTCGGACAGGCGTCTCTGTTGTAGTCACCAAATTGTGTGTGACTAAGTGCGTGGCCCTTAATTTTTCCCCCGGCAAGTCGAAAAGCTGCGGGCGTTCTGTTATCAATTCTTTTATGTGCGCTATCTCCTCTGCGTTTAGATCCTTTAGCGTATCGGAGTCCAGTGCCTCAAAACTCCTGGTTGCTCGGTCTGCTTCCTCCTCTGAAATTATTCGCAAAACATTGGCATGTTCGGGTTCCTTCTCATAGCCCTAGCTATCTTCTATATCGAAGACTTCGTCTTTTTCCTGTACTATTTCGCAGGGTTCTAGTGTAACGATGGGAGCCGCGATTCTTACGGGCTCGTCGCTTATATTATAACAAAGGGCATATGCTTTGCCTTCCTTATTTTCGGCTACAAAATTTCCGAACAGCAGATTTGGTCCTAAGTTCTGTATAGGTACAAATCCGAACTTCTCTTCTATATTTTGGACTCGAGCGTAGATAACCTGCCTTGTGCGTGGGGGAATTAAAAATTCTTCCTCCCTTTCGAAGGGTATTACTAATTTGTCCACTTCCAGGCGTTTATTAGTGGCGTTGACCTTGACTCCGTCCCTTGTCATCATATCCCATCCCAATAATCCATCTGTGTCGATGGGGAAGCTATCGGGGACTAAGTGCGTTTCACATGGGAGTCCATTTAATTCTACCTTTACGCTCCCCAGGGTTACGCACTCTCCAGGCGTAATGCCACTTATTAAAACCAGATGTTTTTTACTTACGCTGGCTCCTTGCTTCATGCATTTCTGCTTAATCAACGATACATCCGCGCTTGTATCGATATAAAATCGGCCTCTGCCCCTTTGTAAAGTAGGGCTCATCATATTTACTATGGAGGTCAACGTCCTGCTTGGGCGAATCTTATAACATAATGGGATCGTTGCGCGGCTGGTGCCTTTTCTTTTAGTTGCTGCTCGGCCCTGCAGGACTCTGGTGCCGAGCATCCTGGGAGTTTAAATGACCCGTGCTGTCTTGTTGATCTCGACTTGCAACTTTAGTGTCCGACTCTCTTCTATCCTCAGTATCCATTCGGTTGTTGTAGCGATATCTACCGTAGTCTCGACGATATCGGTCATCCGTATTGTAGTTACAATTATACTTTTGCCGATTATCCTGTCCACGGTTATTATTCCGATCTCTATCCTTACTACGATTCCTATCATTATTTCGATGATGATAGAAACTCCGCGATCCTCGGTCCTCGCGATTATTGTTTCGGTGATCTTGGTCGCGGTCGATACTCCTTTTTCGGCTATTTCTTCGATCGTCGTAGCCTGATCGGTTTCGATCCGCTGTATCTCGGTCTCCGTCACCTCGGGTTCCTCGACCTCCCGAGTTTCGCGCGTCGTATCGTTTGTTGAATTTCGCTGACACAGCCTGTGGCGAGCTGGTAGTCACTGACCCACTCTCGAGTTTATTTCTACGTAGTTGGCCGTTTTGCACTGACTTCTTTATTGACACACATTCCTCGAGGGTATGGCCTTTTATATCGCAAAACCCGCCAAATTTAGCATCCTTGGCCTTTCTCCAACATACATCTTCGCTGTGATTGCCTTTTTTACAATATCCGCATGTCTCTTGGTCAGTTGTTAGCCTAATTGTGGCCCCGGCTGTAATACTCCTTATCTCTGAATTATCGAAACGAGCACTCATTTCCTTTTCTATTCGTCTGGCTTCGGTGATGGCTTCCTTCAAGCTCCGTAGTTGTTTGCCGTTAACTAGGTGTTGAAGGACCACTTTGAGTCCGTACAGAAATTACTTTAATGCTTCTGTCTCGCCCCGTCTTCTGTGAGAGTCTTTTTCCGCGTTGCATAGCAAGTGGTCCGCGTCGTATGCCCGTTGCAGCTTACTCAGCAGTATAGTCACCCTTTGCCCGTAGTCGGTGACTTTCTCTCCTGCCAGTTGTTTTATCGTTTTTAATTTCCATATTATTTGATCCGTATCCTCATTGTCGCTGTATTTTTTGGATATCGCTTCAAGTAATTGGTCGAGAGACTGGAAGCGATCTATACATGGCAAAAAATCCTTTGCTGCTTGACCTTTTAGTTGCAGACATACGTTGCTCTTGAGCCAGTCCTCTTTTCCTGGTCCTAATTCTTTACGTAAATCTCGAACCACACGACAGAATATTGTCACCTTTTCTGGCTCGCCCTCGAAATGCGGAATCATAGTTGTCGCCTGGGGGATCGAAAAGGTACATGTGGAGTCCCTACCTCCGGGTTCTCGGGACCTATACCAGGAGGACTCCGTGGGTCCAGAAAGCGGTATCCCCGCTGTCCCGTAAGGATGATTCCCTGGTTGGCCCTGATGCATCCTGGCTCTTTCGGCGGTGTGTGCTGGTTCTTGATTCCAGTCGCGCCAGTTGTTATAGTTTCCTGATTCCTTGAGTAATCCTATGGCGATTTTACATCGTATTCTCCCGTTGTACTCCTTGCATTGGCTGTCAGGTCTGGTGCGTACGGAGGTACATATGCGGGTATATGCGGATTTTGTAGATATGACGCCTTCCATGGCATAAATCCTGCAGCTGGGCACACGTCTCCTGACCTTGTCTGACCAATGGGCAGTGTTGGTAGCCGTTCAGTTTTGATAGACTTCCATTCCGCTGGCTGGTATTGTATACTGCGGTCTTGGGAAAGTGTTGCTATCTCGTTTATACTTCTCTGTTCGCTTACTGACATCTCCGGGATTCCGTTAATTCCCGCACCGAAGGCCGTTTCCCTTATTTGCAACTCCATCGAGTCCATCGAGAGCCTGCTAGGGGGTCGACACTTTCTTTCGTCTACGATGCGCTGCATTTTCTCAACTTTCTTCCGATAGTATGCAGCTATTTCCACTTCATCTTCGGTAAATATGCTGAATCCGGCCTGGAGTGCATCATCCAGCTGCTGTAGTGCCAACTTTATCACATCGGCGTGTGCACACGAGTTAGCAATGGCTGCCGTGTTGAGAGCGCTCTGTAGCGCGTCTGCCGCGATCTTGGCCGGGCTGTCCGCGTTTTTCGACGATTTCTTTCGGAAGTCGAACATTCTGGATTTCAGTTTTCTTCTCTTTTCTTTGTTTTCAAGAAGGAATCGTATTCTTTTTCCTTCTGTGCCATTTTTTTGACGAGATTGTATCTTTTCCGGAATATCTGCTTATCGTGCGTTACCCACGAGGGAATAAAAATGGGGTGATAGGAATTGGCTTACCCTTGTATACAGGCGATGACTAGCGTTATTCCTGCTGTGCTCATCCTTCCTTCCTGTCTTTTCCTGTTAGCACTCGTGCTTCGTGATACGAAATCGTATTTCGAACGAGAACCCCACACCTAGCACAAAATTAATATGTTACGTGTGAGACGTATTCGAGGATGTGGATGGTTCTGATTCTCGAGTCGCTCCAAGTTTGTACTCGAAGCGATGCAGTGAAATACTATTCGGGTTATATGCGTGTACTGATATTTATTTCCGTTAATAAGAGAGAGATATCCCTAACGTGTTTTAAAAAGCGCGGCGCGGTCGACTGACGATCGTCCTCTCGTGGGTCACTTGTGCAGATCAGCTTCCTTGTTCGTCCTTTCTCGCTCGTTCCTGGATGGTCTTGATCTCCCGCTCATACGTGCTCTGTACCGTATTTATACCAGTATCAAAGTGTCCGTGTGTGGGAGTCAATCACTAACTTCGTCGAATGCCAATCGAGCCATCGTGTCAGCTCTTCGATGCTGTGTCCGATGCGCCCTAGTTTCATCATCTCGTTTTTGGGTTCGACGTGCTGCGGTCTGCTGACATGCAGCTCGCTTCCATTCACGCGCTTGGATTTCTGAAGTTTCCACATCGCGTGCTGCTGACGCGCTGCTGTAGTTGAGGTTCGATGTCCTGCGATCTGCTGACATGCAGCTCGCTTCCATTCACGCACTTGAGTTTCGGAAGTTCCCACACCGCGTGCTGCTGACGTGCCGCTGTAGTTGAGGTTCAATGTCCTGCGATCTGCTGACATGCAGCTCGCCTTTGATAGCGTGATTAATCTCTAGAAGTCTCTACTCGTAATACGCTAAAAAAACTAAAGTTCTGGGAACTTTTAGCTTTATTTTGAAGAAAGTTTTGAAAAAACCCTTCTCTAAAAATAGCAACTATTAAACTTTAGAAAGTCTTAATATAATTTCAAGTAGAAGAAATAAAACTAGAGAAAACGAGCTTTCATTTGCGTTTTAAAGAATAAAAAATATCGATTCCTTCCAAAGTTATAAAAGTTTGAAATTGATCATCGAAAGTGCTCCTGTTTTGCTCTTGTTATTGTGCGACAATTATGCTTCGTGTCTCGTTCTCGAGATCACTAGGTAGTACCGCCAGTGTACACAGATGTCGCCACAAACTTCAGCTATCCCCACTTCTAAAACTCGGCTGCTGGCTCGCCTCGCCAGGCCGGCCGGTCTCTCTCGTCATAATGCTTTTTGTGCGCGTAGAGTGTGCCACGCTTTAGCTACATGGCGGTAGAAGAGAAGCTTTCGTTTTTCATCCTTTACGGAAGGATTATTGATGAAGATTTCCCGACCGCTGTATTCAACTGTGGAAACAGATAAATAGTGCTTAACCTTACGGACGATGTCTCAGATTCAGAATCGGCATTATTTGGATTAATAAGTAAGTATACGTTCCAGGACGTTTTTGTGCGGCGGCGTGTTAACACGAGAAGTTATAGACATGCCGCCCAAATCTCAATGGACTGTAATTATGCATGTGTAAGAGAATAGAAAAAATATACTTCTCTTATAAACTGCATAAACTATAGATCTTTATTGTGTCCTTTTTAAGCCGTTAGACGGTTTGGGTTGTAGTCTTCGTTTTACGGCGAGCTCACACGAGAGGTGAGACAGGTCGTATGTTTGACATAACCTGTATTATCATGACTACATAATCCTTTGTTTGGCAGTGAGCTCACACGAGAGGTGAGACAAACTGTACATAACCTGTATTAACATGATCTTTTGTTGGTAGTGAGCTCACACGAGAGGTGAGACAAACTGTACAATTTGACTAGAGTGATGTAATGCGTCTGGCTACAGACAGCACATAACCTAGATCTGCATATTGCTCTTCCAGATTCGCAAGTGAGTTGATAGATGGCGGCGGGGTAAACAAGAATCACAATCTCGCAACGCTAATGCAGCTTATGCTTACAAGAATCTGGTAGAGACAGAGTCTGAAAAGACAAATTAATTTTCAGAAAAACAAGGAAATGCTCGGAATTTAGTTACCGGTAATTTTCCTTATCTCATTTATAATGAGTAAAAATAAATGATAGGCTTTTTCATTGAGTAAAAGACTATCGGTTTTATGCGATTACATTGCCAACTTATTCAAGGAAGAAACTGCCGAACATTTCGACGGTTTTTTCGCTTAAGCGCACTTAGATGGCTATGCCCGAATGTACGATTAAAGGAATATAATCTTCCTCCTAATTTCCTCAATGAGTAAGAGGCCGAGAACCATCTCAAGCGAGATACATAAGGGCGATGGGAGGAAAAAAGTCCCTGCACCAGAGAGAGCAGGTTCGTTTCCCAAATCAGGATCGATTTTACTGCAGCAATACACAGTTCTCGATCTACTGTTTGTCTCGCTGAATACGAACGATAGGCGCATGCAGCTAGTGCTATATAACTCATGTACTGAATGGTCATGAAGTTTAACCTTAATGCTGCGCCATTGGAGTGTTACATTTTAAAGCATATTCTTAATATATAAAAATATATAGAAATATAAAAATGCTATTCTTGGACTGTCGTCTTATCGATCATGTAAGCAATCGAATAAAATTTTCGAGGAAAAGACAAACACAGGTGTGCGTAGCGCGCCAGTTAACGTTAGCCATTATAAAAAAAAAAAAAAAAAAAAAGACAAGCCGTAAGGACTGGTTCGTCTAAAGAAAATTTTATTTCTAATTTGAAAGCATTTGGCAAGAGAAACATTGGCGCGTGAAGCGTGCATGAATCTTTCTAGCCTGATGAAAGAATTGATAGAATAAAGTATAAAGGGTGCTTTGCGACCCCGCTCACTTCCTTTTCAATTTCTTATATATATTGCCAAGCAGTGCGCTGTCATGTTTTTGATGATCGTTAATTCTTTTTTTTCATAAAATAGTACGATTCAAGATTATATCAATCGATTGCGAAATAAATTATTGAAAACAAAAAATAAATAAATAAATAAATAAACATTTGTGTGCATAGCACTTCAATTAACGCAAAATTATATAATAATTACTATGATTATAATATTGTAATAAAAAGGTAATTGTAAATGCATAGCATCAGATTCTTTAGAACGTTTTGAAAACAGGCTGACGTTCGTTGGTTATTATACTGGTCGTATATATGTAAATCAAAATATGTCAAAATTTTAATTTTAAGTTAATTAACGATAATTATCGTGGTTTGATTTCGAGTCTTTCAATATGGATTTCTTGCGGGTATAAAAGTTACTCTTCAAGAATTACGAGATATCGAATTCAAACATTTCTGTTACTAAATTTTGTCAACGCAATTATCAACGTACAAATAATAATTATATTATTATAAAGAGTATAATTTATTCTTTACTCATATGTATTACTGATAATGTTTTTAGTCAATTCTGACTAGATCCGTTGGGAGCGAGGAAGAAAATAAATCTCTCAAGATGTTAAATATTTGCGACGTTTCGTCGACGGATTTGTCGACCGTGAATACGATTAACAACTTAGATCATATTTATTACTCATTAACTAAGGCTATATACATTTAAGGTTATTTATATATTTTTCATATTTATTAATCAACCAAGGTATCATAATCTTAAATTTTTGACTTTAAGTATTTGTTACGCTACTTAAAGTATATATACTGCCTAATTTCTTACTAACCTATGATATGGGTTCGAGTAATCGATGAATATTCAATTGTAGTTGATGTCTAGGTCTTATAAAGGCGTTTTTAACAACCCCTTCACGATTCTTACAAAGTGATGTGGATAAACTATTATTTGAATCAAGTAACTGGTGGTCTCAGTCAACACCAAATCTATATCAAAATTTTATTTCGATGCTTTAGTGCGTCTAAATTTTTCTATAAAGGTAAAATATCAGGTGAATTACCGTAGATTATTCGTTTATACACTGAAAAAAAAAAAAATTTTCTATTGAATCATTTAAATACATTTTATTGAAAGAAAAAGTAATTGAAAGAATTGAGGCGTCATTGAAGTTATTACACGACTCATTAATTCAAATATATATAATGATTGTCTTAATATTATATTATAATTCTCTTCATTTAATATTTGAATTGGAACTTTTCCTTCTTATTCAAGTAAAATAGAACGATAGTAGTGTCTATCCGTAATCTGACTTTAGTATTACTAAATACTTAGTATTTTGTGTATTTAATCAATATATATTTATATAAGAAAAAATCTCGCGAGTTTGTTGTGATAATTTAACATAATTATAATTCCTTTTTTTTTATTACAAAATTCTAAAGAAATATCGTACATAGTCTTAGAGAACAAAGATATTCTACAAGAGTATGAGGTATGGTTGATTTCAGTTGGGTTAATCAAATTATTAAGTGAATAATAATAATAATAATAATAATAATAATAATAACAACAAGTTTTGAGAGACTCTAGTGATTGAATAATAATAATAGTCGTTTACTGTATATGTAAAAGATTTAAAAAGTTTTAAAACATTGCGTATAATAATAACATCTTTTTCAATACGAGATAATTACATAAAAACATAAGAAATACACAATATCCCTTCTTAAAGTGATGAGCGGCCATGTTGAAGCATCAAAAGGCTTGATTTTGATTGGTCGATAAGAAGAAGGCGCGAAAAATTTACTGTCTGGAATTTAATGTTTGAATTTTTTAACGGAATTTTTACATTTAGGGTAGTATAAAAATGATTAAGTTCTGAATTTGAAAAAATACTTAAATACGTTAAAAGTAAAACGTAATGAAGATAGCATACATAACCTCAAAACAGAAAAGTACGCGCGAAGCGCGTTTGATTATCGCTTGTACATTGAGATTTCAATGTGTCAACGACTAATTTTCAGTCTCCTCAATATCGTATCTATGTTATAATATCACAGTCAAAACCTAGAAACTAAAATGTTAGGTTTGAAAGTGTTTTAGTTCAAATGATTTAATTATTAAGATAAACAGTGGGATGTAGTTCGATTTTATAAACATAACTATTACATGTGGTAGATTCTGATAAAGCTAGTCCAGTAGCTGATTCTGATACTTAAAGTACTTAAGTTAAATAGTTTTCTTTTTCAAACGAAGTTCGTAATTGTCTAGAATTTAGAATTGCTGAAATAAAAGACTGAATATTCACTCTGAATATCTACCTAGTGATCTCGAGAACGAGACACGAAGCATAATTGGACGATCGAGCGAGCCCGCCGAAGGCGGGCGAAGCTCGATCATAATTATGCAGAGGGTCTCATTCGAGAAGATCACATCCCACCCTTAAATAAATTTTAATAAAAATTTATTACATAAAAATACATATAATAACATATATTATTCATTTAACATTATCTTAAGAACGTTCCCACCCATTGATAACATATGGACAACATAGCAACTGTAAACTATATGACGAGAGAGACCGGCCGGCCTGGCGAGGCGAGCCAGCAGCCGAGTTTTAGAAGTGGGGATAGCTGAAGTTTGTGGCGACATCTGTGTACACTGGCGGTACTACCTAGTGATCTTCTCGAACGAGACCCTCTGCATAATTATGATCGAGCTTCGCCCGCCTTCGGCGGGCTCGCTCGATCGTCCAATTAAAACGCAAATTTTTTCTAAAATGATTTGTTTCTAAAAAACCAATGAAGATAATTTCTTGAAATTTGAACAACATATAGTCTTCAATGAGTGTAATAAGTGGTTAACATTTCAAGTCGATAAATCAAGTATTCTCTTATAAAACGCCATTCGAAAATTTTTTAAAAAAATTTTTAACCTCAAATATCTTTCTTCGTAATGGACCGATTTTTTTTGGGCAACGAGGTCGATCTGAAGATATATAAAAGCTACATCTGTGCCAAATTTCAGGACGATTGCATAATTTTTGTTCTAGTTATCGTGCGACAACGAAAACGAAAATTTTTTCTAAAATAATTCTTTTCTAAAAAACAAATGAAGATAATCTCTTATAGTCTCCAATTAGTGTAATAACTGGTTAAAATTTCAAATCGATAAATAAAATATTTTTTGAGAAATTAATTTATGAACTATAAAAAAGTTTTCCTTAATAACAAATGACAGAGTGAAAATATTTTAAATTTAAAAAAAAGGAAAATATAGGTAATTTAAATACCTTTCAAGAAAAGTTTATTATATTATGTAATAATGGCTGTAAGATATGAAAAAATAAAAAAAAACTAAAAATTCAAAATTTTTGGAATATACTTTTCTAAAAAAGAAATGAAGATAATCTCTTGAATTTTTAACCACATATAGTCTTCAATTAGTGTAATAACTAGTTATTTATTTCAAGTCGATAAATAAATAATCTTTTGAGAAATTAATTTATGAAATATAAAAAAGTTTTCCTTAATAACAAATAACAGAGTGAACATATTTTAAATTAAAAAAAAAAGAAAATATAGGTAATTTAAATACCTTTCAAGAAAAGTTTATTATATTATGTAATAACGGCTGTAAGATATGAAAAAACCAAAAAAACTAAAAGTTCAAAATCGTTTTTTGGTTATAAAGCAAAAGAAAATCAATAAAAACTCAAATCTATCAGGGTACCTTTCTTTTCCCGCGAGACGAAAAGAATAAGCTTTACCCAACGAAAATCGGTTGATTCGTTTCGGAGATATGAAGAGTTTATACACACACACACACACACACACACACACACACACACACACACACACACACACGTACGCACGCACGCACACCCACACACACACGTACGCACGCACGCACGCACGTACACCCACACACATATCGCCTATATACACATATATCGCCTTAAAACATCTTTTTGAACATTTTTTTTTTCGAAAATTTTTTTCACAGTTACAAAGCTTCCTCTATGAGGAAGCAAAAGTATTCTTTTTGTATTATAGAAGTATACTTGCTTTAGTTTAGTTTTTATTCTTAATGTAATAAAAAATTATTCGTGAGAGATTCATTTTCTTCACGTACGAATTCTTGTAGAATATCTACTGAACCAATATCACCGGACATAGCCGAATTCATTTTGAATACTTTGAGAATTATTTAAGTATACATTTTGAATTGCCAATAGAATATTTTAAGAATTGATTTTGAACACTTATTAAGAGCTCTTTATGTATTATAGCAAAAGAATACTATGCGAATTCTTTTTGAGAATACTTTATGAATACATGGAGAACAGTTGTGCTGTCTGGGAATATGTGTGAATAAATTTTATCAAAATCATTCGATTATCTTTGAAGATACTTAACATTGAAAATTTTCGTATTTTAAAAAGTGATTTTCTTTGTCGTACGATAAATGGAGTAAAATTGGTTTAATCGTTTTGATATTTTGTGGAGATGTAGAGTTTGTGTATTTCTTTTGCATGAATTTTTTAGGCAAAAGTATTGATTCATAAATTTCAGAGACATTTCAGATGTTCAAATTTTGTTAACATTTTTTTTTTAAACCGTAATTTTTTGTGAACGGCCTTATGTGTCAGCTTTGAATTTATAGATAATTTTGTATACATGATATTTTCAATATTTGTGTGAAATTTTATCAAGATCATAATTAGTTTGTCTATAACTTTCAGAAATATTTGAGGTTAAAATTTTTAAAAAACTTTTTTTCAAATTGTCATTTCTCGAGCTTTATGAATAAATATGAAATTTATAGACCATTTTGTATCACTGATAGAAAGACTGATTTGACACATAAGTCTCCGGCTTGGCTGTTAATGAACGTGCACTTGAATAGCATCATATGCCGTCGGATTAAGAGTGAAGAAATTGAGCAGTTGGCATAGATACTTGAAAAAGTTCAACTTCACCGACGCTATTCCTTAACAATTGAGAAATGGTTCGTTAAGGAATCACTAAATTAAGTTTGAGGAAGCATTGGAATCTTCGAAAAATAACTCTTTTTGAAATTAGAACGTATTCAGCATTTCATTTGTTGACATTAACTTCAATGTAAAGACTATAAGGCTACAAAATTAAAAGACCGCTGCCAATTCATTGGCATATATATGGGTCATTTGCAAAAAAATGGCAACTATTTTTCGGTGAGTACCGTCATTCTTAAAATTTAAAAAATACATAAACGTCCTGTAATTTCAATTTTTTATAAGTTTCTCATAAAATACTTATTACTTACTTTCATATCACTAATAGATATTTTATGAAGAATTAATAAAAAATTGAAATTACAGGAAGTTAATGCATTTTTTAAATTTCAAGAATGACGGTACTCACCGAAAAATAGTTGCCATTTTTTTGCAAATGGCTCATATATATGGGATATTTCATGTGAAGTTAGTAGGGCAAAATTTTAAAATCGCTCAAAATTTGTTTACTTTTAGTTTTTTATGAAAATAACATGTTCCTAAAGTTTTGTGTGGATATTTGCATAAAGGTATGTAACATTGAAAATTAAACTGTATCGCCTCATGCGTGTATATATATACCGGCATACCAAGAGAGACGGAAGAGCAGTGTTTTGTTCTCTCGAGAGAACGCGAGTATATTATAATTGTCACCCGTACTTTATCATTTGAAAATATGTGAAAAACTAACATCAAAATATTTAAATAAACATAAAATACAAAAAATTACGTATCTGCTATTTGTACAACACATTTATGTATAAAAAGTATATACGTATGTAACTTATATACTCTGAATTAATGTTCTATATACTTCTGTCGTACAAATAGCCAAAATATAATTTTTTTAACAAATAATATAAAAACCACTCTTAATTTATTGAAGTTTAGCTTTCTTAAACTTAATTTGTTATTCTATTTTATTATTTATACGTATTCCAAAAATAAAAAGTTTCCGCAAAAGCAAATTTAAATTTTAATCTGAAACTTTTACCAGAATAGTAAGTAAAATATTATAAAACTTATGGGATTTGCTCTTCATTTTTATATTCGGTGCATTTCATTTTATAACAATTAAATTGGCAATTAACTGGATCATTGAAAATTGTTTTCGAGAAAATAATATATTAAATGAATCACATAATACATGCATTTAAGAAAGAGAACAATGATTTTGCACAGCAGTTAAATTAAATTTTTTAACTTAATCATATTTTGTCAATTGTGGAATAATTACACGTTGAAAATAGGTACCAAACACGTCAATGACTCTGCGTGTTTGATCATTTCCATGCTAGGCATCTCTCGTGCCTAACGTTGACACGGGACAACTCCAGTCCAGCGCTGCCATTCCCCAGCGCTCACCGGGATTCCTGCATAACCGACATAGACACGTATAACGCTATTCCTTAGAGTATTTCAATAGAAGATCTATATGAGTTATTTGGTAACTAAATTGGTTCTAGAATATCTTGATTTGTCGATATATTTTATCTCAACGTTTGTTGGATACGCCAAATGCAAATCTTGGTCACATTTTACTACAACTTTTTTTTCCGTGTGGCGTGAGGTTAGCGCCCGAGCGCAGCGAGGACGCTAAACGCTGTGGAATAATGAGTCACTTAAGTCACTAATATACTATTTTATAGCTCCTGTGACATAAATCCACCATATTCTTATTTTATTAATTTGTGCATATTTATAATGATAGTTGGAAGTTGCGGTGAGAAGCGCCGGGCAGAAGGAGGGGGGGGGGGGGGGGTCGAGGGGGACAGCCCCCCGCCCTTAAAAAATTAATAAAAAGTTATTTAAATAATAAAATACCTGATATAGAATATGGTTATTATTGAATCTGGAATATTGAATACACGTAAAAAAGGCATAAAACTAGATTATTGGCAATTTGATTTGTATTTTTAATAATAAATTAAAATTTGTGAAAGTGAAACATTCCTATACTTTATATCATCAAAGAGAAAGACTTTTAAAACTAAAATTCATACAGTTTAAAATTGAATATTTAAAAAGCGCGCAGTTTGCTATTCCATAACAGATGAAACTAACCTATAATATAAGGAAGCCTTATTATCATCATTTTTATTTATTCTTTGTGGCTTGTCACCTTTTAACGAAGTTTTACTTCTTTTCCTGGTTATTCTTATATGTAAAACCGCATTTCAGAATAGTTTTGGTAGATAATTGGCCTTAATTACGTCCCTGTGACTTAAGTAAATTCATTATTTCACAGTGTAATAATGGGCTACTTAAGTCACAGCTAGCCGTGACTTAAGTGCGGATTTAGGTCACACAGTGCTATAAAATAGTACATTTCAACACTGGTGCGGAAGGTGATGATTTACTTCATGTGACGTTTTTCGCACGAGCGAAGCGTGTGGTATCTACCACAAGTTGTGATTTTGAGGTTAGAGTGGTATAAAAATATTTTAATTCGATTGTATTCGGATTCTGGGCCATGTCATATAATACGCTGTACCGATACCCGAACAGCAGATTGCATATTCAAGTAACCTCTATGTTGAATAGGGTAACATGTGTTTTAGTTTCTATTTGACTTATGTTTTTAGAATGAGAGTAAATCAATTACTTTCGTATTTACCAGTAATAATAAAAACAAGTAAAGAAAAACATTAAATTTTGAAAATAATTAATTTCTATTTACAAAACCTATTTTTTGCAAATGTTTGTTCGGTTACTAGGGCATCAAAAATGGAACAATCGGTACATGAACAATTTCTGCGTTCGAGTAAAGGGACAACCGCATTATCGTGTTTTTATCTTCGTAATAAATAATTACTATTACAAAATAATTTCATTTTCTGATTATTCGATTGCTAACATTATAATTTAACTACAAAAAAAGAATTATTGTTAAGCCGTTTTAATCACTTACGTATATCAGTCTAATTTTGCATGTTGATTCTTATATGTTCGGGTATTGGAACCGACTCCTTATGCAAAACAGAAAATTACAAATGTTATGTATGAATTGTGAATGATTGTAGTTAAATATTCGATTTCATATGACACATATCGTTTGCCAAAGACAAAAAGCAACGGATAACTAGCACACATCAATCAATATACGGGAACTTTCTCCAAATACGTTATTTGAATTCCTAACGCCTCTAAATATATTTCTAAAAATTTTTATCGAAACTCCAAATTTTACTATTACAAAGCTTCCTTTAGAAGGAAGTAATTGTAAAAGCTATCTTATTAATTTTTAATACTTTATACTTATAGGTTGATAAATTAAAATTACTAAACGTGGATGCGGCAAACAAGCGGTAAACCATCCGGCTTATGGATGAGACAAGGGCGTTACGGAGGAAAAAAATGGATTCTGAAATCGAAAAAGAGGCCTTGACATTGACAGCTACCTTACGTTTGTTTCCAAAGTTTTTGGCATTTGAAGGATTATTGGTAATACTCTTTTTCTCAACTCAGGCATGAAATAGGGCCTTTTTCACGTATGAAAGTAGGAAAGAAAATTTCGCATTTCGAGCGTATTTTGAAATGAAAAACTGGTGAGAAATGGCTATTTCTCACCTAAAACAGGTGAGAAATGGCAATTTCTACCCTAAAACAGGTGAGAAATGAATAGTTCTACTTTCCTGTTCTAAATTATTTTAATTTTCAACTGCGTTGTGTACGACTCGAAATGCCCAATCCTCTCTCCGACTCACACACGTAAAAAGGGCCCTGTCATGTCTTCGTTAAAAAAATATGGTGTGTAACACGGGAAGAAAAGCTATTTCAGACTCAGGTGAGGTGTTTTCAGCACTCGTCTCTGTCTCGGGCGCCTTTGACTCCGACTCGTGCTGACCACCTCACTCTGGCTAGAAATAGCTCATTTTCTTCCCTTGTTACACAATGTATTATTTTTACATTAGGGATTACTTAAAGTGATGTGAAATATACCGACATAATCTGAAGAAGAATACATCTTATGCAAATACTGATAGAATCGCGCAAAAAATTCCTGAGTGCAGTATTTACATATACGGAGGGCATGACAGACGGGTTTTTTCCAAAAAATATTTAAAAATTATTTAATTAAATATAAGCCGTATTATCGATAAGTAGGAATTGGCATTTTTATTATTTTATCCAATTTTAAAATAAGTTCTTGCATGTACGAAGGGCTTGACAGACGTGTTCTTCCAAATAAACGTTCGAAAGTTAGTTTATTAAGTAACGAATTTGAGTTAACTTTGAACCTCACATTGCCTTAATTTATTAACTAGTGATGTCTTATAAAGTATTATAACGTATACTCTAGTCTGTTTCATACCGCACGTATTAATATTTAATCGTGAAAAGTAAAAATCCAGCTTCAATTTTATCCGTAGATGACAATAATAGTTCTGAATTAGTATATTTATACAAGAGACTAAGTATTTTCTAAAAGATTTGTCACTGCACTATGAAAAATAATGTTTAAAAAATTAATTTCATAGATTAACAAGGAGTACGAGGCTCTATATCCCGACAAAGTGAAGAATTACGTAGAAGATTTCAAAAGGACTTACAAGGGCAGTATTTTGAAATTATAGCATGACACATGTCAGAGGATAACCGAACTCGAAGATGGTATTTATTAATGCATTTTTTTTCATTTACAATATCCCAGGTAAAAATGCGTATACCTATAATATTCAGAAAATTATTCAACACTCGGAGTAATGCTTTAATTATAAATTAACAAATAACATTTAAGAAATATAGTAAATAGTACTTTTCGTCACTAGGGTGTAAAGTTGAAATTTAAAGTAATTAAGTGTAAAGTTGAGTGATCGACACGCACGAGGGTTGGCGCAGTCGGCCCGAGTGTTGCTCGATCATATCGAACAAAATTTTGTTTGTAGTATGAGTAAACCACGTCGTCGTATCGTTTGAGTGTGAAAACGAAAACGATACGTATCGGCGTACTTTACACATACTATGAAGGAAATTACGTTTTTAACCTCGAAAATTTAAAATTTAAAAAGATTAAATTACATCGTAAAGAAGAGTATTTTAATGCTTAATTATATCACTTAATTATATGTCATAATTATATATTAGTCCACAATTTCGATGACTAAATACTTGGCTAATGTGAAAAACGCATTTTATCTTTAGCAAAAAGTTATCATCAGTCATTTCTATTTTCTCATAAACGATATATTTAAGATATAAATTCATTTCTACCAGGGATCAAACTATTGTGAAATATATTTCATCCCTGATAGAAATGAATTATATCTTAAATATATCGTTTATAAGAAAATAGAAATGACTGATGATAACTTTTTGCTAAAGATAAAACGTGTTTCTCACATTAGCCAAGTATTTAGTCATAATAATTGATAAATATTGTGTAATTATTCATAATAAAATTTTATATTACTAATATAATCTGATTTATTCATTAAATGTCTAGGCGAAACAGTTTAATCACTGCGTACCCGAGCTTAATCAATTTTTAATAATTGCCTTGCATTATCAGGATAAATATATTTATCCTGATTATGTAAGGAAATTATTAAAAATTGTTATAAATATATTTATCCTGATTACGTAAGGAAATTCTTAAAAATTGATTCTTTACATTTCATGGAAATTGTAAGGATTCCTTACATTTTATGGAAATTGTAAGGATTCCTTACATTCCTTACAATTTCCTTACATAATCAGGATGACTATATTTATTCTGATTATGTAATGAAATATTTAAAAATTAATTAAGCTCTCGTACGCAGTGATTATAAGGTAGTTGTCGACCTTAAAATACGTCTTTGGCAATATATTTTTATTTTTTATCTTGTTTTATTTGATATACGTTGCTGAACTATATTCAAAAGAAGGGTGTTTTGAAAAGTAGAAAACCTTTTTTAAAATCAAATCAACACTTCGGTTGTGCAGATATCAATAATTTAACTTCACGATTGAAACAGTTTGAGTTACCACGAGCTAAATTTTTATTTGACATGCAATCGTATCGATCAAAGTTTCACTTTTTCTTCTTATGAAATTTGAGGGTAGGGTTACCGTAATGAGATTATTGTATAATCAATCAAAGCAAGCACAAATCTTATTGTTTATCAAAATTCGCATGATTTCGTGTGATACTTGATAAAGAATAAGACTTTGCGCTATATTTGTTGATTATACAATAATCTCATTATGTTAACCCTACCCTCAAATTTCACAAGAAAAAAAGTGAGACATTGATCGATACGATTGCATGTAAAATAAAAATTTGCCTCGAGGCGACTCAAATTGTTTTAATCATGAGGTTAAATTATTGATATCTGCATAACCGAAGTGTCGATTTGCTTATAATAAAGTTTTTCTACTTTTCAAAATACCCCTCTTTTGTATATAGTTCAGCTAGTATATAAAATGTAAAAAGATATATACACACATACACCCACACCCACCCACCCACCCACCCATCCACACACACACACACACACAAACACACACACACACACACACGCACACACACACACACACACACACACACACACACACACACACACACACACACACACACACACACACACACAACTTGTTCTGATAATGTATGCGTCTATAAACATAACCCTGTAGAGCGCAAAATTCTAAGAAAAATGTTCCTTTACCATTTTTTCATGTGACTAGTACTTTTTTAGTAACTGATGTGTTTAAATTGTTTGTTTTTAATAGAAAAATGTATATCTATGTTTATAAGATGATATCTATAGATATGTAATTCCTATTAACCTTTTTGCTGCGGGGGTGGTCCATATATGGACCACTCTAGAGACAAAGAATATTTGAAGTTTTTAGATCAAATTTGATGTTCTAAATACATAACAAATAGTTTTAAAATTTCTCAAAACATTCTTGACCTTGAAATTTTCAAGATCAAGGGTGTCTGCGAGAATTTTGTTACTATTTTTTTCATATTCAACGCGTGAAATTACATAGAAATACCCTCTCAAATCTTCATAACAAAAGAGGCAAATTTTTTTACATTGTACTTTACGTTGCCTGCGGGGCTGGTCGATATATGGACCAGCAGTCAGGTCAGCGACTCTATCTGAGATATCCAGTGATATTATGTATACATTTTACATATTCTGAAAGATCAATTTGTACTGAAATTTCCCCGCAGCCTAAAGGTTAAAAACAAACAATTTAAACACATAAGTTACTAAAAAAGTACTAGTCATATGAGAAAATGGTAAAGAAACTTTTATCTTAGAATTTTGCGCTCTACAGGCTTATGTTTACAGACGAATACATTTTCAGAACAAGTTGTATATTATTCAGCCAGGTGCCATTTTAAAGGTAATATTTTAAGACATCTTTTAGTCTTTCCTGGGTGAAATCAACCTGGTCGTATGCACCCTTTTCAGAGTTTGGATATTAACAAAATTTGTATTGATGAAACAATAATTTTTAACAATTCTTCTTGGAAATTGTAAACTTTTTCCCATATAATGTGCTATACAAAAAGTTTAAAGTTTTTGAGTTAAAAAATCATAAAAATTGAAGGATTTTGAAAAAATTCAAAATATTCAAATTTTCAAAAAATTCTAACTCTTGAATGGTTGCATATTTTGCTCTAAAACTTTATGGTTTGTATTTTGGGGCTAATTTGGGACGAGTAACAAATTTTGAGCAATTTTAAAATTTCGAGGTGTACAGTTTACCAGAAACATCCCACACACGCACGCACCACGCACACACACACACACGCGTGTGTGTCTGTGTGCGTGTGTGTATGTGCGCATGTGTGTGTGTGTGCGTGTGTGAGATGTTTCAGGTAAACTGTACACGTCGAAATTTTAAAATTGCTCAAAATTTTTTTTTACCTTAAATTGCTTCGCCTAGATATTATTTAATGAATAAATAAGATTATATTAGTAATATAAAATTTTATTATGAATAATTGCACAATATTTATCAACTATTCAATGGTAAGATTATAGACTAATTTGTATTTAGATACTGTTTTGATCGGTTTTTATATAATTAATATAAAGTTATCTCGAAGAATTAAATCTTATTGTTAGTTTTATCTTTATAATTTGTAATTACCGATCTGAAAATTCAATCATAATACAAAATATTTTTATTTTGCTTTTTATGATATTAAAATTTATAAAAGCTCGGTTTTATAATTTACATAGCTGACTAAAAGCTACGTCTTTGACGGTATAGGGCAATGGTACATAAAATGAAAATTCTTTGTTTAAAAATCTTAACAAAATATTTTTAACGTTCTTTTTTAATATTAAGTATAATAATTGAAATATTTATTTTAGATAACGTAAAAGCAGTGTAAATGGAAAATGAAATGGTATATGGAATATTTGATAATTACAATTATTTCTTTATAAGTTTATACTATAAATATTCTTATTTTTATTATTTCTTTCAGAGGAATAGCAAGAAAAGAGGGCGTAAGAAGAAAATTCAACAGCCCGGCATTCCACATCCATTAGTAATGCAATTTTGCTCGGTAATTTTATAAATTTATATTGCACTGAGAGAAAAAAAAAGTTGTGTCCACCGTAGAGTCCGGTACTGGGAACCGAATTACTTCGGTTTGGCATGTCCGGTAGTAGCTACCGGATAAACCTCGGTAATGACTAACGAGTTGTCTATTGCTATTAATACCATATGTACGGATCTTCTGTTATTATTTGATTATTGATTTTAAATGTTTATATTAAGTTTTAATCCAATTAACAAAAGAATTAAGAAGTATAATAAGTGTAATCATTTTAAATATAAAGAAAGATACAAGGTATAACTTTATGTTATTAATATTTTAAGAGGATATGTTTACTACAGATAAAGTGGAGTTGTCCGATAGTGGGTACCGAAGTCTCCGGTGCAGCGTACTGGATAATAGTGTCCGTTTGTTCGTAACTTGGCCTTTTTTTTCTCTCAGTGTACCGCACTATTGCAATCTTTTTAAAGTATATATATATATATGGGTCGTTCTTGTACTTTTCGGTAATAACCGGTCGCAGGGGCTCAACCGTTTTCCTCGCTGATTTTTCCTGAGAAAGTACATATAAAAAAGTGAGAAAGCCCCAATATTAGCTCCCCATATCTAATATTGAGACAGCTATACTGTGCTGAATTTCGAAAAATTGTCAAAACATCGCTATTTTCGAAAAATTCTGTGCGGCTCGTTTCTTGATGGATTTGAGTGATTCAAGAAGAAATTTCTTTCTTATTTTGTCAAATTTTAGAAACAAAATTTGTGGAATAAAAATAACGCAATGAAATTTTTACACAAAGGAAAACGTGAATCTAAATATTTTCATTTTTAAGGTTATCTTTCAACTTTTGTAGTTCCTCGAGTTTTATAGATATTGAGATCGGGTAGAGCCTATTTTCTTTGTCTTGAAAATACGTTTTATTTTCACTCGGCCAACGATTGATTTGATTAACTAGAAGCAAACGTACAGCTCTTTCAGAATGGTCGATTTTCGAAAATCGCAATGTTGGCATCCCTGTAACTTTTTTCTAACAAAACCGCTTGGGCTCGTATTGGGCGGAGAAAAACGTTTTAACCTTCTAGAAAACGATCCAATTGGTTTCGTTCGTTTTTTTGGATATTTGCAAAAGTTACGAATTTTTCAAAATAGGTGTTTTTCGTATACGTATCCATTAAAGACGTGTTACACCTAGTGGCTTCTGAGGCCAAAATCAGCTGAATCGATGGCTTTTCATGGGTCTAAATTACTTGAAATTCATGTATTTATTGCCCGAAGATTTGAAAATATTAAAAATATTTTATTAAATAATTTGAAAATGCTAAAAACGACAAAGAAAATTACAAAAGCTCTTCAAATTAAGCAATTAAAAGTGGTTTATCAATTTTTAAAAATAATTAATTAATCAAATAATTTTAATATTTCCAACTCTTCGGGCCATTGCTGCATGAATTTTAAGGAATTTAGGACTTGTCCCATGAAAATTCATAGATTACTTTTTTTTAAAAAAGCCTCAGAAGCTACTATGTGTAAGACCCCCTTTAAGGAGGTTCGATACCGAAATGAAAAAGGTTACGTCATTCCAAAACCTAAATATTGTTGTTCTTCGATTGATTTTCTATTAGTGTGTGAAATTTCAGATCGTTTGTCAACTCGATTATGAAATTATTCAACTTGAAAATTCAACTCTTATACACGGGCTCTTATGGAAGTACCTTGGTAAAACACAAAACACTTATGACGCGATTCTGTTAAAAAGGGGACTCCCTCCCCACACCCCGCGAGCGGTGAGCTATCGAACCACCTTAAGGTGGCTCCGGCGCGCTGGGCCGTATCATTGGGAGGCTCTTTAGGATGCATTGCATTTTTACTTAAAGAATCGATCAAATTGCAATAAAACAGTTAATAGTATGTTATAAAGTACTCTTGTATATACGTGTATATACTTGTAAATAACTGTTCATCATCTATAGTTTACAATGATGTATTGAAAAATAACGATCGACGACAAAATTTCGAAGAAATCTTTACGTATAAAATGAAAAGCCGCGCTCCCTGTGTATAAGATATATCTATATATGCACTACCAGGGCCGTAGTACTTGATCAATAGTGATGAATAACTTTTTTATCTTTTATATTGTAGGGTGCTTAAATGCTTAAGAGTACTTTATAACTTACTATTAACTGTTTTATCGCAATTTGATCGATTCTTTAAGTAAAAATGCAATGCACCCGAAAGAGCCTCCCAATGATACGGCCCAGCGCACCGGAGCCCCCTTAAGGGGGTTCATCCAACCAGGAACGTATCAAGAATCAATGTCACCCCGCACTGCGCGCACAGGCTTGCTCGCATGGGGCCCCCACTCTTGTAGTCAGAGCGCGTGTTTATACGGGACTGACACATACACATAGCTTCGTGCCGTCTGTGAGCGTGCACACAGAGCGGCACTCGTCTGTGTGTTCCCCCACCGCTCCAGCGTCGTCTGCACGCGCGGCCGTACACCTAAAATTCCATACTTTCAACTACAATATCTTAAAAACGGTGAAGCTAGGATCTCTGAACTTGTAATATGATATTCTAATTATTGATCTTAATAACATATTAGTTTTTCAGACAAACGCTAAATGTATCTTTGAAGTTATAGACTGAATCGATCTTTCGCGCGTGTGCGTCCCATAAGACGCCGTGTTAAAATGCTCAAATTTGACAATTAATATCTCGATAATGGTGAAGCTAGGCTCTTTTTTGTGAGGATATCATATAGATAATGATGTCAGGTACATGTGAAAAAAGTTTCAAAGACTTCCTAAATAAACTGAAAATTGGATGAACCCCCTTAAGGCGGTTCGATAGCTCACCGCTCGCGGGGCGTGGGGAGGGGGTCCCCTTTTTAAAAGAATTGCGTCATAAGTGTTTTGTGTTTTACCAAGGTACTTCCATAAGAGCCCGTGTATAAGAGTTGAACTTTGAAGTTGAATAATTTCATAATCAAGTTGACAAACGATCTGAAATTTCACACATTAATAGAAAATCAATCGAAGAACAACAGTATTTAGTTTTTGGAATGACGTAACCTTTTTCATTTCGGTATCGAACCTCCTTAAAGGGGGTCTTACACATAGTGGCTTCTGAGGCTTTTTTAAAAAAAAGTATTCAATGAAATTTCATGGGACAAGTCCTAAATTATTTAAAATTCATGCAGCCATGGCCCGAAGAGTTGGAAATATTAAAATTATTTGATTAATTAATTATTTTTTAAAATTGATAAACCACTTTTAATTGCTTAATTTGAAGAGCTTTTGTAATTTTCTTTGTCGTTTTTAGCATTTTCAAATTATTTAATAAAATATTTTTAATATTTTCAAATCTTCGGGAAATAAATACATGAATTTCAAGTAATTTAGACCCATGAAAAGCCATCGATTCAGCTGATTTTGGCCTCAGAAGCCACTAGGTGTAACACGCCCTTAATGGATACGTATACGAAAAACACCTATTTTGAAAAACTCGTAACTTTTGCAAATATCCAAAAAACCGAACGAAGCCAATTGGATCGTTTTCTAGAAGGTTAAAACGTTTTTCTCTGCCCAATACGAGCCCAAGCGGTTTTGTTAGAAAAAAGTTACAGGGATGCCAACATTGCGATTTTCGAAAATCGACCATTTTGAAAAAGCTGTATGTTTGCTTTCAGTTAATCAAATCAATCGTTGGCCGAGTGAAAATGAAACGTATTTTTAAGATGAAGAAAATAGGCCAAACCCAATCTCAATATCTATAAAACTCGAGGAACTACGTAAGTTGAAAGATAACCTTAAAAATTAAAAAATTAAGATTCACGTTTTCCTTTGTGTAAAAATTTCATTGTGTTACTTTTATTCCACAAATTTTTTTTTTTTAATTTGACAAAATAGCAAAGAAATTTCTTCTTGAACAATTCAAATCGATCAAAAAACGAGCCACACAGAATTTTTTGGAAATAGCCATGTTTTGACAATTTTTCGAAATTCGGCACAGTGTAGCTGTCTCAATATTGGATATGGGGAGCTAATATTGGGGCTTTCTCACTTTTTTATATGTACTTTCTCAGGAAAAATCAGCGAGGAAAACGGTTGACCCCCTGCGACCGGTTATGACCGGAAAGTACAAGAACGACCCATATATATTTTTTTTTATAGCCAACCGACGATTTAGTAAACGGATTCAATAAATTGCCCAAAAAGGGTCAACCCGTCATCATTTGCATTCCCGATGTGGACAAAAAAACTGGAAAATTTTATTTGAGAGTATTAAACTATTTGATGGATCTGGGAAGGAGTTTTTTACACGCGTTTGACGTTTTTCTAAAGTTCCATTTAATTTGTAACATCCCAGATAACTTGGATGACTTGTATAATTATTTCATGCATATTTTTAAAATAGAAGAATGCAATGGAACAAACGGAAGATTAGTATTAGAATTAGAAAAAGTTATTTTAGAGGACGAAGAAGACATGACTGAAGATGGCGAAACTAACCATAATCGCAACAGCCTCAATGGTGAAGAAAGGCAGTCTGAAAGTGCTGAAGAAATGGAGACTGCAGGTGCCAAAGAAACAGAAGTAGACAGTGAAGAAAGTGAAGAAAAATATAAAAACGAAAGTGCGAATGAAACGAAAGAAAATGAAGAAACAGAAGATGTAGATTAGGATAATTTGTAATCAGAATATTTATATTTATAAATACAATTATCAAATATTATTCTAACAAATGTGGTATAGAGTTGCTCCCCCCTCCCCCCTCCTTCTCACCCTTTACAAATACACACAAATACGAGGTAACGTAATTTAACGTCATTATATTTCCTATACTCTTAAAAAGATATATCAATCTATTCGTTTTCTGGTTATCTGTTCGTTTTTGCGCGCTATGTCTACCTATATGCATAAATTTTTAATCGGAAAAAATGAAAATTGAGAATATATGGTAACAAGAACGCGCGGAGCGGGTCTAAAGTGTCTGATTTTCCGAATTTTACCATGTGCATGTTAACTTTCGCCTGTAACAAATCAGCTTAGATTAATACCATCATCAGCGACTCGGTGCGCCAAGACTAATTACACAACAAAACCTCGGAGCTAGCAACTTTGATACCATCATCGGCAACCTGGTGTAACAAGGCGTTATTTATAAATGTATGCATAAAAAATCGGAGCAATCTTTCGAAAACACTGTTATTATCAGGGATATGTATACCTAGACATACATTTTGAGACGCGGTAAAGACAGAGAACTTTTGGACCAGTCGTCCTGGACACCGTCATCGGTGCCCTAACGTATAAGCGCTAGACATGCATTTTTATATTTAACCATGTGCACTTAATAATAATTGAATTTTATTACTTGGTAAGTATATAGGGGAAGACCGGTCAAGACGGTACACCTAAGGAACAACGTTAATAAACAATATAAAAAAAAAAGAAAATATGTTAAAATAATATACATATTCATGAAGGATTTATAATAACAAAAAAGAATATAAAACTATACTAAGCAAAAATAGGATTAATAAAATTTTGCATAATAAGAAAAACGAAGGTAGTTTTCGTCGGCTCGAAAAATCAGCCGGGCAAGATGAAACACCCTTTTCATTTTTTCTGAAGTCATATAAATAACGTGCACAGCCTTTAAATGGCGTGCAGAAATAGTAATAAAAACAATACCTCTTATGGTTTACCTCTGTCATCCTTACAAGTAACTCTTGGCTCCAACTGCCACGATCAGCTTTCCTCGTATTTGCATAGTGCCGTTTTGCGCGTGCCGTCTTGTCCGGCACTAATACTTTTTAAAATTTGTTAAAAATAATTATGTAATATAATGAATAACTCAATTATAACGACGACTTCTTTAAATATAAATAAGATATATAATATCCCTATATAGTTCGAAGTAAGTCGCGCATCTGAAATCCAAAATAAACACGTTTACTTAAGTTGATGAAATCGTAAGAATCGACGCTCAAAAGGAATTTCACCTATGTTATCAACCTGATCAGCTCGGGCACCCAAATCATACTAGCATATAGTAAAAAATGTTGTTTTCTATTAATTCTCACTATTCTTTTATTCCTATCTATTATAATATCCAGGAAAATTGGGTGATTCGTCTTGCCCGGGAGTACCGTCTTGCCCGGTTCTCCCCTAAAGGTCGTTTTCTACTTTAATAAAGAACAATTTTCCTGATTTACTCTTTGGATAAGAGTAAAATTCTTAATTTACTCTTTTAAACATTCGGGGTTACAAGTAGTATATGGACTGGTATAGCGATACATATCATATTACAAGGGAGGAGGGGGCGCCGCGGGTGGGGTCATTAAGTTAACTGTTATGTAAACAGTAGCTGCACGGTAGCTAATGACCCATGTCAAGGGCCCATGTCAATGGGGCTATTGTTTTCAAAACCGCTACTGTTTTGTAAACAAGCCACCCATTAACAATGGGTAATTAGCTACTGTTTACATAACAGTTATACCCTCTTGACACCTTCATGTAATATGATACGCGCTATACCAGTCCATGTACTAGAGAGAGAGAGAGAGGACACACATATCCACCCACGCACACCCGCCCGCCCCACCCACCCACACCCATCCCCACACACCCACATCCACCAACCCACCCACAGAGAGAGATGGCGCACCCACCCACCCACACCCACCCACCCACTCACACCCACCCATCCACCCACTCACACCCACCCACCCACCCACTCACACCCACCCATCCACACTCACCCACAGAGAGAGAGAGAGAGAGAGAGTTCCTTTGTGTGGTGCAGGTATGCGTCAGCATCCCTACTCTATCGTTGGTCCGTCGAACTGCGTAGCGGGAGTCCCAAGTGGTCAAAGTATAAGAAATTGTTTTGTATACGTAATAATGAGGCCCTGAAAAGGGCCGTTTTTGTGTTAAGTTTTAATTACATCGTGAATAACCTTGTTTTTTGGGAAAGGAATTGGTATTGGTGGAAAAAGATTTATATCGCGATGAATCTTTATCCGTCGACGAATAATCTTTCTTTTCTTTATCGATGAGAGGCTGTTTATCCTCTGATGTCTGCTTCCTAAATGGCGGACCCATGATGTGTGCTCTGTGAAGGTTGCAGTCCTTCTGCTCTCGCGCCGATGCTACTATTAGCTTATATGTAAGGCCAAGTGATTGATGGTGGATGGGGATAGAGCGGAAGAGTAGGGGCTATGAAATAATGAAGAAGAAGGCAATTCAATGAAAATTTGTATTTATTGATTAATTATTAACAGCCTCGTATACATCTTTTTCTAGTGCCGGTTAATAAAGACATTTTATTTCTACAAATAGTCTATCCACATTTGAATTACCAAAGTTTGAATAAATCATCCGGTTTTTTACATTAGATATTAATTCGTCTTTGTGGTCGTTGAAAAGTTTAAGAAATGTGGACCCGTCGAAACATTTATCAAGTTCGCGACTGTTCTCGTGCATTTTCAAACTGTCTATTATTACATCATACATGACATTAACATACGTAGACATATCCTCTAACTCGCGAAGACGAAACTCTATACACTCGCGCATGCTTTTTAATATTAGAAAAGTACGTCGTATGATCACAACACTTGGAAGACTCTCAACTTTTCTCTTCTTTCGCGCCGGTGCACTCTCGTCGTCGTCGTTGTTGTCATCTGCGTCGACGGCCGTGATGATTGACTCTGTATCGATGCGCAATCCGTCGTTGGTATCCCAATCTTGCGCCTCATGCTGATACCGGCGCCGGCTCCGTAATGACACAGGCTCCACTGTTTTCTTTTTCTGATTGATTCCCAGTACTCTCGAGTTATAAGCGGTAGTCAAATTAATCTCGTGCTCAGTTAGGTCGATTTTTGTAAACTCCTGCTTGTGCCCGTACAGATGATACATTACTGCAGGAAAATGCGTGGTGAATTCCTCCCACGCGGTGATTCCCATTGTTATGTATTTGCGTGGCGAAGTATCGCCACCGAATTGAATCACTGTACGGAAATGCCCACCGTAATATTGCAATCCAAGGTATGCAAATTTCGAGTGAGACTTATTGAGCGCGTAACTTGTGTTAAAAAGCAAGTTTTGCGGAAGATCGTCTTGATTCATTTTAAAATAGCTGTCACAAACTTGTTTTAAAAAAGAAATACTAATGCTCGTGGTTGAAGCAATGTCGTTGTACGAGTGCACTTTGTGTGTGTGTAAAGAAATACCGAGGCGTGCTTTCTACAGCTGATTTGACTGCTGGTGCTGCTGGTGCTGCGTGTTCTACGCGACTGACGTAATGTCGTCGGTTGCGCTATTCGTTTGGGTGTGCGCCTCGAGAGATGGTAGGGGACGCCGACAGTGGGGGGATGGCGGCGCAGCCAATGAGAGCACGTGTATGACGCAACGTACCCGGTGGTGGGGGAAAGGTGGCGAGAAAAATATTAGGTTTATAGTTGTACCCAATGACTGTGGAAAGCGTTTCCAATAATTGTCGTTATGAATGCGTCCATTGTTTAGCGTTTTCAATCACGTACTCTCGACAAAGATTTTCGTGAGAAGGAAATGCGTGCTGTGGCACGTACACGATAACAACGTTAAGTGGTTCTAAGCACAGTTCACCCTGGTCATGAATGCGTCAATTGTTCAACGAATTTAACGGACAGTTTCAAGAGTGTGCTCTCGATTTTACGATATGTGTCTGTGTGTGTGAAATTTTTCACATGAATGCATTCTTTGTTTTGTGAGAAGGAAATGTGTGCCGCGACATGTAACTATTTATGGTTGTACCCGATAATTGCGTTAAGTGGTTCTAAGAACATTTTACCCCGGCCATAAATGCGTTCTTTGTTTAACGGTTTTTAAGTTACGCGTGAAGAAAATGTGTATATGATGATAAAATTTTTCACGCCTAAGTATTTCGTAATAAAAGAAAACGTTTTGAATACTCTCTCGCGGGAGGAAAATGAATTTAACTGATTTTTTTTTCAGGAGTGGGAAAATGAAAGGTCTGTAAATCAAAACATGATTTATATATTTCTTTTGTTTATTCGATCAAATTTACAAACTATGAATACATAAACTTACATACTATGAATACATAAACTTACAAACTATGAATATATAAATTTTGAAAAGAGACAAAAACTTACAAACTAGGAATACATATGGTTTAACCGAGACAGACACAAGCGATGCTTAAAATTAACTACGAATACATAAAATCGCATTTGAACCAGGGGCTGATTCATTTCAGTATTAAGATATTACAAGTAATGAACAATCACGCATACATATATTAGCTTACAAATCTAGGCCCAACAATGCAAAATATATCTTAAAGTTAGAGAGATTAATAATGAGTCATTGGCCTACATGTCTGAGTACACGAGCCGTACCCTTGTAAAGTAGCACGCGGGAAATTGTACGCACGTCCTTCTTTTTTTAATTTTTTGTTCTTTATAATGTTATAAAATTTAGCAGCTATTTTGTCGTTGGCGCGAGCATCCGTCGTAAAGATGTTACAAAATTTTCGTAAAGCAAACCCACTACACATAAAATGCAAAAACATGACGCAATATTCACCGCACACTTTAGAATCGAAACTTTGCAACTTCTTCTTGTTCCACCTGAACCACTTGCAATTTCTTATGAGTCGCTCGAGATGATGTCGCGACGATGGTGGTAGTCCATAGCTATCGAAATAGGTACCTCTTGCATGACTGTCTATGTAGAAAGCTACCCAATGAGAGCCGGGCTTGTCCGCTGTGTCGAGATTTGCAATGACCGCCGATGGACGGCTCAACCGGCTTGGTATGTGATTGGCTGCATAAACTCCGAGCGAATTAGCAGAAAGGCCGCAGATGGCTCGCGTTATTTCATTCGTGTTCATTTTTTTTCAGTCAGAGGATGTGTTGCCCTCGATGGCTGAGTAGTATATGTCATTATTATCGCTGTTGTCACTATTTGTATCTCTTTGCTCGTAAACTGCTGCAAGGAACATTTCACTTTCCAGTTTTTCTTTAGGAAGCGCTTTCCATTTCGCAGGAAGTATCGAGCACAGCCACTTTTTTAGCTGATGAACTTTGTAAAGAGCACAAAACTCTTTTTTGGCCAAAAAGATTTTGGTTGAATGCGTGGCGCACAGTATATTGTCTGGGAACATTTTGTTGAGCTTTTTAAACGATGGTGAATTAAATTTTTCCAAGTCGATGACGCTGCGTCCGAAAAGCGCTTCGATGTATCGGGCCTTCTCCTCGCCGCGCACAAAAATTGTTCGCGATACTCTGGCAATGTTGTAAAGATGCCGATGTAGTTGACGAAGCGTTACTTCGCCGTCATACCAATGAACACCGTGAATTTCGACGGTTAGAAAGGTGTTTGTCTCTTTGACATCGTCCGGCAAGTCGGCAAAACTATGCGGCGCTTGCACTATCCAATGATCACTAATTTTCTTTTGCAGGCACGTGATAGCTACTTCCTTGGGCAGAAACTTTTTTTCCGGATCACGAAAACCTTGAATATCGATTACGTAGTCCATTTTGTGTAGAGGCGTATGTTCGCGTGTAAGAGAAAAAGCGAAGTGACGCGAGAGAGCGCCGCATGCGAGCGCCACGCTTCCCCCATTACTTTTTATGACTGTGGCAATGTGACACGTGGCGCCTCTGCAGGCCCGTCGTCTTCTGCTCTTGCGCTTAGGCGCTGAAATCCGTTAAAATTTGTCGAGTGGAGTCGATTTCGAGAACGTTATCGTACTCTGCGTAGACAATGCAGTTTATTGTAACAGTCGGCGCCGTCGCGAAGCCCACTTCGATACGCACACTGCCCGAGCGTACGAGGTTCCAATGAGAGTGGCAATGCGCTGATAAATCGGGTGTGAGATCGAATGCCGTAAGAAAATACCCCATTGAATAGTTGTAACGGTTTATGCCTAGGCCCTCATTGAGAAAATGTATCCCTGTGCCTGAGTAGAGTGTTTGGAATGCCTCGATAAACGTTGCGCTGTTGCCTGTAAAGTGCGGTTGTAACGGTTTGCTTGGTATTTGAACCCCGTCGATATATAGCGAGAGATAATTTATGTCAAAGTGTTGAAAGTTGAATGGGTTTAGCGCTCGATTTCCATTGAACGCTTTGTTATCGACGAAACCGATGATTATACGTTTCGGCAGTTGACCAAGAATCGCTTTATCAATACTATCGCCTAGTATACCAGTGTGAAGCGTAAATGTTTTCATCTCGACACGCGTAATGGGGTATTTGGCTGTTGCTTTGGCGAGTGTATTGGCGTGTGCGATCAAAATACCAGGATTTAGCTTGATACGACGAACAATGAGGATAGCTTCTTTTATTTTTATTCCGAATCGGCCGTCGTTTGTGGAATCCATCAGGCAAAATGCATCCTTATTACGCACCAGACGCACTCTCATTTCGATGCCATTGATGAGCATTTTATCCTGATTAAACAAGTCGCAGTGCAGATGTCCAATCATATCGAATGCACGACCCTCTTTCGTAAAATATTGCCTCTGAACGAGGCCTTTGTTCGAACCGATTGCTTGATTTTCCGGCACGCCCTCCATACAGCCGGGTGTATCATCGTACCAGAGGCTCGCGGTGAGATGAGATTCTTTGGCAGCGGGGGAATAGCTCAGCAGTGACTCTATGTAAGCTCTGTACGCGTACATGTTGTTGGGGGGTGAGGCGAGCTTTTGATTGAGAAAAATATCGATTTGATTGAAAATTGAATGAAGAAGATTGTTTACAGGGCCAACTTTTAGATTTGTGTCGACATCGTCGTTGGGGAGTATTTGTGCCTTGACAAAGAGCATGGTGTGTGCGAGATCGATGTAATGCTCGCTGGCACTAGGTACGACGAAATCGATGGGCGCATCGCCCTCGTCGCTGATCGAAGAGACGGGCTTATAGTTCAAAAAACTGCTGCCCTCGATGGAGGTTTGAGTAGATGGGAGGGAGAAAAGATCGAGTTCGCTCGACATACACTCTGACGAGTGAGAGTGCAAGAAAGACATTTTCAAGATTTATTTTGGACCGAAAATATCGTTAATGTCCCGAAAAACGGGGGTTTTCCGCGTTCTCCTGCTCGCTTTACGAGTCTTGCGCGGTGCGGCTGTTGATTTTTTCTTACGCTTGGTCCGCGCGGTACGGGCGCTTGCACGTGCCTTTGTCGACTGTCGTTACCATTTGACGCGACTGGTAGTTTTATACCCTGACCCCTTCATGATTTCGCTAATTTTCTCTGCCGCTTTTCTTTTGAGATGGCGTTCCGATTCTCCGGCTCTCGATTTTATGGCCTCCTTGAAATTGACACCATTGTTTGTGACATCGTCTATGATTTTCATACCTGCGCGCATGATCTCTTTCCCGACGGCCTTAGCGCCACTCCTGACGTATGGCAGAATGCGGCGAAAGAGGCCCCCCCAACCAAGAGCCAAAACCGCGCCCTCTCTGAAAGGCCGAGCCAGCGAAAACGCTTCTTACCCCACTCCCGCCACCTATCTGCTCATCGTAGTATCTAGTATAATGAGACATCTCAGTGACTTCGTCTGAAATGGAGTGTCACGGTCAGCGTGCTGTACTCGAATGGAATGCGCTATCCGAGCTGGTCTCTTATATCGATGATAATATTGTGAAAATTGTGATAGAGAAGCGGTATGTAGTGGGCGGGCGTGAAACGCTGCACAGCACTGCAGCCGTATCTGAATTTTGAGTTATCCAAGGAAACGATGCGCAAGAGCGAGGTCTGTGTGTCCCCCACTGTGTAGGGTTCACAAATATCTGTATAAACGTACAGTTGGTCGGGAATGCCACGAGAGACCGAGGCTGGTCTCTCGGCTACAATTTCCCGCAGTGCGCCATGGTTAAAGGTCGTAAACAGAATTTTTTTCCCGGGCTCGTCATCGAACCCAAAAATGCGTAGAATTTTTTCGTTGAAATGAGTCGCATGTGGCTCTTGACAGGCGCACTTGCGTCTGAATAGCCATTGCTCTCCTTTACGGGTTCAAGCATGGATGCTTATAAGTGTCATTCGAGTTATTTATGGCGTCTGCCAGCTGTTGAAGAGAGTCGTAAATGCCGACTGGAAAATGGCAGAATGTTTTCTCACTCTGTTCGTCGTCGTTCATGGCGAACAAACTAAAAGTGTAAAAGGCATCATTGTCTTGAAAATGCACGATGCTACATGGTACGTGAATTTCCACCAGTCCGACGTGCCACTCTCCGTGTAATTTGATCTCACGTGGCAAGTGGATGGTGAAACAGCTGGTTGTGTTATCGGGAAAGTAAGCCATAGTGCTGTTGCTAGGCAGTACCATGTAAAAATCTTCGTTCGCGTCCATGTCTGCTCGTGGTTTTCTACGAAATGCTCTGGAGTTGACTCGCTTTCACCCAAGAATTAAATTTATCGGGATAGCCTAGCCACTTGACGAGCACTTGTTTATTGGCGCCACGACCTTTTGTGCGCACAATACGCTCGATTTTCAAGCTCTTATCGTCAGTCAGTCGATCGTGCCCGACCAAAACGAGCTCTTCGTTGTAAAAGAATCCGTCAATTATTTCTCCGTTTAAGTTCGCCAATATATATGTGTACAGCCCTTGCCGCGGAAATACGCGTATAATCTTGAAAATCTCCTCACTGAAATTTTTTTCGTATCCGCGCTCGAAGGTGTTCTTTGTTCGACTGACACGGACGAGGTCACTCACAGCAAATTTACGGTAGGGCACGGCGGGGCGGCGATAATTGGAGCGCGCGCGCTTGGCCAGATTTTCGCGCGCTCGCGCAGCGTTGTAAAGGTTGACCTCTGCTGGGTGCATTCGCGAACCGCTGTGCCGAGAATGATTGTACGCGTACACAATTTTTTGCAGAACATCGATGTATCGCTTGGTGTTTCGATGTGAGAAATATCTCCATATGCGCTCGCGCAGCGTTCTGTTGAGCCGCTCGACCACCGCTGCCTTGACATCTGGATTTCTAGTGACACGAAAGCCGATCTCCATGCGCTTGAGAAGATTTTGAAAAGCGACGCCAAGAAATTCCTTGCCACGATCGGACTGCACGCACATGGGCAAGCGCCGCTTCGCTCTGTCGGTAATTCGCTCAAAAGCGTCGGCAACGTTGCGCGCAGTTTTATCCTTCAGTGGTTCAACCCAGGCAAACTTACCGAGTACATCGATGACCACGAGAATATAGCAGTACCCGTCGTTGTAATCCTTTATCGATGTCAGCTGAAGTAGATCGCACTCCTACACGTCATCGACATTCGTTACATTGTACGACAGGCGCGGGAATCTTCTTTTTATCGAGTGATGAAGCGTGTAGGCATCTTGATTGCTCAGCCACGCGTAAATTTTTTTCTTCTCCTTCTTGGCATTTACGCGAAGAAGGTTTCGTGCACCCGCGTAACCCGGCTCATGCTGGAGATCGTAGTATTGTTTTCCGTATGGCATCTTATCGCTTATATATCAAAGTGCATCCATTTTTTCTTGGTCTGCTTTTTACTGCGAGTTAGCATGGGCGAGGGTGCATTATTTTCTCCGGCCTCTATAGTCTGTTGCCGCGGCAAACGTCGTTTGGCCGTCTTCGCTGTTGCAGTCAAAATCCGCCGAATTTTCAAAACTTTGGGATTTTTGATAAGATTAACGGGCGTCTCGCTAGTTTTGAGAAATTTTGCAAACTCAAAGCACCCGACAGGGGGTTCTTCCTCCTCCACACGCGGGCTCTTTTGCAGTGTGTCGAGAAGTAACTCGATTATACTCGAGCGCGCCACTTGTCGGCCATCGATGCTGACAGTGCCTGCATTGTCCCACTTTAGATGCTCGGGAACCGTTGTCCTCCAGTGCCGAAACAAGAGTCGCGCTTTTGGCGCGAGTACTTTGGGTATACCTCGGAGAATGGTCTCCTCGCTGAGCGGCACGAGACTCTCTTCGATTTCGTCTACCTCGTGATTCGTCTCGCGCCGCTCGGCGATACGCTCGTTGTCGCGGAAAAAAAGATAACGACGTAAAATCTGCAAATAATTCAGACATTTTTCGTAATCATCGCGCGCTGCCTTCGAGCGTAAAACGTCGTACATTTCGGTGTCCAAGCGAGAAAAATTATCGCCATGCGTTTGTAAACTTTTTTCCTCGACATCCGCGGTCGGGCACGCGGCCATCGAACCTTCTGGCACGAGAATCATTTTACGCGCGTGTTCCATCTTATTGCGTATCACGCGAGCCAAATATTTTCGAAATGAGAGTACTCACGATTGGAGCAAATAAGATAGGCAGGTATGATCCCCCGTTCTGAATAATCGCTCGTTTCTTTGTGCGCCAATCGGTGTCACCACTCGGGTGCGATAACTTGCGCAACGTGTGTTTATGCTTGCTCAATCGTCTCTTCTCGCTATCCGATAATTTTACGACCCCGTGTAAAACGTTCAACGCGCACTCGCATATGCACTTGACAAGGGGTTTGTCAGCCGATGGGCTATGGTTGTGCGATGTTTCTTATCGCCGTGGCAGAGCACGCCGAGTAGCGCGAGATTTTTCTTGGAAAAATGTTTACCGCGCGGTAACGTACCGCGACAAGAGGTAGTTCGTCCGTACGGGGCCATAGTTATTTCCCGACTGACGTTCGGCGGGTAAATCAGCGTGATTTAAAGTATTTGGGCACGTATGCGTAATGCGCACTGTCACAGGGGAATATGTTTGCGCGAAATCTAAACTCATCGAGACAGTCTTGCGAGAGATCTATAAAGAGATAAGAGTGTGGCGCTCGCGTAGCGTCTATGTAGGCTTCGCGGAGAAAACCCGAGTCTTCGGGATGGATTTGGCGCGCGTGATGCTGTACTTGTGCCTCGTCGCGCGGATTTTTGAACAGCACTAGGTACTTTGTATTTAAACTTATGTCACGCTGCGCCTTTCCCTTGTGGAAAACATTTTGCGTTATGAATATGACGCTGATATTTTTGTGATGACTATCTTTCGTAAACAAGTCTAAAATAACGTCGCTTGAGGATTCTCGCATAAGATCATCTAGAATTAGTAATTTTTTCTTCTCGTTGTCTGAGGAATAGTCGCCTACCTGCGGGAGTCCCTCTCGAAACTCAATGATAGGTCCATTGGCCTTAAAAGCTGTTCTGTAAGCCTCTTGCTATTCAGCGTAATAAAACAGTAAACGGCCGAAGCGTGCGATACACATGACCGGTAAATGGGCGAGAAAGCGCTGAACAAAGCGTGTTTTTCCACAGCCTGTGGATCCACACACACAGCAGGTAAGCGGATGTTTCAAGCGTGTATCCATTTTTTACGACCTCTAGCCACCGAATGAGACTGTCCCACGCTTTCCCAATCATTTTATACCCTTTTTCCCATTCGCGCGAAACATTATCTCTGCATGACGCGCGGGCGGGGCGGCGGCGGCGGCGGCGGCGGCGCGCGCGCGCGGGGACTAGCATCTTTACCGCGGTGATGAGCTGACATGGCGACAAGCTGGTCGTGCGGGGGGATGGGCTGATCTGCGGTGACTAGCTGATTCACGCGCGCGCGTTGACTAGCCTGTCCCCAGCCGCGAGAATGAGCAGGACTACCGCGACGACTAGCATGCACAAGCCGGCGATATAGTTAACTATGAAACATGACGCGACTTTGTAACTACAATACCTTCTTAGTATATTTAACATGAAAACGCTATAAAACATTCTGCATATTACTTTGTTAAGAAAATATAACGGCCTATTACCACAGCATGCTTTTTTTTTTCAGCGTACTAATGCGAGGAAAGTGATGGATATAGGTAGAAATAATTTGGCAGGTAAATAATTTTTATTAAAAAGGACAATTTTTATTTTACATAAATACACGCAGTTACAAGTTTTTTATAAAATATACATACTATGCGTCGCTCTTATAACCAAAAGGTAGTGACACTGCATCGCGAAAGTATCTACGCTTCTTAAGTACTACGGAACACGACTTTTTTTCGTCGCGAGTGATGACTTCGTGCGTGCGAGTGCGCCTGATCGGTTTATATTTCAAAAAGATGGGTTCTCTTTCGTTTTCAAAATACGCTGCGATCAAACGCGCGATGCTCTCGAAATTTATTATACACGAATTGGCGCTATTGAGACTAATACCCTTAATCTTACAGCACTCGACAGTTTCCCCGGTAGAGGGTACGACAGCTTGGAAGCCATAAAATTTTGGACCCGCTGAGAGAACCTTTGTAATATAGGTACTCTCGCCGTAGGCTTTTACCTCGTCTGTCATGTTGCCGAGTAAAGCACCCAGAGACGGAGTATACTCAGTAGGGTCGTTTTTCTTACATGTGAAAATACACGAGTCTGTGTCCATGTATAGAACACGCGCTGCGGTCAGTTTTTCAATAAAAGAATACAACTCGAGACGCGCCTGCGCGGTTGTATACGCAGCTATTGCCACATTTGTATTACCCGAAACATCGACGGCATCTTCGCGAAAGCGCCAATTCGTGTATAAAAGGTTCTCGTTGACCATAAGAACATCGAATACTTCTTTTTCCGCCGCTGTAAGAAGTTTTAATAGTCCCTCACGCGTTTTTATAATAGTCGTTTGTTTCATATTTGAGCGTTGGCCGAATTTTCCCCACAGCGAATTCAAACACAATTGCGCGACAGAACGCAGCCCCGGATTTTTTTCTATTTTTTCCGAGTCTAACCTTATCCCCTCGTCACGCTCGTACTCGTCGACATAACGTTTTCTACTCTCTTCGTCTGTACACCAAGCAGGCCAACCGCTTGCCTGCTGCTTCAATCGGAGAAAGGTATTGACATACGGGGCAAACAGCCCACCCGCACCCGTGACAGGATCGAACTGCGTGGTCTCATACTGCCAAATAACAAATATTTCTGTGACGCAGTAGCCAAGTTCGATCGCCTTCTGTAACTCGCAGACAACCCATGTGCCTGTAAATTCACGCTCAGCGGCTTGGTCGTGATTACAGTCGCCCTCTCGCAATTCCTCACAGCACGAGCGACAGAGTCCAAAAATCAGCCGAGAGTGCATTTTTATGGGTAACACAGGCAGCATCAAACTACGAGGTGGTAAAACCTTGCACTTTATCAGCCCTTCCACGCGCGAGAGATCATTGTTTCGACCGACAGTCAACTCCGTGCATTCTCCGCCGATGTAAATGCGCGGGTGCCCAATGGGAAGAGAGGAAATATCGGTATATTTGATCTCTTCGTCCGGCGCGGTACTGCGAGAAGTGACGATATTTTCCGTGCGGCCACCGAAAAAAGCGTGACGCGGGTTTAAGGATATTTTGCTTATGACCGGATGAGTCGCTAAATATTGCGTAATTTCCGGTTGCTGACTTTTCACGCGCGCGGAATCGCATTCCCACATCTCACGCACGTCGTATCCTTTGGCTGTTGAGGCAGGCTCTCCTCCTCCCCCGATTGGCGGTAGATACCCGTCTACGAGAAACCCCTCGCGTAAACGAAACTCGCGCGATCGCCCCGCGTGTATAATTTCACGCCCGAACTCGCGCTCGCAATATAGCAGCCACTCTATAGATTGCTGCGAGTGCTTATCCCCGCGCCTATATCCGTTTGGCGGAATCAGGCCAATAGTTTTCGGCTGCAAAAAATTTTTTTAAAAACATACATAGATGTGGACGCAATTGTACACGCGGAGACGAACGGGTCTGTTTGAGCGACTTCTATGAAAATTTCGCGAAACCGTATGCACGCGCGTCTCAATATTTCCACGTCCATTTTACAGTATTCGACAATCTCTTTTTGAAAGACGAATACGTAGTTTGGGGCTGTATTCTCATACCACACGAGAAAAGCGGCACGTTCAGCCACAGACATAGTACCTGGGCAATAAAACTCGGGTGCGGGTAGAGGGCCCCTGTAGTGCTCATTGTCACTGGTATTGAATAGGTGGGGGAAATAACCTTTCTTAACGCTCTCGGGCAGTCCAAATGTCGCAGGTAAAGAACTCAGTTTCAATTGAAAGTAATTGATTCTATCAATAAACTTTGTGCACCTGTACTTTAGCTGCGTAATATTGTGGCCATTTAATATTACGCGCGGCGTGCCACACTTGGAACTTTCCGCCAACTCTTTCAATATAAATTGAGAGTCGAATGCCCGAGCATTGTGCGCTATACACATAATTTCGGCAAAATCTGTCTTTTCTCGCACACATAGCTCCAAGAGTTGTTTAACCGGATCGCGAGTGAAAATGAATTCGCGCACCCCGCAAGTGGGGCATTCTATTTGTCTGTCGTCCACGCCGATGCAATCCGAGCATACTTGGTGCGCAACGCACAAATTAGGTACGTGAACGCGCGCATTTTCGCCATACGGAGTGTCTTGTGTTGTCTCGAAATCATAAAAAATATAAAGATATTTCTTTTTTTTTACCCCGGGGACGACAACGCTGATTGGCTGCATGAAGCACAAGTCGTTAAAGGCATGGTGCTTTTGACAGTGCCTACAAAACTGATACCACACTCGTGTTTCCACTGATACACGTTTACAATGTGCATGCAATTCTCACACAACCGCACAACGTCGCACACTTTTTTATTATTTTTTTTGTAAGAGCCTGCACGCTTGTGATTCGCGAAACACTCGTGACCGAAAAATTGTCGCCCACAATCCACGCACTCTATCATTTCGACTTGATCGCTTCTGCATGGCGGTGAAACGTAACAGCTCGCGCATGTTCGCGTACATTTGTGCTGATTTACGCAGCGGAATGCCTTATTACAATAAGAACAGAAAAAACGCGATTCCGCCGCTCCGAATAAATTAGTAATTAAATTAAAATGTCGTGCACGCTCTTCAAACATCAAATAAAGAACACCGGCTAGTGGGGCATTTAATTCCCGGAGAGTGTTTCGTCCATCAAGGAGCGGGAGTTCGCCGCTTCCAAAATTTTGTTTCTCGAAAACAACGAGTGCTACGCCACTTGCGAGAAGAAAATTTTGAAGCTCACGAGCTCTTCAAAACCACAGCCATCACCCGGAATATTTACCCCAGCGGCGTCCATGAGACTTTCCGCGCGCCCTTTTTGGAATTTTCGACGCCCGTCGCGAATCTCATGCCATTCCGCGCACCTCATCGCAAGGCTGCGACTTGAGAGCCATGTATACCCTTCCGACCGCATGCGCACGCGGTAAACATAAATTATCGGCATTGTTAATAACAACGATTGAGCGCTTTCGCAAATCGCTCAACTTTAAGCCACCACCCGCACCTACGGGCATTACTAGATAGCACACCTGTAACTCAAGTCCCTCTCCGATACCCAAAATTTCGTTACTCTGACTTATGGAACTTATTAAATTCCATAAATCAGTGTAATTAAAGTTCGCAACAGGCCTGAACGACAGCCCGCTCGTACCACGTGAAAATCGCTCATTACAAATTGTAATCCCGATTAATTTATGTCCTGGAACGCGTGTCGTTATATAATCGTGCATGTCCCTAATCGCGGCCTCTACCCATAATACGGGATTTATATCTGCGCGTGGCTCTATAATTGAAATCTTACTCTATAGCCCTGCACTCCGAAGCGTCGCAGGTACTGCTGTCCCTCAACCACAGCAGTGAAGCGCACGCCGGGGAGCCGTATGCTGTCGTAGTCTTCGGCATCATAAACGTCCTCACTGCCACCACCGCCTACCTGCACAGGTGAGCGAACCTCAGCTGTAACAAAACAAATGATGCCTTTTATTAAAATATATTAAAACAGATTAATGGTTTTACGGTGAGGGATTTACTTTAAGGTTCTGCGATACCCGCAAAGCTTTCTAATACTCTATTCACCGAATCCCGCAGATTGCTATCTGTATACAAAGGCGAGGATTCGTCTTCGGCTTGGTCGCGAAACCATCGCTGGAGCCGTGCTTGGCGATTGTCTGATACCCGCTCGTATACCTCCCGCAAACGAGCAAGCTCGGGGAGCGATGCCACAATCTGCGTTAAAGACCGATCGCGACTTCGCACAACTACGCACGGAAAAATATTTTTAAAAAGGGCACATATTTTAAAATATAAGAATAAATATTTACTTACATTCGTTGACCATACGGTCGAGGCGCTCGCGTGTGTTGTACCCTGGGGCCGATTGGTTGGCGGTGGCACACAGCACACCCAGCATGTGCCGCCTTTCTTTGCGCGCACTCTCAGCAGTGGTGGAATGGTCGTCAGCCTCTACACCAGGTGGTTGACTTTCCAGAAGCCGAAAGTCATCATCGATGAGAGGTAGACGATCGTACGCAGCAAGATAATCTCCTATGGCTTCTTCTTGAAGCTCGATCTCGTTCGCTACTTCTCGCGCTTCTCTTACAGCCTCCTCCTCCTCCTCCTCCAACTCCTCCTCCTCCTCCTCCATGCGATTAGGGATATCCCCTACAATTAGTGCAGGGCTTTCTACCTCTCGTGGAGGTTCTTCACTCTCCTCGGCGCCAGCATGCACATCGGCTATCATAACAGCAGGCTCAGCGTCTTTATCATCATCATCACTGGTATCAAAACTCAGAGTGCGTGCGACTGGATTAAACGTCCCCGCGGCGCGCCGCAAGTGTGTAGGCGTGCTGTCTTCCGCGCCGGAAAAATATGTAGCATCGCTCGAATCATCGTCATTTAGTAGACTCTCCAGAGCTGAAAAATAGCATGCCAATAATCATAAATTTTATAAATATTTTGAAATATTTTGAAATATTTTAAACTTACCAAGCCGCTCCGACCTTCCTTCGATTATGTCACTAAAAACCGGCAGACCACTTAATCCATGATTAAAAACAAACTCTTCGATTATCCGTAAAACCTCGCCGGACCGTCTAGAGCCCCGATATAAGCGCGCGATTGCGCGATACCCCGTCGTCCTAAGGGTCCTCTGTAATTGACAGATCAACTCGTCGCGAGTCATCCCGCGTAAGTGCTGCAACCACGCACTACCTCTACTATACCTCTCTCTACCAAAGAGCCGCAGGATGGCTTTTCGCAGCGAAATTTTTACGAACGTATCCATCTCCGAGTTTCGAACAGACTGATGCCGCTGCAGCATCGCTTAGAGCTCTTATACAAGCGCAGTCAAAAGCATGAGCGATAAAAAAAATCAGCATCTCTTCACGTGACGTTCGTCAAACTTATTTTTCCTCGGAGCGTCCAATCGCATTTTCCTAGGATCCGAGATGCCCGTAGTATAAAAATGCCTCTCTGCGCGTACGAAAAACAATAACGGTGCCCGTGACGACTGTTTGATAAAAAATCGTCATGTGGCGCCAAACAGCGCTTTTCCAAAGGAGGTCTAAGATGAACGATAAAAAAACAATGAGCCTTCTATACTCGAACATCGACACTGAAAAGGGATAGAGTTTCATGGCTCTCCAAACCAAAACATTTGTGACGCATCTGTGGAAAAAGAACACATGCATGCGAGATAAAAATTTACAACGCACAGCTAATGGTCATGAAATATTGTTCTACAAAAACATAGTTTATTACTTTCAAAGTTTGGCTAAATGTCACGAAGACATTACTTTACTTTTGAGCGTGTGACCTAAGGAGCGCAAAGCGGGGGTAGAAGCGTGGGCCTGTGTGCAAGGGTCAGTGCTTCCGAGAGCCCAGCTAGCAGGCGCTAGCACTCCACAGTCGCACCCCACCACAGAGGCCTCCCTGCCAATGCGACTCTACTCAGTGTTTAACAGAATCTGACAGCACCAGTATTCACCGAGCAATGGACCAAGAAGTAGCGAGTCTGCGAGCAAGGCTCGCAACAAGAGTGACCCGGAGGGCCGGTCATGGGAGCAGTGCTGACACTGCAAAAACTTTAGATGCGATGCCTGCCGCGAAAGCACGTGTAAGTGCCTTATAGGAATAGACACACCCGGATCGCCTAGCGTCGGATAGATTGAAGTATCGGTGAAGGCAAGCAGCGGATACACCATCAAAGGACGCACCAGCACCAGCAGCAGCAGTAGCAGCAGCAGCAGCACAAGTGTAAAAAAAAAACAATGTGCGCGTGTGGGAAGTGGACGCACATGAATGTACGCACAGTGACAAGTGAAATACGGTGTCTACGAACACACGAAAATGTACGCGAGTGAGTGTGTGTGTGTGTGTATGTGTGTGTGTGTGTGTGTGTGTGTGTGTGTGTGTGTGTGTCTGTGTGCCGGCCATAGCGTCTGCGAACACACGTAAATGTATGTGTGCATATTCGTGTGTGTGTGTATCTGTGTGCGTGTGTGTGTGCGTGTGTGTGTGTGTGACAATCGTAGCGTCTGCGTACGCACGTAAATGTATGCGCACGTGTGTGTGTGTGTGTGTATGTGTGTGTGTGTGACAATCGCAGCGTCTGCGTACGCAGGTAAATGTATGTGCACATGTGTGTGTGCGTGTGTGCGCGCATCAATAAATATTAATAAATAAATATATAAACGTTGTTTTTACTGTCTCTACCCGCCACCTATCTCTTCCCTCACCTCTCTCTTCCCCCACCCCTCTCTCTCTCTCTCTCTCTCTCTCTCTCTGGATGTGGGTGCGGGTGGCTGGGAGGGTGTGGGGGCGCGGGGTGTGTGTGTGTGGGTGCATCATCTCTCTCTCTCTCTGTGGGTGAGTGTGGATGGGTGGGTGTGAGTGGGTGGGTGGGTGGGTGTGGGTGGGTAGGTGCGAGCGCCATCTCTCTCTGTGGGTGGGTTGGTGGATGCGGATGTGTGGGGTGGGTGGGTGGGTGATTGTGGGTGGGTGCGAGCGCCATCTCTCTCTGTGGGTGTGAGGGTGGGTGTGCGTGGGTGGGTGTGTGCGTGCATACTCTCTCTCTCTCTCTCTAGTACATGGACTGGTATAGCGCGTATCATATTACACGGAGGTGTCAAGAGGGTATAACTGTTATGTAAACAGTAGCTAATTACCCACTGTTAATGGGTGGCTTGTTTACAAAACAGTAGCGGTTTTGAAAACAATAGCCCCCATTGACATGGGCCCTTGACATGGGTCATTAGCTACCGTGCAGCTACTGTTTACATAACACTTAACTTAATGACCCCCACCCGCGGCGCGGCGCCCCCCTCCCCCCTTGTAATATGATATGTCTCGCTATACCAGTCCATATACTACTGTTACATTTTCTACTTTTATAAAGTAGGAATTCCTCAGTTTACTCTTTGTTAAAAAAGCGAATTTCTGATTTTACTCTTTTGGAATTTTAAGTTCCGTTTTCTACTTTTATAAAGTATAAATTTCCTAATTTGCTCTTTAGAAAAGAGTAAATCTCCTTATTTGCTCTTTCGGAAATTCGGAGTTAAAATTTCTTCTTTTACAAAGTGGAAATATCTCAATTTACTCTTTGGGAAAGAGTAAATTACTGTATTTACACTTTTAAAATTTCGAAGTTACATTTTCTACTTTTAGAAAGTATAAAATTTTTAATTTGCTCTATGGGAAAGAGTATATTTACGTTTTTGTTCTTTTAAAATGAGGACAAATCATTTTTTCCTTTTGTAAAACTAGAATTTCGAAGTTTACTCTTTATATAAGAGCGATTCTAGTTATTTTTCCTTCACAAAGAGTGAAATCAACATTTTACTCTTTTAAAAAGGATAAATCACTAAATTTTTACTTTTTAAAAGCAGAATTTCAAAGTTTACTCTTTATAAAAGAGCGATTCTAGTTATTTCTACTTTACAAAGAGTGAAACTAACATTCTACTCTTTTAAAGAAGGTAAATCGCTAAATTTCTACTTTTTTGCGCCAATTTTTACTATTTGGGGATTAGAGTGTAAATAATGTAAAAAATACTTAAAATTTATGAATAATCATTATTCTTTACAAACTTTTGCAAGCAACGAGAAATTCTTCTTCAAAACCTTTACAATCACTTTACAAAAACTTTTACAAACTCTAAGAATTTTTTCAGAAACCATAAGAATTATTTTCCAAAACCTATACAATATCCTAAAAAATTATTTACGTTTTATGAAAAGGAATTCTACGAATAAATAATAAATATTTGCGTTCTGAAGTCGAAATAAATTTTTTTCACGCGGATACTGAAACTCAAACCCAAAAAAGTTGTTAAATCAATTAAAGTGTAATTTCATACTTAACAAACATTATTTATAATGTACTTTTACTCTTAAAAAGTTGTGAAATCTCTCTAAAAAATTTTTTACAAAAGTAAAAACTTATAGGCAAGAATAAGTTTGGTTACTATTCCATATTTAACAAACATTATTTGCTAAACTCTCCCATCCTCTCTTTCTTCCCCCTCTCTCTCCCCCAGCTCTGTACCAAAAACTTTAATGAGAGCTTAAATATTTTTTCAAAACAATCAACACGTTCTTTAAAAAACTAATTTTTTTAAATATATTCTAACAACATAATTTGTCTATAGTCCTTTTATTTATTCTAATCTCATCTATTCAATAACCACTCTCTACAAATGGTAATAATTTTTTTCATGACTGTACAAATAATAATATTGTTAATAAAACTTTCTACGAAAGTATAAAATAAAGCAAGTATAGAAGTTTTTTCTGTATAATCTATAAAATAATATTTATGATTTTTTAAAAGAAGTCAAATAAATACTAGTAAAAAAGTCTTTAACTTCTTTGAGTCAATGTATGCTCAACAAATTATATGTAAGTACATTCAAATTGTTCACTGCAAATCAAACAAACGAAAGTTATGAAATCAATTATCGATAGTCAAGTAATGTAAACCATTCTCCGAAAAACTGTATGATTATAATGTTCTCAGAAATGTATTCAAATTTTTTCATTCTTCTATACAAATTAAATTAAATAAAATAAATTAAAAACGAGAAAGTACGGAAATCAATTAATTGTAATCAAGTACCGTCCATAAGAACTTTTCGTACCTCGCATGTAAAATTACATTTTACGCCCACGTTGTAACTTCAAAATTATTCAGCCAGCGGGCATGAAGTACTACTTAACGCCCAAGAGGCCCAATAGCTCACACACTCCTACAAAACTTTATAGTACCTACGTACTTTACCCCGTGTGGGCGAAAATTATTTTAATTATATAACTATAATGCCTTCTTTTTATTTCTAAAATTCATACGAATTCTTTCAGGTATTTACGAAAAGTCAAAGCCTATATAAAAAATTACATAGTTACCAACACATCACTATTTTTCATTATTCCTCCTCAATTTTGAACTTTCTATAATATTACACATCTTGGAAGGACAAGAGAAGTCTAGAGCTGCCCTAGCAGGGTTGGTCCTCCGACCTCCCGTACATACTTGGCGGGCCCGACGGTTTGCAGTCACGTGGGCTACTTAAATGTAGAATACTAAATTTTACATAAATTCATTAACAATATTTATACCTATAAGTCCACCATAAATAATTACGTTGGCTCTAATTTAAATATCATATAAGATCTCATATGAGAATTTCTGACAGCGCATATCTCGTATGAGATCTTGTATGTGATGTCATATGCAATTTTATATATTATGGGATCTCATATGAGATCTCATATGATATTTTCACGCGGGTGTGTACTTTCTATTTAGAAACAAAGTGATAGATTCATAGATCAGTAGTTAATATGTAGAAGCAACCCACTTATACATTTTATCTGATCTTAAACATATTAATGAATACAATGTAAACCGTCGGGCCCGCCAAGTATGTACGGGAGGTTGGAGGACCAACCCTGCTAGGGCAGCTCTAGACTTCTCTTGTCCTTCCAAGATGCGTAATATTATAGGAAGTTCAAAATTGAGGAAGAATAATGAAAAATAGTGATGTGTTGGTAACTATGTAATTTTTTTATATAGGCTTCTACTTTTCGTAAATACCTGAAAAAATTCTTATGAATTTTAGAAACAAAAAGAAGGCATTATAGTTATATAATTAAAAAATTTTCGCCCAAACGGGGTAAAGGACGTTGGTACTATAAAGTTTTGTAGGAGTGTGTGAGCTATTGGGCCTCTTGGGCGTTAAATAGTACTTCATGTCCGCTGGCTGAATAATTTTGAAGTTACAACGTGGGCGTAAAATGTAATTTTACATGCGAGGTACAAAAAGTTCTTGTGGCCGGTACTTGATTACAATTAATTGATTTCCGTACTTTCTTGTGTTTAATTTATTTAATTTAATTTAATTTGTATAGAAGAATGAAGAAATTTGAATACATTTCTGAGAACATTATAGTCATACAGTTTTTCGGAGAATGGTTTGCATTACTTGACTATCGATAATTGATTTCACAACTTTCGTTTGTTTGATTTGCAGTGAACAATTTGAATGTACTTACATATAATTTGTTGAGCATACATTGACTCAAAGAAGTAAAAGACTCTTTTACTAGTATTTATTTGACTTCTTTTAAAAAATCATAAATATTATTTTATAGATTATACAGAAAAAACTTCTATACTTGCCTTATTTTATACTTTCGTAGAAAGTTTTATTAACAATATTATTATTTGTACAGTTATGAAAAAAATTATACTTGTAGAGAGTTAGATTATACAGAAAAAACTTCTATACTTGCCTTATTTTATACTTTCGTAGAAAGTTTTATTAACAATATTATTATTTGTACAGTCATGAAAAAAATTATTACCATTTGTAGAGAGTGGTTATTGAATAGATGAGATTAGAATAAATAAAAGGACTATAGACAAATTATGTTGTTAGAATATATTTAAAAAAATTAGTTTTTTAAAGAACGTGTTGATTGTTTTGAAAAAATATTTAAGCTCTCATTAAAGTTTTTGGTACAGAGCTGGGGGAGAGAGAGGGGGAAGAAAGAGAGGATGGGAGAGTTTAGCAAATAATGTTTGTTAAATATGGAATAGTAACCAAACTTATTCTTGCCTATAAGTTTTTACTTTTGTAAAAAATTTTTTAGAGAGATTTCACAACTTTTTAAGAGTAAAAGTACATTATAAATAATGTTTGTTAAGTATGAAATTACACTTTAATTGATTTAACAACTTTTTTGGGTTTGAGTTTCAGTATCCGCGTGAAAAAAATTTATTTCGACTTCAGAACGCAAATATTTATTATTTATTCGTAGAATTCCTTTTCATAAAACGTAAATAATTTTTTAGGATATTGTATAGGTTTTGGAAAATAATTCTTATGGTTTCTGAAAAAATTCTTAGAGTTTGTAAAAGTTTTTGTAAAGTGATTGTAAAGGTTTTGAAAAAGAATTTCTCGTTGCTTGCAAAAGTTTGTAAAGGATTGTAGACGTTTTGTAAAATAATTTATTAATGGATTTTTTTTAAAAGATGTAGTGATCATTTTTGGAGATGTTTTGTAGAGAAAATATAATAATGAATAATTTATAGAAATGATTCTGTTATTGAAAGTACTCGACTTTAATTTAATGAGTAATACTACAGATAAAAAAAAATGATTTTTGTAAGAAAAAGAAAACATTTTCATATCAAACATACAAACAAATATTGTAAAGAGATAAAGAGACAATTTAAAAATGAGAATAATTACTGCTAATAGCAAAACTCAGTTTTGTGAGAAATAGAAAATGTTTTTATAGGAATTATAGAAAATACTTTAAAAAATAGTTTTTAAAAGTGTTTATTATAATTGTTTCAAAAAAACATTTAACTTTTCAGTCAAGTTCTTTGTAGAGAGTTGGACAGTTGTTGAGAGCAAGATTGTTTGGATAAAAACTTTTATTAGTATTTCAACAGAGAATTTAAAGTTGTTAAAAAAGATAACAATAACATATTTGCTTCCTCCTAGAGGAAGCTTTGTGATAGTAAATTTTTGAGTTGTTGTAAAAACATGTTATAATTGTGTTCCGAGGTGTTAGGATTCGAAATACATGGTTTTTGAATGGGTTTTGAAATGTCTGTATTATGGATGTGTGTGTGTGTGTGTGTGTGTGTGTGTGTGCGTGCGTGCGTGCGTGCGTGCGTATGTGTGTGTGTGCGTATGTGTGTGTGTGTGTGTGTGTGTGTGTGTGTGTGTGTGTGTGTGTGTGTGTGTGTGTGTGTGTGTGTGTGTGTGTGTGTACGCCTGGATCTCAGCTTCTACTCGGTCGATTTTGACCGGACAGGTCTCATTTTTTTTGTTTTTTTTTTTTGCGTGATGGCGGGTCAAAAATCCGTTTTTTGATTGGAGCGATGTGTTTTTGTTTTTTTTTCAAATTTTCGATTTACTCAAAACTGTTTTTTGATTTTTTTTAATGATAGGATCGAGTTATTCGAATCTGATGGGTAGCGTTCGAAAGAGAATTAAAATACCTATATTTTCTAAAAAAAAAAAGTTTCTAGCTATCACGGTTCTTTTGTTATTAACAAAAACGTGTTTTTTTTTAGAAGCTTATAACTCCTAAACTTAACGGTCAATTTTTTTGAGAAAAATCATGATAGTACAAAATATAAATAGCTATAATCTGTTAAAATGTGAATACATTCTGTAGGCTAGATTTTGAGTAAAAAATTGAAAAATGAAAAAAATCAGTTTTGTATGTCCAACGATTACAAGAGTAAAATTGACTTAATGGCTTCAAAATTCCTTTTAGAGGTACATTTTTTATAGTTCTCGGTCGAGTTCTTTGGGCAAAATGATTGGTCCATAAATTTCAGAGATATTTGAGGTTAAACATTTTTTGACATTTTCTTAAAATCGTAATTTTTCGAGAACGGCTCTATGTATCTGAATGGGGTGGATGGCATTCGAAAGAGAATTAAAATACCTATATTTTCTAAACAAAAATTAATTTTCTATCTATCACGGTTCTTTAGTTATCATCAAAAACAAAAACGTATTTTTTTTTTTAAATCAACTCCAATGATGTGTAACAAAATTAATTAAAATGTTTAAAAATTATATCTAATATAATCAATTATAATTATGAATTATGCATTATGAATGCATTATTTTCTGCATTATTATAATTTATTTGGGAGTTATTAACTTTTTTAAAAAAACACGTTTTTGTTAATAACAAAAGAAAAATGATAGCTATAAATTTTTTTTTTCTTAAAAAATATGAATTATGAAATATAATATAAAAAAACATGTTTTTGTTAATAACAAAACAACCATGATAGCTATTTGTTTTATTATAAAATATAGATATTTTACTTCTACTTCAAATGATAACTTTATTTATCAGTTCAAAATTTATATATATTTGATATAAATAAATAATAAATAAATAAATAAATTTAAAAATTAACAATTTTTAATAATCATAAATGAATTTAATTATAATTTTGCAATAAATTTTTTCAAAAATTATATATTTTGTTATTAAAAATTAATTAAAGGAATCAACAAATTACGGTTGAGGAAGCTACGGGCCAATGAATTGGCAGCGGTTTTTTTTTCTTTGTAGCTATCGTAAGGAATAAAAGAAAAAAGTACAAGTTCTCAGAATTACAATTCAAATCTCTGTATCACCTGATTCTCTTACTTTTATAAAACTCGAAGCTCAAAGTTGGCTGAGAAGTTGAGTTTTCGTGTCAACTGCCATTTCGATAGCAGCAGACGGTACAAAGTTTTTTAAAAACTACTCTTTCGCATCTATTTATCTGAAGTCACCTAATCCTCTAGCCTAAAAATGCGAAGCTGAAAGTTTGCCAAGTTAATTACAATTATGTAACAGCACCTGATACTAAGTCTTTTCACAAAACACTCTTATGCATCCATTTTCTCTTGTGTTTTTGACAAATTATTATTACATTATTAAATTTGTGCTAAAGTTTACCTCTAGCCTTCTATTGCACATTCTAAAGTTATTTCTACTTTAATTTAGATAAATATATAAATCAAAAAATATTTTTGTAAAAAAATGTTAATGCTTCGTTTTTAGAGAAAACCTTTTTCAAAGATTCTGTAGTTCTTTCAATACAAAGTTTGTTAGTATATTATTCTTGTATAGAACGTCTTGTTGGCTGTTTTAAAAATAGTAGAAAATATAAAACATCTTGAAATAATTATTGATTGAAACTACCTAAATTAATAACCCATGATTGCCACACATCTTGTAAAATTAAAAACAATCAGTTTATGAACTAAGAATTACTGAGAACAAAAGCTTTCTTAACATTCTTGTATACTTTTTGAAATAATTATCTGAATCTTGTGTAGAAAAATATTTACAGAGAACTCCTCTGAAACATTTTGACGTCTCCCACCGTGAGAAAATTATAAAATTAGATTAACTGAGCACTTTTATTTATTGAAATTTTCACGACAATAACACATCATTTTTGTTTTTTTCTGTATTTTAATCTTCATTTTCCATAATCTTTTAATTGGTGTTTTGCATTGAATTCACTATAACTATATTATATTTATGAACACTGATCACTTTTTAAGAATACAATAATATTTGTATCGTGTAGATAGATCACTACGTTATTATTTGTCAGTGAGATTCCAATCACTCGAGAAAAGCACAGGCTGAGCTTATTCCATAAGTCTTCAAAAAAATTCACCAACTATTCTAAGAAATAATAGAAGAAACCTGGCTAAATGGATTTGGCGAGCTGCCAATTCTCCTGTTCCAGCAAAATCTGTCCTGTATAATGCAGTAGTACTGTCTACTATCAGTAGCCCATATCTAGATTCTGACATCATAGCACTGGTTTTTATCAACATCTGAGTTTGGTGGTCAGAGTTATATGCACGGGCAGTTGTAACATTGCCAAGTACACTATTCCCACTGATGTTATTTATACCTTTCATCTACAGCATTTAATCTTTCAGGTCTTAAAGTACCTTCAGTATCATATGTATATGTACTTAGACTCTGCATCTCCCACATCAACAGGTAGTTGGCAGTTAACAGCTAAAGTGTGACAGAGCTGTGATTTTCCAGTTCTAAATTCTCCAAAGATTTCTGTAATAGGTCCTTTTTCTATTTGACCTCCTAAAAGTCTGTCTAATTGTATTACTTGTAGCCTATGAAGACTTTGCCGATGTAATGAGAGGTTACTGGCATTACTACTGGTGCTGCCCCTTCGATAAGAATCTGTTCGAGAGGTTAAAGTCTGAGAGAATTCTATAATCTCAAAATGAAAAAATTTTTCACAAAGTATCTATTTTTTAATTTTTTTAAGTTATATTTATTTTTCCGGCTAAAACCATGTAGAATTTTAATGTCTTCAAGAGATCTACTAGTCGGAAACATAACAAACAATACACAAAGCAACAATTCTCTTTAAAAAAGAACATGTTAAAAACGAAAAGAAACGGTCAAACTTATCTGATATATAATCACTTTCCATAAAAAGTAAAAGAAACCTTCAAAATAGATCCTTGCATGTACGAATTCAAAACACTGACATCTTCACACAGACATTGACTAAATTTCTTGAAGTAGATGAATGCTTCTTAAACATGATTCCAAAATATTTCAAATACATATCAAAGACTTGCAAGGGTACTAGATCTAATAATCATACTACTGCATGACAATCAGTTAGCAAGTTAAAATATTGGTTACAGATTCAAAAAGTAGCCATTACAGTAATTTATATTATGGTTTCATGTACTGTATATTCATCACAGAACAGATGGCTCCTCTGAAACATTCGGCGCCCCTCACCATAACCCAATCATTAATTATATTATTTTTAACACTTGGATTCATTGAAGTTTTCACTAGAAACCACTTGAATTACCCATCAGACACATCTTGCAAAATTAAAAACAAAAGTTTGTGAACTAATAATCATTGGGAGAAAAAAGCTTTCTCGATATTCTTCTATAGTAGAAAATATAAAACATCATGAAATAATTATTGATTGAAACTACTTAAATTAATAGCCCATGATTGCCACACATTTTGTAAAATTAAAAACAATCAGTTTATGAACTAAGAATTACTGAGAACAAAAGCTTTCTTAACATTCTTGTATACTTTTTGAAATAATTATCTGAATCTTGTGTAGAAAAATATTTACACAGAACTCCTCTGAAACATTTTGACGTCTCCCACCGTGAGAAAATTACAAAATTAGATTAACTGAGCACTTTTATTTGTTGAAATTTTCACAACAATAACACATCATTTTTGTTTTTTTCTGTATTTTAATCTTCATTTTGCATAATCTTTTAATTGATGTTTTTCACTGAATTCACTATAATTATATTATATTTATGAACACTGATCACTTTTTAAGAATACAATAATATTTGTATCGTGTAGATAGATCACTATGTTATTTTTTATCAGTGAGATTCCAATCTAATAAAAGTTATTTGCCCCTTTTATGTACGTATAGGAAAATTCTTATTAATTGACTTTCTTAGATCTTTGAATCACTTTTGCTAATTCAAAATTAGATTTTTCAAACAGTACACAATTAGAACTCCTCAACATTATCAGCTCTATTACACATGTTCTTCAAACTAGAATGAATAAAGCTTTCAGCATTTTTTGTCTATGATGTACAACCATCCAGGTCAATTCAAAATCAATTTTCAAAGACTGTAAAAAAATCTTGTATAATCTGTAAATATAAAATAATTCACACAAAGTATCAATTTTTTAAAAATGATTGTAGCCATTTAACATTTAGCTGTTCAATACTTATCTAATAATAAAAGTTATTTGCCCCTTTGATGCACGTATAGGTAAATTCTTATTAGTTGACTTTCTTGGATTCTTTGAATTACTGGAAAGCCCATGGTATTTGTGTTACAAAAACAAGTCATTTCATAACGAGCCAACAAAAATTTCCATTGTTTATTTTACAAAATTTACTCACATAGAATATGAACTCATTGCAGGGATTCTTGTCATATTGATGTAATATTCATTCTGGTTCCGATTATCTGATTTCTTAATGAAAATTTAAACTCTGTATCAACTACCCGTTGACAAAAAAGCCCACAGATTTATTTTACTGGATGTAACACTTTGCAGTAAAGAAAACTGTACAAATTGCATATTATTGTCGACCATTATCTTCTAATATAGTCCTTATTATAGATTTTTTCCAATTCACTTGAAGATTTAAAAATTTCTTGAAATTCACATGGATATACACAAAATTTCGTTAGCCTATTCAATGATTTTGATAAACTTGTATAATTAAAATAATAATAATAATAATTATTAATGAACTCTTCTTTGTTAAACATTATTTTTTAAACAGTGATCTATGTATTTACTTGGTAATATAAAATATAATATCCTTACATTTTCTGATATAATCTGTAAAATAAAAACAAGATTTCACAAAGTAACAATACTTATAAACATTATTGAGATTTATAACTTTATAATAAAAGTTTACTACTTATCTGATTACAATATTGCTATTGCCCATTGATTGTCACAGCTGCTTATATAGGTTATATTTTTCCAAATTAACTCCAAAATTCGAAATGAAATAATAATTTATACACCAACTATCATCATGATCTACTTGTCAATGATAAAAAATTTTCATCTTATGACGATGTATATACTTAATTAATATAAATAGATAATAATATATATATATATATATATATATAGTAGCAGACAGTTCGTCCAACAGACATGCGCATACCATAATATATATATACACATATATAACGTCACAGGAAGTCAGGAAAACCGGATGTGAGGCTGAATCCCATGGAGAAAGTTAAGAATCTGAAAGTCGACATAAAAAAGTTCAGTTCTTTATGTCTTTTGAACGAGATAAACTTTTTAAATAAAATCTTCTGTTTTAAGTAGAACAATGAAATGGCTTTCGATTCAGAGCAATGTTAAAAGAACTAAAGCAAAACGCATACATGAGGCGTTTCACGTCAGCTCTCCAGGCGCGGCGCGCGAGCGCGAAATCATGCTGTTTTCAGCTTGTGTTTGAAGGGCTAAGGTGTATCTAAAAAAATAATCCCCAAGTGATTTCGATGTATTTTTTCCTCAGCTTTCCGATGGTGCTATTAGTTTCTCAAAATTTTTCAATTCTAACCTCAAAAAAACATAAAACGTGTTATATCTCAAAACCTATATTTTTAATATTTTTTTTTGACCTGCTAGATCGAAAGAGGAGGAAATTTTACATGGATATAGCCTTTTTCTACATAGGGGCTTTTCGATTTTTTCGAGATATTATTCAAGAAATACTTAGAATTGAAAAATTTTGAGAAACTAATAGCACCATCGGAAAGCTGAGAAAAAAATACATCGAAATCACTTGGGGATTATTTCTTTTAGATACATCTTAGCCCTTCAAACACAAGCTGAAAACAGCATGATTTCGCGCTCGCGCGCCGCGCCTGGAGAGCTGACGTGAAACGCTTCATATATGAGGCGTTTCGCCTCAACTCTCCCAGCGCGGCGCGCTAGCGTCAAATCATGCTATTTTCAAGTCGTGTTTACGATATCAATATGCATTTCAAAAAATTATGTGATAAGTGTTTCCGACGTATTTTTTCCTCAGCTTTCCAATGGCGTAGGTGGTTTTTCCGAAATTTTCCATTTTCTCCCCCAACAAGTATAAAGCATACTATATCTCGAAAAGTATATTTTTAATATTTTCTTTTACCCCCTAGATCGATAACTGAGCATTTTTTACGTCGGAAAGGATTTTTTTCAGAATTTGCTCGAATGTTTTCTTAGAGAAACAGAACGCGAAAGAGCAGACGCAGCGTCTCCTTCGCGCGCGGTTTTCGGCGCGCTGTACACCGCGTGGACTAGATGCATTTCGCTCTCTAACAACCACTTAAAATTTTGATTTCCTTAATAATAGCAACAATAAACTAGTATTTATATTAATAATTCTTTTTTTTTAAAGTAGATAATTTTATTTTGTTTTGTTTTACGGGTTTTTTAGGGAAGATTTGATATTCTGAACTCATCGACGTTTTTTTTAGTATTAATGTTGTTTTATTCATTGGAATAACGGCATGGTACTGTAAAGTTCCCGGTATAGATGTAATTTTACTTAACCTTGATTTTAGTTTCAAAACGGCTTTTTCATAGGTCTCTTTAGTGCTATAAAAAACTTTAGTTTCTTTGCAATTACGTAAAGCCCAGTTGTAAAGGTCTTCTGGTGTTAAAATATGATTACTCGAAGAGAGTTGAAGACTTGCTCTTTTCGCCCCTCTTTTCAAATTTGCGCCTATACCATCGCACGCACCTTTACCGTGCGCTGTTGCATGAAAATGCCATTCAGCAGGAACTCCAAAATCTTTTTGATGAAACAGAAGATTTTGGAAGGTAGACTTGTTCTTAAAATGCTGACCTGCTCCATCAGTTAAGTAATAAATTTTCTTGACTATGAAATTACTTTTTAAATACGATATTATAATTTTTTGATATTCATAAACAGCAACAGTATCGTGATTTAGATTATCAGAAATTATAGCAATGCTTATATGTTTAAGATCTTGATTTTCGTTATAATATACCACTGTTGTAAAAACTGTTGCTTGATTATTGTTCCAGTGGAACGATTGTGTTGAATTTTGCACTATAAACGCATAGTTTTCTGCAAAATCACAACAAACAAGGAATTCTCCTTTTTGAAGGTTTTTTTTCAAATCGCTTAAGAAAAGATATTGTTCTCTCGCAGAGAAGTCATGAGTTTTAAATTTTATTAATTTTTCTCCCAGTATGTTCATGAATTCATAAACATTTACAGTTGTAGATACTATTGTGCAACGATCTGTCTGAAGCCATGACTCATACTGTATTTGAAAAATATCATTTCTCTCAAAACATTCAAGCAAATGTTTCCGTAATACAGGCATATTGGGGCAATCTAAACAGTCTCCCAAGTAACATTTCGAACTAGCATTTTAATACATACGATTGCTTGGATGCAATCGTGGTAGTTTTTAAGAAATAGTCGAGTACCTTCAGTTAAACTCTGTAAATTAATAGCATTTAACATCAGCTTGATATTTTCGTGGTGTACACATACGCATACATTATGCGTACCACTGCTTCCCGCTAGAACACAATGCGACGGCCTCAATTGAGTAAATTTAGTGAAGCCAATATTAACAGATTCATGCTCTTTTTTAAATAAACAATAAATTTCACGTAAATTACCAAGTAGTAACCTTTTCTGTACATGTTCTCTTTTACCATTATCCTGCTTAACAGATATACAATCTTTTAATCCGGGCATTACACGACTAATATCGTCCCTCTCATAAAAACGTTTAACTGAATCTACACTTTCAACTGGAAATATTTGGCCACTTTTCTTTTCAGGTTTTGAAAAAATTCCACTTTCAGTTACTAACTTTTTCGCTTCTCGAGCTTCCCACTCAGTACAACCGAACTCTCTGATTAAGTCTCTGCGAGACCAAAAATCAGAAGCAAGCGTGAGTAGCTGAATTTTATCTTCCTTACCCGGTGATTCTAAAAATTTTTTTTTAATTGGTTGAGAACTGCCACGCCTGCTTTATGATATTCATCAGTACATTCAATTTTAGCTTTTTTGGCATCGCATGAAGGTAAATCTAACTTATGTTTATAAAGTTGACGTTGACAGTTGGAACAAATTTTCGCGTTTTCTGGTACGAGGGGATACGCACTCCTAAATATTGAAGGAAAATTCGACAAATTTTTACGCACAGAGTGATTAATTTTATTAAAAGGATTTATGCATTTCAGCTTCAAAGCTGGATCCATTTCAGTAGCGAGAAAATAAATGCAATAAATAAACCAAAAATAAATTATGATTTAATCAGCAAACACACGAAGAACACAAATATAACGGAAACAGCGTTAAAATTCTTAAACAATTTCAAGGATAACAAAGATCGAAAATTCATCATACTTATATAATTGGATACAACAAATTACTCTCGGGCAAAAATTTTTTATATGCAAGCCACCTATCGGGTAAAAAGTAAGTGAGAAGCGTTGCGTCTGCTATTTAAAATTGATTGTAATGTTTTTGCTTCCTCAAAGAGGAAGCTTTGTAACGGTGAAAAAAATTTTCGAAAAAAAAGTCTTCAAAAAGATGTTTTATGGTGGTATATGTGTATATTATTTGATTTTGATGATTTTTGATTTCGTGGATGTATGTATGTGTGTGTGTGCGTGTGTGTGTGTATATTTCAACTCTTAATATCTCCGAAACTAATCAATCGATTTTCGTCGGGTAAAGCTTATTCGCTTCGTCTTGCGGCAAAAGGAAAGTACCCTGATGGATTTGGGATTTTATTGATTTTCTTTTGTTTTATAACCAAAAAACGATTTTGAATTTTTAGTTTTTTTGATTTTTTCGTATCTTATAGTAATTATTACATAAAATAATATACTTCTCTTAAAAGGTATTCAAATTACCTACATTTTCTTTTTTTAAAATTTAAAATTTAAAATATCTTCACTCTGTCATTTGTTATTAATGAAAACTTTTTTATATTTAAAAAATTAATATCTCAAAAAATAATTTATTTATCGACTTGAAATTTTAACTGTTACTTATTACACTTGTTGGTGGCAATATTGTGTTGCAATTTTAAGTGATTATCTATATGAATATATATTATACATTTATTTTCGAGAACTATCATTTTAATATTTTTATATAATGTAGTAAATTAAAATATCAAAACGTATTAATAGTGCCATTTTTAGCCCCTTCTTTTATCTCTTTTTAATCTCAATTTTTTTTAAAATAGGTACGTAATATACTATTTTGCAAGAAACTGGTATAAGACGCATCGGTTCAAAGTATTATTGAAATTCTTTAGCATTCCTTTTTATGAAAAATTTATTTTCAGAATTTCAATTTTTAATTAGGAAACGATGAATTAGTTTGAGGAAGCTAAGTGCCAAAGAATTGGCAGCGGTTTTTTTTTGCGAAATAACCTATGAAAATGTCAATCGTGCATATAAGTGAAATTCGAAGTGCAAAAAGATATTCCATAAAGAATTAAAAATGATAAATAAAAATAATAAGGTTACTAGAGAGCGAAATACATCTAGGCCACGCGCTGTACAGCGCGCCGCATACGGCGCACGAAGGAGACGCTGCGTCTGCTCTTTCGCGTTCTGTTTCTCTAAGAAAAACATTCGAGCAAATTTTGCAAAAAATCCTTTCCGACGTAAAAAATGCTCAGCTTTCGATCTAGATGATCAAAAAAAATATTAAAAATATACTTTCCGAGATATAGTATGTTTTATACTTTTTGAGGGTGAAAATGGAAAATTTCGGAAAAACCACTTACACCATTGGAAAGCTGAGGAAAAAATACGTCGGAAACGCTTATCACATAATTTTTTGAAATTCATATTGATATCGTAAATACGACTTGAAAATAGCATGATTTGACGCTCGCGCGCCGCGCTGGGAGAGTTGAGGCGAAACGCCTCATATATAGGCACATTGATTTCGTGCACACCCATTTCAATGTATGAGTAGCACGGGTCGCTCCTTTAGGCTTCTTCTATACTTTATACTTGCCGTCGGAGCACTCCCGCGGCCACCCAAAACCTTTCCCGCGGCGTTCACCGGAATCCGGCCCGGAACTGTTATACACATTACTTCGGACCGGTCGGTGTTTCTATGCCCTACGGCAATCTTATATACCTTGTCTGGTCTATCTATTTTTCGTCTTCTGTATCAGTTTTCAAGGCAACCGTCAGTCTTTTTGCCTTGTAGTACGTGAGTCACGTAGCGTGCTATGTCGTCCAAGTTTTGTTTGCTTGACAGCATCAGTGTCACGACGTTATCCGGTGTGATGTCACCTGTCTTCGTCTGTAGTCTGTGTTCCGCGACTATCCAGCGGGGGCACACGAAAAATGTGTGCTCCGCGTCGTCTCTATTATGTCCGCAGTACCTGCAGGACGGGGTCGTTACCTTTCCCATCCGATGCAGATACTGGCGGAAGTATCCGTGTCTGGATAGGAACTGGATCAGGTAAAAATTCACCTCCCCAGCTCCTCTCTTATGCCAGAGTCGCACGTCCGTTATGAGGCGTCTCGTTCACTTGGCTTTGTCGCTGTCTGTCCATCGCGTCTGCCAGGATGTCAGCGTCGTCGTCCGTGCATTTATAGAGGCTCTCGCTCTTCCCCTTTCTTTGCTGTACTCGTAGATCCTCTTCCGCTCGAGAGCGAGAAGGTCTACTGGGACAACCCCTGCGATCACTAGTACCGCCACCTCTGAGACAGTGCGGTACGCGCACGCGATTCGCAGCGCTCCCAGTCTTTGTACCACCGCGATATTTTTGCGGTACTTCTCTATTCGCGTCGCGTCCGCCCATATCTCGGCCCCATAAAGGAGCATCGAGTTGGTCACTGTCATAAGCAGTCGTCGTACGCTCGGTCTCGGTCCCTTCGTATTTGCCATGAGGCGGGCGAGGGCGGCGGTCTTTAACGCCGCTCTCTCAGCGACGCCACGTATGTGCGGCCAGAAGGTCATCCTCGTATCCAGGGTCACCCCCAGATATTTGGCGGACCGTCCAGGATGCACAACGGACGTCCCCACCGTCATGGGCATCGTCGTGTCTATCCGTTTCCTAGTTAGGTATAGTAACTCCGTCTTTTGCATGGCCAGCTGTAGTCCCCGACTTTGCATCCATTCGTCCACCCGTCTCGTGGCTTGGGTCAGCCTCATCTGAGCCAGTCGTGTATCCATGGTCGTGATGACGATGACCAGATCGTCTGCGTAGCCGACCAGATAGACCCCCGGCGGCATCGGAAGATCCAACACCTCATCGTAACCTACGTTCGAAATATCGGGGCCAAGGATCGAGCCCTGCGCTACCCCCGCCGTCATTTTTCTTTTCTTAACCCCAGTCTGCGTCCCTTACATAATGTAACGGTCTCGTAGATAGTCCTTGAGGATTCGGAGAAGGTATGGGGGCAGCGGGAAAGCGTCGGAGAATGCCCGCACGATGTCCGTCCACCTCACCGAGTTGAAAGCGTTTCGTACGTCGAGTGTTGCCATGAGCACTATTGGCCTGTTCTTGTGGGGTCTAGTCTGTGCTCTGTCAAAGGAGTCGATCACTTTTTGGATCGCCCCTATCGTCGACCGTCCTTGTCTGAACCCGTACTGTCGGTTGTTCAGGCCGCCAGCGTTCCGAACCGCCTGTTGGATTCGCGGTCTCAGGAGCATTTCGAAGAGCTTGCCAAGTGTATTCAGCAAGCTCAGCGGTCTGTAGGATGACGGCGAGTCCGGGTCCCCACCCTTTCCTTCATCAATGAGGATGAGCCTCGCCGTCTTCCAATCTTTGCTGAACACGCCCTTCGCCAGGCATGAATTATATAGGTTCAGGAGTATCTCCGGGCGTCGTTTTGCAACAATCCCGAGAATTTCCGTTGGGATACCGTCCGGACCTGGTGTCTTCCCCGCCGAGAGCTGTACAACAGCCAAGCTGAGCTCACCCGGGGTGAACTCCTGCACCTCGTCGTCGCCAGTATCGTCGCCCCCCCACCCTTGTTCCAAGTGTGTAGGGAAGAGTCCGTCAATCATTCTGTCCATCGTTTCTTCATCCCTGACTACCGGTGGATTGTTGCTTCCCAGGTTGCGGGTGACGATCTTGTAACCCGCTCCCCAAGGGTCTGAGTCCACCTCGTTAATCAGTTTGGTCCAACTTTCCTTTTTACTGTCATTAATAGCGCGTCTCAGTTCTTTACGCGCTACCCGGTACTTCTCCGAGTGGGCCATCGCGTCCGCTCTGTCGCGGGCGCGCTGGGCCCTCCGCCGGAGCCGTAGGCATTTGCGTCGGAGGCGCGGGATATCTTCGGTCCACCAGTACACCGGTTCTTTGTCACGTCTCGTCCGTTTTCTTGGCATAGAGGCGTCACAGAGCCGTCTCAAGAGCCCCGACGTTTCCTCTGTTAGCTTTTTAGCCTTTTCCCTACCACCGATGCCGCGAGGGATCGCCGTTGTCCAGCTGTGCCGTCAGTTTGTCAACGTCTAGTTTTCTCATGTTCCATCCCGCGGGAGTTGGGGCGGTCCCTGTTCTGCTCTGTGCTTTGTCGGTCACTCCGAAGATGAGGTACTGGTGGTCGCTGGCCGTGTAGCCCTCGAACACCCGCCACCCCTCGACACTTCGGAGAAGTCCAGTCGTCACAAAGGTCACGTCTGGGATGGATGCGCCATAGCCGGGTCTCCTGTACGTCGTCGCCTGTCCCACGTTTGCTACTGTTAGGTCTAGCCTCGCGGCCATTTCCAACAGCAGACGTTCACGTTTGTTCGTCGTCGTCATCCCCCACTCAATGGCCCTGGCATTAACGTCCCCCGCGAAGATAACGGGGCCGGGGATGCCCCTAACCACCTTTCGTTCGAACTCCGCGGCGCTACAGTTCGGAGATACACGCTGACATACGTCACGTCAGACACCCGAGCCCAGGCGTAGTCCTCGCCCCTCCCTTGGCTTGTGATACGCGACCTGGCCCGCCCCCGAAACCACAGCGCCGCAGAACGGGAGGTAGTAACGAACCAAGTCGGGCTGTCTCTGTCTCTGTACGGCTCGCTAATCATTATAACGTCCGCGTTCATCTCCTCGGCAAGCTGGGACAGTAAGGCATGAGCCAGGCTACTGCCGTTCAAGTTGCCTTGGAGCACTGTCGTCGTCTTGTTAAGTGCGAACGGTCCTCTGTCTCGCTCTTGCCTCCGTCAGCGCTGTTTTGAATGCGGTGCAAAGCGCCGTGCCCGGAACGTGCGCTGCCCCTCCGCCTTCCTGTGATGGGCACAGGAAACAGAGGGGAGCACCCGTGCAGGCCCCAGCCCTGTGTCCATTTTATCCACACTTCCAACAGCAGTCGCGTCTGTCCGGTCCTTTACAGTTTGTACGGTAATGGCCGTAGCCGAGACACTTGTAGCATCTCGGCACCATCAGTCGGGTCCTCATTCGGCAGCTGACAAACCCTATCTATATACATCCCATCTCGAGTAGCCGTGTCGCGTCTCGATCTCCGAGCTCGCAGATAGCCATCTTCTGTCCTGGGCTGTTTGGCCCGAGGACTGAGACCCGTCTATCCGCGCCCGGGTTCAGTACTCCGTCTAGTGCGATTCGTACTTCGTCAGTATCTGTAAGGCAGTCCAGGTCCAATATCTCCAGGGTCACTTTTCGGGTCATGTCCTTGATTGTCCCCTGTTCGCCTAGCATCTCCAGGAGACGTCCACTCAGGTTTCCGTGAGTGCTTTCATCTCCTTTGGTGCGTACTAGTACGGCGCCGCCCTTCGTCTTTGTGACTCCTCTGATTTGGAGGTTATTATCAGAGGGGTCAACCATACGTAGCGTCTGCACCACGTCCGCGAAGGTCTTGCCGTCTTTGGGCACGATTAGCACTACGCCGCCCCGTTGTTTAGAGGCCTTGCCATTTGGACGTAGTGGCGGTCTGGGGCCCTCCATTGCTTTTTTCTTCTTTTTGTTTTCCATAGTTTTCCAGCCTTCTTGGGTATTTTCATCTGTGCCTACTTGGGTTTCAACCAGGTCCCCTCTGTCGTCTGATACCTGGATTTGGGGGCGTTGGATGTTGCTGGCAGTCTTCTTCTTCTTGGTTTTTTGGGTCTCAGGCTGTGATTCTGGACTGTCCCCTGCACCTCTACGCCGTTTGGGAAGCCTGATTGTACGGGCCGTCCTCTTGGTTTCTTCGCGTGTGGTTTGGAGTACCGCCAGCAGAGCCCTGAGCGTCTTCAGCCCCTTTTTAACATCTTTGGAGATGTTCTTCTGCTTCTCCGTTGCTCTCTCCATTATTTTGGCTTTTAGGCCTTTTTAGGCTCCGCGCCCCGCGCGGAAAGGGTGCAACCCGTGACCCAGAGCCTCCGTCAGCCGTTTCTGTTGTAGCGTTGCTGTTGGAAGCATTGACGCGACAGAAGACGTTTCCAGCTGTCTCGTACGTGGACGTGGAGGTTGAGGATTTACCTGTATCGGGTTACCCCTTTACAGACTATGACAGCCGGTATTCCACTTACGCATGCCGAGTGTATCTGCTTTGAAGAAAGTTTTCCCAGGATTGACGAATTCTTTGAATTTGAAGGAAACGAAATGGTTGATCAAAAAATATCTTGTGGTACCATCTTTAGCATAAGGTTCATGATAAGTTTTTCTGATAAATCTTTTGAGGTGATAAACGAAACACAAGAGAAAAATCATATAGGTGATCCACCAACGAAGAAACGCTTTCATCAAGATTGGTTTATAATAAAACAATCTATGATCAGCTGAAACACATCTCTAGAAGCGTAGACAATAGGATTAAATATCTGTTAAATGCGTGCGAAGATATAAAATATGTATTTAATGAAATTTGTAGCTATACGAAAGAGAAATTACAAGAATAAAATCAATTATCGCAATATACACAGTTAACATTTTATGATGTGCATTCTATAACAAGCACATTTCGTACCCATAATGTTAATAAGTTACATAAAATCTTGAAAAAAAATAATTTAAGTATGCTAATAGATGATGCCTATATTTTAATGTATGAACTTGCGCCTTTATAGTTGAAGGATATTGATCATGTTATGAACAAAAATATTAATCAATAAATGTATTAAAATATCAATCTTGTTTTTCCTCACTTTTGACACGTTAGGTATATGCCCGTAATAAATTAATTATATTTCAATTAAAAATCTGCTTTTTCTTAATTATCTCTATTTTAAAGTAATAAACTTACATAAATAAATCTGTCGAAAGTGGTGGCGGTAGTGGCGTAAGGCTCACGAAGTACATTAAATAGTTTGACTACATGAAGCTTTTCGATTCACATTAGGCTTATTGATTCATATTAAGCTTTTCGACTCATATTAAGCTATTTGGTGCACATCGAGCGCGTTTATCACAAGTTTTGTAGCTAAAAAATAGCTTGTCACTTCAATTAGCTTATCAATTCAAATTAGCTTACCAATTCAAATTAGCTTACCACTTCAAATTAGGTTGTTACTTCAAATTAGCTTGTCAGTCCATCAGCAATCTGATTTCTTGAGCAGCTTGTGACACGCGCGCCGTCGCCGCCGCAAACCTCGAGACTTATAAAAAATATTATCTGTTTTGATGAAACAGTTTTTGGCATGGATCCACGGTGGAAACATCCTTGGACATCTATGGTTTGCGGTCCCACATCATGTGGAAAAACCGTGTTTGTTAAAAACTTTTTAAAACATATGGATAGTATGAGTAACGTGCACTTTGGTCAAATAATAGTTTACTATGCCGAATGGCAATCAACGTACAAAGAACTGGGTGATGTAATCAAAAATTCAGACTTTGTTGACGACCCCAGGCCAAAATTGATAATTATAGACTACTTGATGCGTGATTCTTCGGGTGGTGTTATTGCCAATCTTTTTACCAAGGGCACTCATCATAATAATTTAAGCGTAATATTCATCACGCAAAATCTTTTCCGCAAGGGCCAACGTGAAATCTCGTTAAATTCTAATTATATAGTTATTTCCAAAAACCCTAGAGATAACTCTCAGATACAGTATCTAACTCGCCAAGTGTGTCCTGAAAATCCACAATTTCTACAAGAGACTTATCTTGATGCAACTAAACATACACACTCCTATTTATTATGTGAATTACGTCAAGATACACCTGATAATTGCCGTTTTCGTAGTAATATATTTCCGTATGATAAATATCACTATGTTTATATTCCCAAGAAATCTATAAAAGGTAGCGAAGTTGGAAACAATATATCAGTCATACGTTTGTAATGGGTTCGAATAGATGCAAGCGTCTTGGACAAAAAAATTTAAATACTTTAAAATCTCTGCTTCATTTCGATAAAAATCAACGACGTGTTTTATTACGTGAAGCAGATAAAAAACTTGTTATTCTCATTTGCGAATGTGGTTTAAATATTTTACGTGGTAACGTGCTTTTGAACAAAAACTATAAAAATAAATTGAAAAAGTACGTTTTATTTTTAAGAAAATTTACTGATTCTTCGCAAAGTTTGCAAAATAAAAAGAACTTGATTATCAAATACCAAACTTGTTTACCACTCATCTTGGCACCTGTAATAAAACTATGGAACATGCAAGAAAAATGAATTTGATCCCTGAAAAAAGTATGAACAACTTGCACCATCGCTTATCAAGTGAAAAATTGGCTACCATGCAAACACCGGGTACACCTACGTCGCGACTAGACAAACAAATGAGCGAAATTATAAATTCGACCTCAATTCAAGATGATCGTGAAAAATACAATGTACCAACAAGCATTGGAGCATTTTACAATATGTATTATAAAAAAAGTGATACAAACAAGTTTCAAGCGAGTAGTATAAATACCCCCGGAGATACCAAAGAAACAGGCAGAGTAAATGTCGACGAAGATACCAATGAAGAAAACAGCAATGAGAATATAATATACTGTGTACCATCAACGTTTCAATTTAAAGCAAAACAGTTATTATGATTGCATGATTTTGGTGATGTCACATGGGATGCTCGTGGTAAGATTACCATATATGGCAGTATCGTCAAAGGTGGAAACATAGTAGACTTGATTGACGATACTGTGAGAAATAGAAAACAGCCGTTGTCAAATGGTTATGGCTTCGTAAAGCAAATATACCACGAGAATTTATTGTTAACAATAGAATTTGGGAGCTTGTTTCTTCACCACAATCTGGCAGCAGCGAGGAAGAAACTCAACAGTCTGATAACGAAGAAACAAACGAAAAACCATTCGATAAAACAACTCCAAGAAAGTTGAGAAAAAGATTACGTCCCGAAGAAACACCTAGGCACGTTACAAAAGTTCGTATTCTTCCATGGGATCGCCTGTAGAAGATTGACGAAGATTTGATCACACACCCAGAATCAAGTTTTGTAGATAATTTAATCAATCTTTTACTTTTTGAAATACATAATCCGGGGTATCATTTTTGTGGACCTGGTACGCGTCTAAATGAAAGATTAGCGAAAGGTGAGAAAGGTGTCAACCTACTTGACGATTATTGTCGTGAACATGATATAGCATATACAAACAGTGGTAGTGATCGTAGCAAAGCTAGTGTTTGCTGGCCAAGCGTGCTTTTGCGCGTTTGTTGCCTGAAACAGCTACAACTAACGAGAGAAGTGTGACTTTGGTCACAACCTGTTGTATGATTAGTAAAATAACTTTTGACAAGTTTTCTTTGTATATTAAAAAAATAATTAAAAAAAAACGTAAAAAAGAAACTAAAAAATTTTAAGAATAAGATAAATGGAAAAAACGTTAAATAATTTTTTTTATCGGCCACTGAAATCACCAGCCTATGCTGGTGTATATAACCTTTTAAAAACAGTTGGTAAAAAGCATGATCGCAAAAAAATTATCAAATGGCTTGAAAGTCAGGATGCTTATACTCTACATAAACCTGTACGTCGTCATTTCCCACGTAGGACTTATGACGTTCGTAACCCTTTTGATGTGTGGGAAGGAGATCTCGCTGATTTACGATCATTAAAAAACTATAACGATGACAACACGTATCTACTTATGGTTATAGACGTTTTATCAAAATTTGTATGGGTTGAGCCAATTCGTAACAAAACATCGAAAAGTGTCGCTACAGCTTTTGAACGTATTTTGACACAGTGTAAAGGACAGCACCCTATGCTTTTTTAAACTGATAAAGGTAAAAGATTTCTCGGTAAGGAAATGCAACAAGTTTTGAAAAAGAATAGTATAAATTACCGTGTGGTTAGAAATCCTGATATTAAAGCGGATGTGGTGGAAAGGTTTAATAGAATATTGACGGGTCGATTATGGCGATATTTTACTCATACAAACACGTACAGATATATTGATATTTTAGAAAAAATTGTTGATCCTTACAATAATTCTTGGCATTCTGGTACTAAAATGGTTCCTACTAAAGTTAACTTGTACAATGCCGCAAATGTACACCAAAACCTAGCCCAACGATACAATACGACTCGTATCCGATATCCTGAATACAAGATGGGTGACGTGGTGCGTGTCAGTCGCGCTAAACTAGTGTTCAAGAAAACATACGAAAGTGGTTGTACTTTGGAATTGTTCCAAATTATACATATATTTACTGACAAGGAAACCGATCGAGGTGTCCGCCTCCGATTTTCCTGAATTTGTGATATGTTGTAGAGGACCGAAAAATAAGAGACTCGCAATTTTTTTTATCGACCGATTTACGATTTAAGGGATTGCCCTTATTAAAGGGGTGAAAACCGCCCTTAAAGTTTACCCCCGAAAACGGGTTTTTTTAATATCTTAAGTTCTAATCTTAAAATATTTCTCCTTGAATTATGTAACCATCAAGTATAGTTTGGTCCTCGAGGGTGGTAACCCTTACTTTTCATTTTAGAAAAACCTTATTTTTTAAACTATTTCTGCATATAATATTTGCAATAAAATTAATTAATTATTATAAAAATCATTTTTTGACTTAAAATAAAAAATAAAGTTTACGTGTTTCAGGGTTTTAGCAAATAAACACGTCATCAGGGGTAAACAACCCTTTAGGCACAAAATACTTTCAAACTATTAAAATTAATATTTTAAGTTATATATAATGCATAATTTATTTTTATTTGGGCTATTTTTTCTATGGGCCCAATTTCCTATTAAAGGGGTAAAACGCACCTCTAAAATAGGTTTTATCTGAATATCCCAAGTTCAGATTCAAATTTAAAATGAAACAAAATGAAAAATACTTCTCATTGAAATGCCAAATTAGCTACCCTTATATTTTATTTCGGAAAAATTTTCTTTTTTAATTTTTTATGTATACAATATTTGCAATAAAATTAAATAATTATTATTAAAATTCAAAATCAAAGTTGACTTGTTTTAGGATTTTTTCTAATAACAACATTATTGGGGTTTAGCAGCCCCTTGGACAAGTATACTTACAATTGAACCATTGAAATAAATATTTCGAGGTGTATAATGCAGATTTAGTTTATTTTTGTGTCAGTTTTTTTATCGAGATAGCGTAATTAATGAAGTCACTTATAAACTCTTATACTTATTGTGCAATTTATATTCGAATATTTTGTTCGTATTTATAGGTAAATAAAAAGGATGGAACTGGGAAAAGAATAGGTGAGTTAAATGATTGACTAATCTAACGAATAGAAAAATATAAATAAAAATAAAAAAATTAAAATATAAATAGAAAAATATAATATAAAATATTAATTGTTATTATGTAATTAATTTTTATTAAAAGTAAAATATAGGTATATTTTCACAAATAGTCAAAAAATATTCAAAGAAACTCTATACAAATGAGCTTATAATTTAGTTCTTATCGCAATTAATTTTGTTTAAGGATTATAGGTTGAACAATAATGAAAATCTTCAAAAAAATGTTTTAAGCAGAGTAATTTCTGACACCATGAACATTTTATAATAGCAGTATTTTTACATCCTGGTACCTCACAATGAGCTTGGGATCCACCAAAGCTAAAGTCCACAGGATTTAAAAATTCATTTGGTTTATTATCGATATAACCGCTTTTATACCAAGAGTATTTAAAAAGATTTACGTATCGAGGAGAAGATAACTGATTGTGCACCAGAGATGCAATTTAATTACATTATTTCGTACGTGCAAACTTATATCCTTATCCAACAAAATTACACTATCGGAAAAATGTTTCACAAAATTTTTCCATATACGAAAACCAAACACATCCAGCGGTTGTATTTTTCCAGTTGTACCTTCAGGAATTTTGAAAAGTTTGATGTTTTTATCATCAGGTTTTTCTTTTTCGACTGCTTCTGTGCAATGTCAACTCCAAGAATCTAGCAATAATATACTATTTTTTCCAACATTTGGAAAAAATACATCCCTTAACCATTTCTGAAAATGATCTAAAAATAAATTGTAAACAAATAAATTTTGCAGGTCATTATAGTAAACTATTGCTATTTGTATTAATATATATATATATATATATATCGATTTATTACATGAAATCAAATTAACAAAAATAAATAATGAAATTCATTGATAATTTAGAAGAACTTTTTTATAATTTTCGGAGTTTACGTTAAAATACCTTATTTTAAAAATAATTTACTAATTATTGTAAATCTTTTTTAATATGAGTCTACTGAAATTAAAAGTTTACAAGTAAAATCTTTAAAATAGATATAAGCTACAAGTTTACGAATACAAGTACACTTTATTTAATTTCACTCACATAATGTCATTTGGCCAGATTTAGATGCCATCAACCATACGTTGTCTGGCTGAAATAAATTTTTTTGTATTATTGGTCCAAATTCATCTTTAGTCTCTTTTAAAACTATAAATAATGGAGAGAGCAATTTTCCAGCAGCATTAATTGTAGGTAATATTGTATAACTATGTGTTGTTGATGAAACAGATTGCACAACACATTCAACAGTCTTTGTTCCTTCTTCTGCTAATGTACAACCAGTATGTAAGTCTAATTGAAATCCACTTCAAAGTGGATTTCAATTAGAATTACATACTGATCTTGATCAGCATTGTAGGTATTTTCAGTTCCGACTTCTGAAATCAGTAGTTTGATGTCGGCTACAAATTTACTAGCTTCTTGATTTACAGTTTCTTTGTCCTCAAGAGTTTTTTTTTGTTATAAATTTGTTGATTTTTCTACTGACAATTCTGTGAGCTTTCTTAAACTTTCGCAGCCAGAAATCACTTGCTTTGAATCTAACATCATTAAATTCTAAATTATTTTTAGCTTCTAAGGCCCACCTACGTATATCAATATCGTGAATAATATGGCAAGCTTCGAGAGATTCTTTGAGATTTTTTAAAACAAATTCAGAAATTTGATATAATTTTTCTTTGTAAGTTCCACCTTTGTTGATTTGACTAGCCCATCGACGCAGTTGCCGTTCTGAATTAACTAATTTAAATCGATGTTTAACACTTTCTATACTGCAATTTTTTTTAGTTTTACCTGATCTCCAATATTCGACTGCCTTTTTTTATAATCGAAGCTCAACTCTTCATCATCGTATGACCATACATCATAATCTTTTTTTTCATTGAAAATTGCGTCATCTTCAATGGCTTGTACTTCATAATTTTTAAATTGCTCATGAAAATTGAATGTTTCTTCTTCCATTGTTTCAATCGCATTAAAATTATTCATACTGTCGTATAAAATATTTTCGAATTTTTCAGCTAAATCCATTTCAACAAGATTAACAGGACTTTCTGGTATCTGAAGCCCTGAGAATGCTGCCAATAATAAATTTATGACGTTGATAGGATTTACCTTCATTTTTTCTATTCTTTGATTTTTATGAAATAATAAATTCTATTGTAGGAAAAAAACAAATAGCGGACTCTCGAAAATTTGTACCTCGCAACAGAACAGATAAAAATATACTGACTAACTGATCCGTTTTTAGGCAGCCGTGGACTCCAAGCTCACTTGCGTCATCTTTGCTTATGCATGTTTACAAGATGGGCTTACAAAAATCGCTTATTCATATATATAAATAGAAATCAGGAAAATATTTACTTAAAAATAAGTATTTATGAAAAAGTACAAATGAAATATAATGTGATATGCCTAAATACGCAAACATAAATATTCTAAAATTATAAGTAAACTATAATTATCAAGCAGTGATATATAAAAAAAAACTAATTGCAAAATATACCATGAAAATAATTTTAATCCTGGCTCAGCTTTTAAAAGCTTTTCTGCATACAAATATTTATGCAGAGATAATAAAAATATAGTCATGTAATTATTTATTCCTCTATTTATCTTATGCTATTATATTTTGAACATTAAAATAACGAAATTGTCAAATTCTTTGTCAGTGATTTTTATTCATTAAATAGAAAATTGAGCCTATAGACAAATCAATCTGCAATAAATAAAATATCCATGATTATATATTCTTATTTTACGCACCATACACCTCAAAATATTTATTTCAAAGGTACTAATTGTAAGTATACGTGCCCAAGGGGCTCCTAAACCCCAATAATGTTGTTATTAGAAAAAATCCTAAAACAAGTCAACTTTGATTTTGCATTTTAATAATAATTATTTAATTTTATTGCTAATATTGTATACACAAAAAATTAAAAAAAAAATTTTTTCCGAAATAAAATATAAGGGTAGCTAATTTGGCATTTCAAAGAGAAATATTTTTCATTTTGTTTCATTTTATATTTGAATCGAAACTTGGGATATTCAGATAAAACCTATTTTAGGGGTGATTTTTAGGGGTGCGTTTTACGCCTTTAATAGGAAATTGGGGCCATAGAAAAAATAGCCCAAATAAAAATAAATTATGCATTATATATAACTTAAAATATTAATTTTAATAGTTTGAAAGTATTTTGTGCCTAAGGGGTTGTTTACCCCTGATGACGTGTTTATTTGCTAAAACCCTGAAATACGTAAACTTTATTTTTTATTTTAAGTCAAAAAATGATTTTTATAATAATTAATTAATTTTATTGCAAATATTATATGCAGAAATAGTTTAAAAAATAAGGTTTTTCTAAAATAAAAAGTAAGGGTTGCCACCCTCGAGGACCAAACTATACTTGATGGTTACATAATTCAAGGAGAAATATTTTCCATTTTGTTTCATTTCAAAATATCGACTAGAACTTAAGATATTAAAAAAACCCGTTTTCGGGGGTAAACTTTAAGGGCGTTTTCACCCCTTTAATAAGGGATGGGGCCGATAAAAAAATTGCGAGTCTCTTATTTTTCGGTCCTCTACAACATATCAAAAATACAGGAAAATCGGAGGCGGATACCTCGATCGGTTTCCTTGTGAGAGACAACCACCTCTTTATACTTTGGAAAATCTTGACGGTGAACCAATCGAAGGTTTTTTCTACGAAGAAGAACTTTCCAGAGTAAAAAAAGATTTGCATACCGAATCATTTCAAATAGATAAGATTCTAAAAACTAAAGGTAAAGGGAAAAACAAAAAATATTTTTTAAGTTGGAAAGGCTATCCCGACAAATTTAATTCCTGGGTTCCTGCAAACAATTTGAAAAACATATAATGAGAGAGCAATTTTATATCTTATTATCTAGTAACAACAGTGTGTATGTGTTCCTGAAAATAAAACAACACATTTTACCATCAGTTAGCCCAAAATATTTATTTACACGGTGAGTGGGCAGTAGCTCTTTGTGAGATTCAGACACCCCACACATTTCAGCATATTTCGATCGATAACTATGAGGATATGTTTGTGTAAAAACAATTGAGTCATTTTCATCAAATGATTTGAGACACAAATCAACAGAAAAGGATATTGCTGCACACTTATCACTAGGAATCTATACAGATATGAAAAATCTTTTACAAGAAATAAATAATTTACCTAATATGAAAAATCACTTACAATTCGAAATACAACGTAGAGGATTTATCGAAATTGAACGAATTTGTCAGGATACTTGTGACACAAATTTTCATAGTTTGATATTGTCTGAAAAACTATTGAGAATTATTGGTTTTGAAAACCGTAATCTTGAAAGACCTGCTGACCTTATTAGTGGTTTACCGTCAATAATAAGAGTGTATAGCGATATTTGTGAACCTTACATTACAGGTGATGTACACACGCCTCTTTTACGTGTTGTTCCTCTTAATATGAACGGATATAAATATGGTAGCATTGACATTAAAAACTTTACCACACCAATGTATATTCCACTGTTATCTACGTCATTTCAATCGATCACAATAGATATAAAGGACGAAGATGGAAACCCCATAGCATTCGATTACGGCACGTTGACAGTGACACTTCATGTTAAGAGAACCGCATAAGATGGGGTATTTTGAAGCAATTTATGATAATCAAAATGACCGCGATTCATTCGATAATTATATTACAATAGATATATCTATGCAAAAAGGGAAAGGTGTTGGAAGGTTTTTAAAAGGTGTCTATCGTAGTGTTTTACCGCTTGTAAAAAAAGGTGGTAAGGCTATAGGAAAAGCTGTTGGCAAAGAGGCTTTACGAACAGGTGTAAATATTTTAGATGACACTACACATGAAAAACCTTTTAAACAATCTTTTCGCAATAATATACAAGAGTGAGGGAAGAAGCTTAAAAGAAAAGCCGAAGAAAAATTGGATAATCTGATAAGCGGTTCAGGATATAAAACTAAGCGTCGGGTACGGAAACAACAGTCGACTACAGACTCTGATACAGTAAACACGAAAAGTAGAACAAGTTCCAAAGTTAAGGCAAAGAAAAAATTTGGTAATAAAAGAAAAACCCTGTAAAAATAAAAAGAAAACTTTGAAAGAAAAAAGTACGACACGAGATATTTTTGAAGAATAATGGCTTTTCTACATAGTGGTTCGTGTGCATGTCTTAAATCGGATGTGAATTTATTTAGTGTACCTCCTCCTCAAACAACGATTGAAAATTCAAATTATGTTCAAGCCAATATCTTCGCTAACTGAAGGATCACCAATAAAGTTTTCTATACCGGGAACTAGTGAATATATCGACCTTGCACATACTCTGCTTAGTGTTCGTGTAACGATCGCACAAACAGTAACGCCTCCTAAAACCATAGATAAAAATACCTTGAAAAATGTTGGTCATGTAAATAATTTTATGCACTCGCTATTTAATCAAGTTGATGTGTTTTTTAATCAAAAACCTGTTTCCCCGCCCAACAACGCCTACGCTTATCGATCATACATTGAAACTTTATTAAACTATGGGTCTACAGCTAAAAAATATCATCTCACCAGTTCACTATGGTACACCGACACCCTTGGAAAAATGGATGCTACAGATGACGAAAACTAAGGTCTTACAAGTCGCCGAAACCTTATGGGTGAGGAGAAAAACATAAATATGATTGGGTATTTACATTGTGATGTTTTCAATCAAGACAAATTATTAATTAATGGTGTCGAAGTACGTGTGCGGCTCGTACGATCACGTGATAGTTTTTGTTTATGGACCCGACAGGACTCTACATCGCTCGAATCACCGAAGCTGCTCTCTTTGTACGTCGTGTCCAAGTATTATATTGGTTCACGAGAAAGCACTTCCGAAAACAATAGCTAAATATCCCCTCACACGTGTAGAGGTTAAAGCTATTACAATGCATACTGATTGATATTCACGGAGAAACACTGGATAATGTCATTTTAGGACAATTACCAAAAACAATTATTGTTGGTTTTGTAGAAAATAAAGCTTTTAACGGTGATAAGGGTCTCAATCCATTTAATTTTAAAAATTTCAATATAAATTACTTGTGTCTCTAGATTGATGGTGTACAAGTACCGTCGAAACCATTACAACCTGATTTTAAAACGAATAATATGTATGTTGATGCATAGCATACTTTATTTTCTAGTACAGGTATACATTATTTAAATGAGGGTAATTCAATTTCACGCGAAGCTTATGCCAATGCATATTGTCTTTTCGCTTTCGATTTAACACCTGATTTATCAGCAAATCAAGGAACACATTGGAATCTAGTAGAACATGGTAGTGTAAGAATTGATGTTCGTTTTGATGATCCGTTAAGCAGTACAGTGAATTGTATAATTTATGCTGAATATGAAAATATACTTAAGATTGATTCGTCACGTCAAGTTCTCGTGGACTATAGTGGGTGAGATGGTGAGGGGAGGTAGTAGTGGGGATAAAGGTTAATGGTTAGGAAATGTTTCTGATGTGTCAGTCGTTGATGGGACGTTGATGTGTTCAAAACTATAAAGATGGATATCTTCGTAGATATACAGCGTGCCAAAGATTATAAGAACCGCGTAGTACCAAAAGAAGTAGCAGTTCTTCCGTTAAATCAAAATTTCACAGGACATTGGATTGTTTCTCCGAGTAGACAAATGACTGCACTATCTCAAGAGGCTAGAAGAGAAAACGATTGGTTATCACGAAACCATCACGATTTGGACTGGTTTGATCAAGGTTTTTCGGAAAAAGTCTTGTTCAAAAACCTAGAAGAAATTTGTAAGAGAGCAAACAATATTTATGTTCCTGGTGGTATGAAAGTGACGATTTTACGAAAGATCGCTACATGACACATTATAAATTTAGAGTTTGAGAAAGATTGTCCACCATTTCACAAACTCACAGCAACTGGTAATTACTGCATGCAACATTCTTTAATATTCGGTTTTTCAGTTTAGTTGTGTTTTGAATAAAGTCTCTAAGTTAAAAACGTGGCTGAACATACGTGGTAAAACTGAAGCTGCTGAGGATTTTATCTTTTCACCACCTATTAGCCTCTGCGATGAACAATATACAAATTCAACGGATTTTATCTCGAATTCGTACTCACGCTGAGGGGGTCTTTGCGGCAGATCAAATTCCCCTGGTCCGGACGAGACCGACAGCTATTATTTTCAACACCCAAAGTCACGATAAACCTGGCTTGCATTGGGTGGCAATTTACGTCAGTAAAAATGGTAATGCCTGGTACTTTGATAGTTTTGGTGTACCACCTTACGTACCTAACCATATAAACCTTATTCGAAGAAATGATAGAAAATTTCGATGGAATTCAAGACAAGTACAAAGTGAAATTTCAGATACATGTGGTTATTTTTGTTTCATGTTTTTACATTACATGTCTGCGGGCGTTGGAATTGGACATTTTCTCGAAAACTTTTCTTGTAACTTACACAAAAATGATCAAATTTAAAAATTATGTTTCAAAATTGTATAGTGGTACATTTCCCCGCTACCATCACCACTCCCCATTACTATCCTACCCCTACCAATAGAAAACTCCTCCACCATCAGTATGAATAGTATAAAAAGAGCGTCTAGCGCAGTCTATTCCTTAGTTCACTCGATCACTCCTGCTGAAAATAATACACAAGAATGGCAGGTCAAGGCAAGCTTAAATACAATGGCTGGTCAACAAAGTGCTTCCAAATATTATTGTCATCAGCTGCTACCGATGGTGTACGGACTAAACGAATCTTATACTAAGAAAATTATAATTGGTCTAGAAAATAAGAAAATTGGTGGTGAATTTCTACCTATCATCCGTCTTAGTGGTGACGACTTTGTTGGTGTACTGTTTACTGTGTCTGACTGGCGTTTATTTGAAGAAAATTTTCCAGTTACTGAAAAGTTCTTTGAAACTGAAGATGGTGATATGCTGGATAAAAAGATAGCCTTTAGCCATTTTAGCATAAGACTTATTATGAGCTATGGCGACAAGGCATTTGAACTTGTGGAAGAAGAAGATTCACAGACGTCAGATGATCAACCACGAATGAAGCAGTACCGACGTAGTTTAATATTTAAGGGGATGTAGGAGCGAACTTTACCGATAGTGACCCCCACCTCGAGCCGTATTTCCCATTGTTCGCGTGAAATTTACTTCGTGATATTGAAAATTAAATTGCTAACGATTTGTTATCGTGTAAAGAATGCGGGATCACAGCATTTTCGATAATCAAAATGTTTAATAATTTATGTAATGCAATATTCTTAAAATTGAAGCGTGGAATTTCGTAAAAGTGACGGTCATCTTACAATTTTCTATGTGAAACGACATCCTCACCTCGCGTCGTATTTCCCATTGTTTGTCTCAACTAAAAATTATTAAATGCTCAATAACATTTATAAATATTCCTTATTATAAAAAGAACACACGATCACCGCCTTTTTGTGCTTTGCAATGGTATACTTTTTTTTTATTTATGATATTCTGTTTTCGAGGTTAGGAAAATTTCAACCAATCAGCGTGGCTCCGACATCGCCTTAAGGGGGTCAGACACCTTTAAAATTTTCTTCATAAAATGACCTGACAAAACTAAATTTTCATAATTAGAAATATTTAGAAGTAATATCCTAAAAATATTGTTATGTGTTTGTCTACCATCATCGAACATAAGAACGAAAGCGTTGCCAAGCGACTAGTTTGTTGTTCTCGATTTGAGTTAGTTAGTTGATTCGAAACATTGTTGTTGATAACATGTTTTATTGTGTGTGTTTATGATCTTAAATAAAGTTATATGTTATTCTTTTGTAATTATGGTTATTATTAATTATTGTATGTGTGTGTGAGTGTAACATTTTGGGGGTTGCTCCGAAATTTTGATGACGAAATGGGCGGATTTGAAAAATCAGCAAAAAAAAAAAAAACGACGCATACACCGCTGTTTGTACCCTTCCGATCGAAGACGAGAGCACGGGCTGCTGCCGAAGTTTCTGCTGCCGAAACTGCTGCGGCTAATACTACCGACACCGATTGATGGCATGCGCTTGGCGGCTGGTGACGCACGCTTGGGGACTGATACACGTATGATGACCGGTGACTAATGGACGCCGACATCCCACCGACGGTCGGTGTACTCCAGCCTCCTCTCCTTCATGAAACGCTCTTGGAGCTTTAAAATTAAACCAGATGAGTACAACCCTACATTCTAATACACAAAAACATCAACAACCTCCATAGTCTACACGAGTAACAAGAACACACAGCGCATTAGGTTAGATGATAATTCATTTGGAAACACGAAATCACTTGTTGAAAAATCGGTAACACCAATCGATTTAAGGTTAGGTTATAACGTAAAATCTGATATTTATGATAACCAACTGATAGTACGTCGCCTTTGTCTGAGTATTTAAATCAGTTCAATTTAATTGCAATTGTGTATACTTACGAGGGTAATTTGATAAGTACCTAGCCTACAAATGAAAACACCAAAATTTTACAAAAAATAAAATTTATTTTTCAATGTAGTCTCCTTTTAGTTGAATACACTTGGTCCAGCGGTGTTCCAATTTTTTTAACCCCGTTGAAAAAAATGTTTTCTCTTGGTTTGCAAAATAGGCCTCCGTGGCGGCGATTATTTCGTTATTGGAGTGGAATCTCTTCCCGGCGAGCGAATTTTTTAGGTTCGGAAACAAAAAAAAGTCGCACGGAGCCAAATCTGGAGAATACGGTGGATGGGGTAGCAGTTCGTAGCGTAATTCGACCAATTTAGCCGTGGCGAGTGCAGAAGTGTGAGCCGGTGCATTATCGTGGTGGAAAAGCACTTTCTTTTTAGACAAATAGGGCCGTTTTTCTTCTAACACGGCGTCAAATCGGCTCAATAGTTCGGCGTAGTACTGTCCTGTGACCGTTTTGCCCTTCTCCAGATAGTCAATAAAAATCACACCTTGAGAATCCCAGAAAACAGTGGCCATCACCTTTCCGGCCGACGGGACCGTCTTCGCCTTCTTCGGAGCAGGTTCACCGGGTAAGGTCCACTGTTTTGACTGCTCCTTGGTCTCTGGAGTGTAGTAGTGAATCCATGTTTCGTCGACCGTCACGTAACGATGCAAGAACTCTTTTGGATTGCGATTAAACAGCTCCAAACACTGCTCTGAACTGGTCACACGGATGCGCTTGTTGTCTGCAGTCAGCAAACGCGGCACCCACCTTGCTGACAGCTTCCTCATGCCTAAAATCTCATGTAGGATATGCCACACGCGTTCTTCTGAGATGCCTACTATCGCAGCTATCTCGTGCACCTTTAATCGGCGGTCTAACAAAACGATATCGTGTATTTTTGTCACGTTCTCCTCCGTAGTGGCTGTTTTCGGAGCACCTGGGCGTGGATCATCAAAAACCGACGTACGACCACGTTGAAACTCGTTATACCAAAATTTAACGGTCGCCATCGAAGGAGAAGCATCCCCATACACTGCATCCAAGCGTTCTTTAATTTCACTGCGCGATTTCCCTTCCAAAAACAAGAATCGAATCACCGACCGATATGGTTCTTTCTCCATTTTTTCAAAAATCAACCGACACATTTGCTTTCACACGCTCTCAAAAATAAACTACAACTCCGATCCGGCTGAAATTTCGTCTGTAACCGTTTACAGGAAGATACTGCACTGTAGTGTATTTCTGGTGGGATAGTGGCACCATCTGGCGGTGAGGCTAGGTACTTGTCAAATGACCCTCGTATATATGCTTTCTCTTTAAGTTCACACCGATCAGGGTCGTAATTTTGACTCTAAACTAGTTAAAAAGTTGTCCAACTTGCTAGGAATTCGAAAAACTAGGGCTACACCACTACACATATAACCGAATGATCAGGTAGAAAGACAATAAGACGATACTCGAATACTTATCTAAATATATATCAGATAACCAAGAAGATTGGGATCGTTTGATTTCCTTGTGTATTTTTAGTTTACAGATCATTAGTATACTCAACAATTGAGACCACTCTAGTGGAGATGTACACCGGAACTGATTTGAGACTTCCTCTGGATTTTATTCGAGGATATCCTCCCGAAGAAGAAGAACATTCAAATTATGGAAGTTATGTTCGGAAACTGTCTGTTAAGAAGATCAATGATGTCGTTTTCTGCATCCAGAAGACACCAAAACACAAAAAGAAGATCATTCATTTTGATCAATGACGACTTACCACGATATGTAATTTCTTCTGCTCTGCTCACGGTTATTTTGAACGGTGGTTTTTCCCGTGAGACACAGGGCAAATGCCAGAGCAGGGACAGAGGTGAGGCCTCTGCTACCACGGCATGCCAACTCCCCACTTGTGTCCAAGAATTACCAACAAGACTCTACTCACCGATAATGACATGAAGATACCCGGATGAGTCAAGGATTAACCCGTTTAAAAGTAGACAATTTCAAAAAGATTTCAAGATGATTTCAAGATGTTTTCAAGAATTCAAGATGGATCAATTCAAGAGACGGGCCCTTTGGCCGTGTGCGAAGGATCAGCCCGCTTGAAGATGATGCCATTTTGATTCGGTTTTGGAAGAGGAGAACTATTCTTCAAGAGACGGGCCCTTTGGCCGTGTGCGGAAGACGTCTTCTCATTCGTTTTATCTTAAGATTGTCGGGACGACAATCTAAAATGATGGAGAATAATGACAAGATGATACCCAAAAATGAAGATTCTATTTTTTAAGAGACGGGTCCTCTCACCAGATAAGTCAAGGATCAACCCGCTTAAAAATGGATGATTTCAAGATGATTTCAAAATGATTTAAAGAATTCAAGATGGACCAATTCTGATTGTCGGGACGACAATCTGAAAGAAGGGGGAATAATGTTATGTGTTCGTCTACCATCATCGAACATAAGAACGAAAGCGTTGCCAAGCGACTAGTTTGTTGTTCTCGATTTGAGTTAGTTAGTTGATTCGAGACGTTGTTGTTGATAACATGTTTTATTGTGTGTGTTTATGATCTTAAATAAAGTTATATGTTATTCTTTTGTAATTATGGTTATTATTAATTATTGTATGTGTGTGTGACTGTAACAATATATTCAATTTGTGATAAAATGAGACCCGAGTAAAAAATTTTTGATCGATTTTAACCAAATATATGGCCATTTCAAAAGTTTTGCTCGGACGCCGACTCCAGATTCAGGAACTGCATATATTTTAATGGGAGATCTTAAATTTAAGTGAAATTCAGATTTTTTTAGCAATCTTTGACCGTAAAAAATTATTTAATCAAGTAAAAATTGGATACATACAACTCTTCAGTCAATAGACTTATAAAATACCAAAATTGTAGGACCTCTCCGATTAAAATATATGCAGTTCCTGAATCTGGAATCGACGGCAGAGCTCCAAATTTTACATTATGTAGAAAACAGCTTTAAAGATAAAATTACTAAAATACATCTTTATTTCTTCTTCTTTATTTCTTAACTCCATCTCTGCCCTGAAATACAAAAATGTATTGTTTTTAACTCAAAATATTTAGAACAAATATTCTGGTACCTCAGTATACGGTCCATTAGACTTGTAAGCTATGAGCACGCGTAACAGTCATATCCACATCAGTCAGTCAAGTTTGTTAAGTGGTTTAACATGTAGCTCCTTTGATGCTTTTAAATCCACATATCTTTAATAATCTTTATCACATATATTAGATTCGTATGCATATACTGAGGTAAATAAAGAATGTGTTGAGAAATTCAAAATCCTTCATGCATGTTATGAAGCCAGTATCGCCATAGCCAAATGCTTAAGAAAAATGTTTACAGCTGCAACACTCGTATATTGATCTTCTTTTAATATCTGATAGGGTGAACTTCTTTACTTGTCCTTCATTATTCTTTTTCACATATAATATTATTACTTAATAAAGAGAATATGACTGATACTTATTTATTGCAGTGCATAACTGTTTTTACTTCAGAAAATAAAATGTTAATTATATCATAGTGAGATTCAGGCGATGGCTGATAATAGTAGCTTTCTGGCAGAAGCGAAGGTTCCATAACATTTTTCTGCACAATAGCATATCTTTCACTTCCTTTAAAAGTTGATTTAAATCTGTAAACTAAATGTTTTTTGTAATAGTCAGTATAGACTTAATTTTCTTTTAGTATCAATCCCTGTTATTTTAAGTATAAAGTTTCCAATAAAAGTTCACGTACTAAAAGCTATTTCTAAAACTTTAATTCACTGTCACTCGCATTATTCAAACACTTCTAAAAACTTATTTAAAATATCTTTACGTATTATAATAAACTAAATGTTTACCCCCAAATTCATTGGAAACAATGAAAATTAAAAACAACACTTTGTATAAAAAAGGTGCAGATGTTGATATCACAGTGTTTATATGAAATGACAGCTGTGCATGTTTACATATTGCTTGCGGACTTTTACATAGGTCAAAATCAGCTTACAATAAAGGGGTGAGCTGTGAGAGGCTGTCGTCGATAAGTCACGTTGTTATGTTGCCAACTTAACTGCTATATAAGTTTTAAATTCAGATTTTTATTTTTGTCAAAAATAGCGTCCATAAATTATATTATTTATTTTTTATCTTTATATTAATGTTTAAAATATTATTTTTGGATCTTTTAAAGTATATATAGATATGTAGAGTCAGAATTTTAAATATATTAAAAACAGTGAAATGAAAAAAAAATTAGTAGAAATAATATATGATTATATAAGTATGTATACAAGAGAAAAAATGTAATTTGAACAAAAAACAAATGAAAAGCTTTATCAGTGTTTTGTGTATATTCTTAAACTAAAAATAGAGAATGCTTTAAAACTAATTGGGACATATTCTACAAGTGTTTTTTTAGTAAAATATGTTATAAAAAGAAAGTTGATTTTTCGTCATTTTAAAGGTGTCCGATCCCCTTAAGAAAGTTTCATTTGATACATTAAAAATATTAAAGCATTGTATATGTGTGAGAGTGAGATTTTTATTAGATGTAACATGTTACACCATAGAATATATTATTAATAAACTTTGTCATTATTTCAAAGAAAAATTGCAAGAATCATCACAGTATACGCATTTTTCTACGAACGATTTATTAACTTATGCGGAAAAATTCGGTATACCTGATTCTGATAAAGTTTATGATGAAATAATTATTAAAAAAATGATATGCCAATATGAATACCCATTCATGATTTTATGTCATTAATATATGAGCTTGTATCATTACATTTAGAAAATATTATATTTTTAATGAATAAAAAGATTTAAATGTATCAAACTTGTTTTCACTTACTTGTTTACACTCCTATCCTAAAGTAGCCCTTAGTCTTTTTACAAATGGAGTTCGATATTATAAAGTTAATTTTTAAATCGTAGTTAAATTTTAAAGTTAAATTTTAAATTATAGAGTTAAATTTTGAATATTGTGGCACTATGGGGTAGACATAATAAACCCCCGCCACCACTGGTAGGAGAGGGTATTATACACCCCCTCCCCTTCCACCAGTGGTGGGGGAATGGGCAGTGGTATGGATTTGTTGTATCTACCCCATAGTGTCACAATAACTACTTTGATCAAACCGAAATCTTTCTGATAAATGTCTATCTCAGAAATGATTATTTCACCGAAAATCTCGAAAATCTGGTATGTTTTATAAGTGATAAATTACATCATTTCAAAGGAGTGTAGATTCTCGGAGGTGATTTTAATTCTCGAATTGGCGCTACTTGCCAAAGTGAAGAGGAAATAGTATATGGGTCTCATTTTTACAAAAACCTATGCTATGGATACTGTAGTTAACAAACAAGGTCGCCTTCTCTTGCCAACGTTAAAAGAAATCCAAGCTCATTCTGGTCCGTTTCTCAAAAGATTAAAACCTCGCAAATCCTCGGTTTGTCCAATAGCACGAGAGACTCTAGAGAAATTTTATGAAAATATTTACCCTATCAGAGATACCTCGCTTGAAACCTTCTACGACTGCAGGTATCCTACTCTAGATAATAATAATAACTTCACTAGCGAAGAGCTTGGTAAAGGTTTAATTAATTTAAAATATAACAAAGCACCGGGGCCTGATGGGATCACCAATCCGTTTCATCAGAATCTTCCCGGAAAATGGATTACTTTTATAGTTACTTTATTCAATAAAATTTTTTAAACAAGCTCAGTACCCACTAGTTGGTGCAACTCTGAAGTCTCACTTCTCTTTAAAGAAGGTGACCCTCTTGGCCCTGTTAACTACAGAGGAATTGCCCTGATCAACTGCCTCCCGAAGATTTTTACAGCTTTGCTCGCCAATCGACTTTCTGACTGGTGCGAAAAACATAATATTTTGTCTAAATGCGAATCAGGTTTTAGAAAATCGAGATCATGTGATAAGAACATTTTCACCTTACAGGCTTCCAGGCCCATATTGCTATAGAGCTCTCTAAGCCAAAAGGTAAACTATTTGCTGCATTTCTAGATTTTCGTAGAGCTTTCGACTCGGTAGTCCACGCGATTCTCTGGAAATCACTATATGAAGCGTGGTTAAGTACGAAAATGATAAAAGTCTTGCAAAATATGTACCAGAGAGCAACTATGAAAATTAAACTGAATAGCAATGACATATCCGATAGTATAGATGTCACGCAAGGTGTTCTACTGGGTGACTCCCTGAGCCCGCTGATTTTCGCCATCCTTCTCCACAATATTACCGATTTTTTCAAAGAGGATGGACACGTGAATGTAGAGAAATTAGTTCAAATTCTATTATTCGCTAACGATCTTACAATCCTTGCCATAGATGTAGTCGACCTCCAGAACAAATTGGACATCTTAGCCAAATACTGCAAAATTAAGAAGTTAGAAGTTAATACTCAGAAGACAGAGATTGTAATTTTTAAAAAAGCTGGAAGACCTAAACAATTGAGGACAGTTAAATTCAACAACATACCCCTGAAGGTGGTAAAAAGCTATACTTATTTAGGAGTTATATTTTCATCTACGGGATCTTTCAGACCTGCATCAGATCACGCTTTGTTGAAAGGTAAATCAGCGCTAGGAGCAATACGGCAAATGCTCTCAATTGGCAAAAATACAAGCTTAGATGCTGCCATAAAGCTCTTCGAAGCTACAGTTGACTGCACTGTCCTTTATGGCTCGGGCATCTGGGGGGGGGGGGGGTGAACGATACTCTGGACATCGAACACATACAAACAAATTTCTATAAAAGACTGCTGTCTCTACCATGTTCTACTCCGGACTACTTGATTAGACTTGAATCGGGCCGCACGAAACTAGAAGCTGAAGTAGCTAAGAAAGCCATCAGATTTTTAATAAATATTTTGCGTATGAATCAGAATAGGTACCATCTGAAAATGTATAAATTGTTGAAACGTAATTCAACAACTACACCATCCAAATTTAATTGGATCTCGCAACTACACGCTCTGTTGATAAAAGCTGATCATGAGTATCTTTGTAACTGTGAAGACCTCAAAACTTTTTACATAGCACTTTCTAGTATCGATGGAGTTTTAAGAAGAATTAGCCCCGCTAGGGCTATTCAGTCATCGTATTGTCCCCTATACAAAGATATTAAAGATTTTAGTGCCCTTCACTATGAAACTTACCTAGTTCATGCTCTGCCTATGTCTTACATAAGAACTTTTGCCGCCTGTAGACTGGCTCGTAACCTAACTTTATGTGTTAATATAAACAAAATTTTTTATAAAATCAACTTATCGTAAACGTGTTTTGTATATAATTTAAATTTCAACGAAGACTTACATTATATTCTTATAGAATGTCCAATGTACGAAAATCTAAGGTCTAAATATTTAAATAATGATGGTTTGTTAGAAATCTTCAATTATCATTGTAAAGACAAACTAGTCAACTTTTTCTACTTTTGTTCTGGAATTCTAAAATTGAGAGCTTTTATATTAGGCGAGTCTGATGTCTGACCACTGTTTAGTGTACGTTTACCAAACTTGGTCTAATTATCTTTAAGTTTTTGAAAATTATAATACGAATATAATAACAGTAATACTCAGTATTTTATGTAAGCTTTTAAGTTATAATGTGCGTCCACACTGTGATAGAGCAGCTTTGTCTGGCTATAGGCTGTGTTTGTTATAACAACTTATACGAAGGTACTAATCGCTGTAGTTTGTAACGCGTTAACCAATTATTACGTCTCATGTATTATCTTAGTTCTCTGTACTTGTAATTTTAATGTCACTCTTACTCTTAGTCATAGTGTAGCGCGCATATGTATTTTTTGCCAGTGCGAGTCGGGTCAACCCAATCATTTGTAATTGGTTAAGCCTTAAAACAAATAAGCACAATAAATAAAATAAAAATAAAAAAATTGCGAGAAGACTGGAGAGTCTGTCTGTCTGTATCGAGCCTCGGAGCGATAAGGAGCTCAAGCACTACCTATCATTTAGTTAAATAAATATCAATATTACGATTTAATATATGAACTATTTTTTAACTATTTATTTCTCTCGACTAACATTTGACACTATATCTAATCCAATACTAAAAAATTCAACAATTGAAAAGAGTGTGAAATTCGAAATTCAATCATCAGAAACGCCAAAATTTCAAAAACTTAGACCTCTACCCCAATTCCATCTTCTGCTTCCATTACAGATGCACAATTTCAAAAGAAAAAAATCTCTACAGAAGTATCTACATTCGCGATAGAATCAAATTTTTGTTTTTGTTCTTTTGATAGAAGTTCTAAAATGTTATTCTTCAATCAAATATATATTATCTTAAGGAGGGAGGGAAGATAATGTAAATAAATACCAACAATAAATGTAAATAATATTTAAACAATATAAATTAATTAAAATATTATTATTATAAATATTGATAATTTGACATAGTATAGTATTATTACACTATAAACCAATAATTATTAATTCATTATTACTATTATTTATTACGCTTACAAATTATATTCACTTATAATTACACACTTATAATAAATAAATGTTTGAAAATAAGATTTGGACCAATAAAAAAGGATGTACCTATACTGGTCCGAACAAATGAGATCCTTACACGCCAGTCTATATACCCTTCTACTAGCAAGAATAGCTTCGAAAGGCCGTAAAAGTCTTCTTCCCGTTCATCAGAGGCCACCAGTGACATCTCCGAATACTCCTCGATGGACAGGCTGTGGACACGATTAATCTTCTTCGAGGCCGGACTATATCTATAGGGCGGAGGAAAATCCAGTGCCACGTCGGAATCCTACTGTCTAAATAAGGAGGCCATTCCCCATATGTCGTCGTCCGTCCCAACAAAATAACCTTCCTAGAAATTTATATCCGATTGTCAAACATACTGTCTCTCTGTCCGTGGACTTACACACATCCGTATCTGTAAAAAAAACGGTTATAAACAAAGATATGAAATAAAACTGAAAAAAAAAAGTTTTTTTGAAAATTTGACGAAATAGAATGGATTTTTATAAAAATTGTTTTACCGGTTGAAATTCGGAGATCCTTGGCTGTTGAAGCGTAAAAGAAACTTCAACCCCGAGCCGAATCAATTCATTTCGGGCCCGCATATGGGTACTTTTAATTCTCCTGAAGATCACATGATGAAGCTGCAATATTATTCAATTTAAAATAAAAATAAAAATAGAAACAATCTAAAATATAAATAACAATTAAAAATACTTACACTGATTATATGTGCCATTGTTTTGCTGATTTCAGGAACTTGTACTGAATATATTCACTGCATACTTACCGTACCTTATATATCAAATTTCTGTTTAGTTAGTGAAATCTCCAACTAAGGAATGCAATGAACTCCTGCCTGTAAATGACAAAATTCGACAGCGCTAATGTGCGGCAAGAGCAACGTCGTGACGTATGTCGGTCATTGAAACCGCCAACGTCCTCGCTCATTATATTTCAAATGCGAGGAAATTGACCCACTTATACGACTGCTACATTAAAGTAATCTTTTAAGAAATATTGTATTTATAAACTATAAGAAATCTTTAAACAATTTTATGTAATAAAAGGCGACGAGCGACCATGCAAGTCAGTTACGATAAAATTTCGGACTCCGTCACACAGCAGTCGACAAAAGGTGAATAAAACGGACGAAATATTATACTACGAAAAACTATTAATCTTATTATATTAGACGACTTTTTGAATAAATCTTGTTGAATAATTAAGACACGGCTATTAAATATCTTGTGTTACTTCATTTCAAGAACCGACATCAAAGGAAATGTAAAGAATCATAATAATTACACCATATAAGTTATAAGATATTATCCTCATTTTCCAAGACGTAACATACTTTTAGATTTTCCTATTAGATATAAGAATGAATCTGATTAATCTGTTTTCAGGTTTCGTGTGAAACATTTTGTCTTGATGATAATGACACAATACTTGAAGCTGCTGAATCACTAGGGTCTGAAATAATATCACCAGCGACTGTGCGATTTGTTAAGACAGAAGAACAAGATATCAAAAAAGGTAAAGTTTAATTGGTATTATTATATCAGAAATATTTAAGAGGAATCTTGTAATATCAAGTACTTGTTATTAATAAGTAAATACAAATAAATAATGTGACAAAAATAGCAAAATATTTATATTTTTTGTAATTTCTAAAATGATACATGTGTTATTTTTTAATGATAAATTAAAGTGTTTTCATAAGAAGTTTATGACATTACTATTATAGAATATTTGATTCGATTTCCTCTACTTCTACCCAAAATTCATTACTTAATGTTTTTTTTAAAGCATCAAAACGAACGTACTATAGCTGATTATTCAATGATTAAGATACCAATTTACTCAATGTAGACTTGCTTGTTTGAATCACACAACTTGGAAAATTCGGATCAATAGCAAAAAAATTCCTTATGTGTAAATGTATGTGGGTTCAATTTCTTCTTTTTTAAGAGCTTCTGAACAAGGTCGTGCAAAACGTTCATGTCGCACCTAATTTTGCTAGTGCCCATTTTCAAGTCGTCCAGAACACGCTTTATGACTGGCTTCTCCATTGCCATATTTATAACATAGCGTAGGCGACCACCACTACTTTTAGGTAAAATAAAGTCTCTTTCTCTTATCCTCCTATTCGTAGCAATGACGTTAGTGTTACGATGCCAACAATTCGAGAGCACTATATGAGCTCGGACATCAATTTTCGAAATATAATTTGCAGTAATGATGTTAATCGATCGCAACACACAACAAATGTAATCTAATATTGGTAGCAATAACACAACTAATATATTGTATTTTGAACTTTATTATTTTTCAACGGAGTGAGCAAAACTAGCTTTTCCGTGTTGTGTCAAGTTTATCTCCCAAGTGTAGGAATGCTGAGAATCACACAATGGTGGTGTGCGCAAAGATAAACGATCTGAGCATGCGCATACTTCTTGAACGCTACAATGAGAAAGAATGTGCGAAGTGAAGTGAACTGCGTGTACGCATACTTCGTATACGCTATCTAAAAGAGTGTGTACAACAAGTACTTTCCCCATGCAGACAGGTCCGAAACACGCATGGCGGTGGTGTGGTAATAGATGTGCGTCACTCATTCAAGGTAACTATACTTGCCACATCAGATACTACTGTGAGATATAAACCATACACCACAAAGTACATCATGGGGTATTTTAATATCAACAATACTGATCCAGTCTCTTAGAATAAGACGCATCTTATTCGACAAGAGAACTTTTTACTCATCACCTAAAGCTGTACTCTGGAGACTACAATAGTATAATAATTATGAACGACTTAAACGCTAATCTTTTACAGATATCAAACGGCACGACTCGACTACGGGATATTTCTAGTGAGTTAGCCTTGAAGGTAGTCCGATCATGGGCCCACCCATTTCACCACCACGCTTGGCATGTGGATAGACGTTATACTAGTTGATTGTAACAATACGATTACCGAGCAGGGGTATCGACCGGCGCCATATCACAACTTCTATAATATCATAGGGATGGTAATTGACAGATTCACACCATCAGTACCCTGTGAGTCTTATAATTTCAGGGTCTCTAGTAAAATAAGTGCAGCAGATATTGATCCCCTGTCGAGAAGCTGTGATTGGTCGTCGTACGACTCTGCTACGCCAGATCTGACAGACATGTTAACTCAAGTCTCAAACAAACTCACGTACTCTTCAGACGCACTTGCATCTCAAGAAACAATCATACCAAAAAAGAGACACCCACCTTGGATAGACAGTACTTTTATCGATGAATTCCTTCAGCGTCGCAGGGACGTTACGAATGAAACACAACGGAAACGCACCACTTACATACGCAACCACCTCACAAAGACCATTGATAGTAACGAAAATTGTTGCAAAGCGTTACGCACTCTTGGGTTATTGCCCAAATCAGCTGACGGCCTCCACGGGTTTGAGCTGAACTACCTTAAGGGAAGACTGAGGTAAAAAAACGCAAAAATTTTTGAAATATCTCATTTTTGTTTTTACTAAAAGATAAAAAATTATATTTAAAAAATGGAGAAACAATGGGTTTTTGAGTTTTTTTTTTTAAATCAGAATTTAGAAAACTTTCTCGCATTAAAACTGTATTGTTCGTACTGTTTGTACATCAATTTTTTTTAATTGTTCTAATAAAGCAGGTGCAATTTTTAAATACTATAACTACTATAAGCAATACTTTTTGGTTAAAATATCATAAATTTACTATAAAAAAATTGTTTTTCTATGATTTGTTTCACTAAATATAGTAAAATTACTACAATAACATTTTGATAATATGTTATGTCTTTCCAATAAATATATATTAGACACATTTCTTATTTTTCCAACCAATTTTTGTTTGTTTCGTTTGTCAACAAATTCTCTAGATGGGCCAAGGCTGAGTGTAAACTTCTGATGCATACACACCATTCCAAAGATCACTATTTTTCAGCATTTTTCACCAGGCTTACCAGATGGCGATCTTCTATTCTTTTTACTGACGTGCAAGTGACGTTACGTCATTTGAGAGTAAGTGAGACAAAAAGTCGCCATCTAGCAACCCTGTTTTTCACTACTTTCAGAGGCATAACTTTATATATTTTTAATATTTAGGACTAAAAACTTGTGAAGATACTTATTATAAGAGCAATATTACAATATGTAACCCATATATATAATATATTATTTCATACAATGAATAGGAAAAAATTTTATCTTTACACCTCAGTCTTCCCTTAAGGTGGTCTTCTACCTAACGGCTTCTGAGGCCAAAATTACCTGAAAAAATTAATTAAAACATAATTACTATTAAACAAAGTACATGTATTACTAATATAACTTATTTCTAATACAAAATACCAAGGGATAGGTCTCTTAATCCACTTTATGCAGAATTATGCCATTTTAGAAAAATCAATTGGTGAGCAAGTTTTCTTGGCAATCACACAATGGATTTTGACAAGAGAGGCCGCGAATTATTTGGAAAACATGTACCTATAGCTTGAAGCTCTGGAATTAAGAAATATTGTGACGAAGTATTTTTTTAATTGAAAAAACTACTTTATTTGTCTTAATTTTATCAATTTTTTATGAATTTTTATCATTATTTCAATTAAAAAAGTACTTAGTCACGAAATTTTTTTAATTCCAGAGCTTCATGTTATAGGTACGTGATTTCCAAGTAATTTGCAACTTGTCTCGTTAAAATCTATCCAGTAACTGCCAAGAAAACCTACACACCAGTTGATTTCTCTAAAATAATATAATTTTGCATAAAATGGGATTAGAGACCTATCTGTTGGAATTTTGTATTAGAAATAAGTTACATTAATAATACATATTCTTTGATTTATAGTAATTATATTTTAACCAATTTTTTCAAGTAATTTTGCCCTCAGAAGCCATTAGGTATAAGACCACCTTAATAACCACGTTGCTTCTGTCTCGTGGTCCCCTCTCGATAAGTTCAACGAAGCTATCAAGTAGTTAACTCAGCTTCTACGCAGAGAAAAAGTGGAAAAAGTGGACTTTTTTCGACAGTTTTTTACATCCCCAGACTTGAGCATGCGTGGCACACTAATATGGATTACCGGACTGGTTTTCTACGTAAAAATTGAAGATTTTACACCTTGTCCCGTTTATGTGCTTCGCACGCTCAACTAATAGCAGCAATAAATTACTTTAAGAAAAAAGTATCAAAACAGTTAAAGGTTCCGTGGATTTCCTCATATATTAGTCGAAAATAAACGTTTGAAATGTAAATACACTATTATATCTGATGCCCATATACTTGTGTGGTTCCGTAGGGTCGTGGATGAATGTACCAATAAAAATAAATGTTAATTCATTATGGATATTTACTCAAAATCAATCGTTTTAAAATCTGTAAAATAATTACATTAGTTACCTCATTATATTATTTTAGTTTGTACTTCCCTACAGATAATTTTCATCTTATTATATATATATACCGGGTGACCCATTTTAAAACCACCAGGCAAATATCTCGAAAACTAAGGGAGATGGAAAAAAACTTTTAATACAAAAGTTGTAGGGTTCAGAGGGGCCCAACTGACCGTGACCTTGGTTATGACCTTGAGGTAAATGATCAAGTTCATTTGAAGGTCAAATCGATTTTTTCAAATGGGAACACCCACTTTTGACCTCGTAAATGGAAAGAGCGGAAAATTTTACGTTCAGATATGTCCTTGAGTCAAGGTCATGGTCATGGTCATGGTCATGTTTAAAATCAAAATCAATAAACGCATCAAAACATTCCCATAATTAGGTATACGAGACAAATTGTTAAATACAAAAGCTGTAGGGTTCAGAGGGGCCCAACTGATCGTAATCTTGGTTATGACCTTGAGGTCAATGATCAAGGTCATTTGAAGGTCAAATCGATTTTTTCAAATGGGAACCCCCACTTTTGACCTCGTAAATGGAAAGACCGGAAAATTTTACGTTTAGATATGTCCTTGAGTCAAGACCATGGTCATGGTCATGGTCATGTTTAAAATCAAAATCAATCAACGCATCCAGACATTCCCATAATTACGCATACGAGTGTTAAATACAGATGTTGTAGTGTTTGGAGGGGCCCAACTGATCGTCACCTTGACCATGAACTTGAGGTCAAGGATGATGTCGTTTGAAGGTTAAATCAATTTTGTTTAACGGCAACCCTTACTTTTGACCTCGTAAATAGAAAAACCGAAAAATTCTGATATGACCTTGGGTCAAGGTCATGGTCAAAATTATGGTCAGTTTCCGTGCAGTTAAGAGCAAAGTCGGAGATGACCTGGTCACCTAAGGCAAGGTCGGAGATTACCCGGCCAGTTAAGGCAAGGTCGGAGATGACCCGGCCAGTTAAGGCAAGGTCGGAGATGACCCGGCCAATTAAGGCAAGGTCGGAGATGACCCGGCCAGTTAAGGCAAGGTCGGAGATGACCCGGTCAGTTAAGACAAGGTCGGAGATGACCCGGCCAGTTAAGGCAAGGTCGGGGATGATCAGGTCAGCTAAAAATTCATTGCAAAATTCCACGTTCATATGTATTTAGTCATAGGATCCAAGTGTTTCGGTCACCATTTACTGAAGAAGATGCTCAAAATTTGCACCATTTACTTGTTGACAACATTCTATTCTCCTTTTAAAGTTTCTAACAGTATTTAATAATACTTGACGTGGAATACTTAAGCAGATTTGTGTAATCCTTTGAATCATATCATCTCTTGTAGTTGGCCTGTTGCGGCAGACTGTATTTTTTAGGAAGCCCCATAAATAAAAATCTGGAGATGTCAGATCTGCAGATCTTGGTGGCCATGCTACGGGACCTCCTCTACCAATCCATTGACCGTTAAACCTTTCATTAAGAAAATCTCTGACAATTCTGGCATAATGTGGAGGAGCACCATCTTGTTGTAGCCACATTCTGGCCCTTGTATGGAGATCAACGTTTTCTAGAAAGAGCGGCAGCTCGTCTCTCAGCAACTGTAAATAAGTATGTTGAGTTACGTAACCTTCAAAAAAATAAGGTCCAATCAGAAATCCGCTAATAATACCACACCATACCGTTACATTCCAGCGATGCTGATGATCAACGTCTCGCATCCAATGAGGATTAACAGGAGACCAGTAGTGGCAATTATGGCGATTCAACATACCAGTACTCTGAAATGTAGCCTCGTCGCTAAAAAGAACATTGTTAAAGAAATTTTCATCATCAGTAATTTGTTGTGTTGCCCATTGGCAAAATGTTATTCTCCGTCGATAATCTTCCACAGTTAAAGCTTGATTTAGAGTAATGTGGTATGGATGGTAACGCGCATATCGTAAATATCTACTGGCCGTAGATCTTGGAATACCCATTGTTAACTCGATTTCGCGTAAACTGACATGAACATTTAAATGTACCATGGCTAGAACAGCAAGAAAGCGAGGATTATTTTCCTAATTGTGTTCATTCAGTGTCCTCCTTCTTCGAACGAAGTTTCCTTGTCGACCGCGCAGTTCAATGTCACGTATTACCGTATGATCAGGATGTTGTCGTTGAGAGAACCGAGCACGATACAATCTGCTTGCCTCTCGATAGTTTCGTCGACATTCTCCTAAAATAAGAAGAATGTCAACTATTTCATTAGCAGAATAGTCAGGCATTCTTTTTTAGTTGTAAATGCAATTATTTATCAAAACACACCACAAAAGAAATAATATGTTATTATACTATACAATATTTTAAAACGAAAAAGTTTAATTTTCTGTGCCAATATAAGTGTGCTCAATTTGAAAACAATTTGATGTAAACAGTAATAATTATTGACTATTACCGATCAATGCTGAATACTACCGGTCACTATTGGATACAGATGGTCAACACTTATTAACTTTTGTTATTATTTGATATAAGTGGTTAACCCGGGTAAATATTGATAATAGTAAAAATAGTAAAATTTTCCGCTCTTTCCATTTGCGAGGTCAAAAATAGGGGTTCCCATTTGAAAAAATCGATTTGACCTTCAAATGACCTCGATCATTGACCTCAAGGTCATAACCAAGGTCACGATCAGTTGGGCCGCTCCAAACCCTACAACTTCTGTATTTAACACTCATATGCGTAATTATGGGAATGTTTGGATGCGTTGATTGATTTTGATTTTAAACATGACCATGACCATGACCATGGCCTTGACTCAAGGACATATCTGAACGTAAAATTTTCCGCTCTTTCCATTTATGAGGTCAAAAATGGGGGTTCCCATTTGAACAAATCGATTTGACCTACAAATGACCTTGATCATTGACCACAAGGTCATAACCAAGGTTACGATCAGTTGGGCCCCTCTGAACCCTACAACTTTTGTATTTAACAATTTGTCTCGTATGCCTAATTATGGGAATGTTTTGATGCGTTGATTGATTTTGATTATAAACATGACCATGACCCTGACCATGACCTTGACTCAAGGACATATCTGAACGTAAAATTTTCCGCTCTTTCCATTTATGAGGTCAAAAGTGGGGGTTCCCATTTGAAAAAATCGATTTGACTTTCAAACGACCTTGATCATTGACCTCAAGGTCATAACCAAGGTCACGGTCAGTTGGGCCCCTCTGAACCCTACAACTTTTGTATTAAAAGTTTTTTTCCATCTCCCTTAGTTTTCGAGATATTTGCCTGGTGGTTTTAAAATGGGACACCCGGTATATATATATATATATATATATATATATATATATATATATATATATATATATATATATATATATATATATATATATATATTTATACACATTCGTTTTAACAGATTTATGGAGCCCTTTTATACACATGAGCATATTTATGGAGCCCGTTTTCTTTTATGGGGCCCGGGTCCCATAAAATATTTTTCTCGGGCGTTTATGGAGCCCGATCTAGAGTCTATAACCCCAGGGTCCATTATTTCTTTAGTCACTTGCCATAGGGATCTCTGGGCTGTAGGTACTAATGTACAGGGATGGGCTCCATAAACGGATGGGGGATAATTATATATATATATATATATATATATATATATATATATATATATATATATATATATATATATATATATATAAACTGATGTATAGGTACATATGTAGACTCGTCCGCATAAGTCCCGATCCGTTTACGTAAGTTGTCCGCATAAGTATCGTTTCCATTAGACCCGTGTCTGCACAAGTTATGCTTGACTAAAGAAATAATTCTCTCTCTATGTAGACACTAAAAAATGTCTGCACAAGTCGATGAAAGTCCGCATAAGTACCGTTCCCATTAAGGATGCGTCCACATAAGTTACCTTTGAGATAAATATACACTTATCGGGGTTTATGTAGCACAAGACTGTATATTAGTACCTACAGCCCAGAGTTCCCTATGGAAAGTAAATAAAGAAATAATGGACCCTGGGGTTATAGACTCTAGGTCGGGCCGCATAAACCCCTATATTTAGAAATATTATGAAGCCCGGGCTGCATAATCAAAATCGGGCTCGATAAACCCCTATATATAAAAAAACGGGCTTTATAAACCCCTGTCGAGAAATGTATAATATATATATATATATATATATGTGTAAAATAAAACCGGCGTTTTGAATGTGTGACGCCATTTTAGCAGGAAACTATAGCAAAATCCCATGTGTAAGACGAAGGCAGACGATCGCGTGACTAAAGAAATAACATCCCTATATATATTGACTTTTTGAATGCCGCATTCAAAACGTCAGTTGATTGCATTTTTAACATGGGAACATATAGAATCTATAGGAAGTTGCGCATTCAAAACACCAGATTTTCATACTTATATGTATATACATATACATATAGCTCTACAGCATTTTGAAGATTATATTCGGCAAAAATACCGACTTTTGAGGATTTTTTAGCATTTTGAGGAGAATCCTCAAAAGTCGTCGGTACCCGCTTAGCATTTTGAGGATTTTTTGCGGCGTCCACAATAGTGTGTTAATACATCGATTTCGGAAATTCCGTAATATTTTTCCGTAAAAGCGGGCGCCGCAGGCGTCGTAGTGTTAGTCAATAACCTTAGGGTCATTATTTCTTTAGTCACGCGCTTGTTTCCTGATTGTTTAGAACAATGTTTATATTTGTGTGACTGCTATTGTAGAAAACCTTTATGAAATCCTCAAAAGGATCCCAGGAAAAAATTATATATATATATATATATATACTAGGGGGCTTCGCCCCCTGCTCGCTTCGCTCGCCAACACCCATTATTAGAGATAAATATTAATAGTAATGAATGAGGATAATCTTCTATTACATAATATCATGAAAAACTTATTTTTTCATTTAAAATTTCTGTAATGCTTTTTAAAAACATTATTCTTAACATTTATTAATTTTTAAAATACTAAGTATATTATATTTAACAAAATAATGCAGAATATATATGTAGTTCATTACGTCAGCTCTGATTTTATTTGTAACTTATTGATTATAAAATCCAGTAATATTTCAATTTTTGGCCGCCATTTTATATTTACAAAATCTGAGTTCAGATTCCTAATCAGCGAATCCGGAAACTCACTATATACAATTTTTAACAAACTCGAGTAAAATTTCAATTTTTGTTAGTCATCTTGGGTCCACCAGTTTGAACTAAAATTTTCAGCAAAATCCAATAATATTTCAATATGCGTTCGACATCTTAGATCCGCCATTTTGAATTCTGAAAATCTGAGTTCAGATTCGTAATCAGCGCATATATAAACCTCCTATATACAATTTTTAGCAAAAGCCAGTATAATTTAAATATTTTACCGCCATTTTGAATTTTTAAAATCTGAGTTCAGATCCATCATAATCGGATCCAGAAAACCCGTATACGGAAAGAAGAATTCACAGTTGTAGCCCGTGACGCACGAGAAAAAAATAGCGTGCCATATAGCATCGCCGGATGTCGTAACATATGCGTCTGTGACTGTGACTGTGGTCATTTCGATGAACGGTACTCGCGTGACACGGCTGTAGGCCATGACAATTACTGAGTTCAAGCTTTAACGCGCACGACGGCAAACGTGAGTGGCACGTCTGACAACTGCGGCAGTCACCCGGTATAGCGTTACCCAGAGATCATCGTTGACATGCCTGAATGTCGCGCCGTCACACGGTGGCAGAGACGGTACCCGCTTACTCTGTTATAACTCACGGCCTATAGCTCTGAATGCTTCTTTCCGTGTATATACAATTTTCCGCAAAATTCAGTAATATTTCAATACGTGGCAGACATTTTCGTTCCGCCATTTTGAATTTTCAATATCTGAGTTCAGATTCGTAATCAGCTAATTCGGAAACCCCATACATACAATTTTTTTGCAAAATCCAATATTATTTCAATATTTTACTGCCATTTTGAATTTTTAAAATCTGGTTCATATTCGTAATCAGCGAATCCAGAAATTCAATATATTCAATTTTTAGTAAAACAGAAAAGTTCAATTTTTGGCCGCCATCGGGTATGCCATTTTGAAGTTTCATAATCTGAATTCTGATTCATCATCATGCGAATCCAGAAATTTCCCATATGCAATTGTAATATTCAGTAATATTACAATATTTGGCCGCCATTTTGAATTTGCAAAATATGAGTTCAGATACGTAATCAGCGAATCCAGATGGGTTCCCTATATACAATTTTCAGCGAAATCCAGTGATATTTGAATATTTGGCCTCCAACTTCAATGCGCCATTTAGAATTCTGAAAATCTGAGTTCGAATTCATAATCAGTGAATCAAAATACCCAACATACAATTTTCAGCAAAATCCAGTAATATTTCAATTTTTGGCAGCCATTTTGTATTTACAAAATCTGATTTCAGATTCCTAATCAGCGAATCCGGAAACCCATAATATACAATTTTTAGGAAATTCCGGTAAAATTTCAATTTTTAGCCGTCAACTTGGGTCTTCTATTTTGAATTTTCAAAATCTGAGTTCACATTTATAATCAGCGAATCCAGATACGTCTATGTAGAATTTTCGGCAAAATCCAATAATATTTGAATATTTGGCCTCCATCTTCGATCAGCCATTTTGAATTCTGAAAATCTGAGTTCAGATTCATAATCAGCGAATATAGAAACCTCCTATATACAATTTTTAGCAAAAGCCAGTATAATTCAAATATTTTGCCGCCATTTTGAATTTTTATAATCTTAGTTCAGATCCGTCATAATCGAATTCAGAAATCCCGTATATACAATTTTCAGCAAAATCTAGAGATATTTCAATTTTTGGAAGACATCTTGGGTCCTCGATTTTGAATTTTCAAAATATGGTTACGATTCCTAATTGGCGAATCCGAAAACCCACTGTAGAGAATTTTTAGCAAACTCGAGTAAAATTTCAATTTTTGTTAGTCATCTTGGGTTCACCAGACTGAATTTTCAAAACATATATTCAGATTCATAATCAGCGAAACCAAAAATCTGGTATATACAATTTTCAGCAAAATTCAATAATATTTCAATATTTGACCACCATCTTCGAATCCGCCATTTTGAATTCTGAAAATCTGAGTTCAGATTCGTAATCAGCGAAACCAGAAATCCCTTTTATACAATTTTCAGCAAATCCAGTAGTATTTGAATATTTCGCCTCCATCTTCGATCAGCCATTTTGAATTCTGAAAATCTGTGTTTTGATTCGTAATAAGCGAAACCACATACCCCTTATATACAATTTTCACCAAATTTCAGTAGTTTTTGAATATTTTGCCTCCATCTTCGTTCAGCCATTTTGAATCCTGAAAATCTGATTTGCGATTCGTAGTCAGCGAATCCAGACACCCGTTATATACAATTTTGAGCAAAATCCAGTAATAATTCAATTTTTGGCATCCATGTTGGGTCCTCTATTTTCAATTTTCAAAATCTGAGTTACCATTCCTAATTGGCGAAACCGGAAACCCATTCTATACAATTTTTAGCGAATCAAGTAAAATTTAAATTTTTGTTAGCGATCTTGGGTCCACCAGTCTGAATTTTCACAATATATGTTCAGATTCGTAATCAGCGAAACCAAAAATTCCGTATATACAATTTTCAGCAAAATCCAATAATATTTCAATATTTGACCACCATTTTCGAATCCACCATTTTGAATTTGCAAAATCTGAGTTCAGATTCGTAATCAGCGAATCCAGAAATCCCTTTTATACAATTTTCAGCAAATTCCAGTGGTTTTTGAATATTTCGCCTCCATCTTCGATCAGCCATTTTGAAGTCTGAAAATCTGAGTTATGATTCGTATTCAGCGAATCCACATACCCCGTATATACAATATCCAGCAAATTCCAGTGGTTTTTGAATATTTCGCCTCCATCTTCGATCAGCCATTTTGATTTCTGAAAATCTGATTTGGGACTCGTAATCAGCGAATCCAGATACCCCTTATATACAATTTACAGCAAAATCCAGTAGTTTTAGAATATTTCGCGTCCATCTTCGATCAGCCATTTTTAATACTGAATATCTGAGTTGGGATTTGTAATCTACGAATTCACCTATTCCTTATATACAATTTTCAGAAAAATCGAGTCAAATTTCAATTTTTGTTAGCGATCTTGCATCCACCAGTCTGAATTATCACAATATATGTTCAGATTCCTAATCAGCGAAACCAAAAATCCCGTATTAAGGTAATACAAATTTCAGCAAAATCTAATAATATTTCAATATTTGTCCACCATCTTTGAATCCGCCATTTTGAATGTTCTTAATCTGAGTTCAGATTTGTAATAAGCGACTCCGAAAACTACTTATATACAATTTTCCACAAAATACAGTAATATTTCAATTTTTGGCAGCCATCTTGGGTCCACCAGTTTGAATTAAAATTTTCAGCAAAATCCAGTAATATTGCAATATGTGGCCGACATCTTCGAACCGTCATTTTGAATTCTGAAAATCTGAGTTGAGATTCGTAATCTAGAAATCCACTAAATACAATTATTAGCAAAATCCAGTATTATTTAAATATTTTGCCGCCATTTTCAATTTTTAAAATCTGAGTTCAGATTCGTAATAATCGAGTCCAGAAATCCCGTATATACAATTTTCAGCAAAATTCAGTAATATTTCAATATGCGGCAGATATTTTCGTTCCGCTATTTTGAATTTTCAAAATCTGAGTTCAGATTCGTAATCGGCGTATCCAGAAATCCCTTTATATAATTTTCAGCAAATCCAGTAGTATTTGAATATTTCGCCTCCATCTTCGATCTGCCATTTTGAATTCTGAAAATCTGAGTTATGATTCGTATTCAGCGAATCCACATACCCCTTATCCCTTATATACAATATCCAGCAAATTCCAGTGGTTTTTGAATATTTCGCCTCCATCTTCGATCAGCCATTTTGATTTCTGAAAATCTGATTTGGGACCCGTAATCAGCGAATCCAGATACCCCTTCTATACAAGTTACAGCAAAATCCAGTAGTTTTAGAATATTTCGCGTCCATCTTCGATCAGCCATTTTGAAGTCTGAAAATCTGAGTTATGATTCGTATTCAGCGAATCCACATACCCCGTATATACAATATCCAGCAAATTCCAGTGGTTTTTGAATATTTCGCCTCCATCTTCGATCAGCCATTTTGATTTCTGAAAATCTGATTTGGGACTCGTAATCAGCGAATCCAGATACCCCTTATATACAATTTACAGCAAAATCCAGCAGTTTTAGAATATTTCGCGTCCATCTTCGATCAGCCATTTTTAATACTGAATATCTGAGTTGGGATTTGTAATCTACGAATTCACCTATTCCTTATATACAATTTTCAGAAAAATCGAGTCAAATTTCAATTTTTGTTAGCGATCTTGCATCCACCAGTCTGAATTATCACAATATATGTTCAGATTCCTAATCAACGAAACCAAAAATCCCGTATTAAGGTAATACAAATTTCAGCAAAATCTAATAATATTTCAATATTTGTCCACCATCTTTGAATCCGCCATTTTGAATGTTCTTAATCTGAGTTCAGATTTGTAATAAGCGACTCCGAAAACTACTTATATACAATTTTCCACAAAATACAGTAATATTTCAATTTTTGGCAGCCATCTTGGGTCCACCAGTTTGAATTAAAATTTTCAGCAAAATCCAGTAATATTGCAATATGTGGCCGACATCTTCGAACCGTCATTTTGAATTCTGAAAATCTGAGTTGAGATTCGTAATCTAGAAATCCACTAAATACAATTATTAGCAAAATCCAGTATTATTTAAATATTTTGCCGCCATTTTCAATTTTTAAAATCTGAGTTCAGATTCGTAATAATCGAGTCCAGAAATCCCGTATATACAATTTTCAGCAAAATTCAGTAATATTTCAATATGCGGCAGATATTTTCGTTCCGCTATTTTGAATTTTCAAAATCTGAGTTCAGATTCGTAATCGGCGTATCCAGAAATCCCTTTTATATAATTTTCAGCAAATCCAGTAGTATTTGAATATTTCGCCTCCATCTTCGATCTGCCATTTTGAATTCTGAAAATCTGAGTTATGATTCGTATTCAGCGAATCCACATACCCCTTATCCCTTATATACAATATCCAGCAAATTCCAGTGGTTTTTGAATATTTCGCCTCCATCTTCGATCAGCCATTTTGATTTCTGAAAATCTGATTTGGGACCCGTAATCAGCGAATCCAGATACCCCTTCTATACAAGTTACAGCAAAATCCAGTAGTTTTAGAATATTTCGCGTCCATCTTCGATCAGCCATTTTGAATTCTGAAAATCTGATTTGCGATTCGTAATCAGCGAATCCAGATACCCGTTATATACAATTTTCAGCAAAATCCAGTAATAATTCAATTTTTGGCATCCATCATGGATCCTCTATTTTCAATTTTCAAAATCTGAGTTACGATTCCTAATGGGCGAAACCGGAAACCCACTCTATACGATTTTTAGCAAAATCAAGTCAAATTTAAATTTTTGTTAGCGATCTTGGGTCCACCAGTCTGAATTTTCACAATATATGTTCAGATTCGTAATCAGCGAAACCAAAAATTCCGTATATACAATTTTCGGCAAAATCCAATAATATTTCAATATTTGACCACCATTTTCGAATCCACCATTTTGAATTTGCAAAATCTGAGTTCAGATTCGTAATAATCAGCGAATCCAGAAATCCCTTTTATACAATTTTCAGCAAATCCAGTAGTATTTGAGTATTTCGCCTCCATCTTCGATCAGCCATTTTGAATTCTGAAAATCTGAGTTATGATTCGTATTCAGCGAATCCACATACCCCTTATATACAATATCCAGCAAATTCCAGTGGTTTTTGAATATTTTGCCTCCATCTTCGTTCAGCCATTTTGAATCCTGAAAATCTGATTTGCGATTCGTAATCAGCGAATCCAGACACCCGTTATATACAATTTTGAGCAAAATCCAGTAATAATTCAATTTTTGGCATCCATGTTGGGTCCTCTATTTTCAATTTTCAAAATCTGAGTTACCATTCCTAATTGGCGAAACCGGAAACCCATTCTATACAATTTTTAGCGAATCAAGTAAAATTTAAATTTTTGTTAGCGATCTTGGGTCCACCAGTCTGAATTTTCACAATATATGTTCAGATTCGTAATCAGCGAAACCAAAAATTCCGTATATACAATTTTCAGCAAAATCCAATAATATTTCAATATTTGACCACCATTTTCGAATCCACCATTTTGAATTTGCAAAATCTGAGTTCAGATTCGTAATCAGCGAATCCAGAAATCCCTTTTATACAATTTTCAGCAAATTTAGTAGTATTTGAATATTTCGCCTCCATCTTCGATCAGCCATTTTGAAGTCTGAAAATCTGAGTTATGATTCGTATTCAGCGAATCCACATACCCTATATACAATATCCAGCAAATTCCAGTGGTTTTTGAATATTTCGCCTCCATCTTCGATCAGCCATTTTGATTTCTGAAAATCTGATTTGGGACTCGTAATCAGCGAATCCAGATACCCCTTATATACAATTTACAGCAAAATCCAGTAGTTTTAGAATATTTCGCGTCCATCTTCGATCAGCCATTTTTAATACTGAATATCTGAGTTGGGATTTGTAATCTACGAATTCACCTATTCCTTATATACAATTTTCAGAAAAATCGAGTCAAATTTCAATTTTTGTTAGCGATCTTGCATCCACCAGTCTGAATTATCACAATATATGTTCAGATTCCTAATCAGCGAAACCAAAAATCCCGTATTAAGGTAATACAAATTTCAGCAAAATCTAATAATATTTCAATATTTGTCCACCATCTTTGAATCCGCCATTTTGAATGTTCTTAATCTGAGTTCAGATTTGTAATAAGCGACTCCGAAAACTACTTATATACAATTTTCCACAAAATACAGTAATATTTCAATTTTTGGCAGCCATCTTGGGTCCACCAGTTTGAATTAAAATTTTCAGCAAAATCCAGTAATATTGCAATATGTGGCCGACATCTTCGAACCGTCATTTTGAATTCTGAAAATCTGAGTTGAGATTCGTAATCTAGAAATCCACTAAATACAATTATTAGCAAAATCCAGTATTATTTAAATATTTTGCCGCCATTTTCAATTTTTAAAATCTGAGTTCAGATTCGTAATAATCGAGTCCAGAAATCCCGTATATACAATTTTCAGCAAAATTCAGTAATATTTCAATATGCGGCAGATATTTTCGTTCCGCTATTTTGAATTTTCAAAATCTGAGTTCAGATTCGTAATCGGCGTATCCAGAAATCCCTTTTATATAATTTTCAGCAAATCCAGTAGTATTTGAATATTTCGCCTCCATCTTCGATCTGCCATTTTGAATTCTGAAAATCTGAGTTATGATTCGTATTCAGCGAATCCACATACCCCTTATCCCTTATATACAATATCCAGCAAATTCCAGTGGTTTTTGAATATTTCGCCTCCATCTTCGATCAGCCATTTTGATTTCTGAAAATCTGATTTGGGACCCGTAATCAGCGAATCCAGATACCCCTTCTATACAAGTTACAGCAAAATCCAGTAGTTTTAGAATATTTCGCGTCCATCTTCGATCAGCCATTTTGAAGTCTGAAAATCTGAGTTATGATTCGTATTCAGCGAATCCACATACCCCGTATATACAATATCCAGCAAATTCCAGTGGTTTTTGAATATTTCGCCTCCATCTTCGATCAGCCATTTTGATTTCTGAAAATCTGATTTGGGACTCGTAATCAGCGAATCCAGATACCCCTTATATACAATTTACAGCAAAATCCAGCAGTTTTAGAATATTTCGCGTCCATCTTCGATCAGCCATTTTTAATACTGAATATCTGAGTTGGGATTTGTAATCTACGAATTCACCTATTCCTTATATACAATTTTCAGAAAAATCGAGTCAAATTTCAATTTTTGTTAGCGATCTTGCATCCACCAGTCTGAATTATCACAATATATGTTCAGATTCCTAATCAACGAAACCAAAAATCCCGTATTAAGGTAATACAAATTTCAGCAAAATCTAATAATATTTCAATATTTGTCCACCATCTTTGAATCCGCCATTTTGAATGTTCTTAATCTGAGTTCAGATTTGTAATAAGCGACTCCGAAAACTACTTATATACAATTTTCCACAAAATACAGTAATATTTCAATTTTTGGCAGCCATCTTGGGTCCACCAGTTTGAATTAAAATTTTCAGCAAAATCCAGTAATATTGCAATATGTGGCCGACATCTTCGAACCGTCATTTTGAATTCTGAAAATCTGAGTTGAGATTCGTAATCTAGAAATCCACTAAATACAATTATTAGCAAAATCCAGTATTATTTAAATATTTTGCCGCCATTTTCAATTTTTAAAATCTGAGTTCAGATTCGTAATAATCGAGTCCAGAAATCCCGTATATACAATTTTCAGCAAAATTCAGTAATATTTCAATATGCGGCAGATATTTTCGTTCCGCTATTTTGAATTTTCAAAATCTGAGTTCAGATTCGTAATCGGCGTATCCAGAAATCCCTTTTATATAATTTTCAGCAAATCCAGTAGTATTTGAATATTTCGCCTCCATCTTCGATCTGCCATTTTGAATTCTGAAAATCTGAGTTATGATTCGTATTCAGCGAATCCACATACCCCTTATCCCTTATATACAATATCCAGCAAATTCCAGTGGTTTTTGAATATTTCGCCTCCATCTTCGATCAGCCATTTTGATTTCTGAAAATCTGATTTGGGACCCGTAATCAGCGAATCCAGATACCCCTTCTATACAAGTTACAGCAAAATCCAGTAGTTTTAGAATATTTCGCGTCCATCTTCGATCAGCCATTTTGAATTCTGAAAATCTGATTTGCGATTCGTAATCAGCGAATCCAGATACCCGTTATATACAATTTTCAGCAAAATCCAGTAATAATTCAATTTTTGGCATCCATCATGGATCCTCTATTTTCAATTTTCAAAATCTGAGTTACGATTCCTAATGGGCGAAACCGGAAACCCACTCTATACGATTTTTAGCAAAATCAAGTCAAATTTAAATTTTTGTTAGCGATCTTGGGTCCACCAGTCTGAATTTTCACAATATATGTTCAGATTCGTAATCAGCGAAACCAAAAATTCCGTATATACAATTTTCGGCAAAATCCAATAATATTTCAATATTTGACCACCATTTTCGAATCCACCATTTTGAATTTGCAAAATCTGAGTTCAGATTCGTAATAATCAGCGAATCCAGAAATCCCTTTTATACAATTTTCAGCAAATCCAGTAGTATTTGAGTATTTCGCCTCCATCTTCGATCAGCCATTTTGAATTCTGAAAATCTGAGTTATGATTCGTATTCAGCGAATCCACATACCTCCCTTATATACAATATCCAGCAAATTCCAGTGGTTTTTGAATATTTTGCCTCCATCTTCGTTCAGCCATTTTGAATCCTGAAAATCTGATTTGCGATTCGTAATCAGCGAATCCAGACACCCGTTATATACAATTTTGAGCAAAATCCAGTAATAATTCAATTTTTGGCATCCATGTTGGGTCCTCTATTTTCAATTTTCAAAATCTGAGTTACCATTCCTAATTGGCGAAACCGGAAACCCATTCTATACAATTTTTAGCGAATCAAGTAAAATTTAAATTTTTGTTAGCGATCTTGGGTCCACCAGTCTGAATTTTCACAATATATGTTCAGATTCGTAATCAGCGAAACCAAAAATTCCGTATATACAATTTTCAGCAAAATCCAATAATATTTCAATATTTGACCACCATTTTCGAATCCACCATTTTGAATTTGCAAAATCTGAGTTCAGATTCGTAATCAGCGAATCCAGAAATCCCTTTTATACAATTTTCAGCAAATTTAGTAGTATTTGAATATTTCGCCTCCATCTTCGATCAGCCATTTTGAAGTCTGAAAATCTGAGTTATGATTCGTATTCAGCGAATCCACATACCCCGTATATACAATATCCAGCAAATTCCAGTGGTTTTTGAATATTTCGCCTCCATCTTCGATCAGCCATTTTGATTTCTGAAAATCTGATTTGGGACTCGTAATCAGCGAATCCAGATACCCCTTATATACAATTTACAGCAAAATCCAGTAGTTTTAGAATATTTCGCGTCCATCTTCGATCAGCCATTTTTAATACTGAATATCTGAGTTGGGATTTGTAATCTACGAATTCACCTATTCCTTATATACAATTTTCAGAAAAATCGAGTCAAATTTCAATTTTTGTTAGCGATCTTGCATCCACCAGTCTGAATTATCACAATATATGTTCAGATTCCTAATCAGCGAAACCAAAAATCCCGTATTAAGGTAATACAAATTTCAGCAAAATCTAATAATATTTCAATATTTGTCCACCATCTTTGAATCCGCCATTTTGAATGTTCTTAATCTGAGTTCAGATTTGTAATAAGCGACTCCGAAAACTACTTATATACAATTTTCCACAAAATACAGTAATATTTCAATTTTTGGCAGCCATCTTGGGTCCACCAGTTTGAATTAAAATTTTCAGCAAAATCCAGTAATATTGCAATATGTGGCCGACATCTTCGAACCGTCATTTTGAATTCTGAAAATCTGAGTTGAGATTCGTAATCTAGAAATCCACTAAATACAATTATTAGCAAAATCCAGTATTATTTAAATATTTTGCCGCCATTTTCAATTTTTAAAATCTGAGTTCAGATTCGTAATAATCGAGTCCAGAAATCCCGTATATACAATTTTCAGCAAAATTCAGTAATATTTCAATATGCGGCAGATATTTTCGTTCCGCTATTTTGAATTTTCAAAATCTGATTTGGGACCCGTAATCAGCGAATCCAGAAATCCCTTTTATACAATTTTCAGCAAATTTAGTAGTATTTGAATATTTCGCCTCCATCTTCGATCAGCCATTTTGAAGTCTGAAAATCTGAGTTATGATTCGTATTCAGCGAATCCACATACCCCGTATATACAATATCCAGCAAATTCCAGTGGTTTTTGAATATTTCGCCTCCATCTTCGATCAGCCATTTTGATTTCTGAAAATCTGATTTGGGACTCGTAATCAGCGAATCCAGATACCCCTTATATACAATTTACAGCAAAATCCAGTAGTTTTAGAATATTTCGCGTCCATCTTCGATCAGCCATTTTTAATACTGAATATCTGAGTTGGGATTTGTAATCTACGAATTCACCTATTCCTTATATACAATTTTCAGAAAAATCGAGTCAAATTTCAATTTTTGTTAGCGATCTTGCATCCACCAGTCTGAATTATCACAATATATGTTCAGATTCCTAATCAGCGAAACCAAAAATCCCGTATTAAGGTAATACAAATTTCAGCAAAATCTAATAATATTTCAATATTTGTCCACCATCTTTGAATCCGCCATTTTGAATGTTCTTAATCTGAGTTCAGATTTGTAATAAGCGACTCCGAAAACTACTTATATACAATTTTCCACAAAATACAGTAATATTTCAATTTTTGGCAGCCATCTTGGGTCCACCAGTTTGAATTAAAATTTTCAGCAAAATCCAGTAATATTGCAATATGTGGCCGACATCTTCGAACCGTCATTTTGAATTCTGAAAATCTGAGTTGAGATTCGTAATCTAGAAATCCACTAAATACAATTATTAGCAAAATCCAGTATTATTTAAATATTTTGCCGCCATTTTCAATTTTTAAAATCTGAGTTCAGATTCGTAATAATCGAGTCCAGAAATCCCGTATATACAATTTTCAGCAAAATTCAGTAATATTTCAATATGCGGCAGATATTTTCGTTCCGCTATTTTGAATTTTCAAAATCTGAGTTCAGATTCGTAATCGGCGTATCCAGAAATCCCTTTTATATAATTTTCAGCAAATCCAGTAGTATTTGAATATTTCGCCTCCATCTTCGATCTGCCATTTTGAATTCTGAAAATCTGAGTTATGATTCGTATTCAGCGAATCCACATACCCCTTATCCCTTATATACAATATCCAGCAAATTCCAGTGGTTTTTGAATATTTCGCCTCCATCTTCGATCAGCCATTTTGATTTCTGAAAATCTGATTTGGGACCCGTAATCAGCGAATCCAGATACCCCTTCTATACAAGTTACAGCAAAATCCAGTAGTTTTAGAATATTTCGCGTCCATCTTCGATCAGCCATTTTGAATTCTGAAAATCTGATTTGCGATTCGTAATCAGCGAATCCAGATACCCGTTATATACAATTTTCAGCAAAATCCAGTAATAATTCAATTTTTGGCATCCATCTTGGATCCTCTATTTTCAATTTTCAAAATCTGAGTTACGATTCCTAATGGGCGAAACCGGAAACCCACTCTATACGATTTTTAGCAAAATCAAGTCAAATTTAAATTTTTGTTAGCGATCTTGGGTCCACCAGTCTGAATTTTCACAATATATGTTCAGATTCGTAATCAGCGAAACCAAAAATTCCGTATATACAATTTTCGGCAAAATCCAATAATATTTCAATATTTGACCACCATTTTCGAATCCACCATTTTGAATTTGCAAAATCTGAGTTCAGATTCGTAATCAGCGAATCCAGAAATCCCTTTTATACAATTTTCAGCAAATCCAGTAGTATTTGAGTATTTCGCCTCCATCTTCGATCAGCCATTTTGAATTCTGAAAATCTGAGTTATGATTCGTATTCAGCGAATCCACATACCCCTTATATACAATATCCAGCAAATTCCAGTGGTTTTTGAATATTTCGCCTCCATCTTCGATCAGCCATTTTGATTTCTGAAAATCTGATTTGGGACTCGTAATCAGCGAATCTAGATACCCCTTATATACAATTTACAGCAAAATCCAGTAGTTTTAGAATATTTCGCGTCCATCTTCGATCAGCCATTTTTAATATTGAAAATCTGAGTTGGGATTCGTAATCTACGAATCCACATATTCCTTATATACAATTTTCAGAAAAATCGAGTCAAATTTCAATTTTTGTTAGCGATCTTGCGTCCACCAGTCTGAATTATCACAATATATGTTCAGATTCCTAATCAGCGAAACCAAAAATCCCGTATTAAGGTAGTACAAATTTCAGCAAAATCTAATAATATTTCAATATTTGTCCACCATCTTTGAATCCGCCATTTTGAATGTTCTTAATCTGAGTTCAGATTTGTAATAAGCGACTCCGAAAACTCCTTATATACAATTTTCAACAAAATACAGTAATATTTCAATTTTTGGCAGCCATCTTGGGTCCACCAGTTTGAATTAAAATTTTCAGCAAAATCCAGTAATATTTCAATATGTGGCCGACATCTTCGATCCGCCATTTTGAATTCTGAAAATCTGAGTTGAGATTCGTAATCTAAAAATCCCCTAAATACAATTATTAGCAAAATCCAGTATTATTTAAATATTTTGCCGCCATTTTCAATTTTTAAAATCTGAGTTCAGATTCGTAATAATCGAGTCCAGAAATCCCGTATATACAATTTTCAGCAAAATTCAGTAATATTTCAATATGCGGCAGATATTTTCGTTCCGCTATTTTGAATTTTCAAAATATGAGTTCAGATTCGTAATCAGCGTATCCAGAAATCCCTTTTATACAATTTTCAACAACATATCTATAAGAGTTGTAGTGGGTAGGTGGAGGGGTATGTCGAGGGGTAGGTGGAAGGGTAGGTGGAGGGGGTGTGGAGGGTGCGTGGAGAGGAGTGGTGGGTGGGGGAGGGGGTGGAGGGGGTAGAGGGGCAGGCGCCCTTCAAAATAACGTAAAATTTGAAAGAATTTAATGGTAAAAAGTGGAGGGGCGGTGGAGGAGAGGTAGAGGGGTGGTGGAGTGGGGGGATGAGCGGGGTGGAGTGGAGTGGAGGGGGCTGGAGGGTGTAGGCACCCATTTTTGCCCTTACAACTATATAATATAGGAAGATATATATAGACATATTGTAAAGTGGCGGATTTTTCCACGTTACTGTCGCGCTACGGAGAGCGGATTTACGTAATGAAATCCCCTCTATTTGACAGCCAGAAGGAGAATCCTTCACTTAAGCGTCAGGGTCACTCGTATTTCTGTATTATTTGCTTAATTTTTTTGTTATCTTTTTTGCTTTCATGCGAGAGAAAATTATGCGGCAAGCAAAACGCGCGACGACGTCCTTTTCAGCTGCCTTCCCGTCGGACCTCAGCGCCCTCCGCCTCATCGCCGGCCGCCTCGCCACCGTCACGACGTAGCCTCCAATACCAGCTGAAGATCATCGCCGCCAGCGGAGAACCACTGCCGAAGCTACGTATTTTTATAGTTCTACCGAGCGAGTTATTCATTAACTAATTCTAAATTAATTTAATATTTATTTAACTTCGCATCAATTTTATCCCTCTCTCATAATTTAAAGAATTTAATTTGGTGCCTAACAAGATGCCTTTGCATCTTTGCACCCTGCTATAAAAATGCCGAGTAGAGAACTCAATAGTCTACATTAAAATATAATATCCCAAATTCTATGGAAAATTACTATTTGAACAGGAATTTGGGATTTTGGCTCGACACTCGGAAAGAGAGAGAGAAGAAGAACAACGCAAACGAGGCCTTCGGCGGTTCTCTTCCAGGGTTGCCAGATGGCGACTTTTTGTCTCACTTACTCTCAAAGAATATGACGTCACTTGCACGTGAGTAAAAAGGATAAAATATCGCCATCTGGTAATCCATCAATCAGCGACGATCGCGTCGACGGCAGTTGAGGCGACGGCGAGAAGGACGACTGATCGCTCTACGATTCTTCTCCTGGCCACCATCGAGGAACGACGTGGAAGCTGGCAGTACCGTCAACCACGGACTGTGCTTAATTTTTAATAGGATAGATCCCGCGAGTGCCTCTATCTCGTGTTAGTTTAAATTAGAGACTTAATAGTAATAGTATTAAAGAAAGCTGATTAGCTGCCGCGAGCCGTAAATGTGCCTTTCTGCCTTTGGGAGCGACCAGTTCATAATCTGAAGCCGTAAGGCTTGCGCTAATTTTACATTTTATAGCTTTCCAAATGTCGATATTTATTGCCTAAAGAAGGCTATTAGTTTCTGCGCCAGGATGCCTTCATCCCTACGAATTATATTTAATTAATTTTCTAGATTCACGCTATCTTTTTCTCACGCGGATTGACGATTTATAGGTAATTTGAAATTGTGCACGAGTGACTCGAAAATAGCTAATTTCCTTTGTAAAGGTGAATAAAAATTGCTAACGCTTAGAGGTTTAACTATTGTAAAGTATATATACGTTTGGTTTAAAACTAGGAATTAAAATTGTGTTAAACTGACTACGACATTCAAGCATCACATACGCTGCCTCACAACATCTCCATTTTGTTGCCTCTGCGAGGCCGGTTTACTGAAACCTATGTCATTAATTGAAACACCGCAAATTGCGAACTTAATGTAATATGTTTGCCGTCTCTAGGGCCTCGTACGTGATCAGAAAAATTAAAGTGTTAAACTTTCTAGTTTAAGCAGCACATATACGAAATTTCTCTTGTTTTATTTCTATACGTCGCATGTGATTCTTTAAGTGTGAATTGTGTCATTGGGATCATTCGAACGTGAGGGAATAGGTACTCCTGCCGTCGGAACCCGCTCCTCTGCGTAGGAGCTGCCGAGCAAGATGTATAAGTAAATTGGAAAATTGGAAAATTCTCGAGGTGAGGGGCACTGCTCACCCAACGATAAAATCTTTAACAGTGCCTGGCGCCCAGTAAATCGCTAAATGCCTTCAGCATTGCGATTTCTTTATAAAATCATTTTAACTGCCGATTATTGTATAGCCGCAATTTTTATGTGCCTTTTTCTGGCTATTTATTCTATTTAAAAAAATACACGATATAATTGGCAGATTCTAATGAACCACACCAATTTAGAATTTTCCCCGTTATAAATGGCGCAGCCAACGTGTGGCACAGAACGGCATTTAATTAACTATAAAAACATTAAAAATTAAAAAGATAAATTTTCGTTGAGTGCCTGTAAATATAAAATTTCATTTTTGCCTCAACGTATTTAAAGTTAATAAATTTAAAAGGGAGTAGTGGGATTAACCCCGTTCAGACCACAATACAATCATAACTATTTATAAAACATAACATTTATTATTATGTGTCTATATTTAAGAAGCATTATTTACGCTTCAGCGAATAAAATTTGCCTATAGCAAATACCTCGCAGTGCCGTAGTTACGGCAGCATCGATAATTCGGTGATCTGTAGTGCCGGCATCCACGTACAGACATAACGTGTTCCTCATATACCTACGCGCAGTCCATTTTCGCCTAGAAGCACGAAAACGGGGTTCACACGCACAGTCGCAGGGAGTACCCTCGTGCGTGGAAAATTTACCGCGTGAGGACTCCCGTCTATAGGGCGTGCGGAGAAAGGGAGAGAGAATCGCGATCGCGAGTATGTGCGTTGCCGCGCCGCAACGCTTTCCGATTATCAGCAACGTCGATGAGAAGGTTCAGTGCGTTCGATGCTTGCCTACCCCGCGCGTAGCACATCTCCCGCTTCCTGACGTGCCGTTGTGTGTTTTGTTCGTGGTTGGTTCTTGCGCTCGTGTGCCGAGATTAATTGTGCGCAAATTACCCCGACATCATTTTGCCTATATGCTTGTGTTCCCGAACCTTAGAAGTGTCGTAATTGCCTCGTTTCGGTAAATTAAATAATCATAAAGCAGAATTGTGGCAGTAAAAATTGTGATGTGTTCGAAATTTAATTCAAGTCTTCGGGCCGTTATCATCGTTGGTCGGTTGTTGCAATGTGTATGTATTTTACGGTGGCTCGGTGTGATGGCATACGAGAGAAATACGTGATGCGCGAGGCTTAGCTTAAATGCTCGTAATTGTTTGCCTTGAGTCGCGTTGTTTTATTTTTGCTGCGGACTCGGCGCGATTTTACTTGAGAGTCGTTTAAGTGTTATAAAATTTCAATGGTATATTCGCGATCTCTGTCGTTTCTATGTGTCGTTTGCATTGAGTCCCGATGTTCGGTATGTTGCCGTGCACTCGCCGCGATTATATTAGAGCCTATTTCATGTGTTCTTTTTTTGATAGTTTAGTAAAATTAAGCATTTTCATCGAATTTAAAAATTTAAGATAATATAAAATCGCGACAAAATTTTCGTAAATCGCGTGTTTGTAAAAATTTATACGACTAAAAATTCGTATAGGCTATTTAAAAATTTAATCTAGTTGTCGATTTCATAGGCTATATAATTTGCTTTATATTATATTTCAAAAAGAAAATTAATTCCATACGAGAGACATAGACACTTGCGAACTTAAACATCGCGTTGAATTCCGCGAACTCGCCGGTCTCTCAGTCTCTCACTCTCTGCTTGCCGAGAGCTACGATGTTCATCGTTGCCGAAAAGCACTCGGCCGACGACACGTATCAGTAATGTTAGGGGCACGTGCGCTCGCCGCACCCATTGTGTAAGGGAATGGGATTTGCTGCCTTATAGTGTTTGAGTTGATTTATCCTCCACTGTATGGTGCACGATGCCTTCTGCCTCACTTGCAGAACTTGACAGTCACCGATCATCGTTGTTTATCTTCTCGATTAGTGTTGTTTTCTGCCAATGGACTGTTGGATATTGAACCATGACCCTGGCTGCTTGATGTCGGTAAGGTAGTTCCCAACAGCTCAAAATTTGTATACGGGCGACAACATGGAATCGTAATATATCGAATTTGCTAGTTAGTTTTTTCACGTTTTATTACCGGAAAAGTAGTGCTTACAATTTTTTTCGTGAGAAAATAGTTGCCCGTAGAGTGCTGACACTAGGTTTCGGTGAATATTAGATGTGCAGGTGAATTCTCGCGTTTTTAAAACTTTTTCGTTTGAGAACCTTACTTAGAACAAGGAGACCATTTGATTGGTATTCATTCCATGATTTTCTAGGGTATCACTTAGAATTTAAAAGTGCCTCTACACTAGTCATAATTAGAGTGCCGCGCGCTAATGAACTATTGCCGATAAAGCAGGTTACTGCTATGGCTCATGTGTCGCGCGTACTAATCATTGATTTGCCGTCGGATGGGAGTAGTCCTGGACGTGCAATACTTTATGTCCGCTTGAGATACATCTTGCGTTGAGTTTAGTATATTTCTTCGTAGTGGTTATTCTCGCGTAAGTTTTCTTGTACTTTCCGATTGAGATTTTCATTGTGTTAGGAAATAGTTATGGGTAGGCAATTGGATTTATTGCTGAAAATATGCAATTCTGCAGAATTATTCCCGATTAATCCATTTATTTGCCTTAGCTGCAAATTACCGTAACACTGGAATATTTAGTACGTGTACGCTATACTGTCCTGCAGGGGGAAATGTACGTTAAGCAGCCCTCAGTCTTCCAGATGCCCTATACTGTCCTGCAGGGGGAAATGGATGTTAAGCAGCTTCCAGTCTTTAAGACGACCTTTGAGAGAATTTTTGTTTCTCAATTAATTGTAGCTATGCATATTTTATTTGCTAGTTACATATTTTCTTCATTAGCCATTCGGCAATTTAACGTAGAACTGGAAGGTTTAGTACGTCTACGTTTCTGTCCTGCAGGGGGAAATGGATGTTAAGCAGCCCTCAGTCTTCCAGACGCCTTATACTGTCCTGCAGGGGGAAATGGGCGTTATGCAGCCTCCAGTCATTTGGACGATCTTTGAGAGAATTTTTGTTTCTCAATTAATTGTAGCTATGAATATTTTATTTGCTAGCTACATATTTTCTTTATTAGCCATTCGGCAATTTAACGTAGAACTGGAAGGTTTAGTACGTCTACATTTCTGTCCTGCAGGGGGAGATGGACGTTAAACAGCCCCTAGTCTTTTAGACGATCTGCGAGAGAATCATTTCCCTCATTTAGTTGTAGCTAAGCATATTTTATTTGCTAGCTACCTATTGTCTCTATTTGCCTTTCGGCATTTTAACGTAGAAAGGTTAGTACTTCTACGATCCTTCCGTCCTGCAGGGGGAAATGGACGTAAAGCAGCCCCCAGTCTTTTAGACGACTTTGAAGAGAATTTATCTCTCATTTAATTTTTGCTATGCCCATTTTTTATGCTAGTAACTTGTTTTCTTTATTTGCCTTTCGGCGATTTAATGTAGAACTGGAAGGGTCAGTACGTCTGCGTTTTCGTCCTGAAGGAGGAGATGGACGTAAAACAGCCTCCAGTCTTTCAAACGAAACACTTAATTTATATTAATTTCATTGAGTTAAGCCACATATATTAAGTCATATTTGTTATATTAAGAGATAATAATGTCCCAAATAAATAGAGGTAGCTTCTAAAATTTTTTTAATTTTAAAGATTGGAATAATTAGTACATCTTTTATTTTACTTTTTCGCTTGAGATATAATTAACTCGCGTTGAGACTAAGAATTATTAGATGCATAAAATGACATTTACATTCTATATAAGCTTAAGATATTCTATTTTGCATGGACAAATCTCAATTTTATATTAATTAACAATTAAATAGGTTTAAGTATTAATTAATAGCATTAAGTATTTCGAAAAATTGTTGTGATTTTAGCTACGTCTGCTTGAGATGTATTTGCCTCACGTGGAGAAACAAACTGGGAATTATGTTCGACAATTTGAAAATTTATCTTGCTTAGGTATCGAGCCTGTGCACTTTAAATTATTTCAAATTATCTGCTCTCATTATACAGTTGCCGACTAAAGGTTTTGTTCTCTTTCCGAACCCCATTAAAGCCCTCTAAAAGTGAAACATTTTTCTGGATAAAAGTGCGAATTTCGTTGTGCTTTTGACTTTGAGGCTTATCAATATAAGGCTAGAAAGTGCCTTTCAAATTTATTCGATTCTTATGTCTTTAGTTCATTCATTTGCTGAAGCTCAAAATAACTTTGTGTTTTTCGTGACTAAAATCGAAGCATAAACCTTCACAAGCCTCGTGCCTAGAACTTTACTAGTTGATTCTTTAAAAGTCTGCTTATTTCAGGGTGTCATATTTTATGTGTTTGGAGTTTGCAACGTTGGGATCCAACGAAAAATCGATTTTTGTCAAAACGGTTTTTTTCAGTTGGACTTGGTTTTTTTCCAACAAAACATGATTAAATACCTATAAAAAACCAAAAAACATCAAATACCAAACTACCCTCTTCCCCCAAACGAAGATTATATAGGGGAGGAAGGCGAAAACAAATTCACACATCGTTGCTTTAGGTATTGCTATTAATTTTATGGCGAATTATCAAATCTAACGATAAAATAGACTTAGAAAAAAATTACGAACAGAATCGATTGCCCAGACCACCCCCAAATGGACGATTATAGGGGGGTTGAAAGCAAAAAAAATCTCACTTCGTTGCTTTAGGTATTGCTATTAATTTTATGGCGGATTATCAAACCTAACGATAAAAAAGCCTAGAAAAAAATTACGAACAAAATCGATTCTCCGGATCACCCTCAAATGGACGATTATAGGAGGGTTAAAGGCGAAAAAAAAATCTCACTTCGTTGCTTTAGGTATTGCTATTAATTTTATGGCGAATTATCAAATCTAACGATAAAATAGACTTAGAAAAAAATTACGAACAAAATCGATTCTCCGGAACACCCCCAAATGGACGATTATAGAGGGATTGAGTCCGAAAAAAAAATTTCACTCCGTTGCTTTAGGTATTGCTATATTTTATGACGGACGATCAGATCTAACGATAAAACAAGCCCAGTAAAAAATTACGAACAAAATCGATTCCCTGGAACACACCCAAATGGACGATTATAGGGGGATTGAGTCCGAAAAAAAAATCTCACTTCGTTGCTTTAGGTATTGCTATTAATTTTATGACGGACTAACAAATCTAACGATAAAACAAGCCTAGAAAAAAATTACGAACAAAATCGATTACCCGGAACACCCCCAAATGGACGATTATAGGGGGGTTGAAGGCAAAAAAAAATCTCACTTCGTTGCTTTAGGTATTGCTATTAATTTTATGGCGAATTATCAAATCTAAGGATAAAATAAGCCCAGAAAAAAATTACGAACAAAATCGATTCTCCGGATCACCCTCAAATGGACGATTATAGGAGGGTTAAAGGCGAAAAAAAAATCTCACTTCGTTGCTTTAGGTATTGCTATTAATTTTATGGCGAATTATCAAATCTAACGATAAAATAGACTTAGAAAAAAATTACGAACAAAATCGATTCTCCGGAACACCCCCAAATGGACGATTATAGAGGGATTGAGTCCGAAAAAAAAATTTCACTCCGTTGCTTTAGGTATTGCTATATTTTATGACGGACGATCAGATCTAACGATAAAACAAGCCCAGTAAAAAATTACGAACAAAATCGATTCCCTGGAACACACCCAAATGGACGATTATAGGGGGATTGAGTCCGAAAAAAAAATCTCACTTCGTTGCTTTAGGTATTGCTATTAATTTTATGACGGACTAACAAATCTAACGATAAAACAAGCCTAGAAAAAAATTACGAACAAAATCGATTACCCGGAACACCCCCAAATGGACGATTATAGGGGGGTTGAAGGCAAAAAAAAATCTCACTTCGTTGCTTTAGGTATTGCTATTAATTTTATGGCGAATTATCAAATCTAAGGATAAAATAAGCCCAGAAAAAAATTACGAACAAAATCGATTCCACGGAACACCCCCAAATGGACGATTATAGGGGGCTTGAGTCCGAAAAAAAAATCTCTTAGAGAAAAATTACGAACAAAATCGATTACACGGACACCCCCAAATGGACTATTATAGGGGGATGAAGGAGAAAAAAAAATCTCACTTCGTTGCTTTATGTATAGCTATTAATTTTATGGCGGATTATCAAATCTAACGATAAAAAAGACCTAGAAAAAAATTACGAACAAAATCGATTCTCCGGATCACCCCCAAATGGACGATTATAGGGGGGTTGAAGGTGAAAAAAAAATCTCACTTCGTTGCTTTAGGTGTTGCTATTAATTTTATGGCGAATTATCAAATCTAACAATAAAATAGACTTAGAGAAAAATTACGAACAAAATCGATTCCCCGGAACACACCCAAATGGACTATTATAGGGGGATGAAGGAGAAAAAAAAATCTCACTTCGTTGCTTTACTTATTGCTATTAATTTTATGGCGGATTATCAAATCTAACGATAAAAAAGACCTAGAAAAAAATTACGAACAAAATCGATTCCACGGATCACCCCCAAATGGACGATTATAGGGGGGTTGAAGGCGAAAAAGAAATCTCACTTCGTTGCTTTAGGTGTTGCTATTAATTTTACGGCGAATTATCAAATCTAACGATAAAATAGACTTATAGAAAAATTACGAACAAAATCGATTCCCCGGAACACCCCCAAATGGACTATAATAGGGGGATGAAGGAGAAAAAAAAATCTCACTTCGTTGCTTTAGGTATTGCTATTAATTTTATGGCGGATTATCAAATCTAACGATAAAACAGACCTAGAAAAAATTACGAACGAAATCGATTCCCCGGAACACCCCCAAATGGACGATTATAGCGGGGTTGAAGGCGAAAAAAACATCCCACTTCGTTGCTTTAGGGATTGCTATTAATTTTATGACTGGTTATCATATCTAACGATAAAATAAGCCGAGAAAAAAATTACGAACAAAATCGATTCCCCGAACACCCCAAATGGACGATTATAGGGGGGTTGAAGGCGCAAAAAAAAATCTCTCTTCGTTGCTTTAGCTATTGCTATTAATTTTATGGCGGATTATCAAATCTAGCGATAAAAAAAGCTCAGAAAAAAATTACGAACAAAATAGATTCCCCGGAACACCCCCAAATAGACGATTATAGGGTGATTGAGTCCGAAAAAAAATCTCACTCCGATGCTTGAGGTATTGCTATTAACTTTATGACGGACTATCAAATCTAACGATAAAATAAACCCAGAAAAAAATTACGAACAAAATCGATTCCCCGGAACACTCCCAAATGGACGATTATAGGGGGATTGAGTCCGAAAAAAAAATCTAACTTCGTTGCTTTACGTATTGCTGTTAATTGTATGATGGACTATCAAATCTAACGATAAAACAAGCCCAGAAAAAAATTACGAACAAAATCGATTCCCCGGATCACCCGCGAATAGTCGATTATAGGGGGGTTGAAGGCGAAAAAAAAATCTCACTTCGTTGCTTCAGGCATTGCTATTAATTTTGTTGTGGATTATCAAATCTAACGATAAAGTAGACCTAGAAAAAAATTACGAACGAAATCGATTCCCCGGAACACCCCCAAATGGACGATTATAGGGGGGTTGAAGGCGAAAAAAACATCCCACTTCGTTGCTTTAGGGATTGCTATTAATTTTATGACTGGTTATCATATCTAACGATAAAATAAGCCGAGAAAAAAATTACGAACAAAATCGATTCCCCGAACACCCCCAAATGGACGATTATAGGGGGGTTCAAGGCGCAATAAAAAATCTCTTTTCGTTGCTTTAGCTATTGCTATTAATTTTATGGCGGATTTTCAAATCTAGCGATAAAATAAGCTCAGAAAAAAATTACGAACAAAATAGATTCCCCGGAACACCCCCAAATAGACGATTATAGGGGGATTGAGTCAGAAAAAAGAAACTCACTCCGTTGCTTGAGGTATTGCTATTAACTTTATGACGGACTATCAAATCTAACGATAAAATAAGCCCAGAAAAAAATTACGAACAAAATCGATTCCCCGGAACTCTCCCAAATGGACGATTATAGGGGGATTGAGTCCGAAAAAAAAATCTCACTTCGTTGCTTTACGTATTGCTGTTAATTGTATGACGGACTATCAAATCTAACGATAAAACAAGCCCAGAAAAAAATTACGAACAAAATCGATTCCCCGGAACACCCCCAAATGGACGATTATAGGGGGATTGAGTCCGAAAAAAAAATCTCACTTCGTTGCTTTAGGTATTGCTATTAATTTTATGACGGACTATCAAATCTAACGATAAAAGAAGCCCAGAAAAAAATTAGGAACGAAATCGATTCCCCGGATCACCCGCGAATAGTCGATTATAGGGGGGTTGAAGGCGAAAAAAAAATCTCACTTCGTTGCTTCAGGCATTGCTATTAATTTTGTTGTGGATTATCAAATCTAACGATAAAGTAGACCTAGAAAAAAATTACGAACAAAATCGAATCCCCGGAACACCCCCAAATGGACGATTATAGGGTAGTTGAAGGCAAAAAAAAATCTCACTTCGTTGGTTTAGGTATTGCTATTGATTTCATTGCGGATTATCAAATCTAACGATAAAATAGACCTAGAAAAAAATTACGAACAAAATTGATTCCCCGGAACACCCCCAAATTGACTATTATAGGGGGGTTGAAGGCGAAAAAAATCTTACTTCGTTGCTTTAGGTATTGCTATTAACTTTATGACGGACTATCAAATCTAACGATAAAAGAAGCCCAGAAAAAAATAACGAACAAAATAGATTCCCCGGAACACCCCAAATGGACGATTATAGGGGGATTGAGTCCGAAAAAAAAATCTCACTTCGTTGCTTTACGCATTGCTGTTAATTGTATGACGGACTATCAAATCTAACGATAAAAGAAGCCCAGAAAAAAATAACGAACAAAATAGATTCCCCGGAACACCCCAAATGGACGATTATAGGGTAGTTTTAGGCAAAAAATCTCACTTCGTTGGTTTAGGTATTGCTATTGATTTTATTGCGGATTACCAAATCTAACGATAAAATAGACCTAGAAAAAAATTACGAACAAAATCGATTCCTCTGAACACCCCCAAATTGACTATTATAGGGGGGTTGAAGGCGAAAAAAATCTTACTTCGTTGCTTTAGGTATTGCTATTAATTTTATGACGGATTATCATATCTAACGATAAAACAAACCCAGAAAAATAATTATGAACAAAATCGATTCCCTGGAACACCCCCGAACTGTTGATTATGTCGGGGTTGAAGGCGAAAAAAAGTTCTCACTTTGTTCTTCTATGTATTTCTATTAATGTTATGGCGGCTTATCAAATTTAACGATAAAATGGACCTAAAAAAAAATTACCAACGAAATCGATTCCCCGGATCTCCCCCGAATAGTCGATTATAGGGGGGGTGAAAGGCGAAAAAGAATTCTCACTTCGTTGCTTTGGGTATTGATATTAATTTAAATAATTTTATAGTACATGAGCTTGAAGTTTGTAGCGCTCGACTCGAGCACTTTCATAATTTTTTTTCTTTTTGGATTTCAGTGTTCTATTCGATAAAAAACCTCAGTATAACACGAGAAATGTCGAAATTAACAATTCCAGAATATACCGATACACAAAACAACCCTTAAATAAGAGATTGAGGCGGAACGTGAGCATATAGCGTATGCGTGAACCGACAGTATGATCTATCGAAAACTCTATTTCCAAAACGAAGTCTTATACCCAGCCAAATTTTTAATATGTTATTTAGTATAATAATACAAGCTTAAAAAAAATTAACAAGAAAATCGTATTTCTGGAAAAGTCCGCTTTGAAGGGGAGATTTTAGCGATATGAGCGCATACAGCGTACACATGAACACATACACCATGACATATCGAAAATTCTATCTCGCAAACGAAGTGTTATACCCGGCCAAATTTTTAATATGTTTTTTAGCATCATAATACAAGCTTAGAAAAAATTAACAAGAAAATCGTATGTCCGGAAAACCCTGCTTGGAAGGGGAATTGGGGCGATACGAGCGCATAGCGAGTATACGTGAATACCTAAAGGATAATCTATCGAAAATTCTATCTCGAAAACGAGATCTTATACCCCGCCTAATTTTTAATATCTTTTTTAGTGTAATAATACAAGCCATAAAAAAATTGCCAGCAAAATTGTATGCCCGGAAAACCCTGCTTGGAAGGGGAGATTGGGGCGATATGATCGCATAGCGAGTATACGTGAATACCTAGAGGCTGATTTATCTGAAATTCTATCTCGAAAACGAGATCTTATACCCCGCTTAATTTTTAATATCTTTTTTAGTGTAATAATACAAGCTGAAAAAAAATTGAGTGTAAAATTGCATGTCCGGAAAACACTGTTGTGGAGGGGAGATTGAGGCGATATGAATGTGATTGATGTTCTGAACGTTCATCGTGAACGAAATATCGAGAATTTCCCAATTCGGTTTTTTTTATGTTATTTGTTAGAGATATGTATATGTTAAGTCTTGAGTGTCGAGGAATCTACTCTTATATGTGTATTGAAATTTGTATGGTTCATCTTTAAATTATATTTGAATGATATATATATATTATATTTTCAATTGATATTTGATTTATATTACCTTTATTCTGGGCGTAGGCTCTCGTAAATAATAAACGGCTGATTAGTTAGATGCACGATAGATTATTGAAATTATTGATATAAGAAATTCTCTTCGTAATTGAATGTAGGGTATTTGACCCGTATAAAATATTCGCTTCTCCTCTTGTCGGCTGGAGTGGTACGGAGCTCGCGACTTTTGCACGATTACTAATTTGTGTGTTGAGAGTCGCCGTATTTATTAAGCGGTTAATTTGGGTTAAACATGATTTTGACGCTGAGTAAAAATCCTTTTTTTAAACAAATTTAGTAAACATTTAAATATCATCCTTTTGATTTCACATTTAAAAGTGCTGATTCTAAAAAAAGTTGCGATGAGCGGTTGGTTTCACAAGGTCAGTGGCTCGCTACGTCACGCTGGCTGTTGCGTAGCCGAAATTGCTGTACTGTTAAAATTCGCACTCGCATCGTTTTGTAGGTCAAAGAAATTAATATTGAGATTTAATAACGTCATTAAACATATACGAAATATACGATATTTGTATGTCAGAAAATTACTGGTGATAAATATGCATTGTTAAATTGAATGTAGAGATACGTCACAGACGTAACACTTCCCCCCTTAGATTGTTGAATATCGTAGAGATTCAACAAGTATAATAATAGTTAGCCATCACTAATTTTCTGTTACAATAATTTCAAATTACAACAACGTCTTTCATAAAATGTTTTGAGAAATTTTTAAATAATTTCAATATGGTTCGTTTAAAATTGTGGTTCATTTCGTAGAAGGATGTTTACAATTTCCTTGTGTTGCAATTTTTTCTTTATACTAGTTGATACGTGGGTGTCAATAAATTTGCAAATCACATAATTTTGTGGATCAAGAAATTACTGATGAGAATATAAATAGCAAATGGAATTTAAGGATACGTTACGGACGTAACACCTGCCCCCTTAGACTGTTGAATATCGTAGAGATTCAACAATTATAGGAACCATCAGTAATTTCTTGTTACAAAAGGTTCAATAATACTAACAATTCAAATAATAAAAACAATAATAAAAATTCATATCATTAAATCCATACTAAAAATTTATATATATAAACAATAACAAAAACAATAATAAAAATTCAATAAATATAAACAAAATTTCGTATCGTCTATAAATTTCTATAAAGTAAATCATTTATTTTTTTCCTAACACTAGACTACACTAAACCTACGGTTTTAATTTCATATAAACAATTGATTAATAAAACGTTACGTAATAAATATAGCATACGTTATGCATTAGAATTTGAATAGGAACATATATCTTGATATTAATTAAATTATTTTATTATCGTTAATGTGTAATAATTTTGTTGTTTTGCTGTATTTACAAAAAAAAAAAAAAAAAAAAAATAATAAAGTCATTGTTAAGTTTAGAAATAATGTGCGTATTAAATAATTTTGTAGAAAACAAAATGTAAGGAGAAATATATAATAGGGAATGATTCAAGTGATCATTCACTTCCCTCCCTGCTGAGATATTTGGTAAAAGATATATTATTTTTTCCTCTTTGTTTAAGTAGAATAACATTAAAGGGTTTTTGATATTATCATTGTAAAAAAAAAATACTTTTCAACCGTATACTGAGAAAAATTATAATTATTTCCAAAAGAAAAATTTAATTATATTGGTAAGTATTTTTGATAAAAAGGAAGGTTAATAGGACGGAGTGATTTTTGTTAATTTTGACTTGTTATTGCTCTTATGCATCATTGTATTGCCTCTTTTTCCTGGAAATTTTTAGCCATTTCAATGTTCATTTTAGAACTCAAGATTTTTTCCTGGCATGAGTACTATTCACATATTTGCATTATAGAGTACGCAGTGCGTTAGAGTAGATATTTGTTTTACTCAATACAGTGCCGAGTAGTGTATCTTGTAGGATGATCGTGTCAGTATATGATGAAACTGATCACTTCCAATACATTATATTCGATTTAATCTTAGCAATGTGAGTATAGCTACTTGATTTCTTCCTTTTGTTCCTATAAGTCGGAACAATTTTTCTGAAGGGAAATACAGCTTAATTTTGCATAAAATTACAGTCAAATTATTTTTATCTATGTTTGTTAGGGTTGCAAGGTTTAGGAATAGTTTTATTTTCTTTTTCCTTTGGATTAGCTCTATAATTTCTTATTCAAAGCTATAGATAGAATAATAAGTTATTAAATTGATCCCTGAAATGTTTTCTACTTTGTGACTAAAAATTAATTAAATATTTATATTATTTAATAACACATAATTTTTACAAATAAACTTACTTGTTTCACTGAGGTATTTTAATATGTAATCGCAATATTTTGTTTGTTGTTGTTAAAAAAGAAAAGAACAATATATATATTTTTTTTTTTTAATTGTCAACGATGTTATTGTTAGTCGTAGCATTACTTCTAAAATCTTTCATGTGTGAATCTTTTTGCTGCCTTCGTAAAAAATTTCTTAGAATTTCATTATTCAAGCTTATATTCCGATCGCATTTTTATAAAATTATTAACTTTCTTGGGAAATATAGTTGCTTTTCACAAAATTCTGATAAGTTGATACGAACAATTGTAGACAAACGGATAAGTGGTTATAATTTTAAATTGTATATTTGGTAAAATCTGGATCACCTTAGGGTTAGTTCACCAAGAAGTAGGATGGTTTTGCTTCAAATGGAAAAGTTCAGCTGCAATTATAATTCTCTATTGCTGTATTAAATTTGGAAAAATAAGAAGAGATTATGATCGATGTTAATATTGAGTATGTTGTCCATACCCTAAAACAAAAATGTTATGTTATTATTTTTTATTATTAACAAGGCTTAATTTATTTGTATGGACTGTTTTTGCCTTTCCTTTATAGTCTATGACAACATTATTATTTTCATTTACTTTAATAATGTCAAAAGGGCCATGATAATGATCTTTTTCAAGTTTCCCTGGTTTAGGTTCTTTGAACAACCATACTTTATCTTCCATTTTAAATTCTCTTGGGTTAATAAATCTGTCATAATATATCTTTGATTTTTCTTTTGACATTATTAATTTTTGTTTTGCTATTAAGGCAATTTCTCTCATATTATTAATCAGTTTTTCTAAATATCCATTATAGGTCGGTAATAATTCTTATTTTTTTACTGGTTCGCTAGACGGAATTCTAGCAGGACAGGCAAAAACTAGTTCATATGGTGTGAATTGATGGCTAGTATGTACACTAGTATTATAATGAAATTGTGCAAAATCTAATAGTTCATCCCATTCATATTTCTTTGTAGAAAAATTTTTTAAATATTCACACAACGAGTGGTGTGCTCTTTCTAATGAACCATTAGATTGCGGCGAGAAAGCTGTAGTTTCAATTTTATCAAATTTAAATCTTTTAGCTATCTGTTTCATTATTTTACTCGTGAAATTTGCCCCTCTATCGGTTAGTACTATCTTTGGACATCCAAATATACATATAAATCTTTTTATAAAAGCATCTGAAACCGATTCTGCTGTTTGATCTTTCAAACATACTAAAATTACAAATTTTGATAATTAATCCTGTATAGATAAAATATATTTATTATTATTTTTAGTAATGTTAAATAGTCCTACAATATCCATTGCGATTTTATCGAATGTTTTCCCCGGTGTATCTGTGATAATCATTGGTTGTTTAGTCTTTTTCCGCTTTAATTTATTTCTTTGACAATCTTCGCATTTTTTTATTCTGTTTTGGATGTCTGATTTTAAGTTTTCCCAAAAATATTTTTCCTTAAGTCTATTGTATGTTCTATTTACAACTGAATGTCCTCCTATCATAGAGGAGTGATACATGTTAAAAATTTTATCCCTGTCTTCAATTTTTACATATACAATATTATTTAAACATATTATTACCTTTATATTTGTATTGCTAAATATTTCTTTTAATATTTCCTCTATTTCTAACCAACTTATATTTAAAATTTCTATATCCCTAGAAATACTATAAATACATATATTCTTAGTAATTAATAATTTTTTTAATTGATTAAATAATTTCGCTAAATTTTCTTTTATTAATTTACATGATACGGCCGTATCTATGTATAACATAAATAGTTTTTTATTCTCTATATTTATTATATCTATACTATCTTTTGTAAGTGATAGTTTTGGTTTTATGTTTTTACTTTTGATTAATAATTCAGTATTTTTATCTAATGATTTTCCTTTTAAATTTATTAAATGAACAATGTTATCGTTTCTAAATTGTATAGAATTTTTAGAATAAATGATATTATTAATTTCCGGTATATTTTCTTTGTTTTCCTCAATTTTCTCTTCTTTTCTACCCGTAGTCATTTTTTTGTCATTTTTCCTAGGTCTGCCCCTTTTTCCTTTAATTTTCTGTCTATCTTCGTTCTTTACTTTGATTTTGTCATCGTTACTAAGAATTCTAGGTTGTTCGTTATTTTTATTTAATATTTTCTTATTTTGTGCTCTGGTAATAACAAATATCTCTACTGGATTCCTAGATAGAGCATCTGCATTTGCGTTCTGTTTTCCTGGTTTGTATACGATATCAAATTCATAATCTGATAGTTTTAGTCTTCATTTTTGGACTCTTGTATTATTATCAGCTGATCTTAACGATAACAGCGGTTTGTGATCAGTAACTATTGTGAATTTGTTTCCATATACGTAATGTTTAAACGTTTTTATTGCAAACATTATTGCCAATGCTTCTTTTTCATAGGTGTGATATTTAGTTTCCGCTTTATGTAGACTTCGTGATGAGTAAGCTATCGCTGGGTCTTTGCCAATTTTTCCATGCGACAAAACCGCACCTAAAGCAGAATTCGAAGCATCTGTTGTAATAATCAATGGTTCATCAAAACGTGGATATTCTAAGATTGGTGCTGTGCATAATAATTCTTTAATTTCCTCAAAGGCTTTTTGTTGGTCTTTTTCCCAATGAAACTTCACGTCTTTTTCTAGCAATATATTTAGGGGTTTTGTTACTTTTGCGTAATTTTTTACAAATCTTCTATAGTAACCTGAAAGCCCTAGAAACTCTCTAATATTTTTAACATTTTTCGGTGTAGGAAATTTCTTTACTGCTTCTATTTTCTTTGGATCAGGTTTTATTCCGTGTTCACTAATAATGTGACCTAAATAACATACTTCTTTTTTAAAAAATTCACATTTTTCTGGTTCTAATGTTAAATTCGCTTCTCGACATTTTTGTGCAACTGTATTGAATCTTTCGTTGGCTTCTGTCATAGTTTCGCCAAAAATAATTATATCGTCGATGAATACGAAGCATATCTTACCGATTAAATCGCCTAAGACTGTATTTAAAACTCTTTGAAATGTACGCGGTGAGTTTCTTAATCCGAAAGGTAATACTCGAAATTCAAAACGTCCCAATGGATTGATGCTAAATGCAGTTTTATGTATATCACTTGGTTTCATAGGAATTTGGTGAAATCCCGACTTTAAATCTATAACGTGATAAAACTTAGTTTTCCCTAATTGATCGAATATTTCTGTAATGTTTGGGAGTAAATATGGATCTGGAATTGTCTTTTCGTTTAGTTTTCGATAATCTATTACTAAACGCCATCGTTTTTTTCCGTCTGATAACTGTTTTTTTGCTGCAATCCATGCTGGAGCGTTAAGGGGACAAGCCATGGTTAGGGGGTCGAAAAATCGATTTTTTTTTTATGTACTATTTTAATAGCAAATTTTCCGCTGAATACTATGCTTCCAACCGCATTTCCAAATTCGATTTCGTTTAGAAAATACAGCTAAAACCGTGAAGTCACTTATTTGCATATTTAGTGATTTTTCTTAAATTATCCATTTTAGATATACTATTGTTAATCTTATATTATTTTATGCTTCACAGCATACAATACTGAATTTAGAACGTAAATGTACATTAACATAGTAGGCAAACTTAACTCGAGGTATAAACCTCGTGTATTTTACTTTTACTCTACTTATACAAAAGTATAATACGTACAATACATATAGATGGTTTAAAATCTCATCTGTTTACGTTCTGTCAGCGCCATAGTCGTTCGGATTTAAACTAAAAGTGTTTTGAATATAATTGAATCTGCATTTTTCAATGCAATTTATTCAGTATTGACAAAAAATTTTTTTGTAAATAAAGTGCTGTGTAGAACTCTTTTATCTGAGAGTGTAGAAGACAGTGATTTTCGGTTAACTGCACTGTGCAAAGTGTTGTTAATATTTTTAATTTAGTGAGTTCAGTGAGTGACTTTTATTTGTGTTTTTTAATAACTAACATTATAGAGGATTAGATATTAGCCACTATGGATTCTGACAAGAGAAATAGAACATCAGGAGCTAAAAAAACATAAAGGATTTAACAAAAATTCAGAGAATGTTCAACAAAAAATCACGAACAAAAGGAAAAGAAGTACAACTTCAGGGAAAATAAAAGATATATCTGTAGAAGCGTCACAAACAAGAAACAGAATAATAGATATAAACATTCTGTTCTTACAGCTGGAGAAATTTCTTGTATGTGCAACATGTAAAGGACAAGTTAAAATTATAGAAGAAGATATTCGAGGACTTGGCTCCAAATTTAACATTATGTGCAAAAATTGTTCAAAGAGAAGAATTATAAGCACGAGCAAGCAAGTTGGAGCTCAAAGCAATGCCTATGAAACCAACAGACGCAGTCTTCTTGCACTAAGAGCAATTGGGCAAGGATATGCTGCATTGCAAACTTTTTGCGGAATCATGGATTTGCCACCACCTGTTGCACATAGTTTTTATGACCATCTGAATGAAGATTTAAGCAAAGTGACTCAAGAGGTAGCACAAAATTCTATGCAAGAAGCCGTCAAAAAGGAAACAGCATTAACACCAGCTGAAAATCAAGGCCTAGATGTATCTGGTGATGGGTCATGGAGAAAAAGAGGATTTTCTTCATTGCAAGGAATTTCAAGTTTGATTGGCTTGCGTTCTCAACAAGTTCTTGACATATTTATCAAGAACAGTTTTTGTAAAGCATGTTTAAAGTGGGAAAATAGAAATGACACAGAAGAATATGAAGACTGGTTCAGTGATCATCAAGATAAATGTGCAGCAAACCATGAAGGAAGTGCTGGAAAGATGGAAGTCGATGGAGTTGTGGAAATGTTTAGAAGATCTCAAGAAAAGTATAATGTAAAATACCATCATTACATTGGAGATGGAGATTCGAAAGTGTACAGTGCTTTGTGCCAGGCCAAACCGTATGGAGATGAAGTTAAAGTTGAGAAGAAGGAGTGTGTGGGACACGCCCAGAAACGAATGGGAACCAGACTCAGAAATTTAAAGAAAAATTTTGGAAAAAAGTTATTAGACGATGGAAAAACCATTGGAGGCCAAGGACGATTAACAGCAAAAGTAATTGATCAGCTCACCACATATTATGGTAATGTCATCAGAAACAAGACGGACTCTGTAGAAAAAATGCTGAATGCTATATGGGCTACGTACTACCACAAGATTTCCACAGACCAGAATCCTCAACATCATTTATGCCCACCAGGACAGAGCAGTTGGTGCAAGTGGCAAAAAGCGAAGGCTCAAAAAAAACTAAAAGATTTTCATCATAAAGGCAGTATGCCTGCAGTGATTATGGAGCAGTTGAAACCAATTTACAAAGATCTCTCTGAACAGGAGCTGCTTCACAGATGTTTAGGCGGTTACACCCAAAATAGTAATGAGAGTTTTAATAATTCAGTTTGGAAGATTGTAACCAAGACCTCCTTCAGTGGTGTACATGTGCTCACAGCAGGTGCTTTTATTGCTGTCACTTGCTTCAACGATGGAAGAGTTGGTTTTCTGAATATTATGGAAGCCTTTGATGTGAAACCTGGAGTAGCTGCAATTGAGTGGGCACAGAAAAGCAATGACATCAGATTATTTCATGCTGAGAGGAATGCCGAAGAAAACACTTTAGAAAATAGGAGAAAACGAAGGAGATTGCAATTGAATTTACCTGAAGAGTCATATGCACCAGGTTCTTACTAGAGTAGGTAAAAAGTTATTTTTATGCGATAATAGCTAATATAATATTTATTAATTTTTTCTTTTTACAGGTGTGTTATTGGCTCTCATAAAAGGATTAATTTATTTTGAGGTTATTTTTACTGTCAATAACATTTATGACTAACAATGTTTTCAGCCTAGTACGAAAAAAAAAATAAGTACAACATTTATGTATTAATCTAAAAAATTTAAAAATATTGTTGAATTAATGAAATTCTTTTTTATAGGTTTATTCAACAGTTAAAATGATTTAGCCAGGACTACTTTCATCTAATTGGCATCTGTTTCATTTTTCCACTAAAGTATATCACACAGAATGAAAAAAAAATTTTTGGTAAGTAGTTTTGAAACTTATATAAAGTTATAGAAAACCAAAACTTTGAATTGAATTTCTGAATAACTTGTTTTTTGTATTTACAGGGACTTTGCTGCAGGATTTCTTTTAAATAAAGCAAGCTAGAGGTTTGGAAATTTAGGAGTATCTTTAAAATTGTGTTGGTTATAGAAAATGTGAGGTACTTTTTTGAAAAAGGCTTTAGAAAAAAAATTATAAAATAAAATTACAAAAAATATTGAAATTTTAATAAAAAAAAACATAAAAAAATTAGATTTTTCATTAAAAAACAATTTTAAAAATTTTTAAAAAAAAAAGTAGCTCACATTTTCTATAACTGGTATAACTACAAAGGTACTCCTAAGTAACCAGACCCCTGCCTTGCTTTGTTCAAAAAATTTCCTGCGGCAATGACATGCCAGTTTCTAATTCAGAAGGGTTTCTTAATCTAATGGACTGCAAGACCAAAATCTTAAACACCTGGATGATGTAGTCTTAAATTATAGGTAATTGTATAACTTAATAATAAAAAAAAGTTTGAACTCTTAAAATTATATATTGGCTTTGTTATTAAAGAATTAATACAATAGCTTTTTTTTCAGGTTCAACCATGGCTTGTCCCCTTAAAAGCACTTTTTGAGTTATGAACTAGGTCATTTGTTATTAATTTTTGAGTTTCCTCTATCGCGATTTCTTTTAATTTATGAGGTAAAGGAAATTGCTTTACGTATACAGGTTTATCATCTGTTAAATTTATTTCATGTTGTTCTACATTACATGATCCTAAACTGTCTCCCTCTAGCCCAAATATATCCTTATTTTTCAATACTAGATCCTTAATCATTGTTTTACTATTTCCAGGCAAGTTTTCGTAACATATTTTTTCTAATAATCTTTCTTCTCTATTATATTCTTTAAAATCTTGTACTGACTCATTTTTTCCTATAAAATTTATTGCTCCCAAATTTAAAATTTAATTTTCATCTATGTTAAAGTCTTCTGTTATCTGAAAACCTGCAGGTAAATTGTCTATTTCATAAGATATAAAGCTATATTCTTTTTCATTTCCATAGCGTTTATTATAATCTTCTAAATCTACTTCAATCTTTTTATTCATTATTGTCAAAAATTGTTTATAATCTGTTGATTCGATTTCCTCAAAATCGATTGCTTGGTCATTATTTTCAAAAGCAATATTAATATTATTTATTAATGACTTAATATTATTTTCGTCATTTTCTAAAATTTCCTCATAATGTAAATCATTTATATTTTCTGGTAGAATTTCATTTAACATTTTTTTGTAAATCCTTTCCTTCTGCATTTAATATTGGAATCGTATTTAAAATTTTCATAACGTCATCATATAATGTTATTTCTGAATTTATATTTACTTCATTTTTATTGATTAACTCAGGTTCATAAGATATTAAACAAGATGATTTCTCCATTTCATCCTCAATTTGAAAATTTTCAGTTTTTTCGTTGATTTGTATTACTTGTTCGCAATTTTCATGAATTATGGGTATTAAGCTTTGTTTTTCGTCCGTATTTTCTAACATTTTCTTTAAAACTTCCTTCTGTTCTATTGTTATTCTTGATTTTAATTCTTTATCCGTTTTTTGTGACTTTTCAGATACTGTATTAAGATTATGATTTAATTTATGGGCTGCTTTCAGTTTGATCTTACTATGATTTATTTGTAAATAGCCCTCGTCTAGTCTTAATTTTTGTTCAGTAAGAATTTTGATTCCTAAAATCCCGTCGTAAGGTAAACAAAAATTTGGTGGTGCTACATGGAAATCAATATTCAGTCCATTTATATTCATTTTAATTACTCCTAATGTTTCAATTGTTTTATCTGTAATACCAGATAAATGAATTTTCCTATTTTCTAAAATTATATTAGAAGGTATCTGATTTCCCTTGATAATATTTAACTGAGCCCCACTATCTACAAGTAAATTACATTTTTTATTTGTGTAGTGGTTTTCTATTTCAATATACTGCAGTGAGTTTTCTAATTTCAGAAAATACATTGCAATTTTGGTTGCTGCTATTCTTTCTTGTGTTTTTTCATTTTTAATACTATTTATTTCAAAATCACTTAAATTTATTTCGTTATTATTTATAATTTCTGATCTATTTATTGCCTTATTTTTCTCGATGTTTTCCGTAATATTCTTTAAATTCTTTGTAACCAATAAATCGATGTCCGTGTCTTTCCCTCCGTTGGTGATACCATCACTATTAAATGTACCTACTTTAATATCGGCGCTATCTTTGAGTGGTTTTTTGTTAATCCTTCTAGTCCACTCATTTCCAGAAGAATTTGTTAGTTTTCCGAAGTTTGTTGATTAAGTACTGATCGTGACGCACATTCCTCAGTTGTGTGATTCGTGTTTTTACAAATTTTACAAAATTTATCTAATTTATTTTGTAGCATCTTGATTTCATGGCAATTGTTTATTTGATGTCCATTTTTATTGCAAAAAGAGCATTTAATTTGTGCCGTCAGATTTTTTAATTTTCTACAATCTTCCAATGTATGCCCGGTGAAATTACAATATTCGCATTTTATACTTTGTGTATTAAAATTCCCCCGATAATTACTGTTTGAATTCCTTGAAAAATGATTGCTATTCTGGTTATTTGTTCGGAAAAATCCATTCCTATTTTTATCTCGATGTTCATAGGATTTATTTAAGGCATTGTAATTGTTACTTGGGAATGTACATTGTTGGTTATTGCTTATTTTCCTACAAGTTTTTGCTGAATGCCCCGGCATCTCGCAAAATTGACAAACTTCTTTATTCTGAGAGTTTTGTTGTCTATTTTGCATAATTAAAACTTTTACGTTCTCGCAATCCGCGGTTTCGTGACATTCATCTGCACATATCGCGTACCATATCGTTCCTTTGTTTATCGTGCAGTATTTCATTAAATGCCCGAGGTTGTTGCACCTCTTACACAATGCTGACGGGCAATTTTTAGCTGTGTGACGCGCTGCCACAGGTGTCGCATACTTCCGTAATTCTTACCGAATTATTGCACGTAAGCGGATCGTGTCCTCTTTCCTTACATCTCCAACACAGCTCGTATTCTGTAATAGTAGGACATTGCGTAACCTCGTGCCCCATATTTTGGCAGTATTGACAATGATTACTCTGCATCTTATTTAACTTACACGCATCTATTGAGTGGCCTTCCGTACTACACAATTTGCAAATTAATTTTATTACGTGCTTAGCTATTCTGCAATGATATGATACATGCTCCTTACTTTTGCAATAAACACATGAAGCTTTCATGCAAAATAATGCTTCGTGATTTATTTTCTTACATAATTGGCAAAAAACTTGTTTAATTGTGTTTGGAATTGGAGTTTCGAAATTAAACAATATGCTTGTAGTATCATTTCTTAAGCTATTTTGCTTTTTTAAGTTTGATTCTATTTCAATTGCTTTTTGTACTGCGTTATCCATGTCTTAGTGTTCTCCGAGTTCGACTCTAATTTCTTGTTTTAATCCTTTTTTAAAACTACTGAGTATGTCGGTTTTTAATCTAGTTTTATATTCTGTTAGAATTTCTCCGGTTACATTAGGTTCTAATTTTTTTAATTCTATTATTTGTGTATCCAACACTCGTAATTTGTTTGCAAAACATAGTACATCTTCATCTGATTTTTGAATTTGTTGTGTTAGGTTTCCGTATAATGAATGTATATTATCCGTTGATGGATATATTTTACGTATTGTTTTAATAAAAGTTTCAATACTTTCAATTTCTACATTTGCTAATGCTTTATAAATTTCTCCTTTGAGCTTTATTTTGAGGATCTGTACTAGGTTCGATTCATCATTATTCGATATTATTCTTTTTGCTTGTTTTAATTTTTCTATATATTCCTCTAGTTGGATATTCTTCCCGTCAAAATCCGGTACTAATTTTAATGCTTGATTTGCCATTTCTGGTTCTAGATTTATTAAATCTTCGTTTATTTGAATTTCTGGCTGTTCGTTATTACTTGTATTATCTCTAGCCAAAATCAAACTTTGTTCATTAAAAAATGCTTCTATATCCGTGTAGTCGTGTTGCCTACCGTTTTCTACATATATTGATTCTTCAAAAAAATGCTGGGCTCTCACTTGGTGTGTTTGGAGTATGAAAATTTGTTGGTGATAATATATCCCGTTTTATTTCCAGAATAAAAAGATTATTTATATTTTTATTTGATATATCTTGTTTTTGTGTGGGGTTTTTAATATTCTGTTTTTTGACTGAATGTTGTGCATCTAGTTCGTTATGGTCTATTTTTGAAGTTGATGGAATTGAAAATATTTTCTCATTTTCCTGTGTTTTTGAGTTAATGTAGATATCCGATGAAGTTCTATTTAATTGTGTATTTGGAGGTGATCTTGGTACTTTTGGTCTTCTTTCAAAAATGTTCGTTTGTTTATTTATATTACCTACTTGCTTTTTAAGTTCTGGATTTCTTTGGGTAGTCCGTCTGGTTATAATCCCTTCGTTTCCCTTATTTCCTATACCTTTCTGATTTGACATGACATATTACTTCTTTGTTTATACTATACTTAATATATCTTTTAAAATATGTTTTATTATTAATTCCACTATTTTTCTGTATATATTTTGTAATTGTTTATTTCACAATATAATTTATTTATTTGTCACTTTTATAAATTTTTTCCTTTGCTTAGTTTTTAATGTTTTATCTTTTATTGTTTAAACTGTAATGTTTATTTATGCAATTTTTATTTAATTGATCAATTTGTTTAATATTATTATTCGTTTTCTTGAGCTGCGTTGATCATTATTCTATGTTTATTTTTCTCGTGCTGTATTTTCGATTTATGTGATCGTTGTTCTTAATTTTTTTGTAATTATAATTTGTCTTTATGATATTTTGTTTTATCTATTGTAGTATTTTCTTTTGGTTTTACTTTTATATCTTTTTATTATTGATTTTTTCCAATTTTTTACTGGTATTAGACTGCTATTTTCGCGTAATATATCTTGATTTCACTCTGTAAATTTATCTTTTCACTTGCTATTTCAGCTATAATTTGTTATATAATTTGTTGTTAAAAATTTTTTCTTACTTCTTTGTTTTATTACTCCTTGTAGTGTCGTAACTTTTTTCGTTTGTAATATTTTTATTTTTCAATTTTCTAATCTGTGTTAGACTGTATTTGTATTTTGCGGAATATATTTTTGAAAAATGTCATTTGTTTTGTAGAAATTTTTCTTATTTCCGTATTTATCATTTGTTGAATACTTGTTAATAACTCGACGAGCCGTATTTGCTTATCTTCCGAAATTTGGGCGATTCATGCTACAATGATCCCCCCAACTTCTTACTGCAAAGCAAGAAGCTCGGACTTATTCTATGTTAGTTGTATTTATATAAGAATATTTTCCTCGTCTTTCAAGAGCTTATTTTATCTACTTTAAAACATTTAAAGTTTGATTTAGCTGATCTAACGAACTTTTCGTTCGACTGTGTACCGGAACCAATGTGACGTTTCGAAAAATAGTTATTTTATTTCTTTTATTTTAAATAGTCTAGAGAACTAATTTTCTATCGGTACCGGAACCACTGTTAAGTTCCGGAGAAAAGTTATTTTTATTCTTTAATTTGAAATAGTCTAGTGAACGATTGTTCGATCGGTACCGGAACCACTGTTAAGTTCCGGAGAAAAGTTATTTTTATTCTTTAATTTGAAATAGTCTAGTGAACGATTGTTCGATCGGTACCGGAACCACTGTTAAGTCTTGAGTGTCGAGGAATCTACTCTTATATGTGTATTGAAATTTGTATGGTTTATCTTCAAATTATATTTGAATGATATATATATATATATATATATATATATATATATATATATATATATATATATATATATAAATATATATATATATATATATATATATATATATATATATATTGTGAAACCAACCGCTCATCGCAACTTTGTTTAGAATCAGCACTTTTAAATGTGAAATCGAAAGGATGATATTTAAATGTTTACTAAATTTGTTTAAAGAAGGATTTTTACTCAGCGTCAAAATCATCTTTAACCCAAATTAACCGCTTAATAAATACGGCGACTCTCAACACACAAATTAGTAATCGTGCAAAAGTCGCGAGCTCCGTACCACTCCAGCCGACAAGAGGAGAAGCGAATATTTTATACGGGTCAAATACCCTACATTCAATTACGAAGAGAATTTCTTATATCAATAATTTCAATAATCTATCGTGCATCTAACTAATCAGCTGTTTATTATTTACGAAAGCCTACGCCCAGAATAAAGGTAATATAAATCAAATATCAATTGAAAATATAATATATATATATATATATATATATATATATATATATATATATATATATATATATATATATATATATTATATTTTCAATTGATATTTGATTTATATTACCTTTATTCTGGGCGTAGGCTTTCGTAAATAATAAACAGCTGATTAGTTAGATGCACGATAGATTATTGAAATTATTGATATAAGAAATTCTCTTCGTAATTGAATGTAGGGTATTTGACCCGTATAAAATATTCGCTTCTCCTCTTGTCGGCTGGAGTGGTACGGAGCTCGCGACTTTTGCACGATTACTAATTTGTGTGTTGAGAGTCGCCGTATTTATTAAGCGGTTAATTTGGGTTAAAGATGATTTTGACGCTGAGTAAAAATCCTTCTTTTAAACAAATTTAGTAAACATTTAAATATCATCCTTTCGATTTCACATTTAAAAGTGCTGATTCTAAACAAAGTTGCGATGAGCGGTTGGTTTCACAAGGTCAGTGGCTCGCTACGTCACGCTGGCTGTTGCGTAGCCGAAATTGCTGTACTGTTAAAATTCGCACTCGCATCGTTTTGTGGGTCAAAGAAATTAATATTGAGATTTAATAACGTCATTAAACATATACGAAATATACGATATTTGTATGTCAGAAAATTACTGGTGATAAATATGCATTGTTAAATTGAATTTAGAGATACGTCACAGACGTAACACATAAAACATGGACAAACTGCAAAATAAGTTATTTCCAAAGTGATTATGCCTCCAAATCATCCCTAAAATCAACCCGACTAGACAATACATGATAAAAAAAAAATTATACCAGCACTATTTCGTTGCGCGGTACGAAGAAAAGCCAACTTGGAAGTTACAGGCGAAGAAAAGCCAAAAATAAGTCTAAGGCGAAAAAAAGTCAGTTTGGGTCCTTCCAGACGAAGAAAATCCAATTTGACTTGTCTCAGACCAAAAAAAAGCCAGTTTGGACAAAAAATCCCAACAGCCGACATTGCGCGCGAAAAAGAAAGTTCAATTCTGTTACCGAAAATACATATACGTACGCGTATTGATAAATAATGTTGTATTACGCTTGTACATTTTAATTTTCATAATAAAATTACTCTTAATACTATTAGTAAGTGGTACTAGGAATCTTGAATCAATGTACTGAGAGTCAGTACATTGATTCAAGATTCAGTCTGTTCCGGGTTTGCCATTGGCTTTGAACATATGTTTAAAGCACTGCAACGCCGTTCATGAATTATAGTGTACTCGTAATCGCAGGTTTACTGCGCTGTCAGATATATCCGAAAAAAGAGCAACGGTTCCGAGCTGCAGACGCGCATGAGCGCAGCCTTCCAAGCGTTTTGCGCAGTAGTGCCGCCGAATGGGGCTATTACGTTCGGCGTTCCTAAGAGTTTTTCTGTGTAAGTATAGTATAATAAATATACAATTACGCGTACACAATCATTTTTTAACGACTTATTTCAGTGTTTTTCACAAATGTTCAGAGACAATGATAACAAAAAGTGGAATTATCAGTACACTGATTCGGGATTCCTAGAACCGCTTATTAATAGTATTAATAGTAATTGTATTGTAATAATTAAGATTTACAAGCCAAATATACGGGGGCAGGGGTCCTATAACGCACAGTTTAAGCTGAATCTGAACAAATGACCTTCTCCTTCTTAGTCTAACCGTACAAGATAAAGTATTAAATTTTAAATATTAGAAGTAAAAATTAATTAAAGGGATCAATAAATTAAGTTTGAGGAAACTACGTGCCAATGAATTGGCAACGGTTTTTTTTGGATTTCAGTGTTCTATTCGATAAAAAACCGCAGAATAACACAAGAAATGTCGAAAATAACAATTCCCGAACATACCCATACACAAAACAACTCTTAAATAAGAGATTGAGGCGAAACGTGAGCATACAGCGTATGCGTGAACCTACAGGATGATCTATCGAAAACTCTATCTCCAAAACGAAGTCTTATACCCAGCCAAATTTTTAATATGTTTTTTAGTATAACAAATCAAGCTTAAAAAAAATTAACAAGAAAATCGTATGTCCGGAAAACCCTACTTGGAAGGGGAGATTGGTGCGATACGAGCGCATAGCGAGTATACGTGAACACCTAAAGGATGATCTATCGAAAATTCTATCTCGAAAACGAGATCTTATACCCCACCTAGTTTTTAATATCTTTTTTAGTGTAATAATACAAGCTTAAAAAAAATTGGCAGCAAAATTGTATGTCCGGAAAACCCGACTTTGAAGGGGAGATTGGGGTGATACGAGCGCATACCGAGTATTGTCTTGTAGATGTTTCTTCAAAGCTAAATTCCTTTTTTATCTTTTGTCGTTTAAAATAAGGTGTAATTTCTGTGAATTCTTAAGCCACAAAATTACAACCTGAAGTTTTATCCAGATCTGTGATCCAGACGTGTGAAACTTCCCTCGTGAGTTTCGGACAGATTTGTCATTATTTATTATTGCTACTTTTATTTTTTTTTATTGAATGACAATCATTTCGAGCTTTGGTTCGTTTGCCTGCTATTCTCGAGTTCCCAAAAAGTTAAGAGTTGCTGAGATTTACTCGTATATTAATGTGAATTATTTATAATATAGAGTATATTTAACTATGCACATCCTTTTTTGATGGAAAACGATAAGTAACAGTAATAATTTTTACTTGATGTTTAATTTTGTGGTTTTTATTAAAATCTCTTAAATACTGAAAATTAATATTTTAAAAATTTATAACTCTTTATAACTCTTTGGTTTTTTGTAGATGATGAAAGGATCAATTTAATCTTAAAGTTGCCTTAATTTCCAAGAAAGAATTATTCTGTTCGCAAAAGACTGTTTTTATTTGTATAAACAAATGCATTTAAATGAAGGTTCTTGCAATTTTGTTAAATTGTAACATATAAATTTAGATTCTACGAATCAAAAACTATAAAAAGCGATGATTAGTTTTTCCAATTGCATCAGCAGGTTGCTACATGGGGAGACAGAAGCGACAAATTTTCCGGCGCCTGGGCCATAGAGAATCGGTGTAGAAACTGAAAAACGGCTCGTGAACGGCGCAGACAATCAGTCCCCGCGCGCTCATATTAGAACATTGCAGCCAGCGGCAATTCGACGAATCCTTCCGAGCCCCTCCGAGCACTGCGGAGGCGCTTCGGCGTTGCCGATGCAGCATCCGCGCGGCCGCATTATGGTCAAGCGCTTGAGGATTCGACCAAACCGAGCTGTTGGTCCCCCTCCCCACTCTTCGATGTCCACAGAGGCAGTGCCAAACGTCTAATAGTTGGAGCACATCGTGGATTTACCCGAGCCAGCGCGAGCGGCGGCCAAGCCACACCTTCGCTTTCCCCCGCTCCGCAACGATTCGTGGAACTGATCGCGCGTTGTACACAGTTTGGAGCGAGCACCGCCGACTTTCGTGAGGTGCGCCGGCCGAACCGTCTTCTACCGATTCCCCCACTCCGCCTCGACGCAACGCACTGATCGAGCGGTACATCTATATATATATATATTTCTTCGAGCGTAGCAGTCGCGCGAGCGGCGCGGTCCCTCTTTTGCCGATTCTCTAACTTGCTCCAAGTATGGGCGCTTTTATAGCTCGTATAAGGTAAAAGTACCAGTGGAACGAATTTGGAGGGGTTTTCAGTTTTTTCATAATCATCGCCTTAAATCATGTTTCGACCAAAAAATCTTTTTGCTATACCTTAAACATGTCTTTCCGTATATAAAATCAATTTACTGAATGTGTTTTAATGTTTAAATTTAATTTAATTATATTATATTAAGGGAGTACTACAGTTAACATTTTTTTTTTGATTCACCTAAAAAATAAAAGTTTTGATCAGTAATGATATTTTATTTATTATATATATATTACAAATATAGTTTATTTTTGAGGAAGTAGACCCTACCAGAGAGCTGTAAATCCATTTGATCCAAAGATCTTGAGATTTTAAAATCTGTATCCTGCCCTAACCTACAGGCTGAACCATTTGATATTTTTTAACTGGATAAGGGCAAAAATCTTTGATTTTTATATCTCCTTTGACTGAAGCTATTCGCATCCCTTAATTTTTTCAATTATTATTTTTAAAGTAAAAAATTTGATTTAAAATCCACCATTTGGAAGGAATTTTTAAAAAATGGTGAATTTTAACAGTATAAAACATCGCGCGGTACGAAGAGCCAACTTGAAAGTTACAGGCGAAGAAAAGCTAAAAACGCGTCTAAGGCGAAGAAAAACCAGTTTGGGTCTTCCCAGACGAAGAAAAGCCATTTTGACTTATCTCAGACGAAATGAAGCCAGTTTGCGCCGTCCCTGGACGAAAAATCGCAACTAACGACATTTCGCGCAAGAAAAAAAATACAATTATGTTAGCAAAAATACTTTTACATACGCCTATTGATAAATAATGTTGTATATTTGGGGGGGGGGTCCAAAGTTTAGACGACTCACTTGAAAATTGAAGTCAACTATAGACGTGCTGGGTTTCGATATAAGCTACTGCAGATTGTGCAAAATTTCGAAATTCTAAATTACGAAAATCATATTTTCGAATGTAACAATTCACCTACTGTCCAAAACATCGAATTTCATTAATAGAATTTTAATAGGGATACAATAAACATATTTCGAAATAAATCGTGAGAAACAAGTTATATTTGCTTTGAAATCGTATTGATGAAATATAATAGATTATAATAGATATAATTTTTAAACATTTTAATTCATTTTGTTGGTTGGTTTTTTAAAAATAAAAAAAAAATAATCGAATGCCTACTCAATGACGTTTCCTCATTCCACACCATCTAGCGGTAGATATCAGTGCGCGTTTTTTAAAAATAAAATATAAATCTTTTTTAATTTAGAGATTAAATTAATTTTTGTAAGGCATGAATGGTTTTCGGCGTTTTCCTACATAAAAATATGTTTTAAAACGTGACTTTTTTTACCTATCGTGTAAAGAAATTCATTTTCTCCCTCTGCTCTAAAATTGTGTAAAATCGTAAAAATGAATTTAGCCTTGCTTTTTAGGTTCAAAAACCCCGATCGGAGCGCGACCTACTCTTATACTATTTTAATTATTCATCAGTTTGAATACATAAACTCAAGAATTCAATCTTGAAAATTCAAACATATTACATTTTGATGCCAATACTATGTACTTTTATAATATACTGATGATAACATCATTGGAGTTATGAGTTTTAAAAAAAAACACGTTTTTGTTTTTGATGATAAATAAAGAACCGTGATAGGTAGAAAATTAATTTTTAGAGCCGTTCTCGAGAAATTACAATTTTAAAAAAATTTTTAAAAATTTTTAACCTCAAATATCTCTGAAATTTATGGACCAATCATTTTGCCCAAAGAACTCGACCGAGAACTATAAAAAATCTACCTCTAAAAAGAATTTTGAAGCCATTAAGTCAACTTTACTCTTGTAATCGTTGGACATACAAAACTGATTTTTTTCATTTTTCAATTTTTTACTCAAAATCTAGCCTACAGAATGAATTCAAATTTTAACAAATTATACCTATTTATATTCTGTATTATCATGATTTTTCTCAAAAAAATTGACCGTTAAGTTTAGGAGTTATAAGCTTCTAAAAAAAAACACGTTTTTGTTAATAACAAAAGAACCGTGATAGCCAGAAACTTTTTTTTTTTAGAAAATATAGGTATTTTAATTCTCTTTCGAACGCTACCCATCAAATTCGAATAACTCGATCTTATCATTAAAAAAAATAAAAAAACAGTTTTGAGAAAATCGAAAATTTGAAAAAAAAAAAACGCATCGTCCCAATCAAAAAACTGATTTTTGACCCGCCATCACGCAAAAAAAAAAAACAAAAAAAACGAGACCTGTCCGGTCAAAATCGACCGAGTAGAAGCTGAGATCCAGGCGTACACACACACACACACACACACACACACACACACACACACACACACACACACACACACACGCACACACACACACACACACACACACACACATCCATACAGACATTTTTCAAAAACCATGTATTTTGATTCCTAACACCACGGAACACAATTATAACATGTTTTTACAACAACTCAAAAATTTACTATCACAAAGCTTCCTCTAGTAGGAAGCAAAATGTTAACTGTAGTACCCCCTTAATATAATATAATTAAATTAAATTTAAACATTAAAACACATTCAGTAAATTGATTTTATATACGGAAAGACATGTTTAAGGTATAGCAAAAAGATTTTTTGGTCGAAACATGGTTTAAGGCGATGATTATGAAAAAATTGAAAACCCCTCCAAATTCGTTCCATAACTGGTACTTTATACGAGCTATGAAAGCGCCCATACTTGGAGCAAGTTAGAGAATCGGCAAAAGAGGGACCGCGCCGCTCGCGCGACTGCTACGCTCGAAGAAATATATATGAGCTATTCTTTGATAGAAGAGCCACCCCCTGAGTCCAAAACTGTATGGCAATTAAAAAATTGTAATTAGGCTTAAAAGTTTATTAGTACTATATATGTTTTTTTGCTGTGTGGGTTTTTTAGAATTGCAATATTGCGGCTCTAAAATGGCGGCTCAAACTTGTAGTGTACGTGAAATTATCCCGGAATTTGAAAATTTTCCCGGAATTTAAAAATGTTTTCAACTGAAACAAGTATATTTCTTATGTATTTTGATGCGCTGAATCCGAATCTGAAGTTGGTTTAACTCAAGCGCCCTTAAAATTTTGACTATATCGCAAAAACTGCTCAAAAACGTGAAAAATCGTGAAAATCACAATGTTAAGCATGAAAAAAACTTAGAAAAAATTTGTTTGACCTAAAATAAACATGTTTCTTATGTATTTTGATGCGCTGAATCCAAATTTAGTTGGTTTAGCTCAAGCACCCTTAAAATTTTGAGTAAATCGCAAAAACTGCTCAAAAACGTCAAAAATCGTGAAAATCACAATATTAAGCATAAAAAAAACTTAGAAAAAATTTGTTTGACCTAAAATAAACATTTCATGATTTTTCACGTTTTTGAGCAGTTTTTGCGATTTACTCAAAATTTTAAGGGTGCTTGAGCTAAACCAACTTTAGATTTGGATTCAGCACATCAAAATACATAAGAAACATGTTTATTTTAGGTCAAACAAATTTTTTCTAAGTTTTTTTCATGCTTAATGTTGTGATGTTCACGATTTTTCACGGTTTTGAGCAGTTTTTGCGATTTAGTCAAAATTTTAAGGGCGCTTGGGTTAAACCAACTTTAGATTCGGATTCAGCGCATCAAAATACATAAGACATATACTTATTTCAGTTGAAAACATTTTTTAATTCCGGGAAAATGTTCAAATTCCGGGATAATTTCACGTACACTACAAGTTCGAGCCGCCATTTTGGAGCCGCAATATTGCAATTCTAAAAAAGCCACACGGCAAAAAAAAATATATAGTACTAATAAACTTTTAAGTCTAATTACGATTTTTTAATTATCATACAGTTTTGGACTCAGGGGGTGGCTCTGCTAGCAAAGAATAGCTCATATATATATATATATATATATATATATATATATATATATATATATATATATATATATATATATATATATATATATATATATACTACGGGGGCCGTGCCCCCTACTCGCTCCGCTCGTCAACCCCCCATCTTTGAAAAATAAGACCTTGAAGACTTTGAAGCTATTTATTTTCAAGGTAGTGCTTTTTTTGAATCTATAAGAGTACATTTACGCTATCAATTTTGATTTAAAAATCTTTTATTGTATTTCATTTTTATTATTTTATGTATAAACTGAAACTTAAATAAATTTCATGTACCGATTTCATTTAGCTATTGATTTAGATATCTTATAATATCGTTTAAACAATTCCTCATTTATTTTATACTATTATTGCGTATATTTGATTGTGAAATTTGTTTTTTGAAAATATAAGAGCATAATCACTTTAAAAATTTTGATTTAAAAATCTTTTCTTTGATTTTATTTGTATTTTTATATGGATCAAATCGAAACTTAATTAAATTTTATATACAATTTTCATTTAGCTAATTATTAAAATCTCTTATCATTCAAATAATTTCTCCTTTACTTTATAATTTTATTGCGTATATTTTATATTGCGAAATTTGGTTTTTGAATATATATGAACATATTTTTTAATAAATATATGCAATAAATATATATACATATTTACTTATATAACTAATTGTTTTTTTTAATTATCAAGAATTTCTTCCCAAGCAATATTTTCAATTTCTAATGAATTTTCTAAATTATTTGGATTATATGTTATCTGGATTTCTACATCCTGGTAAAGCACCATATAATTGACCGTGTGAGAATAATTGCCTTTTGATGTATAACCCTACATAATCAAAACTTTGTCCCTGAGATTTATTAATGGTCATGCAAAATGCTAATGTTAATGGAAACTGTTTTGTATAAAGAATAAACGGTAATGAAGAAGATTCTCCTGTATTTAATGTAATTCTTGGAATAAAAAATCTATTACCTACTTTTTCTCCTGTTAATATTTCTGCTTCAATATTATATCTAAATAATTTGGTTATTTTAAGTCTAGTACCGTTACACAAACCTTCGTGTATACTCAAATTTCTAATTAACATAACAATAGCATTAACTTTTAAATCTAATTTATGAGGTGGCAAACCTTCATAAACATTGTTTAATGTTTCTATTGGAAAAAGTAGATGAATGTTGTCATCACTTTGATCAACACCTTTATGAGTCGCATAATCTGTACTATAATAAGTCTTCTTAACACCATTTAATAACATTAAAATTTTTTTATTCAAAAATTTATTGTCTTCATTATGAGGTGCTAAAATAACACGATCATAATCATTTATTTTATTAATATTTTTATAAATTTGTAAGCAAACATCGTTAGTTCTTCAATTATTAGGTATTACAAAAGGATTTATATTACCGTCTCCAATTTGTAATAGTAATTTTGAGAATTCATTATTCTGAGAACGAATATTGTGTTTTAATTTTAAAATTTTAAATAAATGCCAAAGTTCAGAATATTTAATAGTGTCTTCAATTATAGCATTTCGAAATCCGTTTTTCATTACTGGGAGTATTTCTCGAACATCACCTCCTAAAATTATTAATTTTCCCCCAAACGGTAAATCGTTTGTACATAAATCTCTTAAAGTTCTGTCAATAATTTCTAAAGCTTTTTTGGGTATCATAGATGCTTCATCCCAGATTATGACTTCTGTTTCTCTTAATTTCTTTTTATCTGATTCTAATTTTAAAAAAGAATTTTCAATACTATTTAAATCTAATGGTAATCTAAAGGTTCTATGAGTAGACATTCCTTTGGCTAATAGAATAGACGCTATACCAGTCCAAGCCATTGATATAATATTTTTTCCTTTTGATAGAAAATAATAAATTAAAGCTTTATATAAAAATGTTTTATCCGAACCTCCAGGACCGTCTATAAAATTTATTTTATTTATATTTTTTATAAGTTGTTTGAAAATAAATTTTTGATCTTCATTTAATTTTGTAAACATACCTTCGAATATTTCCTTACTAAGTGAAATTATTTTACTATCGTATTTTATATCATTTATGATGGGATCAGGTTCAGGTAATCCAAACTCTGTACAAGATAAATCTTCCAACAATAATAATTTATTTATATGATCTAAAGCTAAGTTATCTTTATTTTCATGACCTCTACTAAAGTATTTTTTTAAATTTTCCCAAATAATAATGGCTTGAATATTTTCTGATAGTAGAAACGAAGTAAAAAATTTACGTAATTGAAAAGGTAACATGATACGTGCTACGACATGCTTCTTCAAAAATTTTTAAAATTTGTAAATCGTTTTCTATTAAATCCATTGCAGTCGCAGCTTCTTTATGAGTATTATACGCTACATTTTTATATGTACGTAAATCTTTAAAGGGAGTAGCGCCTTTATACGACTTAATATTCATTTTAAAGCGAATCTTTCAGAATCTTTTGGAGATACTATATTTAAACGTCTAATAGCATAATGTTTTTGTTCACGTTCACGTTTTACCCAAACTTTTTTTGCGTTAAATATATAATAATGCGGTATATTAACGTATTTTATATTATTTGCAAATTTATCATTTTTATTCAAGTCAAACGACGCTGTTAAAGTGGTTTTCCAATTATCAAGAGCATCTATTTCATAATTTTCTTCAAAAACAATTTTTTGTTGATTTTCTCTATGAACTGCTAAACGGATAACAGTATGAGTAGTGTATATACTACTATAGACAGACGACGGTGAGTCACCGCCCCCGCCCGGGCCACTGTTATCTGTGTTTTGATAAACATGGCAATTAATGTATGTTTAATTGCTTTTTAATGGTATGTTTATGTAAACAAACATAAACAAACAATCAAAATAAACAATAAAGAAATAAATAAACAAGCATTAATTACACATGTTATCGATGTTTTCATAAACATTGTAATTAAAGTATGTTTAATTGTTTTTTAATGATATGTTTATGTAAATAAACCATCAAAACAAACAATTAAGATGTAATTAATTATAATGTTAATGTATACAAGGATAACAGTGGCCCGTAAAGGGAATCGGTGACTCACAGCATCACTCCATACCAGTATAGCGTTCTTCTTTTCGAAGAGTGTAGGCGTATGCTACAGCGTATGACAGCTGAACCCTGTCGCAGCAGCCGAAAGCCACCAAGAGCTTACCTTGCGGAGAGAGATTGGTGACGTCACAATTTTTTATCTTACCATGCGTATTTTGCCGTAGCATGCTGAACTATCGCATCTCTTCTTTATTCCGATATTCGTATAGAAGCCTTATCGCTGTTAATTCTAAGAACTCCAGAGTATTTCTATTGCGTTCTCCTTATGCACGCTCTTTCGTCTCACAAAATTAAAATTTTTTTTTAAATATTAATAAAAATTTACAACACCATCGGACTCGTAAGAGGTTCTCGCAAGAGAATCAAAAGTCTCATATTTTTTCGATATATTTAACGCGAGCTACAGAGTTTATAACTTATTCATTGAGCGTTTTTTAGGATGAATTTGCAAATTACCACGACGATAATTTTATTATTAATAATTGCACAATATATATAAAAAAGAGCAAAAAAAAGCAAATTTACGAATTTTGTATAAGTAAGGATTGATGGATAGATGGTAAAATAAAAAGATAGTCGGTTTCTAAACAGCTGAACGAATTCGGTCCTGTCGCAACATCCAAAAGCCAGCAAAACCTTACGAAGAGCTTGGTATCGTCACGATTTTTTATCGGGGTATAGCAGCAATAATTGGCACGTGCATATATGCGAATATACGCGTATTTTATCGTACTCCACGGTATCGGCTAACCAGGATGCTAGTGTTTTGTCTTGAGTATCAAGTAACATCAAACCGTTTTTACTGTACGTCCGGCGATATATCGCTTTATTGCTTCTAAGAAGCCAGTATTTTATCTGGCGTATGTAACGTACTTTTTTATGATGTATATTGGCTTGCAAGGTGTCAAAGAGTTACCGAAAGGCTAATCAAATTTCGATATCGCGCAATAATCAAGAGGATATTTTTTCGCGCATGGCACTACTGAAATCAGCTTGGTCCTCGCTCATGTTACTGTTTTGTTTTTGAGCAGTGAGCAAGACTGAGATTAGTTCTTAACGTACTTCTTCTTCTCGGTAGTAGTATCACCGTAAGAAGAGAGGTGTCGGATTCACCCCTGTGTGGATCGAAGCAAACGCGGAGAGTAGATTTCGTTGTGTATCACGGTATACCGTTCAAGCGATAGGTTGAACCCAATATATATTTCGCTTACAGTATGGTGGCAATTTCGTTCACTGAATATAGCTGCATGCATTATAAAAGACCTGGTCTTACCCCTGGGTCATCTCAGTAGCTATGCGAATCATGGCGAGAGTTAACATGGTTTTTATCCCGCGAGTGGAAGCTGTCGAGAATAGTGAGTTGCGTGAAGTGATATCGCGCATGGTATCTTCATTGCGGTTGGATAGACAACCTGTGTGGCGAAGGTGTAATAGAACATGGCGTCAAAGACTCAGTGCAATGAATTACGTCGTTTTGCGTCGCGAGTTACGTTTTCTTTTATCGCAAAGCGGCTTACGGCGAATTGCGGCATTTTATAGACGATTATTTTTTAATAGTCGCGCTGCCCTATTAATAGCCGGGGAATATGTGAGGGAAATTCACATGGAAAACGCTAATGTTCTTGGAGATATGATGGTCGCATTCGAGGAACAACGTGGTAAGTAAAATTCATTTTTTTATAAAATTTTAATCTTGAAAAAATAATCATTTTTCATTCAATTAAAAATTATAGCGCTAGGCGAGCTGCTAGCTGATGACAGCGATGCGTCTACAGTTTTTATGGGTTATAACGGCCGTCAAAACCCAGTAGATCGTAGACTCGTGTACGAGAGCAACAGTGACATTGTGAGTAGCGATGAAGAAGTTGCCCGGGCACGACAACAAAATATGGCTGATGCGACAATTCCGAGCGAAGACGATTTTTTTAGTGATGAAGAGCAAGTTCCACGAGTGCACATACCAATACAACAACGAGAACAACAACAACAACAACAACAACAAGAAAATGAAATAAACGAAGCAGCACCAGATGATGATGCCGCACCAGCCGATGTTGACGAGAACAATGCTGAAGATTCGGACAACGAAAGCGTAAACGTGATACGTGTAACATCCTCCTCCGCTGAAGAGGACAACAACAGATTGATGGGATCACGCATGATGTTAACGCTCAGCCAGTATCGGGAATCGAGACAAGCTGTAGAAAGAGTTATCATGAGTGAGGACCCACGCCCGTCCACGAGCAGAATTGACGAACGGGCACGCGCAGGCATACTGCATGACTTTTATACCAGGAGAGCACCGCCGTCAGAGCGTTCATTCCACAACATAGAGGATCGACATCGATTAATATGGAATAGTTTTGATGAAAGAAGTCCGTTAGATCGTCGAATAAACGAATGTAAGTTTTTTTATTTAAATATTTTTTTTATATGTTAAATTTTTTTTAACGCGATTTTTTTTTTTTTAAGTTATTCGAAGACGCATCAGTAACGGTGATGGGTTGGCTACGTCAGGTATTGACATCCCGAATTTGCTAGTAAATGGGCGGAGAATTTTTCATATTCGGCGCGCACAAGAATTAAGATGGTTCCATGATCAAGTCGAAAATCAAAATTCTCCGATGTATACATCTGACGAGTTAGAAGATTTATTAGATCGCGTTCGTGATAGTTTTAACGGGAAACCGGAAGAATGAATACTTTATGTGCAGAATAAAATTTATTATATTTTTTCAAATTAGTTTTTATTAATAAAAAAATTACAGTTGAAGAAAATGAATTTTCTTTTGGTACGACCCATTCTTTCTCCGATATATCCCCATCTTCCTCATCTACGAGTTCAATCTGGTCTTCACTTCCACCGTCGCCCATAGAGGACAACGTAAATTCAAGCGTTAATGAGAGTAGAGAACCACTGCAATTGGGCTATGGCAGTAGCGAAGGCGGACGTGAATAGGAGAGTGCTTCCATCACCGACGAAGAAGAAGAGGAGGAGGAGGAGGAGGAGGAGGTGGAGGAGGGGGGCATGGATTATGAGATAAGGCCACCAGGAGTAAGATTTACTATAGTCGAAGAAACCGAAAATTTCGTGCGAAGGTTTCCAATTGCCGGACGTTGTGTCGCACTGCGCGTCAATGAACCACCTGACGAATGCGATAATCCAATTCTTTGGATAGAAGCTGCTATGCGGGACATTCACGCGTTCATCATTTCATTGGCTCACGATGATGATGAGACAGTTTTACTCGGTATCGCGATTAAAAGCGATCACTTCATGCATGATACAGGCGGCCTGTCTTTTCGTCCAGTTGGAAATTTTTTTTACAATGATCTATGGAACTTAATTTCCAAGCTAACACAGAATAACGAAAATTTTCAACTAGACGAAAGTTTCATGTTACAAGTAACATTTATTAGCGTGCCTGTTGGCTCGGGTGCATTAAGGAGCAAAAAATTATCAATCGACGCGGTAACGCAGCGATCGTTAGTATCCATCGTGAACAACGATAACTTATGTTTGCCGCGTGCGTTGGTAGTCGGAGAAGCCCATATTAAATTGCGCGCGAATGACTTGGACGCTGTTCGCAAAGAATGGGGTATAGTTCGCGACGGCCGACGAAATTGCAGAAAGAACTTGCTGAACGCTTAATACGATCTGCTAACGTACATATCCCTCGCACGGGTTGCGGATTTTACGAGATAGAACAATTTCAAAATTTTTATGTTCAGAGCCGTATTGCTATAGTAGTTTATGATAAAACAACTTTCGGCAACGGTGAGCCTCCTTTTTTCGACGGGCGAGAACAAGTAGAATCACAGGGAGAATTACGCGGTGTTATTAATTTATGTTACGACCCCAGAGCGAAACATTTCGACACAATTTTGAATGTAATAGGAGTAGCAAGGACGAGATTTTTTTGCACATATTGCAATAAATGTTTTCATTTTATCGACCGACATAAATGTCGAAAAACTTGTTCGAAATGTTTCGTTTCCTCGGCTTGCACATCAGACGGCATCGAATTGATTAAATGCGCGCAATGTAACAGAGAATTTTTTGGTGATTCATATTACAGAAATCATTTAGAAGAGGGCAGATATAAAAAAAACAATAAAAAATTGTGTGATGTTGTCAAACTTTGCACGCTATATTGTAAAATCACGAATCGTGATCGAGGCAATCACTTATGCGGGCAAATTTGGTGCAATCTATGTGAAAATAAACATTATGTAAATGAAAATTATTACATGCGACCTATAACAAGTGAGCCCGATGGCCGAAGAAGAAAAGCAAATGGCGAATACACTCAGAAAAAATTTTTATACATCTTTTATGACTTTGAAACGCGTCAGGATGAAGCGTATTTGAATCATAGAAGCACGAAAATTCATGTACCTAATTTGTGCGTAGTGCAACAAGTCTGTACTGATTGTATCGATAATGACGATGTCTCGCAATTTTGCAATACTTGTGGCATTCGTGAATACGTTTTTTGCGAAGAGCCTGTTAAGCGTCTGGTCGAATTATGCGTACGCGATAAAGGCAACTTTTCTCAAATAGTGTGCATCGCACACAACGCGCGCGCGTTTGACGCACAGTTTATATTGAAGGAGATGGCCGAACGCGCAACTGAAGTTATGCCGAATGTTATTTTAAATGGGCAAAATATTATAACGATAGGACAAGGGTGCGCTAAATTTATGGACAGCTTGAACTATTTTCAGATGAAATTGAGTGCTCTTCCGTCTGCCTTCGGCTTGCCACATAGTAGTAAAAAGGGGTTTTTCCCACACTTTTTCAACACTTTAGACAATCAAGAATATGTTGGACCGCTGCCTGATCCAACTTTCTACGCGCCAAATTCTATGTCAAACGAGGAGAGAACGATTTTTTTCCAGTGGTATAACGAGCATGCGCGAGACTATGTTTTTAACTTCAAAAACGAAATCGTCGAATATTGCCGTATGAATGTAGAGATATTGCGTCGCGTGTGTATCGCTTTTCGAAAAATTTTCATCGACATCGGTGACACGGACCCCTTTGTTTCGGCGACCACGATAGCTTCGGCTTGTTTTTATTTGTACAGGAAAAAATTCCTTAAGACAAACGCTATAGGAATGTTACCACCCAATGGCTACAGATGCGCTGATAAACACTCTCAAAAAGCTGTCGAATGGCTATTGCAGTGCGAGCGGGAAGTCGGGCGAGAAATTATTCACGTGGGCCGTGCGCGCGAGTTCAGATTACCAGAAGGCTTTTTGATAGACGGGTATTTGCCTCCTCCGGCGGCAGCGGGTGTCTCCACTGCATCAGCTTCGTCAGCAGCAGCTTCGGACAAAGGCATCGTGCTCGAGTACCAAGGCTGCTATACACATGGGTGTCCGCGCTGTTTTAAAAACAAATGCGATAAGCTAACCGTTTTTAATCGCACACTCAACGAAGCGTACGACAATACTCGCGCTAAGATAGACAAAATAAAGTCGCGAGGGTACGAGGTCCGTGAAATTTGGGAGTGTGAATTTGATCGTCGTAAAGCTGAAAATCCACAAATCGCGAAATACGTTAACAATCATCCAATTATTAGCAAAATAGTTTTGAATCCGCGGGACGGATTTTTTGGTGGGCACACGGCAAATATAACATGTTACTACGATGTCAAGGAGGAAGAAACAATAAGATATACGGATATTTGTTCATTATATCCATAGATATGTAAAAGAGGACGATTCCCGCTTGGTCACCCCGACATATTTGTCGGGAGTAAGTGCGACGCGTTGACGGGGGAAAACAACGATCTCTCGCGAGTAGAAGGGTTAGTTAAGTGCAAAGTGTTGCCACCTCGAAATTTGTTTCTTCCTCTCTTGCCGATAAAAATGCACGGAAAGTTACTTTTTGCTCTTTGCCGCTCTTGTTGCGAGGACATGCGTCAGGGAGATTGTAATCACGAAAACATTAATGAGCATGAATTTACAGGTATATGGGTTGCCGATGAATTAAGAAAAGCCGTAGAGTTGGGCTACCGCGTAACGGAAATATATATTATATGGCGATATGAAATAACGCAATACGATCAACAGAGTGGCAAAGGGGGATTGTTCGCCGGCTACGTGAATGCATTTTTGCAATTGAAACAACAAGCTAGCGGTTGGCCTGCATGGTGCGTGAGCGAGGCAGATAAAGATCTTTATCTGAACGATTATGAGCGAGACGAAGGCATACTGCTAGAGAGAGCAAAAATCGAGAAAAATGCGGGATTGCGCGCTGTGGCGAATCTATGTCTGATTTCTTTTTGGGATAAATTTGGCCAACGCTGTAATTTAAAACAGACGGCAATAGTAAAAACGCGCGAAGCTCTGCTCAAACTCTTGGTTGCTCCTGACAAGGAGGTCCTCAGCGTATTGCCTGTAAACGACGAACTTTTATACGTCGAATAGCAAAATATCGGTGACGCGGTAGAACCAGCTCCTAATACCAATGTAGTAATCGCCGCTTACACTACAGCTTAGCGAGACTGAAATTATATAGTCATCTGGAGAAACTCGATCAGCGTGTTTTGTACTACGACACCGACTCATGCGTTTTTGTTTGTAACGAGCATGCGAAAAATGAAGAATGTAGACCTCACATCGGGTCATTATTAGGCGATATGACTGACGAACTCAAGACTTTGGGGCCTAATGTTCATATAAAAACCTCCTTATCTGGTGGGCCTAAATTTTACGCGTACAGAGCCCTTGATCCGGCTACCGATGAAACATTTGAATGTTGTAAAATTAAAGGCATAAGGCTCAATTACTCGAATACGTTAAAAATAAATTTTCAACGTATCAGCCGCCTAATTCAATCTTTTTTCCACGGCAATGCAAGTAATATTAAGCTACAATTTAGAGCTATGAGAAGAATGCCTGATCATGATGTTGTCACACGAGACGAAATTAAAACATGTTGTATAGTGTTGAACAAACGGCGCTATTTTAATAAAACATCCTCGTTGCCTTTTGGCTATAAGCACTAAACATTTGTTTTTTTTTATTAAAAATAAAAGTTTAATTTTGTTATATTTGTTGTTCTTTTTTCATTTCATGCTCATTTTAGAAGTGCGCGGTATCAGCTGATGAGTACCGCGCGCCGCAGAATTAGCTGATAGCGCGCGCTCGTGCGCTTAAAAGCTAAGAGAGCGCGCACCGCACTGCCACGAGCGCATCTATACGCTAATAGAGCGCACGTATATAAGCTGATAAAGAGCGCACCCTTATAAGCTGATAGGGTGCGCACCGCGTCGCGCCGCCGCGGGGCCCCACGCGCGCCGGGGGTCACTGGTGAGTCAGTTGGTTTTCCTTGTGTTTTAAAAAAAAAATATGATAAAAGCACGAGCAAATTGGGTTTAGTTGTCAGTCTCGAAAATGGATACGCGCTGGAAACATCCATTTACGTGTTGCGTGTGCAGACCTACCGGATTCGGCAAAACGCAGTTCGTCAAAAAATGTCTCGCAAATTTACCGACAATCTGTAACGTACGCTTCGATCGCATACTTTTTTATTACGCCGAGTGGCAAGAAGCCTACCGGACGGAGCTGAAACCGGGTGGTGGTGGTAACGCGCCGCATATCGAATTTCGGGAAGGTCTGCCTCAAGCGAGCGATTACTCTAACGATAGCGATAAAAAAAAATTACTTATACTCGATGATTTGATGCGTGAATCTTCGTGCGATGTGATATTAGATTTGTTCACAAAGGGCAGTCATCACAAAAATATTAGCGTTATATTCATAACGCAAAATATTTTTCATAAAGGAAAGTCACAGCGCGATATAAGTCTGAACACAAAATACATCGTACTGTATAAAAACCAGCGTGATCGCGCTCAAATACAGCACTTGGCGCGGCAAGTGTACACGGAAGATCCAAAATTTCTGCAAGAGGCCTACCTCGACGCCATGGGAACCCCACATACGTATCTTTTTCTCGATTTATCGTAAGACTGTGTAGACGAATTTAGATTTCGCTCTTGCATATTTCCCGACGACAAAACGCACTACGCTTATGTGCCAAAAAATTCAAAGTTTCGATAGTTTAATTATATTTAAGGTGAAGGAGAAGGGGTGAAGCCAAAAAAAAAGGAAATAGATACGTCAGACGCGCGTGCCCTCGACACAGTTGAGAGATAACGATAGCAGGAGCAACACGGATGAATTCTAGACGCTGTTTGCCTTGTACTAAACGTTTTCCCAAAAAACAGTTGGCAGTTTTTGGTGCTCTCTCACACTGCGACGGCAAACAGCGTTCGGCCATCCTTCGCACGGCTGATAAATCGCTCGTTAAGTGCATATGCGAGTACGCATTAAACGTTTTACACGGTGTAGTAACATTAAGAGATTGCGGGAAGAAACAGCTGAATAAGCACAAGCACGTATTGTGCAGATTAATCAATCGGAAGTCATCAAGTTGGAAAACTAAAAAACGCGCAATAGTGCAGAACGGAGGATCTTTTTTGCCAGCTCTTCTAGCGCCCATTGTAGGCGCACTCATATCTAAACTGTCTGTAGGAGGAGGAGGAGGAGGGGGAGGAAAACAGTGAAAAAAGAAATAATCAGAGAAGCAGTATGGAACGTACTCGTAAAATGGTAATCGTGCCCGAAGACGCAATCGAACGCGTGCAAGCCGTTGAAGCAACGAAAAATATTGCCCCGAGCGAAGTCTCCGGTGTAAATTCCGTGCAAACTCCCGGTGATAATTTGACCAGATTAGACGCCGAAATGTTCGATATTCTTCACTCGAAAAAAGGGGTGAAGGACGTTTACGAAAAATGTCAAAATTACTTACAAGTTTTGCGACGTTATCTTTTTTTCCGTGAAAGCGAGCACAACAGCAGCAGCGATGCACAGCGAGAAATCGACGAAATTGACGAGACACTAGCACCACTCACCGAAGAAGCCATTATCGATGGTGTGCCCAAGGCATATCAGCGCAAGGTTCGGCTTCTCTTGCGTCATTGGAAAACAGTAGCATCCGAACGTCTCAAGTGGAGCAATGCCGGAACAGTGAGTATAGATGGCCACACGGTAGAGCGTTCAAATATCATAGAATTACTGAACGATGTGGTTAGAAGGGGAAAAAATAATGACGAAGAAGTACCAGTTGGACGCATGGAGTTTTCTAAATTTGTTAAAACTTCCGATACTCCGACGAATTTAATAGGCAACAGCGAAGTTTTAAAAATTGGCAGAGTACTCACAGCGCCTTTGAATACGGCCAAACGTCGACTGAATAAGGAAGACGCGAATGCAGAGCCCTTTGCCGTGCTTACGAGGAGAACAAAGGCTGAACAAAGTAAAAAAAAGTGGTTACGATTCCAAATATAAAAACCGCACACACACATACAGACACACGCACACACACACACACACGCACACACACGCACGCACGCACACGCACAAGCACAGGCACAGAGACGATGTACGAGAAACAGTATTACAATTTCTCGCACGAGGCAGGATACGCGGGTGCAAGAAATCTCGTACGCGTAAATAAAAAGAGAGGTACATCCAATGAGAAGGCTAAAATATACGCATGGCTTAGTAACCAAGACGCTAACACGCTTCATTATCCTATAAAACGAAAATTTCCGAGATTGCGCTACAACGTCACGAACGTGGACGACCTGTGGGAGTGTGATTTACTACAGTTAACCTCGATAAAAGACTATAACGACGGCTTCTGCTATATTCTCGTTGTTGTGGATGTGCTCAGCAAATATGTGTGGATCGAACCATTGCGCGACAAAACAGCGCGCAACGTTGCCGACGCGTTCGAAAAAATTCTAGACAGAGCGAGCCCGCAGAGTACCGGTGTGTTTACAATCCGACCGTGACAAAGAATTTGTTGGGTCAGTTTTTCAAAGCCTTCTAAAAAAATATGACATACAATTTAGAGTAGCGCGAAATCCCGATATCAAAGCGGCTGTACTCGAGAGACTCAACAGAACAATAAGAGAGCGTATGTGGCGCTATTTCTCGCACAAAAATACAAAAAGGTATGTTGACGTAGTACAAAAAATTATATACGCTTACAACCACACATTGCATAGTGGAACAAAAATGAAACCATCTAAGGTAAATCAGTACAACGCAGCAAAAGCCTGTGAAAATTTGCAAAAGCGTGCTCTTCGACAAAGCGCGTTGCAGAGAAACAGCCGCAAGAGGGCCCACTAAGCGATACCTAAATTCAAGGTGGGCGACTTCGTTCGAATCAGTCGGACTAAAAATACCTTCGAGCGCGGTTATGAAAAAAATTTCAGCGAGGAAGTGTTCAAGATAAAAAGGGTGCTGCGACGACAGAATATCTTCACGTACGTTCTCGAAGACTTAGACGGTGAAATTATCGACGGATTCTTTTACACGGAAGAACTTGTATTGGTTGGCCGAGAACGCATCACAAACCATCAAACATTTAAAGTGGAGCGCATAGTTCGTACGCGTGGACGAGGAGCAAATAAGCAACTACTAGTCAAGTGGTTAGGATACCCTGTCAAATTCAACTCTTGGATAAAGGCGAGCGATCTCGATAGAATCTGAAAAAAAAATGGAGAACCAAGATGAATTTTACGCTATCCCTGATCAAATGTACGTTTACACGGACATTTGCGAACCATACACAGTCGGCGACACTCAAGCATCTATTCTACGTATAGTTTCAGTCACAGATCCAAATTACAAATTTGGTTGTAACTACGTGCAGCGTTTTGCTCCGATACATTACATACCGTTACTTTATCATACTTTCCACAATATAGTTATAGATATAAGAGATCAGCACGGCCATCCTATACCATTCGAGTATGGTACGTTGACGGTTACGCTACATTTCAAACGCAACCGCTAAACAAGTATAGTCAATATGAGTTACTACATTCAATGTTACGACGACGACCAAGTCGGTGGTGCTGGTGGTGGTGTTAGGAGAGTTTTCGCTGGCTCTACTTATCAAAGAGGCCGAGGAGTGGGAGCATGGTTAGGCGGCCTGTTTCGAAAAATGCTGCCTTACATCTCCAGTGGAGCAAAAGCTGTAGGAAAAGAAACCATACGAGCTGGGTTAAATATTTTCGATGACGTGGCGAATAACGGTGTCAATTTCAAAGAAACAGTGAAGGTCAGAGCCAAAGAATCTAGAAAAAACTTGAAGAGAAAAGCAGCCAAAAAATATCTGAGATGATAAAAGGCTCGGGTTATAGGACGCCTGCTCACAGACGAAAACGTCAGTTAAGAAAGACAAGCGGATTAGTTCGCATCACCGAGAAAAAGAAGAAGAAGAAGAAGAAGGGTCGAACAACTACAAGAAAAGGCGGCAGAGTCAACAAGAAGAGGAAGAATCCCACTTTTAGAAATATTAACGACATCTTCGGCCCGAAATAGAAAAAATGGCGTTCTTACATTTACACTCGACAGCATGTATGTCCAGTGAGTTAGACATTTTTTCTCTACCGGCGACTCAAACTTCCATAGAGAGTAGCAGTTTCTTACACTACAAGCCCGTGTCATCGCTCAGCGACGAAGGAGATGCTCCCATAGAGTTTGTGGTGCCGAGTGATAGTGAATATTACATAGACCTTGCGCACACGATGCTTTACATTCAAGCAACGGTTGAACTAATTGAAGGCGAAGCGGAAAACGCCAAAGTCACGCCAGTTAACAATTTTCTTCATTCGCAATTTAATCAAGTCGACGTTTTTTTTAATCAAAAGCTCGTTTCACCTCCCAACAATGCCTACCCCTATAGAGCTTATATTGAATCGTTGTTGAATTATTCTCCGGCTGCTAAAGAATCGCATTTAACTACAGTACTTCCGTACGATCATACGTTTGACAACTTTGAAGCTGCTCCGAATATTCCTATAGAAAATGCTACCGCTAACAAAGGTGCCCTATATCGTCAACATTACATACTTGGAGGAAAAACCGTCGATATGATTGGTCATTTGCATTGCGACGTATTTAATCAAGATAAATGCTTATCAACGGAGTGGAGATGAGAGTACGCCTCGTACGAAGCAAAGATGCATTTTGCTTGATGGATGTGTCGGATGATGGTAAATTCCGTGTCAAAATCAAAGAAGCCAGTCTCATCATACGCAGAGTAAAGATAAGTCCCGGTATTTTACTTGGGAATGCCAATGGCTTAGCTAAAGCTACAGCCAAGTATCCGATTTCACGTGTCGAAGTTAAGTCTTTCACGCTTCACACTGGAATTCTCGGGGACACTCTCGACAACGTCATCCTCGGGCAGCTGCCTAAAAGAATAATTATAGGTTTCGTCGACAACAGCATTTAATGGAAATCGTAAATTCAACCCGTTCAATTTTCAACACTTTTCGATAAATTATCTTTCTTTGTACGTCGACGGAGTGCAAATTCTCAGCAAACCGTTACAACCTCGCTTTACCGGCAACAGTGGTCTCTACATAGATGCTTACCATACGCTGTTTTCGGGTACTGGTATACATTTTCTCAACGAAGGCAACGGCATCAATCGTCACAACTACGCGCGAGGAAATTTTCTGACAGCATTTGATCTAACACCAGATTTATCAGCTCATTGTGCTACGCACTGGAACCTCGTGCGGTCGGGTAGCGTGCGCGTGGAAGTACGATTCGAGGGCGCTCTCACTAGTACCATAAATTGCATCATTTACGCAGAATACGATAACGTGCTAGAAGTCGATTCGAGCAGGCAAATCCTATCGGATTTTAGCGCGTAAATATAAGAAGAAGAAGAAGGAGAAATAAGAGTAGTGGAGATAAGCGTATATCAGAAATGAAACGCCTACGCGTGAGGATCAGTTGTCATTCGCTCTTTTCTACAGCGATAGACTCTCGTGCTCGCTCCTTAAATCATGGATTTCGTTGTCGACATACAAGGTTTTCGCGACGTTAACCGAAATTTTTTGTCAAAGGAAGTGGCTGTGATCGCATTGCAAGAGCTCATAGTTGGTCATTGGATAGCACCTTGTAATTTTTTACATTTGCCGCCAGACATAAAGATGACAAATAGCTATTGCACAGTTCACGTACATGGAATACAGTGGTTCGAAGGTGACGTATTATTGCGATGCTTGCGCCATCATCTCTACAAAGTTGTCAAGAAGGCGAGAAATATCTACGTGCGTGGGGATCAAAAACGAAGATATCTCAAGAACGTGCTTGGACGTTGCGTTATAGATCTCGCAGAGTGGAGATCGCCATCTTTTAGTAAATTAGAAGGACTGTTTCCGAATTCCTTAGTGTGTGCAAGTCATATCGAAAAACATATAGAAAATAAGAAAGACTTTTGTGCGCTTTTCAAAGCAAACATAATAAAAAAATGGATGTACAGTATACTTCCTGAAGAGTGGCGCGAAGTAAATGAAACCATACAAAGCGAAAGATTTTACGCAGCTCTTTGCAAATATCGTAGCGAACGCAGAAAGTCTTTTCGCTTTGGTGAACCAGGGGGAGTAGATGTAACCGACGGAGACGATGAAGACAGCACCACACACGCTGTAAAAGCAAACAACGACGACGATGACGACGACGACGACTGTAACATCGTATTCACTGAGAACTTTCCCAGCGAAAAGTCTGTAAATACAAATATATTCACGGAGAATCAATTAAAAGATGAACACAAGGACAATAATGCATGCAATGCGTGCACTAAGGGCGAATACAATAGATGTGTATGCTGCTGATCACATTCCAAAAATTTTAAGTCCGCCAGTGGCTATTGTGACCAATCTAGATACAGCAAATAAACCAGGATCGCATTGGGTTGCCATTTACATAGACAAAAATGGGTACGGAGTATATTTCGACAGTTACGGGCTCGCTCCCACCTCACCACACCATCTTGATCGCCTACGAAGAAACAGCGTGCGTTTCCAGTGGAACAAGAAACTATTACAAAGTTTTGATTCAAAAGTGTGCGGTGAATATTGCATTATGTTTTTGCATCATATGTGTAGTGGTAGTTCTTTACGTGCGTTTTGTCGCATCTTTTCATACAATACATAAAAAAACGATAACATAACTACTAAATTTTATAAAGTTATTTCACAAAAGCGAGCCAGAAAGGCGAATCCTTACAGAAATCGTTTTCTTCCAAGAGACACTTCATTAGGAACTGGGCAGAGTAATCAAACATGTAACGCAAAATTATAATTTTTTTTTTGTAATCATAGATGTAAGAGTAAAATATGTATAATTTTGTAAGTTCTTCGTAAAATAAAAATTGTATTTGTAACAAATTTATATTTAGTGTTAGACTCTTTTTCACATCCTTACCCACCTGATTCCCCTGCATGCTTTCAAGAAATTATCACGTTAATATTATAACAGTATCTATATTTTGCTTATTTTCATATCATACGTTCACATCGGATGCGATTGTAACTGAAATTTTTATCGCGTAATACAAAGCCAAAAGTAAGGTTAGGTTACATATAAGAATTTATTTCGTCATCATCTTTATCTCGTATTCGTTACTGTTTAAGCTCGCGTCATTTCAACGTACTTTTTTATCGCGAATACGAAACGGAAAGTGAGGTTATGTTATATTCATCGATTTCTTTCTCGGAAACTGTTTTTTATCTCGTATTCGTTACTCTCTAAGCGCACGTCATTCCAACGTACTTTTTTATCGCGAATACGAAACGGGTAGTAAGGTTATGTTACATTCATCGGTTTCATCTTGTTGAATTCTTTATATTACGACGTCATCACTCCGTTCACTGATTGGATGAGGGAAATGGGACGTAACAGAGCCATCGGCCAATGGGAAAACAGAGCATGGTGGGGCGTGCGTGTAAAAGCCGGAGCCCGACATCCTTGCCTTCAGTCACGAGTATCCATTCCATTTGAGAGTACGCTCCTGCGTGGATATTCGAGTGTCCGTTCAATCTCTAAGTATACTCTTGCTTTAAAATGTTCAAAAACGAAGCATCACCAGTACCTCCTGCACCATCAGCAGCATCAGTAGCAGATTCAGTAGCAGCTTCAGTAGCAGTAACTCCACCACCGCTACCTCCGCCATCAGCTGCACCACCACTACCTCCACCAGCAGCAGCAGTAGCAGTAACATCGCGAGTTAATAAAAACATGGATCTGCCAAATCTCTTCCTGTCTACAATCTACGCTATCAATAAGTCAAATTCCAAAAGAGTCGTTGTTGGATTGGAACACCACGCAGGATTTTATAGAGCTGTGGTGAAACTCTGTAGTACAGGATCTCCTGAAAAGTACGTAACTCTTGAAAAAAACAGTTGGGAACTGATCAGCGACCAAATGGACGCGATGATGGGTTATGTGCTAGATTCATTCACCTTCTACAAAGACTTCGGTAAGCCTTCAAAAATATTTCTTCCAAACCAAAACATCAATTTTACAACGGCGTACGGAGTGAGGTCCATCCTTATCGACGAGAGACCTAGTGTACCGACACCGAAGCTCGTCAGAGGAGACTTCCCCGAAGGGCAACCAATAGACAAGGAGACGCAGTTTCCAGACAGTTGCTCACAGTTCGAGACACCACAGAAGAAAAGAAAATACGAAAGTCCTCCCGGGATCGTCATGCAGCAGGCAACTTTGAACGGCCTACGAGAAGTGCGCGAATGTGTCGATGAGTGGCTAAAACGTTTAGCAGAAAGTGCCGGATTTATAAATCGTGGTATCGATAACGTAATTGAGTTTTTAAAAGTTGAGTTAAAGAGAGAAAGCACTGAAAAAGCGAAAAATATTTTGAAAGACACTGCTGCGTTCAAACAATATTGTGCATTGAGTAAAAATGAAATTAATAATAGAGCAAAGTTGCAAATGGAATTCGGTAATATGAATAAAGATTTGTACGACATTTTTCTTATGGAATTTTATGCATTTTGCTTATCTAACTTGGCTCACGATATGTACGATTATATGTTCGCAAATTAATTTGTAATATTATTCGAAGGCTTAAACAATATATATTCAATCTTTAATTAGAAACCAACAATCTTTTTATTTTTTACCTTCTATCCTATCCACCAAACCTTTCTTATAAAATTCATATATCATAGATATACTCTGCATACTCCATTTTGGTGCCACCAGTTCCTACGCATGGTCTTTACACCACATGATGCAAAGTATAGTATATTCATTTATAATGCAATGAGCGAAACGAAAGGTACCATTTTCATATTAAACGCCAAACAAGCAAGAAGTATGGGGCCACCGCAAAGCAAGAACGCTACGAAAAATTACACCGGCGATAAAGAGAAGCAGCCGGTTATACAGCCATCATCATCATCATCATCATCATTATCATCAAAATCGTCATCGCACAATAGCTTCTCCAAGAACACCTTCTCGTTTCCAGAGAAACAAGCGTACAAACGATTTTAATAATCGTTTACTGTTAATTTTTTATCAAAACGGTCCTTTTCAGGATCACAATATAATATCACGTAAAAACATACTATTCGATATCTTCTTCCACACACACACACACACACACACACACACACACACACACACACACACACACACACACACACACACACACACACACACACACACACACACACACACACACACACACACACACACATACACACACACACACACACACACACACACACACACACACACACATACACACACACACACACACACATGCGCGCGCGCGCGCGCGATGGGGGGATCTCATACATGCACAATTATCGCAGCTATACTCGATAAAAATCGTGACGTCCCCAATCTCTCCGCAAGATAAGCTTTTGCAGGCTTTCTGCTGCTGCGACAGGGCCGAGCTCGCTCAGTTGTCGGCCACTGTATAGCATGGTCGTGCACTCTTCGAAAAGAACGCGCTATATTCGTATGGAGTGGTGGTGAGTCACCGATTCACGTACGGGCCAATGTTATCGGGTATATACATATACCTCTCTTGCACAAGTCCAATCGAAGCCGACTGTAGCATACTGCTACAGTCTCAAACGCATTACGCTATACCGGTATGGCGAAGTGAGCGAGTCATCGATCCCGGCGCGGGATCCCTGTTGTCAATGTTTTCATAAACATTGTAATTAATGTTTTGTTTATTAATTGTTTTTGATTGCTTGTTTATGTTTATTTACATAAACAATCAATTAAACACGCATTAACAACCATGTTTATTAAAAACATAAATAACACGTGTAATTAATGATTGTTTAATTGCTTGTTAATTGCTTGTTTTGATTGTTTGTTTATGTTTGTTTATATAAACATACCATTAAAAAGCAATTAAACATACATTAATTACCATGTTTATCAAAACACAGATAACAGTGGCCCGAGCGAGGGCGATGACTCACCGTCGTCTCTCTATAGTAGTATATACACTACTAGTATGACTCCTTCCACATAAGGGAAATTTTTGTAACCGCCATACTGCTTCCATTGGGCTCAAGTACCGGCCATCAATATATTCAGTAATTACATCATATATTCCATTTCTTTTGTCATCATTTTTTTTAATGTACAAAAAGCTCTATTACTACTTTTATGTATATAATCAAAAATATATTTGATGCTTTGAATTGAAGCACAATATTCAACATTAATATGACATTTATATTTTTCTAAAAAAAATTTATTGTAAGGAACTACCATTGAATTATCTACTGGAATAACTTTTTTACTTCTTTTAAGTCGATATGTGTAATTATCAGAAGAATTATTTGTTCGTTTATATTGAGGATAACCATTTTTTTTAAACGTTGTTGACGATTGAAAAGATTTAGGAAATTTTTTTTACAAACGTCTTTACATTTATCGTAACACGAAGAATTTTCACTATGTGGTCCATGTAACATATGTTTTATAACTAATTTTTGTAATTTTTTATCATTATTAGAAGGTATCTCAGCAGAAATGTATTTATTAATAACTTCTGGTGTCATTAATTTATTTGTATGATCTAATGTTACTTCAAGATGTGCATACACGGTAATCTTCTTTTCTGAAATTCAATAGTATACACATAAGCTAAAGCATTTCCAAAAATTTGATGGTTTTCTATTTCTTTAAGTAAACACTTAAATTTTGTATAAAATAATCTAACTGTAATATTTGGTATATCATTGGGCGTTGTTCCGATAGGAAATGTCGTTAATACATTTTTTAATTCTTTCCACTTAGGATTACACGTTATAGTTATAAATAAATCAGGTCGACCAATATTTCTTACTATTGCCATTGCATCTTGATAATGTTGCTGCATATATCTAGGACTACCTATATAAGTTGCTGATAGTACAAAAGTATTTCCTAGTCTTCCTTTTTTTCAAAATTTTCTGATATATTTAATGCACTATTTATAACATGATCCCTCAAACCTTGATAACATTCAGTACGTAATTTTTTTTTGTTTCTGCCTAAAATAATTCATTCTATTGTTTTCTATCATAATATAGGCATGTAAAAAGAATTGTTGGGTTAGTCTCCCTCCAAATAAACGTGGATTGAAATTTTCTGAATTTGGTCTGTAAGCTAATCTATAAGAATAGTGCTGTAATATTGTTAGAAGGTTTTCTTTTGAATCATATGGTTTTTTAGTATAACCAATACTCCAGTCTAAATCTCATGAAGGAAAAAATAATGGAAATACCATTGGATCAACATGATGTGATAATTTACTTAAATATGTGTATTCTTTTTCATTAGAAATATTTTTTGGATAAACGCATATAGATCATAATTATGAGGGATTCCTGATTTTGAAATAATTATAGCTGCACATTCCGATGGTAATAGTTTAGTATAATTATGTTTTTGATTATTATTCTCACGAACAAAATATAATTTATAATTTGAAAGTTTCTCTGTATTAGTTATTTCGTGTAAATATTTATACTGTTTAGCATAAGGATTACTATTTAAAACTTCAGTCAATAATTTTAAATGTTCTTGAGTTGAATCTTTATGACTCTTTATTTTCATTTCAATTGCAGTATTGTCATCATATATATATATAATTGACCATACGAAGGTTCTACATTTTTTTGGTAATAAAGTATTTGGCGTTATATGACAAACTTATCTTTGAATTTTTAAATTATAAATAGCTTTTTTCTTTTCGTATTTTACGTTTGCACTAAATATAGCAAAGCAAAATAAGTTATTATAATATCTGATTAAAGTTCGAAAATTGTTATCATATAATAATAGATTCGTTAGTGTGTTATTATATATACTTAGCGGAGACAAAATTATTTTACCCTTACTACAACAAATTGATTTATTATTTTCTTCTTTCCAATATACTGCCGAAAAAAATTTACAAACATAACTCATATTACCAAAATATCATTTATACTCTAAATTCTTATTTTTACTACATTTCTGTTTATTTACTTTTAACGTAGAAAAGGATGATGACGCTAGATGTTCGACGACGAGCTCGGCAACGCCTCTCCTACACTATATATATATATATATATATATACCTATATAAGAGAAAGAGAGAGAAGAAGAGAGAGATAGAGAGAGGGGGAGAGAAAGAACTAACGAATGCACTCAATCCGTCTGTCGCCATTTTCTCATGCTCTGTTTGCAGTTGCTGCACTTTTTTTTTGGGAAGAAAAAATACGGACAGCGTTCGACTTGTAATTGAACTGTCAAATGAATGCGCATACGCCACGCTGCGCTCGCGTGAGTTTGGCGTTATCTTTGATTTGAATAATTAAGAAGTTTCCTTTCAAAAAGTTGCTCTGTAGTTAATTGGTCTCGTTAATTGCGGAGAAAAGGCGCGCATTATAATAATTGCGCGAACGCGCTTCTTGCGCTAATGGCAGGAGGGTGGCATAGTTTGTTTTCAGAAAGCAGCCTGTTATTTGTGAATCGAAGTGAAGAAGTGACAACGGAGCGATGCAAAAGTTGTCGACAGAAGTGTCTTCTGCATTACAGATAGTTGTCATTAGAGGGACAATGCGGATGGACAATGCGGAGGGACAATGCGGAGGGACGCGGAGGGATGCGGAGGGAGAAGACCCTTTTTGCAGAGGGACGCGGAGGGACGCGAAGGGACGCGGAGGGACGCGGAGGGATGCGCAGGGACGCGGAGAGATGCGGAGGGAAATGCGGAGGGACAATGCAGACCCCAAATAACGCAAAAAAATAGTGAATTTTACGTTATTTTGTGGAGGGCACTTTGCGGAGGGACGCAGAGGGACGTGGAGGGACGCGGAGGGTTAACGACTCAATTCAGCTTACAACTATATAGTATAGTTATATATATATGTATCATTATACGGTATTTTGAGGATTTCATAAAGAATTTGTACAATAGTGGTGACACAAATATAAACATTGTTATGGACTAACACCACGACGCCTGCGGCGCCCGCTTTTACGGAAAAATATCACGGAATTTCCGGAATCGATGTATTAACACACTATTGCGGAAACCGCTGAAAAATCCTCAAAATGCCTCTCGAGTGCTTTGGACTTTTGAGGAGACTCCTCAAAATGCCTACAAAATCCTCAAAATTCGGTATATATGACTTATATAATCCTCAAAATGTGTTCCAGATGTGAATATATATATATATATATATATATATATATTACGGAAACAGGTACTTTTGAGGATCTATAGTTTTTTTCTCCAGAGTTCGTATATGCTTGACTAAAGAAATAATTTCCTCTCTGTGTTGAAGGTATTAATATAAATCCTCAAAAGTACCGTTTCATACCGAAGGAATTTTGAGGATGTCCTCAAAAGTCCGAAAAATCCTCAAAGTATCGAATCCGTGCTGACATAGATTCTCAAAAGCTGCATTTGATATATTTTTATATATATATATATATACATATACAATGTGTATATTTGGAAACGCAAAATGTAAACACAACATATTTATAGATATTGAGGTTTTCGAACAGTGTATGTAATAAAGCGAATAATTTGAAAAAATTTACGGTTAATTACTATATTATTCTCAATCTATCTGAATTTTTGTAGAATTTTTTCACAGCAGTTACCGTAAAAAAAGAAATAATATCTCAAAAATAATGATTTTTAGCTATATATATATATATATATATATATATAAATACACATTTCTTTTACCAGATTTATGGAGCTCTTTTATACACATGAGCATATTTATGGAGCCCGTTTTCTTTTATGGAGCCCGGGTCCTATAAAATATTCTTATACGGCGTTTATGGAGCCCGATCTAGAGTTTCTATACCCAGAGAGGGATTATTTCTTTAGTTACTTGTATAGGGGAACTCTGGGCATAGGTACTAATATACAGGGATGGGCTCCATAAAGGGGTTAAGTGATAATTATATATATATATATATATATATATATATATATATATATATATATATATATATAGGTATATGTGTTGGTACTTTTGGGGTATATATACACCATAGATTGCTACTTTTGGGGACTTTTGTCCTTTTTGGGGACCGGCTTCAAAAATACGATGCATCTATCGCTACTTTTGAGGTCCATAAGGCTTCGTCTACAATACATCTTAGGTACTTTTCCGGGCTTTTGTTCCGGAATTTCGGTACTGAAAGCGGGCGCCGCAGGCGTCGTGGTGTTAGGCAACATCCTGAGGGATTTGATTATTTCAGAGAATGGCGGCGCGCAGCGCCGCCCTTACCTTCATTTTGGGATCTGGAGAAACAAACTCTAGGTCCCCAAAAGTACCGGTTCACCAACTTATATATATTATACATTTCTCGAAAGGAGTTTATAAAGCCCGTTTTTTATATATAGGGGTTCATGGAGCCCGATTTTAATTATGCAGCCCGGGCTTCATAATATTTCTAAATATAGGGGCTTATGCGGCCCGACCTAGAGTCTATAACCCCAGGGTCCATTATTTCTTTGGTCACTTGCCATAGGGAACTCTGGGCTGTAGGTACTAATATACAGTCTTGGGCTACATAAATCTCGATAAGTGTATATCTACCTACATTATATAGAAGTTAGTGTTGTTTTTGAACATCAGCTCCCCTCAAAATAACGTAAAAATCGGCGTATTTCTATGAGCTTTTTTATATTAAAATAGCCTCTGAGCCCCCCTCACCCCCCCCCCATCCACCCCTCAGGCGCCCCTCCTCCGCCTCACCCCCTCGTTCCCCCCTCTTAGCCCCCCTCATATTAATTTTTTTCTTTAATCGTATTTATCATCTCGGTATACATGCGACAAAGATCTTTTTTTCTCACACCATGCGTAAAGTATTCTGTTTTCACATTGACGTCAGGGAGTCTCGCTTCGCTCGGGCCGTAAACAATTATAAACGGCACTAATCATCGGAAAAAAATAGACATACGACCATAGACTTCGCAGTTTCTAGGAATGAGGTTATGTGATGTTTTCGACCCTGAAATTAAAGATTAAGCACAAATAACTTTCTGTAAGGTATATGGGAAAATTGTATATTGTCTCCGAACAATGAGGACCATTGATATTTTAACACAAATAAGTCTATTTTTCCACGCCACCCAAGAGGTAGATAGATAGGCGCGCTTTTTTATAGAGGTTTCCCTTTTTTTACTATCTTTGAATTCATTTTCCATTAAATATTTCATTGTTTTTTCATAATGAAAAGTTAGTAAAAAATGGCCTATTCCTCTGTTAAAAAAAAAATGTAAAATTTTCAAGTATTACTTTTGTTCTATTAAATAAACATATGTTATATTTTTAAACATTTTTATAGTTATTTGATTAACATAACGACGGCTCCTATTCATAAGGTACTATCTCAGCTGCCAGAGCAAGAAAGAGTTATCTCAATGACAGTTCAAAATAGTTCTATCTCAGCGCCCAATGCTGCAAATATAAATAATAAATACCAAGCCATAAACTTTTAAACTTAACAACTACACGTTCCGCGCCCTGCCTATAAAAAGCTATTACAAAATATATACCCGAAGCTCCTAAATCCACCTACCCCACGCACAGCGATTGACTAATAATAAAATAGTTAAATAATCAACCCTAAGCTCCTAAACACACGTACCCCCGTCACAGTGAGTGAGTAATAATAAAATAGTTCAATAATAAACCCTAAATTCCTAAAACCACCTTCCCCACGCACAGCGAGTGGCTATAGTAATAAAATAGTTAAATAATCAACCCTAAGCTCCTAAACCCACGCACAGCGAGTAAGTAATAATAAAATAGTTAAATAATAAAGTCTAAACTCCTAAAACCAACTACTCCACGCACTGCGAGTGGCGAATAATATAATAGTTAAAATATAAACCCTAAGCCCCTAAACTCATTTACCCTACGCGCATGCCCAGGACTTTTGTGCAAATATAAGCTTTTAGCGAAAGGGGTTTTCGATCTGCTTCGTTTATTTCTGAGCTTTCTTTAAATTTATAACGGAAACTACATGACTGGGAGATGAGTTTTGTGTAAACCACAACTTTTAGCGCTGATCGGTAATTACTTAAAGGTTTTTCTCGACCGGCTAATTTTGGGTTTGGTTTCCGACGTCCATTTCGATTTTGCGTAAACAAAAGCTTTTATTCAGAATCTTAGAATACCCAGTAGCTTTTTCAACAGATTGAATTCGATTTTGAGATCTATTTAAGTGTATAGCTGCATGCCCAGGAGACGATTATTGCACAAATAAAAATTTTTAGCGAAAATTAGAGGGCAGCTAGGAGGTTTATACACGACGCACTAATCTCGATTTTGAGTTCTATTAACTGTATGACTTGAATTAAGTAGATCTATTTAAATGATTTACTGCACATGCATGCCCACGAGACCATTTATGCCCTAGGAAGTACCCGGTACTGCACGATTCGCCTTTAAGGCTATAATTTACGCAAAAGTCGTGTCCGTAACATGCGCGTGCCGTTCTACAATAAAATCAACCTCGAACGCGAACTTAGTACATTTTTCGTACGTGCGTTTTCTTTTGTAAAGCGAAAAAGCTCATCTATAACTTTACGCTACCAGGAGTTGCGTTCTCGAAGGTGATCTTGGCACGCGTGCGTTATTTAACATACGAAAATACTCTTTATCTAACTGCGAGTAGCTGTGCCGTCGCAGGAGTCGCGCTCTCAACGACGAGCTTTAAACGCATGCTTTTCCTATCGTATCGCGAAAATACTGACCCCATGTGAGAGCAGCGGTACCGTAGTAGGAGTAGCCGAAAAGCGAAAAAGCTCCTCTATAATAGAGATAACCTTAAATATGGTACCAGGACTCGCGTTCTCGAAGGTGAGCTTGGAATGTATGCGTTATTTTTTATAACACGAAAATACTCTACCTGTAGAGGAGCTTTTTCGCTTAAAAAAAGCAAACGTACCTGCGAAAAACTCGCCTTCGATAGCGCTACTCCTGCTACGATCCCGCTGCTTTCAGATGGGGTCAGTATTTTTGCGATATGATAGGAAAAGCATACGTTTAAAGCTCGCCGTTGAGAGCACGACTCCTGCGACGGCACAGCTACTCTCCCTTAGATAAAGAGTATTTTCGTATTTTAAAAAATAACGCACGCGTGCCAAGCTCACCTTCGAGAGCGCAACTCCTGATAGCATAAAGTTATAGATGAGCTTTTTCGCTTTACAAAAGAAAACGCACGTGCGAAAAATGTACTAAGTTCGCGTTCGAGGTTGATTTTATTGTAGAACGGCATACGCATGTTACGGACACGACTTTTGCGTAAATCATAGCCTTAAAGGCGAATCGTGGAGTATCGGGTACTTCCCAGGGCATAAATGGTCTCGTGGGCATACATGTGCAGTAAATCACTTAAATAGATCTACTTAATTCAAGTCATACAGTTAATAGAACTCAAAATCGAGATTAGTGCGTCGTGTATAAACCTCCTAGCTGCCCTCTAATTTTCGCTAAAATTTTTATTTGTGCAATAATCGTCTCCTGAACATGCAGCTATACACTTAAATAGATCTCAAAATCGAGTTCAATCTGTTGAAAAAGCTACTGGGTATTCTAAGATTCTGAATAAAAGCTTTTGTTTACGCAAAATCGAAATGGACGTCGGAAACCAAACCCAAAATTAGCCGGTCGAGAAAAACCTTTAAGTAATTTCCGATCAGCGCTAAAAGTTGTGGTTTACACAAAACTCATCTCCCAGTCATGTAGTTTCCGTTATAAATTTAAAGAAAGCTCAGAAATAAACGAAGCAGATCGAAAACCCCTTTCGCTAAAAGCTTGTATTTGCGCAAAAGTCCTGGGCATGCGCGTAGGGTAAATGAGTTTAGGGGCTTAGGGTTTATATTTTAACTATTATATTATTCGCCTCTCGCAGTGCGTGGAGTAGTTGGTTTTAGGAGTTTAGACTTTATTATTTAACTATTTTATTATTACTTACTCGCTGTGCGTGGGTTTAGGAGCTTAGGGTTGATTATTTAACTATTTTATTACTATAGCCACTCGCTGTGCGTGGGGTAGGTGGTTTTAGGAGTTTAGGGTTTATTATTTAACTATTTTATTATTACTCACTCACTGTGAGGGGGGTACGTGAGTTTAGGAGCTTAGGGTTGATTATTTAACTATTTTATTATTAGCCAATCGCTGTGCGTGGGGTAGGTGGATTTAGGAGCTTCGGGTATATATTTTGTAATAGCTTTTTATAGGCGGGGCGCGGAACGTGTAGTTGTTAAGTTTAAAAGTTTATGGCTTGGTATTTATTATTTATATTTGCAGCTTGCTTTACACAGAGTAAGTGGGTTGAGTGCTTTAGGGTGTGGTTTTTTCGTTTTTTATCACAATCGTACAGACTGTACCGTATATGATGTAATTAGATTTTTTATTTTGAGGTTTTAATAGTTTAGGGGATTTCTAGAGCATTTTTATAATTGTTGTGGCCGAGCTTTTGTATGCTAGAGAGAGATGTTCAAAACCGACCGCGTCACAATTGCTTTGTCATATATTTCGCGCTTTGTAATGTATGTGTGGATGTGGGCGTACGTGAGCCTCTCCCACTCCTCTTTTCCCGTGTGTACGTTTCTGCGAGCACAGTTTGAATTCGCGAATTGAGGAAGAGTTTAGTGTCGCGTCGTAGCTCAAGTTGAGAACAGCCAAAATCACTCTCGAAGGGTATTGTTCTCTTTCTAATAAAGTGCCATGACAGTTTTCTCAAATTAATATGTAGTTTGCTTCATTCTGCCCTCACTCTCTAATCCTAATTGTTTTGCATGTTGACCGAGCGCGTAAAGTTCAGTCACGGTGTCAACATAAAATTTGGTCCTTCGAGCCGGATTTGTTGAAAAGTGTTGGGAATAGTGAACGGTCTCTGTGAGAAACTGTTTATGGACCATCTTGAAACACAAGAGAAAACGTTTGGCAAATCTTTCTGTGAACTATCTTTGCAAGGACCTTTATCATTCATCGGCATTGGTGTTACGTAATCAAGGGGACCATCAAGCATCGACGACAACAAAGCCCCCTTCCGCACTCCCGGCTAGGAGTGCAGGTACCGAGTTTAAAAGTAAACATACGTATACGTATTAAGTGCCGAACGTGAGACGTTGTATATGTTCCTCTTTAGAGAAGCATCGCTGTGTAGTATGTGTAACTATAAACGTTCGGGCGCAGAATATTGACGCGTCCTCTCGCTCATCATGTCGGAAACGACCGACAATTTGTTACTCGATCAAAAACGCGACACAAGTCTAATTGGGGCACTAGCGGAGGTTTCGAAAGCTAGTGCGGCTGCACATCTGTCTCTCGAGGATATTGAAGCGGGACTCGAATTACTGGAAGGATATTGGAGTGAATGTAAGCGTCGTGATTATCTGCTTCAACGTTGTTCGGAGGCGCTGAAAGATCGCACATATTTCAAGGCAGATACCTATAAATCTGCGATGGAAAAATATCTCTCTACCAAGTCCTGGTTCTGTAAGCGAATACGAGAGTTGTCTGCCCAATTAGCCCCAGTGCCTGAGCGTCTGGATCTCCCCGTAACAAGGTCTGATGTTTTATCAACGCAGGCCTCTTTAGAAAAGTTAAAGTTGCCACGATTCAATGGAGACCAACGAGAGTGGGAGGCTTTTAAGGACAGATTTACGGCACTAATTATCAACGATACAAAAATGGACTCTGTGATAAAAATCCAACATTTAGCCAATTGCCTAGGGGAGGAACCGGCTGAAAAGTTGAAAGGTATCAAATGCGTCGGTGTTAACTTTCAAACCGCGTGGACGGCTCTCTGCAACCGTTATGACAACACTTATTTAAGGTACTCTGTCCAAATGGAGACTTTAGTTAACATGCCATCAGCCAAGACCGAGCAAGTTAAGCATCTGTGTCATCTGATAAATACCGTTGATGAAAGTATCAATACCTTCACTGCGCTCGAGAGGCCTTGCCAGTATTGGGACGATATCTACATTTATTTTATAGAGAGCAAGTTGGCCAACTCGACGCGGCTAGATTGGATAAAAGAAAAGGAGAGAAAGAAGGTTGCTGGCGGGTTTGCAAAGTATGACGAATTGAAGAGTTTCTTGGAAGAAAGGATTCGTAGCCTGGATGTCGTACACTCAAGATTCGATACATCCGTTTCAACAGGGTGCGACGAGTTTTCCACATCACCTAATTCAGCACGCACGTCGTTACAAGAGAATAAATGGCCGACTACTAAGAAGAAAATGAAGAGCGCGGGAGCGCACGTAGCAACGCCGAAGCCTACAATAACTCACTCTACTCCAATCTGTTCATTTTGTAAAGGCGAACATTTTATCGGGTACTGTCCGAAATTTTCTGTTTGTCCACAGGCCCAACGGCGAGCTCACGCAGTATCTGCAAAATTATGTTTTAACTGCTTGAACTCAAATCACGCTGCGGAGACGTGCCGATCAAAGGGCAGATGCTTTGTCTGTGGCAACAAACATCATACCAAACTGCACACGGACAGCTCAACAGTTGCGAATGCAGTAGTAATGGCGGACGACTTTACTAATGAGGAGTCGCTTACCGCTCATGCCAGCACACACCAGATGACCAGTCTTACTATTGCTACCACATCAAAGGTATTACTCTCTACAGCATGTGTGGAGTTGCAGGCCCCGAACGGACAAACGCTGACAGTACGCGCCTTATTAGACTCTGGTGTTGAAGAGTCGTTTGTCACAGAGCACGTCGTCCAGGCGCTTTCCTTACGCAAATACGCTACCAATATTGTGGTCTCAGGAGTTGGAGGCTCCACGACGGCCATAGCAAAAAATCGTGTATCTGTATTTTTAAAATCAAGCAAAAATTCTGAATTTCTGTTTTAATTTTTCAGCCTTGGTCTTAAAGAAACTGACTGCAATCATTCCAAGGTCAGAAATTGCTGTTCAAGAGTGGCCACACTTAGCTGAACTCCAGCTCGCTGATCCACACTTTAACATCCCTTCGAGAATCGGCTGTGTACTCAATTCCAAGGCGTACGCTGCTGCTCTTCTCCCCGATATTAAGCGAGGGGCCCCTGGCATGCCGGTCGCCTTGAAATCGGTTTTTGGATGGGTACTAATGGGTGCCATCCACTCTGACTTAAGATCAAAGCCACCCAGTGCGTCTGCCCATCACATCACCGTAGATGGAGAACTATCCATCGCTGTAGCACGTTTCTGGGAATCCGAAGAGGTGCCAAAACAAGAAATATTATCGTCGGCAGAGCAAGAATGCTACGATCATTTCCGCGCGACTCACAGCAGAAATCAAGAAGGAAGATTTATCGTGCGACTGCCTTTTGTAAGAAAACCAACGTCATTGGATACTCGAGGACTGGCAGAAGCTTGCTTCCATCGACTAGAGCGGCGCTTCAGCAAAAATGCAGAACTCCGCACCGCTTACTTCTCTTTCATGCAGGAATATGCCGACTTACATCACATGGAGTTATTATCCAAACACGAAGTAAGCTCGCCAGATACGTTTTATCTGCCGCATCATCCAGTTATCAAAAAGGACAGTAACAAAATTAGGCTAGTATTTAATGCTTCACAAAAGAATTCAGATGGTGTTTCGTTGAATTCTACGTTACTTATAGGTCCGAAGTTACAAGAGGATGTAATCGTTATCATTACTCGATGGTCATTTTTTCCATACGTATTCACATGCGACGTGGTCAAAATGTTTCAACAATTTCTGATTCACACCGATGATGCGGATTGGCAGCGCATTTTGTGGCGAAGGTCGGCGGATTCTCTGATCGAAACTTATCGGCTACTTACCGTGACATACGGCACAGCATGTGCCCCGTTTCTCGCCAATGCTTGTATGTTGCAGTTGGCAGAGGACGAGCGGACGACGTATCCTGAAGGCGCGAAGGTGCTTCAACAAGGCCGCTATGTCGATGATCTGTTTGCAGGAGGAGACTCTTTGGAGGAGGCGATTACGGTGCGAAGGCAGTTTACTGATATCCTGCAGTCTGCAGGTATGAATGTCGGTAAGTGGGCAGCAAATAAGGCTGAATTACTGGCAGATCTGAACCTCGGGGATGATACTGGTGAATGTACTGTGTTTGAAGAGGAAGCAATCGTCTCTACGCTTGGATTAAAATGGCTTTCATCTGAAGATGCATTTTGTTTCAAGATCTCTCAATCTGATTTATTGGAACAAATTACAAAACGATCAATGTTATCAGAGATCGCGAGGCTATACGACCCAGTGGGTTGGCTGGCCCCCGTTATCGTATCTGCAAAAATTATGCTGCAAAATCTATGGCTGCAAGGCGCCGATTGGGATGACCCCATCTCGGATCCGCTAAGGAAGATGTGGCTGAATTTTAGGCAACAGCTCAGCGATTTGGAAGAGATTAGAATCCCGAGATGGTGTGGCTCGTACAAGGATTCTACCTGGCAGTTACACTGTTTTTGCGACGCGTCCGAACGAGCTTATTCTGTAGCGATATATGCGGTCGTAGATCGAGAGACTGGTGCGTCATCTAAATTGATTGCAGCAAAATCCAAGGTCGCCCCCATAAAAGTGATCAGCTTGCCTAGATTAGAGCTCTGTGGAGCGTTTCTTTTATCCCGCCTTGTGACGTACTTACTCGATAACTTGAAGAGAACGCCAGCTAAAATATTTTGTTGGAGCGATTCACAGATTGTTCTGGCATGGTTACAAGCCCACCCATCTCGCTGGAAATCATTTATAGCCAACAGAGTTAGTGAAATAGTGTCGGCTCTTCCAACCGCTATATGGGACCACGTACGCTCGGCGGAAAATCCAGCGGATCTCGCGACTAGAGGTATCACTCCTTCTCAGCTGCGAGAGTCTTCGATTTGGTGGCAAGGTCCGGCATGGCTGCTAAAGCCAGCGTCAGAATGGCCCTCCTGCTCGCAAGAATTTCAAACGGACACAGAAGCGCGTAGTTCAAAGAGTGTTTTTGCGTCCACAGTAGACGACATAGCGGAATATTCGAGCTGGCTGAAAACCTACAGCAACGTCGACAAAATTATCCGTATCCTTGCCTACATTCACCGCTGGCAAGAAAATGCTTGGAACAAGCCCATTGAATGTCGAAAAGGTTGGTTTTCAGCTAAGGAAGTTTCAGCAGGACGAATCCTTTTAATACGGCTACTACAGCAAGCAGAATTTAGTACCGAGCTTAAAGTTTTGAAACTAAGAGAAACTGTAAGTTCTGCCAGTGTTCTCTATCGTCTCTCACCGTTTATGGATCAAGATGGTCTACTGCGAGTTGGGGGCCGTCTTCAGAACGCATTCCTTAGTGAGGACGAAAAACACCCTATCATTTTGCCTGGTAAACACCATGTTACTAGGCTCATCATCAGAAAGGCTCACATGATTACGTTACATGGTGGGCCTACATTAGTTCAAAGTCATCTTTCACGCCAATTTTGGATTATTCGAGGAAGAAACGCAATTCGAGGAGTAATTCGAGCCTGCATCCAATGCGCCCGACATCGTGCCGTTACTCTCGAACAACAAATGGGGTCCTTGCCTGCCGTTCGAACAAGACCAGCCAGGCCGTTCTCTTTTACTGGAGTCGATTTTGCTGGACCATTTCCTATAAAGTGTTCTGCCGGACGAGGACAAAAGTCATTCAAAGGCTACGTTGCTATTTTCGTGTGCATGGTCGTGCGCGCGGTGCATATAGAGTTAGTCTCAGATTTAACCTCGGCGGCTTTCCTGGCTGCTTTTCGTCGTTTTTTCGCTCGTCGGGGGCTCTGCAAAGTCATCTATAGTGATAATGGGACGACATTTCAAGGAGCCGATGCCGAACTACAACGTCTGTTCAGTGAGACTTCAGCTGTGCGTCAAGAAGTAGCAGCTGCGCTAGCCCGCGATCACGTGGAGTGGAAATATATTCCTCCTCGTGCGCCCAACTTTGGCGGCCTTTGGGAGGCAAATGTAAAAAGCTTCAAGGTTCATTTGAAGAAAGTCATTGTCGAAGCAAAATTAACCTTTGAAGAGTTTTACACCGTTACTTCTGCAATTGAAGCCTGTCTTAATTCTCATCCCCTCAGTGTACTAACTTCGAGTGAAGAAGATATAGCAGCGCTTACACCCGGCCACTTTTTAATCGGCGCTCCACTGACGGCCCCCCCGGAACCTTTCAATGAACTTAATGAGGCTAATTCTATTTCTTCTAGATGGCATTTACTGACGCTCATGAAAAACCATTTTTGGAAAAGATGGCACAGAGAGTTTCTTCTGCAAGCTCAGCAGAGATCGAAATGGTTACATCCCAATCGTTCTTTTCAAGTTGGAGACGTCGTTTTGTTTAAGGACCAACTAATGCCACCTACGAAATGGCCATTGGCAAGGATTATCAGGCTTTACCAAGGGCCGGATGGTTTGAACCGAGTTGCTTGCATAAGGACAATCAGCGGGGAGTATAAGAGGCCCATCAACAAACTAATTTTGCTCGCCACCAGCGAGGAAGCTTCTATGCATCTCGTGCAGTTGCGAGCTTTCATGGCATGCGAAAATGATGCTATCAACCCACCTGCAGTCTTATCGCCTTCCGAGCAGAAAGAAGATGAATAATTGTTATGTGTGATGTGTGTGTAAAAATTGTAAAATTATTGCGTAATCAAGCGGCTAAGAATTTTATACCTTGAAGAAAAAAAAATGAAATTGTATCTTCGCGTAACTGTTTATTGTAATAATTTTATTATTTATTTCTTGTTTGTAATTAATGTTATAATTTATCGATGTACCAATTTATTGTAGTACTTATTTATTTTGAAACTATCTGGCACTTTACGGTATTACATAAGAATTTTAAATGTCTTTGGGTTTTATTGACTTAAATTGCTTACAAATTTTGTGCGAATACTATTGCTATATTGTAATGCACTGTTACCTTGTAAACTTACTTTTAGCGACCTTTTAATCCGTATTTCGAATTAGATATTGCGAATGTCATGAAACTCCAATGCTTCGTTTCATGGCGGGCGGTATGTTGTGGCCGAGCTTTTGTATGCTAGAGAGAGATGTTCAAAACCGACCGCGTCACAATTACTTTGTCATATATTTCGCTCTTTGTAATGTATGTGTGGATGTGGGCGTACGTGAGCCTCTCCCACCCCTCTTTTCCCGTGTGTACGTTTCTGCGAGCACAGTTTGAATTCGCGAATTGAGGAAGAGTTTAGTGTCGCGTCGTACCTCAAGTCGAGAGCAGCCAAAATCACTCTCGAAGGGTATTGTTCTCTTTCTAATAAAGTGCCATGACAGTTTTCTCAAATTAATATGTAGTTTGCTTCTTTCTGCCCTCACTCTCTAATCCTAATTGTTCTGCATGTTGACCGAGCGCGTAAAGTTCAGTCACGGTGTCAACAATAATGTATCTAGAGATATTTAGAGAAAAACTAAGTGGTACTTGGAGAGGGATTTTGAAAGCGTCTGGCAACACGGCCGACGGCCGAGATAGATCCTTTTTGAACTGAACGCCGAGATAGATCCTTTTTGCACTGAACGCCGAGATAGATCCTTTTTGCATTGGGCGCTGAGATAGAACTATTTTGAACTGTCATTGAGATAACTCTTTCTTGCTCTGGCAGCTGAGATAGTACCTTATGAATAGGAGCCGTCGATAAATTTTAAGCTTGAAAGTCATTCAAAGCTTTTGAACTTCATATTCATTTCAAAGGTCGTTCAAAATATGACGCTAAAAATATTAATAATGAAGGTCGCTGAAAGCAGACCAAAACTTAAATCGAAACCGTTGTTGAACTCTGTAAGTAGATCGATTTTGAAGGTTAAGCAAAAGATCAGTTTGTTAATTTTATAAAGGTTGTTGAAAGTTAATCAACTTTGGAGGTCTGACGGCAGACCGATTTTGAAGGTCGTTGATAGCAGACCGATTTTGAAGGTCGCTGATAGCAGACCAATTTTTGAAAGATAATCAATTTTGGAGGTCTGATAGCAGACCGATTTTGAAGGTCGCTGATAGCAGACCAATTTCTGAAAGTTAATCAATTTTGGAGGTCTGATAGCAGACCGATTTTGAAGGTCGCTGATAGCTGACAAATTTTTGAAAGTTAATCAATTTTGGAGGTCTGATAGCAGGCCGATTTTGGAGGTCGCTGGTAGCAGACCAATTTTTGAAAGTTAATCAATTTTAGAGGTCTAATAGCAGGCCGATTTTGAAGGTCGTTGATAGTAGAATAAAATGTTCAGCAGTATTTTGGAAAGAAGAAAAATATAATTCTAATTGTTGTAATAATGGTACAATAATACTTTCACCTTTAAGTGATTATGATAAAACATTGAAAGAAATGTTATTACATGATCAAACTTTCAGATATTTAATACGATATTATAATAATTTATTTTGTTTTGCAACCTTTAATGCTAAGGTCGAACATGAAAAGAAAAAAGGAATTTATAATTTAAAAATTCAAGGACAAATGTGTCACATTACGCCAATCACTTTATTACCTATCGGTAAAGATGAACCTTGTTGTGGACAATTATATATTTATGATAATGTAACAGCACTTGAACGAAGGTTAAAAAAAATCAAGACTTAAGTGATGAACATATACGAATATTAATTGAAATATTAAACCGTAATCCATACGCAAAAAATTATAAACATCTATATCAAATATCAAATTTAAAAAATTACCCAAATTATAAATTGTATTTCGTCCGTAAAAATAATAATCAAAAGCATAGATATAATGCTCCTGTAACATCTGAATGTGGAGCAATAATAGTATCGAAAAATGAAATTCCAGAAAATTACAATGTATATGTATAGAATCGGAAAGTGGACATAAAACAATTCAGCTCTTTATATCTTTTAAACGAGATAATCTTTTTAAATAAAATCTATTGATTTGAGTAGAGCAATGAAATGGCTCTCGATTAAGAGGATATGTTATATAGTTGAAACTAACGCAATAGGTATAAGTGCATTGATTTTTTTCTCGTACATCCATTTCAATGTATATCATCGCGCGGTCACTCCTAAGGCTCTTCTATACTTGCCTCGGAGCGCTCCCACGCTCCTTGATCCTAAAAACATTCCTGTTAATGAACAAAAAAATACATATATTAATAAATTATCGCATCATATTGATCCTATGGTGTTCCCGATATTATTTCCTTTAGGAGATTTAGGTTGGAATGTTGGTTACACTAAAAGAACAAGCGCTCCAGAAAAGGAACATCTTACTATCCTACAATATTATTCATATAGATTAGCTTATCGACCAAATGGTAAATTTAGTCCATTATTATATTGTGGAAGGTAATAGAATGAATTTTTTTCGAAATAATCAAAAAAAATTAAGAGTCGAATGTTATCAAGGTTTATTAGGTCATGTAATGAACAATGTTTCTAATATTTCTAATAACTTTGAAAATAAAGAAAGATTAGGAAATATTTTTATACTACTAACAACTTACATTGATAGTCCGAGATATATGCAACAGCATTATCAAGATGCAATGGCTATTATGAACAGTAACATGTAATCCTAAGTGGCAAGAACTAAAAGAAGTTTTGCAAAAATTTCCTGTAAGGACTACACCAAATGATATTCCAAATATAGCAGTTAGATTATTTCATACAAAATTAATGTCATTATTAGATGACATAAATGAAAATAAAATATTTGGAGATATTATATCATATATTTATACAATAAATATAATAATATTTATACAATAAATATAATAATATTTATACAATAAATATAATAATATTTATACGATAAATATATATCTGCAGAAATACCAGACAAAAATGAAGATGAAAACTTACAAAAATTACCGCATACACATAGTTCTCCTTGTTATATAAAAGATAAAAGTATATGTAAAAAAAATTTTCCTAAATCATTTACAAATTATACAAAATTTAAAAAGAATGGTTATCCAGAATATAAACGAAGAAATAATAACTCAGAAAATTTTACGTATAAAGCAAAAAATAACAGTCAATTAATCTCAGTAAATAATTCTATGGTAGTACCTTATAATAGTTTTTTATTAAAAAAATATAAGTGTCACATTAATGTAGAATATTGCGCCAATATTCAAAGTATAAAATATATATTTGATTACATACATAAAGGTGGAGATAGAGCATTATGTAAATTAAAAAAAGTTAATGATACCAATGATGGTAATATATATGACGAAATTACTCAATTTGTTGATGCAAGTTTTTTAAGTCCAATGGAAGCAGCTTGGCGATTGGAAGAATTTCCTTTATGTGGTAGAAAACCTACAGTAATAAGTCTATCAGTTCATACAGAAAATCAACAAAGAATTATTTTTGAAGAAAATAACGAGACTGAAGCTTTATAAAATTATAAAACAACATTAACAGCATGGTTTGATTTAAATAAAAAAGATAATTATGCAAGGAATATAAAATATGTTAATATACCTAAATATTACAACTTTAAAAATAAATGTTGGATAAAACGAAAACGAAATCAAGAAAATTATATAATAGGTCGTTTAAATATTGTTACTCCAAAGGATTTTTAACGATTTCATTTAAAATTAATTTTAGATCGTGTTAAAGGTGCAATTTCGTTTCAAGATTTACGAACGTATGAAGAAATTACATGTAACACATACAGAGAAACTGCAATAAAAATGGGTTTAGTTGATGATGACTTTTATTTATTTTATTTATTTATTTATTTAACCAGAAAAGTTACAATGCAGTTTACAAAGTAAAATCTATTAGAGGTAAACATTGTTACCTGTACAATAGTCTGGTTGCATACAACTAATACTATATCTATAACTTAAAACTAACAGATTACTCATTCGAGTAACATAAACATTTTCAAAAACTTTATTTCATTTAACAATTTATATATTCTATAAATAAAATCCGCCAAAACGTAATATTATAATCTTCATTTTTCCAAAAGTAAACAGTGAAAATGATATGAAGTTGTGCGTAATGTTACAATTAAATGTTATTATCGAAAGAGCTTTTGTTTTAATTTGTACTTAATTGTACTCTTCTTATAATTTAAAATTTTGAGATCATTAGGCAATTCGTTAAATACCCTCATAGCTTCTACCAGACTATCTTTATCACTAATAGCTTTGGTCATTTTAGGTAGTTGTAGTGATTTTTTTCTAGTATTGCGTTTTATTGTAAGAAAAGCATCTTTTAGATTATTATAATGATAGCATAAGGATTCTAGAGTGAACATTTGTTCTATTTTTAGCGGAGTGTTGTGCACCTGGAATTTATTTTTGGCAATGATTTTGAGCAATTTATTTTGGATTTGTTGTATTATTTTAATTTGTGTTCTACAACCACAGCCGCAAGCACTGATGGCATAGTTTATAACATTATGAAAGAAGGAGTAATAAATAATCATCAATGTGTTTGTATCCATAATTTTTCTTAGCTTTGCGAGTATAAATATTAAATATTTTGTTCTGTTAATTAAATATTTAATGTGACTATCCCATTTCATATTAAAGTCGAAAATTAATCCCAAGTACTTGTAACATTCTGTTCTAGTTATTTGCTGATTTTGTATATTTATATTTACATTAATTGGGACACTATCACGATAGTTACCAAAAGTTATAAACTTAGTTTTTGTATATTTAGGGATAGCTTATTTAAAGCAAGCCATTCCGCCGCTTGATCTAGTAGTTTGTTTATTCTATCCTGCGCCATTGACCACGTGTCTTCACTAGAAATGATGACAGTGTCATCAGCGTAGGACAGAATAGACCCTTCCGGCATATCTCTCAATAGATCGTTTACATATAATATAAAAAGTATCGGTCCTAATATTGTTCCCTGTGGCACCCCACAAGATACATATTTGTATTCACTTATTTGGTTTTGTATTCGAACTTTTTGTTGTCTATCGGAGAGATAGCTTTTGAACAAAAGTAAGATCTTTCCTCTTATTCCATAACGTTCTAATTTGCTAAGTAATATGTCATGGTTAACAGTATCGAACGCTTTTGCCAGATCTAAAAAAGTAGCAATAATACGTTTGCTTTTATCTAGATTTTGATAGATTTTATGTGTTATGTAGTTAAGTGCATCCGCCGTACCTTTGTTTTTAACAAAGCCATATTGGTGTTCAGAAAGTATTTGATGTTTTTCCAAAAAAGTATAAAGTCTGTTATAAAGTATTTTTTCAAAAATTTTGGCAACATTGGATATTAGAGATATTGGTCTGTAGTTAGAAATGCATGATTTGCTTCCAGCTTTGTGGATAGGGACAACTTCGGCACTTTTGAGATTATCTGGCCAGATAGACTTTTCAATACTCAAGTTGTATATATGTTCTAAAGGAATAATTATGTAGTTTGCTAACGTCTTTAAAATTTTTGTATTTATATTATCTACACCTCCAGCTTTGTTTTTCATGTTACGTATAATTGTATTTATTTCAAGTGCATCAGCGGGTTCTAAAAACATTGATTTGTTATTTGGTTTAGGCATATTCAATCTTTTATTTGTAGGTTGTATAATTTTTTTACTTACTTCAGATCCTACTTCACAAAAATACTTATTCATAACATTAGCAATTTCCCTTTGATCTTCTATTTTTTTATTGTTTTGATCGTAAATATTAGTTATATTATTTGATTGCACTTTGTTTTTTCCTAATTTCTTATTTATTAAGTTCCACAGTTGTCTAGGATTGTTGTCACATTTTTTAAACGTTTCGAAGTCAAATTTGTGTTTGGCATCTTTAATAATCTTATCTAAGAGTCCCTGAGGAGGAGCCGGAGCAGGCTCGAAACGTCATGTGGTGGTGGTGGGCAGTCAGATCGTCCTTTGCTAACAAAGTTTTTTCCAGATTTTAATTAAGTTTTTATTTCAGATTCTGCGGGGGTGATTATAAATAAGGGCAATCTGACTGCCATAAATATTAATTATTTTAATTTAATTTGTAAGACTGTAAGACCGATGGAAAAATTCTTATCAGTTAATCTTATCTAATATTTTACAATAGTCCCTGTATTCTTTTTTTGCGGATTCACTAGTTGGGTTTCTTTTAAAAATATTATATAAAGTTTCTTTAGTTTTACATGATATTATAATTGCGTTTGTGATCCATATCTTTCTAGGAATCATATTTTTTTGTTTATTTTGTTTTTGTGAAAAAGTTGCCTTCTCAACACATCCATTCACTAGTTCAACTAATAACTCTGAGGCAGAGTTAGGATTTTGTATAGTCAAAATCGAATTCCAGTCTATGCTTCTAGCTATGTTAATTAGTTTTTTATAATTTATGGTTTTATTGTTCTGCTTTCTTGAGTCGCTATGTATTATATGATCGAAAGTTAAAAATAAAGGGTAGTGATCAGTAAATGGAGTAGTTATTTTGTAGGCTTTTGTTGTTAGATTTTTACTTTTTAGATACATATTATCGATACATGAACCCCCGAAGATATTTTCTGGGTCTGGTCGTGTGACTCCAAGGAAACATGGGGTATACTCATGTTCTAAAAGATGATTCAAAAATACAAATAAAACTTACAACTAAAAATATTTTTAAAGAAGCTTGTGACGTTATGTTAGGATATCAACTACGTCAATTTTTTGCTTGGTATTTACTATCTGAAAATATTAATTGTAATAATATTTGGAAGGAATTTAATAACTTTTTCATAGAAGATTTTAAAGATGATAAATTAAACAATGCCCTCATACAAATAAATGAAATATTATCATTAAATGAAAAATCATGTATAGATTTTGGATTGCCTGAACCAAATAAAATCTTAAAAGTTGAATGTAATAAAGTTAATAAGACTGAAATTTTATTCCGTGAAGAAATGTTTAGTAACATATATACTCAACTAAATTTAGAACAAAAGTATATTTTTGAGAAATTATTAAATAATGAACATAAGATTCATTTTATAGACGGTCCTGGTGGTTCAGGTAAAACATTTTCATACAAAACATTAATTTTTTACTTTTTGTCTAAAGAAAAAAAAATGTTATCAATGGCTTGGACTGGTATTGCGTCAATACTATTACCAAAAGGAATGACAAGTCATAAAACATTTAAATTACCTTTAGATTTAGAAAGTATAGAAAGTGCATTTTTAAAATTAGACTCTGATAAGAAAAAATTACGGGAGGTAGATGCAATAACTTGGGACGAAGCATCAATGATACCAAAAAAAGCTTTAGACATTGTAGATAAAACATTAAGAGATGTTTGTAATAATAATTTACCATTTGGGGGGAAATTAATTGTATTAGGAGGAGATTTTCGGCAAATTCTTCCAGGTATTAAAAACGGTTGTAGAAACACAATTATACAAGAAACAATAAAATATTCAGATATTTGGCCACTTTTCAATATAATGAAGTTAAAAAAAAAATATTCGTTCTAACAATGAAGAATTCGCTTCATTTTTATTAGATATTGGAGAGGGAACAATTAATCCATTGAAAGTACCAAACAGTTGGAAAACTGACGATGTTTGTTTGAAAATATATAAAGATATAAATTATAATTTATCTATCAATAGTGTCATTTTAACGTCTCATAATGAAGATTCAACTATTCTGAATAATAAAATATTAAAATTGATCGATAGTGATGAAATGACTTATTATAGTATAGATACTGCTACATATAAAGGTGTTGATCTATCAGATGATAATATTTACATAAATTCTCCTATTGAATATTTGCATAATATTCCTGAAGGTTTACCTCCACATAAGTTAAATCTGAAAATTAATGCGGTAGTAATGTTAATAAGAAACTTAAGTATAAACGATGGTTTATGCAATGGAACGCGATTAAAAATAATTAGACTATTTAAATACAATGTAGAAGCTGAAATAATAACAGGTGAAAAATCAGGAAATAGAGTTTTCATACCGAGAATAACATTAACTACTGCAGAATCGTCTTCATTACCATTTATAGTTAATAGAAAACAATTTCCTATCCTCTTAGCTTTTTGTATGACAATAAATAAATCACAAGGACAAAGTTTTGATGCTATAGGTATTTATATTAGAAAACCATTGTTTTGACATGGACAATTATATGTTGGACTATCTAGATGTAGGAATCCTAATAATATATTTATTCAAAATGTTTCGGAAAATACAGAGGAAATTGTCAATATTGTGTGGAAAGAAATTTTTGATGAACAATTATAATTATTCTTATATTTATTATGAAATAAAATTACAAATTATTTTTTATAATATTTATATTAATTCAAAGTATATTAATTAAAAAACATGGCAGACCAAGGTGATGTAAAACCAATACCATTACGTTGGGATCCAAAAGAAAAAAAATTTATAGAAGTTCACACCATTGAACAAGCTCAAATTTTAGACGATTTAAATAAACAGTTGTTAAAACATGACCACGAGGACAATACTTATATGAACAATTTAATAGATGAATACAATAATCATTTAAACCAAAATAAAACAGAATTTCCAGTATTATGGGATCCAGAAAAAAAAATATGTAGACGTGTATACATTGGAAGAAGAAAATCGACTGTCCGAATTAAATACAAAAATAGAAGAAAATATAAAAGAAACAAATAAGTATAATGAATATTTAGAGGAGTCATTGAAAGAATATAATTTAAATTATATAAAAAATCTAATTGAAAGTCTTAGTAGATAATTGGTCTGCTTTCAGCGACCTTCAAAATTGGTCTACTTTTATTGACTTTTAAATTAAAAAAAGAAATATATTAAAAAATGTCTTAATTGGTCTGCTATCAACAACATTATTAAAAAATGTTTTTAAAATCGGTCTGCTATCAGCGACCTTTAAGATTAGTCTCCTATCAACGATCTTCAAAACCAGTCTGTTATCAGCGACCTTTAAGATCGGTTTGCTATCAGCGACCTTCAAGATCGGTTTGCTATCAGCGACCTTCAAAATCGGTCTGCTATCAGTGATCTTCAAAATCGGTCTGCTATCAGACCTACAAAATTGATTAACTTTCAAAAATCGGTCTGCTATCAGCGCCCTTCAAAATCGGTCTGCTATGAGCGACCTTCAAAATAGGTATGACATATATATGTCAGTATTCAGACCTCCAAAATAGATTAGCTTTCAACAACCTTTAAAATTAATATATTTTGAATGACTTACAAACTGATGTTTTGCTTAACCATCAAAATCGATCTACTTTTAGAATTCAACAACGGTTTCGATTTAAGTTTCGGTCTACTTTCAGCGACCTTCATAATTAATATTTTTAGCGTCATACTTTGAGCGACCTTTGAAATCAATATGAAGTTCAAAAGCTTTGAATGACTTTCAAGTTTAAAATTTATGTTATTTAAATAACTATAAAAATGTTTAAAAATATAACATATGTTTATTTAATAGAATAAAAGTAATACTTGAAAATTACACAGTTTTTTAACAGAGGAATAGGCCTTTTTTTACTAACTTTTATTACAAAAACAAAAAATGACATATTTAATGGAAAATGAATTCAAAGATAGTAAAAAAGGGGAAACCTCTATAAAAAAGGCGCCTACCTATCTACCTCTTGGGTGGCATGGAAAAGATAGACTTTTTATATCTTTTGTATACTATATAGTATCTCTGTCACTGTTCAGCCCATATATTACCTTTACCTAGAGATATACAATTTCCTCATATGTCGTACAGAAAATTATTTGTGCTTATCCATAATTTCATGATCAAGCGAAGCGAAGGCACAACTCGCGTGCGTTCGTGGTCCTCATTGCTACCGAAGGCAATATACAATTTTTCCACATACCGTACAGAAAATTACTTGTACTTAATCTTTGATTTCAGGGTCGAAAACGTCACATAACCTCACTCCTAGAAACTGTGATGCCTATGCTCGTACGTTAAATATTTTTTAGATAAAGACTTATGATCCTTACTTCTTTTTAATAATATCTATATAATAATCTCTACTATTTTTTTTTAATTTTAGAATAAAAACTGATAAATAAAAAGTCCAATTACTAATGGGGGGTTGGCGAGCGGAACGAGCAGGGGGTGTACCCCCCTAGTATATATATATATATATATATATATATATATATATATATATATATGTAAATATATATATATATTTATGTTTTATGTTAGTTTCCAGGACATTCCAGATGTTTAACGTTGGTTTCGGGGACATTTGTTAGTTTTGGGGACAGTCCCTGAATCTACATATATTTAACGTCAGTTTTGAGGACATCGGCCCCCATAAGAGACATTATTTCTTTAGTCACGTATAGGTATACAGTAACATGGGGTCCTGGGAACTAACGTTATACAAGTTTATATATATATATATATATATATATATATATATATATATATATATAAATATATGAAACGCTAGTTATGCAGACACTTTCCGAAATTTAAATAGACTTATGCAGACAGAGACCGACTTATGCAGACGTCAGCATAAGTAGAGAGATTATTTCTTTAGTCACGCTAGACTTGTGCAGACACTTGTATAAACGGTACTACACTTATGCAGACAGGTCACGTGTCTGCATAAGTGTAGCGTGACTAAAGAAATAATCTCTCTACTTATGCTGACGTCTGCATAAGTCGGTCTCTGTCTGCATAAGTCTATTTAAATTTCGGAAAGTGTCTGCATAACTAGCGTTTCATATATTTATATATATATATATATATATATATATATATATATATATATATATATATATATATATATCTCAAAGGTAACTTATGTGGACGCATCCTTAATGGGAACGGTACTTATGCGGACTTTCATCGACTTGTGCAGACATTTTTTAGTGCCTACATAGAGAGAGAATTATTTCTTTAGTCAAGCGTAACTTGTGCAGACACGGGTCTAATGGAAACGATACTTATGCGGACAACTGACGTAAACGGATCGGGACTTATGCGGACGAGTCTACATATGTACCTATACATCTGTTTATATAAATATATATATATATATATATATATATATATATATATATATATATATATATATATATATATATATATATATATATATATATATATATATATAAGTATGTGGGTTAACCGGTTTTTGAGGTATAGTTCTTTTTCTCAGAGTTGCCTATGTTAACGTGACTAAAGAAATACGGACGCTGGGGTTATAGTCTCTAGAAAATGGCCGACAACTTTCCAAAACCGGTCATATATATATTTGCCGGTGTGAAGAGGCTCTTCAAAACCGGTATATGATATGTAGAAAAGCTCTTCAAAACCGATAAACGACACACACATACACACACACACACACACACACACACAAACATAAATATATATATATATTTATATACCGGGTGTCCCATTTTAAAACCACCAGGCAAATATCTCGAAAACTAAGGGAGATGGAAAAAAACTTTTAATACAAAAGTTGTAGGGTTCAGAGGGGCCCAACTGATCCTGACCTTGGTTATGACCTTGAGGTCAATGATCAAGGTCATTTGAAAGTCAAATCGATTTTTTCAAATGGGAACCCCCACTTTTGACCTCATAAATGGAAAGAGCGGAAAATTTTACGTTCAGATATGTCCTTGAGTCAAGGTCATGGTCATGGTCATGGTCATGTTTATAATCAAAATCAATCAACGCATCAAAACATTCCCATAATTAGGCATACGAGACAAATTGTTAAATACAAAAGTTGTAGGGTTCAGAGGGGCCCAACTGATCGTAACCTTGGTTATGACCTTGTGGTCAATGATCAAGGTCATTTGAAGGTCAAATCGATTTGTTCAAATGGGAACCCCCATTTTTGACCTCGTAAATGGAAAGAGCGGAAAATTTTACGTTCAGATATGTCCTTGAGTCAAGGCCATGGTCATGGTCATGGTCATGTTTAAAATCAAAATCAATCAACGCATACAAACATTCCCATAATTACGCATACGAGTGTTAAATACAGAAGTTGTAGGGTTTGGAGCGGCCCAACTGATCGTGACCTTGGTTATGACCTTGAGGTCAATGATCCAGGTCATTTGAAGGTTAAATCGATTTTTTCAAATGGGAACCCCTATTTTTGACCTCGCAAATGGAAAGAGCGGAAAATTTTACTATTTTTACTATTATCAATATTTACCAGGGTTAACCACTTATATCAAATAATAACAAAAGTTAATAAGTGTTGACCATCTGTATCCAATAGTGACCGGTAGTATTCAGCATTGATCGGTAATAGTCAATAATTATTACTGTTTACATCAAATTGTTTTCAAATTGAGCACACTTATATTGGCACAGAAAATTAAACTTTTTCGTTTTAAAATATTGTATAGTATAATAACATATTATTTCTTTTGTGGTGTGTTTTGATAAATAATTGCATTTACAACTAAAAAAGAATGCCTGACTATTCTGCTAATGAAATAGTTAACATTCTTCTTATTTTAGGAGAATGTCGACGAAACTATCGAGAGGCAAGCAGATTGTATCGTGCTCGGTTCCCTCAACGACAACATCCTGATCATACGGTAATACGTGACATTGAACTGCGCGGTCGACAAGGAAACTTCGTTCGAAGAAGGAGGACACTGAATGAACACAATTATGAAAATAATCCTCGCTTTCTTGCTGTTCTAGCCATGGTACATTTAAATGTTCATGTCAGTTTACGCGAAATCGAGTTAACAATGGGTATTCCAAGATCTACGGCCAGTAGATATTTACGATATGCGCGTTACCATCCTTACCGCATTACTCTAAATCAAGCTTTAACTGTGGAAGATTATCGACGGAGAATAACATTTTGCCAATGGGCAACACAACAAATTACTGATGATGAAAATTTCTTTAACAATGTTCTTTTTAGCGACGAGGCTACATTTCAGAGTACTGGTATGTTGAATCACCATAATTGCCACTTCTGGTCTCCTGTTAATCCTCATTGGATGCGAGAAGTTGATCATCAGCATCGCTGGAATGTAACGGTATGGTGTGGTATTATTAACGGATGTCTGATTGGACCTTATTTTTTTGAAGGTCACGTAACTCAACATACTTATTTACAGTTGCTGAGAGACGAGCTGCCAATCTTTCTAAAAAACGTTGATCTCCATACAAGGGCCAGAATGTGGCTACAACAAGATGGTGCTCCTCCACATTATGCCAGAATTGTCAGAGATTTTCTTAATGAAAGGTTTAACGGTCGATGGATTGCTAGAGGAGGTCCCGTAGCATGGCCACCAAGATCTCCAGATCTGACATCTCCAGATTTTTATTTATGGGGCTTCCTAAAAAATACAGTCTGCCGCAACAGGCCAACTACAAGAGATGATATGATTCAAAGGATTACACAAATCTGCTTAAGTATTCCACGTCAAGTATTATTAAATACTGTTAGAAACTTTAAAAGGAGAATAGAATGTTGTCAACAAGTAAATGGTGCAACTTTTGAGCATCTTCTTCAGTAAATGGTGACCGAAACACTTGGATCCTATGACTAAATACACATGAACGTGGAATTTTCCAATGAATTTTTAGCTGACCTGATCATCCCCGACCTTGCCTTAACTGGCCGGGTCATCTCCGACCTTGCCTTAACTGGCCGGGTCATCTCCGACCTTGCCTTAACTGGCCGGGTCATCTCCGACCTTGCCTTAACTGGCCGGGTCATCTCCGACCTTGCCTTAACTGGCCGGGTCATCTCCGACCTTGCCTTAACTGGCCGGGTAATCTCCGACCTTGCCTTAGGTGACCGGGTCATCTCCGACTTTGCTCTTAACTGCACGGAAACTGACCATAACTTTGACCATGACCTTGACCCAAGGTCATATCAGAATTTTTTGGTTTTTCTATTTACGAGGTCAAAAGTGAGGGTTGCCGTTAAACAAAATTGATTTAACCTTCAAACGACATCATCCTTGACCTCCAGTTCATGGTCAAGGTCACGATCAGTTGGGCCCCTCCAAACACTACAACTTCTGTATTTAACACTCGTATGCGTAATTATGGGAATGTTTGGATGCGTTGATTGATTTTGATTTTAAACATGACCATGACCATGACCATGGCCTTGACTCAAGGACATATCTAAACGTAAAATTTTCCGCTCTTTCCATTTACGAGGTCAAAAGTGGGGGTTCCCATTTGAAAAAATCGATTTGACCTTCAAATGACCTTGATCATTGACCTCAAGGTCATAACCAAGATTACGATCAGTTGGGCCCCTCTGAACCCTACAACTTTTGTATTTAACAATTTGTCTCGTATACCTAATTATGGGAATGCTTTGATGCGTTTATTGATTTTGATTTTAAACATGACCATGACCATGACCATGACCTTGACTCAAGGACATATCTGAACGTAAAATTTTCCGCTCTTTCCATTTACGAGGTCAAAAGTGGGGGTTCCCATTTGAAAAAATCGATTTGACCTTCAAATGAACTTGATCATTGACCTCAAGGTCATAACCAAGGTCAGGATCAGTTGGGCCCCTCTGAACCCTACAACTTTTGTATTAAAAGTTTTTTTCCATCTCCCTTAGTTTTCGAGATATTTGCCTGGTGGTTTTAAAATGGGACACCCGGTATATATATATATATATATATATATATATATATATATATATATATATATATATATATATATATATATATATATATATATATAAATATAAACATTTGTTTTAACAGATTTATGGAGCCCTTTTATACACATGAGCATATTTATGGAGCCCGTTTTCTTGTATGGAGCCCGGGTCCCATAAAATATTTTTCTCGGGCGTTTATGGAGCCCGATCTAGAGTCTATTACCCCAGGGTCCATTATTTCTTTAGTCACTTGCCATAGGGATCTCTGGGCTGTAGGTACTAATATACAGGGATGGGCTTCATAAACGGATGGGGGGATAATTATATATATATATATATATATATATATATATATATATATATATATATATATATATATATATATATATATATATATATATATATATATACCTGGTTGGGTCCACGAAGGTTAATATATGGTGGAAACTCATTTTAATTACCATAAAAGCAATCTGTACTGTTGATGTAAGAATCGACGAATAAGGTTATTTCACCATTCTTGTCGGGGGGAAATCCTTTACATATATATTTGTTTATAAGCATTTATTGCTTTGTCACCTCCAAAATTAGGATAAAAAAATTACTGGTACTGTTTCTACGTTTCAAGACAAAAAATTTAAGTAGTACTTGATTGATTTATTGTTGTATGTAGTGTTCTTTCGATATTATTTCGATATATGAAGAGCTCAGGGCAGCAAACGGTCAGCTCGATTTTGACATGACTGTAAAAGAACAAATTTTGTAGTCAGTTCGGCGCAATAAACGGTCATACCATGAGCCGTTTGTGACTGTTTGTTGCCCTGAACATGATTAAAATCTCACAAAAATTTATTGTAATTTCTATTTATGCGTTCGGAACAACAAACGTTCAACTATTTAAACCGTTGGTTTATTGACTAAAAACATAAACGATACATTTTTTCATACTAAATATTTATTATTTAATATATTCAGAACAAAATATTACATAGTAATGATAACTATAATATCATTTTGTGACTAAAAAACATTGTTTTGTTTTACAAAGCATCGTCTTTATCACTATTATCTTCACAGCCGTGATTCAGTTTTCTATATAAATCTTGACGTGTCAATAATATATTTTTAGTAGTAATACTATTGAATACATTTTATCGAAAAATATAACATAGTAATTATACATAAAAAAATAATATAATTTTATAAGGAAAAGGAACTTATTTCACAAAACATCTTCTTCATCGCCATCATCTTCGTTAACACGCTTAAGTTTATTATACCAATCATGATGTGTTGACGGTATGTATTTTGATACTAATTTTTTTACATCATCATATTTTTTGTAATTCAGTGGTAAACTATCAGTATAGAACTTTTTTGCGTTCATATTAATGCAAGCCCTATTTTTCCTCTTAAGTACTTGAAATTCAGTAGCATCTTCAAAAGAATGCATTGCACTAACTTTGACGGTACTTAAATGATCACCTCCGTACTCAAATAATTTTGTATTTCGAAATTTGAAATGGACTTTTCCCCACAGTAATTGTCTTTTTAAAATGAGGTTCCAGATCTCTATTGAAAAATATCGAGCGATTAATCGCGCGACTAATCGCGTGATGATCGTACCAGTTTATCGACCATTTTCTGGCGCGATAATCGCACGATGATCGCGCGAGTTAGCAGAAATTCAACATTAAAAAATAATTTTTATTTTCACAACTGTGTACGGGCTTGCATAATTGACAAACATTATGACTGTAAATGTATCAGTGCGTAACTGCAGTGTTAATGTACGTGTGAGTATGTGACTGTATGTACACTCGATAGACATTGATTCTTGTGGAACGTGCTTACTGAATTTTAAAATCCTGCAATCCTACTGGACAATTCAAGTGTAGCCATTAACTTTAAATGCGATTGCAGAATTTTTAAATTTAATAGGTAAAAATTTAGTTAATTTTTCACTTGTAAATATACCTATAAATTTATTATTAAATGGAAATATAGGTAGATTGAAAGGTGAAAATATAGCTATATTTTTTAGCTACAAATAGAGCTATATTTTTTAGCTACAAATAGAGCTATATTTTATTCTCGATTTGGCCATATTTTTTAGCTGTAAATCAGTGTATTAATATGGATCGGATTGTTAATTTCATTTTATGCTAATAATAAGAAAATTTACAGTTCATATCTGTTTAATATAGGTATATTGAAAAATATATATTTATATACATAATATTACTATTTAAAACTAAAAAGAACTTTTCTGCTTTAAATATATTCAAATATATATTTGAGCCGTTATTTACATGGTTTAAATACTATTGGCGTACCCCAGATCACCCATACACACTATAAGTACACTAGCGTGTTGACATGAACGACGCCTGAGTTGAAATTATCCAAAGTGTCCTTTTCATGATTTGATATGTATGGTTTGCAAGTGATAATAACAAGTAATACTTAATTATTATCACATACCATTGAATTAGGAAAAAATCCACACACAGAAAAATTTATTTGTAAACATCACTGTGTCTATAAGAAAATTTATTATTTTCTAGCGCTGGGACACACTCGACATGTGGGATTTTTACTCTTTGAAACAGTAATTTTTATGATTTTCGTAGCAAATTTTTCTTTTTAAATAATAATTTTTATTATTTTTGTAGCATATTTTACTATTTGAAATAGTAATTTTTATTATTTTTCAGCAGTCATAAAAAGTACTATTTCAAATAGTAAAAATCTCATATGTCGAGTGTGTCCCAGCGCTATTATAAAAAATAATATATTTTTCTCCATGTCTGTAATAAATATTATATTGTTTTAAATTTACTGCTAAGTTTCCTCCTTCATTGTAAGTTATATAACAATAACTTGTACTTCTACTCTAGTATGAAGGAACACTGACATTTCATAACTTTACACCTCTGCCAATGTAGAGAAAGGAGAAACGATGGTCAACGAGTCTCGTGCTCGCGATACTCGATGCCGACCCGCGATAGCAAATCACACGAGGTCGGCGCCGAGCGCGCCCACGTGTACTCGATATTAGCAGCTATCAAGAACAGTCATGATAGCGACGGCGACAGCGCGAGGAGGCGACGTCTTGGCGATGATGTCCCCGTTGACAGAACTCAGCTAAAATTGTACGCCAAGTCTCATATAACAAATTAAAGTAAAAAGTATCTTACAAAATTTGAGTCCTCACTAGGCTTGGTGAATTCACATTTACTTATAAAAGCACTTTACATATGAAAGAGTATTTAAATGTGGATGGCTTTACTAGTTTATTAATTGTAATCGATTTTTAAATCAATTGTTCGTAGATTCATTATTATTTATTATAATCGAAGTTTTTTCTCCCCGGTCAAAAATGTTCAGCTGAAAAAATACCTAAAAAAAACACCTAAAATAACATGTAAAAATACAGCTGTTTTTCACATGGATTTTAGCTATATTCATGTGGATTTTTCAACTAGATTTTTACCTATTTTTTAGTTAATAAATACAGCTATTTTTTTAACTGATTTTCGAGTTAATAACCGACGGCGATTTTAATAAATTTTTTAGCTATATATAAATATGAAATTTTAGCTATATATCCAACTATTATTAGATATTTTTTTATCGGTTTTTTTATTTTTTATGTATAATTTTCCATAAATATAGCTGATTTTATACCTATTATAATACGATTATTTACGTAAATTTACATTTATTAAAATACAAAAACGAATGGATTTTTAAATAAATATTTTACATAAAAATGATTTTTTAGCTGTATTTTTATGTAAAATTCAAATTATTTTCAGTTGACACAAAATCATAATTACGTAAATTTTCATGTGAAACTTCCAATTGAAACCGGGTGGATTTTTAAGTAAATATTTTACATAAAAATGACTTTTTAGCTGTATTTTTATGTAAAATTAAAATTATTTTCAGTTGACCAAAACCATAATTACGTAAATTTTCATGTGAAACTTTCAATTGAAACCGGGTGGATTTTTAAGTAAATATTTTACATAAAAATGACTTTTTAGCTGTATTTTTATGTAAAATTAAAATTATTTTGGATAGATAAGAAACCAAAATTTACGCTATTTTTAAGTAAATATTTTACATAAAAATGACTTTTTAGCTGTATTTTTATGTAAAATTAAAATTATTTTCAGTTGACACAAAACCACAATTACGTATATTTTCATGTGAAACTTTCAATTGAAAACGGGTGGATTTTTAAATAAATATTTTACATAAAAATGACTTTTTAGCTGTATTTTTATGTAAAATTCAAATTATTTTCAGTTGACTCAAAACCACAATTACGTAAATTTTCATGTGAAATTTTCAATTGAAATCGGGTGAATTTTTAAGTAAACATTTTACATAAAAATGACTTTTTAGCTGTCAATTTTATATATATGGCTGTATATATGGGAGAGAGAGAGAGAGAGAGAGAGAGAGAGAGAGAGAGAGAGAGAGAGAGAGAAAGAGGAAGAAAGAGGGAGAAAGAGAGGGAGAGGTCATAAACAAATTTATACAAATTTAAGATAGAGTTTTTACAGAGAAACTATATTTATTAATTATATCTGGTTTTTCATTGTAGTGATAAAAAATTACTTTTTATGAATAACTGTACATTGTTGGTAGTGCAGATATGTATGCTTCATCATTTATTTTCATAAAAATACAAATTTTTTCAATACTATTATTTTGTATAACAGTGCACATCATTTCAATATTAACAATTTTTTTTATGCTATTACAAAAACTAAAAAATGTATCATCAACTGTAACTGAATTACATACTGTTAGTTCTGTGCAAGTCTCTCGGTCGACTATAAATTCAAGTAATTGAATGAAATTACCTTCTTTAGTTTGAGCAAAATATTGTTAGTTCTAAAATTAAGTTTTTTCTTCGTTTGATATAAACAGAAATTTTTAACCATTCTGTGGTACGCCACAATGTTATCTGATACATTGTTTTCTTCTACTGTAAAATTATTTGGAATTTTCGGTATACCGAAATACCTAACATTAGTGGGTTTATCAGTTTTTTTAGTAGATCTGTTTGTTAAGTTGTAACAAAAATCAAAAATAGGTGAATTTTCTCGTTTACTTTTAACATCATTTTCTAATATTCTTATACTCTGTTTCATGCGAAGATTTCTACAGATCTGATCAATAACACCCTTTGCTGCGTGAATATTTTTAACAATTTGTCCATTACCATTTTCGAAAGGATACCCGTTATGTGCCCATAACGGTCCCCAGTCAGCAACACTGTACGAGATGGCTAAGCTGATGCAGATTGAAAGTCATTGCTTGTTTCGAATACAATTTCTCTGCATTTGCAATAAATTGCCTTAAATAATAATTTGCTATACGTAAGTCATCTATTGTTACGCAGTCTTTCATTAGAAGATAGAACGCTTCGACAAGAAACTGCCAATGTTGAAAATATGCTTCAAAAAGAGGATTGGTGCGTGTAATTTTTTCTAGTATAGGTAAACTATAAAACATTAACCAGTTCTCCCATTCCCTAGATTTCCAGAATTTTCTATCAGTAATTGATCTTGATAACCTTGCTAAGTGACTGGGAACTTTAAATGAAGTTATTGTTTCATATATTAATGCTATTTCTTCTTTATCAAGTGAATAATCTTCACCGCACGAATTCAACCACATTTCAATAAATTGCTTCACAACACCGAGCGATATGCAGTGCATAGGATCAGGAACAAACCCATCAATAACATTGAAATAACGCAAATTTAAAAGCGGCGTTGCTGACTTTAGACCAAAAACAGTTTTACATGTAGCTAAAGCTTGCTGTATGTGAATTAATGTTTCTTTTTCAGTTCTTAATCTTATTTCTTCGTTGGTATTTGGTATGGGATACTTTAATGCATGTCCTTTTCCAGTCGAGACTGATTCACCATGTTGAAGGCACCAGTTGCAGCCAAAGTATCCATTAAATTGAACGATTCCTTGCATAGGAGCTCTAGCAACTGAATCCACGCAACAACATAAAGCAAAGATTTTAATATTCTTAACTTCATTATTAATAGTACAAGCTATTCCATCGTTTGAGTATTCATTTATGCATTTCACGAAGCAACTTAAAAATGATGTCATGTTTGGCTTATCACGTCCAAACCACAAAGCGCGAGTAATAGGGTTATCTCTATTTTTTAATGGTACTTCGTTGACAATAATTTGAATCTGCCACACAGAACAATTTGAGCTTTTGAATACAGGAGCCCCATCACTATTGAATGTGATAGTTGCATAATCCTTATCTTCATCCGGTAGCGATGCAAGAAATCGTTGATAACAATATCCATTATGAATATCCTTTAAATTAACATTGTTTAATCTTCTTCTTTCAGAAATAACTTTAGTGTAATATTCATGATTACTTTCTATTAAATCTTTTATTTCATCACTAATATCTAAAATTGCAAAATAATCTCTATATACTGGACTTTTCAAGTTTACGTAGACATCGCATATTTTACAAAAAACATTACGTTCATTGCGAGAAAATGGTTTAATGTACATTTTACACGTTGGACAAACTGCGTGGTATTCTATATTTTCTTTTGGATAAAAATATTTGTCTATGAAATAACGCGTTGAGGGCAGTAGACTATAACCAAAAAAAGAATTTATCATTTGACATAATGAAACGGTTGCATCATTCGGCATAGAAAATCTTTTTACGTATGTTAAAACGGCAAGTAAAATTTCGCTTTTCGAGACAACTAGATGTGCATCAGGAACTTGGTTGTATTCATTCTTTTTTAATAAATTTAGAAGATGTGCGAATTCATATTGAAAATTTCCATTATCGCCGCAAGGTTCCTCGTCTTCAAATGAATCATCACTCATTTCATCATGCAAAATATCCTCGAAACTTGTTTCATATAGCAACTGCTGTAAGATTATTGATAATAACATAAATAACAATAATAATATAATCAATGAAGAATGCGGTTTTATTAAAACAAATAAAGATATTCATTTAACACGAAAAGTAGAGTATGTAATAATGATCAAGTATTGTTTCGTTTTCTTTGGAGAACTAATTATTTTTCTATAAAATATTTATTAATCAAAGGTATGCGAAATTAGTTATGGAAAACTGAGAATATCTCTAAAAAAAATTGCCAAATTTTATTAAGGGGGCTAGACACCTTTTTTCTCTGAAATAAGAAGTCACATTTTAATACATAAATGTAAACTAATTATTTCATACTTTTTACATATAAAAGTGGGTATATTTACCTTACCTTAAAACTTTCTCCGATGGGCCTTTTATATGGTCCAGAACCATAGTCATCGATGAAACAAGTTTTTTCACTAACCGTAAGCTTTGAAATTTTCCTGTGGATGAATTGACTCCAGATTTTAATTTAATTTGAACTAAATTACTCCTGAATAGTATAATTCTCATATGAGTGTAGGGATTTAGGATTAAATGCCGGAAAAAATTTTTACATTAGAAAAATTATGAAAAAATATAAAAAATTTTAAAAAATTAAAAAAAAACTCTTGAAAAACAGCACAATTTTTTTTTTCTCATTAGATCAAAAATCCCTACACTCATATGAGAATTATACTATTCAGAAGTAATTTAGTTCAAATCTGGAGTCAATCCATCCACAGGAAAATTTCAAAGCTTACGGTTAGTGAAAAAACTTGTTTCATCGATGACTATGGTTCTGGACCATATATAAGGCCCATCGGAGAAAGTTTTAAGATAAGTTAAATATACCCACTATTATATGTAAAAAGTATGAAATAATTAGTTTACATTTATTTATTAAAATGTGACTTCTTATTTCAGAGAAAAAGGTGTCTAGCCCCCTTAAAGAGCTATGAGAAACTATGAGTTTTTAATGATTATGAATAGTGTTACGAGTGAGCTAACGCAACTTTAATAATAAAAAGAATTAATTAGTAATTAAAGACGTATAAAACTTAACAAATATTTATTTGTTTAAGTTCGACCGAAACATTTAATAATGTTCAATATACTTAATATACTTAAAAAGCTTACGTTATAAATATTGTTTCCATTGTTCGTATCATTTTCAGGGATTTCCTCTACGTTGGCTTAAGAATCTACAGAAATTACACGCAATTAAAATGAAAAATATTATTTAAATTTTGTAGCTGCTACTGGTAGATTCAGAATAATTTGTTGATTAAGAAGCTACTGGTCTCATTACTACTAATGTCGATGTCTTATTTAGGGGTGGGATTCATCAATAAAACATCAAAGTTTTTTTAATATCACTCAACGTTTCGGACATTTATTTTATGTCCCTCTTTAGGAGTTATAGTTATAAGTGAAGTCAGAGGTACACCCGAGGGAAGTTGATTCTTGTAGAACGTGCCGGATAATTTCAAAATCCTGCTATCCTATTGGACAATTCAAGTGTAAATATTAACCTTAAATTGGAATCATCCAATGAGATTGCAGAATTTTAAAATTGACTAGGCACGTTCGACAAGAATGAACTTCCCTCGGGTGTAGATGATTGCGGAACGTCGCTGACGTAGCGGATTGTCTCCCGCAATCATGTACCTCTGACTTCACTTATAACTATAACTCCTGAAGAGGGACATAAAATAAATGTCCGAAACGTTGAGTGATATTAAGAAAACTTTGGTGTTTTATTGATGAATTCCACCACTAAATAAGACATCGACATTGGTAGTAATGAGGCCAGTAACTTCTTAATCAACGAAAAATATTATTTACAGCGTGGTTAAGAAGATGTCGGAGCCGCGCTGATTGGTTGAAATATTTATAGCCGCAAAAATAGTATATTACGTACCTAGGCCGGGTTGTAACGTTTTTTTTTTGTTAGGCGCGGGATGATTCCCCGGACTTGAAGAGATGACTAACCTCTTAACCTGCATCATCTCGATTTTACTGTATCAGTTATTTATTCGATCTTATAGCTATTATGTGATTAGGTTATTTGAATTGTCTCTTTTTAAGTTATAAAATTGAAGTAGACTACTTTTACAAGCCTCACGTATCGATAAATTATCTAATAAAACGTGTTTTAAACCGTGTATCAGCAGCTTAGGAAATCGAGGGTTGTGAGGACCCGAACCGGACCCGGCAAAGCGAAACGGCAAACCAAAACGGCAAAGAGCCGGCACGGATACGACTGCCGTACATCCGGCAATCACACGGAAAAATCACGTGGGACTGACGAAAACAGCGTTACATGCCGTGTAAGTGCCGAGCACGGCATACACTATCCGGCCCGTATGTCACCTACCATACGCCGTATTTCATTTCTACTCGGGAGTATAAACCTCTAAACTAATATTTATTGTTAAATAAACTCATTTTTATTGTTAAATAACTACACATAATAGTAATAGTTATAAAAAATACCATAAAAATTATTCGTCCTTTGTGATGATAAATGAAAATCTGGAATATTGTCTTGACTTGTGAGATGTCAAGTATTGAAGTGTACGTTCTGAAAATATAAATTATTTAATACAAAAATCATTTATATATGGGAGACTAGTACAGTACCAGCCCTTTACAAACGAGCAAAATATTTTGTGCAACAGTGAGCATAAAAAACACTATATTTTTAATCAGTGAGCGTAAAAATTGATTTTACACCTTGCGGGTGTAAAATAAAAATACCATTTTTTGTATTTTATATTACAATTACCCTGGCGAAAAAAATAGTGAAGACAATTGAATAAAACTGAAGAAAACAGTTTAAAATTATTCACTGCAGATAACTCCAGAAAAAGGTCAGAATTGAGACAAAGACAACAGTTATCTGTAGTTTTCTTCAGTTATTTTCAGTTTTTAACTGTTATGTTCCAATTACAATCGCAAAAAAATTAAAAAGAAATTTTTTTCGTCCATTTTTTCTTCACTTTTTTTCAAAATTTTCTTCACTTTTAATCAGTTTAAAACGGTTTTGTTCGTTTATTGATAGTTGATATCACTTCTTTTTAATTATTAACTGTTATGTTCAATTATCGAATTAAGTTGTATATATCAAAATTTTGCAATTTTTTCTGGTTTCAACTGGTTATCTAGGTCGACATCTACTTGGTTCACTACCTGGATTAGTCCAAAAACACGACCTGGGTATCCAGCTGGATTCTAGGTGGATTCCAGCTGGAAAACCAGCTGGATTTTTTCAACCGGGCAGGGATGTATAAAATTTTACGCTCACTAAACAAAATAGCGTATGCAATGCGGGCGTACGATTTACATCAATATTTATATAAAGAAATATTATTACCGTTAGAATCTACACCTGATATATTAGAAATTCTATTTGTTTGTGTACAGCTGTTATTCCTTAATTCATTTTCAGATATTGCACAAAAGGAAGCTGTAATTTCTCCAGTTTCAGAAGAATCATCTAATTGCGAATCGGTTATATTGCGTAAACTAGCAGTTAAAGATCCAATGTCACTTTTATTAGCCAAATAATCCTAAAATAAAATTTATCAATTTATTTTTATTGCATATTACTTAATCGTGAATGTGTAATTAAAATGTCAAAATACTTGAACGTTCTTAGTCAATCAGATTTAAGAAGCACGTTTAAATACTGAGACTGTTTAGGTCAACTTTTTAAGTTTATTTACTACGATATTTACCATAAAATAAGAAGAAATAGAGTTTCAGATAAAATTTCAAAAATTCATAAAGTTATGATTGTTAGGAATGTGCTATCACAACTTTTAAGAATAAAGAGTGACAGACCCGGAGAGAGCCGTCGACTCGCGAATCAAACACCATCTATATTAGCCACCGCTCGGCTTTCTGGTAATAGTCGTCGTATTATAATTGTACTCCTCCCCTCTGTACGGATACCAATCCGCAACAATGTTAAAAAATGTTTAATTGCAAAACAAGCCTCTCAATTTTTAACGATTTTAAACATTTTTCTATATTTTTTGTAATTGTTGAAATAAATTGAAAAATAATATAAGGGCGCCTCTACATGGAGTCTGGCGTTCTCAAGAATGACAATCTAACTCTATGAGAGCGAGAAGGATAGCGCACATTTGAAAATTGTCTGTCTTTGTTGCTTTTACAAGGTTAGGTATGCCAGTCTGCCATTCTTGAGAACGCCAGACTCCATGTAGAGGCGCTCTAAGATGTTTCTTTTTCTCGTGCGACAATGTATTTTATGTAAATGTGGAAAACGTCGACTTTTTTAAACAACTTTTACATGCTGAGAGTTTAGCGTGAGAGAATATAAATATTTATAATCTGTAAAAATTTGAATTCATTATGTTGTTCGGTTTAAAAAAAAATTGAAAAATGAAAAAATGAGTTTTGTATGACCAACGATTACGGAATTAAAATTTATTTAATCGTTTTAAAATTCCTTATATAGGTACATTTTGTACAGCTCTCTGTATATTTCTTTGATCAAAATGAACATAGTCTATAAATTAGTGCGAAATCAAATAACAGAATAAAAAACCGCTGCTAACTGCTTTAGCAGAATGCTTTCTCAAAGAGAATTGATAAATTACACCAAATAATTTTTTTTAATGTATATTTATAAATTATTCAAAATGATGAAGAAAATTATATTTAAAATAGTTATGTAGTAATTATTTAATTTCAAATTAAAAAGTTCAAAGTATTATTACATGCTATTTTTTGAATTTATAAATGAATTGCATTCCTCCCAAATTTCTTCGGTGTTTTCTTCGAAAACCTACTAACTCGGCGTTTGCTTCAAAACCCCGCCAACTCAGCGAAGACTTCGAAAATTTACCAACTCATAGAATGATTTCAAAAACCATATAACTCGGCAAAGGTTTCAAATATTCTTTAACTCAGGCGTGTTTTCTTTTTTTCTTTAATTTTATAGTGGTTAAAGTACAAGTTCCGTATAAGCGATGATAACAATTATTTTGCATTTTTCCATATTTTTCTTTCTTTTTTTTACCGACTTAATATTATCCGTTTGTATGGAGAAAAATATGGATTATTAGGAAATTTCAGGACCTTTCGGAAAATAGGACTTCTTCCGACCGATATCGACCTGGCGACAAAAACAAAAATTTAGATTATTCTTTATTTTTCTTTATTTTTTTTAACCGACTTAATATTATCAGATCGGACAAACAAAAATATGGATTGATAGGTAATTCCAAGACCTTTAAGAAAATCTGACTACTTCGGACCGATATTGAAACCCGGCGACAAAAAACAAAAATTTCGATTTTTTCATATTTTCCTTTTTTATTTTTTAAATAATTAATATTATCCGATCAACTATATAATTGAACTTGCACAACTTCAAAATAAACTTTATGTACCTGCCAAAGATAAACTTGATATCTCTGTTCAGTTTCGAGTTATATCGCGGACAAATTTATAACACACACACACACACACGCACGTACGCACGAAAGCACTCACGCACGAAAGCACTCACGCACGCACGCACGCACGCACGCACACACGCACCCACACACGCACACACGCACACACGGGCAGACACACACACACACACACACACACACACACACACACAGACACACACACACACACACACAGACACACACACACACACAGACACACACACACACACAGACACACACACACACACACAGATACACACACACACTTTTTCTAGAAAACGCATATTTCTACTCAGGGAGCTCAGATATATCAAAAATCATCGAAATCTTGGGGTCGAAAAATTTCACCGTTATACATCAAATCAGACAATGTCGACATAGATTGCTCAATAGTAATTTAAGATTGAGACATAACAAAATTTCGTATTTTGATAGATTAGAGAATTACACAATAATTTGTTTAATTATTTTGACATATTCCGTCGATAAAACAGGATTAATTATAAATCTGGCTAATTTCATATTTTTTCGAAGCGCACTGTAAATTGACCTTAATATAGTTATTTATAATTCGCATTATGATGATTTTTCAAAATATTTTATAATTAAATTTGAATTATCACCTCTTTTAAAATATGTTGTCTATACGACACACAAAATAGTCTATAAATTTCATGTTTCTATTTATCCATTTCTAAAAGAGAGAACGCGATTAATATAGAAGTGCAGCCTGAAGTATTGTTAAACGTATTTCTCGGCCAGTGAATCTAGCTAATTTCGTACATCGATGAAGCGCGCTATAAATTAACCAATAAAAAATACCTATAAGCAAGTAAACAACACGCACGCGTACTTAGCACGCGCCATTTCCATTTTCTAGTATACATAAAGCCGTTCCCGAAAAATTACGGTTTGAAAGGAGAATTAACCATGAGAGTGCTCTACCTTCGGGTCCTGCTGCAGTGTCAGATATAAGAATGCTATAGTATATGTTTGCATTGATGTTATGCTGTAAAAGGTAATTTCTACATTACCGACCACAACGATCAGTCCTATCGATCAGGTGATGTGCAGCAACACTACACGCATGCACATTGCACATGGTCTCGCTTATTTACATTGTAGTAACGATTGTAGTAACGATAACGGTAAGTCAAAACGTACAGTGGAAAGTATTAAGTATGATAAACTGATACGAGAGAGAGAGAGAGAGAGAGAGAAAGAGAGAGAGAGAGAGAGAGAGAGAGAGAGAGAGAGAGAGAGAGGGGAGAGAACGAAATTTGGATACCTCTATAAGGAAGAATAAAAAAGAGAGAACGAACCTAACCCCGCTAACAATGCTACTATGTCAGACGCAGAGATCCACATATGTGGAAGAATCTTGTAGATTGTATCCATCATGAAAAACTATTTTTTGTTACTGTCAGATCTTCGAAAGTTCCATCTACCTGCAGCTACAAGAATATCATTAACTAATAAGCAAAAATTAGATAAGTCTTAAATGATTGAATATATTAAAAACATTGAACATTTTGAAAAGAACATTGACACTTTGTGTTAATTTGTTATGTCTTTTTTTTAGATTATACCTACAAGGAGGAATTTTCTACACTGAATTATTAATTGTGCTGAAATAACCTCGAAATGAATAATATAGTATCAGTATATTGATTTATTTATTTAACAACATTAAACCTTTAAGGCTTAAGCCCTTTATATAAATTTGCTTAAATCAAATACTATTAATATTCAATTGTAACAGAATATTGTGCATGTATAAGAACCGTGAAGAACTATGATCACGATAAAAATTATTATATCTATGAGAGCTTACGTCTATGGGAAATAGTATAGATGGAATTTTCAATGGTACATGGAGTAATGGTAAAGATAGATAGAATTTTCTAGGATTTTCAATTGTACATGGACTCAAGAAGTGTGAAATTTCAAGAATCAAGATTAAAACTAAAAAGTACAATGTTTATGGGAGGCAAAACTTGGGTGGTCTCTAAAATGTGCACAAGGACCAAGGCCTGTAATAAAATTTTTAAGTTATGTTTCTGGGTATAGTGCGGAGGGTTTCTTGAAGAAGGTAGAACTGGATGTGATTTTGTTTTTCATAATATGTAATTGTAGATAAATTTTGTAATAAGTGCAAAATTTGATATATTTGTTGCATAAATATGTGGTTTATATACATAGCGTTTATAGAGATTATTTCATTTCATTTATTATTTAAGTTTGGTGTAAAAGTTGGGTTCCACTTTATAATTCACAATTTTGACTGAACTGGTGGAAAGAAGAGTGATAGATAAAAAGTTATGTTTATAAAAATTAGTACTCGATTGGTTAGTAAAGAATGTTGCACCGCATGTGATTTTTACTGTGAAACGTGCGCTGGATCAGAACAAAAAGTGCTAATCTCTGACCAAATAGTGACTTTTAATATGATACATTATTTCCAAGATTATTACCAGTTTTAACAAACATTTACGTATTTATTCTGTGAAATTAAATGATTTGTGTGTCTTAAATACAGTTGTTGCAAATGTATATTATATGTGATATAATATTATAATATTTGTGATATAATATATAATATGATATTTCATATGTGTATAATTAAGTGATAATTGAAAAAATAGCCTTATCGTCTATTATGTAGGTACGTACTTTTGGCCATCAAAATAATGGCTTTATAGGTTTCACTTTGGATTACATTTTATTTTAGTTTACAAATAATAATATAACTCAAAACAATGGATGGATCAGAGGTACAAGAAGTTCAGAACAGACTACCAATGTAATTAACTGTTCTAACAATAAGTTTCGGTGCAATGCGTTTTAAGACAAGAAGATTATAGATTAATAAATGCTAAGGTGTCGGAACTACTGTTTTAACCATCTTATATAGAATAACAAATCTCAGACACAGGAAAATGAGTTAAAAACTGAAGAAAAAGTAGCGTCCTAATGGCTGATCATTTTAGAAGTTGGTATTTTTCTTCTCAGACTTATATTATCAGAAATAGTGTCTATGTGATATATATTATATCTTGTTTAAACCACATTTCTGTTTTTTCCAGCTGATTTTGATCTTAGACGCCACTATGTGTAAGACCACTTTAAACTAGTTTTTCATTTTTACTTTTTTGAAAAAACAAGTTAATTAAATATTTATCAATTAAACATCTGTTTATTTTAAATATTTATTTACTTCTTTTCTATTAAATAAATAAAGATCTATACGTACAGGAAGTAAACATTCAATACAAAATGTTTTTTACCTTTATAAGTGACATTTAATATTTGTGGGGCTCAGAGCAAAAATGGGTTAAGTTTTATATGCTTATACACGCAACTTAATCCATTTTTGCTCTGACTTCTTCATTTATAAGTACTCGTATTTTGTAATAAAGTATAGTGAAGGTGGAGTACAATATTTGTGACAGTACATGCAAAATAAATAAAAACCGTGCATATTACACAAGTATAATTCTTTAAAATATTAGACATGAACGGTTAAAAGTATATTAATGAGTGAAAAATTATGGACATTTTTATTGATTCAGTTTTAAAGCAGTTTTCTGAAAAAATCTGTTTCAGCATTATTTGTAACATGACCCTGTTGAAAATATCCACGTGGATTGACATGGATTCCACATGGATTCAAATGGATATCCGCGTGGATGATCCACGCGGATATCCATGATGAAAATCCATGTGGATTATTTGAAATCCATGTGGATTCTGAAAAACCAATCCGATTTGAAAAATCCACGCGGATTCCAACAAATTCAGATGGGTTCCAACAAATCCAGATGGGTTCCAACAAATCCAGATGGGTTCCAACAAATCCACGTGGATTCCAACAAATCCACGTGTATTCTAAGAAATTCACGGGGATTCCAACAAATCCACATGGATTCCAACAAATCCACATGGATCCCACATGGATTCTAAAAAATCTATATTGACTTCAAAATTCAAGGTACTTTTCTGAAAAATCCTGGAAATAAGTAAAAAGAGTATTGTGAACATAATTTTAAGGTGGTAGGTTAAATGAAAAGCAGCTTTATAAATGTGATTTTATTTAGAAATTTACTATAAAGAAATATGTTATGGAGTCAAACAATATTACATTTGTTACATTGTAATATTATTTATAATTTAAAATAAATATTGTACGTTATACTGTGACAATAATTGAAAATATATTATTTCTACGTCATTTAAAAAATCAATTTATTTGGCGCACGTACGCATACACGCACAGACACACACTTACACGCGTGCGCATGTGGGCACTAATATTAAGAATACCAGTACATATGCGGCACAGCGCAAATATACTGTTCGTCTTTGATACTCATGAAAACATATAGTTTTTTCAGTCGACTAGTTTCGATTGCATTGATCTCATTAGAAATTCTTGCGATTCGTTTAACATACATATTAACATCAGATATGGAATTTTCAATTTCTACCTTTTTACATAATGTATACTCTAAATTGTTCTCAACATCTACTATAAATTCGACTACTTGTATATACTCACTATTATCAATTTGTACAAACGAATTATTAGATCGCTTACATAATTTATTATTACATGACTTAAATACACATTCATTCACTTTCGAAACTATTTATGTGTTTCAATACAGGCAGACTGTAATATAATAGCCAATTTTCTAGTTCCCGGCTATTCCAAAATCGCCTGTCTGCAATCGGCCGAGAAAGTCGAGCTACTTGTGTAGGGACTGTAAGATGTTACAGATAATTGTCGATCCGTGTTCTATCAGCCTTCGAAATGCTATAAAGATTATTATTTGAACTAAACTAGTAATTTAAAAATTGTCTTACAACGCCAAGTGCAATGCAATGCATTGAGTCAGGTACAAATCCATCGATGATATTAAATTTTTTCAAATTTAATAATGGCGTTGCTTTTTTAACTCCATATATTGCAGAATTCGTATGAAGAGCTTCCTGTATATGACGTAAAGTAATTTGTTCAGACCGTCTGGGAGGTATTTCGTGTAATAATGTGTATTTAACAACTGGTCTTGTATCGTGAAGAACTAATTCTCCTGGATGGCGGCACCAGTTACACCCAAAGTAACCATTAAATTGCATGAATCCTTGCATAGGCGCTCTTGCCGTGGAATCAACGCAACAACATAAAGCGTAAACTTTGATACTTTTTACTTCATTATTGATCTGGCATTGGATTCCGGTATCTGCAAGTATATTCATATCTGTTACAAATGGATTTAAAAAAATACTCATGTTAGGTTTATCATGACCAAACCATAATCCATACGTCACAGGCTTCTTGCTTCTTGCCGACGGCGGTATTTCATTTGGATTTATTTGAATAGGCCAAATGGAGAATTTAGAGTTTTTAAAAACAGGTGACCCGTCACTATTAAACACTAAAGTTACATAAGATTTTTTTTGTTCTTCGGTTAATGATTCTCTAAATTCCTTATAGAGCTGCCCATCATAAATGTCTGATAAGGTCTGATTACCTTCATAAGTCTTATTCATAATTTTTGTATAATAACTTTGATGGGATTCAATTAAATGCTTCAATTGATTATTTATGTTTAAACTAACAAAAAAATCATGATAAAGCGGATCTTTTAAGAGCACGACATTTTCGCATACGTTGCATTTCAGAGAACGTTTACGACGGTTAAATTTTGCTATATAATTATGACACTTTGGGCAAACGGCATGATATTCGATGCCTTCTCCAGGAAAAAATAATTTATCTATTAAATAGCGGATATCTGGTAATATTGGTGCATCCCTAGTGGAAATGAAAAATGAAAATAACTGTAAATAACTGTAAAAAACTGTAAAAAACTGTAAAAAAACTGTAAATAACTGTAAATAACTGTAAAAAACTGTAAAAAACTGTAAAAAAACTGTAAATAACTGTAAATAACAGTTTATAAGTGTTTGATTTGAGACGTTAATAACAGTTATTTACAGTTATTAGCAGTTATTAACAGTTATTTACAGTTTTGCAGAAGTAGTAGGGGCAGCGCGGCTACCGCGCCAGAGCGGCTCCCGCGCCACTTACCCACCGAGCACTACTTACCGTCCGTCGGTAAGGTAGGGCGCAAAGTCACCATGCGAGAGGCCCGGTAGAGGGCGCATTGAACATTTACTCCATCGATAAAATGCGTACGTATGTCATGTTGCAGGGGGCATGGGGCCCTCATGTGATGTTATGTTGTAAGTGAATATAGAATATTTTTATAATATTCATATAGTGTTTAAATTTGTTAATTATAAGTAGTCTTATATTCCGCGCCAGCGCGGCTACCGCGCCAGAGCGGCTCCCGCGCCACTTACCCACCGAGCACTACTTACCGTCCGTCGGTAAGGTAGGGTGCAAAGTCACCATGCGAGAGGCCCGGTAGAGGGCGCATTGAACATTTACTCCATCGATAAAATGCGTACGTATGTCATGTTGCAGGGGGCATGGGGCCCTCATGTGATGTTATGTTGTAAGTGAATATAGAATATTTTTATAATATTCATATAGTGTTTAAATTTGTTAATTATAAGTAGTCTTATATTTTATAAGTATATTTTATCTTAGTATATTCAATCAGTATATTTTATATTGTATAAGATTCTACAAAGATATTTTATAAGTTCATAGAAATTTTAAAAAGTTAATGATGAGCAATTCAATGAAATTTATATTAACAATATCAAATGACTATTTTTAAATTCAAAAGAAACTTTAAAATATTTAAACAAGTTAGTTTTTAAGGAAAATTTTCTATTATAAGAATAAATATTTCATAGAGGACATTGGGATGTGGAAACTTTAAGGGAAAATAAAAAAGATATGTAAGATTATTTCATATTTATTTAAAAAAGCTTAAAAGTAATACATAGTAGAATACATCTTAATCTACGAGTATAAAAAGTTTCAAATTAATCTTTCAATTTTACTATAAAAATATATTTAGAAACTAGTGAACATCTTAATTAAAAAGTATTACAATTTAGCAAATAACTTTGAAAATTTAAAATTAAAGTTAAAGAGAAAATTATCTAAAAACTTATAATTATATAAATTCTAGAAGGCATCCACCTAAAGATTTGACGAAGACTTCTCTATTAACTAATTCTGACTCTATGTTGAGAAGCACCTCTGGCTTCTCCAGTAATAAAGAATTAACTTTACTTGGAAGGAAAATGTCAAAACTACTGTCTAATTCAAGAACAATTTTTAAGCCGTATTTAGTGGATACCTTTTTTAATGAGGTTATCTAATACTGTTTATTTAGCTCCAAGTCCCGTAGTCGTTTTGTGGGCAGGTATGATGGACTTCTCGCTGCTTCATTTATGAGGTCCATGACTGAAAAAAGAAATGATAAATTATTATTTATATTTTTTTTATAGAATTACTTACTTATTTATTCTGACGTATCAGAACTTTCAGGGGTTGAATATTGCTCTCTCACGTCTTCCACCCAGCGGTATAAAGCGCAAACTATTTCAACTGAACAATTCTGTTTCCACCCGGGACGATGATTAATGCAGGCTAGCGGTCGTATAAATCCAGGAGTTCTTATAGATGGACAACCCAAATTCTCCAAGTTTCTTATATTATCGAAATAGGGTTGCAGCCAGTGTTTTTTCTGTTCACCTTTGACCCAAATTGTTAATAACGACCCCTGCGCTTTTTCTTTCAATTTGTCAAAAGCCGTTGACAGGTATGAATACGGCACCTCTCCGTGTTCCCAATGAATTCCGTGCAGATTGGATTGTAAATATCTATTTAAAATTTTTACATTCTGGTCTAAATTACTCCAATCACAGGGTGGTTGAAATGTCGCAACGTACGGCACCGGATTTAACGCATTAGGATCTATATAAGCAATTTCTTTAAATATAAAATTGCCGTTGTTATCTTTAAAACCTTGTGTATCTACAATTAGTTCCATGATAAGTTATATACTGGAAATGTAGATAACATTATTTGAATATTATTCAAGAAAAAAAGTAGAGTTAATATAATAGTGTTAAAAGTTAGAGTGAAAGATGTGATAATAACTTATTAATTCATAATACATGCAATGTAAAAAATTAAAGTCCCTACGGAGAGATTGAAAAGTTAAAGTTTAATAGCTGAGAATGTCTTAGAAAAAATTAATAATTTATAAATTCACGATACGTGCTATGTAAAAAATTAAAGTTCCTAAGAAGAGACTGAAAAGTTAAAGTTCAACAGCTGAGAATATTTTAGAAAAAAATATGAATTCATTATAGTAAGAAATTTTAAAGTAACTTATAAATTCATAATACGTGTTATGAAAAAAATTAAAGTCCCTACAAAGAGACTGAAAAGTTAAAGTTTAATAGCTGAGAATGTCTTAGAAAAAATTAATAATTTATAAATTCACGATACGTGCTATATAAAAAATTAAAGTTCCTAAGAAGAGACTGAAAAGTTAAAGTTCAACAGCTGAGAATATCTTAGAAAAAAATATGAATTCATTAAAGTAAGAAATTTTAAAGTAACTTATAAATTCATGATACGTGTTATGAAAAAAATTAAAGTCCCTACAAAGAGACTGAAAAGTTAAAGTTTAATAGCTGAGAATGTCATAGAAAAATTAATAATTTATAAATTCACGATACGTGCTATGTAAAAAATTAAAGTTCCTAAGAAGAGACTGAAAAGTTAAAGTTCAACAGCTGAGAATATTTTAGAAAAAAATATGAATTCATTAAAGTAAGAAATTTTAAAGTAACTTATAAATTCATAATACGTGTTATGAAAAAAATTAAAGTCCCTACAAAGAGACTGAAAAGTTAAAGTTTAATAGCTGAGAATGTCTTAGAAAAAATTAATAATTTATAAATTCACGATACGTGCTATATAAAAAATTAAAGTTCCTAAGAAGAGACTGAAAAGTTAAAGTTCAATAGCTGAGAATATCTTAAAAAAAAATATGAATTCATTAAAGTAAGAAATTTTAAAGTAACTTATAAATTCATAATACGTGTTATGAAAAAAATTAAAGTCCCTACAAAGAGACTGAAAAGTTAAAGTTTAATAGCTGAGAATGTCTTAGAAAAAATTAATAATTTATAAATTCACGATACGTGCTATGTAAAAAATTAAAGTCCCTACGAGGAGACTGAAAAGTTAAAGTACAACAGCTGAGAATATCTCAGAAAAAATATGAATCATTAAAGAAAGTGATTTGAAAATAACTTATAAATTCATGATACGTGCTGTGAAAAAAAATTAAAGTCCCTACAGAGAGACTGAAAAGTTAAAGTTCAATAGCTGAGAATATCTTAGAAAAAGGAATAACTTATAAATTCGTGATACGTGCTATGTAAAAAATTAAAGTCCCTACGAAGAGACTGAAAAGTTCAAGTTCAACAGCTGAGAATATCTTAGAAAAAATATGAATTCATTATACGTAAAAAGTTAAAGTATCTGAAAGTTTAAAATAGTAAGTATAAGATGCCTAAGGGACTTATAATATGAATAGTGTGAAAAAGTTTAAGTATGAGACGTGAAAATAACTTAGAATTAATTCGACAAATGAATTTACCTTTTATAACTGTAAGAAAAGTGTTGCATTAAGATTCAAGACTTTAAAACTTTTAAATTATAAGTCCTGAAAGAAGAAATTATTAAAGACCTGTAAGAATGCTATATTAAAAGTATTAGAGCTGAAATAAGAAAAAGAAACGAGTAGCTAGGACCCAGCTCGCCTAACCTTTATAGTAAGGAAATGTTTGTAAATCCTTTTTATCAGCCCAAACTTAAAAGTTTCTCGGTCATGCGCAGTTCGTCACCTACCAATCTTTCCTCACTCATCTATGAATCTTTTACGTTACCACGCATGTGCATACGATCATCTATAGATCTTTCTTCTTTAATCTAAAATGAATAACTATACCGTGCAGGTGCACTGCCATCTATCAATCTTTAAACTGTCCCGCATGCGCACCTATATACCGACAGTGGATAAAAGGCTGCGCGTCAGTCCCATGAGGCTTAGTCTCCTTACCAAACGTAAGTATTTCATATAATTACTTTTGATTTTCAGCTTATTAATATACAATCCTTACAGCTTATTGATCTATAGTTTAACTTATAATGATTCAGTTTTTCTCTTCATTATATTAATGTAACTTAAAGTTTTCGATTATAATAACTTCGTCTTTTCAACGTATTAACATATATAATTTTCAATTCTCTAATACTTTATCATTTATAGTTCTATAAAATTAAATTTTTTTTTTTAATGCTTTGCTATTAGTTTATAATACTTGAACATTTTTTAGATACATCTCATTATTTCAAGTTGACAAGTGCTACTGAGCTTTGAGAGTATTTTTTCGTTACCGTCTGAAAATAGCTTGAAAGATTTTCATCTAATATACCGATAGTTGCTGCAGAAGTCTATCTTTTCACTAGTTAAGTTCAAAACGAATTGGTAAGTTAATATAAATTAATTTAAACCTTTTTTTTTTCTCAAGTTCATTTTTCTTTTTCCACTTAAATTTTTTCAATATTTCACAAATATTCCTTTTCAATTAAGTGTTTATTTTATTTAAAATTTTTTATTCAAATGTATAATACTAGAACTTAGCAAACTATAATTAACTTTGATAATTATAAATGAAACAGTACATTCTATTATGTATTATTATATATTTCTACATAACAATAAAGTAAAACTATTCTGTAAAATAAAAATGAGCCAAAAATATGTAATACTTTTCGACTAAATGAAAGGGCTTCATTCAAATAACAATTGATTAAATAAAATATCATTAATATTGTTAGTTCGCAAAGCAACCGATAAAGAATTAGTTTAGAAGTAAAATTCAAGAAAATTTCGGAAAGGCAGTTTAGCGAGCCAGCACATGTGTGAACGATATCGTCCACCCGCGCGTCACTCTCGAAGCGTTCATAAAACAAAGGACCCTAAGTGCTCCATTGAAAATCTTTCCAAAATCCAAATTTTTTCTATAAAGGGCATTATATATTGAAAGCGTTGCTTTTCTCGCTACGTATAATATACAAGATTCAGTCTTTAGGAAGTGTTCACGCAAGCAACTTCGTCCGATTTAGAAAATTTTTAAAGTTAAAAATGTATAAAAGTACAGAGATCTATGTGACGGAAATCAGAAGAATCATTGTAAATAGTGTACAACATAAATGTGAGTGGGAAAAGTTAAAGGAAAAAACTATAGATCTTCCTGAAATATGTCCATTTGCAGAAGATCATAGAAAGGATCCGAGAATTGTGAGAAATCTACCAACGCTATGTTATGAAGTTTTGAATGAGTGTGAGGACTATCAGGTAAGTTTAAAAACTATTATTAGTTTCAAAATAAATTATTATTATTTTAGCGAATTGCGAAATTGTAGCTTTTATGAAAATATTGCAATTTTCTCTATCATTTTAACGTAAATTTATAATTTTTTTATTTATTTTTTCAAAACTACCTAAAAATTATAGTCATAGATTTTATCGTATTTGAAAAAATTTTATGATTTGATAGATACCATAACAGTGTTTTATTATAATGTAATACTTTATCTTTTTATAAAGTAATGCATAATTTTTCTAATTAAATTATATTAAAAAAGTATGCTTATTTGTAGGAAGAATCACCGCAATCACCTGTAGTGTATAGTATACGCAGAAATGAAGTGGTAAGCAATATAGTATTTTTTTATGATACATATGCTATATATTTTATTATAAATATATATTTATTTTCAGCTCAATTCATCACAAAACCATGTGGAAAGTAGTGAAAATGTTTTTCTAGTCCAAAACCAGGAGCAAGAAAAAACATCCAATATATTTAAAAAACTTCTTCCAATAGTTAGACCTCTACCCGAAGTAATTTCACCAATAGATCAACCCTCGGAGTCATTCAATATCATATAAGAAATACCTTTACCACCTTCTCCGCTAAGGGAGAGCTATACGCCAGAATCGTTTACGTTTGAATTTGGTAGCTGGTCAACGCCACCGTTAGAGCCATACAGTCCACAATCATTCGATTTAAATTTATTGAATTCTCCACCGCCCGCGAAGCTAATAACAATTCCGAATCCTGCGCATAATCCTACCATAGACTATCAAGTTCGTGCAGAAATGAAAAAAATATTAAATATAGAAGAACCTAAAACGGATAGACAAACATTAAAAAATGAAATTCTCCCTAAAAAAAAGAGAAAAACGGATAAGCAAACATTAAAAAATGAAATTCTCCTTAAAAAAAGAGAAAAACGGATAAGCGAACATTAAAAAATGAAATTCGCGAGTTAGTTAAGTTTAATTAAGTTTATATAGTATTTTATGTATAATTTTTTTATAGTATTTCACTATTTATAGTATATAAATAATTTTTATAATATTTACACTATATTTGGCATAATCATTATTGTATTAAAACTATTAATTAATTTTGTATGATTTCAATGATCTACCTTGTCAACGTTTCAGGCATTCAATTACGCCTCTTCTCTCAATATATTTAATAAAATATATTTAATAAAATAATTACCACGCATCATTTCTTATACCCTACGGGGCATATATGAACTCTTCGAGTAGATAGTATCCCCCTCCCCTCCCACTCTACATTCTCACTATGTACCTCTCACTCACGCGTCCCTCACTTGTGGCCCACTGCCACGTCGTCTGCTAAGATTTTAAAAGTATTGCATAAGGCTTTATACCAATCATTTAATCTTTAATTTTATTATAATGTAAGTTAAATCTTATAAAATACTATCTAATTATAACTGCCTAATACAACTAAACTGTTTCTATATTATCAAATGCTGATCTAATATTATACAAAATCATTGATTATTTTAATTTCTCTTCACCTTTTTTTTTTTTATCAATAATTATTTAAAATGATAACATAATTTTTTAATTTTCAGAATACACTTACGAAAAAAGTCTTTTTTAATTTGAAAAAATGGATGAAGTTAAAGATCTTTGTCAGGAACATGTGAAAATTTTTGAAGAGGTGGAAAATATTTTAATATATAAATCTATGGATTCCGAAGTTATTGAACAATGGGTAGAACAATGTGTTTTATCATTAGATAGTCTTCGGGAATTATTGAGAAAAAGAACGCTGACAACAGCTCAAAAACAATCTATTTTATACGCCATAGCAAGGATTGAGAGTATCAAAGCAAAGCTTGATGCTATAGGAAAAACTGGTTATGGAATAGTACCAGATTTAAAAACGGATGAAATCGAGCATCGAGTTCGTTGGATTGATATTGAAAGTGCTTTTAATAAAAGGGTGAGAACTAGTATAATTGCAAATCTTGTACATATAGATATATCAACCTTTTTAAAGGACGCCTCAGTATTGTTCTGCCAACAAGTGAAGAAAATTTTGAAAGATATTCGATGTGCCATGAAAATTAACACTGTACTATCTTGTTCATTCAAGAAACTTTCTTCTGATGTAAATGAAGATTCACAGGAAAGTATTGAAACGAAACATTTCAATACGCCAAACGCTGAAGTGGTTTTAGGTACATCTTTAAGTGAATGGTTTGATAATCATGTTTTAAATAAACTTTTGGCTGAGGTAGAAGAATTTCAAGAAAATGATTCTGGATGGACTTTAAATTCTATTATTAATATTCAAATTAATATGAATAAGTTCAATCCATTGCGCAGTGGTAATTCATATTTACCTTTACCACCATTTTTAGATAAAAAAATGCCTGCATTAATATTCAAAACAAAGATAATCAATGCTTTAAATGGGCAATATTATCTGCTTTGTATCCAGTAAACCGTAAAAATCATCCTAACAGGGTTAGCAATTATCTTCAGTATGAAAATAATTTAAATATGACAGGTATAGAATTCCCTGTTACGATAAAAAAAATTTTCAAGTTTGAAAAACAAAACCCTTTAATATCGGTTAATGTCTTCGGATTGCATGAGAAAAATGTGATTCCCTTTTATTTGACACATGAAAAAAAGAAAATCATGTAAATCTTCTTTTATTAGAAAAAACAATTAAGGGACAGCTGAAATCACATTACATATATATAAAAAATTTATCACGTCTAGTAGGAGGAAGTTTATCACATAGAAAAAGAAGCGATATATATGTGATAGATGTTTAAATTTTTTCTTTAATGAAAATAATTTAAAAGAGCATGAAAGAATATGTAAGAATATTAATGATTGCAAGGTGAAACTTCCTATAAAAGGTAAAGATATCATCTATTTTAAAAATTTTAATTATAAAGAAAGATTACCATTCACAATATATGCAGATTGTGAATGTCTGTTAAAGCCTGTACTAGAAAACCAGGAAGATGAAGGTTTGGCTAATACTTTATCGTTTCAAAAACATGAAATGTTTAGTATAGGATATTATTTGAAGTGCAGTTTTGATGACTCTTTATCTGAATATAGATTTTATCGTGGGATTAAACCACCTATGTGGTTTGCTAGTGAATTGAAGGTAATACATGACCGTATTACTAATTTATATACAAACCCACGATCTATGCCAATTTTAACACCGATAGAAATGATTAATTATTTCAATTCAAAAATTTGTCACATTTGTAACAAATTATTAGAAAACAGTGATAAGGTAAGAGATCATTGTCATCTCTCAGGAAAATATCGCGGTCCTGCTCATGCTAACTGTAATTTGAATTATCAAGATTCAAGAACGATTCCTGTGATATTTCATAACTTAAGTGGTTATGATGCTCACTTTATAATTAATGATATATCGAATTATATGAAAGGTGATGTTGATTTACTTCCATTGACTAAGGAGAAGTATATTTCTTTTACAAAACATGTTGAGAAAAGTGATATTAAATTTCGCTTTGTAGATTCATTTAGATTTATGTCATCTTCTTTAGAAAAATTAGCTTCATATTTAAGTGAATATAAAATTGTTTCAAAGGAGTTTTCATCTTTAGAAAAAGAAAAAATCAGTCTTTTAACGAAGAAAGGCGTTCTGCCTTACGAGTACCTGGATTCGTGGGAAAAGTTGGATGAAACTGAGTTACCTGAAAAAACAAAATTTTTCAGTGTGCTAAATGGTTCAACCATATCTGATGAAGATTATGAACATGCACAAAAAGTATGGAATACCTTTAGTATTCATACCCTTGGAGAATATTCAGATCTTTATATGAAGACAGATGTTTTATTATTAGCTGATGTTTTTGAAAATTTTCGTGATCAAAGTATAAACGTATATGGTTTAGATCCAGCTCATTATTATACTACTCCAGGATTTGCATGGGATGCAATGCTAAAGTATACTGGCATACAATTAAAATTATTAACTGATATAGATATGATTTTATTCATAGAAAGAGGTATAAGAGGTGGATTAAGTCAGTGCTCTCATCGCTACGCAGCTGCAAATCATAAATATATGACTGAAAATTATGATAAAAATAAAGAAAATACATATCTAATATATTTAGATGCTAATAATTTATATGGTTGGGCAATGACTCAATGTCTCCCTTATGATTCCTTTGAGTGGATAGACGACTGTGAAAATTTAGATTTTTTCATAGATATACACCTTACGGGTACATTTTAGAAGTAGATTTAGAATATCCTTCAGAAATACATGACATTCATAACGACTTACCTTTTTGTCCTGAGCAAGCAAAACCACCGGGATCAAAACAGGAAAAACTTTTGGCTACACTTTCGTATAAAAAAAATTATGTTATACACTATCGATCACTTAAACAAGCTGTCAAAAATGGACTTCAGCTTGTTAAAATTCATAAAGTATTGAAATTTAAACAATCTCCATGGCTTAAGTCTTACATCAATTTAAATAGTAATATGAGGGCGTTAGCAAGAACTGATTTTGAAAAAACTTTTTCAAATTGATGAATAATGCTGTATATGGTAAAACTATGGAGAATGTAAGAAAACGTGTTGATGTCAAGCTATCAACTAAATGGGCTGGAAGGTATGGCGTAGAAGCACAAATATCAAGTCCCCTTTTTCATAGTATTAGTATTTTTGATGAAAATTTAGTAGCTATCCAGCTTAAAAAAGTTGAAGTTTTGTTAGATAAACCAATTTACGTTGGACTTTCAGTTTTAGACATTTCTAAAACTCTGATTTATGATTTTCATTATAGTTATATGAAAAAAATGTATAAAGAAAATTGTAAGCTTCTTTATACAGACACAGACAGCTTGATTTATGCTGTTGAATGTGATGATTTTTATGCTTATATGAAAAAAAATCTCTCAAAGTTTGATACTTCAGACTATCCCAGTGAAAACATCTTTAATATGCCTCATGCAAATAAAAAAATTGTTGGTCTTATGAAAGATGAGTGTAATGGTCAGATTCTTACAGAATTCGTTGGCTTAAGAAGTAAAATGTACAGTACTCGCGTTTATGGTCAAGATCATATGAAAAAAATAAAAGGTATTAAGGTTTCAGTTGTTAAAAAAACTATAAAGTTTGATGATTTTGTAGATTGTTTGCAAAATTTATCTATTAAAAAACGACAACAGTAGAAACTATAAAGCAGTTAAAGATTGTCTTAAGTCCATATGATGATAAAAGATATGTTCAAGACAATAATATAGATACTTTAACATGGGGTCATTATAAAATAAATAATAAGTGAGTATATTTTTTTGTATAATAGTAATTTATATATTAATTTATAGTAAATATTCTACATATGTAATATAGAAATTTATTATTTTAGGTGTCCAATGCGTGTTAAAAAGAATGTACATTTTGATGAAAAGCTAACTGTTCATGTAATGCATGCGTGGAGGTTTGCATATCATAAGGCTCGGTGTGGAGAATGGGAACAAATTGCTCGTGACAGAGAACGTTTTAGGAGAAGAATTGATAAAGTTAATGAAATTTTGCATCCAATTCTTGTAAAAAATGTAAGGAAATAGGTATTAAATAAAAACAATTAGTTCATCTTATTTACAATTTTATTTATTCATAAATCACTTTTTTTATCCAACTATTATGAGACTTATCAAAACCTAACCATTTTACATAAATTTTATCGCCATGTTTTTTTATAATTTTTTCTACTAAGTAAATATCAGGATATTTAGTCTTCATAAGTTCTTCTTCATAGAATCCGCCAGCGATTGGTTTATCTTGATAATCTTTCAAATGATATGTAAATGGTGATGTAGGTAATACTTTATTTATTGTAAAAATTTCTGTAGACCAGTTTGGTGTATATCCTTTCTCGAAAACAGTTTTATTTTTACTTATTCGAACTTTATCACCAAGTTTAAATTTTGCACGCCTACAAGGACGTTTAGAGGTTTTCTGATGAATGCATAAACGATTATAAACTTTATTAACTGTTGTAGAATTAACATCTGCGGGCTTCATACCAATCGTTCGGTGCTTAGTATTATTATACTGTAAAGTTAGGTCTTGCAAAATATCTATCCATTTATAACTGCCTTGTAAACTAAAGTTTTTCCACATTTTGTTTTATAATGTACGATTAAAACGTTCACAAATTGAGGCTTTGAGTTTGCTATAGGATGAATATAGATTTATATTATATTTTAGCATTAAACTTTCAAATTCTTATAATTTAAAAGTTTTAAAGTCTTGAATCTTAATACAACACTTTTCTTACAGTTATAAAAGGTAAATTCATTTGTCGAATTAATTCTAAGTTATTTTCACGTCTCATACTTAAACTTTTTCACACTATTCATATTATAAGTCCCTTAGGCATCTTATACTTACTATTTTAAACTTTCAGATACTTTAACTTTTTACGTATAATGAATTCATATTTTTTCTAAGATATTCTCAGCTGTTGAACTTTAACTTTCAGTCTCTTCGTAGGGACTTTAATTTTTTACATAGCACGTATCACGAATTTATAAGTTATTCCTTTTTCTAAGATATTCTCAGCTATTGAACTTTAACTTTTCAGTCTCTCTGTAGGGACTTTAATTTTTTTCACAGCACGTATCATGAATTTATAAGTTATTTTCAAATCACTTTCTTTAATGAATTCATATTTTTTCTGAGATATTCTCAGCTGTTGTACTTTAACTTTTCAGTCTCCTCGTAGGGACTTTAATTTTTTACATAGCACGTATCACGAATTTATAAGTTATTCATTTTTCTAAGACATTCTCAGCTATTGAACTTTAACTTTTCAGTCTCTCTGTAGGGACTTTAATTTTTTTCATAACACGTATCATGAATTTATAAGTTACTTTAAAATTTCTTACTTTAATGAATTCATATTTTTTTCTAAGATATTCTCAGCTGTTGAACTTTAACTTTTCAGTCTCTTCTTAGGGACTTTAATTTTTTACATAGCACGTATCGTGAATTTATAAATTATTAATTTTTCTAAGACATTCTCAGCTATTAAACTTTAACTTTTCAGTCTCTTTGTAGGGACTTTAATTTTTTTCATAACACGTATCATGAATTTATAAGTTACTTTAAAATTTCTTACTTTAATGAATTCATATTTTTTTCTAAAATATTCTCAGCTGTTGAACTTTATCTTTTCAGTCTCTTCTTAGGAACTTTAATTTTTTACATAGCACGTATCGTGAATTTATAAATTATTAATTTTTTCTAAGACATTCTCAGCTATTAAACTTTAACTTTTCAGTCTCTTTGTAGGGACTTTAATTTTTTCACAGCACGTATCATGAATTTATAAGTTACTTTAAAATTTCTTACTTTAATGAATTCATATTTTTTTCTAAGATATTCTCAGCTGTTGAACTTTAACTTTTCAGTCTCTTCTTAGGGACTTTAATTTTTTACATAGCACGTATCATGAATTTATAATTTATTTTCACATCTCTTACTTTAACTTTTTCACATATAATGAGTTCATATTTTTTTTTTCTAAGATTTTCTCAGCTATTGTAATTTAACTTTTCAATCTCTCCGTAGGGACTTTAATTTTTTACATTGCATGTATTATGAATTAATAAGTTATTATCACATCTTTCACTCTAACTTTTAACACTATTATATTAACTCTACTTTTTTCTTGAATAATATTCAAATAATGTTATCTACATTTCCAGTATATAACTTATCATGGAACTAATTGTAGATACACAAGGTTTTAAAGATAACAACGGCAATTTTATATTTAAAGAAATTGCTTATATAGATCCTAATGCGTTAAATCCGGTGCCGTACGTTGCGACATTTCAACCACCCTGTGATTGGAGTGATTTAGACCAGAATGTAAAAATTTTAAATAGATATTTACAATCCAATCTGCACGGAATTCATTGGGAACACGGAGAGGTGCCGTATTCATACCTGTCAACGGCTTTCGACAAATTGAAAGAAAAAGCGCAGGGGTCGTTATTAACAATTTGGGTCAAAGGTGAACACAAAAAACACTGGCTGCAACCCTATTTCGATAATATAAGAAACTTGGAGGATTTGGGTTGTCCATCTATAAGAACTCCTGGATTTATACGACCGCTAGCCTGCATTAATCATTGTCCCGGGTGGAAACAGAATTGTTCAGTTGAAATAGTTTGCGCTTTATACCGCTGGGTGGAAGACTTGAGGGAGCAATATTCAACCCCTGATACGTCAGAATAAATAAGTAAGTAATTCTATAAAAAAAAATATAAATAATAATTTATCATTTCTTTTTTCAGTCATGGACCTCATAAATGAAGCAGCGAGAAGTCCATCATACCTGCCCACAAAACGACTACGGGACTTGGAGCTAAATAAACAGTATAAGATAACCTCATTAAAAAAGGTATCCACTAAATACGGCTTAAAAATTGTTCTTGAATTAGACAGTAGTTTTGACATTTTCCTTCCAAGTAAAGTTAATTCTTTATTACTGGAGAAGCCAGAGGCGCTTCTCAACATAGAGTCAGAATTAGTTAATAGAGAAGTCTTCGTCAAATCTTTAGGTGGATGCCATCTAGAATTTATATAATTATAAGTTTTTAGATAATTTTCTCTTTAACTTTAATTTTAAATTTTCAAAGTTATTTGCTAAATTGTAATACTTTTTAATTAAGATGTTCACTAGTTTCTAAATATATTTTTATAGTAGAAAGATTAATTTGAAACTTTTTATACTCGTAGATTAAGATGTATTCTACTATGTATTACTTTTAAGCTTTTTTAAATAAATATGAAAAAGCTTTTTTAAATAAATATGAAATAATCTTACATATCTTTTTTATTTTCCCTTAAAGTTTCCACATCCCAATGTCCTCTATGAAATATTTATTCTTATAATAGAAAATTTTCCTTAAAAACTAACTTGTTTAAATATTTTAAAGTTTCTTTTGAATTTAAAAATAGTCATTTGGTATTATTAATATAAATTTCATTGAATTGCTCATCATTAACTTTTTAAAATTTCTATGAACTTATAAAATATCTTTGTAGAATCTTATACAATATAAAATATACTGGTTGAATATACTAAGATAAAATATACTTATAAAATATAAGACTACTTATAATTAACAAATAACACTATATGAATATTATAAAAATATTCTATATTCACTTACAACATAACATCACATGAGGGCCCCATGACCCCTGCAACATGACATACGTACGCATTTTATCGATGGAGTAAATGTTCAATGCGCCCTCTACCGGGCCTCTCGCATGGTGACTTTGCACCCTACCTTACCGACGGACGGTAAGTAGTGCTCGGTGGGTAAGTGGCGCGGGAGCCGCTCTGGCGCGGAATATAAGACTACTTATAATTAACAAATTTAAACACTATATGAATATTATAAAAATATTCTATATTCACTTACAACATAACAACACATGAGGGCCCCATGCCCCCTGCAACATGACATACGTATGCATTTTATCGATGGAGTAAATGTTCAATGCGCCCTCTACCGGGCCTCTCGCATGGTGACTTTGCACCCTACCTTACCGACGGACGGTAAGTAGTGCTCGGTGGGTAAGTGGCGCGGGAGCCGCTCTGGCGCGGAATATAAGACTACTTATAATTAACAAATTTAAACACTATATGAATATTATAAAAATATTCTATATTCACTTACAACATAACATCACATGAGGGCCCCATGCCCCCTGCAACATGACATACGTACGCATTTTATCGATGGAGTAAATGTTCAATGCGCCCTCTACCGGGCCTCTCGCATGGTGACTTTGCACCCTACCTTACCGACGGACGGTAAGTAGTGCTCGGTGGGTAAGTGGCGCGGGAGCCGCTCTGGCGCGGTAGCCGCGCTGGCGCGGTAGCCGCGCTGCCCCTACTACTTGCAGAAAAGTACCTGCGAAAACGAAGGTGCTGATAAAAGTTAGTTACAGTTATTAACGGTTATTAACAGTTTTTAACAGTTTTTAACAGTTATTAACAGTTATTAACAGTTATTTACAGTTTTGTTGATAAGAAAAAAATTGGTATTATAGCGAAAAAAATAAACTGTTTATAACTGTAAATATCTGTAAATAACTGTTAATAACTGTTAATAACCGTTAATAACTGTTAATACCCTTTATCAGTACCTCCGTTTTCGCAGGTACTTTTCTGCAAAACTGTAAATAACTGTTAATAACTGTTAATAACTGTTAATAACTGTAAATAACTGTAAATAACTATAAATAACTGTTATTAACGTCTCAAATCAAACACTTATAAACTGTTATTTACAGTTATTAACAGTTATTAACAGTTATTTACAGTTATTAACAGTTATTAACAGTTATTTACAAAAATCATTTCCGCTAGGGATCAAAGAAATGATTGAACATCTTACATAAGTCGCCAATGGCTGAATTTGGCAGCGAATACGTCGTCGAAAATTTTAATATAGCTAATAAAACTTCTATTTTATTTACAACCATATTTACTGTTATAGTTTCATTAGAGTCATCATTTTCCAACATTTTTAAAAGACTTCTATACAATGGTTCAACATCGTTTTCTTCATCATGAATGCTTTCGTCAGTGTAAAAATTAATATCACTACTACTATTACTGTCATAGCTGACATCATTATTATAAAAGTCCTGCAAAAGTTAAATCCATACATGTATATGATTGTTTATTCAAAAAAAGATATTTATCAATATACCCGAATGAAAAAAATTAATGTGATTAAATGTAGAAAACCTTAAGAAATTGTACAAAACTGTAGGTAACTGTATAAAACTGTATAAAACCATTGGTTTTTGGCGATTGTATGCGAACAATTTATATAGTTATATACACTTTTATACATTTTTACACATTTTTATAAATTAAAAAAATTAAAAATTTTTTCATACGTGTACAAATTTTAATGAAATGTAAGAAAACATATAAAAATATATAAAACTGCTTTAAAGTGTATTAAAGTGTATATAAATGTAAGAATATGTAATATTTTACGTTTTTATACATTTTCTTACGTTTTCTTATATTTTCTTATATTTTCTTACGTTTCCTTAAATGTTTTTACAATTTTTTCTTGCAGACTAATTATGAAAAATTAGTCATATATGTAAGAAAATGTGTAAAAATGTAAAAAAATGTAAAAAAATCTATAAAATAATAAAAACAATGTCCAAAAACCAATGGTCTTATACAGTTTTATACATTTTCATACAATTTGTTACATTTTATTACATTTATTATTTCCATTAAGAAATCAACAACTATTTTTTAACATGCAGTATGTCTATAGCGTATATAGAAACAGGATAAATAGCAAATTTTTATTTACTGCATATATGAAAATTTATTTATTTAAATGATGATACTTATCTCCACCGCTCACTTATAGATTTTTAATCTTAATTACCAAATACTTATCCATAAATTTTCACTAGAAATTATTAAAGCACATATTTACGCGAGCAGTTTCCATCCAATTTGCTTCTACCACATAAGCACGTACGACCGCGTTCGACCGCGTAAGGGACTCGCCACAAATGACCCATGGCGTGCCGGTGCCGTGCCGCGTGCCGTGCCGTGCCATGCGCTTTTGAAAAAATGTAGCGTCTACCAACACTATTGCGTCCGTGCTCCAAGCAACAAGGATCAAAGCATGGAGGATCGCAGATCAAAGCACGGACTTAAATGCGTTCCGTTTAATTTTTCCGAACGCATGGGAACGCACCCTAACGCTGTATCTACAGTTATAGGACGGAAATTTCTCGCGCAAAATTATGCGTATAAAAATTTGCTATATTTATTCTGCAAAACTCCACTTCATAAATGTAACCTCTACAGTATACCGCAAATAATTATGTTAATAGATAGCAATAATCGTATTGATAAATCTTACCGTAAATAATCGTATTGATAGATTATAAAAATTTGTGAAAGTATAACTTTTTATATTCACAAAATAATATTTCAAACAGTTTACATCAAAATTCATCAGATAAGTATTGCATGAGCAAATATGCTGAATATTTAAAATATTAAAAAAACATTGATACTTTGTGTAAAATTTTGAATATTTTTTTCAGGGCATACCGGAAGATCTTTATATAAAGAATTGGGAGCTACATTGAAATATATTTTTTGATATATACATTTCAGATGCGTATGAAGCTGACAAATAATATAAATTTATTCTTGAAGTAAGAAATCATCGTAGATGGAACGATTGTTATTATTGCAGCATATATAGTTTATGTGATTAAATAATAGATTAAATATAATAGTGCTCTTTGAAAAATACCAAAAGTTTGTAAACATTATATAATGTTTAGCAAGCTATGACAAAAGAGCAGTGTAACCGTGTATTTTTTTTGTTCCTGTACAAGAACATTTTTAAAATGGCAGAGTGTATTTTATAATTGCAATAGTTATTAACATTTTCTAGAAAGGATGACAAAAACATTGTTACAGTTCTACATTGATCTCAAATTCTTTAAGAAGCCAACTCTGTGTATTAATAGGAATGAATTTTATTGTATGAATTTTGCAACTGGATTCGGATTTTGAAGGTGATCATTACTTATGATATAATAAATTTAAAGTTGTACCCAGAGTGACGCTAAGAACTATTACCAAGGTAAAAGTAGTGCGTATATATTTCTGTATATGCTAATATTCTCAGAAATGCTCGTTTATACATTATTTTCTGAAATAGTATTGCATCTACTTGGATATATTATAATGAAATGATAAAAATCTAACCTCTTTGGCGGATGCAGTGCACATCAGTTGAGTTAAGAAAGTTGAACTTAATATTACTTTATCATAATAGTGTAGATGTAATGCATTCATTAATAACTTGGTTATTGTTTGTTATTTTTAAAAGTGAGATGATTTTAACTTCTTTTGCACAATTAGGTTTGATAAAATAAGGATGAAATTTTTTTTTTAACTTAGGGATTAAGAAGAGTCAAGACTGTTGTATTGAAAAAATGTTGATAAATTTGAATACTATGTGTAGTATAACAATATTTTTGATGCAGCAGCAGCAGCAATCAATGTGTGAAATGAACATAGCGATTCCTTGAATATAGATCGTCATACAGCACAGTCCATTTGAAAATTCAAATTTTGTCCCATCTGTCGCTACGTTTATTTTACACATCCGTAAGTTTATAGATATTAGTATGAGAAAAAAAGAAGAAAATAATATCCTTCTTAAGAATTTATGTATACATAGATGCAAGTGATTGTAGTGAATTTGTACATAGATAATATAGAATAAAATTTACCAATTGATTTGATTCCTATTTTTAACATATATTCTATTAAATAACGAGCAGTTTGAATTTTTATGATAAAAATTATGCGTATTCTATATTATGTATTATACAGTATAGATTCAGATGTTTTATATTAAACAATGTTACTTACAGAACTACTTTGTGATCTAGAATATTCGGTATCAATTGTATTTTGATGACTATTAGAATATAAAGAATTGAGCCTTGAATCTTCAGAATCGTTATTCATGACATTTTCATGTATATTTTCTGGATGCATATTGTCGAAGTAAACTCCTGAAAGATATGTTTTTTTATTAGTATAGTTTACAATTACGATAATATTTCAAAAGGTATAATCTTAAAAAGAGATTGTAAATTATATTGCTTAATATTATTTTTGTAATGAATTATGTATATCTACTATTTTTGCTAATTACATTTTTAACACTTTTACTCTAAAATATTGTTATTTTAATAGGGTTAATAATCTAGATATATAAATATATATTACCATTGTACACATTTGGTACAATTTGTTCTACAGAACGAGGAGTTGTACTGCTAGCTATCTCTCAAGGCAGCTGTTGTATTAGCAGTATTTTCACTATCATTAAGATTATCTTCTGATTCATAAGATTCACGTAAATTAGCTGTTGTTGTTTCTGTACTTCCAGTATTGTTTAAAAAGATGTTTGACGAATTAGAACTAATTAATGGAGACATGTCGTTATTCAGATTAATGTCAACCTAAAACAAATCAATCATTTATTGTTAATAAAATGATATTCATTATTACTACTTTAATTATTAAAAACAGCTTAATAATTTCATAAACTTAAATATTGATAGTTAAATAACAAATTTAGAAGTAAAAAATGTGTGAGAAAAGTAATTTATAACATTTCAAAAATCTTGTGTGTAAATTAAAAAAAATCTTTTTATTAAGAAAATTATATAACATGAATCCACGCAAATAACGTGATTTTTATGCTAATAGACACAACGTTTTTTATCAAAGCTGTTCTTAAACGTTTTTTGTTAACCTTAATTTCCACGTGTATATGTTCAAGAATAAATTAATAGAATGTAAATGAAATTTCTCTGAAACTAGATTATTATGTCATGTACTTAATGCGTTTAATATCTTTTAGCATGGAGAAGTCAAAGATGATAACTCATGCAAAAATTAGATTTATTGAAAATGGTGAAAAGAAAGTAGTTGACATAGATAGCATCATTGAATTCCAACAGAATCCTCCAGAAAATAAGAATGATTTTGACATCAATAAATTGTATACATGCCTGTATCAAGACAATAAATATCCTGAACTATAACAGAATATGGAGTGCAAATAGGACGGTTATATGGTAGGTTTTTTTATGTATTTTTTCTACTTTTTAATTTTGTAATTGTATCTGTCTTAAATTGATATATTGCATCATAGCTTTGCAATATTTTTAAAGTAGTAAGTATTTGAAAATTTTAGTATTGTTTTTTTCAAATCACTTAAATTATAAAAGATATTGTATATGAAACCTGTTTATAATTTAATATATCTTTTTTAAATAAGATAAAATAATTAATTATTTCTAAATTTATTAATAGATGAAACAGAAGCTGAGCTGCATGGAAAGCGAGTAGCGTTTCCTACATTAGAAACAAGTATTATTAATAGATACTACGATGGGGACCAATCTGCGATTGGAAAAAAGTTTTTTCAGATAACGAAGAAGAAAATGTGGTGCAAAATAAAGCAAAACACAAAGAGGTTTGTTAACTTTAACAATTAAAAATTGTCTGTGTTTTTATTTTTATGAACATTATGTATAATATTTTAAATTATTTTTCAGCTTAAAGAAAAAACCAAAATTAAAGACAAAAAGTGTCAACAAAGTATTTTGGACAAGAAAATTGAGACGTTAATGTCTACTACAACGTTAATACTACCACGACAAATTGTTCCTGTAAAAGATGCAGCTATTGGTAAAACAAATGAGGCGAGAGAAAATGAGACTGTTGATCAAGTTAATATGCGTTGCAATTTAGAATTAGAAATCGACAAAATAAAACTAGAATTCAAGACTCTTGAGATGAAATATGAAAGTTTATTAAAAAAGTATAATGAGAAGAATGAAAGACTTAACCCTACTGAAAAAAACCACATGGGATCCCACATAGGATCCCATGTGGAATCCCACGCGTGATCCCACGTATGAATTTGATATGGGATCCCATGTGACATCCCACGTTTGAACTCGCAGCATGAATTTCCACATGAGATCCCACAAAAGATCCCACATGGGATCTCATGTGGGATATCATGCGTTTAACGTGAGTACGGGATCTCATGCAGATATGGCGTAAAACTTAGAGTCCCCCATTGTAAGTAACGGGGTTATCAAAAACAAGGCAAGCCTTATAATTAGGACGATTCGTAAAGAGTCATTTGAACGGTTGACTTACACGGCTTTATACTCTTGGCTATCCAACGTATCCACAGACAGCACTACCGAAGCGCCGCATAGCGGATAAATAGCCCCAGCTTACTTATGGAGAGCCACCCATCACAAGTTCTCCTTTGTCACCGCTATGCGGCGCTCCGATAGCGCTTTCTGTAGATATACTGGATGGCCGAGAGTATATAAGCCGTGTAAGTCAGCCGTTCAAATGACTCTTTACGAAGAGTCCTAATTACAAGGCTTACCTTGTTTTTTGATATCCCCATTACTCACAATGGGGGATTCAAAGTTTTACGCCATATCTGCATGAGATCCCGTAATCAAGTTAAACGCATGGTATCCCACATGAGATCCCATGTGGGATCTCTTGTGGGATCTTATGTGGGAATTCATGCTTCGAGTTCAAACGTGGTATGCCACATGGGATCCCATATCAAATTCACACGTGGGATCTCGTGTGGGATTCCACGTGGGATCCTATATGGGATCCCATGTGGTTTTTTTCAGTAGGGAAATGCCTGCAGACATTAAACGAAAGATTACAAACAATGCTATTTCAATTGAAATCTGATAAGGATGGTATGTGAAATATAAAACTGTTAAATATAATAAAATTTAATTACTTTATTGAAATATTATTTATTATTTGATTATGTAGATCCAGTTAAATCAAATAATTCGTTAAAATTATTGGTATGTAAAAACTCTTCATTTAAACAAATCATGGAATAATACACATAGTAAAAATAGTTATTTTTTTTACTATATCATTAATAATTTCAGGATCCAAGCCCACCAGTGTCACCTGCAATAGATTATAAAAGTCACTTTTCATCTAAAATTATGCATTGTAGCAGTCCTTTACCTACTGACGACAAACATACTGTCGATAACCCTAGGGATAATGATCGGAATAAAATAAAGTGTAATAAAGACCTTCGGACTGTAACTAATTCTCCAGAAATTTTTCAAGACACAGATGATCAATAAAGTTTTATTGCTAGAAATCAAAACGACTTTAGAAATAAAAATCATAATTTTGCTAAACAAGATTTTGAAAAAGACAGTGGTATAGACAATAGTAAAAATGCAGTGAAATCAAAGAAAACAAAATTTGTAGATGTCGAAACAGATGATAATAGGAACTTCGGCCAAGAAGGTAGCTGCTCTAATCAAGTAACTCCAAAGACTTCGAGATCAAAACGTTAATATTTTTTTGTAGTATACAATATGAATTTTTTAATATATATATAATGTAGACATTATTGTATTTTATACAGGTAAGCACGTCGAAGTAAGTCCAGATGAAGATGGGGAAACAGCCAAAAAGAAAACTAAAAATCAATTAAAAATGTCTGATGAATCAACTGCGGGTCGAAAATTTTTAGAAAAATTCCATGAGAACAATATAAAAGTGAGTATACATTTCTGTTAATCAGTATGTACACCCAATAGACATTGATTAGTGTGGAACGTGCATGATAAATTTCAAAATTCTGCAATCCCATTGGACAATTCAAGTGTAACCATTTACTCTAAATTGGAATCGTCCAATGAGATTGCAGGATTTTAAAATTGACTAGAAACGTTCCACACAAATCAATGTCCATCGGGTGTACATTAATATTCTTATACACGGACCCTTTTTAATATACAGATGTTGTTGGTTTAGATGGTGTATCTTAGGCATGATTTAGTCATGCCCTATGACGAATGGAAAAATGCTTATAAAAGTAAAACGCAGAACAGATTTAGTAAGAAGCTGCTTCGACATTTTTACTCCGCTTCAACATTACAAAGAAGATGCATAAAAGAAGGTGAAAACATTAGAACTCCGAATGGAGTAAATAAAAGAAGAGTAATATCGGCCCAAAAAACGTCTGCTATTACGAGTAAGTGTACTTTTCAATAGCCTAAGTTTGATATCTCTTTCAAGTCTTCAATTATGCCTGTTTTGATTTTAAGTTTTATCTAATCACTAAAATTACTAACCTAACTTATACAAAAAAAAGGAAAAATGAAAAAATATTGTATGATACTTATCATATTTTGTTTTATTTCAGAGGCTCTTGAGTATTTCATTGAAAAAACGGAAGGAATTACCTCCAGGGAAGTAATAGATGCAAAGACTGCTAGACTTACGCATTATTTCAGCGAGGAAATTAATGCTCAGAAAAAAAAGAAGAAGTAATGTTAAACATTATTTACGTAACCCAAAGTGTTAATAATAATAAGTAAATTTAACGAAATGATTAGTAATAATAAGTTTGATATGAGCTGATTAATAAAAAAAATAAAAAAAATGATTCATCATAGGTAGAAAATAAGAATTAAAACTTTTTGAAAATCGTTATATTATAAGATACTTACATAATAATGTAAAAAATACATGAAACTTTTTATTTACTTAATCAAACCTATTATAATTTGTCATGTAATTAATGTAATTACTTAATGTAATCAATAATAAGTTTGATACAGGATGATTAATCAAAAAAATAAAAAAATGATTAATCATAGGTAGAAAATAAGTTTATTAAAACTATTTGAAATTATTATATTATAATACCTAGATAATAAATTAGAAAATACATAACACTTTTTATTTATTTAACCATATCTTTAATATCCAGTTGTATATCTCATAAAATAACATTTCCTTTAAAAATCCATGAGAATTTTTGGGAATCCATCTGAAATTTTTGTAATTACGTCGATTGTTTTCTTTCTCCGTGAATGTTTAGGATCCATGTGAATTTGTTGGAATCCCCGTGGATTTGTTAGAATCCACGTGGATTTGTTGGAATCCACATGGATTTGTTGGAACCCATCTGGATTTGTTGGAATCCACTTGGATTTGTCTAAATTCATGTGGATTTGTTTGAATTCGCGTGGATTTGTACAAATCCATGTGGATTTGTTGAAATCCGTGTAAATTAGTTCGAATCCACGTGGATTTTTCAAATCGGGTTGGTTTTTCAGAATCCACATGGATTTAAAATAATCCACATGGATTTTCATCATGGATATCCGCGTGGATCATCCACGCGGATATCAACTTGAATCCATGTGGAATCCATGTCAATCCACGTGGATATCCACGTGGATATCCACATGGATTATCCACGTGGAAATCCGCGTGGATATTTTCAACAGGGGTAGCTTCTACATCTCAACGGATTTTGCTCAAACAAAGCTCAATTTGTTCCTTTTTTATTATTTTGGATTGAAGCTATTAAGAAAAGTTATAAATTTCATTAGAAAAATGCAGCGTAAAAAAATGCACCAATTTGAAATTTTTGTCATTTTTTATACCTTTTAAATGACTCAATAAAAAATCAGGATCAGTAAATTAATAATTATCAATAGCTTTAATCCAGAATGATAAAAATAAATGATTTGAACTTTCTCCAAGCAAAATACTGTCGATTACGGCAAATGCCCATGACACATAAAATTGAATATATATCAAATATACAATAATAATAAAATTATATATTTAATTTAGTGTTCTACAATCTTTGGAAGTCGTTTCAAACTTAAAGTAGGATTGAAGTGGGAGGTAGCAAGTACTTTAATTTTGAAACTGTTGTATACTTAGAAGTCATTTTTCAAAATTTAGGATTATTTTATTTACAGTCACTGTTAATCTTATACACACTTGTTCTATTGGGGCCCTTAAAAATGTACTAATTTGCACTAAAATATGACTAAAAATCGTTAACTAAAAGTAATGCAGCTAAAACAGTATAGTTAGAGAATTTTCAAGCTACTCTACATTAATTTAAAACTATTTACCTTGGGCAAATTACTAGTAAAGTCTGGAGATTCTCGTTCATCCATATTATCCTAGATGCCAATATTCAGTTTTCAAATTTATACAATGAATAAATGTTTGCAACTATAACCGACGGGACGTAAGTGACAGTTATACTTAGAGCGATTCAGTGATGGTACGATAGATGTGTGTGTATGTGTGTAGCTCTTCGCGTTTGCGCCAATCGCCAATAAGGGAGTATCTATATATACACTAGGGGCGCATCATATACATCGTGGTGCGCTTTCAAACTGCGCGTTCCAAGCTGAATTTACTTTTAAAATTATAACTGATTATAAAGATTAAGTACTTACTTATGATATGAGCTGTCAATGATGGACCATACATACCATAAATAAGTATTTAATCTTTATAATCAGTTATATTTTTAAAAGTAAAATCAGCTTGTGACGCGCAGTTTGAACGCGCACCTTAACGGGCCCCGTGGTGCGCCCCCAATGTATACTCCCTAAGGGAAGAAGGGGTGGGAGTGAAACAGCACCGGATGGATAAGAAAAGACATTTTTGCGCTCAAAACCGCGTAGCACAGCTAGTCGTGCAGAGTTTATAGGAAAAGCTGACTTATTGTACGGGTCCTACGGTTTCAGAGTATAATTAATTCAGTTTTAATAATTAAGTATTTTATTTTGTTCGAATTATTATTACTACCGATTCAATATGACGGAATCATGTGACGAACAAGATTTTCGTGCGAGAGTGAAAATTGTTCAAACCGGTGAGGTTATATTCTTAGACTCTACTAGAATTATTGAATTTACAAAGAAACCACCAAAAAGTGTTCATGATTTTGACAAAACCATCATTTATACGACTTCCTTAACTGCTGGAGATTGCCAAAGCATAAAATTTTATAAACAAAATGAAGTAAAAAAAGTCGGTGTTTAAATTAGCGACTTAGGTAGTAAGTATATGAAAAAACATAATTTCTATTAAATTTTTATCATTATCAGTTGTTATTTTATTATTAATCATCATTTATTTATTAGTTGCAACAGGTGGAGTTATTCAGTGGACCAGAAGAAGAGGGAATTTCCCTCCCCTAAACTACACTGTACGTAATGAATTCGAAAACAATTTCAAAGAGACTGAGAGCATGAGTGATGAAGTACCCGAATTAGACTCGTCTGCCAATGAATCAGATGAGAAATCTGATACCGTTAAAAAATATCAGAAAAAAGATCGTATCCACGAATCAGATGAGGAAATTAAAAGAAATAAAAGGAAGGTAAAGTTATACATGCTCTTTATTGAAGTTTGCAACACAAATTGTTGTTTTCATATGTTTACAATTTACAAGAAAACTACGGTACATGACTAATATAAATGTTTATATTAAGCAGTCACATATAACATATTTTTGTTGTAAACTAACCTTACAGATTCAACTTTTCAGATGCTCTTATTTTGCATAATAAAATCAAAAAGAGTTATAAAAGTCTTATATATAATGTGAACATTTATCAGTCGTTATTGTAATCAGCTAATGTCTATTTAATTTACCTTAGAGCTTAGGGACTTGCGTTCTTTTGTACTTCTCGTGAAAAAAAGTCCCCTCTAAAGCCAGATTGCAAAAAGACATTTGAACATTTGATATTATTAATATAAGTTAACAATAAATTTTTTTATTGTAGGAATCACGTAAAACAAAAGCAAAGAAACAGATACAATTGGAAATTTTAGAAAATAAAATGAGTGCGTATATTGAAAAAGATAACTTAGTTTTATCAAAAACAAGCCATAAAGAAAACAATAACGAAGAACTTAATGAAGTTATTAATGATAAAAATGACAAAGAAGATGAAATAGTTAATGGTAATGAAAAAACGTAATAAATGATACTAAAACAACTCATGATGATAAAAATGAAGAAGTGTACAATGGTGAAGATGAAGAAGTCTATGGTAATGATGATAAAGGTAAAGGAGAGTTTGATGATGCCGAAAAGAACTCCGTAAAGGAAAAAATAGATTCTGTGGTAGCATTATATAAAATATCCCAAAAAAAAATGAGAGCTTTAAAAAAAGAGAATGAAAAATTAAGAAAAAAATTAATCTTAAAAATGGATGATCCAAAACCTAGTAAGTTTCTATAATAATAATAATAATAGTGTTAATTTATTATATATTTACTGCCAATAATATTTTTAGGTACATCATCAAAAGATTCTTTTGATTTTTCCTATTGGGAGGATACAAAAGGTATGAGAACATCAACACCGTATAAAAAAAGTCAGAACGTATACAGTGTCATAAGTAGTAGATGCAAAAAACGGTTATATTATGAAGGAACGAACAATGAAAATGAAATTAGTACGAAGAAAGTGAAAGTTACAAAGGCAACTCCTTTACTGAAAGCACAAGATTTCAAGGAAGAATCTATAAAAATATTGGAAAATGGAGAAAAGGTATGTGGTTCTGGGTTTAAAAATGATGCAGTGATAATTATTTCAATTTATTGTTTTAGATTCGTATGTTTTCATTGGGAGGTAATGTTCTAATAAAATTGGAGGATTGGAATGAAGCTTTGGGCATTGGTAACCCCAGTCGTTTCACCAAATTAATTACCCGGGCTATTTATACTCCAAAAGAGTTATCAGTAAGATCTGTGACGGGAGATCCCAATTGCAAAACTCCAAATGGGATACACTCAAGAAAACAATTTACCCCAAGAAAACATCTGGCTATTCGAAGTAATTAAACTATTGTTTATGTTTTTTTTTGCTTTTATGCCAAATTTACCACAAAATTACATTTGTTTAAAATGAATTCTTTACAGGAAGTTTATCCTATTATCTGCGCAAAATTGAAAACATTGATAAAACTTCAAAAAAGCATATAGATGGAATTGATAAACAAAATTCTTATTTAACACAAGAAGTAAATACTGTGATACAAAATATCAGAAGTGAAAGAGGTAAGGGGAACTATTGCTGTGTATGTGTATTCATGCAGACGAAAGTAAAATTATGTTGCTTTTTGATTAGTTAGAATCGTACATTATGACACTGGTGTTATGTGGAAGGTGATTATTTACTCGCTTCGCTTGTGCGACAAACGACTCATGCAGTAAAAATCACCTTACACACCAGTTCCAAACAGTATTTTAAACCACGAGAGCTTAAATTATGTCAAAGTTGCGACTTTTAGGTTAGAGTGGTATAAAGTAATTTTTTTATATTCTAATTTTGATTTTAAGTTTAAAGTATTTTTTCTATGTATAGTAAAAATGAAATACCTATATTTGTATTTCTAATTTATGTTATAGGAATCAGAATTCGAAAACCCAGTGAATTAGCTGAAAGCAATACAACTACAAAAAAAACTTCCGGGACAAAGCCTCCATTACAAGATACTTCTGACTCCTCTTCATCTGAGTAATCTTTTATAACCAATATATTGTTCTATGTTTGTATGGTACACATTCCATATTTTTAATTACTTGCTCTAAGTGCGTATATTAATCTTCCAAAGTTTTGCGTTGAGTATTAATTAGAAAATGATTTCTTGCAAATCGTTTCCTATAGATTGCAATTAAAAGTTATGAACGAACTTTTTTTTCATGAATCAGTATTGCAAAAAAATGTTCATAAAAAGCGAAAATGAGCATTTAAGTCATGTAAATTTAAATAGGTTAATTAATCAGATAATTAAAAATGTTTTTTTTTTGTTTCTTATATTAGAATACAAAAAATCCTACCAATTTATGAAAAAGCTATATTTATGAAAATACATTTAAAATGTTTATATTTCCAACGTTTAAGATATTAAAAAGTTAAACGTTTAAGGTTGTGTTTAACAAGAATTAAGTACGAGTTAAAAACTAACAAACAAATGTTTATAAAAAATGAATATAATCATTTGAATCATGTAATCTAAGTTCAGTTTATCAGACAATTAAAAATAAAGTACTTTTTTGTTACTTATATTAGGATACAAAAAATTCTACGTATTATATGAAAAAGTTGCATTCATAAAAATATATTTAAAATGTTGAACAAGAATAAATTAAGGATAAGTTGAAGTATTAAAAACAAATGTTCATAAAAAGTGAATATGATCATTTGAGTCATGTAAATTTTAATTTTAATTTACCAAATAATTAAAAAAATGAAGTACTTTTGTTTCATATATTAGGATATACAAAATCCTATGTATTATGTAAAAATGTTGTATTCATGAAAATCTATTAAAAATCTTTGTATTTCCAGCGTTTAAGACATTAAAGGTTGCGTTTAACAAGAATTAAGTATAAGTTGAAAATTTTTTATTATCTTTTGTATAAATGTTCTAACTAATATTACTAAAACCCTATCAGATTTTAAAATGGAACTAAAATTTATTTTCTACTAACTTTGTAACTAAACATGAAAATTTATGTAATTAAGCTTATTGGTCCATTGAAAATAATTTTAATTTTACATAAAAATACATATAAAAAGTTATTTTTATGTAAAATATTTACTTAAAAATCCCTCCACTTTCAAATGAAAGTTTCTCATGAAAATCATCCAAAATAATTTTAATTTTACATAAAAATACAGCTAAAAAGTCATTTTTATGTAAAATATTTAGTTGAAAATCCCTTCGTTTTCAAGTGAAAGTTTCACATGAAAATTTAAACGATTTTGGTTTTGTATCTATCCAAAATAATTTTAATTTTACATAAAAATACAGCTATAAAAAGTCATTTTTATGTAAAATATTTACTTAAAAATAACGTAAATTTTCAAGTGAAAATTTCACATGAAAATTTACGTGATTTTGGTTTCTTATCTATCCAAAATAATTTTAATTTTACATAAAAATACAGCTAAAAAGTCATTTTTATGTAAAATATTTACTTAAAAATAATGTAAATTTTCAAGTGAAAATTTCACATGAAAATTTACGTGATTTTGGTTTCTTATCTATCCAAAATAATTTTAATTTTACATAAAAATACAGCTAAAAAGTCATTTTTATGTAAAATATTTACTTAAAAATCCACCCGGTTTCAATTGAAAGTTTCACATGAAAATTTACGTAATTATGGTTTTGTGTCAACTGAAAATAATTTGAATTTTACATAAAAATACAGCTAAAAAGTCATTTTTATGTAAAATATTTATTTAAAAATCCATTCGTTTTTGTATTTTAATAGAAGTAAATTTACGTAAATAATCGTATTATTATAGGTATAAAATCAGCTATATTTATGGAAAATTATACATAAAAAATAAAAAACAGTTAAAAAAATATCTAATAATAGTTGGATATATAGCTAAAATTTCATATTTATATATAGCTAAAAAATTTATTAAAATCGCCGTCGGTTATTAACTCGAAAATCAGTTAAAAAAATAGTTGTATTTATTAACTAAAAAATAGGTAAAAATCTAGTTGAAAAATCCACATGAATATAGCTAAAATCCATGTGAAAAACAGCTGTATTTTTACATGTTATTTTAGGTGTTTTTTTAGGTATTTTTTCAGCTGAACATTTTTGACCGGGTCCACCACTCACTGTTGTACTGTGAGGTATATTTAAAATTTTTTTTAATATATCTATTAATTTTGTTATTTAGTAAATATTGTATACTTATAGGTACAGTCTTTAGGCTGTAATTATAGGCACATCTCCTTTGAGATCCACAATTTAGTTGCTCGTTGATAGATTTAAGACTTGGGTGGCCTTAGCGTAGGAAATATATTTGGACCCAATGAACTAAATAATATTGCAGATAACTTGTACGAAAGAACCAAAATCAACCTTGATTGTGTGTAAATTGTAGCTAAAGATACTAAGTACCTATAAGCATACAAAATTTTGTAATTACATAGAATATTTTGTATACTCTGTAACGGGGTGGATACGGAGGAGAAGAGTAAAAAATACGCGCCGGCATCGGGAATTGAACCCGAGCCGTCCGGATCGGAGGTGGGTGTCTCTACCGCGAGACTACCAACGCACTGTTCCCTGGCCTTCTATCTGGTGTGCTAACCGCAGGTGCCGGTAACACAGGGCCCTACTCTTGCGCCGGCTAGCGCTGTATCACACCTCGTTATAACTCATAGGTAGTACCAATAGTTACAACTTTTATTACTCGATAAGTAACTTATGAGCTTCGCTGACTTTATGGCAGGAAACATTGGTATGGACAAAATGACTTGATTCATATTTGACTATAATAGTTATGGCTTGTACGTATTGCTTTTTTCAAATAATATTTAAATTTAACATGATATTTTTACCAAATCATACATTTTCTTTTAATTTAAAGCAATGTTTCCAAAAACATACTTAACCATTACGGTCACAAAGAATCATGTCAAATATGATGCCATTTGGTCCATCGAGTTCAAATATGTCCAGCGGTAATGTCACCTAGCCTATGTAAATGTGGATTTTTTATTTAAATATATTTTTGAATTTTGTTATTTAGTAAATATTGTATACTTATAGGTACAGTCTTTAGGCTGTAATTAATAATTATAGGTACACCTCCTTTGAGATCCACAATTTAGTTGCTCGTTGATAGATTCAAGACCTGGGTGGCCTTAGCGCAGGAAATATATTTGGACTCAATGAACTAAATAATATTGTAGATAACTTATACTAGAGGACCAAAATCAACCTTGATTGTGTGTAAATTGTATATAAAGATACTAAGTACCTATAAGAATACAACATTTTCTAATTACATAGAATATTTTGTATACACATAGGTAGTACCTTTAGTTACAATTTTTATTATTCGATAAGTCACCTATCGGCTGGGTGACTTTATCGCAGGAAATATTGGGCAGTATGGATAAAATGACTTGATTCATATTTGACTATAATATTTATGGCTTGTATGTATTGCTTTTTTCAAATAATATTTATATTTAACATGATAATTTTACCAAATCATACATTTTCTTTTAATGTAAAGCAATGTTTTCAAAAACATACTTAACCATTACAGTCACAAAGAATCATATCAAATATGATGCCATTTGGTCCAATGAGTTCAAATATGTCTCCCAGTCTATAATTATAAAGTCAATTATAAAGTCACCCAGCCTATATAACTGTGGATTTTTTATAATAAATTTGTATTGTTAAAATATTTACAATGAAAGAAGAAATCAATGCATTATTGCTAAATGCTACTTGATCATTAAAATATAGCTTACAGCTTGTTTACTAAATGCAGCAGTAAATTTAGAACAATTATATTATATTTATAACATAACCTTTTACAAACTGTAAGCTATAGCCTAATGATTAAATAACATTTAGCAATACTGTATATGACAGGATAGAAGCAAAAATACATGAAAGTGTACATGCTTACCCAGATATAAACCTTGGCAACATAACCTCAGCGATGACAGCATGAGCACGGACAGCAGCAAGACTTTCTAAACGTAGAAGCCACAATGACCACTCCCTCACGTTCGAACTTTCGTCGTCGTCGTTAGTCGTAACTCCTAATACATGAAGCGCGAAAGCGCCGGTTGCCACACGTTGTTCCTTGTTCGATGACTACCACGCACACGTATAATTAGTCACTAGAGAGGGAGGAAGACAGAGGGACGCCTTCGGAAGTGCAGGTGTGCAGCAGTCAGCGAGAGCTCGAACGAAAGTGAGTGGACATTGTGGCTTCAATGTTAAGAAAGACCTGCTGCTATCCGTGCTCATGCTATCATAACGGAGGTTATGTTCCCCAGGTTTATATCTAGGTAAGTCCATACACTTTTATGTATTTTTGCTTCAGTCCTGTCTCATACAGTATTGCTTACAGCATAGCTCACAGTTTGTTAAAGGTTATGTTATAAATATAATATAATTGTTCTAAATTTACTGCTGCATTTAGCAAACAAGCTGTAAGCTACATTTTAATGATCAAGTAGCATTTAGCAATAATGCATGGGTTTCTTCTTTCATTGTTAATTTTTTAACAATAACTTCTATAGTATTATATGGCCGAATCCATCTCAAATCAGACAGCCCGCGTATGCCTATTTCACCTATCATGTTGAAATAAAAATATTTATGTTCTACTCGAAAAAATATTTTACACGTGTTTTTTTATTTTTTTGTTTCATCAAAATTTCATGCGTTCAGCGATACCGAAAAATTCCGAGAAAATTCTTTCATTGAGAAAAAAAATTTTCAATGTGATTTTCAGACTGCTATTGTTTCAGCAGTTTTTCAAGCTTTTAAACGTGTAACACATAATTTCACTCAGTTTTGAGCCCTCTTTAACGGCCTTAATGTCATTTTCAAAAAAAATAAAAAATCCACGAGCTATGCACTTTTTACTGAAAAATTCATTTTTAGAGAAGTGCCTTTTTCTCGAAAACCCCATGTTTTTTTTGCACAATTTTTGTTGTCGTGATAGAGGACGGTAATGCCTAGCTAGACGTATTTGTGAGATTCGGTACTTTTTCCCTGGGATAGCGATCACTAATGAGATAACACACAAACAAATTTTTCACGCTTAACGCTTATATATAGTCAATGATATTAGAGTCAATGTAAAGGTATTTATCTTTGTGCGTATGTAATATACATGAACGTGCGCCTACTTATAGGAGTATATGTACTAGTACATTTGTCCGCTAGATGGATATGGTTTGACTTAACATTTACAAAGAAAAGTTCGGTTTCTGCTATATATCACACATCTCGTCTTATTTAAAACCATCATCTTTTGGAAAATTATTACATATTTACACCTTATCAACTCAACTACGATGTCTCAATATTACTCAACAGAGAGAATCAAATGTGCAGACTTTTTAGACAAACACAAACAAATTATTTACAAATCTAGTTCCGTACGTTTAAAACAACTTGAGAATCTTGCTCATCCATTGAAGCACCTCTATCCTCATTTACCTTTGATACCTTCTACATATCTGTGTCAACATTGTTACAATCGTGCTTTAGAATTGGTGAGTAGTACTGACAATGAATTTATAACGGATAATGAAGTTACCGATAACGTAGTTGATAGAGATGAAGATTTTTTACCAAGTACTCCAGAACGCATTGAAGAATTTAATAATGAAATAAGTACATCTTTCTTAGGTTCTGTATCGCCTCTTAAAAGAAAAAATCTTATACATGAAAAATCAATTGAAAATTACGTAACAAAGAAGAAAAAAAATACTTTCAACATTGTCTAATACCCTTGATGTGAAGTTGAACAATGTTTATGACGTTTCTATAACAGCAAATGAATCAACTGTATGCCATTGTACAGAATGGATACAAAATCTTGGTCTAGTCTTGCAAAAGTGTTCTACGGTATCAGAAAAAATAAAAATTCTGACTTTGCTACCTTCATCCTTTACAAAACATGAAATTTTATCTTTATTTCCAGAAATAACAATGTATATGATCAACAAATCGAGAAATCTTGTTAAAGAAAAAGGAATTTATTCAGAACCAGATGCATATTCAGGCCATCCGATTGATGAAAACATGGAAAAAATTGTTATGGAATATTATTTAAATGATGATTTTAATTGTTCAAGACAAAGTCCTAATAAATGTGACGTTGTTACAATTAAAGTTAACAATAAAAAAGAGAAAGAAGTTAAGCGTTTTCTTACTCGAAGTTTAAAAGAGACGTATAAAGTATTTAAAAATGATTATCCAGAATTGAGAATTGGAAAATCGAAATTTTATAGTTTGCGACCAAAGTATGTCTTACTTAGCCCCATCAAAGAAGTTTGTCTCTGTATCTATTGCGCAAATTATGATTTATTTCTTACGAGCTTAATTAATTTTAGAGGGAATAACGTCACAGAGTTGGATGAAAGTCGGTCACAAATAATAAATGCAACAATGTGTTCTGAGCCATCTGATTTATGTTATTTACAAGAATGTAAACTATATCCAGGGATTAAGGGAATTACGTTTCATGTTTTAAAACTGCAAGATGTAGAAGGCACAGAAGAAATTACATATGCTTTGTGGGATAATGGAAACCTGATTAAAAAGACACTATCAATTTCTGCTTTTAAAGATGAACTTTCGGTTTGGACCATGAGGGTTAGTACTCACATGTATGTAAAAATATACAACGCAAAGCTATAAAAACAGAAAGAGAAAGTGCTAAAAAAGACTCACATCATTTAGTTCTTCAAATAGACTTCGCTGAAAACTGGGCTGTGATTCATAATAAAGCTGTTCAAGGAAATCATTGGGTTAATGATCAAATTTCTATTTTCACAGCAGTCTCTTATCAAGGGGATTCGACACAAAGTTTCGCAGTTATAAGTGATGACCGAAAACATGATTCAGAGTATGCTTTGCTAGCAGTACAAAAAATTATAAAATTCTTGAAAGAAAATTGTTGTGATTCAATTAAAAAATTACCATCGTATCAGACGGCGCTGCGAGTCACTTTAAAAATCGCTTTCAATTAGATGAACTAAAACGAGCACCGTGTGATATAAAATGGTTGTTCTCTGCTACTGGGCACGGCAAAGGAGCTGTAGATGGTGTGGGTGGACTTATAAAGCATTATGCTACTTCGCATAATCTTTGAGAGCCCCTTGAAGAAGCTATTCAAAACGCAAATGATTTTGCAATACATGTTCAAAAATATACTGATGCTATTAAAATAATACATTTACAAGATGCTGAAATAGAACAATTCAGAAAAGAAAAAATATTGATTGGCTTACAACTCCAAAGTATCCTGGAATTCAAAAAACTCATATATGGGTTAAAAAACATGTGACGATAAAATACATTGTTTGACAGCAAAGACCGCTGATCGTCCGCTTACTGAATTAAGAACAATGAAGCAGAAAAACAAAGGTAGTAAAATAGGTATACAAATGAAAAAAAGGTATAAAAATAAAAAATCAAAAAGACGCAAATAACAAATAAATACATAGTTATGTGTACCTGTATATTACATACACACAAAGACAAGTACCTTTACATTGACTCTAATATCATTGACTATATATAAGCATTAGGCGTGAAAAATTTGTTTGTGTGTTATCTCATTAGTGATCGCTATCCCAGGGAAAAAGTACCGAATCTCACAAATACGTCTAGCTAGGCATTACCGTCCTCTATCACGACAACAAAAATTGTGCAAAAAAACATGGGGTTTTCGAGAAAAAGGCACTTCCCTAAAAAATGAATTTTTCAGTAAAAAGTGCATAGCTCGTGGATTTTTTATTTTTTTTGAAAATGACATTAAGGCCGTTAAAGAGGGCTCAAAACTGAGTGAAATTGTGTGTTACACGTTTAAAAGCTCGGAAAACTGCTGAAACAATAGCAGTCTGAAAATCACATTGAAAATTTTTTTTCTCAATGAAAGAATTTTCTCGGAATTTTTCGGCATCGCTGAACGCATGAAATTTTGATGAAACAAAAAAATAAAAAAACACGTGTAAAATATTTTTTCGAGTAGAACATAAATATTTTTATTTCAACATGATAAGTGAAATAGGCATACGCGGGCTGTCTGATTTGAGATGGATTCGGCCATATATAAAATACTTGCAAAGCATAAATATAACATTAAGAAAATTACAGCCCCAGCTACGCACATGTCAATCCTCTTTAATATGATTAATCATATAATTTTAACTCTTTTACATTATTAATTTATAAATAGAACTGGTCATGATATAAATAAATTAATACCATAATCTATTATAAAAAATCCACATTTATATAGGCTGGGTGACTTTACCGCTGGACATATTTGAACTCAATGGACCAAATGGCATCATATTTGATATGATTCTTTGTGACCGTAATGGTTAAGTATGTTTTTGAAAACATTGCTTTAAATTAAAAGAAAATGTATGATTGTTAAAAATATCATGTTAAATATAAATTTTATTTGAAAAAAGCAATACATACAAGCCATAACTATTATAGTCAAATATGAATCAAGTCATTTTCTCCATACGGTCCCAATGTTTCCTGCGATAATGTCAGTCAAGTCCATAAGTGACTTATCGAGTAATAAAAGTTGTAACTAAAGGTACTACCTATGAGTATACAAAATATTCTATGTAATTACAAAATTTTGTATGCTTATAGGTACTTTGTATCTTTAGCTACAATTTACACACAATCAAGGTTGATTTTGGTTCTTTCGTATAAGTTATCTACAATATTATTTAGTTCATTGGGTCCAAATATATTTCCTACGCTAAGGCCACCCAAGTCTTAAATCTATCAACGAGCAACTAAATTGTGGATCTCAAAGGAGATGTGCCTATAATTACAGCCTAAAGACTGTACCTATAAGTATACAATATTTACTAAATAACAAAATTAATAGATATATTAAAAAAATTTTTAAATATACCTCACAGTACAACAGTGACTGGTGGAGAAAAAACTTCAATTATAATAAATAATAATGAATGTACAAACAATTGATTTAAAAATCGATTACAATTAATAAACTAGTAAAGCCATCCACATTTAAATGCTCTTCCATATGTAAAGTGCTTTTATAATTATATGTGAATTCACCAAGACTAGTGAGGACTCAAATTTTGTAAGATAGTTTTTACTTTATTTTGTTATATGAGACTTGGCGTAAAATTTTAGCTGAGTTCTATTAACGGGGATATCATCGCCAAGACGTCGTCTCCTCGCGCTGTCGCCGTCGCTATCATGACTCTTCTTAATAGCTGCTAATATCGAGTACACGTTGGCGCGCTCGGCGCCGGCCTCGTGTGATTTTGCTATCGCGGGTCGGCATCGAGTAGCGCGAGCACGAGACTCGTTGACCATCGTTTCTCCTTTCTCTACATTGGCAGAGGTGTAAAGTTATGAAATATCAGTGTTCCTTCATACTAGAGTACAAGTATAAGTTATTGTTATATCACTTACAGTGAAGGAGGAAACTTATCAGTAAATTTAAAACAATATAATATTTATTACAGACATGGAGAAAAATATATTATTTTTTATAATAGCGCTGGGACACACTCGACATATGAGATTTTTACTATTTGAATAGTACTTTTTATGACTGCTGCAAAATATTAAAAATTACTATTTCAAATAGTAAAATATGCTACAAACATAATAAAAATTATTATTCAAAAACAAAAATTTGCTACGAAAATCATAAAAATTACTATTTCAAAGAGTAAAAATCCCACATGTCGAGTGTGTCCCACCGCTATAAAATAATAAATTTTCTTATAAACACAGTGATGTTTAGAAATAAATTTTTTTCTGTGTGGATTTTTTCCTAATTCAATGGTATGTTTACTTAGGGGGTAATAAATTATAAAACTAACCTAGAAAAAAATTCAGAGTAAAATCATATGTCCGGCCCTACCCTTATATGGAAGAAACCGGGGTCCGATACGGAAATAAAATTAAGTATCACTTGTTAATATCACTTGCAAACCATACATATCAAATCATGAAAAGGACAGTTTGGATAATTTCAACTCAGGCGTCGTTCATGTCAGCACGCTAGTGTACTTATAGTGTGTATGGGTGATCTGGGGTACGCCAATAGTATTTAAACCATGTAAATAACGGCTCAAATATATCTTTGAATATATTTGAACCAGAAAAGGTCTTTTTAGTTTTAAATAGTAATATTATGTATATAAATATATCTTTTTCAATATACCTATGTTAAACTGATATGAACTGTAAATTTTCTTATTATTAGCATAAAATGAAATTAACAATCCAATCCATATTAATACATTGATTTACAGCTAAAAAATATGGCCAAATCGAGAATAAAATATAGCTCTATTTGTAGCTAAAAAATATAGCTATATTTTCACCTTTCAATCTACCTATATTTCCATTTAATAATAAATTTATAGGTGTATTTACAAATGAAAAATTAACTAAATTTTTACCTATTAGTAGCTGGAAAGGACCCCGCACACAATGTATGGGAAAAAATCATCCGGTCAAATTGAACGAAACTTTGAAAAAAAATAGATCTTGAGGTCATGAAGAAATCTATCTTTTTTCAATTTCGTTCAATTTGACCGAATGATTTTTTCCCATACATTGTGTGCGGGGTCCTTTCTATGCCACTAAATATATAACTGGATTTCCAGTTATTCATAGGTGGATTTTAGCTAAATTTGCAGTTGTTAACAGGTGGATTTACAGCTAAAAATTTTATTTAAATTTCCAGTTCTTAATAGGTCGTAATCGTTTACTTAGATTTACAGCTAAAAATTTAACTAAATTTTCAAATAAAAAATACAACTAAATATCCAACGAAACACAGCTGTATTTCAGGTCGATATAGCTATACTTTTTAGCTGTTTTTTAGCTATTTTTTTTAGCTGATTTTTTTTAACAGGGCGTGCACGTTCTGATAGAAGTGTAGTACACATGCGCATATGTACACTTCTTGATAGACTGATTCTTGTAGAACGCGCCTGAAAAATTTTAAAATTCTGCAATCGCTTTTAAAGTTAATGGCTACACTTGAATTGTCCAGTAGGGTTGCAGGATTTTAAAATTCAGTAAGCACGTTCCACGAGAATCAATGTCTATCGAGTGTACATACAGTCACATACTCACACGTACATTAACACTGCAGTTACGCACTGATACATTTACAGTCATAATGTTTGTCAATTATGCAAGCACGTACACAGTTGTGAAAAAATATTATTTTTAATGTTGAATTTCGGCTAACTCGCGCGATTATCGCACCAGAAATAGTCGATAAACTGGCACGATCATCGCGCGATTTTTTTCAATAGGGATGTTGCTTTAAATCAAAAATCATATCTTGTGTAACTTTAATTACATTGAATTTCTTTCCACTCTGTTTAATTGTATCATACCAATCTTGATGAACGTATGCGATCTCTTTTCTTCTTTTACGTAATTCAATTTGAGCGAAATCTCGGTCGCATGGTAGAAAACTGTGACCAACTTCAGGGTAGTGATGAACAATTTTTATTAATAAATTATTGCATATAAGTGATTGCAAAAACCAAACTATTAACATATTTTTGTTCTGACCAATACAGTTATCAGTAAATATATATAATACTTTTACTTCTTTTCGAAGCAAGTTATCGATGAAATATTTCAAACAAGAAATTACATCATTCGATCCTTCCTCAGCGGTTGTTTCGTCAAACACAAACATATATCTAGCGTTACTTGAAGCCACATGAAATCCCAAGTTGTATACCCATATTTGTCTACTGTAAAATATTTCATTAGTAGTTAATTTCGGAATCGGCATATTTTGTTGAAAGTCAAAACAAATAGTTTCTACAGTTGGGCCGACTGTAGCAAGTACAGTTTTGGCATTCAAATCTCTGAAAAATTTATCTGCTTCAAATTTATGCATATCTAAATTTTCTTGTTTATCGATTTTGTCATTTTCATTAGTACAATTCATAATACTAGTTTTGAAAATATCACATTTCTTACAAGTGTCACTTTTCGGATAACTGAAGGACAAATTAAAATTTTCAACAAAATAATTATGGTAATACTGATATGTGACTATAGGACGAACGGTTTGATCAGATTCCATTAATTCAAATATATCGGATTCATATTTGATTAGATATAGTTTCCACATATGCCGTATATTTAAATCAGGCGATAAATATTTTCTTGTCGTTTTATTTGTACTGTAGTGACTTTCTCTTTGTGAAAAAGATAGTATATGGGCATGAATTTGCCGAGAAATATGTTCTGGCATCTTATTAGGTCTTGTATGATGCTTGCCACGTTTATCAATGTAAGGGCCAGCTTCAGTCGCTGAATGTCTAGCAATTTTGTACACACGAGATTTGTCTACTCCAAGTAGAATACACAATGCAGTTCGACAAACATTATGTACTATTGTGCCAAGTCGGATCTATGTACAGAAAAATAATAAATTAAATATAATTAATATTTATACACATTATAGTAGTATCTATCGTATTATAAAGAAAAAAAATTAAATTGTAAAAACACGTTTAAAATGATTAAAAAATACTTCTAAATAAATTCTACCTTATATTGAATAAAAAATTTTCTTTGTTTGGTAGAGTTTACATTGAGAATATCGACTGTTTTTTCTGCTAGCTCACTTATATCGTTTTCGTCATTTTTTCGCCTATTGAAATAAAATTAAAGTATAATATAATATCAAATTTTTAAGCATTACCAAAAATATGCTTTTTAGTTCAAATCAAAATTAAAAAATGATTCATATGAAATTGTGGTTAACACTATACATAGTTACTGGACATTCTTTACTTCAATAAGACCTAAAATATACGTATCTTGAGCGACATTGTTTTCAAATGCACGAAAATCTTTAAATATTTTTTGTCTCTCTTCATTTGTAAATTCATTGAAGCATTATTGTTTACAATCACAAGAATCACCGATTTGTCTTAACGGTTTTTCTTTATTACGCACAGTAATATAACTTTGTCCTTCTAGATTGACTTTTTTTCTTTTATTTCGTACCCATTTTTCTGGATTACGTTTTCTTTTTCTTCCTGCAGTGCTGTTGTTCACACATTCACTGTCGTTTTCCATTTTTCACAAATACAGTCCGAGCGCTTCTGTGAGTTGTAATCGTATCTATAGCTGTACTTGGTGTGAATGTCGAATAACACGTACATTCCGGGCAACAAACAGTCACCTCAAGCGTGACTGTTTGTCGCCCCGAATGTTTACAATCGCTCTGACTCCTTGTTGCTCCGAACGATTAGAAAATCCAAGTCTACAGTCAGCTCGAAACCGAGCTGACCGTTTGTTGCCCTGAGCTCTTCATATATATTCCTCTTTCGCATTAACGCGCGGCAATTAAACCGCTCTCATTCGACAATAAATCAATCAAATACTATCTATTAGGCCTTAAATTTTTTGTCTTGAAACGTAGAAACAGCAACAGTAATTTTTTTCCCTAAATTTTGAAGGTGATGATGCGAAAAATGCATATAAATGAATACCTACATACATTTTGAGTCAAATTTTCGTCTTTGAATAGTTGTAACTTTTTCATAAACAATCAGAAAAGGATTTTTCACATCTCATTTAGAAGCCACAATCATTCCCTTTAATTTGAGTTGTATTAAATCTTTCTTGGACTCATAGAAGCCGATATATGCCCGGAAAAATTAGGAAAAACGTAATCACGATTCACAATTTGCATACTTGAAATTTTTAACATTAAAAAAAAATCATTACTCGGCTCCGGAAGCACCTAGAGAGCTGATCTGGGGCTTAAATTGAAGGTCTTTGACAGCACTAAAAGAGCTTTAGATTATATAGGTCTTGTGAATTGTTGGGAATCGACCAGATCGCCTACAATGAAAAGTTTACCTCTTTAACGAAATATCATGTAATTTTCAAACGACGATTTTTCGGCTCGCAGGTATCCTAGAAGGGTTCATAAGTAGGTCAAATTAAAGGTAATTTCAGGAACTTATTATTGCTGTGCTGTAAAAGAGGCTTTTCCGGGATTTAGAAAAATTTTAATTGCGAAAAACGCTATTTTTTTTTATTTTTTGCATATTGTGACCTATACTATGTTGACAAAAAATTATTTCTACATAATCAAAGTAAGTAAAATTGGTGTGGATGATATATCTAAGTTTTATCCACCATTTAGATGCCATAGCGCACGATCAAATAGTCATCTCTACAAATAAACCGACTTTGGAAAATTGTTAAAATTTCAAAAATTCATGTGCTCGGCGGCACGACATTTTTATGTTGTGCTGCCGAAAGTTTTTCTTACTTTTTTGGCATATATTTTTGAAATTCAATGGGCACTTTTGGAATTTTTCAATTCTGGAAATAAGTAACTCCCTAATATACATACATTAATTAAAAACCTATTATTAAAAAATTTACACCGTTATAAGACTTTCCCTTTGACAAAGAAAAATTATACCCCGCATGTTTTTTTAAAAATTCTTGCAACTGATAAAACTAACCTAGAAAAAAATTCAGAGTAAAATCATACGTCCGGCCATACCCTTATATGGAAGAAACCGGGGTCCGATACGGAAATAAAATTATAACTTGTAAAATCGAACTTATCCACCTTCCATTTTTTCAGGCTTCCTTTAAATTATAAAACTAAGCTAGAAAAAATTTAGAGCAAAATCCTATGTCCGGCACTACCCTAAAGTGGGAGAAACGGGTGTGCGATACCGAAATAAAATTTTAACTTGTAAAATCGAACTTATACCCCGCTAGTTTTTTCAGTGCTTCTTTTAAATTATAAAACTAACCTAGAAAAAAATTTAGAGCAAAATTCTATGTCCGGCACTACTCTTAGGTGGGAGAAACAGGCTTGCGAGACCGAAACTGTATCAACTCGTAAAAAAATGTTTATACCCCGCCAGTTTTCTCAGTGCTTCTTCCAAATGATGAAGCAAAACTAGAAAAAATTTGGAGCAAAATGCTATGTCAGGCACTATCGTTTGGGTGATAGTGGGTGGCGGGTTTGTGGGGTGGGGTTTAAGGCCTAAATAAACTCATAACTCGTAAAAAAAGAAAATTATTCCCCGCCGATTCTTTGTGAGCTTATTGCAAATAGTAAAACAAACCTAGCAAAGAATTACAAGCAACATCCTATGTCCGGCACTACCCTTAAGGAGCTGGGGATGGGGGAAGACGGGGGTACGAGACCGAAAACAAGATCAACTCGTAAGACAATACTTATATCCCGCCAGTTCTTTCAGATCTTTGCAAATGATGAAAGAAGACTAAAAAAAAATGACATGCAAAATCCTATTTCCAGCACTACCCTTATGGGAGGGGTCGGAGAAGGGGGTACGACACCGAAAAGAATTATAACTCGTAAAATCGAACTTATACCACACCAGGTTTTACAGAGCGTCTTCCAAATGATGAAAGAAACCTAGAAAAATGTTACGAGTAAAATTCTATGTTCGGCACTACCCTTAGGTGGGACGATGGGGGTGCCATACAGAAAAGATTTTAACTCATAAAATCGAACTTATATCCCCCAGGAGGAGAAGCCATTGATAAAGGCTGAAGGCAAGACGGTACCTAGAGTGATAGAATTATTGATTTTATTCCGCGGGGAGACGCCGATGTACCTCCTAAGCGACAACGGATAAGAGTTCGATAATAAAGTGGTGAAGGCGACGTTACAGGAGTATGGGGTGCAACACATAACCATTCCCTCCAACCACCCGCAGACGAACCTCGCGAGAGAAGCAATCGCATGCTGAAGGCGATTATTTCCAGCTTCGTTGGTTCCGATCAACGAAATTGGGATGTTCACATCCACGAGTTTCGCTATGCAGTGAACACGGCTGTATAGTCGTCAACCAGTGTCTCTGGCCTTTTTAAATTTTGGGCGGCAGCCACAACCGGTAAATAGTCTGAAAAGAGAGGCGGAAGGAGTAAAATTGATAGAGAGATTAGAGCTAGGTGTGAGGGAGGATAGAATGAAGAGACTAGATGCGTTTAGAGACTTAGTGAGTAAACATATGGATAACACGCGGCGCACGCAAGAAAAGCATTACAACAAGGGTAGACGAAATGTGCGATTCGGCGTGGGCGATCTAGTTTTACGGAAAACACATTTCCTGTCGGACGCAGCGAAAAATTTTAATGTGAAGCTTGCACCTAAGTTCGAGGCTTTTCAAGATAACGAAGGCACTCTCACCGATCATCGACGTCTTAGAGGCGGAAGAAGGTTCGAACCGTCGCATAACTAAAGCACACATAACCGAACTAAAGAGATACGTCGCGCTGCTCGCATGTAAGAGGTAGAGAGAGTGAGGATGCGTTATAATAGGTGAATAAAGACGAGAGTAGCGACGCGATGAAGAGGGTAACCTGAAAAACTAATCATAACTTTCTTTCATTACAGGAGTGGTTATCGTGCAGTACAGAGATGCGAGAGTCGAGAGTCTTTCGAGGCCGCAGTCGTCGAGATGGGCATGCTCCTTATCAAGAGTTTTGACCTCCATCTGACGCAGCCCGGATGTTGCCGCAAGGGGATTTGCAAGACCTGTCCATGGGGCAAGTCCACCGCCCCCAGTTTCCTCCAAAGCCACTGGAACAACGAGCGGTGACCATCGGTGAGAAAAGGAAGGCGGTATTCTCTGAGCCCGGTTGGTCTGTCGAGACAAGAGGGGGAGGAGAAAGAGTGCAAGAGGAACAACAACGAGCTATAGCAGTGGAAGAAATAGAGCAAATGGACAGAGAGCGAGTGATGGATGTAGTAGCCAATAGGTGCAACAGCCGGATGAAGGAACAAGTTTCCCCACCTGTTATTACGGTAGCCGCGGCTAGCGTGCTGGTTGTGTTGGAAGGGATCGACTACCGCATTGCACGGTAGCTGCAGTAGTTCCGCAGCCAAGGGGCTATTCCCAGGCGCTGGTCCCAATAGCGGACGAAACCCCTTAAAGCGGATGGAGGCGGAGTCCAAACGGCCGTTTCGCGCCCTTCTGCTCTCACGGTAGGGAGACGGGGTGGCGAAGGTGAGAAGAGTGAAGGAGCCACTCCTCGAGAACCGACGGATGATGACTTCGCTCAGGGCGAGCAGCAGAGTCGAAAAGCGGAACGAGAGTACCTGCAAGGGGACTCCCGATCTGTCTCTCTGATCAACCTGCTGAACGGCATAGTGAAGCGAGGATCGGGCGTATTGGAGACCACTCGGAAAGCCCCTGAAGGTGCCGGAGCACCAGCAGTCTTCACGAAGCCCGATATTCTCCCCGAATATAGGGACGAACAACCCCCGCCGTCGTGGATGCCAGTACTTACAGCTAACCATATCCAGGGATCCATGGAATAAGACAGCAGAGATGCAGACTCGGAGGTAGAATCGCTGGGTGTGCCAACAATAGTGGTGGCCCTACAATCCTCGTTGCCACTTCGAAGCCGACAACTACGTGTCCGCGCACTTTCCACGCCGCACAGTGTACTAATTCGATTCGATTTTGGACAAAATCGTAGAGCTCCGGACATAAATGTAATGTACACTGATTCAGAGAATAAGTTTCAAAACACCTCGCTGTGATGTTTGTTTTGCTTTGACATCTGACTAGAGAAATAAGAATATAATTCGTTATATACGTATATACTTGGTATACATAAGTCGTTTCTGTTATTTCACGATAACACGTGTAGAAATCAACTAATCTCCTTAAATTTTACACGGATTTATCACTACTCTACGCAGTGTATTTAAGTTTTAAAAGGTTAAAAAATATTCAATAAAATTTTGTATATATTGAGGATGTTTGGGTTTCTTAATTTTAAATAATTTTCTTTAAACCTATAATAATATATTGTTTATTTTCCTAAAAATTATGTACTCGCACGCCTATACACATACACACATAAATACACGTACGCACGCATGCACACACACATCGCACACACACACACACACATCGCACACACACACATACACACGCACGCACACACACACTGCAATTAGCTGAAATTGTTGCATAACCATTGTAACTGCATTTTTCGTGTTTATATTCATTGGCACATCAAATTGGGCTTCCATAAGTTTTCTAGCTGGCGATAATCGGTTAAGATATAACAAAATAACATGAATAAAAAGTACATAAGATCACAAAATAATAACAACAAAGTTTGTTGTGTGAAATTCACATAAAATTTGATGAGGCATCTTCGACTGAAGATTTCTAGGGTTTAAATAATCACAAAAGTACTTTTGAGGTGAGATTTGGATTCCTCGATCCAAAATCTACAAAAATATGTTTCCGCGAAAAAAAAAAACAAAAATTAAGGTTCACCAGAGGAAACAATAGAAATTTTTCTCTAAAACTCGTACATTTGACCTTGACGTTCAAGGTCAAATTATTGCTTTCTTAAATAAATCATATTTTTTTATATTGGAAATTGCATCTACTTTCCAAAAAGTCTTGGTTGGTTTTGATATCATATTTATGTCCGGAACTGTACGATTTTGTCCAAGATCTAATCGAATTAGTACATTGTGCGCCGCCGAGATCACGCTCATCCCCATCGACACAAACTCGGCGTTCTTTATCGCCCGAGTTCGGGATTCAGACCGCCAGCAACGGGAGAGAGAGCATGAGTCCGAGTGAGGATGGGAAAGGGGAGCGGAGGGAGACCCTGTACCCGGCTACACAGGGGAGCGGAGACGCCCAATAGAGAGACAGAGAGGGATAGGAGTCGCACTGGGCATGCCCGAGAAGAGGTGAGGCAAGAGCCCACCCGGACCGCATCAAGAGACTCCTCCCAGGGTTGTGACCGGGGGCATCTTTGAATAAAGACGAGGGATATTATGTTCGGAGATTTAATGCCAATCTCAACTGATCCCGTGTTGAACCCCCCCCCCCCCCCCAAAGGTTTGTTATAACTGTTAGCAATGGGAATACTCCCTCAGGACATGTCCTCGTCCCCCGATGAGACGATTTTGTCGTAACTACGGTCGGAGTGTGCTGGATTTTTTACCTGTCGTGGATGCCGTGACCTGCATATGGAGTTTCATGAGCCACATGCCCGAGGGAAGGAGGTCGCAACCCATCAAGAAAGGGAGCGCCAGAGAAGAGAACGATGCGAGAGGGAGCAAAGGGAGGAAGAGCTGAAGTATAGAGAACAGAGAGAAGAAGAACAGCGAGATAGAGACCGTCGAGAGAAAGAGAGACTAGAAGAGGAGTATCGTGCCTTAGAGGGAGTACAGAGAGAGGGAATAACAGTAAAGGGAGCAGCGGGAAGAACAGTGGACGAGGGTGGAAGCACGTCAGGAAATCGAGCATCCAAGTCCACGGGGAAGGGTAAGTGCAACGCCAGCTGTAGGAGATCTATCCCTGATGTCGCTACTGTCAGATCCGTTGATCTCTAGGATTTCGGTCGGGGAGGCTCTGTGCCTCACAACTCCTGGCGGCCCCCGAAGACTTGACCAAAGGCGAAGAATCCGGCAGTGAACCTTCGGCACCTCCCTCACATTAAAGGAAAGTGATACGAGGAGCGAGAGCATTAGAGAGAGTAAGAGAAGGAGTTAGAAATTATAGAGGGCGGAGAACAGAGAAACAATAGAGATAGTTAGAGAAGGAGTTAGCAAGCATAGAGAACGGATAACAGGAGAATCCATAGAGGGAGGTCGGGAAGAAGGATGCCAGGCGTGAACTTGGCCCCAATACGGCCAGAGTAGAAGGAGAGAAACGTCAGGTAGCGGTGCTAGGGCTGCATCACCCCGCGGTAAGTATGTAGAGTAGAGAGTAAGTGGCGAGTCTCGGCTGGCGGAGTGAATGTATGTCGTTGTGGCTGCATTAAGAACGGATACTTCGAGGAAGTAGTCCGTCTTAGGGGATGGAGATTGTGATATTGTACATTATACTGTTACAATCACAGATACATACAATAAATAGTAACAACTACTTATAAAAACAAGGATGTAATTTATTCAAGATAAATAACACAAAAGATTAAATGTGTCATCAACAAGTTCTCGAATCAACTAACTGAAAAACTAAATTGAATTGAGAACAACAAACTAATTGCTTAGCAACGCTTTCGTTCTTTTCATGTTCGATGACAGTAGACTAATACATAACATTATTCCCCCGCTTTTCAGATTGTCGTCTCGACAATCTTAAGATAAAATCGAAAGAGAACGCGTCTTATTCAAGCGGGCTGATCCTTGGCTCACCCGACCAAAAGGGCCCGTCTCTTGATAAATACTCATCCAAAACGGAATCAAAATGGCATCATCTTCATTCAGGCTGATCGTTGACTCATCCGGTCAGAGGACCCGTATCATAAAGTGAAGAATCGTCACTTTTGGGGGTATCATCATGTCATCATCGGTGGATAAAGTCTTGTGGGTAATTCTTGGACACAAGTGGGGAGTTTTCACGCCGTGGTACCTCACCTCTATCCCTGCTCTGGCATTTGCCCCATGTCTCACGGGAAAAGCCATAGAAATTACCTATCGTGGTAGGTCGCCAATCGATCAATATGAATGATCTTATTTTTGTGTTCTGGTGTCTTCTGGATGCAGAAAACGACGTCATTGATCTTCTTGACAATCTTGTAAAGTCCCTCCCAATCACTTTGGAGCTTCGGAGTCCTTCCTTTGACTCGGCGAGGATTATATAACCATACTTTCTGTTGTTCTTCGAAGTTGACATGTCTGGATGTTCTGTCATAAGTTGTTTTCGTATGTTTTGAGGAAAGGAAAATGTTTTTTCGTGCTGATTGATGAATTTTGTTGATTGTGGTTTTTAGTTTCTGGATGTAACTGCCATAGTAAGGACAATCTTCTTCTTCAGGAGGGTATACGCGTTTCAAAACCAGAGGAAGCCTCAAGTCTGTACCGGTGTATATCTTGGCTGGTGTGGCCTCAGTTGCTGCGTGTACCGAGGATCTGTAAGCTAAAAGATAAAAGAAAATCCAACGACCCCAATCTTTTTGGATGTCTGTTATGTATTTGGACAAGTATTCTAGTATCGTTCTGTTTTATCTTTCTACCTGACCATTCGATTGAGGGTATAATGGTGTTGTCCTAGTCTTCCGAATTTCTAATAACTGAGACAATTCCTTAATTGGCCTAGAGTTGAAGTTGCGACCCTGATCAGTGTGGACTTCAAGAGGAACTCAATATCTATACACGATTTCACGAACAAATACTTCAGCAATAGTTTTTGTTCTCATATTAGAGAGAGGAAAAGCTACTACCCATTTAGTAAAGCAATCTATTACAACTAAGAGATACATATTTCCTAAAGAAGAAATTGGGAAAGGTCCTAAAATGTCCATTTGAATTCTTTCAAAAGGTAATGCTACATTGTAGATTCTCATCTCATTGGGATCTTTATCTGACAGACCTTTCTTTGCAAAACAAATTGAACAAGATCTACACCAATTTTCAACATGTTTTTTATGAGAAGCCCAATAAAATCTTTTACGAATTTTCTGTAACGTTTTATTAACACCAAACTCACCACCAACAGGAGAATCATGGGCTTCTTCTAAAATACTATTGACATAATTTCTAGGGACAACTAATTGACGAAGTTTTGTTTTGAGGTAAGAAGAAATCCATTCCCTACATAAGATATCATCGAGAACAACTAATGAGTCATATTGAGATAAATATACTTTCATATATTCATCCCCATCAAGAAATATCCTGACACGACAATTTAACACCCACCTTTTTACTTTTTAAAATAGCACGAATATCATCATCCTGATGTTGACGATTTCGCCAATCCGATTGGGATATTACTTCAAAAACAATACGACCTACTGAATTACAAACTTCACATTTTGATTAAACATTAAAGCAGTATCTACAAGAAGAATTATTACAAGGTCGTCTAGAGAGACCACCTGCATTGCCACGAGAAGTACCTTTCCGATGTAGAATCCTAAAGTCATACTTATCTAATTTTCCTATCCATCTAGTTAATTGACCATCTAAGTTCTTGAAAGGAAGATGCTATGTCAATACAGAATGATCAGTAGGAATGGTGAAAGGCCTTCCACTTAAATAATAGTAGAAATTTTGAACTGAATCTACCACTGCTAATAATTCACGGCGAGTAACACAGTAATTTCTTTCAGCTTTAGTCAGAACACGGCTGTAATAACCAATAAAACTTTCTATTCCCTCTTGAATCTGTGACAAAATCAAATCTATTCCATGATCAGAAGCATCTGTATTCAAAAGAAAAGGTAAATCTGTACGAGGAAAAGCTAGAATGGGTGAAGTTGATAGAACGTATTTTAAGTGTAAAAATGATTTTTGACAGTCATCTGTCCAATCGAATTTAGCTTTCTTTTCAGTCAATCGATAAAGAGGTTTAGCAATAGAAAAAAATCCCCTAATGAAGCGTCTGTAGTACAAACATAGACTTACAAAACTTTTTACCTGTTTCTTACATGAAGGAATCGGCCAAGTAACCATAGCCTCTATCTTCTTAGGATTCGTCTTTATTCCATTTTCTGACACAATGGGCCCTAGGTACTCAACCTCGTGTTGAAAAAAAATGCATATTCTCCTATTCAGCTTCAAATTGGCATTTTGGATTCTTACAAAAATCGTATGCATATTATCTAACATCTCCTCGAATGATTTAGCCATAACCATAACATCATCTAGATAAATTAGACAGATATCATTTAGAATATTTCGGAGTATTTTCTCTATCAATCGTTCAAAAGTAACTGGAGCATTGCATAGTCCAAAAGCCATAACGATGAAATATCACAAACCATTACCAATTGAAAAAGCTGTCTTTTTTCTATCTTCTGGGCGAATCTTAACTCGCCAATACCCGCTTATAAGATTTAAAGTCGAAAACCAAGATTTACTAGCTAATTTATCTAGAGTTTGGTCAACCCTTGGTAATGGATATGAATCTTTAATCATCCTGTCATTAAATTTTCGGAAATCTACGCAAAATCTCCAAGTGCCATCCTTTTTCTTCTTCAATACTACTGTAGAACACCAAAACTAGAAGATTCTTCGATAACCCCTTGTTTTTGTAAATCATTAATCACCTGATTAATCTCTGTTTGTAAATGAAAAGGAGGAGGACGAACCGATTGTTTGATAGGACGAGGATCACTAAGTTCAATTTTGTGCTCAATGACATTACATTTCCCTGCAACATCATCATCTTCGAATATATCCCGGAAATTAACTAAAAGCAGAGCAAATTTTTCTTTCTGTGACAAATCTAAATTTCGTGAATTATCTTCGAAGTCATCTTTCAACAAATCTGGTAATTCCTTAGCCCCCTCCATAATTCTACAACATTTATTTCATTAGTTTTACTGTCAATTGTGCTTGGGGTACTTTGGAAAATTTTGTTTATTGATTCAGTAATTCCAGTTTTACTAAAGAAATCGCACCCAAGTATACAATCGTCACCAATATCTGCAACAAAAACGACCATCTTAACTGAATTCATTGAATGTTATACTCGCTCTTGAAAGTTTGACATGACCTAGTTTCCCTGTTCTGGACATGGAGAGCATGTGTGTCCTTGCTTATGACAGTCCCAACACTCAAGATTCTTCAACCATTCTTGATGATTGAATGGCTGATCCTGTTTCTCAACATCTTTCCCACAAATCTGAGTCGTTCCCGAAAAATTTTGGGTGTTTTGAGAACCTTTGATATTCTGTTGCGAAATTGAGTTCCTATTCTGCTCCTTGATAACTTTCACTTCCAAAGCTCGCGCAAGGGCAACCTTGTAAGAGAGGTTATACGCTCTGATTGAAGAGTTTCCCTAACTCCAATATTGTAAATACCGATAATAAATTGAGAACAAGCTATCTTATCTTGTACCTCTAATGAACATTCAGAATATGCTAATGCTGCCAACTTCTCTACATCAGCTGCTAATGTACGAAGATCCTCCCCCGGCTTTTGCTGCGTAAATGTTCCCCGAAACGTGCCTCTAATTTTTCTAACAAGGTCTTCAAATCCAAAGTCTCAGTATCCTTAAAGCTACTCAAAATGCTTTTCGCCTTATTACGCAAAGAAACAGCTAAACCTACCATCTTTTATTCATCATTCCAGTGGTAGACTTGCAATTAAATTGAACTGATTCAAATATTCAGACAAAGGAGTCGTACCATCATAAATATTAGGTTTTAGATTATAACCTAACCCTAAATCGACTGGTGTAACCGAATTTTCAACAAGTGCTCCCGTATTTCCAAATGAACTATCACCTAACCTAATTGGTTGTGTGTACCTGTTACTCGTGTAAAGCACATTTGTTGTTGCTATTGTTTATGTATTAGAACGTTGGATTGTACACATCTGGTTTAATTTCTGTCGAAGTTGTTCCTGGAGAGAGAGTAGCTCTGCCTGCAGGTCATCAATGGTACGCTGACGCTCGATTAATTCAGCGTCGCGTATCCGTAACTCCGCCGCGAGGTATTTCTCTTCGGTGCTGTGATGTTGTAGTCCCGCTTCAAGTTATTGACGTCGTGGATGTTCAGTCTCGCAATCGGCTTCCAACTTTTCGAGGCGTCGGTAAGTATCCATTTAAGTCCTAGCCTCATTAAGTTTCCAGAGCATTTCACGAAGAATAGTAGGCTGGAGTACACCGACCGTCGGTGAGACATCAGCCACCATCGATGAGTCATCGGTCGTCACACGCGCATCAGTCACCGAGCGTGCGCCAGTCATCGAGCGCGAATCACCAGGCGAACTTAAATCGACGAGAATCGGATCAGAAATTGCGGGGTTAGCTGCACGTGTTCGATTTTGACTTAAATTTTCAGTAGCAGTAATAGTATCGGTGTCGGTGGTATTGACCGCAGCAGTTTCGGCAGTAGAAACATCGGCAGCAGCAGCAGCAACTTCGGCAGCAGGATGTGCTCTGATCCTCGTCTGAAATGGTACATGTGGCGGTGTACGCCTCGTTTTCGCTGATTTTTCCAATCCGTCCATTTCGTTTTCAAAATCTTCGAACGAACCCCCAAAATATTACAATCACAAAGACACACAATAAATAGTCATAACTACTTATAAAAACACGGATCTAATTTATTCAAGATAAATAACACAAAAGATTAAATGTGTCATCAACGAGCTCTCGAATCAACTAACTGAAAAACTAAATTGAATCGAGAACAACAAACTAATCGCTTAGCAACGCTTTCGTTCTTTTCATGTTCAATGACAATAGACTAAGACATAACAATACTATAAAGAATGAATGATGTATGAATAGAAAGTGTAGAAGAGATAGAGAGAGCGAGAGTGAGAGAGAGAGAGAGAGAGAGAGAGAGAGAGAGAGAGAGAGAGAGAATGGAGCCGTCGAGGTTGTCACAAAGTACATATACTACATACTAAATGACCCGTATGTGTGATTTCATGTACAAGAGCCAAAGAGAGGATGCCAGGCACAGGTACGTCGGTAGAGAGGAATGAGGTTATGCAGCGTCATCGAGAGAGAGTGATTGTGATATAGAGAGAGAAGGGTAATAGAGACGGCATAGTGAGCGAGCATATACCGTGGTAAGGGGGGGGGGGGCCCCGGTAGCCGGGTGGCGTCACTAGATGGGCGAGACGGGTAAGAAGCCGGGCGCGCAGTGCATGCCGGGAGTTAGGCGCTCGAGGAACGGTGTAGCACGCGAGAGCGACCGAGAGCGACCGAGAGAGCGGCATTCTCCGTGTGGTCTACGAGCGAGAAAGTCGCGTGCGAGTTTTCGGTGTTCTTTAGTATAAATTGAGATGCATTGTGTAGAGAATCGTGTCGGATATTAAACAGGAAAAGCGGAAGTGAAGTCGAGAGAGAGTATCCCAGCTAGAACGTTCCGATTTGCGAACGTTGCAAAAACGTTGCTTTGAAAACTATAAAACGTTTAATTATTGGTGACAGAAACGAGTTAACAACGTTGTCACAACGTTGAAATGTCCGCCTTTGTGGCAAAAAACTCGTTTCAGAAACGTGTGAGAAGGATCGTTAGCGCGCTTTGATCACGTTGCTAGATGGTTTTAATGGCAACCTATCTATAACGTCTTTGAAACGTGATTATTGTCCCTTTGGTATTTTCAATGTAGTTTTCAGTTTTCGTTGTTAAGGGGTTGCAAGAACGTTTACTTGCAATGAGCCTGCAACCTATAAACAACGTTTCCACAACTATTTTGAAAACTCCAATACTTTAGAGCATGTTGCTGTTAACCAGCAGTAAAAATATTGTTACAACGTTGTCGCAGCAACGTTGCGCTTTACGTGCTCGCAACGTGTCAAAAATGCTTCAAAGAACGAATTAGGAACACCATTCGCAACATTTTAGGAATGTCAATCTTGGTACATTTTTTTTATAATTTCTTATTCAAATTATTTCACGCAGATATTGCGTAAAATTTGAAGTCCCCTATATATAAGGGGAGTATCAAAAACAAGGCAAGCCTTGTAATTCGGACCCTTCGTAAAAAGAGTCATTTGAAACGTTGAATTTTCACATCTTATATACTCTCGGCCTACCGAAGTATCCGCGGGAGTCGCAAACTGTGCGTCGCGTAGCGGCAGTGTGGCGAAGGTAGGCTCTTTCAGCGAACACGCGTGCAAATAACACGTTTCAGAAACGTGTTAGGAAGATCGTTAGCGCGCGTTGATCACGTTGCTAGATCGTTTTAATGGCAACCTATCTACAACGTCTTTAAAACGTGATTATTGTCCCTTTAGTATTTTTAATGTAGTTTTCATAGTTTTCGTTGTCAAAGCGTTGCAAGAACGTTTACATGCGTTGAGCCTGCAACCTAATAAAAAAGGACCTCAAATACATATACGCGTTGAAGCGGAGCGAGCAAACGCGAAAGCGGCGAGAGCCACTACAAAAAACTCGCTGCCAATTCCTTGGAAATCGTCTACCTCAAACTAATTTATCCATTACCATTTTAAAATTATAAAATCGAAGTAAATTTTTCATAACAAAAATTTTGTTTTCATTTAAGTATGCAGGGGATAATCGTGCGATGTTTTCACGCAACAAATTGACTTGAAAAATATAAAAAAGCGGCCTCTGCATTAATTTCCAGAAGATTGGTTAACTTGCCGCTCAATGCAAAAAGGTGCAATCTCGGCACCAAATGCTAAAGGCGTCTATCTCAGCGTTCGGTACAAGAAGGTTAAAATTTAAAACGATAATAATGATTATTAAAGAAAATTACGACCCAAGTATGAGGGGGGTACCGGGACCTTTACGTATGCAAGGAAATAACGCAGACGTGCGATAAGAAAAATACGATTATTTCAACCATTTTAACCGTAAGTAGCTGGAGGATACAAGCTTCATGAAGGTAGGTATTTAAGCAGACATGAGATAAACAAAGTACGATTATTTAAAAAATTTTAACCCTAAGTAACCGGGAAATGCAAGCTTATTAAGGGGAGGTGATTAACGGAGACGTACGATAGCCAAAATACGATAATATCAACAATTTTAACCCTAAATATCCGGGGGATAGAGTTCCACGCGTATACGGGAGCCAGTCAGATGATAATATAAGGCAAAATAATTATTTAAATAATTCCTACCCCCAAGTAGGCGGGGGATGCAAAATCGACGCGTATACAGGAACGCGTCAGACATGTATCTCCAAGTAGGCAGGGCAGGGGCGTCAGTACTACTATGGATGATCTGGATCATCCAGACTTCGCTTACTGCCAAGTATGGAAATGCAGACTGCAGAAAAGGTGTCACACGGAGATAAATTTTGTAGGAAAATTATAAATATTCGAGACAAAATTACCAGTTTCTATGGTAATGGATGGACAGACTGACAATTTCAAACTTTTTACCAAAGTGCCTTGGTAAAATTTTTTTTTAGTTAATTTAAATTTAAAAAATTAACTTATTTTATCCATATTGATGGATATATATAGTATTTTAATATAATAGAAATAGAAACCGAAACAAAGATGAAAAAGCATTAAACTGAAAAAAAACTTTTACGGAAGCGAGATTCGATCCGACGATCTTTGCGTTGAGAGTCCGACGTTCTACCGATTGCGCCACGGAAGCTGTTAGCAACATTAGTTGAAACGCCGTTATTACTTACTGAAAATATGTGTATTGTTTTCATTTTAACGTCGTACACTCCTCTAGTATCAATCTTCTAAAAACACAATAATGCGCAGTACGCATGCGCGAGTAGACAAATACCAGATTATTTGGTAAAATTTATCAGTTTTCTTAGTAAAAATTCCTAGGTAACCTTGTAAAAGTGACTAGATTTCAATTTTTACCAGTGTGTCTGGTAATTTTTATTCAGATCATTTGGTATTTTTTTTAAGTGGTTATGGTAGTTTTTCCTGGAAAACTTATAAATTGTATTAGAAACCTGGGAATATCAGGGCTTTTGACAGTTTGTCCATGCGCTACCAAGGCACCTTAGTAACTTTTACTCTAAAATTTTTCTCCGTGCACTAATGATTTTTTTTTACCAATTTTCAATGAACGAAATCTAACGAAATAAATAAAACCAAGTTGGTGGGCTATGCGAGTTCCACGAGTATACGGGAGCGCGACAGACGTGCATACAATCCAAAATAATTATTTATATAATACCTAACCCCAAGTAGTCGGGGGATGCGAGTTCCGCGCGTATACGGGAGTGCGTCAGACGTGTATACAAGGCAAAATAATTATTTATATAATTCCTAACCCCAAGTAGGTCGGGTATACGAGTACCACGCGTATACGGGAGCGCGTCAGACGTGTATACAATGCAAAATAATTATTTATATAATTACTAACCCCAAGTAGGCGAGCGATGCGAGTTCCACGCGTATACGGTAGCGCGTCAGACGTGTATACAAAACAAAATAATTACTTCTATAATTCCTAACCCCAAGTAGGTCGGGTATGCGAGTACCGCGCGTATACGGGTGCGCGTCTGACGTGTATACAATGCAAAATAATTATTTATATAATTACTCACCCCAAGTATGCGGGGGATGCGAGTTCCACGCGTATACGGTAGCGCGTCAGACGTGTATACAATAAAAATAATTATTTATATAATTCCTAACCCCATGTAGGCGGGAAATGCGAGTTTCACGCGTATACGGGAGCGCGGAACACGTGTATAAAATACAAAATAATTATTTATATAATTCCTAATCCAAAGTTGGCGGGCGATGCGAGTTCCACGCGTATACGGGAGCGCGTCAGACGTGTATACAAAAGAAAATAATTACTTATATAATTCCTAACCCCAAGTAGGTCGAGTATGCGAGTACCACGCGTATACGGGAGCGCGTCAGACGTGTATACAATGCAAAATAATTATTTATATAATTACTAACCCCAAGTAGTCGGGGGATGCGAGTTCCACGCGTATACGGGAGTGCGTCAGACGTGTATGCAAGACAAAGTAATTATTTATATAATTCCTAAATCCAAGTAGGACGGGTATACGAGTACCACGCGTATACGGGAGCGCGTCAGACGTGTATACAATGCAAAATAATTATTTATATAATTCCTAACCCCAAGTAGGCGGGGGATGCGGTATCCACGCATATACGGGAGCGCGTCAGACGTGTGTACAATGCATAATAATTACTTATATAATTCCTAACCCGAAGTAGTCGGGGGATGCGAGTTCCACGCGTGTACAGGAATGCGTCAGACGTGTATACAAGGCAAAATAATTATTTATATAATGCCTAACCCCAACTAGGTCGGGTATGCGAGTACCACGCGTATACGGGAGCGCGTCAGACGTGTATACAATACAAAATAATTATTTATATGATTAGTAACCCCAAGTAGGCGGGGGATGCGAGTTCCACACCTATACGGTAGCGCGTCAGACGTGTATACAATGCAAAATAATTATTTATATAATTCCTAACCCCATGTAGGCGAGGAATACGAGTTTCACGCGTATACGGGATCGCGTAAAACGTGTATAAAATACAAAATAATTATTTATATAATTCCTAATCCAAAGTAGGCGGCGGATGCGAGCTCCACGCGTATACGGGAGCGCGTCAGACGTGTATACAAGGCATAATAATTATTTACATAATTCCTAACCGCAAGTAGGTCGGGTATGCGAGTACAACGCGTATACGGGAGCGCGTCAGACGTGTATACAAGGCTAAAGAATTATTTATATAATTCCTAACCCCAAGTAGGCGGGGGATGCGAGTTCCACGCGTATATGGGAGCGTGTCGGACGTGTATACAAGACAAAATAATTATTTATATCATTCGTAACCCCAAGTAGGGGGGGGATGCGAGTTCCACGCGTATACGGGAGCGCGTCAGACGTGTATACAATGCAAAATAATTATTTATATAATTCCTAACCCCAAGTAGGCGGGGGATGCCAGTTCCACGCGTATACGGGAGCGCGTCAGACGTGTATACAAAACAAAATAGTTACTTATATAATTCCTAACCCCAAGTAGGTCGGGTATGCGAGTACCACGCGTATACGGGAGCGCGTCAGACGTGTATACAAAACAAAATAATTATTTATATAATTCCTAACCCCATGTAGGCGAGGAATACGAGTTTCACGCGTATACGGGATCGCGTAAAACGTGTATAAAATACAAAATAATTATTTATATAATTCCTAATCCAAAGTAGGCGGCGGATGCGAGCTCCACGCGTATACGGGAGCGCGTCAGACGTGTATACAAGGCATAATAATTATTTACATAATTCCTAACCGCAAGTAGGTCGGGTATGCGAGTACAACGCGTATACGGGAGCGCGTCAGACGTGTATACAAGGCTAAAGAATTATTTATATAATTCCTAACCCCAAGTAGTCGGGGGATGCGAGTTCCACGCGTATATGGGAGCGTGTCGGACGTGTATACAAGACAAAATAATTATTTATATCATTCGTAACCCCAAGTAGGGGGGGATGCGAGTTCCACGCGTATACGGGACTCGTCTGACGTGTATACAAGACAAAATAATTATTTATATAATTTCTAACCCCTAGTAGTCGGGGGATGCAAGTTCCACGCGTATACGGGAGCGCGTCAGAGGTGTATACAATGCAAAATAATTATTTATATAATTCCTAACCCCAAGTAGGCGGGGGATGCCAGTACCACGCGTATACGGGAGCGCGTCAGACGTGTATACAAAACAAAATAGTTACTTATATAATTCCTAACCCCAAGTAGGTCGGGTATGCGAGTACCACGCGTATACGGGAGCGCGTCAGACGTGTATACAAAACAAAATAATTATTTATATAATTCCTAACCCCATGTAGGCGAGGAATACGAGTTTCACGCGTATACGGGATCGCGTAAAACGTGTATAAAATACAAAATAATTATTTATATAATTCCTAATCCAAAGTAGGCGGCGGATGCGAGCTCCACGCGTATACGGGAGCGCGTCAGACGTGTATACAAGGCATAATAATTATTTACATAATTCCTAACCGCAAGTAGGTCGGGTATGCGAGTACAACGCGTATACGGGAGCGCGTCAGACGTGTATACAAGGCTAAAGAATTATTTATATAATTCCTAACCCCAAGTAGGCGGGGGATGCGAGATCCACGCGTATATGGGAGCGTGTCGGACGTGTATACAAGACAAAATAATTATTTATATCATTCCTAACCCCAAGTAGGGGGGGGGATGCGAGTTCCACGCGTATACGGGACTCGTCTGACGTGTATACAAGACAAAATAATTATTTATATAATTTCTAACCCCAAGTAGTCGGGGGATGCAAGTTCCACGCGTATACGGGAGCGCGTCAGACGTGTATACAATGCAAAATAATTATTTATATAATTCCTAACCCCAAGTAGGCGGGAGATGCGAGTTCCACGCATATACGGGACCCGTCTGACGTGGATACACGACAAAGTAATTATTTATATAATTTCTAAATCCAAGTAGGTCGGGTATACGAGTACCACGCGTATAGGGGAGCGCGTCAGCCGTGTATACAATCCAAAATAATTATTTATATAATCCCTAACGCCAAGTAGGCGGGGGATACGAGTTCCACGCGTATACGGGAGCGCGTTAGACGTGTATACAAAACATAATAGTTACTTATATAATTCCTAACCCCAAGTAGGTCGGGTATGCGAGTACCACGCGTATACGGGAGCGCGTCAGTCGTGTATACAATGCAAAATAATTACTTATATAATTCCTAACACCAATTAGGTCGTGTATGCGAGTACCACGCGTATACGGGAGCGCGTCAGACGTGTATACAATGCTAAATAATTATTTATATAATTACTAACCACAAGTAGGCGGGTGATCCGAGTTCCACGCGTATATGGGAGCGCGTCAGACGTGTATACAATGCAAAATAATTATTTATATAACTCCTAACCCCAAGTAGTCGGGGGATGCGAGTTCCACGCGTATACGGAGCTGCTTCTGACGTGTATACAAGATAAAATAATTATTTATATAATTACTAACCCCAAGTAGACGTGGGATGCGCTTTCCACGCATATACGGGAGCTCGTCAGACGTGTATACAATGCAAACTAATTATTTATATAATTCCTAACACCTAGCCGTCGGGGGATGCGAGTTCCACGCGTATACGGGAGTGCGTCAGACATGTATACAAGGCAAAATAATTATTTATATAATCCCTAACCCAAGTAGGTCGGGTATACGAGTACCACGCGTATACGGGAGCGCGTCAGACGTGTATACAATGCAAAATAATTATTTATATAATTACTAAACCCAAGTAGGCAGGGGATGCGAGTTCCACGCGTATACGGTAGCGCGTCAGACGTGTATACAATGCAAAATAATTATTTATATAATTCCTAACTCCATGTAGGCGGGGAATGCGAGTTTCACGCGTATACGGGTGCGCGTAAGTCATGTATAAAATACAAAATAATTATTTATATAATTCCTAATCCAAAGTAGGCGGCGGATGCGAGCTCCATGCGTATACGGGAGCGCGTCAGTCGTGTATACAAGGCATAATAATTATTTATATAATTCCTAACCCCAAGTAGGTCGGGTATGCGTGTACAACGCGTATACGGGAGCGCGTCAGTCGTGTATAGAATGCAAAATTATTATTTATATAATTCCTAACCCGAAGTAGGAGGGGGATGCGAGTTCCACGTGTATACGGGTGCGCCTTAGACGTGTATACAAGGCAAAAGAATTATTTATATAATTCCTAACCCCAAGTAGGCGGGGGATGCGAGTTCCACGCGTATACGGGAGCGCGTCCGTCGTGTATACAACACAAAGTAATTATTTATATCATTCCTAACTACAATTAGGTCGTGTATACGAGTACCATGTGTATACGGGGGCGCGTCAGACGTGTATATAATGCAGAATAATTATTTATATAATTACTAACCCCAAGTAAGCGGGGGATGCGAGTTCGACGCGTATACGGGAGCGCGTCAGACGTGTATACAAAACAAAATAATTACTTATATAATTCCTAACCCCAAGTAGGTCGGGTATGCGAGTACCACGCGTATACGGGAGCGCGTCAGACGTGTATACAATGCAAAATAATTATTTATATAATTCCTAACCCGAAATAGTCGGGGGATGCGAGTTCCACGCGTATACGGGACTGCGTCAGACGTGTATACAAGGCCAAATAATTATTTATATAATTCCTAACCCCAAGTAGGTCGGGTATACGAGTACCACGCGTATACGGGAGCGCGTCAACCGTATATACAATACAAAATAATTATTTATATAATTACTAACGCCAAGTAAGCGGGGGATGCGATTTCCACGCGTATACGGGAGTGCGTCAGTCGTGTATACAAAGCATAATAATTACTTATATAATTCCTAACCCCAAGTAGATCGGGTATGCAAGTACCACGCGTATACGGGAGCGCGTCAGACGTGTAAACAATGCAAAATAATTATTTATATAATTCCGAACCCCAAGTAGGCGGGGGATGCGAGTTGCACGCGTATACGGGAGTCCGTCCGACGTGTATACAAGACAAAGTAATTATTTATATAATTCCTAACTCGAAGTAGGAGGGGGACGCAAATTACACGTATACGGAACACGTTAGACGTGTATACATGGCAGAATAATTATTTATATAATTCCTAACCCCAAGTAGGCGGGGGATGCGAGTTGCACGCGTATACGGGAGCGCGTCCGACGTGTATACAAGACAAAGTAATTATTTATATAATTCCTAACTCGAAGTAGGAGGGGGACGCAAATTACACGTATACGGAACACGTTAGACGTGTATACATGGCAGAATAATTATTTATATAATTCCTAACCCCAAGTAGGCAGGGGATGCGAGTTCCACGCGTATACGGAAGCGCGTCAGACGTGTATACTGTGTACACATGACGTAGAAATTATTTAAATAATTCCTGTGTCAAATTACGCGGGGGATTCGAGGTCCACGCGTAGACGTGAGCGTGTCAGACATGTATCTCCCAGTTGGCGAATTATGCAAGATCCACGCGTATACGGGAGCATGTCAGACGTGCATAGAAAGCAAAATAATTATTTAAACAATTCCTAACTCGAGTAGGCGGGGGATGCCAAACCCACGCATATACGGGAGCGTGACAGACGTGCATACAAGGCAAAATATTATTTTGATCATTTTTTCCGAATGTAAACGTGTATGCGAGCTCCACGCGTACGCGGGAGCGCGTCAGACGTGTATTATACATGGCAAAATAAATATTTAAATAATTCTTGACGTCAAGTTGGCGTGGGTGCAAGCTCTAGGCGTAGACGGGAGCGCGTCAGGCATGTATACATAGCAAAATATTATTTTAATAATTTTTTCCCCAAGTAAGCGGCGGATGGGTGCTCCACGCCTATACGGGAGCGTGTCAGACGTGTATACATGGCTAAATAATTATTTAAATAATTTTTATCGTTAAGTGGGGGGGGGGGGATGCGAATTCTACACGTAGACGGGAGCGCGTCAGTCATGTATATATAGCAAAATATTATTTTATTAATTCCTAATCCTAAGTAGGTGGGGGATGCTAGTTCCACGCGTATACGGGAGCCAGTCAGATATAGATACAAGGCAAAATGATTATTTAAATAATTTGTTACCCCAATTAGTCGGGCGATTCGTGGTCCACACGTATACGGGCGCGTGTCATACGTGCATACATAGCTAAATATTATTTTATCAATTTTAAATACCCCCTAGACGGGGGATGCGAGTTCCACGCGTATACAAGAGCGCGTTAAACATCCATATAAGGCAAAATTATTATTTAAAGAATTCCTAACACCAATTAGAGAGGGGATGCGAGGTCCACGTCTATACAGGAGCGTGTCAGTCATATATACATAGCTAAATATTATTTAAATAATTCTCAACCACAAGTAAGCGGATGAAGCGAGCTCTACGCGTATACGGGAGCGCGTCAGACATCTCTACATGGCGAAATTATTATAACTATTTCTTAACCCCGAATGTATTTTAAGAATTCGTATCCCCAAGTAAGCCGGGGGTGCGAGCTCCACGCGTATACGGGACTAAAGAAGACGTGTATAGACGAGATAATAATTCTTTAAATAATTTTAATCCTATGTAGCCGCGGGATAGAAGCTTTACGAGGGTTGGTGAGTAAAGCAGACATGCTATTAGATTGCATGGGGGGATAGGTTTGAAGAAATTATTTTTGCTGAAAGGTAAAAAGGCCGAATATGTAATACCGACAGTGAAGTTCACCAAATACATAAAATTACAGAACCTGATTTAACAGAAATATAATAGTACCTAAAATAAATAGCAAAGGTTGCACTGAATTTTTAAAAGTTATCAAATTTATTTTAAACAATAATTATTTCCAATTTAATAATCGGTTTATAGGCAAATATTTGGCTCAGCCATGGAAAATCCTATAAGCCCGATTTTATCAGACATTGTCATGGAGGATTTGGAGACAGAGTATATTGATAAGTTGAATGTCAAACCAAAGTTTCATTTCCGCTACGTTGATGATATTATATTATGTATACCGAAAATTTCCATAGATCACACGTTGCAAACTTTTAATGAATATGATAAACATTTACAATTTACAGTCGAATTGGCTCAAAATAAAAGCATTAGTTTTTTAGACTTCAAAATTATAATAAATAATCAGAGACATATAATAACAAATTGGCACCAAAAACCAACCTTTTCAGGTTGTTATTTAAATTTCAATTTGCACCACCCTCTTAGTAAGAAAATAGCCACCATTTACTGCCTTATCGACAGAGCCATAAGATTATCGCACAAAAAATGCCACGAAAAAAATATCTCCTTCATAAAACAGGTTTTAAAAAACAATGATTATCCCCATGAGATAATAGATTTTCATGTAAGAAAACGCATAAAAAAGATAAGATGCACAAAAACTTCAGCACAAACTAACATAGTTAACAATAAAGGTTTGATCAGTCTACCTTATGTCAAAGAATTAGAATTTTTCACAAAAAATTTTTTTGAAAAATATAGTACACAACTAGTATATAGTGCGAAAAATAAATTGAATAATATTATAAAACTTGGAAAGGACAAAAATGAAAAATGTAATAGTGCGAATGTAGTATACCAAATAAAATGTAAGTATTGTAATGCGTCTTATGTTGGACAGGCGAGTAGACGGTTGATTGACAGAACCAAAGAACACGCAAAAAACATAGAGATAAGGATCTTAATTCCGGATTATTTTTACATTCGTTAGAAAATAATCATTCGATCGATTTTACTAACATAAAGATATTAGACACGGAAAAAAATAATGGAAAGAGACTATTTTCTGAAGCTTTGTTTATACATAAACAGAAAAATTATATGGATAAACAATATGAGATAAATAGACTACCTAACGAATATAATTCCTTTATAAAAACTTGTCATTTTCTGACTTCTAAATAATATTATTACTGCGCTTCTGCGTTGAGAACGTATGAGGATCGCATGTTGGTGAGAGTTGTCACTAAACAGTCTGTAGGCTTGCGTACATCTATGACCATCATTGGCCGAATTCCCACCTCTACGATTACATGTCTCCCTGCTACCTCGCGCCTGTCGCTACCGCTGAAAATTGCGTCCCCTACCAGTTCTATAGTCACTATGTATTAGTATCGTCTGTTATATATGACTTACACAAACGTATACACTCCGTATATAAGGCAACATTTTTTAATTATTAAACATTGACAAGTGGGGTCTCCCCCTGTGATGTACGTACGTGACTAAGTTCTTATGTAAGTTCTATATTGTAATATATTGTAACCATCGAAGTTATTATTTTAAAAAAGCATACATGTATATTAATATTGTTAAATAATTTAGTTAATTTAGCTCCTGAAGAGACACATGTAATAAAAAATGTCCGAAACGTCGACTAAAGCAAATATATAGATGTGTTGTGTTTTATTGCAAACTTTGCCATAATAATCAACACACCACTTGGTAGATATGGCCATTAGTATCAACAACACTTATTATTAAACAACTCTACCATCAGCTTCTACAACTAAGTTAATTATATAAATAATTATTTTGCTTTGTATGCACGTCTGACGCGCCCCCGTATACGCGTGGATCTTGCATCACCCGCCTACTTGGAGATACATGTCTGACACGCTCCCATCTACGCGTGGACCGCGAATCCCCCGCCTAATTGGACTCAGGAATTATTTAAATAATTATTTCGCCATATATACACTGTATACACGTCTATCGGGATCCCGTATATGTGTAATTTGCGTCCACTCCTACTTGGAGTTAGGAATTATATAAATAATTATTTTGCCTTGGGATTAGGAATTATTGAAATAATTATTTTGCCTTGTATAGACGTCTGATGCGCTCCCGTATACGCGTGGAACTCGCATCCTTCGCCTACTTGGGGTTAGGAATTATATAAATAATTATTTTTCATTGTATACACGTCTGACGCGCTCCCGTATACGCGTGGAACTCGCATCCCCGACTACTTGGGGTTAGGAATTATATAAATAATTATTTTGCATTGTATACACGTCTGACGCGCTCCCGTATACGCGTGGAACTCGCATACCCCACCAACTTTGTTTTATTTATTTCGTTTAGATTTCGTGCGTTGAAAATTGGTAAAAAAAAATCATTAGTGACACCTTTTCTGCAGTCTGAATTTCCATACTTGGCAGTAAGCGGGGTCTGGATGATCCAGATCATCCATAGTAGTAATGACACCCCTGCCCCGCCTACTTCGAGATACATGTCTGACGCGCTCCCGTATACGCGTCAATTTTGCATCCCCCGCCTACTTGGGGGTAGGAATTATTTAAATAATTATTTTGCCTTATATAATCGTGTGACTGGCTCCCGTACACGCGTGGACTCTATCCCCCGGATATTTTGGGTTAAAATTGTTGATATTATCGTATTTTGGCTATCGTACGTCTCCGTTAATCACCTCCCCTTAATAAGCTTGTATTTCCCGTCTACTTAGAGTTAAAATTATTTAAATAATCGTACTTTGTTTATCGCATGTCTGCTTAAATACCTAGCCTCACGAAGCTTGTATCATCCTTCTACTTACGGTGAAAATGGTTGAAATAATCGTATTTTTCTTATCGCACGTCTGTGTTATTTCCTTGCATATCGTTTTAAATTTTAACCTTCTTGCACCGAACGCTGAGATAGACGCCTTTAGCATTTGATGCCGAGATTGCACCTTTTTGCATTGAGCGGCAAGTTAACCAATCTTCTGGAAATTAACACAGAAGCCGCCTTTTTTATATTTTTCAAGTCTGTTCGCTGCGTGAAAACATCGCACGGTTATCCCCTAAATACTTAAATGAAAAGAAAATTTTTGTTTTGAAAAATTTACTTCGATTTTAAAATTTTAAAATTGTAATGGATAAATTAGTTTGAGGAAGGAGATTTCCAAGGAATTGGCAGCGAGTTTTTTGTGGTGGCTCTCGCCGCTTTCGCGTTTGCTCGCTCCGCTTCAACGCGTATATGTATTTGTGGTCCTTTTTTATTAGGTTGCAGGCTCATCGCAAGTAAACGTTCTTGCAATGCCTAGACAACGAAAACTATGAAAACTACATTTAAAATACTAAAGGGACAATAATCACGTTTTAACGAACGTGCTATCTGGGGTGTCGGTCAAATGAAGCTTAGAGCGGATGCAAGCATAATTAGAAAGAGTGCATGGGTGTGGAAAACTCTAGGAGATCGGTCGTGCAGTGCGGGAGCGCGGATGCGGCATCTCCGCAGGGGCTACCAAGAGGCATCCCACCATCCACCCTAGTCACTGGGTAAGATGGGGACCAGAGACGAGAGAAAGGGCGACATCGAGGCCCGCCAGCGCGAGCCAGAGCCACCAGGAGACGTGTCTGTGCATCCGCTCAGGGTGAGTGATTGCAGCGTATGAAATCGGGATTTGCGTTGTGTTTAGTGCTAGGACACCGACCTAGCAAGGGCGCGTGAGACAGAAATCGGGAGAGGGAGCGAGAGAGGAAGACGCGGCGGGAGTCACGCGCGGTACAACATGGTGCTACGTTCGGTATTTGTCGGTTCCGAGAAATTTCGAATAGACACGTGTACGCGGCGAGTGCACCTTCTAGGAATTGCGAGTAGCAGAGCGAGTGCGTGTACGGGAGAGTTTCGCCGGAAAATTAGCATGATGATTCGCATTCCCGGAATTGCGCGATTTATATAGAGTGTGTGAGTGCGGGAGAGTTTTGCCGGAAAGAGCATTTTGACTTGCATTCCAGGAATTGGTAGGTATATATATATATATATATACACTCTATGGAGTGTATACGTGCGAGAGAAATTCGTTGAAGAAATCGCATATTGCCTCGCATTGTAGGGATTGCGCGGCATAATGAGAGGGCGCGTCCGCGGGAGAATTTCGCCGGGGAATTTAGTTCTTGACTCGAGTTACGAGAATTGTGTGCGAGTAAAGAGTGTGAGAACAGGAGAGCGCTTGTCGTCCAGAACAAGATGTCGAGTAATTCTACGAACCGCACATAGAGAGAGGGTGTGCGTGAGCAGAGCTTTCCGGTTAGAGCTCCAAGGCGTCGCGCGATTTGCGAGAAGATATCGAGAGAGCATTTTTAATAGAGGCTTGGATGTGAACATTATTTGCGGTAGGCGCTTCGGCGGATCGCGTGCGAACAAAGCGTGAGGGTATGAGATAATTCTGCGGTCGGAATTACGAGTGACAGCCTGCGTTGCAGAGGGTTTCGCGCATAGTCCGCGGGTGCGAGAGTTTCCGCAACGCATTATGTCGTACAAAGTAAAAACAGCTATAACTCCATTCTTTATAGTTTGGAGAAAATGAACAATACCTGTCGTGTTCCAAAACAGCAAGAATGGACTTATATATGTTTTTACTTCGTACGGCAGTATAGCTGTACTAGACTGCCGTACAAAGCAAAAACACTTATAAGTCAATTCTTTTTTGTTTGGAGACAATGAACAAAATGTGTCATATTCCAAAACAGCAACAATGGACTTATAGGTATTTTTACTTTGTACGGCAGTATTCGGGACGATGCGCGTCGCCGCGAATTACGTAAGGATAAAGAGAGAGTGGGAGAGCACGGTGCGGCGAAGTTTCTGACACGCTTTCCGAGAATTACGATCTGTTCTAGTAGAAGAGATGAAGATTGAGCGAGGGAAAAGTGTCGTAAGCAACCAGGGAAAATTTTATGTTAGTATGTTGCAGTTTATTTAATTTAGAGGCTATACCACCTTTACCAGATAGCATTTCATGCAATAATACATATTTAATGCAATTTTGTAAATTGAATATTTCACTTGGGCTTGAACGAAAAACTCGCGTTCGAGAAAGCGGAACTCGGAAAACGCTATACATTCGAAAATGAGACTGTAGCAAACAAGAGGCAACTTCAGCATGCAATAGCAAAGCATAAATCAAGCATAGATATTATCTATTCATTCATATAACATAATAGCATGAGATTAGTGATGTTTTCATCGATAGCTATTTCTTTTAAGTACATATAATTACTGTAGCGTACAACGTAATACGCAATTTGTAGACTAGCGAACAATATTTGGAAATGCTGGCAATTTGTGGAGGCGTCCAGAGATGGCGCCGGTGCGACTCACGTCTCATCGTATTAACCGTAGCACGCAGAGACACGGCCGTAGATGAGCTCGTATCGCGTATGTGCGCGTTTTATTCTGACAATACCTTTCAGCGGGCTTCTAATAAAAATACATGTGATGGCTTAAGTTCAACATGTATTTTTCTTTAAACATTATTGACAGACCAGGTATAAGATTTCTTACTTTTAAAAAAAATTAATACAAGCATTGTCTTAACTGTCAATACACGTAGAAAGAAACACACGTGGGAGGTCTAAACTAAATTTTCATTCAAAAGGGTCTCCCTTCCTATTACCTTTTAAAGGAAAATTATTATTTACTATTACAATCGTACACACATGAACAAATTGTAACTGTGAGGCAATAACTAATTTAATATCAAGATATTTACAGACTATTTTCATGTACTTATACATTTTTTGCCAGAACTGGCTCGCGGGTCTCACGTTTTAGAAGACGCTCAACTTGTATGAAATTTTAGTATTTGTGATAATATATTTATGACTCGAATCTTGAAGTCGATCTCGAACCTCGAATGAAATCGAGAATGAGCCGAATGATGAAGTTTAACCCATTAATGCGCAAAACGTTAAATTTGGACATGAAACTTCGAGCCCACTGTGCTGTTAGAAAAATAAATCCATTTAGTATAGTATAAATCTCTTTCAGAATCTGGCACTAATTTTGTAAAAAAAAATCAAAATCATTATTTTTTTTTGCATTTTAAAAAAAAAGTCACGAATTTTTAACGTTTTTTTTTTTAAATCAATTTTTACTAACGTTGCTACATTCAAATAAACAAATTATTGCCAGAAATCGCGTCCTTGATGTCTGAGGTTTTCAAAATCCTGGTTGAGATCTTATTTTTCCCTCTTAGTTTTTCCAAAATGGCGGTTTTTGTGAAACAGCATGATCTTAAACTTCATGATTTTTTTTCTTAACAACTTTGAACCTTACGGAAAAAAGTTATAGAACAAAAAATGTTTAGAATCATCCAAAAAATATGTGTGAATTTTTTCAAAAATTTTTGAGCCATTTCAGAATTTTTCAAAAATAGGCCATTTCGAAAAATTTGAAATTCATCCAAAAACTTCTGGAAAAATTTATAACTATTCTTTAGATAATTCTGAGCACTTTTTGTTCTATAACTTTTTTTCGTAAAGCTAATTCTCTCTCTTTCTCTGCTCAGAGCGCACTTTTCAATCTTCTTCCTCTCTCTCTCCCCCTTTCCTTGGGCCCAACCAGTCTCTCTCTCTCTCTCTCCCGAGCCTTCTAATAACAGGGTGCCCGTCCGGGGCTAAACAAACATACACGCCCCGTGGCGTAGGGCAAAAACGCGCACGCGAGTCGAGTCTGCGCTGCCTCGGAGAAGAGTTTGAAGGAAAAAAAAACTGTATACGGGAGAAGGAAGGGGGGAAAATGAGTGCTGTCAGGGTTCATTTGCTTTTCAATAAAAAAATTATCAAAGTATTTTTCAGTTTGATAACAGTATAATCATCACTTTACCACTATACGTATATAATATGATACAGCGTTGCCCAGTTCTCACCACGAGGAGGTAGACGATAACAGAGAACCATCTTTTTTTTTTATTATTTTTTAATTTTTTTTTCTTTTTAGAATGTTGTTTTCTATTTTGGGTATTTTTACATGAAGCATACAACGTTGTATAATTTGCAGTAATGAAATGACGATTATGCCCTGTCTTCAAACCATTGTAACTTTTCATCCATTACATAATAAATACTTTAATAATTTTTTTATTGAAAAGCATCCGCTTTACGAAAAAAAGTTATAGAACAAAAAGTGCTCGGAATCATCTAAAGAATATTTATAAATTTTTCCAGAAGTTTTTGAGTGAATTTCAAATTTTTTAAAATGGCCTATTTTTGAAAAATTCTAAAATGGCTCAAAAATTTTTGAAAAAATTCACACATGTTTTTTGGATGATTCTAAACATTTTTTGTTCTATAAATTTTTTTCGTAAGGTTCAAAGCTGTTAAGAAAAAAAATCATGAAGTTTAAGGTCATGCTGTTCCACAAAAACCGCCATTTTGGAAAAACTAAGAGAGAAAAAAAAGTTCTCAACCAGGGTTTTGAAAACCTCAGACATTGAGGACGCCATTTCTGGCAATAATTTGCTTATTTGAATGCAGCAACGTTAGTAAAAATTGATTTAAAAAAAAAAACGTTAAAAATTCGTGACTTTTTTTTTAAAATGCAAAAAAAATAATGATTTTGATTTTTTTTTACAAAATAAGTGCCAGATTCTGAAAGAGCATCCCCGAAAACCGGTTATATAGGATTTTCAACAAAAATGGATTTATTTTTCTAACAGCACAGTGGGCTCAAAGTTTCATGTCCAAATTTAGCGTTTTGCGCATTAATGGGTTAAATTCATCAAGGACGTCAAGGCGAGTAGAAAATCGCAAAAGGAAGGGCTTTACACTTGGCTAAGAAGGGGATTAGTGCTAAATGATTCTAAAGTTCACTTGTTACATAGGTACCCTGAATAAAATTTTCGTTTGGCAAAAGTTGTTCCAAAGATTGCTGTTCCCGAAGTTTACAGATAGTTTCGCCAAATTTGGAAAATGAGAATTTCTTTAAACTTATAAAACAAATATACCAATGGTAAGGTAAAATTTGGTGACACTTTATCCAAGCTTTTGACAATAAATCGAATTAATTCCTTAATTGGCAATGGATCATATATGTACAAAAAAATGTCGTGCCGAATCTGGGAATGGATCATATATGTACCTATTTGAATAACTTTTGCAATTCTTAACGTATTTGTACAGAACTTAGTATACAACTGTTTTTGAGGTCGCTGAATCTGAATCTGACATCAGAATTATTATTTACGGGTACCAGTTTTGGCACGAAAAGTTGTAAAAGTCGCACCAATTAAGGGGTTAATTTGAGGTAACTTAATCTCAACTTTGGCAAAACTTCATTTCAAAATATAATTGTTACAAACTTTGGAAAAGGTGTGGTAAACTTTTTCCAACCTTTGTTAGTGGTATGATTTTTTATATGAAGTTTTGCCAATGTTTGGGGTAGCTTAATTCCAACTTTGGAAGAACTTCAAATAAAAAAATTACAAATTTCAGCAAAAGCTTATGTGAAAAGGTGTTAGTCCGGCGGGGTGTTGAAAGCTCATAAGGACACTGCCCGAGGCCAATTCAACATTAGACTAGCATATGACTAAAATGGAAAATGTTTAGATTAGTCTTGTATTTTTGCCGTTTTGAAGATGGAAGAAAATACGGTTAAATCTCAAGCCACCAAGACCTTTTTGGTTTATCATTATAACTGATTGCTTAATCACTATGAAAAACAAACCATATGCAAATGTAGTTTGCGACCATCGATTTCAGTTAAAAAAAATAGGCATGAGATTTAATTAGCTATAGAAATTTCGCTGATATTGTGGTAAAGCCAGGTAAAGCCGAGACCTTTTCCGGCTTTGCATTAGCCTGGCCTGCTTGAACTTGTTGAAAAATTATCATACACACATGTGCGTGGCAGCCATCGATTTCTGTTCGAATATCAGATATGACTTTCTACATTGGCCGTTAGATTATACAATCTTAATTCACCAAAACTAGTACACTAGACACTTTCAGTTATTTTATTAGTCGGAGCTGCTTGAAATTTTTCAAAAAATTATCATATCCAAACGTGTGTTACAGTCATCTATTGGGTGTTGGAATGAATTCGTAACGTTTTCTTGTAATGAAAAAATATAAAATATTTCGTACGAAAATCAAAAAATACATGAATTAAAGTATTGCCCATCGCTTTCTACTACTTTTTCTATCTTTCGGGCAGTCAACGAATACCGCGTCGGAAGAACTCTTCGTCTTTAGATGAAATCCACGAATCGACCCATTTTTTACAATCTTCATAAGATGTGAAACTCTGCTCACATAAGCTATCAGCCATTGATCGAAACAAGTGTTAGTCGCTAGGAGCAATATCTAGAGAATACAGCGGGTGCGGTAGCACTTCCCATTTAAGGGGGTCAGACACCTTTAAAATTTTCTGCATAAAATGATCTGAAAAAAATAAATTTTCATAATTCGAAACATTTAGAAGTATAATCCTAAAATATATTCAATTTGTGATAAAATGAGACCTAAAAAAAAATTTTTGATCTATTTTAACCAAATATATGGCCATTTCAAAATTTTTGCTCTGCCGTCGACTCCAGATTCAGGAACTGCATATATTTTAATCGGAGAGTTCCTAAAATTTTGGTATTTTATATGACTACTGACTGAAGAGTTGTACGTATCCAATTTATTTGATTAAATAATTTTTTACGGTCAAAGATTGCTAAAAAATCTGAACTTCACTTAAATTTAAGATTTTTTAGCAATTTTTGACCGTAAAAAATTATTTAATCAAATAAATTGGATACATACAACTCTTCAGTCAATAGACATATAGAATATCAAAATTTTAGGACCTCTCCCATTAAAATATATGCAGTTCCTGAATCTGGAGTCGACGGCAGAGCCTAAAATTTTACATTAAATAGAAAACAGCTTTAAAGATAAAAATACTAAAATACTTCTGTATTTCTTCTACTTTATTTCTTAACTCCATCTCTGCCCTGAAATATATAAAAGTATTGCTTTTAGATCAAAGTATTTTACATTTAGAACAAACATTCCGGTACCTGGATATACGGTCCATCAGACTTGTAAGCTATGAGCACGCGTAACAGTCATATCCACATCAGTCAGTCAAGTTTGTTAAGTGGTTTAACATGTAGATCCTTTGTTGCTTTTAAATCCACATTGTTTTAATAATCTTTATCACATATATTAGATTCTTATACATATACTGAGGTAAATAAAGAATGTGTTGAAAAATTCAAAATCCTTCATGCATGTTATGAAGCCAGTATCGCCATAGCCAAATGCTTAAGTAAAATGTTTATGGCTGCAGCACTCCTATATTGATCTTCTTTTAATGTCTGATAGGGTGAACTTCTTTACTTGTCCTTCATTATTCTTTTTCACATATAATATTATTACTTAATAAAGAGAATACGACTGATACATATTTATTGCAGTGCATAACTGTTTTTACTTCAGAAAATAAAATGTCAATTATATCATAGTGAGATTCATGCGATGGCTGATAATAGTAGCTTTCTGACAGAAGTGAATGTTCCATAAAATTTTTCTGCACAATAGCATATCTTTCGCTTCCTTTAAAAGTTGATTTAAATCTGTTCACTAAATGTTTTTTGTAATTGTCAATATAGACTTAATTTTTCTTTAGTATCAATCCCTGTTATTTTAAGTATACAGTTTCCAATAAAAGTTCAAGTACTAAAAGCTATTTCTAAAACTTTATTTCACTGACACATGCATTATTCAAACAATTCTAAAAACTTATTTAAAATACCTTTACGTATTGTAATAAACTAAATTTTTACTCACAAATTTATTGGAAAAAATGGAAATTAAGAACAACACTTTGTATAAAAAAAGGTGCTGATGTTGATATCACAGTGTTTATATGAAATGACAGCTGTGCATGTTTACATTGCTTGCGGACTTTTACATAGGTTAAAATCAGCTTACAATAAAGGAGTGAACTATGGGAGGCTGTCGTTGATAAGTCAGGTTGCTATGGTGCCAACTTAACTGCTATATAAGTTTTAAATTCAAATTTTTATTTTTGTCAAAAATACCGTCCATAAATTATATTATTTATTTTTTATCTTTATATTAATGTTTAAAATATTATTTTTGGTCTTTTAAAATATATATAGATATGTAGAGTCAGAATTTTAAATATACTAAGAACAGTGAAATGAAAAAAAAATTAGTAGAAATAATATGGCCGAATCCATCTCAAATCAGACAGCCCGCGTATGCCTATTTCACTTATCATGTTGAAATAAAAATATTTATGTTCTACTCGAAAAAATATTTTACACGTGTTTTTTTATTTTTTTGTTTCATCAAAATTTCATGCGTTCAGCGATGCCGAAAAATTCCGAGAAAATTCTTTCATTGAGAAAAAAAATTTTCAATGTGATTTTCAGACTGCTATTGTTTCAGCAGTTTTTCGAGCTTTTAAACGTGTAACACACAATTTCACTCAGTTTTGAGCCCTCTTTAACGGCCTTAATGTCATTTTCAAAAAAAATAAAAAATCCACGAGCTATGCACTTTTTACTGAAAAATTCATTTTTTAGGGAAGTGCCTTTTTCTCGAAAACCCCATGTTTTTTTTGCACAATTTTTGTTGTCGTGATAGAGGACGGTAATGCCTAGCTAGACGTATTTGTGAGATTCGGTACTTTTTCCCTGGGATAGCGATCACTAATGAGATAACACACAAACAAATTTTTCACGCCTAATGCTTATATATAGTCAATGATATTAGAGTCAATGTAAAGGTATTTGTCTTTGTGTGTATGTAATATACAGGTACACATAACTATGTATTTATTTGTTATTTGCGTCTTTTTTATTTTTTATTTTTATACCTTTTTTTCATTTGTATACCTATTTTACTACCTTTGTTTTTCTGCTTCATTGTTCTTAATTCAGTAAGCGGACGATCAGCGGTCTTTGCTGTCAAACAATGTATTTTATCGTCACATGTTTTTTTAACCCATATATGAGTTTTTTGAATTCCAGGATACTTTGGAGTTGTAAGCCAATCAATACTTTTTTCTTTTCTGAATTGTTCTATTTCAGCATCTTGTAAATGTATTATTTTAATAGCATCAGTATATTTTTGAACATGTATTGCAAAATCATTTGCGTTTTGAATAGCTTCTTCAAGGGGCTCTCGAAGATTATGCGAAGTAGCATAATGCTTTATAAGTACACCCACACCATCTACAGCTCCTTTGCCGTGCCCAGTAGCAGAGAACAACCATTTTATATCACACGGTGCTCGTTTTAGTTCATCTAATTGAAAGCGATTTTTAAAGTGACTCGCAGCGCCGTCTGATACGATGGTAATTTTTTTAATTGAATCACAACAATTTTCTTTCAAGAATTTTATAATTTTTTGTACTGCTAGCAAAGCATACTCTGAATCATGTTTTCGGTCATCACTTATAACTGCGAAACTTTGTGTCGAATCCCCTTGATAAGAGACTGCTGTGAAAATAGAAATTTGATCATTAACCCAATGATTTCCTTGAACAGCTTTATTATGAATCACAGCCCAGTTTTCAGCGAAGTCTATTTGAAGAACTAAATGATGTGAGTCTTTTTTAGCACTTTCTCTTTCTGTTTTTATAGCTTTGCGTTGTATATTTTTACATACATGTGAGTACTAACCCTCATGGTCCAAACCGAAAGTTCATCTTTAAAAGCAGAAATTGATAGTGTCTTTTAATCAGGTTTCCATTATCCCACAAAGCATATGTAATTTCTTCTGTGCCTTCTACATCTTGCAGTTTTAAAACATGAAACGTAATTCCCTTAATCCCTGGACATAGTTTACATTCTTGTAAATAACATAAATCAGATGGCTCAGAACACATTGTTGCATTTATTATTTGTGACCGACTTTCATCCAACTCTGTGACGTTACTCCCTCTAAAATTAATTAAGCTCGTAAGAAATAAATCATAATTTGCGCAATAGATACAGAGACAAACTTCTTTGATGGGGCTAAGTAAGACATACTTTGGTCGCAAACTATAAAATTTCGATTTTCCAATTCTCAATTCTGGATAATCATTTTTAAATACTTTATACGTCTCTTTTAAACTTCGAGTAAGAAAACGCTTAACTTCTTTCTCTTTTTTATTGTTAACTTTAATTGTAACAACGTCACATTTATTAGGACTTTGTCTTGAACAATTAAAATCATCATTTAAATAATATTCCATAACAATTTTTTCCATGTTTTCATCAATCGGATGGCCTGAATATGCATCTGGTTCTGAATAAATTCCTTTTTCTTTAACAAGATTTCTCGATTTGTTGATCATATACATTGTTATTTCTGGAAATAAAGATAAAATTTCATGTTTTGTAAAGGATGAAGGTAGCAAAGTCAGAATTTTTATTTTTTCTGATACCGTAGAACACTTTTGCAAGACTAGACCAAGATTTTGTATCCATTCTGTACAATGGCATACAGTTGATTCATTTGCTGTTATAGAAACGTCATAAACATTGTTCAACTTCACATCAAGGGTATTAGACAATGTTGAAAGTATTTTTTTTTTCTTCTTTGTTACGTAATTTTCAATTGATTTTTCATGTATAAGATTTTTTCTTTTAAGAGGCGATACAGAACCTAAGAAAGATGTACTTATTTCATTATTAAATTCTTCAATGCGTTCTGGAGTACTTGGTAAAAAATCTTCATCTCTATCAACTACGTTATCGGTAACTTCATTATCCGTTATAAATTCATTGTCAGTACTACTCACCAATTCTAAAGCACGATTGTAACAATGTTGACACAGATATGTAGAAGGTATCAAAGGTAAATGAGGATAGAGGTGCTTCAATGGATGAGCAAGATTCTCAAGTTGTTTTAAACGTACGGAACTAGATTTGTAAATAATTTGTTTGTGTTTGTCTAGAAAGTCTGCACATTTGATTCTCTCTGTTGAGTAATATTGAGACATCGTAGTTGAGTTGATAAGGTGTAAATATGTAATAATTTTCCAAAAGATGATGGTTTTAAATAAGACGAGATGTGTGATATATAGCAGAAACCGAACTTTTCTTTGTAAATGTTAAGTCAAACCATATCCATCTAGCGGACAAATGTACTAGTACATATACTCCTATAAGTAGGCGCACGTTCATGTATATTACATACGCACAAAGATAAATACCTTTACATTGACTCTAATATCATTGACTATATATAAGCGTTAAGCGTGAAAAATTTGTTTGTGTGTTATCTCATTAGTGATCGCTATCCCAGGGAAAAAGTACCGAATCTCACAAATACGTCTAGCTAGGCATTACCGTCCTCTATCACGACAACAAAAATTGTGCAAAAAAAACATGGGGTTTTCGAGAAAAAGGCACTTCTCTAAAAAATGAATTTTTCAGTAAAAAGTGCATAGCTCGTGGATTTTTTATTTTTTTTTGAAAATGACATTAAGGGCGTTAAAGAGGGCTCAAAACTGAGTGAAATTATGTGTTACACGTTTAAAAGCTTGAAAAACTGCTGAAACAATAGCAGTCTGAAAATCACATTGAAAATTTTTTTTCTCAAAGAAAGAATTTTCTCGGAATTTTTCGGTATCGCTGAACGCATGAAATTTTGATGAAACAAAAAAATAAAAAAACACGTGTAAAATATTTTTTCGAGTAGAACATAAATATTTTTATTTCAACATGATAGGTGAAATAGGCATACGCGGGCTGTCTGATTTGAGACGGATTCGGTCATATATGATTATATAAATATGTATACAAGAGGAAAAATGTAATTTGAACAAAAAACAAATGAAAAGTTTTATCAGTGTTTTGTGTATATTCTTAAAACTAAAATAGATAATGCGTTAAAACTAATTGGGACATATCGTACAAGTGTTTTTTTAGTAAAATATCTAATAAAAAGAAAATTGATTTTTCGTCATGTTAAAGGTGTCCGATCCTCTTAAGTGTTTCCAGGTATGTTTTTACCGGTTTTGCAACGTGTGGGCGAGCATTGTCGTGCAGCAAAATAACTTTTTCGTCTCTTTCTGAGTATTTCGACGGTTTTTCTTTCAATGCACGGCTCAAGCGCATCAGTTGCAGTCTGTAGAGATCTCCAGTTACGGTTTTATGCGGGTTTAGGAGTTCGTAGGAAATGACACCCCTCTGATCCCACCAAATACAGAGCAGGAGCTTTGACCCATGGATATGGGCTTTATCAAGATGTCGATGGTTTGCCGGGCTTAATCCTTGACTTTCTGCGCTACGAATTGTCATAATGGATCCACTTTTCATCACCGGTAACAATTCGATGCAAAAAAATCTTTTCTTTTCTGCCGTTGGAGCAGCAGTTCGCACGTGAAGAAACGTCTCTCAATATCCCTTGGTTTCAATTCATGTGGGACCCAATGTCCTTCCTTTTGGATCAGGCCCGAACTTTTAAGACATTTTCCCACTGTTGATAAGTCAACTCCCAATGACGTAGACAATTCTTTAAGTGTTTGATATGAGTCTTCGTTGAGCAATGCCTCCAACTCATTATCTTCAATTTTTTTTGGCTGACCAGGTCGCTCCTTGTCATCCAAGTGGAAATTACCAGCTTTAAAACGTGCAAACCACTTTCGACACGTTTGCTCAGTTAGAGCATGTTCACTTTACACTTCCACTAAAAAACGATGAGCTTCAGCTGCACTTTTGTTCATATTAAAGTAATGAAACAAAACTCCCCGCAAAAACACTTTATTCGGCACAAATTTTGACATATTCAATAAATTATAAAGTGTTGTTATTTATGATTTGAAAATAGGTTATGTACGGCAAATGACGTCCTATGATAGCTGTTTACAATGTATACATTACTGTAGGTAACAACGAGATAGTGTACTACTTGTGCCATCTCTTGTAAAACGCTACGAATTAATTCGAGCATCCAATATTTCTATTAAATAACTAGACCTGGGGTTTACTGGCCGTTAGATTGGTTAATCTAAAACCATTACGCTCGATACTTTCCGTCATTTTATTCGTTTGAATTGCTTGAAGTTTTTAAAAATTATAATACAAAAATGATCGTTGCAGCCATTCATTTCTGTTCAGAAAAAAACAGGCTTCTGTTTTTACTGTGAGGTATAAGGAACGAGGCCTGTTTTAGCTTTTTACTACAGTTCTGGCTATATTACAGTTAGACGTTTTAGAAAATCATCATACGTAAATATGCGTTAGAGCTATTGCCGCGTCGTGCGACGTTGCCGATATATTTACTGGTGCGCGTCATTTTCCTTCCTCTCTTTCCCTCCTACCCAACGAACATGGTGCATTCTCGCTCATTTGATATTCTCCCACACTGTATACACAAACACTCAAAAGAACGCCGCTATTCAGAAGAACAATTACCAAAAGATCCTCGAACGAAGGCACGGAGACGCGATTTCCCTTAGTTTTTCTTTCATTCTCTATCCAGTGTGTGCCACGCTCCTAGTGCAGTTTTACGCGTTTTTTATTACAAACCACGCTATCAAAACGCACATCCACTCGAGCATCAGAGATTCGCCGCCAAATAGAGGAGTAAGCACTAGTGCTCCAGTGCACAATACTGAATCAAAGCCAGTGTCAGTTTTCTTGCCTTTTCCTTTCACTTCCACCTGATATGCGTAGCGTATTCTAAAATAATTTATGTATCCGGATTCGCCGAAAAATCCCAAAGGGTTCTCACTCGAAATCATCAAAGATCATCGAGAAGAGTGGGGCAGCAATACCTAGGCGAATTAAAAAGGCGGCAGCTTTGAGGTTTTTACGACTTATCACCTTTAAAAAGGGACGAAGACTTCCAGTGGGACTCACTCAGAAGCCAACTCGCGTAGACTTCAAATCAGTTCGCATCATTGTAATTTTTACTTACAAGGAAACCACCCCAACCCGAACTCACCGATTTTGATAATTTTTGGATATGTTGTAGTACTTAAAAAAATATTCGACACGTATTTTTTTTCATCGACCCATAAAGATTTTAAGGGGTGAAATCCACCCCAAAAGTCAACCCTCAGAATTCATTTTTTTAGTATTTCTCAGGGTGTAATGAATTTTTTGAAAAAAATCAATTGGAAAATATTCATCTTAAAAAGATTAAGTATGAGTAGTACTTATAACCAAAGGGGTTGCAACCCCTATTTTTTAATTTAATAAAACTGCATTTTTTATTAATATTTTTTTTATAAATATCGAGGTTTAGTTTAAAAAAAATTATAAAAAGTGATATTGTGAACAGTATCAAACATTAGTGTTGACATGTTTCGGGATTTTTCAAAAATCAACCCCTAACTACCCTTAATTACCCCTCATAGTGATAGACCATGTATAAGTGGCAAAAAAATTTTTTTTCTTAACCAATGTGTAAAATGAGCGTAGTTTATAAGAAATGTTACGAGTGGTAGCTTCCAGAAAGAAAGCGCGTGCGGCCATGAACTGGAAAACCACGCGCTACCGATTCATGCAGACGCTCGAAGAACGAGGACACGTAGCCCAACACAAACTCCGGGTCAGCAATATGCCCAGCGTTGATAGAGGACGTCGAATGTCGAAGGCGCATGACATCAACCAATGCGAGTCACCAGAACAGCGAATCCACCAGGCACTGAATCACCGGCACGAGATCTCGAGATCAAATTAGGGGGAAGGAACGGACGGCCGATGAGCAATGATCCCCCACTAACGAACCCAGGGCGATGCCATAAAAGCAGAAGAAAACGCAACCGGCGGGGAGAAAGAAAGAGAACGAAAGCAAGGGCGGACAGACGGATGGAGAGAGGACGGAAGCGAGGTACGAGGAACGAGGACGAGCGGCACGACCAATTCACGAGAGGACGTCGATCGGTTGCATCGCGAACGCGTGTTAGGTTATCTCTCTCGCGCGTATTAGTCTTTTAATAAATAACGCAATTATACTTTAACTCTAGTTGTATTTCACTGCATCGTTTCGAGTCTCGATTGACTCCGCATGGCAGAATGAAGCCGCGGGATTCGATCCCAACATAGAAGCAGCGCGATGCTTGGCGGCACGCCCACGAACTCCTGGATTTCGAACGGTGGATCAGCTGGAAGTTGACATTAATAGTGCTCCCGCCTGTGCCGACATGGCAATGGCTCTTTCCTCTCCCGAGGCTTGGGAAATCGCGATTCGAAAGCTCGATCACGTTCTATCTATAGGGGCCGGAGATCTGGGGATCGACGAGATCAAAATTATTACCAATCACAGAGACGAGCTCGCGGACAAGTTACAAAAATTACCAAACAGACAACCGAAACCCCCGAGTCCGGTGAGGGAACTATTACACTTTATGCCCTCCACCGGGCAGGCGTCGCTCGGCAAAAGTGAATTCAATAACGAGGGACTCCCGGCAGCGCCCAACGCCGCAAGCGTGGATCGTGACTTAGTCTCTGCTCCGCACACAGCCACAGAAGCACACAATGACTACATACCGAAGTGGGTAACACCTGACCAAATACCAGAATTTAAAGCGAGAAGACTGTCGGGTTACAACCATTTCCTCGCGCATGCCAAAGAGGCTATCGGATTAACAAATATAGAGTCACAAGTAAAAACAGAGTTTCCGGGCTCTGGGGCAGGCTATATACCGATGCGTCAGCCCCTCGTCGAGCCACTCCCCGAGTCCATCGACCTCCCACCGCCACACTCGCGCGTCACCCGGCCGAGGGACGCTGCGTGGACATTTTCGCTACAACAGGCTATGAATACGATTCCCCTATTCGACGGGAATCACGACTCCGTGGTCTTCTTTTGCCGCGTTGTGCGCAATGTACTGAACGAATTTGGCCAATCAGCAGAATGCTGGCTGATGAGTGCATTAGCCTCAAAGTTTCAAGGACGAGCTGCGGAAGGTTATATGTGTCGCATGAACCGTTTTACATTGGTCGAAAAAGTACTCGAGGATATTACGATGAGGTATACGCACGCCGGAAGTGCCGATAGATTATTGGCGGAACTAAAGGTCGTCAAACAAGAAAGCGGGGAAAACGTCGGGAGTTATGGACAGCGCGTAGAAATATTACTGAATCGGTTACTAAACACTTACGATGCCGATAAATCCTTGCAAGATTTCGAGAAATTAACATACAAAAAGAGAGGCGACTTGGAAGCCCTTCACCAGTTTCTATACGGATTGCAAGAGGATCTACAACACCAAGTAAGAGCCACGAATCCCAAAACTTTGGTTGAGGCAATAACTGAAGCTGTAAGGGTCGAGCAGAGAACTGGGGCGCGATGTGTCGGGACACAGTCGGGTCCCATCTCTGCCGAAGGTATCCTAACAGAGCTGATGGAAAAATACGCTAAGCTAAAAGTCGATAATGCGCTGGAGGCCACGATTCGGAAGGCTCCCGCTAGAGCTCGCTGTGATGGTTGTGGGATGGATAATCACCCGAGGATAGGTGCTAATACAAGTACGCCGATACGAAATTTTGCATCTTCTGCCAAAAGGAAGGACACCAATATGGCGATTGCCATGCCTTGCAAAGGGCGCTGAAGAACGGGGAAGTCACCTTAGGGAATCTAGAAATACCGGGAAGAACACCATCACCATTACCATCGTCGTCACCGCAAGTGGTGTATATGGCTTACCCAATGGGTATGGTCCCCCCGTTGATGTACCCCGCTGCAGCGTATACCGCACAAATCATGGACTCTAACACGTAGGGCGACCCACGCGACAGAAATAGGCAAGATCCGAGAAAATAGGGAGGCCGCTACCCAAACTGGGACCCGGATAACCGTAGGAATAATCGATACTCAAGGATAAATGGAAGACCGGAATACCGAGAGAGTAACTATAGAAATCAGGGAGGCCGCAGCAACCATTCGCGTTATCGCCCTTATTTCAACGAAAATGCTCGAGACGATCGTGCAAATCATTATCAATCAGGCAGATGTCAAGATCGCAATGAGAACCGGAGATACAACGATCGGAGCGACGCTTGGCGTTACGACGATGGGCAAGGTAGTGCAAGAGATCACATCAACAACAACGAGCCGAATAGGGAGAACGCGACCGGTCATTTAAACTTCCAGGATGCTCGGCGCTAGAGTCCTGCGGAACCGAGCAAGTAAAGAAGGAGGCAACCGCGGGTAGACGCGAAGACACTATAAGATTTGCCCAAGCAGGACGCCAGCCCCCCATAGTTAATGCGAGAAACGCAAGCCTCAGGATAAACAAGGGCCACCTTTCTACGGAATCTAGAGCCAATTTGTTAAAAACGAAACATAGTTTTGTCAATGAAAATACCACGGTCGATGCTAAACATTTAGCGATAATAAACAGTGTTACGATAGATGAATTTTCTATTAAAGAAGAAGAAATTCGGATCCCTTGTCAGGAAAGAATAATTAATTACGCACACATTGAAATGATAGAAGATACTGTTGATTCCGTTTCGATGCTGCCATTGAGCGAGAAGACGCTAGTAAATAATTTCGTTGAACATGAGAACAGCAATAATCTTTTCTACATTCCATGTGATAAGTCGGGGGTTATGGACCCACCGATTGTTATATTTGAACCTTGCATAATTACTCTTGAAACGGGCAAAGTTTTCGAGACGCAAGGAAATAATCGCTACGATAACGGTAAATTAAAGTGTGCCAGTCTGCTAATATCTTTTTCGAAGAAGGAAAAAAATAAAACGGTGGACGAATTTAAATTATGGAATCCCAAAACACGAGAATATTTGAACACAGAAAAGATCGAACATATAAATGAGTCGATGAAAAAACGTAATGCTGGTAAACAATTATATATGACACAGGCTATTAAAAGAGATTGTCTCAGAAAATTAAGAGATCGAAGGGCTGAATATCAATTAATGTTAAATGCAAGGGTCGAATATGTGAAAATAATTAGGAAGAAACGCAGGTTAAAACAGCGTTATGCTTATTGCTTAAATATTCCGATTTTTCAAGATAAAGAAATGGAGTATTTAGTGAAAAAATCTAGATTCGAGAAAAATGATTACAAATATATTCATAATGTTAAGTTGAAAAGTAGGTCATTATAAAGAGAAGATTTAAAGAAAATTTAATACAATAGTTTAATAAGAAATAATTTTAGTTGCTAGAACATTAAGAGTTCCGCGTAAAATTGTAGTAAGTGGAATTTACTCTTTTTCATAGCCCTGATATGGTACGCTCTTACGACAATAGTTGTATTCTTAACTAAGGGAAATTAACTCAAGGAATATAGTTACAAGTTTTACAGTTACGAAATGTAATAGTGTATGCAGATACATAATAAAGTTACTTATCTGTTATTAGTTATACAAAGTTCGAGAACAAGGAAAATAATATGTAAATTTTAGAACAGTTAAGATCAAGTTTTGATCCATATGTTCATCTACAATGACTTATAATATAAAGTAGCTTTGATAAGAAAATAACCCCGAAAACGATTTTTTATTTTTTTCGCGGCCCCTCAGACACCGCGTGTATAAAAGTCGATATCTCGTACGTTCTCATAAAGAAAAAAATAGTTACAATCGCGAGGCGAGGAATTTGCGCGACCAGGTAGATGAAAAAAAGAGAGCACATCACACGGGCAAAGATACGATGAACATACAGTTCTTTAAATAAGTAACAATAAATATCTTTAGTTTCGGCAGTGAATGTCGCTAGAATAGCATAATAATTGTAAACATCGAAATTAGTTAGGAAAAAAAGAAGCGCACCGAAAAAGTTAGGATATACTTTCATCATCACCGATCGGATTATTACAGTAATAACATCAGTCACACTCACAAGCAAATGATTCTAATGAGGATACAAACGTAGAGACAAGAGACTAATTTTTGGTTACGGCATGGAAATATGATTGCCGATTGCAAAAACAAGAAAAGAAAGCGAAATAAACTCATCAAATTCCATGGTAGCAGGCGAGAAAAGCAATTTATTCACCTTTTAACTGTAAAAATAAATAGACGTATGAGTCACGAATTAAAAATGAGTAGTCGGGCTGAATTCGCCGAAACCTACACCGAAGCATAAGCAAGCACCGCATCTCACCACGACACAGAACGATGGCCTGGTCGTCGGTTCCCGCACGCGCCATCTCCCTGATCTTTTGAAGGTTAGCTCCCTCGTATCAAAGTACCGATGCAAGTACTCGTAAAGGGAGGGAGTACGCTTACGGAGTGGAGTTCGCGACGGGGACGCGGCGACTAGGAGCCGCATAGATCAGTCGTGGACCTCAATCAGCTGCATGATTGTCAATGCAGCGACGCAAATCGCATCCTGACGGCTCTGCCGCCTCAAGCATCACGCCCGCGTGACGTGGAGAGGGATACGCCAGCTGACTGGCGGAATCTCTTCTACAACGGGTACAGGGCTAAGAAAGAACATTAACGTGCATGCTACGAAAGGTGAGGTTGCGAGGTGAACGCCTACTCATTTATCAAAAAAAATCCGCGTTCAGCAAAGACAAGGGACGGCGAATTGCTTTCACCGATCCGCAAACCCATAAGAATGTTGAAAAAAAAAATATATATGGGATATTTCAGGTGAAGTCAGCAGCTCAAAATTTTAAAATCGCTGAAAATTGGTTTACTTCTAGTTTTTCATGAAAAAATAATGTTCCTAGAGTTTGAGACCAAAATTTTCAAAAATAAGCCAGTTATGGAACATTGAAAATTCAAATTTTTTCCATTTTTTGGTTATAATTCAACTTTAATCATTTTTTTACTCAAAAATTTGAAATTTTTCGTATAGAACATTGATTGGGAAAAAGTTTGCATTTTATATCTAGAATGTGACAGTATTTTTTTAGAACCCTTTTCGAAAGCCTCTGATTGGTTGCTTTTTGATGAAGGTATATTTAACCGGACGGGTCTCATTTTTTTTGTTTTTTGATTCCGAATTCGGGAAAAAAATAATTTTGCACGACTAACTGATTCGTTTTTGTTTTATGTCGAATTTTTCATTTTCGAAAAATTTATTTTTGATCTTTTTTAATGATTGGATTTAAATTTTATAATCGGATGGGTAGCGTTCGAAAGAGCATAAAAAACCTATATTTAATAAAAAAAAAATTTCTCTAGCTATCACGGTTATTTTGTTATTAACAAAAACGTGTTTTTTTTAAATGCTTATAACTCCCAAACTAAATGGCCAATTTTTTTGAGGAAAATCATGATAATGGAGATTATTAATAGCTATAATCTGCATAAAATTGAATCCATTCTGCTAGTTAGTTTTTGAGAAAAAAATTAAAAAATGAAAAAAACGGTTTTAGGTGGCGACAATTTACGTGAGTAAAATTGTGTTAATCGCTTCAAAATTCCTTGTAGAGGTAGATTTTTCGTTGCCACCTGCACCTTTCTTTGGAATAGATGATTGGTTCATAAATTTCCGAGATTTTTGAGGTTAAAATTTTTGTAACCTCTTTTTCGAATCGTAATTTCTCGAGAACGGCTGTATGAATCAGAATGGGATAGGTAGCATTTAAAAGAGAATTAAAATACCTATATTTTCTAAAAAAAATGTTTCTAGCTATCACGGTTCTTTGGTTATTAACAAAAACGTAAAACATTAAAAATGAAAAAAATGAGTTTTGTATGTCCAACGATTCCGGAGGGAAAATTGTCGTAATTTCTTCAAAATTCCTTGTGGAGGTAGATTTTGGATAGCTCTTGGGCGAGTTCTTTGGGCAAAATAATTCGTCCATAAATTTCAGAGATATTTGAGGTTAAAATTTTTTAAACTTTTTTTTAAATCGTAATTTCTAGAGAACGGTTCTATGAATCAGCTACAGATTAAATTATTTAACAAAAATTTTTCAAATAATAATTGATTTACCGACTTCAAGTTTTAACCACTTATTATACTCATTGAAGAATATATTTGGTTGAAATTTCAACAGATTATCTTTATTTGTTTAAAAAAAAAATAATGTTTTATAAAAAAGTAGGAGTTTTGTTGTCACGCGATAACAATATTAAGAAAATCAACCAATAGTCCTAAAATTTGGGAGAGTTATATCTTTTTTATATCTTCAAACTGAATTCGTTGCCCAATATTTTTATGTCGATTAATAACACAGATTACAGAAGAAAGTTGTCTGGATTCAGGGTCAGATCATATTCTTGCTGTTAACTTTTGATGCTGGATTTGATATTTATTTCAAAATCATGACGTGATAGATAATAACTAAAAATGATTAAAATGCACAATCTACAAGAAAAGTCTGGTCTTACTGCAGATGTAGGCATCCAGCCGAAAATATTTCGACTAATTGTAAATAACCCAACGCTAGTGGAAATTTTTTTTGACAATTGTTGATAATTATAGTTAATCATTGACAAATTTGAGAATATGTATGATAATTATTGTACAAATTTAGAATGAATTTGTTATATATAAAAAATTATTAATATTTAAATTTTGTTACTGATAATATCTGATACCTCTTTATGGTTGATTATAATTAGTGATATTCTTTGATAATTTATCATATAAGATATTATCATTTATGTTAGATTATTTATGATATTCTTTGATATATTACTCCTATAATTTTTTAAATGGTTTTATTACGTATTTTTTGGGAAGATACGTTTATTACGTATTTTTTTCGCTAGGGCAGCATTTTATTTGTTGTTTTAAATAGTATCCAATAAAAAGGTAAATTAAAAAAAGAATTTTAAGGGTAAACTTTAGGGGTGGTTTCCACCCCTGAAAAAATACTGATTTTATTAAAAAATTAATGTTATTATCTTTTTCAGTCATACAGTAATTATTTTATATATATTTTTTTTTTAATCAAGAATTTTAATGGGAACTGCTGATATATTCGGTATTCACTTTTGGGGGTAGCTTTTTTCATCCTTTTGGTACTCTTAATAAATAAAATCAATTGAATGTACTTTTATTTCTTATAAATTACGCTCATTTTACACATTGGTTAAGAAAAAAATTTTTTTGCCACTTATACATGGTCTATCACTATAAACTTTGTAATTATTAGAAAGAGTTTCAATTTATTGTTGATGTTTATTTAATTTTATTTTAGCTTCAAACATGAAGATTAACCCTTTGAACGTAGTGAATTTATTATTAGCATATTTTCAAAGCTTACAAATACCAAATAGCGAGACTAATTTCAAAGAAATGGAATTATCAGAAAAGCTGAAAGAAATATTAATAGATGCCACATATGAGTTTAATGATGTCGACGTAATTGTTGAGGAGACGTTGGATTTCCATGAAAATGATAAAGATACTAATGCTCAAATAATTGAAGATGAAGTACAACATCACTTTCCCGATCCTGATTTTACACCAACAGATCAGTGTATGAATCATGCCGAAGAAGTCACATTTGATTATAAAGAAAGAGCCGTAGAATATTGGAGAAGCGGAAAAAACAAAAACTTATAACTTGAAACTGTGCAACACAGATACAAAAAAGTTTTATCCAACAGCCAACTTAATCGTTGGGCGAAAAACATTAACCCTTTCGTACCGAGACCCCTTTCCCGGGGAAAAAGTGACTTTTTTGTATACTATAATTGTGAAGGCTTCAACTAAGATCAATCTACAGTTTTTTTTTCCAAAAGTGTCGATAAGTACTATTTTTCAAGTGGATCCTGGAGGACCCATACGGTCTTAATGAATTTTTTTTTTTTTTAATCAGAAAATGTTTATATTTAAACCAATTATTTACCGTGTTTGAGTGACGGGAAATACTGCGGACTCGTTGAGCCACATGAGTTTATGAGTTTGAAAATGTTATATATCCGAATGTGAAGAGAATAGAATAGCCTGGGTTTGCTTAATAGACTTTATTGATATAAAAGATATACAGGGAGTATCAGGTGACACGATGTTAGAGTAGTCGGTTCGCCGGCCAGTACAGCACTGGCCCGCGCGGCGTCTCGCACGACGCGGTGCTCGCAGTTTACCGCGTTAGTATTTGTACACCAACACTATCCATCGTCTTGCATACACCACAGAAAAGTTTGTTTTTTTTGAAGCATAGCTCGTAGCCTAGATAAATATAACGATGAAAATTTCGAAGAAAAAATTTTCAAGCTGTAATCGGCATTATTCGAAACCTCTCTATGTGCACATTTATATATATATATATATATATATATATATATATATATATATATATATATATATATATATATATATATATATCACATACAAATAGACATGCATACATAGGTTATATATCGACGGCTGAGCGGAACAAGGTCGTATCTCACCGCGCGGACGAAAAACGTCGTATCTCACCGCGCGGATGAAGAACATCGCATCTCACCGCGCGGATGAAGAACCTCATATCTCACCGCGCGTACGAAGAACATCGTATCTCACTGCGCGGATGAAGAACGTCGTATCACGGCGTTCTTGGGCCGTACACGGCCAGTATACGGCGAGATACGACGTTCTTCGTCCGCGCGGTGAGATACGATGTTCTTCATCTGCTCGGTAAGATACGACATTCTTCGTCCGCGCGGTGAGATGCGACGTTCTTCGTCCGCGCGCTGAGATATGAGGTTCTTCGTCCGCGCGCCGAGATACGACCTTGTCCCGCTTAGCCGTCAATATATACATATATAGGTTATACATATATATATATATATATATATATATATATATATATATATATATATATATATATATATATATATATATGTGTGTGTGTCCGTGCGTCTGTGTGTGTGTGTGTGTGTGTGTATATTACATATTACACGTAAATCACAGGACCGTTATATTTTATTTTTCAGTAAGACCAACTGGGTCCTGTAGGACCCACTACATTTACGTAAGATGCCCCTCCTACAGCATTATGTTATTGAACTCGGAAAGTGATAAATTCTTAGTACGTTGTCTCATTAACAAGATCCACCATTCAGAATAACAAAAAATCCCCATTAACCCTTTTTTTTATTCGAAAGTAAACCATTTAAGATCCGAATTTTCGTGAAATTCCAATTTTCATCGCCGAGTTCTTTTTTAATGTACTAAACGGAACGGAAAGAAACAAAAAATTTAAATTTTAATGGCCAGGGGACTTTCTCTTGAATAAAAGAACACGACTAAATGGGTAGATTTAAGAAATTATTTAATTTCAGTTTTCTACAACATGTTGAAAAAACTGGGTCCCACAGGACCCCTACGGTACGAAAGGGTTAATAAACGTGGAACATATAGAGAAAAAATTGCGCAAATTTGCCAATAAACTTTAGATAATTTAAAAGCTGCTCTTGAAGCTGGTTCGATAGTGCATGATCGCGACGTACGTAAATGGGCGTTGCAAGCTCAACAAATGCTCGGCTCTGAAGATGTAAGATTTAAGGCTTCTGCAAATTGGTTATTAAAATTTAAAAAAGCTTATCGAATAGTATCCAGAAAAATAAATAAATTTATCACTAAAAGAAACATTAGAAGGTGGTCAAGAACTTGAAACTAAAGCTGCTGCTTTTGTAACTGACGTTAAATCGTGTATACCAAAAATTGGAATTTCATATGTTTATAATTCAGATCAGAGTGGGTTTCAATTAGAAATGCACTCGGGAAGAACATTAGCAGTTTAAGGAGAAAAGCAGGTGCAATGCCTGGTACAGTCAGTTTCATCGACAACGCACAGTTATACAATTCAACCAACTATATCAGCTACTGGAAAACTTTTATCACCACTTCTTTTAGTATTATTGTAAATACAGATAAATTTCCGCCTTTTTTTTTTATAAAAATTATCAATTTATTGTAAAAAAAATATACGTTACATTTTATTCAAAATATTGTCCGTCATTGGCTACTACTTTTTGCCATCTTTCTGGCAGCGGTCAGATGCCACGTCGAAAAAACTCTTCATCTTCTGAGGCTACCCATGAATCGACCCAATTTTTGGCTTCTTCGTAAGAAGTAAAGTGCTGCTTGACCATGACGTGAGCCATCGACCGGAACAAGTGGTAGTCCGAAGGAGCAATGTCTGGTGAATACGGCGGGTAGGGTAAAACATCCCATTGTAAAGCTTCCAAAGTATCCTTGACGACTTTTGCAACATGTGGCCGAGCGTTGTCGTGCTGAAAAATCACTTTGTCATGTCTTTTGGCATATTCGGGGCGTCTAAGCTTCAATTTTCAAGCTTCAGTGATAGTTTCGTTAGGCTGGAGTAGCTCGAAATAGATTACTCCGAGCTGATCCCACCAAATGCACAACATTAATTTTTTGCCATAAATATTCGGTTTGGCCGTTGAAGTTGGTACATGGCCGGGCATACCCCATGATTTCCTACGCTTTGGGTTGTCGTAGTAGATCCATATTTCATCCCCCGTCACTATTCGATGCAAAAAACCCTTTCGACTTTGTCTTTGGAGAAGTTGTTCGCATGTGAAAAAAAAGGGCTCGACGTCTCTGGGTTTCAGTTCATGCGCAACCCAATTTCCTTGCTTTTGTACCACACCAATGGTCTTGAGACGGTGTGAAATCACTTGTTGAGTCGCTCCCAAGCTTTCTGCGAGATGCTCTTCAGTTTGGCATGAGTCTTCGTCCAATAATGCCTCTAACTCAGCGTTTTCAAACTTGACTGACCTTCCTTCGCGTTCTTTATCTTCCACGTCAAACTCGCCGTTTTTAAACTTTTGAAACCACTCACGATAACTTCTCCCACTTAAAGCAGCATCACCGTAAACTGCTACAAGCGATCGATGCACCTCAGCAGCAGATTTCTTTAAATGAAATAAATAAATCAAGAATTCCCGCAAATGACGCTTATTCGGTACAAAACACGACATTTTCGAACAAAAAAAAAATGTATACTGCCAATACAAAGTCAATAGTATTTTAAGGTTATGTTGTTGCCAGGTGTCGAAACTTTCTATGTGACATTTTACATCTGACGATTTCAAAGTATTCTTGTCGGTGGAACCATCTCTTGAAAACGGCGGAAACTTATTTGTATACCCAATAAAAGAAAAAACTGGTCAGTTTGGTCCTATAATAGAATCTTCTTTATTTAGACCAACAAATGTGCATGTAGAAGCATCCAAATCTGTAAAATTAACTACAGGTGAGTATATTTTTGTATATTATGAAAAAATTTTTGATAACATTTTATTATTTTAGATCATTTTAAAATTTGGTTAAAAGAAGTATTTTACCCGTATGTTGAGCCTCAATCTATACTTTTACTCGATTCTTGAAATGGACATTGTGATAAAGCTGTAGAGGAAACAATACCGGAGAAAAAAATTGTTAATATAAAAAAAATTCCCACAGGAACGACAGGGAAGATCCAACCACTCGATGTGTACGGATTTCGTATCTGGAAGAACTTCGTTCAACGTCTTTCAGATCAAGTGATTTTGCTGGACTATGATATGAATCTCCATTTAAGAAATAACATTATAAAGATGCAATCTCTGGTCCATAATCAGCGTTCTTCACAAAGATATACAAATATTTTTAAATATTCTTGGTATAAAAGCGGCTACATTGATGAAAAACCAGCTAAAGCTAATAATCCGGTTGATTTTAGTTTTGGAGATTCTTGCAATATAAAGTGCGAAGTAGAAGGATGTAACAATGTTGCTATAGTGTGATGTGGTTGGTGTAAAAAGTCATTATGTTTCCAACATTTTTTCATTTTCATTTTCATCATAGATTATCATTTCTGTGAAACATTATGTTGAATGATATATTGTAATTCAACAATAAATAAAAAAAGAAAAATATAGATATTATTATGAAAAATAATTTTTAATCAATATGAAAAACAATTTTATATAGTATCACGTAGGATAACTTCTACATACACATATCAATGTATCTATGTACAAATAATAATATGTTGGTATCAATATTGAACTAATAAATTAGACCTCATGTTACATTAGGCGTTTATTTTTGGGGGTGATCTTTTTCACCTCTTTGGTACTCTTTAATAAATAAAATTCATTGAATATATTTTTATTTGTTATAAGATAGACTCATTTTACAGATTGAATGACTTATAAGAAAGAAATTTTTTTTCACCACTTATGCATGGTCTGTCACTGTCAGGGTTAGTAAAGGTAGTTAGGAGTGGTTTTTTGGTAAGTTCCGAAACACACAAAATATTCGAAATAGTTAACGAAAATGCTTTTAATAATTTTTTTTAATTTATACCCAGATTATTGTGATAAAAATATTAATAAAAAGTCGTAGTTTTTTCAAAGAATAAAATAAGGATTGCGACCACTTAGGCCATAAATATACCTTATATTTCAAGCTTTTAACGAAAAATATTTTCATACCTGATTTAACTATAAACCATCAATCAAATGGTATCCAATAAAAAGGTAAATTAAAAAAAGAATTTTAAGGGTAAAGTTTAGGGATAGTTTCCACCCCTGAAAAAATACTGATTTTATTAAAAAATTAATGTTATTATCTTTTTCATTCGTACAGTAATTATTTTATATATTTTTTTTTTAATCAAGAATTTTAATGAGCACTGCTGATATATTCGGTATTCACTTTTGGGTAGCTTTTTTCATCCTTTTGGTGCTCTTAAAAAATAAGGTCAATTGAATGTACTTTTATTTCTTATAAACTACGCTCATTTTACACATTGGTTAAGAAAAAAATTGTTTTTGCCACTTATACATGGTCTATCACTATGAGGGGTAGTTATGGATTGATTTTTGAAAAATTCCGAAACATGTCAACACTAATGTTTGATACTGTTCACAAAACTACTTTTTAGAATTTTTTCTAAACTAAACCTCGATATTTATAACAAAAATATTAATAAACTTGGGGGGCTGCGCCCCCCAGCGTGCCTTCTGCACGCCCCCCCCGCCCCCCCGCTGCCACACACACTTGCTCCTCGCTTCGCTCGTCGCCCGCCCCCTCCCTATGTAAAAACTTCGTTTTTACATAATAGGCACGACCGCAATACTCAGGAGAACCTTGTATTTTTATAAAAGCAAAAATTGATTAATAATGTCATTACGAAGGGCAATGCACTCATGATTTTGCATATTATTAAAAAAAAAAAAATAGTTTTTGTTACCATATGGCAAACAGTAAAGCTAATAAGCGAAAAATTTACCGTCTAAAAAACATTAGTGACCGTCTTTTACAGACATGTTACCGCGCAATGGTTATCAAGTCATGTCATATTGTTCGTGTATAACGTATTACGTATAATATATAGATGTTTATGCAAAGTGATGACAATGCGAGCTTGATTTTACGCAATTCGCAATAATCGCAATAAACGATATAAAAATTACATCATATATTGACATGGGTAACGTGTATAGCATCGCCAATCACGTGATGGCGGTGACACTGCTGGCTTGTTGGCTTTACCCATGTGAGTGTGCGCGCATGCGCATGCGCTGCAGCTCACCTGCTCGTGTAGTCTGACTCGTCAGCTGATAGCTCGTAGCTTCTTTGCGTAAGCGACACGGCGCCGCAGATGATGCGAGAAAAAGGCTGGGCCGAACTTCTAGTGAAAAAGTTTCAGTGCGGAGTGAACACAAGAAAGCTGCCTACTACGTACGTATTATCGCTACAGTGCTTCGCTTCCTATCTGGCTCTCACCCGCACCATGTTAACCATGTGCTCACGGCAGTCCGGCAGACGGCAGTCATCAATGTTTATATCTGCAGGCACTGTGTTTCCCAAATTGCTGTATGGATCGATATTGATGTTGGTCGAGTTCTCTGCTAATTAAGTTGTAGTCTTATCTTTGAGTAAGTATTATTTCAATAATACTAGCTCCTTTCTAATCTTGCAGGGTTTTCATCTTTTTCTCACAAGGACACTTTGTTAAACTTTCAGCAAGGGTCAAGGTAGTCTTAGTTGGAAGTGCACATGAGCTTTTTCGACTTTCAAGTATACAAATACCTTTCCTTTCTCTGAAAATATCTTCAGCTTTACACACGTCATCATATCATGCATGCTGAGGGATTTTATACCATGTTTCAGATCTAAATAATCAGCAAGTGTGGAGTTACAGCATTTTCTGTGTGCTTTTTGAGGAAATTATTAAGAAAGAAAAGTAATTTCCTCCAATTTGGCTGATTGAGTATATCTGAAACTTAATGTACAATGCCTCAGCATGCATTGCATTGTGTATGAACATTATTGTAAACCTTGAGAAAGGGTGAGGAGATTTTAGTTGAGAATACACATGCGCTTTCTCGACTTTTGAGTGCAAAGATCCCTTTCCATTCCCTACAAGTATCTTCAACTTTCTGTACATGATGGAATACATGCTGAGGGACAGTATATCAAGATTTAGATATGCATAATTAGCAAGTCTGGAGATATTGCCATTTCTGTATCTTTTTCAAGAAATTTTTGAGAAAAATGTCATTTTCTCCTTACCGGCTGATTGAATCGATCTGAAATTGCATACACAATCCTTCTGTATGTATTGTATTGTGTGTGAACATTCTGGTAAACTTTAAGTGAGGGTGAGGAGGTCTTAGTTGAGAATACACATGCGCTTTCTCGACTTGTGAGTGTAAAGATCCCTTTCCATTCCCTACAAGTATCTTAAACTTTCCATACATGATGGAATACATGCTGAGAGACAGTATATCAAGTTTCAGATCTACATAATCAGCAAGTCTGGAGATATTGCAATTTCTGTGTCTTTTTCAAGAAATTTTTGAGAATAATGTCATTTTCTCCGTACCGGCTGATTGAGTCGATCTGAAGTTGCATACACAATCCCTCTGTATGTATTGTATTGTATGTGAATATTCTGGTAAACTTTAAGTGAGGGTGAGGAGGTCTTAGTTGAGAATACACATGCGTTTTCTAGACTTTTGAGTGCAAAGATCCCTTTCAATTCTCTCAACATATCTTGGTAAATATATAGTGCTATGAATGATCTTATCGACACGCTAACACTATATTATAAGTAGTTTGCTCTGAGAATGTTTACTTGTTTACTTTACAGCTAGCATCTATCCTGCAATATCTACCCCTTTGACAGGAGTGTGGCTTCTCTGTACTCCTGCCGTTGCCAAGTTATTCTTGTTGTAATTATGTTTTTGGCCTAGGGCGAAGTGCTCCTGCAGACGACATCACGGTGTCCTAAACACCTGCAGTTACCGTTTTTTATTGGGACTATATGTTGGATTGATTGACATATTTTATGTGAACATTGACAACCTCTGAACTCGTTCAAAAAATAATCTGGTGAGTAGCTTACTGTGAGAAAGTTTATTGGCTTATACTTTTCAGCTAGTATCTATCCTGCAATAATTTCCTACCCCTTTGACAGGAGTGTGGCTTCTCTGTACTCCCTCCGTTGCTAAGTTATTCTTGTTGTAATTATGTTTTTGGCCTACGGCGAAGAGTTCCTGCAGAAGACAACACGTCTTCATATAATTGTTCTTTCCTCGAGGGCGTCACTATATGACCATCATAAAGCAGGAGACTTTAAAAAAAATAGGACCAAATTGGGAACGGCAACTTTGAGAAACTCAACAATGGCATTACAGTGGGTAACCTTGAGTGAAGGGCTTCCTGATGCACACATCTTGGCAGCTTCATCATTCTATAGATTATCAATGGAAGTTGATCTAGTCTGTATTTATTTTAATTCACTGTGACCACTTTGTGGTCTCTTCTTTGAATAATTATTATTTCAGTAATCTACTGCTTTCAACCATTACTATAGCTTCATTTTTGTTTCAGGGTTTTTATTATCCTTTCAGAAAAAGCAGCAACTATAAGAGGCGACCGGTCAAATTTAACAGATCTATTCCTCATTCATTGCTGTGGTTGATATTTACTTTGAGGATATCTTTTCAAACTTCATTTAGAAGAACATAAGAATGATAGAAATCTGCTTTTATAATGCATTTCAGGCATCTTATGTATTTTTAAGCTGATTTTATCTTTTTTTTGTAGGTATAATTTAATAAAAAGAAAGAAATAAGTCATGCAATTTCTCAGATTTAATTCAAGCACTGCTTGTGTATTTTTTATAGAACTGTATTTTTATTTTTTTTATTAAATTACATGTACTTTCAAAAAGATAGAGTCAACTCAAAAATACATGGAATGTCTGAGATGCATTACTGAAACCGGTTTCTATCATTCTTAGTCTTTTGGATTAAGTACGGACACACCACCTCAAAGTAAATATCGATAACATTGAATGCTCAATACACCTGCTAAATCTAACAAGTGCCTTTTATATTGTAGGAGCCGGATGAATTTTCTTATTAAGTTTTTAATTTTGGTCCGTATACTGTAGTGTAGTGTAATGTGAGTGTGTCTGAAACTTCTATACATCTATAGCTTGTCCCACCATAACAATAATCTGAGTACGTGTAAAAATTGTGAAAAAAGTTATTTTAATCTGTAAAATTCAGTCGAATTGTAGTAGTTAATGATCAATGAGCTTATCCATTAACTACCAGTATTAATTGACTTTTAGAGGTTATAGTGATATTTTCATAATTCTGACAGGTTTCCAGAATATTTATTTAAGCATACTCTATAAATCTTTCGGACAGGCTCACACTACATGGCCCTTCATATTTCATAAGAGAAAACCTATTTAATTAATTAGGCTGAATTTACAACATGAAAAGATAAATTAATCCTGCTCCTGTAATTTTATAAAAGCCACCAGTCAGATTTAGCAGGTGTACTCATCATTCAGTGTTGTCGATGTTTAGTTGGCGTAAATGTGCTTAAGTATAAAAATAATAGAACTCTGCTTCTATAATGTATTTCAGGCATCGTATGTTTTTTTAAGCAAATTTAATCTTTCTAGAATTAGGTATAATTTAATAAAAAAAAATATCCGTCCGATATGTAGTCCATTATTTCACCGTGTTTATCGCACTTGCTACGCTCGTGTGTAATGAACTGCTTAGCGCACGGAAAGGCGTGACAGCGGACTTAAGGGGGCTAGACACCTTTTTTCTCTGAAATAAGAAGTCACATTTTAATACATAAATGTAAACGAATTATTTCACACTTTTTACATATAAAAGTGGATATATTTACCTTACCTTAAAATTTTCTCCGATGTTTTTTCACTAACCGTAAACTTTGAAATTTTCCTGCGGATGGATTGACCCCAGATTTGAACTAAATTACTCCTGAATAGTATAATTTTCATATGAGTGTAGGGATTTTTGATCTAATGAGAAAAAAAAATTGTGCTGTTTTTCAAGAGTTTTTTTTTTAATTTTTTTTAATTTTTTATATTTTTTCATAATTTTTCTGATGTAAAAAGTTTTTCCGACATTTAATCCTAAATCCCTACACTCATATGAGAATTATACTATTCAGGAGTAATGTAGTTCAAATCTGGAGTCAATCCATCGACAGGAAAATTTCAAAGCTTACGGTTAGTGAAAAAACTTGTTGCATCGATGACTATGGTTCTGGACCATATAAAAGGCCCATCGGAGAAAGTTTTAAGGTAAGGTAAATATACCCACTTTTATATGTAAAAAGTATGAAATAATTAGTTTACTTTTATGTATTAAAATGTGACTTCTTATTTCAGAGAAAAAAGGTGTCTAGCCCCCTTAAGGCAGACAGTGTTATAAAAAATTGTACGATACTAATGCGTCAAGTAACACATTACACGCCGTGAAAGGATCCTCGCTACGCTCGGGCCTTAACTTTACGCCATGAAATAATGGGCCACTTATCGCACTTGTATCGTAATGTATTAGTACGATAAATTTTTTGATATTTATTCATTAATTAAAAAAACCTCTTTCAATTCATTGGCCCGTAGTTTCCTCAACCTTGATATGTTGATTCCTTTAATTAATATTTAATAACGAAATTTATAAATCTACGACTACAAAGAATTTTGAAGCGATTAAGTCATTGTTACTCCTGTAATCGTTGGATATACAAAAATCAATTTTCATTTTTCAATTTTTTTCTAAAAAACTAACCAACAAAATGAATTAAAACATTACAGATTATATTTATTTATATTATCCATTATCACGATTTTTCTCAAAAAAAATTGACCGTTTAGTTTGGGAGTTATAAGCATCTAAAAAAAAACACGTTATTGTTAATAATTTTTTTAGAAAATATAGGTTTTTTAATTCTCTTTCGAACGCTACTCATCCGATTCGAATAACTCGAACCTATCATTAAAAAAAAAATCAAAAAGAAGTTTTGAGAAAAATCGAAAATTTGAAAAGAAAAACAAAAACACATCGCCCCAATAAAAAAAAACGAATTTTGACCGAAAAATGAGACCTGCCCGGTCAAAATTGACCGAGTAGAAATTGAGATCTAGGCGTACACACACACACACACACACACACACACACACACACAGACATTTTTCAAAAACCATGTATTTTGATTCCTAACATCTCAGAACACAATTATAACATGTTTTTACAACAACTCAAAAATTTAATGTCACAAAGCTTCCTCTAGGAGGAAGCAAAATGTTTAATTGAGAAATAAATGAAATCTATAAATGCGTTTTTGAATTCGAATTGTCTACTTTAGTAGCAAGCAGGGTCAAACCTTTCTTATTATAATAATTGTTGTAAAATTATATATATTAAGGAAGTCCATATCAACAAATTGTCAATTTCTGTACCAAGATTGATACCTCGATTTTTTTTCTATCTATTTTATAGCTACAATTTTATTAAAGTAACATTTCTTTTTTTTTTAATTGGATTAAATAAAGTGTAAATAAATTAAAATAAAATAATTAACTTCTTTAGTAAGGTCGTATTTCAGAAAGAAGTTTATATATATCGCTGTTGATATATACTTTTTTTTTAATATATGAGTAATTTTATTTCAGGTGGGGGGGGTTCGCCCCCCCACACTCCCCTGAGTGGGGGCTCTGTCCCTGGACCCCGCCCTGCGCCCCACATCAAACCCGCCATACTCGTTACCTACCAATAACAAACTTTATTGTTTCTTTTATTTTGTTTTATTTAGATGGGACATTTCAACATAATAACTATATCCTCAAGGATTTTCATTCATGGTCACAAAATGATTCCGTAGATTCATTCGTCATCGAATATCATTTAATGTGTGATATCAGGAATATGGTTAGGAGTCCTGAGGATGGAATATTATATTTGCTTATTCTTTGGCTCAATTTTATATTTAATCAAAAATTTAATCTTTTTTTTTTTAATTTTATTTTTAAGGTTTAAACTTGAAGAACTTCTATTAATCCCATTGTTAATAGAAGATTAGATTATATACAATATTAGCTGCCTGTCTACAACCAAGTTTTAGAAAAAAATAATTTGTTTCTTGGACCAACTTAGAATAATTTTAAGTAAAAAAACATTTAGGGATTTAATCTTTTAATTTTTGTTACTTCAACATCAATTTATATTTCTTATTATATATTTTTATTAGTGTTTTAGTTTACATAATATTTGGCATTTTGTAAACAATAGATATTTCTTTTTTTTAAATTATGTTTTCAATGTGCTTATCTCATTTTATAGCACAGTGTGACCTAAGTCCGCACTTAAGGGGACAAGCCATGGTTGAACCTGAAAAAAAAGCTATTGTATTAATTCTTTAATAACAAAGCCAATATATAATTTTAAGAGTTCAAACTTTTTTTTATTATTAAGTTATACAATTACCTATAATTTAAGACTACATCATCCAGGTGTTTAAGATTTTGGTCTTGCAGTCCATTAGATTAAGAAACCCTTCTGAAATAGAAACTGGCATGTCATTGCCGCAGGAAATTTTTTGAACAAAGCAAGGCAGGGGTCTGGTTACTTAGGAGTACCTTTATAGTTATACCAGTTATAGAAAATGTGAGCTACTTTTTTTTTTTAATTTTTTAAATTGTTTTTTAATGAAAAATCTAAATTTTTATGTTTTTTTTATTAAAATTTCAATATTTTTTGTAATTTTATTTTATAATTTTTTTTCTAAAGCCTTTTTCAAAAAAGTACCTCACATTTTCTATAACTAACACAATTTTAAAGATACTCCTAAATTTCCAAACCTCTAGCTTGCTTTATTTAAAAGAAATCCTGCGGCAAAGTCCCTGTAAATACAAAAAACAAGTTATTCAGAAATTCAATTCAAAGTTTTGGTTTTCTATAACTTTATATAAGTTTCAAAACTACTTACCAAAAATTTTTGTTTCATTCTGTATGATATACTTTAGTGGAAAAATGAAACAGATGCCAATTAGATGAAAGTAGTCCTGGCTAAATCATTTTAACTGTTGAATAAACCTATAAAAAAGAATTTCATTAATTCAAGAATATTTTAAAATTTTTTAGATTAATACATAAATGTTGTACTTATTTTTTTTTTCGTGCTAGGCTGAAAACATTGTTAGTCATAAATGTTATTGACAGTAAAAATAACCTCAAAATAAATTAATCCTTTTATGAGAGCCAATAACACACCTGTAAAAAGAAAAAAATTAATAAATATTATATTAGCTATTATCGCATAAAAATAACTTTTTACCTACTCTAGTAAGAACCTGGTGCATATGACTCTTCAGGTAAATTCAATTGCAGTCTCCTTCGTTTTCTCCTATTTTCCAAAGTGTTTTCTTCGGCATTCCTCTCAGCATGAAATAATCTGATGTCATTGCTTTTCTGTGCCCACTCAATTGCAGCTACTCCAGGTTTCAAATCAAAGGCTTCCATAATATTCAGAAAACCAACTCTTCCATCGTTGAAGCAAGTGACAGCAATACAAGCATCTGCTGTGAGCACATGTACACCACTGAAGGAGGTCTTGGTTACAATCTTCCAAACTGAATTATTAAAACTCTCATTACTATTTTGGGTGTAACCGCCTAAACATCTGTGAAGCAGCTTCTGTTCAGAGAGATCTTTGTAAATTGGTTTCAACTGCTCCATAATCACTGCAGGAATATTGTCTTTATGATGAAAATCTTTTAGTTTTTTTTGAGCCTTCGCTTTTTGCCACTTGCACCAACTGCTCTGTCCTGGTGGGCATAAATGATGTTGAGGATTCTGGTCTGTGGAAATCTTGTGGTAGTACGTAGCCCATATAGCATTCAGCATTTTTTCTACAGAGTCCGTGTTGTTTCTGATGGCATTACCATAATATGTGGTGAGCTGATCAATTACTTTTGCTGTTAATCGTCCTTGGCCTCCAATGGTTTTTCCATCCTCTAATAACTTTTTTCCAAAATTTTTCTTTAAATTCCTGAGTCTGGTTCCCATTCGTTTCTGGACGTGTCCCACACACTCCTTCTTCTCAACTTTAACTTCATCTCCATACGGTTTGGCCTGGCACAAAGCACTGTACACTTTCGAATCGCCATCTCCAATGTAATGATGGTATTTTACATTATACTTTTCTTGAGATCTTCTAAATATTTCCACAACTCCATCGACTTCCATCTTTCCAGCACTTCCTTCATGGTTTGCTGCACATTTATCTTGATGATCACGAAACCAGTCTTCATATTCTTCTGTGCCTTTTCTATTTTCCCACTTTAAATATGCTTTACAAAAACTGTTCTTGATAAATATGTCAAGAACTTGTTGAGAACGCAAGCCAATCAAACTTGAAATTCCTTGAAGACTGCGTCTGTTGGTTTCATAAGCATTGCTTTGAGCTCCAACTTGCTTGCTCGTGCTTATAATTCTTCTCTCTGAACAATTTTTGCACATAATGTTAAATTTGGAGCCAAGTCCTCGAATATCTTCTTCTATAATTTTAACTTGTCCTTTACATGTTGCATATACAAGAAATTTCTCCAGCTGTAAGAACATAATGTTTATATCTATTATTCTGTTTCTTGTTTGTGACGCTTCTACAGATATATCTTTTATTTTCCCTGAAATTGTACTTCTTTTCCTTTTGTTCGTGATTTTTTGTTGAACATTCTCTGAATTTTTGTTAAATCCTTTATGTTTTTTTTTTCTTCCAAATTTTCTCTTCTTTCCTGGAGCTCCTGATGTTCTATTTCTCTTGTCAGAATCCATAGTGGCTAATATCTAATCCTCTATAATGTTAGTTATTAAAAAACACAAATAAAAGTCACTCACTGAACTCACTAAATTAAAATTATTAATAACACTTTGCACAGTGCAGTTAATCTAAAATCGCTGTCTTCTACACTCTCAGTTAAAAGAGTTCTACACAGCACTTTATTTACAAAAAAATTTTTTGTCAATACTGAATAAATTGCATTGAAAAATGCAGATTCAATTATATTCAAAACACTTTTAGTTTAAATCCCAACGACTATGGCGCTGACAGAACGTAAACAGATGAGATTTTAAACCATCTATATGTATTGTACGTATTATACTTTTGTATAAGTAGAGTAAAAGGAAAATACACGAGGTTTATACCTCGAGTTAAGTTTGCCTACTATGTCAATGTACATTTACGTTCTAAATTCAGTATTGTATGCTGTGAAGCATAAAATAATATAAGATTAACAATAGTATATCTAAAATGGATAATTTAAGAAAAATCACTAAATATGCAAAAAAGTGACTTCACGGTTTTAGCTGTATTTTCTAAACGAAATCGAATTTGGAAATGCGGTTGGAAGCATAGTATTCAGCGGAAAATTTGCTATCAAAATAGTACATAAAAAAAAAATCGATTTTTCGACCCCCGAACCATGGCTTGTCCCCTTAAGTCACGCTTACCCGTGAGTTAAGAAGTCGATTATTGCACCGTGAGGTTAGCGCGCGAGCGTAGCGAGTGGACTGATTAAGGACGTTCTCCGGGTCGAAACAGCAATTTTAGTTTTTATATTTTTATATAATGTTTTATTAATTTGATAATCCAAGAGTAAGTACATGTAACAAATATATACTTGAAAGAACATAAGACAATTTTTTTTTAGACAAATTCAGGAAATAGCCACTATGGTATTGTTACAATTAAAGACAAAAACTTTAATAAGTTCTTTAAATTTTTTTATTTTTTATCCGATCTTAACGAAATAAAGTTTATTTTGTTCGTTAAGAAATTTCAGGGGGAGTATCGATGGGAAAATTTATGTTACGAGTTACCAGTACGGCGCAATATCAATTTGTTTAAGAAAGTTTTGATGAAAACTTGACTTGCTTTTCTTAAATAAATTGATATTGTGCCTTACTGGTAATTCGTATCATAAATTTTCCCATCGATACTCTCTCTGAAATTTCTTAACGAACAAAATAAGCTCTATTTCGTTAAGATCGGATAAAAAATAAAAAAGTTTAAACAACTTATTGAAGTTTTTGTCTTTAATTGTAACAATACCATAGTGACTATTGCCTGAATTTGTCTAAAAAAAATTGTCTTATGTTCTTTCAAGTATATATTTGTCACATGTACTTACTCTTGGATTATCAAATTAATAAAACATTATATAAAAATATAAAAACTAAAATTGCTGTTTCGTCCCGGAGAACGTCCTTAAGGTACGGATAGGCGTAACAGCGGACTTAGGTAAACTTCAGTGGCAGTATCGTAATGTACTATTTTAACATTGTAATTAAATGTAATTTTATATCTTATGATTATATTTTTATAATTATATGATCTTTCGAATGTTATATTGATTTTTCCGATATTATTTAAAGCTATTGCATTGAATAATTCTTTGTCAAATCGAATCATGTTAAATAAGCGAAAATTGAATATGTAAAGTGTCGTATTTATAGGTTTAGATAATCAGGATTGATTGTACATTAAAATATTAATTGGGGAAAAGTTTTGTTTAGATATTATTCATAAGTATATCTTTTGCACTCAATATTTTTGTGTAAAGTCAAATCGTTGAAATAAGCGAAAATCGTCCATTTTATGTATGTTTTGGCGTTAAAAATTGTTTGTTTGGATTTAACTCGTCGGGAATTGATTGTACAAAAAATGTTTAATAGGAAAAAGTTTTGTTTTAATATTATCTATAACTTTTACATTCAACATTTTTGTGTAAAATCAAATCCTGTCAAGTTATAGCCGAATATCGTCCATTTTATGTATATTTAGGCGTTAAAAATCGTTTTTATGAGGTCAACTCGTCAGGAATTGGTCGTAGCAAAAAATGTTCAATATAAAAAAGTTTTGTTTTAATATTATCTATAACTTTTGCATTTAAAATTTTTGTGTAAAGTCAAATTCTGCTCAGTTATAAACGAAAATCAGGCATTTTATGTACATTTAGGCGTTAAAACCCGTTTTTTTTTGGATTTAACTGATCAGGAATTGATTGTACAAAAAAATGTCGAATAGGAAAAAGTTGTTTCAATATTATCTATAACTTTTGTATTTAACATTTTTGTGTAAATTCAAATCCTGTAAAGTAATAGCAAAAAACGACTATTTTTGATGATTTTAGCGATTTTTTCGCTATTACATTGTTAAATATTGTTCATAGAAAAAAATATTCAATGTAAAAAAGACGTCTTTTAATTAGTTTTAGCAGATGCATTTGTTGTTTTTGCTTAAATTTAATTTTGTTCACCGTATGCTCAAAAATCGATTTTTTCAAATTTTTATTTGCCCTGGCGTTTTTTTATTTGTCGATCGATTTGGCTCGGTAGAGAACTGTCAGTTACTTATAATTAGGCGAGTATATTCCCCAAAGCCCGTTTGGATCCGTCGAAATTTCGCTGAGATAATCGGGTTACTTGATCACATACATACGTACAGACATACATACATCTCTGAAAACGCTTAAAATGTACTTCTTTTGGGTGGAAAATAGTTTTTATGTTGTAAATTTCAGAATTTGAAGTGTTATAATTTTCGCCTTGACGAAAATATAATGCTCTCCCGAGAAGCGGTAGTAGTTATTGTGGCACCAAGCGGTAGTAGTTATTGGGGCATCCCACACCCACCAGGGTGTGGTGGTGGGGGTTTGTTGTGTCTGCCCCATGGTGCCACAATATTCAAAATTCAAAATATGATTTAAACTGAACTCTATGATTTCAAAATTTAAAATTATGATTTAAACTTAACTCTATGATTTCAAAATTTAAAATATAACTTGAACTTAAAATTTATATAATATTGAACTCTATGATATAAAATTTAACTTTACAATTTAACTCTATAATATTAAACTTTATCTGCAAGAAAACTAGGTGGTATTTTAGGATAGGAGTATAAAAGGTAACTAAAAACAAGTTTGATACATTTAAATCTTTTTATTCATTAAAAATATAATATTTTCTAAATGTAATGATACAAGCTCATATATTAAAGACATAACATCGTGAATGGGTATTGATATAGGTATATCATTTTTTTTAATCATTATTTCATCATAAACTTTATCAGAATCAGGTATGCCGAATTTTTCCGCATAAGTTAATAAATCATCCTTAGAAAAATGTGTATATTGTGATGATTGCGATTCTTGCAATTTTTCTTTGAAATAATGACAAAGTGTATTAATAATATATTCTATGTTACATGTTACATCTAATAAAAATCTCACTCTCACACGTATACAATGTTTTAATATTTTTAATCTATCAAAAGAAACTTTTTTAAATACTAAACTACGTCGGTACTGTTTCTTTGATGTTTGATCACCTGACGTCTGTGAATCTTCTTCTTCTACAAGTTCAATTGCCTTGTCGCCATAACTCATAATAAGCCTTATGCTAAAACGGCTAAAGGGCATCTTTTTATCCAGCATATCACCATCTTCAGTTTCAAAGAACTTATCAATAACTGGAAAAATTTCTTCAAATAAATGCCAGTCAGACACAGTAAATGGTATACCAACAAAGTCGTCACCACTAAGACGGATGATAGGTAGAAATTCACCACCAATTTCCTTATTTTCTAGACCAATTGTAATTTTCTTAGTATAAGATTTGTTTAGTCCGTACACCATTGGCAACAGTTGATGACGACAATGATATTTGGAAACGCTTTCTTGACCTGCCATTGCCTTGTATTTACGCTTGCCTTGACCAGCCATTCTTGTGTATTATTTTCAGCAGGAGTGATCGTGTGAGCTAATAAATAGGTTGTGGTAGACGCTCTTTTTTATACTATTCAGTCGGATGGTGGAGGGGTTTTCTATTGGAAGGGTAGGACAGTAGCGGGATGTGTTAGTAGTGGAGGGGTTGGTAATGGTAGTGGGGAAATGTGCCCCTATACAATTTTGAAACATAATTTCTAACAATTTGATCATTTTTGTGTAAGTTACAAGAAAAGTTTTCGTGAAAATGTCCAATTCCAAGGCCCACAAACATGTAATGTAAAAACATGAGACAAAAATAGCCACAAGCATCTGAAGTTTCACTTTGTAGTTGTCGTGAATTCCATCGAAATTTTCTAACATTTCTCCGAATACGGTTTATATGATCGGGTATGTAAGGAGATATACCAAAACTATCAAAGTACCAGGCATCACCGTTTTTATTGACGTAAATTGCTACCCAATGCAAGCCAGGTTTACCGTGCCTTTGGGTGTTGAAAATAAAAGCTGTCGGTCTCGTCCAGACCAGAGGAATTTGATCTGCCGCAAAGACCCCCACAGCGTGAGTAGGAATTCGAGATAAAATCCGTTGAATTTGTATATTGTTCATCACAGAGGTTAATAGATAGTTCAAAGATAAACTCTTCACCAACAGCTTCAGTTTTACCACGTGTTTTCAATCACGTTTTTAACTTAGACACGTTATTCAAAGCACAACTAAATTTTGAAAAACCATATTTTAAAGAATGTTGCATGCAGTAATTACCAGATGCTGTAAGTTTGTGAAATGGTGGACAATATTCCTCAAACTCTAAATTTATAATGTGTCGTGTAGTGATTTTTCGTAAAATCGCCACTTTCATGCCACCACGAACATAAATATTGTTTGCTCTCTTGCAAATTTCTTCCAGGTTTTTGAACAAGACTTTTTCGGAAACACCTTGATCAAGCCAGTCCAAGCCGTGATGGTTTCGTGATAACCAATCGTTTTCTTTTCTAGCCTCTTGACATAGTGCAGTTATTTGTCTATTCGGAGAAACAAGCCAATGTCCTGTGAAATTTTGATTTAATGAAAGAACTGCCACTTCTTTTGGTACCGGACGGTTTTTATAATCTTTGACACACTGTATATCTACGACGATATCCGTCTTCATAGTTTTGAACAAATCAACGTCCAATCAACGACTGACATATCAGAAACATTTCCAAACCATTAACCTTTACCTCCCACTACTACTACTTTCCCCCACCATCTCACCCACTATAGTCCACGAGAACTGGACGTGACGAATCAATCTCAAGTATATTTTCATATTCAGCATAAATTATACAATTTACTGTACTGCTTAACGGATCATCAAAACGAACATCAATTCTCACACTACCATGTTTTACTAGATTCCAATGTGTGTCTTGATTTGCTGATAAATCAGGTGTTAAAACAAAAGCGAAAAGACAATATCCATTGGCATAAGCTTCGCGTGAAATGGAATTACCCTCATTTAAATAATGTATACCTGTACCAGAAAATAAAGTATGATATGCATCAACATACGTATTATTCGTTTTAAAATCAGGTTGTAATGGTTTAGACGGTACTTGTACACCATCAATGTAGAGACACAAATAATTTATATTGAAATTTTTTAAATTAAATGGATTGAGACCCTTATCACCGTTAAAAGCTTTATTTTCTACAAAGCCAACAATAATTCTTTTTGGTAATTGACCTAAAATGACATTATCCAATGTTTCTCCATGAATACCACTATGCATTGTAATAGCTTTTACTTCTACACGTGTGAGGAGATATTTAGCTGTTGTTTTCGAAAGTGCTTTTTCGTGAGCCAATATAATACTTGGACTAAGTCTGACACGACGTACAAAGAGAGCAGCTTCGGTGATTCGAGCGGTGTAGAGTCCTGTCGGGTCCATAAGACAAAAACTATCTCGTGATCATACGAGCCGCACACGTACTTCAACACCATTAATTAATAATTTGTCTTGATTGAAAACATCACAATGTAAATACCCAATCATATCTATGTTTTTCTCATCGCCCATAAGGATTCGGCGGTTTGTAAGACCCTCGTTTTCGTCATGTGTAGCATCCATTTTTCCAGGAGTGTCGGTGTACCATAGTGCACTGGTAAGATGAGATTTTTTAGCTGCAGACCCATAGTGTAATAAAGTTTCAATGTATGATGGATAAGCGTAGGCATTATTGGGCGGGGAAACAGGTTTTTGATTAGAGAACACATCAACTTGATTAAATATCGAGTGCATAAAATTATTTACAGGACCAACATTTTTCAAGGTATTTTTATCTATGGTTTCAGGAGGTGTTACTGTTTGTGTGATAGTTACACGAACAGTAAGCAGAGTAGGTGCAAGGTCGATATATTCACTAGTTCCCGGTATAGAAAACTCTATTGGCGACCCTTCAGTTAGCGAAGATATTGGCTTATATTGAACATAATTTGAATGTTCAATCGTTGTTTGCGTAGGGGGTACACTAAATAAATTCACTTCAGATTTAAGACATGCACATGAACCACTATGCAGAAAAGCCATTATTCTTCAAAAATATCTCGTGCAGTACGTTTTTCTTTCAAACTTTTCCTTTTATTTTTACAGTTTTTTTTTTTAATATCAAATTTTTTATTTGGTTTAACTTTGGAACGTTTTCTACTTTTGGTGTTAACGGCATCAGAGTTCTTAGTCAACTGTTGTTTCTGGGCCCGACGCTTAGTTTTATATCCTGAGCCACTTATCAGATTATCCAATTTTTCTTCGGCTTTTCTTTTGAGATTCTTTCCTGATTCTCGAATATTATTGCAAAAAGATTCTTTAAAAGGTTTTTCATGTGTAATGTCATCTAAAATATTTACACCTGCTCGTAAAGCCTCTTTACCAACAGCTTTTCCTAGAGCCTTACCACCTCTTTTTACAAACGGTAAAACACTACGATAGACACCTTTTAAAAAGCTTCCAACACCTTTTCTTTTTTGCATAGATGTATCTATTGTAATATAATTATTGAATGGATCGTGGGCACTTTGGTTATCATAAATTGTTTCAAAATAACCCATCTTATGCTGTTCTCTTAAAATGAAGTGTTACTGTCAACGTACCGTAATCGAATGCTATAGGGTTTTCATCTTGGTCCTTTATATCTATTGTGATCGATTGAAATAACGTAGATAACAATGGAATATACATTAGCGTGATAAAGTTTTTAATCTCAGTGCTACCATATTTATACTCGTTTATATTAAGAGGAACTATGCGTAAAAGAGGTGTGTGTACATCACCTGTAATGTAAGGTTCACAAATATCACTATACACTCTTATTATTGATGGTAAACCGCTAATAAGATCGGCAGGTCTTTGATCCGTAACTGTATCTCTAATTTTTTCAAGATTATGATTTTCAAAGCCAATAATTCTCAAGAGTTTTTCAGACAAAATTAAACTATGAAAACTCGTGTCACAAGTATCCTGGCAAGTTCGTTCAATTTCTATAAACCCTCCACGTTGTGCTTTGAATTGTAAGTGATTTTTTATGTTAGGTAAATTATTTATTTCTTGTAAAAGATTTTCCATATCTGTGTAAATTCCTGGAGATAAGTGTGCAATAGCATCATTTTCTATTGATTCGTGTCCAAATCATTTGGTGAAAATGACTCAGTTGTTTTTACACAGACCATACCCTCATAGTTATTGAGCGAAATATGTTGAAATGTGTGTTATCTGAATCACACATAGAGCTACAGACCACTCACCGTGTAAATAAATATTTTGAGGTAGCTGTGTGGTAAAATGTGTTGTTTTATTTTCAGGAAACACATACATGCTGTTGTTACTAGATAATACTATGTAAAATTGTTCTCTCATTATACCTTTTTTAAATTGTTTGCTGAAACCCAGGAATTAAATTTATCGGGATAATCTTTCCAAGTTACAAAATATTTTTTGTTTTTCCCTTTACATTTAGTTTTAAGAATCTTATCTATTTGAAATGACTCTGTATTCAAATCTTTTTGTACTCTAGAAAGTTCTTCTTCGTAGAAAAAACCTTCGATTGGTTCACCGTCAAGATCTCAAAGTCCATCCGCTTTCATATGCTTTCTTGAACACTAGTTTGGCGCGACTGACACGTACTAAGTCACCCACCTTATATTTAGGGTATCGAATACGGGTCGTGTTGTATCGTTGGGCTAGGTTTTGGTATGTTTTTACGGCATTGTAGAAATTAACTTTAGAAGGAGTCATTTTAGTACCAGAATGCCAAGAATTATTGTAAGCATCAACAATTTTTTGTAAAATATCAATATATCTGTACGTATTTGTATGAGTAAAATATCGCCATAATCGACCCTTCAATGTTCTGTTAAACCTTTCAACCACAGCTGCTTTAATATCAGGATTTCTAACTACGCGATAGTTTATACTGTTCTTTTTCAAAACTTGTTGTATCTCTTTGCCGAGAAATTCTTTACCTTTATTAGTTTGAAAGAGCATGGGGTGTTGTCCTTTACAACGTGTTAAAATACGTTCAAATGCTGTAGCGACACTTATCGATGTTTTGTTACGAATAGGTTCAACCCATGCAAATTTTGATAAAACGTCTATAACCACAAGTAGTCATTGTTGTCATTGTTATAGGTTTTTAATGATCGTAAATCAGCGAGATCTCCTTCGCACACATCAAAAGGGTTACGAACGTCATAAGACCTATGCGGAAAATGACAGCGTACAGGTTTATGTAGAGTATAAGCATCCTGACTTTCAAGCCATTTGATAATTTCTTTGCGATCGTATTTTTTACCAATTGTTTTTAAAAGGTTGTACGCACCAGCATAGGCTGGTGATTTCGGTGGTCGATAGAAAAAATTATTTAACGTTTTTTCCATTTATCTTATTCTTAAACTTTTTTAGTTTCTTTTTTACGTTTCTTTTAATTATTTTTTTAATGTACAAAGAAAACTTGTCAAAAGTTATTTTACTTGGCATACAACAAGTTGTGACTAAAGCCACACCTCTCTCGTTAGTTGTAGCTGTTTCGGACAATAAACATGCAAAGGCACGTTTAGCCAGCAAACAATCAGCTTTGCTACGATCACTACTGTTTGCATATGCTATATCATGTTCAGGACAATAATCGTCAAGTGGGTTGATACCTTTCTCACCTTTCTCTAACCTCTCGTTTAGACGTGTACCAGGTCCACAAAAATGGTATCCTGGAGCATGTATTTCAAAAGGTAAAGAATTGATTAAATTATCTACAAGACTTGATTCTGGGTGTGTGATCAAATCTTCTTCAATGTTTACTCTAGGCGATCCCATGGAAGAATACGAACTTTTGTAACGTGTCTAGGTGTTTCTTGGGGGTGTAATCTTTTTTTCAACTTTCTTGGTGTTGCTCTATTGGCTGGTTTTTCATTTGTTTCTTCACTATTAGATTGTTGAGTTTCTTCGTCGTCGTTGTCACTATCAGGTTGTGGTGAAGAAACAAGTTCCCAAATTTTATTGTTACCAATAAATTCTCGTGGTATATTTGCTCTGCGAAGCGCTTCGGTAAACTGCCTATAACCACTTGACAACGGCTGTTTTCTATTTCTCAGAGCGTCGTTAATCAAATCTACTATATTTCCACCTTTGACGACACTGCCATCTATGGTAATATTACCAAGATCATCCCATGTGACATCACAAAAAGCAGACAATCGCAGTAATAACTGTTTTGCTTTAAATCGAAGCGTTGATGGTACACTGTTTGTTATGTTATCATCTACTTTTCTGCTATATTCATTGGTATCTTCGTTATTATTTACTCTGCTTACTTTATCGATATCTCCAGGGGTGGTTACGTCGCTCACGTGAAACTTTTTCGCACCATCATTTGATTTATAATACATAAAATGGTCTAATGCTTGTTGGTACATCGCATATTTTTCACGATCATCTTGAATTGATGTCGAATTTATAATTTCGCTCATTTCTTTGTCTAGTCGCGACGAAGGTGTACCCGGTGTTTGCATAGTAACCAATTTTTCACCTGAGAAACGAAGGTGTAAATTGTTTATACTTTTTTCGGGGATCAAAATCATTTTTCTTGCATGCTCCATAGTTTTATCACAGGTACCAAGATGAGTGGGAAACAAGTCTGGTATTTGATAATCAACTTTTTTTTATTTTTCAAACTTTGCGAAGAATCAGTTAATTTTCTTAAGAATAAAACGTACTTTTTCAAGTTATTTTTATAGTTTTTGTTCAAAGGCACGTTACCACGTAAAATATTTAAGCCACATTCGCAAATGAGAATATCAAGTTTTTTATCTGCTTCGCGTAATAAAACACGTCGTTGACTTTTATCGAAATGAAGCAGAGATTTTAAAGTATTTAAATTCTTTTGTCCAAGACGCTTGCGTCTACTCGAACCCATTACAATCGTATGACTGGTATATTATTCCCAAGTTCGCTACCTTTTATAGATTTCTTGGGAACATAAACATAGTGATATTTATCAAACGGAAACATATTACTACGAAAACGACAATTAGCAGGTGTATTTTGGCGTAAGTCAAGTAATAAATAGGAGTGTGGTTGTTTAGTTGCAGCAAGATAAGTCTCTTGTAGAAATTGTGGATTTTCAGGACACACGTGGCGAGCTAGATACTGTATCTGAGATTTATCTCTAGGGTTTTTGAAAATAACTATATAATTAGAATTTAACGAGATTTCACGCTGGCCCTTATGGAAAAGGTTTTGTGTGATGAATATTACGCTTAAATTATTATGATGACTACCCTTGGTAAAAAGATTGGCAATAACGCCACCGCCACCACCACCACCCGAAGACTCCCTCATCAAGTCATCTATAATTATCAATTTTGGTCTAGGATCGTCGACAAAGTCTGAATTTTTTGGTAAACCCTCGCGAAATTCGACATCATCACTCAGTTCTTTATACGTTGATTGCCATTCGGAATAGTAAACTATTATTCGGTCAAAGTGTACGTTACTCATACTATCTATATGTTTTAAAAAGTTTTTAACAAACACGGTTTTCCCACATGATGCGGGACCACAAACCATAGATGTCCAAGGATGTTTCCACCGTGGATCCATGACAAAAATTGTTTTCATCAAAGCAAATAATATTTTTATAAGTCTCGAGGTTTGCGGCGGCGGCGGCGGGCGGCGGCGCGTGTGTCACAAGCGGCTCGAGAAATCAGATTGCTGACGAAGTGACAAGCTATTTTCAAGCTATAAAACTTGTGATAAACACTATCAACGTGTACCAAAAATCTTAATGTGAATTGAAAAGCTCAATGTGAATCGATAAGCTTGATGTGAATCAATAAGCTTAATATGGTATATCAGACTGTTTAATACACTTCTTGAGTCTTTCACCACCACCGCTTTAATAAAATTTATTTTTTTGTTAGGTTTATTACATTGAAATAAGATTAATTGAGAAACAAGCAGTTCTGATTGAAGGATAAGCTTTTTATTAAGTATTTACAAATGTTTTGACACATGAATACAATTAATTCACTTATGCTATTTAACAATATGAAATTATTCATAATTCACACTAATATTTTCGAAATAATATTTTCTCATAAGTTTAGCGTTATGAAGTGCACAATTTGTTTTATAAGAACCATTATGGTTAATACAAATAGTTGCAATTTTTTTTTATTGTACAACTTGGGAGTAACCTAAATCGTAAATATCGACGACATTAAATTTAAACCGTTTCAACCATTCCTTTCTAATCTGACCTCTGATGAAAACTTTCTTAGCATCATGTAACTCTTCTCGAAGAATCTTGCCTATATTCGCATAAGGAATTTCACCAGACTTCCATGAAAGCCCGTGATAGTATTGTTTCAGCCATGTATTTTCTTTTTTGTGTCTATCCGTAAGTCGACGCCAATTATATGGTTCTTGAAACAAAAGTACTAGAGGTTCAGAGTCTTTTTCCAGCGGTAATATAGCAAGCTCCTTAAGAACATAATCATCTGTAGATTGTTTAAACCCCTGCATGTCAACAATGTACTCCATTCTTTTGGACAGGCTTCTCGACATCTTGGTTGTCACAGATATACTAAACTAAATAACCTTTATTTAAGGTGTTTTATACCCATAAGGGTAACTTTTACATATATTTATAAAACACCTCTTTGCATACACAGGCTTACATATCTTATTTTCTTCCCGCGTTATGACATCATGAAAGTTGGTACGTCTTATCGAATCGAACGTTAATAATATAGGTGGAAGCTCACCGGTAACTAAATCACGTATAGAGTCAAAGTTTATTTTCTCAGCGTTTGAATAATTTAACCGTATACCTTCGACCTTACATATGCAAGATTCAGTGCCGTCAGATTTCTTAACCTTATAAGCATAAAATTTTGGCCCCCTGATACAAAAGATGTTATATAAGTCCCTATACCGTAACATGACAATTCATCTGTCATTTCTCCTAAAAGTGTTCCCGTAGGTGGTTCATACTCCTGTGTATCTGTATTTCTCACATAAATAATTGAATCTGTATCATAATATAAAGCGCGTTCTCCTAGGGGTTCCAAGTAACTGAAAAGTTTCAACCGGGCCTGTGCTGTGGTATAAGCAGCAACAACAACGTTAGTAGTATGTGATGTTTCCATTGCTTCTTCAGTGTATTGCCAGCAGACGTACAGGGTGTAATCATTAATGGGTAAATACGCCATAACTTCGACTTCAGAGTTGGTTAACATTTCTACAAGTCTTTGAGGATCTGTCACTATTTCTGTTCTTGGCATATTCTCTCTTTGTCCAAATTTACCCCATAAAGAATTAAGACAAAGTTTTGCTACAGACCTTTTCCCAGGATTAAGATTTATCTGGCTCTTGTCCAGTTTTATACCCTCCGCTCGTTCAAAGTCTTGAATGTACTGTGCTATTACCTCTGGATCATTGTTCATTCCGCAGGAAATCCAGATGCATGAGTTTTCTGTTTAAAAAATTCATCGATGTAACCTGTAAATAATCCACCTTGACCAGTAGCAGGATCATATTGTGTAATTTTATATTGCCAAATTTCAAAAATTTTTCTAATTCTGTAGTCAATTTCAACAGCTTTTTTTGCCTCCTCAGATACCCATGTACCAATAAATACTCTGTCTTCTTCATTTTCGTGCATACAATCTTCTTGCACTTTATCTTCTACACACTTTCGACATAGTGGGAAAATTAATTTACCATGCATTTTTACAGGTAAAACCGGGTGATATAAATTGCGTGGTGGTAATATGGTACACATAATAAGTCCATCGATTTTATGAATATTATTTATATTACCAATGAATTGAACACTCTTCTTCGCCAACATATACTTTTGGATGACCAACAGGGTATTTGCCTCGTTTACATATGTACGGATAAAGTGAACAAACATCAACGTATTTAATTTTTTGGTTATCCTGTGCGTCATAAACTTTAACTGTATTGCCTGTTCTTCCACCAAAGAAAGGATTTCTATGGTTTAAGGGTTCATACATTTTAAGTTTAGCCTGTTGTACAATCTGACTCATACTTTCATTTTCCAAATACTCTTTCTCATATTCACACTCCCATTTTTCTATAAGATAATAATTATATGATCTAATTTTTTCAGAAATTTTGCAAGTTCTTTTATACCAATCATCCAATGTTTCCTTACCCACTACCAAAGGCGTGTCTCTGTTAATTCGGTAACATCTTGGACACCCGTGCCAGTAGCACCCGTGAAACTGTAATACTATACCCTTACTATGAGTGTTATTTTGATAAGGTGATAGAAAACCATCAACTATTGGCCCCTCCGGAAGTCGTTTTTCATGAGAACGATCAGCATGTTGTATTTCACAATTCATAACCTTTTCCATCCATTTTAACCATAATAATGCTTTAAGTGATTGATTATTCGCTCGCCTGTATCCACCTTGAGGTATAATGCCAATAGTTTTTGGTTTTAAAAAGTTTTTTCTATACACACGAAGACAAGACGATGCAATGTAGCTGCTTCAGTAAAAGGATCAACTTTAGAACAATTTAAACAGTTTCTCGAAAAGCCAAACATGCTAGCCTTAAAATTTTAACATCTTGTTTACAATATTTCAAAATTTCTTTCTGAAAATCGAAGACGTAATGCTGTTCTTTCTTATCGTTATACCACTCTAATAAATTCCCTCTCTTAATAACACTCATAGTATCTGGTGAATAGGATGAAAGAGGTGGTAATTCACCAATATAATTTTGATTTTCTGGCGTGTTGAATAAATGTGGAAACGTGCCTTTCTCAATCTGTATTAAACCATAAGCCTTAGGTAAAGCACTAAGAGGCATATGAAGATAATTCAAACTATCTAAAAATTTAACATTCATAAGCTCCATTAAAATTATTTTTGTACCGTATAATATAATAGATGGTTTAACACGAATGTCATCCCGCTCAGCAATATATTTTAGAATAAACTGTCCATCAAAACCTTGTGCATTATGCGCTACACAAACAATCTGCTTAAACGCTCTTCTTTTCGCAAACACTAAATCTGTAAATTGTTTGACAGGGTTACGATCAAATACATATTCCCGAATACCACACTATGTACACGATGTCGAAATGTTTGTATTTTTATCACAAAAACTACAAACTTGTTGTACAACACACAAGTTTGGTACATGTATTCTAATTTTGTCATCACCATCTACTATTTCACATTGTTGTGTCTCAAAATCATAAAAGAAAAATAAAGTTTTTAAAATTTTACTTGATTCAATTGGTTTTACGTAACAAAAATGATCTGTAGGTAATATTTCATATAAACTTTACAGAATGTTTTTCCACACTCATGTTTTTCTTCTTTTACTCTAACTGTTTTATTACACATTGTACAAATTCTTATACTCTGGCAGATTGACAGTTTTTTGTCAAAAGATTTTGGTTTTTGATGATTTTTATAACAAATATTACCGAAAAAATCTCTAGCTCAAAATCTACAGTTAATTTTAACATTTTCAGTATCACAAGGAGGTTTTTGAAAATACTTGCTACATTTTTGTAAGCATTTATGATTTTCTTCACACGTAAAAATTTTATTACATGGTATGCAGTAACCTCTACTACCGGCAACAGCAACCAAATTTAATATTGGTTGATAATGATGTGATGCTTCGTAACATATAATCCTTAGAGTATGTTTAATTATATTATTCGTATCGAGAACAAATTTTGAACCGTCATACAATGGTTTATCACCACGTCCAAATCTTTGAAATGAGTAGATAACGATGGCAATACCTATTCTAGCAAAAAATGTCTGAGATGTATGAATTTCATCTAATCCACACCCTCCTTCGGGTATAATTACACCAACATCGCGTACAAGATTTTGTGCACATTCAGTTTGATACTTTTGACGACTGTTTCTAATTTTTTTCCACTCTTTTTGAAGTACTCCTGAACGTATTTGCCCCCGTATCGTATGCACATATGCAACTACTAAAGATCTTGGTAAACATAAATTATCATCGTTTTTTATTTTTAATATAGAACGCTTAAAAACACTTTCATGAGTTAAAGCTACGCGACCACGACCCACAGGGACAGATACAATGCTACAAGATACTAATAATGTATCATCAATTTCAAAATTATCAGCGCTTTGTGCAACGCTTGCTAGCTTATCCCATAAATCGTTAGCAGATAAATCACTCACGCGTCTAAATGAAATCCATGCAGGACTGTGAAGAAATCTTTCGGATGAAAGAGTTACGCCAATAAAATCTTCGGGTGTTACTGTACCACATAATTTTTCATACAATTCCTGCATTGCACTCTCCAGCCACTCATAAACATTGATTCCAGAAGGTGGTGGTCGAATTTGAACACGCATTTCTCTACCTTCAATACCAAAGCGCCGATAATGTCTTGTAGTCTCGTCTGTTATTACGATGTGTGGCTCTTCTACGTTTTCTTCTCTATTTTCTTCTTCTTCTACGATATGCTCATTCCCTCTTCCGCTCTGCAAATTTTTAACTATATGTACAAATAAAAAATGTTATCAAGTACTCATATATTAAATATATTTACTGTTTTCATCCGAACCAGTATTCGTGTCTGATGAATTACACGTACTACTTCTGCTACTAGTACTTCTATTGCTAGTGCTACTGATACACTGGTGCTACTACTACTACTACTACTGATTCTGCTACTGGTTCTGCTATTGTTTCTGCTACTGCTTCTGCTACTGCTTCTGTTACTGCTTCTGCTGCAGCTTCTGCTGTTGCTTCTGTTGGTACTTCTACTATGAGAATTTGTCTTCAAACTCAGTACAGGCTGTTTCTCATAGGTATTATCTAAACGAATAATATTATTAAACATTATATAAGTATATGATAATAAATTAGTTTATGCTTAATTATGTGTACCTCTTAATGAACTAGTTGAAGGTCCAGCCTCGGGATCAAATATTACGTCTGTAGCATTACCTGTATTATCTGAAAAACGAATTATTAAATAAGATTAGTATATAGGGCGTCAATAGAAAATAAAAAGACATCACTTATCTTACCAGATGTGATATTTTCGAAGAGCGCATCGTCTCCATCATCATCATTAGAAAAACTATCAAGTTCTGCAAAATTTTGAATATTTATTTTAAGTAAGTAAATAATATTAATAAGTTCGAAATTTACTTACGTTTAAAGTGGTTGTACTGTCGCATGATATCGGTAGTAAATGGTTAATCGTGTAAATTTCGTGATTTTAAGTGTTCAGCAAGTATAAAGATTGTTTTTTTGTTATTTAAAATACCTCGTTTATAAATGTATAAAATTGTTCGTAACGAACAAAGACTAATAATAAACCGTAGTTTTCTAATCAATGTTTCTTCAGAAAGTGTTTTTAAATTTTTAAGCCATTGATTGTCACAAAATGTTCTAATAATGTTATACCTTACGATTGCAATATGATAAATAACCCTTATAATTCTTAATAATTCTCCACGTCAATCCATTGTAGTATAAGTGCTAGTGATGTCTGTATCTACGAAAAATTATTTAAATTGTAAGAATATGTAAAAATACTCTAATCATTTCCATGTAATTTTATTAAAATATGAATCGCTTAATAAGATACTTTTCATTTATAATTTAACTTGAAACAATATCAATACTTTAAAAACTTACCTTGGTGTATGTATATGCTGGTGTTGAAATCTACGAGGCCTCGAATTAAATTTTATAAGTATTTTATATGTATCTTACTAGACTACTGATTCAACTAATCTTTGGTCGTTTTCGAAGAGTGCAGACAGAGTGAACTGTTATGTACGTGGTACTATAGGTGCTTATATACCCGCCAAAGAGCTTTGAAACCACGTAAATCGGTGACAGAGGTGGGATGAAAGAATGCACTACAAAATAACATCTTTTGAAGTGATAGACACTTTTTAGTATTTCAAGAGCACACAAGAATAATCACAACTCAGCATTTTATAATGGAACAGCTTCGTAAAATATTTTATGAAACATAGAATTACAAAAACCAAACGAAAATCCATAAATAATATTTTATAAGCAAATTATAAAATACACCTGTTAGAAGAATATATTGTGTAGTAAAAACTATGTTACTCTTGACTAATACGAAAATTGATTTAGGCGATCAATACATCGATAACGAAATCAATCGATCTGTGAGGTTCCAAAATACCTCCAATAAAAAGAGAATGTTGCACCTAATAATAAAGCACAATACCGCGAATTAATGTGTATGTAAATTTTTAAGATATCTGTACCAATACCTTACTAATACCGAATCAATAACAAAATTAATTGTTAATGAAAGTTATAAATATGTGGAACGGTTAGAGGGTAAAGTAGGTAGTAAAAAAGTATAATGCCGCGAGCTGATATAACCATCGATTAGACTGATCAATGTATCGATAACGAAATCGATCAAGCAATGAGATTCCAAAACATCTTCATTTAAAAGAAGATACCGTAATTTCCGGTAGTAAATCGGAACAATACCGTACCAATACGCCGATCAGTGTACTAAACTCTCTCTATTTTCTCATTCTGCCTTGAGGTTTATGTAAAGGGGAGTTTGTGTACTTGGTAATCATAATAAATGAATTTTTATTGCAGTTTTTTCGCAGCATGCATCAGGAACATATAAGTTAAGAAAGTGGCACATGTGTGTAGTCATAAATAGACCATTACGTCGGCTGGTCAGTTCACCATTATGACGGCCTGCTTGGCATAGAAACGACGACACCTCATTCGTTGTACTTATGATGAGAGTCAATCAACGAAAAAACTTCAAGGCAATGCACATACAGTAGGTGTAGCTTAATGCGTGCTAGTGGGATAGTCCTAATGCATAATTTTTATTGCAGTTTTTTCGCAGCATGCATCAGGAACATATAAGTTAAGAAAGTGGCACATGTGTGTAGTCATAAATAGACCATTACGTCGGCTGGTCAGTTCACCATTATGACGGCCTGCTTGGCATAGAAACGACGACACCTCATTCGTTGTACTTATGATGAGAGTCAATCAACGAAAAAACTTCAAGGCAATGCACATACAGTATGTGTAGCTTAATGCGTGCTAGTGGGATAGTCCTAATGCAGTGGCTATCATTCTATTTTTCGTAGCTTTTTAATAAACCTACTCGCTCAGATGTTTCTCTGCTAACTTGGGCCGATTTCATTGTATATTAATATTAACTTTTTATGTATAATTAATAAATAAACACTTCCTCAGCATAATTTTATAATAAATAAACAATAATGAACATAAAATAATAATTTAGAATATTTCTCGGTAAAATGCTGTACAAGCGCTGAAACAGTGCTTATATAAACTTTACTCAAATTATTTATAAATTATTTAGATAATATAGTAGACAAATGTCTCTGGTATCGGCTGAGATTGAAAGTTTTCGTGAGAAAAGAATTTTAGAGTATTCGCCAGACGTGATAAGAGTAAACCGAGGTTTTTGTTCCATCTCTTATTATCGTATGATTTTAGAATTTACTTGAAAAATAATTCCTACTTCCTCCGCCATGTGTAATATGAATGCAAAATCCAATTTTCTGCAAGTTTCTACACACTCTCAATGTAATAAGAGTGTAGCTTATCATCAGTTTTGGCTAACTTTTGAAAAAACGATGGCTAGAGCACCCTGCTGTCCACCAGTCTGCTGTAAGATTTTATTGAGGCAACACTTCTCTCTTTCATCATGGACGAAATGGCTAATTCGCCACCACCACCACCATTGCCGCTTGAAGAGTTTCAAGACATCCCCATCAACGAGTTGATACCCAAGGAGGTCCTGCAGGTGTTCCTCCAAAATCAGGACATTCTCCTACGACAACAACGTGAAGAAGAAGAGCGCCGCATCCAGGTTGAAGAGGAACAGCGCATCCAAGTGGAAGAGGAAAGGCGCATTCAAATTCAGAAGGACGCCGCACTTGCGGACCTCCTGCAAGACGCGGAGGAGGAAGAGGCTGTGCAAAACGACTTCGAGGATGAAGTTGAATCTGGCTACGAGTCAGATATATCGAGCGAGCACGGAGAAATAGTGGAACAACAACAACAGCAAGAAATTGTGGACTCCGACATGGAAACGGTCGACAACAATCACGATGGTGGTGGTGATATTGATGGTAACGGTAATCGGGAGTATGTGCCGGAATACCCCGCGCAGATGAATGAAGTGGCGCTAAGACGCGTCATCAATGTTCGGCGACGTTTACACAGAAATCTCGGCGCTGTGTTTAGGGAAGTGCGGGACAACGAAATAATGTTGCTGCGTGAGCAACTACGGATAGTACCGCAGGCAGTACGCCGACAACGCCGCCAAGAATTAGCTGATGTGCCACGTCGGAACTTCGATTTTTATTTCGGCTGTGCTAAACGATTCTGGTGCCAAAGAAACCGGCAGTGGAGGCGTTGTGATGCGTGCGGGTTCTGGCTATGCCCAGATTGTAATGAAAATCCTGTTCATTGTCAGAATCAACAGGATCTTTTCTAAAAACATAAAAAACTCTGTAAATAGTGTATAGTAGTGTAAAAGTTTGTTGTAAAAGTGTATAGTAGTGTAAAAGTTGTACTGTAGTGTAAAAGTTGTATCGATAGCAGTAGCAGTAGCAGCAGTTGCAGCAATTGTAAGTTTTATATTATTTATTTATTTTTTAAATTTAAATAAATATTGTTTTTAAATAAATTCTCTCTCTCTCTCGTGTGTGTGTGTGTGTGTGTGTGTGTATGTGTGTGCGTGTGTGTGTGTGGGCGTGTGTGTGTGTGTGTGTGTGTGTGTGTGTCGACGCAGGAGGAAGCTGCAGCTGCTCCCCACTACCACTACCGATGGTGGGGAGTTATAGCTCGTAGCCGTGGCTGACTGCACGATCGTGTAGTTTGCCCGGAGCAGCGGGCCATGTCAGACGGGGAATCCCTGCGCTGTCTGGCACTTGTGTGTATAGTGAGCGCTCTGAAACAGCGAGCGCTCTACGGTAAGATTGTGGGGATCCTGCCGATCTCGTCTCTCTCTCTCTCTCTCTCTCTCTCTCTCTCTGTCTCTCTCTCTCTCTCTCTCTCTCTCTCTCTCTCTCTCTCTCTCTCTCTCTCTCGCGCGCGTGCGTATGTGTGTGTGTGTGCGCGCGTCTGTGTGCGTGTGTGTGTGCGCGCGTCTGTGTGCGTGTGTGCGTGCGTCTGTGTGTGTGGGTGTGTGGGTGTGTGTGTGTGTGTGTGTGTGTGTGTGTCTGTGTGTGTGTGTGTGTGTGTGTGTGTGTGTGTGTGTGTGTGTGTGTGTGTGTGTGTGTGTGTGTGTGTGTGTGTGTGTGTGTGTGTGTGTGTGTGTGTGTGTGTGTGTGTGTGTGTGTGTGTGTGTGTGTGTGTGTGTGTGTGTGTGTGTGTGTGTGTGTGTGTGTGTGTGTGTGTGTGTGTGTGTGTGTGTGTGTGTGTGTGTGTGTGTGACTTTAATCATAGTTTCAAATTTTGAATGTTTTTACTTACCTTTCATACTCCTATCCTAAAATACCACTTAGTTTAAATCATAATTTTAAATTTTGAAATCATAGAGTTAAGTTTAAATCATAATTTTGAATTTTGAATATTGTGGCACCATGGGGCAGCCATAATAAACCCCCCACCATCAGAAAGGGTCAATGACCTCAAAGTCGGGTGGTGGGGGTTTGTTGTGTCTACCCCATGGTGCCATAATAACTACTAGCGGTCATGCCTAAAAATGCAGTTTTATTAAGTCAAAAATAGGGGTTGCAACCCCTTTGGTCATAAATACTACTCATACTTAATGTTTTTAAGACGAATATTTTCCAATTGATTTTTTTCAAAAAACACGCTGAGAAATACTAAAAAAACGAATTGTGAGGGTTGACTTTTGGGGGGGATTTCACCCCTTAAAGTCCTTATGGGCCGATAAAAAAAATACGTGTCGAATATTTTTTTAAGTACTACAACATACCCAAAAATTCTCAAAATCGGTGAGTTCGGGTTGGGGTGGTTAGATAGATAGGGCTGACTAGTTAATAAAGTTTAAGTTGTGTTTAAATCCGTATTAAGTATTTATTATTTCGAGATCATAAGAATCCTAAACGTTCTCCTCACGAAAACTCTCACGGAACGGCAACTGACCACTGCCATTATAAGCGTCACGGCAGGCGTGTGGATTCACAGTAAATGCCGTTCAAAACATAAAAACTCTACACACTGTCTCGAGGCACACCGCTTGTCCTTTTCATTTTCCTAGCTGCCGTCCCATCTTGGAGCAATGCACGTTGTGTCCGAATCGGGAAAAGTCGTATTAATCACGCGTCTTTTAGCCATTAGCACTCATACATTCATTTCTTATCATTGTTACACAACCCAGACGAAACACTATCAATTTCTGTTTAAAAAAATGCCTGAGTTTTACTGGCAGTTAGAATATCCAATCTCAATGCGCTAAAACTTCGACATTCGACACTTTCCCAGGTTTTGTTACTTTTTGAAAAATTGTAATGCGTAAATGAGCGCTGCAGCCGTTGACTTCTGCTCAGAAAAAACGGCCACAGTTTTTTAAGCCATACTTTAAGCCATTCTTCCAGCCATACTCCCAGACATACTTTGACCCATACTTTCAGCCATACAACCAGCCATAGTTTAAGCCAGACTTTCAGCCATACCTCCAGCCATACTTTAAGCCAGACTTTCAGCCATACTTCCAGCCGTACTTTAACCCATACTTTGAGCCATACTTCCAACCATACTTTAAGCCATACTTCTAGCCATACTGCCAGCCATACTTTGACCCATACTTTCAGACATACTTTGACCTATACTTTCAGCCATACTTTAACCCATACTTCCAGCCATACTTTCAGCCATACTTTCGCCCATACTTTTAGCCATACTTCTAGATATACTTCCAGCCATACTTTAAGCCATACTCTCAGCCAGTATTCCAATTACAAAAATAGGATCGAGTTTTTACTGGCCAATAGATATTTCAATCCCGTACCCCAAAGCCAGGACTTGATGCTTTTTTCTGCGTTTTAAACCTCCGCCAAACGCTTTTAAACATAGAAGATTTAATAGAATATTGAGAATATATTGGAAAAATATTGCGAAAATATTGGAATATTTTCCCATATAGAATTTTAAGCAGAAATCGATTGCTGCAACGCATATGTGCATATGATAATTTTCCAAAATATTTAAGATTTCTAGAACTATAATAAAAAGCTAAAACAGGCCTCGTCTCATGGCTCTCATGGCTTTGGGATAGAGTATCGGCGAATATACCACGCAGTAAAAGCTGAGGCCTATTTAATGTGAACAGAAAATAATGGCTGTAACGCTCTTTTGCAGTGTCCTTATTTTGGGGAATTAATCTTGTATAATCTAACGGCTAGTGTAGAAACTCATGCCTGATTTTTGAACAGAAATCGATTGCTGCCACGCACATTTGCGTATGATAAAATATTATCATGTGCAATACCACAAAGTTCAAGCAGACCAGATTAATGAAAAGGCCTCGAGTTCTGGCTTTGAACCGCAATTTCGACGAAATTGTAATAGCTAATTAAAGCTCCCCTATTTTTTTAACCGAAATCGATAGCCGCACATCACATTTGTATATGGTTTGTTTTTCATAGAGATTAAGCAATCAGTTATAATGAAAAACCAAAAAGGTCTTCGTGTCTTGAGATTTAACCGTATTTTGTCCACCTTTGATAAGGCAATAATACAAGGTTAATCTAAATATTTTTCATTTTAGCCATATGCTACTCTAATATTTAACCCCTTAACTGGTGCGACTTTTACAACTTTTCGTGCCAAAACTGGTAGCCGTAAATAATAATCCTGATGTCAGATTCAGATTCAGCAACCTCATAAACAGTTGTATACCAAGTTTTGTCCAAATCCGTTGAGAATTGCAAAAGTTATTCAAATATGTACATATATGATCCATTGCCAGATTTGGCATGACTTTTTTTGTACATATAAGATCCATTGCCAGTTACGGGGTTAATTGGCCACGGGCAATGTCCTCACGGGCGTTTAACTCCTCGATTTTTATTATAAATGTTTACGTACTGTTGATTGAAAATTTTGGGTATAAATTAATTTGCTTATTCTTAAAATGTGGTGTTCAAAGAATATTCTTTAATTTTTAATTAATATGTAATAATAACAACAATAATTGATTAATTATCTTATTTTGGCTCGATATTTATGATTTAGCTTCTATGGTGCATACTTCATATTTTATTTCTTATCTACCACTTATAGTTCATGAAAATCCTATTTAATCAATATTAAATACTTGTACGACAAATGCGCATGTGTTGAACTGTTTGATTTATTACACAGGCACACAAAAAAAAAAGTGGTCTGTTACTGAGACTTGACATACCCCCTCTTATGCATTTTGACGCGCTGAATCCGAATCCGAAGCCAGAGTTGCGCCACCACCCCTTAGTTTTTTTTAAATCGTGTAAAACCACCCCTAAATCGAAAAATCCGGGATATTCCGCTTTTAACGTTGGGAAAATTTTTATAAACTGCCTAAAAGTTGCTGCAGATCTAAAGCTATACACATTTTGAGGCGCTAAATCCGAATCCAAAGGCAGATTTGTGCCATCACCCCTCAGCTCTTTTTAAATCATGGAAAACCACCCCTAAATTGAAAACTCCGCAATATTCCGCTTTTAACGTTGGGCAAATTGGTATAAACTGCCTAAAAATGACTGCAGGCTAGAGCTATACACATTTTGAGGCGCTAAATCCGAATCCAAAGGCAGATTTGTGCCATCACCCCTCAGCTCTTTTTAAATCGTGGAAAACCACCCCTAAATTGAAAACGCCGGAATATTCCGGTTTTAACATTGGGCAAATTGGTATAAACTGCCTAAAAATGACTGCAAATCTACAGCTATACGTATTTTGAGGCACTGAATGCGAATTCGAAACGAGATTTACGACATTCCCTCTCTTTTTTTTCAATCACGGAAAACCACCCCTAACATAGAAAAATTCGAAAAATTCAGCTTTTGCCCCTTTCTCAAACCCGGAACCCTTGAACTTATAACCCTTAAACCCTAAACCTTGAAACCTTCAACGCTTAAACTGAACCCTTAAATCCTGAACCCATAAATCCTGAATCCTTTAAACCTGAACCATTAAATCCTGAACTCCTTAACCCTGAATCCTTTAATTTCAAACCCTAAAATCCTTAAACATTAAACCCACAACCCTTTAAACCTCAATCGTTTAAACCCTTAACCGTTGAACCCTGAACTCTTGAACCCCTAAAATCTTAGATCCTGAACCCTTAAGCCCTCAACCCATGAACGATGAACCACTAAACTCCGAACCCTTATATGGTCAACAAGAAATGCACCCAATCCTATCCGAATTCAAAGGCAGATTTGCGCCATCACCCTTTAGTTCTTTTTAAATCGTGGAAAACCAGCCCTTAATCGAAATATCTGGAATATTCCGCTTTTAACATTAGGCAAATTTGTATAAACTGCCTAAAAATGACTGCAGATCTTATCCTATACATATTTCGAGGCACTGAATCCGAATCCCAAACGAGATTTACGACATTTCCTCTTCTTTTTTTCAATCACGGAAAACCACTCCCAACATCGAATAATTCGAAAAATTCAGCTTTTACCCTTTTAACCTTTAAACCCTGAACCCTTAAACTTATAACCTTTAAACCCGAAACCTTAAAACCCTTAACGCTTTAACCGGGAACCTTTAAACCCATACCCCATAAATCCTCAACCCCTTAAACCTGAACTTTTGAATCCTGAACCCTTTAACCCTGAATCCTTTAATTCCCAACCGTAAAATCCTTAAACATTAAACCCACAACCCTTTAACCCTTAACTGTTGAACCCTGAACTCTTAAACCCTTAAACCCTTAGAACCTGAACCCTTAAGCCCACAACCCTTAAACCCTTATACGATGAACCACTAAACTCTGAACCCTTAAAACATCAACCTTGAAACCTAATGGTTTGACTGTCCCTCAAAACCCTTAAGAAGTGAAAACTGAAACCCTCAGCTCTTAAACCCTCAACCATTAAACCTTGCGTCTTTAAAAAACTAATTTAATTCTCTCTTTTTCGCTTATAGCGGAGTCCCTTATCCTCAAATGACCTGTGTAAAGGATTTCTGGATCTTTTTTTATCACTTTGATTAGTTTCTCTTTTCAACATCCAGCAGTAGTCAGCCATCATATTAACACCCTAAGTGCCTTGATATATCCTCTCCATTTCTTTTAGGTCTTGGTGAAACCGCTCACCTTGCTCTTTGCTGTAGTCACCTTATTGCAAATGTGAGTGCAAAAAATGTAATTTCACACTCATCAAACAACCTAAACGTTCGTAGTTATCGAATAAATCTGAAACAATTTGTTCATATTCCTGACTTTTCAGATTACCTAAAAAAATTTCAGCAATACTTTGAAAACTGAGCCATGCTAACTTTTCTGTTTCGTTCATTGTGTTGATGAAATTAGGATCTCGAAACATTCTTCGAATTTGAGGGCCGTCAAAAATTTCTGCTTTTATTTTAGCGTTACTGAGACCTGAAAAATGATCTGACAAGTATTGGAAACATGCCCCTTCTTTATCTAATGCTTTAGTAAACTGCTTCATTAAACCAAGTTTAATGTGCAGTGGAGGAAGAAGGATTTTTAATGGATCGAGCAATGGTTCTTGAAGCACGTTGTAAGTACCTGGATTAAGCGCATTTCTTTTTGGCCATTCTCTCTTCCTGTAATGATTTATGCGATCTCTGCTGTCCCATAAACATAGAAAGCATGGAAACTTTATGAAACCTGGCTGTTGCCCTAATATGATGGATATGATTTTCAAGTCTCCACAAACTTGTCACTTGTGTTCTTTATATTTTATTTTCTCTAGGACATACTTCATATTTTCATAACTTTCTTTTAGTTTCGTGGAATGAGCTATTGGGATGCTTGCGTATTTATTTCCATTATGCAGCAAAACTGCCTTTAGACTTTGCTTTGAAGAGTCTATGAAGAGTCGCCATTCACTGGACTTGTAAATATTAGGTTTTAATTCATTAATCAGGCTCTTTACATCTGTGCAATAAACTAATGTTTTATCCTCATCTACAGTGAAATATTTTGTAAACTCTTGTTCCCGTTTTCTATAAACAGAAGATTTAGTTCCAGGTTCTACTAATTCCCGCCTCTTAAATTCCGCTGCCATGAATTCTGCAACATCTTTAGAGACGCCAGTATTTCGAATAAAATCTTTTAAATCTTTTTGGTTAAAATGTTTAGGATTCCATGGCTTAACAGAATGTGGAACATACTCGTCTTCACTTTCATCCATTTCACTTTCACTAATTCCGATTGATTCGCTCTCACTGTCATCTTCATTTTTTCTTATGTCGTCTTCTTCAATATCTTTTTCCATAAAATCTTCTTCTACATTCATAAGTTCACCAGCATCACAAATAGTTTCCTCTCTTTCAAATTCATTGGATGTATGAATATCTGATTCCATGATGGGTTTTATCATTGAAGAGACATTAGCATATTTTGTTTTAGATTTATTTTTTGAGTTGAATCCACTTGTAATAGTTTTGCAAAAATAGCAGTCATCGCATTACTGTGGTTTCTGCCATATAGTTGGCGTGGTAAATTGTAACACTTTCTTTCCTTTGCTTTTCTTCCATCGATTTAACATCGTTAGACAAGTACAGCACATCACTTGAGGAACCCACCATGTATTTTCAACAGGTATCTGCATTTTGAAGCAGTCAAGAAAAATTTTTCTATTTAAATCCGTAATAGGTCTGCGGTACTTTGCTACCTCAAATTTACCACATATGTAGCAAAACCGATTTGGTTCTCCAAGGCAATCGTGGTTACTTGAGGGGTTTCTTGTGGCATTATACTCAACACTGGCCAAGTTATCCACCTGTGAAGAGCTGCTGTCGTATGATGACGACAACTGCGGGCCCGCTTGCTTACCCTGACCAGTCGCCGATACTGGGTTTCCGAAGCCCTGCATCGTAATAGATATATTACTTATATCTGCCATGACGGCTTAACGCCCTTTTCTAGGAACTTTGCCAGAATATACAAAAAATTTATACAAAAAACCGAAGTGAAATAAAAACCAGCAAAAAATTTATCCGTTGCCCACCGTCACCACGGGGAGGTGCCCTGGGTGCAGATATAAGTGATATATATTCACGATGCAGTGCTTCAGAAACCCAGGGCGACTGGTCAGGATGAGCAAGTGGGCCCGCAGCCGTCGTCATCATACCACCGCAGCTCTTCACGGGTGGATGACTTGTCTAACGATGTTGAATCGATGAAAAAAAAGTTTTACAATTTACCACGCCAACTATATGGCAGAAACCACAGTCATGCGATGACTGCTATTTTTGCAAAACTATTACAAGCGGCTTTAACCCGAGAAATAAATCTAAAATAAAATACGCTAATGTCTCTTCAACAATAAAACCCATTACGAAATCAGATATTCATATATCCAATGGATTTGAAAGAGAGGAAACTATTTGTGATGCTGGTGAACTTATGAATGTAGAAGAAGATTTTATGGAAGAAGATATTGAAGAAGACGTCATAAGAAAAAATGAAGATGACAGTGAAAGTGAATTAATGGAGATTAGTGAATGTGAAATGGATGAAAGTAAAGACAAGTATGTTCCATATTCTGTTATGTTATGCAATCCTAAACCATTTAACCAAAAAGATTTAAATGTCTTTTTTCGCAATACTGGCGTCTCGAAAGATGTTGCAGAATTCATGGCAGCGGAATTTAAAAGGCGGGAATTAGTAGAACCTGGAACTAAATCTTCTGTTTATAGAAAACGGGAACAAGAGTTTACAAAATATTTCACTGTAGATGAGGATAAAACATTAGTTTATTGCACAGATGTAAAGAGACTGATTAATGAATTAAAACCTAATATTTACAAGTCCAGTGAATGGCGACTCTTCATAGACTCTTCAAAGCAAAGTCTAAAGGCAGTTTTGCTGCATAATGGAAATAAATACGCAAGCATCCCAATAGCTCATTCCACGAAACTAAAAGAAAGCTATGAAAATATGAAGTATGTCCTAGAGAAAATAAATCATATCCATCAGATTAGGACAACAGTAAGGTTTTACAAAGTTTCCGTGCTTTCTATGTTTATGGGACAGCGGAGATCGCATAAATCATTACAGAAAGAGAGAATGGCCAAAAAGAAATACGCTTAATCCAGGTACTTACAACGTGCTTCAAGAACCATTGCTCGATCCATTAAAAATCCTTCTTCCTCCACTGCACATTAAACTTGGTTTAATGAAGCAGTTTTCTAAAGCATTAGATAAAGAAGGGGCATGTTTCCAATACTTGTCAGATCATTTTCCAGGTCTCAGTAACGCTAAAATAAGCAGGAATTTTTCACGGCCCTCAAATTCGAAGAATGTTTCGAGATCCTAATTTCATAACACAATGAACGAAACAGAAAAGTTAGCACGGCTCAGTTTTCAAAGTATTGCTGAAAATTTTTTAGGTAATCAGAAAAGTCAGGAATATGAACAAATTGTTTCAGATTTATTCGATAACTACGAACGTTTAGGTTGTTTGATGAGTGTGACATTACATTTTTTGCACGCCCATTTGCAATACTTTCCTGAAAACTTAGGTGACTACAGCGAAGAGCAAGGTGAGCGATTTCACGAAGACCTTATAGAAATGGAGAGGAGATATCAAGGCACTTGAGGTATTAATATGATGGCTGACTACTGCAAGATGTTGGAAAGAGAAACTAACGCATGTGATACAAAAAGATCCAGAAATCCTTTACACAGGTCATTTGAGGATAAAAGAACCCGCTATAAGCGAAAAAAGAAAATTGAATTAGTTTTTTAAAGACGCAAGGTTTAATGGTTGAGGGTTTAAGAGCCGAGGGTTTCAGTTTTCTCTTTTTAAGGGTTTTAAGGGACAGTTAATGGTTTGAGGGTTGATGCTTTAAGGGTTCAGAGTTTAATGGTTCATCGTTCAAGGGTTTAAGGGTTCAGGGTTTAAGGGTTGAGGGCTTAAGGGATCAGGACCTGAGGGTTTAAGACTTCAGGATTCAACGGTTAAGAGTTTAAAAGGTTGAGGATTAAAGGGCTACGGGTTCAATGTTTAAGGATTCTAGAGTTGGGGATTAAAGGATTCAGGGTTAAAGGGTTCAGGATTAAAGGGTTTTAGCGTTGAGGGCTTCAAGGTTTAGGGTTTAAGAGTTATAAGTTCAAGGGTTGAAAGGGTCAAAAGCTGAATTTTTCGAATTTTTCGATGTAGGGGTGGTTTTCCATGATTGAAAAAAAAGTAGAGGGAATGTAGTAAATCTCGTTTCAAATTCGGATTCAGTGCCTCAAAGTATGTATGGCAGTAGATCTGCAGTCATTTTTAGGCAGTTTGTACTAATTTGCCCAATGTTAAAAGCGGAATATTCCGGATTTTTCAATTTAGGGGTGGTTTTCCACGATTTAAAAAACACTGAGGGGTGATGGCACAAATCTGCATTTGGATTTGAATTCAGCACCTCAAAATGTGTATAGCTTTAGATCTGCAGTAATTTTTAGGCAGTTTTCACAAATTTTCCCAACGTTAAAAGCGGAATATACCGGATTTTTCGATTTAGGGGTGATTTTCCACGATTTAAAAAGAACTGAGGGGTGATGGCAGAAATTTGCCTTTGGATTCGGATTCAGCGCCTCAAAATGTGTATAGCTTTAGATGTGCAGTAATTTTTAGGCAGTTTATAAAAATTTTCCCAACGTTAAAAGCGGAATATCCCGGATTTTTCGATTTAGGGGCGGTTTTACACGATTTAAGAAAAACTGAGGGGTGATGGCGCAATTCTGGCTTCGGATTCGGATTCAGCGCGTCAAAATGCATAAAAGGAGGTATGTCAAGTCTCAGTAACAGACCACTTTTTTTTTGTGTGCCTGTGTTATCAAACCACAACTTCTTTTATTTAATAAATCATAGCCTTTTATTATTAACTTTAACTGCTGGAGTTGTTATTTCGCGACCTAGTCATTCGCCGTTCCCCACCGCCTCCGCGGTCGTTACGTAAGGGAGTACGTATCGTTTCATCGGAGCGGCCGGCACACGAACCAGTGAACGAGAGGAGAGTTGGAGTCACTGGTGAGAAACAAAGCGCAAGTCGTCGACTTCCGTGTTGCACGGGAAGTCACCAGGTTAGTTTAACATTGCACGACGTTGTAGCGTCTGTTACCTAATCTGGCTACTTAATCTCCGGGAGTTGAACCGGGAGATATGGAATGGAACCGCTAAGGTACGCAGATGAAACGTGCCTTAGCCCGAAAATCCACCCCGTGACAACTGGCGCCCTAAACGTGTGCGTGCTTGGGAATATCACGAAATTTTGACTTCGAAGGAGCAAAGTTCGAATCCCAAAAATTTCTTTTTGCGTTTTTCCGATTTCTTTTATAGATTTTTAGTAAGGAAGTGACTAAAGTACAACAACCAACCTACAGCAAACCCTCTGGGGGTAGAAGTTCGAAGATTTTTGAGAAAAATCAAGATAAATTGCTGTAGGCTACAAAGTTGCAATTTTTTTTTATAGAACACCGTGACAAATAGTTAGATACGGTACGCCTAGGCGGAATAGAAGTGCGAGCGTGATATTTATTTGTTTAAACAACAAGAATAATTTGTTTAAACAATAATAAAAATTTATGAGGAGAAGCATCAGGGGATTGAACACTCGACTAAATTTGTGACGAGCGTTCAAACGATACCAGTTGCTAGCCTAGTGAAGGCTAGTATAGACAACACTCTCAGGGGATTCGGAACAGAGACAAAGAATCGAACTGACGGGCAGATTCGAACCCGCGGTGACCTGGCTGGCGTTTAATTTTTTTTACAGAGTAAAAATTTTAAAATAGCTGAATAACAGCGACAAACCAGTAATTCGTGCTAAATCGGGATCGAAGCACCAATTACTGGCAAATTAAGAGAAAAATCAGCCAGGGCGTTTTGAAGTCGAGCAACTGGTATCAACCCTTCTGCAACTCGAAGTGGAAGTCAGAGTGTGGAGGTTAGGTAAAATTATAATACATTATAAATTATTTATACATATTTAGTTATTTATTTATAAAAAGAAGGTGCGCCTTAGGGAACGATCCCTTAAATAGAAACCGCACACACAACCACACTCTGAAATACACATTCAAGCGCGTGTAAAGAAGTGTACAAGCGAAACAAGAATTCAAAATGGCGCAGAATATAGAGGAAGCCATCGGAAATTGGTGCCAATGTTTGACGGCAAAAGAAGTAGACGATCATCTACAGACACTGAATTTAAAAACCAGCGGCTCCAAATTTATAAAGATGAAGAGGATGTCGCAGTGGCTGCTTGGAATATACGAACCGGAGGATTTTCAAATGGAAGAAGGGCAGGATGAATATTCCCTGCTCATAAAGAGAGAAAACTTCCGGACCAGGTTCATTCAAGAACACAGCACGGAAGACCTTCCACCAGCATGGGAGAACATAACGGGTGAATCCATGGACGAACCACACCCGTTAACCATGGTGGCAGAGGACAATACGATAAGAGCCAACCTTGAGGCAACAAGGATGGCAATAAAAGAAACCGCGCCGCCACAGCCGACAGAAAAAGAAATAGCAGGCGGTAAAACCACAGAAAATCCGAGCCAACAGGACTCTGGCAATTTAGTAAACCAGAGTTCTGTGGTAGACGACACCACGCTGGCACAGTTTTCCGAGCCGATGGCAGCGATGACATCCGCATCCGGCATGAAGTTCCTGGTACCAGAAGCATTTTTAGAGTTCTGCGGTAACATGATGCAGGAAAACAAAACATTGCGTGCAACCTGCGCAACACAAGGAGCAGCATCTAGCGCCAGGATGGAAGACGACCGGACCAGAGAACGGAAGGAACACGTGCGCCTACAAGACACATACACGTGTCAGTACCCCGTCGATCCGCATCGATACGGAGCATCGAGCCCCCAGGCGCATTTGGGTTACAGGACCCAGCCACTGTTGGGTAACCGTGGCAGAACCTGTGGGGAGGGGGGGGGGGGATTCTCGAGAAATGAAACCTTCGAGAACCTCGGTGCCAGTAGAGTTAAAGATTCGTCGTTAAGAAGGCGAACCTTCCTCATTGTTGACGTCGGACTCACCATCCGAAAATGGAACGTGTCTTTCTCCGGTGAAAGAGGTCAGAGTATAGAAGTTTTCCTCGAAAAAGTAGAAGCATGTCGTGGATCTACTAGTCTGACGGAATCTGAGGTGTTTCAAGCCCTGCCTGAACTCTTGAAAGGAGTAGCAGCCATGTGGTTCCAAGTAGAGAAACACAGATAGAACACATGGTCAGACTTTCGTTCAGCAGCTCGTCGTTGGTATGGAACCGGAAGGGGTTACCAACAGCGGTTACTAGTCGAAGCGACTGCCAGGATGCAAGAAGAGGATGAATTGTCGAGAGATTTCATAACTTGCCTCCTGGTAATAATCAGAAAGATGGAGCCAATTCCGAGCCAAGAAATGCAGCTCGACATGCTGCACAGGAATTTAAGGCCGGAAATTCAGAAGCTGGTGAGAAGAGCTGACTTTCGTGACATCGACGAATTCCAAGAGATGGCACGCGAAGCAGATATGACTCTCGAAACGGAAAGGATTTTCCGACCTTTACCGCCTCCGGATTTAACTGTTACCAGAGGCGGCGTACAAAGTCAAAGCTTCAAAACCTGCGAAGCCAAAGCTCTCCGGTGTTGGAGCCGGAGGGTATGATGGTTCCGCAGGCCAAGAAACGCCCCCAGATCAGTCGATTCTGGCGGCGATTTCGAGGTTAGAAGCCGGATTGAATGAGATGAGAAATAAGCAGAACTCTCGTCAATCCGGCAACAACCCTAGGAGAAAAGGCGATTATCGCCAAGATAAGGGCAAACCGCCACCGGCAAAGGCTAAAGAGAGGAAAGATGAAGGAAAAAGACCCCCTACCGGTGGCGGCTAGAAAAGTGAAGGTGGCGGAGAGACGAGACATAAATCCAGCGAACCTGTCGAGCCGATTAAGTGCTGGGGCTGCGGTAGGTTAGGATATCGCCGCTCGTTTTGCCCCGAGTGTTCGGGAAACGAGAACCGGTGAGATTAAATGGGTCCGAATCCGCCGAGGCCATGAAAGAGGCCCCAAAAGTGTTAAGCAAGGAGGTAGAGCGACCAACTGACCTGGTAGTGACCGCTAGCCAGGTCAAAGCCGAGCAATGCTCAGACGAAGTGAAAGTTGAGCAAAGGAACACTTCCGTGAAGGAGCTCGAGCCCAGCTCCAACCAGATCCCAGTACAACCCGACGAGTTGCGTTGGTGGGTACAAGTGGGAATCGGAAGGTTCCGCATTCGCGCGCTGTATGATACCGGAGCATCGAGAACAGTGATGGGATCGCTCGGGTTACAGTTAGCAACAGAATGCGGACGTACGTTCCGACTAGCCTCTGGTGCAGGAGCCAGAGGTGCTGGTAATAATTTGCTCCCCGTAACGGGACACGTAGACATCCCGTTCGAGTTGGGCGGGATCAAAAAGGACGTTCTGGTATCCATAATACCAGATTTGGAGGTTGACTGCTATGTCGACTCCAATTTCGTCCGTGCGTTCGAGACAATGCATGATCCCGTGGAGAGCAGGTTGATAGTGGGGAAATCCGGAAAGAGTGTCGGACTAAAACTAGCCTGTGTCTCCATGTCAGATCCAAAGATCCGACAAAGATCAGGATCGCCTCCATCGACACGATGACAGCTTCTGCAGTGGGTCTCGCTGATATCACGCTGGAATAGCACCAGCGCTTACAAGCCCTTTTAACAAGAATATTACCAGCAGGAGACGCTCCACTCGGCTGCACTAATTATGCCGAGGACGAGATAGACGTTGGCAAAACTCGACCAATCCGGCAGAAACAATATCCAATTTCCAGAAAATTAGAAGAGGAAATGCATCGACAAGTTCGAGAGATGCTTGCAGCCGGATTGAACGAGCCTTCGTCGTGCCCCTGGGTCAGTCCTGCTTTCATGGTGAATGAGAAAGGTGAATGCCGCCGCAAAGGGAGATGCGTATCCGCTGCCAAATATGGATCAGATCCTGCGGAAGCTACAAGCTGCCCGCTATATATCAACCTTAGATCTGAGCAGTGCATACCATCAAATCCCTTTGAAAGAAGAATCGCGAGAGATTACAGCATTCTCAATAACCGGTCTGGGGTTATTTCAATTTAAAAGAATGCCATACGGGTTGTCAAACGCAGGAGTCACCTTTCAGCGCATGATTGACAGAGTCATAGGGCTCGAACTAGAGCCATTCGCGTTCTCTTATTTAGATGATATCATCATCATAACAGAGACTTTTGAAGAGCATCTAGCGATGTTAGAACGCGTATTGGCAAGAATCAATGAGGCAGGCCTCACGATCAACCGAGAGAAGAGCGTATTCGCTAGATCTGAGGTAAAATATCTTGGTGTTCTCGTCAACCGAGATGGTTTTAGACCAGACCCAGATAAGATAGCTCCGGTTATGCAATACCTTGCGCCTAAGAAACTAAAACGGTTAAGGCGATTCCTCGGTATGGCATCGTGGTATCGGAAGTTTCTTCCCGATTTCGCCACGATCGCCGACCCTCTCACACACCTAACGAAGAAAAACTTCAGGTACGTGTGGGAAGAGGAATAACAACAAGCCTTCGACCAGATCAAGGCACTCATAGCCTCAGCTCCGGTCCTGCACCGTCCGGATTTCGCTTCGCACTTTGTCATACAAACTGACGCAAGTGACTCTGGTTTGGGGGCAGTATTGTTCCAGGTGATAGACGGCCAGGAGCGAGTCTTGGAGTTTGCGAGTCGCTCGCTCTCTAAAGCTGAGCGAAATTACTCAGTAACAGAAAGAGAGTGTCTTGCTGTGTTATGGGCTATCGAGAAGTTTCGGGCATACGTAGAGGGATATAATTTCCTCGTAGTGACCGACCATAGCAGCCTGCGTTGGATTCGGTCACTGCGTAGCCCGACAGGTAGACTAGCAAGATGGTCGCTTAGGCTGCAGATGCACAACTTTGAAGTTGAGCATAGCAAAGGGAGTCTCAACTTCGTGCCGGATGCATTATCTAGAATGTATGAAGAAGATGAGGACAAAAAACAACCAGTCGTAGGCGCCGTCTCGTGGGCAGTAACCACGAATGACGAGTGGTACCTCGGCTGGCAGAAAAGGGTATTGGAAGAACCTAATACTTATCCTAGGTGGAAAGTATTAGGCGGCCAGCTATACATGTATCGTCCAAATCAAGATATCGAGGAGGATTTAGGCGTAGATGACGATGCATGGAAACTGGTAGTTCCTGAGGAGGAAAGAAAGAAAGTTCTCTTGGAATGTCACGACGACCCTAGTGCTGGACATCTCGGAAGGGATAAGACCTTCGCGGGAGTATCCCGATATTATTACTGGCCGAGATACTACAAGTCAGTAAAGGAACATGTCAGAACATGTTTGATATGCCAGCAGTGCAAGGTAGAACAAAGGCCACCCCTCGGTTTGATGGGGCGGCGAGTTATTCATAAGCCTTGGAAAGTCGTCGCGGCGGATATAACGGGTCCTTTCATTAGAAGCAAAGCCGGATTCGAGTATATCTTGGTCTTCCAGCATTTATTTACTCGATGGGTAGAGTGTATCCCTATTCGGAAAGCCAACGGCAGGACTATTCGAAAAGAACTGAAGAATAGGATAGTCTTACGATATGGCACACCCGAAGTCTTCCTTTCCGACAACGGAACTGAATTTAAGAACCAGGTAATAGACCAATACCTGGCCGAAATAGGAGTTCACCACTCTCTTACTCCCCCTTACCATCCTCAAACAAATCCGGTGGAGAGAGTGAATAGAACCCTCAAGACCAGTGTTATGGCATTTGTGGAAGGGAACCATAATACTTGGGACGAGAAGCTACCTGAACTGGTGTTCGCGCTAAATAACGCACCCCATGGTCCCACTGGTAAGTCACCGGCCATGTTAAATTATGGCAGAGAGCCAGTGCCTCCCGGGACTAAGAGGAGGGAATAAGATCAGGTAGTCGAAGAGACTGTTATTCAAGAGGACGAAGACGCCTGGTTAGAAAGAATGAAAAATCTCAGCAATATGCTAGGTGATGCTGGTCACCATTCAAGAGAAGAACAAGAGAGGCATGCTGAGATATATGACGCCAGGCGGAGAGAACCGAAGTTCGAGGTCGGAGATCGCGTGTGGAAGAAGAATCGCGTGTTATCCTCGGCAGCTCAAGAAGTGATGGCGAAGTTGGCACCGAAATACGTTGGCCCTTACGAGATTTTGGAGAAGAAAGGGCCCAACACGTACGAACTGGTGGATCAGGAAGGAGATGTTGAAGACCTGGTCCATGCAGAACACTTGAAGCCATACTTCGCTGGAAAAGAGCCCGAGGATAACGAGGAAACACACGAGCGCGATATAACTGAAGGAGAAGATGACGTCGCCCAACCACCGGGGGAAGAAGAAGAAATGGCGAAGAGCGATCCGCCACTTGCGAGAACACAGCCGCCAGCGGGCACTGGGCAAGGTCAGGATGAGGTTGGCGTGACAACGCAAGCTCGCGGGAGAGGTAGGCCGAGAAAGACTGCGATAGTCACGAGAAGGCCAGGCGAAACTTCTACACCAACCAACCCCGTTCCTGTAGTGTGCGAGCCCTTAAAACGACCACGTGGCCGACCGAAAGGTTCGCGGAATCGCGTACTAACCTGCGACCCCGTTTTGACGTCCCCCCGGAGAACACGCGCCAATCCGAACTACGGTTCCCGAGGATAAACGCTATCTTCTCCTCTGTCCACAGGATGAATCTTGGACAACTTAACCAGCAGCAGCTCCTCGAGCTGGTGGGCCAGCTACTGGCACAGGTGCAGCTGATGTCTCCGACACCTGGCCGGATAATACCAGGTGCCGGATTGCCTGCCATTGGAGGGGAAGTTGCGGAGGGATCCTCCGTAACTATAGAGGAACTGCCGGCAAGGGAGCCAGTAGTTCCGATTGTGATTCGGTCGATTTTGCGGCGGCCAAAGACCGAGATCGATGTCGCTACTCTGGTAGATAGCCAGAGCAGCGAGATAGAAGAGCCAGCGCCGACTCCACAGGCACAGGCCTCTCGAGTCGGAGAAGCGGAAGAGCCGGGCCAGCGAGGAAAGCCTCGCCCACGAGACTCCGCAGGTAGAGGGGCCTGCGGAGAATAGCGTGTCGTGTATGTTATCCGACCACTCCCCCATGTCGGTGGCTTGGTTTAAACTCGAAGCCAACTTGGTAGCATCTCGAGAGCTAACCAGGTTGGCAAGAGAAAAGGAAGAGGCCGTCATGAGGGAGTGGGATAACTTCCACGATTACGCGGGGGCGAGGGAGCACTCCGAGAAGTGGTACAAACAGGTACATTGACGAAACGGACAGTCTCCCGTTATCATTATATCCTGACGTAATTACCTGAAGAGGGACACGACAAAAGTGTCCGAAACGTCGGTTAAGAATAGATGGTGCTCATTTATGTAAAGCTTTCCTGGTAGACAATTGGCCATCGGATTCAAGACACATATATTTTCTAAAATCATGTGATACAAACTTCTAACACCTCTAATCGTGTTTCTAGAGCGATTTAACGAAACTTAAAATTTTACTATTACATAGCTTCCTCTAGGAGGAAGCAAAAGTCCTACAGCAGTATGATTACCCACACGACACAATAGATTTTCATATAAAAAAACGGTTAAAAAGGATAAAATTTGATAAAAATATGTTACAAATAAACAGTAGTAATGAAAGAAGATACACAAGGCTACCGTTTGTGAAAGAACTTCAAGTTTTCATAAAAAGCCTTTTTAAGAAATGTAATATAAATGTCGTTTTTAGTACAACTAATAAATTAAATAATATTATAATATTAGGGAAGGATAAAAACCAAAAATGTAATAATGCGAATGTTGTTTACAAAATCAAATGTAACAATTGTAATGCGTCATATGTAGGGTAGACAAGCAGACGACTGAATGTCAGAGTAAAAGAATATCTAAAAAAATAATCGGATGGAGACCAAAATTCGTCATTATTTATACACACTGCTGATAATAATCATATAATAAAGTTCCAGAACATTCAGATATTAGACACACAAAGCAACAGAGGAAAGCAACTTTTCTCTGAAGCATTATTTATTCAAACACAAAAAAGTTTTGAAAAAAAAACAGACAGCCAAATGAATATAATACCTTGATAAATAATTGTGAATTTCTGGTCTCTATCTAATATGATGTCAAAGTATCGATGTGAAAAGGTATTAGGAGCGCACGTATGATGAAAGTTTAACGAGGCCTCGCATAGATATACACTACTCATATAGAAGTTCATCTAGGCAGTGAACAGACTATTGGTGCCACTTCCTCCAAGACGTGCTATCCTGCTACCTCTCCCGCTCTCGGACGTTCCCAATGTGTTTCACCCCACTCCGAATCTGACGATAGTAGCTGTGTGATACACTGATACTCACATACACATAATTTTAGTATATAAGCGTGAACATTGTAATATAGCGTTACTGACGAGCGGATTGTTGCCCGCAAAACAATGTTGACTATAATAATGTATTTATTTGTAAGTTTGTACATCACTATTAATTTTTAATTTTAATTTGTTATAATTATTGGTTTATTAAACGTGTGTATTGATTTGTCATTCGATTTCTGAAGAGGGACATAGCCAAATGTCCGAAACGTTGAAATAAACATTTAGTTAATAAAAAGGTGTTTTTATCAAAATTTATTGTGTTCACTACCTTTTGTCCTTGATAGAAAATTGACCATAAGCTGCAGACACGTCGAAGTTTATTAAGACTGGTAATAATCTTGAAAATAATGTATCTTAAAAGCCACTATTTAATTAAAAGTAAGTAATTTTTGTGCATAACCTACTTTTTGAATTTATCAATTTTCTTTTGATTCATAACCAAAAAAATATTTTGAATTTTTAGTTTAATTGAATTTTAACTCGTTAAAGTCAGTATTACTTAATATAATAAACTTTTCTTAAAAGGTCGTTAAATTACCTACAATTTCTATTTTTTAATATTTAAATTATCTTTAGCCTATCATTTGTTAGTAATGAAAATATGGTTCATAATTCTTTAATTAATATCTCAAAAACTTTTTTATTTATCCAATCAAAATTTTTACCAATTATTACACTTATCGAGTACAACATTCTGTTAAAATTTGAAGAGGTTATGTTGATTTGCTCCCGAGAAAGAAATTATTTTTGAAAACAAGTGCGTTTTCTTTCGTTTACGATGATAGAAGTAAAAGTCAATGAATTGTTCCGAAATTTAGCAGAGAGTTAGCTTTTTTATATCTAAGGATTCAGTTCTTTGCCCAAAAAGATCGAACTGTTTTGACCATAGATATTTGAGGTTAAAAATTTTTTTTAAATTTCTTATATTTGCATTTTTGAAAAGAATATTCGATTGATTGACTGAAAATTTTTACAAATTATTACACTCATCGAGTACAACATTGTGTTAAAAATTGAAGAGGTTATGTTGATTTGTCTCCGAGAAAAAAATTATTTTTTATAAATTTGGGAGAGTCCCTAGCGGAAATAAAAAATGTTAACAACTGTAAATGTTAATAAATGTTAATAACTGTAATAACTGTAAAAAACTGATAATATCTGTTAATAACTGTAAATAACTGTAAGTAACTGTTTGATTTGAGACAGTAATAACAGTTATTTACAGTTATTTAGAGATATTTACAGTTCTTTACAGTTATTTACAGTTTTTTACAGTTATTTGCAGTTTTTTAAAATAATACTGTAGAAATGAAGGTACTGATAAAAGTTATTAACAGTTATTAACAATTTTTTACAGATATCTACAGTTATTTACAGTTACTTACAGATATTTACAGTTATTTACAGAGTTATTTACAGTTTTGTTGATAAAAATAAAGTTGTTATTATAGCGAAAAAAATTTACTGTAAATAACTGTAAATATCTGTAAATATTGTAAATAACTGTTATTAATGTCTCAATTCAAACAGTTATTTACAGTTATTTACAGTTATTTACAGTTTCTTACAGTTTTTTACAGAAACGATTTCCGCTAGGGGTATTTTTATATTTAAGGATTCAGTTCTTTGCCCAAAAAAATCTCACTGTTTTAACCAAAGATATTTACGGTTAAAAATTTTTTATAAATTTCTTATATTTGCATTTTTGAAAAGAATATTCGATTGATTGAAACAAAACTGTTACCATTTATTACACTTGTGACCGTAAGACACCGCCCTCTGCCGGATGCTTCTCGAGTTTACCAGGATCCGAATGTGGGGGATGAGGAGATTCAGGTGGCTTAGAATACAATGATAAGACACTATTTCACAAAAGTAGAAAGGTGTGAGGATTCATTCAATTAATAATTATTTCACTACCATATAAATGACCGTTAACAAAAGAAGTTTAACAATAGGTGGTTGCGGGACAACAGTCATGCCATAGATTTGAGCCATCTGAAACATAAAAGCCAGAAGACGCACTTATTTCGGATAGTTATGTAATCGCACGCTATCGCCCTATGGCGGCGGGCGATTTTCGATGAACGGTGTCGTACGCGGGGTACGAAACGATGTGCGACCAGGAAATCGTAGGGAGGATCGGTCTTCGTAGTGTCAGTGCGTTGGTAGCAGGTTTTTTCCACGTTTCCCGTCTAGAAACGCGTCGGTTACTCGCCTAGATACGTGTGTCCACGAAACCAAGGCGAGTGTTCACCCAGGAGTCAGTTCGCTCCTGCCTCGTGTGTGCACAACGGCAGGGACGCGGCTTGTTTTGGCCTTCCTGTGTCTACCAACGTGACATGCACTCACCTAGATACGTGTGTGCACGAGACCTGGGTGAGTCTTGATCCGGAAGTTCGTATGTCACTGCCTTGCGTGTGCACGACGGCAGCGGCAGCTCATGTTCCGGTTTTCCTTGTATCGGATCGCTACCGTCGGTTCGTGTTCACCTAGTAACGTGTGTGCATGTACCCTTGTGGACTACGAGGGGCCGAGTCTTTCCCCTATCTACCTCGTGTGTGCACGCTGGTAGGTGTAGGAAGAGCCAAGATACCCCTTAGGTCCTCGTTCTGTTCCTCGGCTGAATACGGATACGCGTGTGTGCGCGTGGCACCAGGGGTCCACCCTCCTGGGATCACCTTATCGCTATGGATGTGTGTGCACGACGATAGAGATGGCGATAATTCCTTATGGAAGCGTCGAGTCTAGGTAGGTTAGCTGGTTCGTGGCGAACCGGGGTGCGAGTGGACAGGTACGCCTTCTCCACGGAGAGGCAGAGAGATCAGTGTCTGGATATCGGAAGGAGCTGCCAATAACCTGTATGTGCATGATGCTATGGCCCAGTCAGGAATAGGGTACTGGATCGGCGGACTGGTCCGTACAAGTCTGTCTCACAGTCTGATGAGCACGGTTTATATAGGCTTAAATGCCCGTGCAAACTGTGCGCGTTGTGGCGCGCACCGCTGCGCGCGTTGATACAGTGGCGCGATTATCGCGCCAGCGAGGAAGGCTGATTCTCACAAACCGGCGTGAACGCCCGCGCAAGTGAATCAGTAACCTGACTTGACGCGTGCGCGAGTAAGGCGGATCCTAACGAAGCGGCGTGAGCGCACGCGCGCAAGTAAATTACTAACCTAATCTGGCGCGAATGAGTCAGCGATTGCAAGCACTGCTATCACCTCGAAGCTAGCTTAAACCGGCGTAATGATTTTTCAACGGAGGAGCGATGGTTTAGTTGCATTTTCCCCCTTCTTCGCGAAAAAAAGAAGCTCGCCGAGTCTTACCGGTTGGGAAGGTCCCGCATGTCTAATTTCGCCGGTCTCGCAGAGCAGGCGCAGCAGCAACTTTACGCCGTTGTGGCGCACTACGTACTTTTTAACCTCCACCAGAACGTTGACGGAGACCCCACTAGGCAATGTTCGGAGTACTCGGAGCATCATTCAGGTCATGTCACGTTCCCGGGGAGGCTCATTGACGCAGTGTGCTGGGTCGGTGCGTCCGGTGTCGGTATTGGCAGTTGTGCGGCAAGCGACGGCGGCGGCGCTGGTGACTGTACCGGCGGCGCCGATGCCGATATAGATGGCGTCGGGGGCGCTGGGATCGGCATGGCTGGAACCGCAGCCGATGTTGACGGCGACAGTGGCGCTGGAGCGGCTACCGGTGCTAGTGTTGCAGCGAGTCTGGGGACTGAGGCAACTGCCGAGGTTACGACGGCGAGAGTTGGTTTGACGGCGAAGCGCATTCGCCACAGCGCCCTCTGCAGCTGCGGAAGGGCCCCGAGAGCCAATCGGACGACTCTCTTCACCACTGGCCTCCCTGCCGCCGGCTGTCTCGCACTGTCTCGCGACCGTCAGTTTCTTGGGCTCGATTCGTGTCGGGTGGTACGTCGGGGTTCTTCCCGCGCTGGCATCTTCCTGGCGGGAACGTATCGGAGTACTCGTGCCCAGGCCTACCTTAACTCCTCCTCGGCGATCTCTTGGCGGACCTGCGTGAGCTCCTTGAACTTAATCAGCTCCAAGGACCCGAGCTCCCGCTGTAGGACGGAGATCTCCTCCTCGAAGGTGCTGGCGTATGTTTGCAGGGTGGGGTTGGCCATCTTCAGAAGTCGGCTGGAGACTGGGGCCGATCCTCTGGGTAGAGGGTTTTATAAGGCTCGTCATTTATCCCCGACCTTAATTGTCCTGGTGGAAGGGTACGAGGTTTTCCCCCCTCTGGAAATTATACGGATTTGAATTTTGCCGGGGTTCCTCCTCCCTACGGAAATAATTCGAATCGAATTTGGCGCGTTCGATGTTTCGCCTACAATGTCACGCAGGTTGTTTCGGCCGTGACCGCGTTTAGCTCCCTGTACAATGTTCGCGGTTTCGCAACAGTCCCGGTGCTAGTGTGTCGCTTCGGTATCGTTCGTCTTAGAAAGGTTCATGTGTCGGTAAGTTAGTTTACCTCGTTTTCGGTGCTGCTGCCACCTAGACCGTCATCTTCCTCGCGTCAGCGTAGTCGCCTCTGTTGCTTTATCCTCCGTCGTCTAATTTCTTTCCGTTGCTCCGGATTGCCATTCATCAATAGCCGAGAGCCGATTCTGGACAGGAAATCCATCCCAAATATAAAGGGGATAACCTGGTCGGTGAGCATCACCCACGGTTGGCGAAACTGGTCACCCTTAGCAGCGGAGTCGGCCCAGACTGTATCGAGAGTGCAGTGGCTTGGGTTTAACCGCCGCGGGTCTCAGGTGGAGATCGGCCACGAGGGTTGCCTTGCACACGTATATCGGTGTGTGCTACAGTAGTTGTTCGCCGACTTCGAGGGACACGGTGGTTATGAGATGGGCCGTATTGAGGATGGCCTTGAACTGTTGTCAATGGACGGTCACGAGAATGAGGATGGCGGGTCACTTCGATAGCATGCGGAGCTCGTAGGGATTGCGAGTTGGTAGCATCTTGGTGGATACTGACAGGTTGCTGCGTGTCGACGCAGTTTATATCCTTCCGCTGCCCCTCACCTGTTCTAAGCTGATTTCAATTTGTCGCGGTTCAAAGGGCCATCTACAGTCTTGAGTGGGCCGGTTTGTCGTGCTCGGCCTTAGGCGAATTCAACAATAGTAGGCGGCAAAGAACGCACAATGGAGCGGATGCGTTACAATAGTACGTATAATTGGTAGAAGCAATCGTGTATTCGGTGAGAACGATAACCACGGTTAAAACGGATACGGTACGGTTATCGCAATCATGACTCAACTATTCCTTCTCGGTGCGGATGCATCCCGGTCGCATATTCGGTAGAACACTCATGTATACGTCCTGAATTACCTCTTTCGCCTAGGCCACCATGCCCGTTTCATCTCCGGTTCCTCTATGCGCGTTGTCGTCGTCGCTCTCTTCTTCTTCATCTTCGAATAAACCGCAATTGATCTTACATCTAAGATTACAATTATGATTAACGCTACATATACAAAATTATAACAAAAGAATCCTCGCGAAAGTACGAAGGCACATGTTTAACGTGGACCGATGTGGTTAAGTGCGTTTTCTGCCATAAAACGGTCCCTGTTCGGACGCCATGTAACGGTAAGACGCCGCCTGCTGCCGAAAGCTTCACGAGTTTACAATGATTTGCATGTGGGGGATGAGGAGATTCAGGTGGCTTCAAATACAATGATAAGACACTATTTTACAAAAGTAGAAAGATATGAGGATTTATTCAATTAACAATTATTTCACGAAACTATATAAATGATCGTTAACAAAAGAAGTGTAACAATAGGTGGTTGCGGGACATCGGCCACGCCGTACATTTAAGTAAACTGAAACATAAAAGCGAGAAAAAGAACTGATTTCGGATCGCTACGTAATCGCACGCTAACGCCCTCTCGCGGCGAGCGGTTTTCGATGAACGGTGACGTACCCGGGGTAAGAAACGAGGTGCGATCAGGAAATCGTCGGAAGGATCGGTCTTCGTAGCGTCAGTGCATCGGTAACAGGTTTGTTCTGCGTTCCCCGTCTACAAACGCCTCGGTTACTCACCTAGACACGTGTGTGCACGAGGTCAAGGCGAGTTTTCAACCAGGAGTCAGTTCGTTCCTGCCTCGTGTATACACGGCGGCGGGGACACGGCTGGTTTTGGCGTTCCAGTGTCTACGAACGTGACAAGCACACACCTAGACACGTGTGACCACGGAGCCTGGGTTAGTCTTGATCCGGAAGTTTGTCTGTCACTGCCTCGTGTGCGCACAATGGCAGGGACAGCTCGTGTTCCGGTGTTCCTCGTATTGAAACTCTACCATCGGTTCGTGTTCCTCTAGTGACGTGAGTGCACGTACCCTAGTGGACTACGACGGGCCGAGTCTTTTCTCTATCTACCTTGTGTGTGCACGATGGTAGATGTAGGAAGAGCCAAGATACCCCTTAGGTCCTCGTTCCGTTCTGCGGCTGACTCCGGGTACGCGTGTGTATACTCCCCACCACGTGTCGACCCTCTTGGAGTCACCTTATCCCTATTGACGTGTGTGCACAACGATGGAGATAGCCGTAATTCCTGATGAAAGCGGCCAGTCTAGTTGGGTAGCTAGTTCGTGGCGAACAGGGCACGAGGAGACAGGTACGCCTTCTCCACCAAGAAGTAGAGAGATCGGTATCTGGATATCGGAAGGAACTACCAATAACCTGTGTGTGCACAGTGCTATGGCCCGGTCAGGAGTAGGGACTGGATCGGTGGACTGGTCGGTGCACGTCTGTCTCACAATAGGAAGAACACGGTTTATATAGGCTGAATTGCCTGCGTAAGCTGCACGTGCCGCTGTGCGTGTTCAAACAGTGACGCGATGATCGCAGGTGCGCAAGAGAGCAAGGCTGGTTCTCATGAAGCAGCGTGAGCACCCGCGCGCAAGTAAATTGCTAACCTGACTTGACGCGTGGGCGAGCAGGGCGGATTGTAAAGAAGTGGCGTGAGCGCCCGCGCGCAAATAAATTACTAACCTATTCCGGTGCGAATAAGACGGTCATTGCGAGCGCTGCTATCACCGCGAAGCTAGCTTAAACCGGCGCGATGACTTGGCAACGAACGAGCGGTGGCTTCATTGCCCACTTATCGAGTATAACATTGTGTTAAAATTTGAAGAGGTTAAATTGTTTTCTTACCGAGAAACAATTTTTTTTTTAAATCAAATGCGTTTACTTTCGTTCACAATAAGAGGAGTAAAAGTCAATGAATCGTTACGAAATTTGGCAGAGTATTAGCTTCTTTATACTCAAGGATTCAGTTCTTTGCAAAAAAAAATCTGACAGTTTTACCAAAAATATTTGACATTAAAAATTTTTTATAAAAATCTTATATTTGCATTTTTAAAAAGAATATTCGATTGATTGACTCGAAATTTTTACCAATTATTACACTTATTGAGTACAACATTGTATTAAAATTTGAAGAGGTTATGTTGATTTGTTTGCGAGAAAAAATTATTTTTGAAATCAAGTGCGTTTCCTTTCGCTTATGATAACAGGACTAAAAGTCAATGAATCCTTTTGGAATTTGGCAGTGTACTAGCTTTTTTATGTCTATGGTCTCAGTTCTTTGACCAAAAAAATCTAGCTGTTAGCTGAAGATATTTTAGGTTAAAAATTTTATATAAATTCTTATATTTGCATTTTGTAAAAGAATATACGATCGATTGACGCAAAGTTTTTACCACTTATTACAATTATCGAGTACTACATTGTGTTAAAATTTGATAAGGTTATGTTGATTTGTTTCCGAGAAAAAAATTTTTTTTTAAGCATGTGCGTTCTCTTTCATGTATGATAATAGGAGTAAAAGTCAGTGAATCGTTTTGAAATTTGGAAGAGAATTTGCCTTTTTACAAGTGCAAATCCGCGGACTACAGCAAATAACTGGGGTACAAAAACGGAAAAAATTTTGTTTGAGGGCACACCTACCGCATAGGGTTTTTTCGGTTCTCTGTAGGTCCCTCAACATGAAAATACTCGTGAACACTCATTATCCGTTGCCAAGCTTTTTTGCCGACGAAATCAATTTTTCTTATGGAAATTTAACATGGGAAAAATGGACGAAACGTAGTCATTGATGATTAACCAATAGCAAACGATTGAAGAGGTCAAACTAAATTCCACAAAAAAGCAATTAAAGTTGAAGAATAGAACTTTTATTTGAGATGAGAATCGTTAAAATCGGTCAAATCTGTGCAAAGCTATGTGAATTTGAAAATGGCGAGTAATGAGGGAAAAGAGCGATTTTTTTCAAAACCCACGTATTTCTTCAAATTTTTGCCATTTTCCGCCATTTTTAACTTCTCGTAGCATTGCACAGAATCGACCGATTTTAACGATTCTTATCTCAAATTAAAGCTCTCTTCTTCAGCATTAATCGCCTTTTTGCGGAATTTGATTTGACCTCTTCAATAGTTTGCTATAGGTTAATCATCAATGACTAATTTTCGTCCATTTTTCCCATGATAAATTTACATAAAAAAAATTTATTTCGTCGGCAAAAAAGGTTGGCAACGGATAATCAGTACTCACGAGTATTTTCATGTTGGGGGACCCCCAATGAACCGAAAAAACCTTATGCCGTAGGTGTGCCTTGAAAAAAATTTTTTCCGTTTTTGTACCCCAGTTGTTTGCTGTAGTCCCTGGATTTGCTCATATCTAAGGCTTCAGTTCTTTGCCCAAAAAAGTCTGACTGTTTTGATCAAAGATATTTTGGATTGAAAATTTTTTATAAATATCTTATATTTGCATTTTTGAAAAGAATATTCGATTGATTGAATAAAAGTTTTTACCAATTATTACACTTTTTGAGTACAATATTAAAACTTCAAGAGATTATGTTGATGAGTTTCCGAGAAAAAAATTATTTTTGAAAGCAAATGGGTTTACTTTCATTGACGATAACAGGGGTTAAAGTCAATGAATCGTTTTGAAATTTGGCTGAGAATTAGCTGTTTTATATTTATGGCTTCAGTTCTTTGTCCAAAAAAATCTGACTGTTTTGGCCAAAGATATTTTAGGTTAAAAATTTTTTATAAATTTCTTATCTTTGCATATTTGAAAATAATATTCGATTAATTGAATCAAAATTTTTACCAATTATTACACTTATAGAGTACAACACTGTGTTAAAATTTGATGAGGTTATGTTTAATTCTTTCCAAGGAAAAAATTATTTTGGAAAAAAGTGCATTTCGTTTCATCTATGAATGCAGCAGAAAAAGTCAATAAGACATTTTGAAATTTGGAAGAGAATTTGCTTTTTTATACCAAAGACTTCAGTACTTTGCACAAAAAAATCTGACTGTTTTGGCCAAAGATATTTGAGGTTAAATATTTTTTATAATTTTCTTATCTTTGCGTTTTTGAAAAGAATATTCGATTGATTGAATCAAAGATTCTACCAATTATGACACTTATGGAGTACAACATTGTGTTATAATTTGATAAGTATATGTTGATTTGTTTCCAAGAAAAAAATTGTTTTTGAAAACAAGTGCGTTTCCTTTAGTTTATGATAACAGGAGTATAGGTTAATGAATCATTTTGAAATTTCGCAGACAATTAGCTTTTTTATGTCTATGGTCTCAGTTCTTTGCCCAAGAAAATTTAGCTGTTTTGACCAAAGATATTTGAGGATAAAATCTTTTTGTAAATTACTTATATTTGCATTTTTTAAAAGAATATTCGTTTGATTGGATCGAAACTTTTACCAAATATTACACTTATCAAGAACAACAGTATTAAAATTGGATGTGGCTACTTTCATTATTTTCCAAAAAAAAAATTATATTTTAAAATAAGTGCGTTTCCTTTCGTTTACGATAACAGGAGTAAATGTAAATGAATCTTATTGATATTTGTCAGAGAATTAGCTAATTTATGTCTATGGTCTCAGTTCTTTGCCCAAGAAAATCTAACTGTTTTGACCAAAGATTTTTGAGGATAAAATCTTTTTATAAATTTCTTATATTTGTATTTTGTAACGCTCTGCCGGGAATCAAGGCCGAGATTCGCGGGTAATTATTAAACACAGAAACAACCGGGTAAAATTCTATGTAATTTATTAATCACTAATCTGCTTTTACACACTAATATGGGCGCCAGGTGCACGCGTCACTTGCACCGTTCAACGAAACGCCTTCGGTGGCTAGCTTCAGCCGGGAGCAATAAATCTACTCTAAGCTACAGCTACAGCACGAGCTGCAGCTGGCGCGAATTCGGAACTCTGCAACTCCCGACGCGGACGCGCAGACACACATGGCGGGAGACGTGCGGAGGAACAGACGGGACACAAACCTCGGCCAGGATTAGGCTGCTGCGGCGGCTGACTTCCTCTCGGTCTCCCTCTCTCTTTCTCTCTCTGACCCTCGACAAGGCGGGCTCTACGGCACTCTCCCCAACGGCGACGAGGTCCATCGACGAGCATGCGCGATCCTCTCCAAGCGACACACTCTCTCCCGCATGAGGCACAGCGGTAGGCAGCGAGAGAAAATTCTATCGAGCACGAGGCACGGCGGTAGGCGACAGAACGGTTATGCCGGCCGGTGTGCTCACGCTGCTCTGCTCCGCTGTGCCCTCGTTCGTCCATCGGCCGTTTTCTTCATCGCGGCGCACGCGAGCAGTCCGTATACTGCCGATGCTCGCACGTGCCGTCCGGCGGATGGACGATACAGCTCCGAGCCACTGCGTCTCTCTCTTTCTCTCTCTCTCTCGGATGTCGGCTGCTCCTGTCAGCCGCATGAGAGAGCGAGCGCGCTCATGCTCCAGCTATAGCTTGTTCTTGCTGTAGCTGATGCTCGTGTCTTCTGCTCCTGGCCAGAGATGCACGTGAGGAGAGAAACGGGAAGGAGTTGCGCGCGGGGGAAAGGGTAGCGGTCGGGCGGGCGCGCACATGTGGGTGTGTGTACGATGTCGCGTGCCTGAACGTTGCTCGTCGCGACTGCCGCGTACATCCATGTCTGCACTTTTCGATGTGACGTGCAATTTAACACGTCACAATCTTTCAAAAGAATATTCGTTTGATTGACTCAAAACTTTTACCAATTATTACACTTATCAAGTACAACATTGTGTTAAAATTTGATGAAGCTACGTTGATTTGTTTCCAAAATAGAATTATTTTTAAAACAAGTGCGTTTCCTTTCGTTTATGATAACAGGAGTAAAAGTGAATGAATTATCTTGAAATTTGACGGAGAATTAGCTTTTTTATGTCTTTGGTCTCGTTTCTTTGCCCAATAGAATCTGACTGTTTTGACCAAAGATATGTGAGGTTAAATTTTTTTTATAAACTTCTTATTTTTGAATTTTGAAAAGAACATTCGACTGACTGACTCAAAGTTTTTACCACTTATTACACTTATTTAGCACAACATTCTGCTAAATTTCAAGAGGTTATGTTGATTTCTTTCTGAGAAGAATATTATTTTTTGAACAAGAGCTTTTTCTTTCGTTTATGATAATAGGAGTAAAAGTAAATGAATCGGTTTGAAATTTGGAAGAGAATTTCCTTTTTTATGTCTGTGATCTCAGTTCTTTGCCCAAGAAAATTTAGCTGTTTTGACCAAATATATTTGAGGATAAAATCTTTTTGTACATTACTTATATTTGCATTTTTTAAAAGAATATTCGTTTGATTGAATCGAAGCTTTTACCAAATATTACACTTATCAAGAACAACATAGTGTTAAAATTTGATGAGGCTACTTACATTTGTTTCCAAAAAAAAAAATTATTTTTGAAAATAAGTGCATTTCCTTACGTTTATGATAACAGGAGTAAATGTAAATGAATCTTATTGATATTTGTCAGGGAATTAGCTTATTTATGTCTATGGTCTCAGTTCTTTGCCCAAGAAAATCTAACTGTTTTGACCAAATATATTTGAGGTTAAAATTTTGTTATAAATTTCTTATATTTGCATTTTGGAAAAGAGTATTCGATTGATTGACTCAAAATTTTTACCAATTATTACACTTATGTAGTACACCATTGTGTTAAAATTTGATAAGATTATATTGATTTGTTTCCAAGAAAATTGTTTTTGAAAACATGGGCGTTTCCTTTCGTTTTTGATAACAAGAGTAAATGTAAATGAATCTTTTTGAAATTTGTCAGAGAAATAGTTTATATATGTCTGTCGTCTCAGTTTTTTGCCCAAAAAAATCTAAATGTTTTAACCAAAGATATTTGAGGATAAAATCTTTTTATAAAGTTCTTATATTTGCGTTTTTAAAAAGAATATTCGTTTGATTGGCTCAAAGTTTTTACCACTTATTACACTTATTCAGTACAATATTGTGTTAAAATTTCAAGAGGTTATGTTGATTTGTTTCTGAGAAGAATATTATTTTTTGAACAAGCGCGTTTTCTTTCGTTACCATAATATGAGTAAAAGTCAATGAATCGGTTTGAAATTTGGAAGAGAATTTGCTTTTTTATATTTATGGCTTCAGTCCTTTGCCCAAAAAATCTGACTGTTGTGGCCAAAGATATTTGAGGTTAGATATTTTTTATAAATTTTGTTACTTGCGAAGGGGTTCTTTAGTTCCCGGCCACTCTTGGGTACGCACCCGGAGAGGTTGATTTTACGTGTAATGAGGAGTCGGAAGACAAGAAGTATTAGTAACTAGTGGATTATTCAATAATCAAAATGCGCGAGAGAGAGAGATATCCTAACTGGTTGTAAGTGTATGAGTGCGCGGCCTGGATGTGTCCTCGTGATTGTGGCTTCCTCGTGGATTGATGGCTGAAGACTCCGTTGTCGCCCTATCTCGTTTTGGAGTCATCGTATCGTCTATATCTCTTTCATAGGTTTCCCGTGGGAAGAAAATTTTTAATCTCACCCGGCGACGCCGGATGCGTCGCTTTTTATATCCGCGATGCAGTGTCTCCCACTTTCCTAATTAATCATAGATGAGGATCGGTTGCACGTGGAACTTCGTTCTTTCCCTAGTGCCGATTTCGCAGTTTCGGCTCCTTGGACCAACATGACCGACTCCGGTTTCCTCACGCCATAGTCGCGGCGTAGTGCCGAATGTTCTCGACGCTTCGAATGCTGAATCACAGCTTTATTTATGGGACTGAACTCGCGTGTGGAATGCCTCAACACGTAACACGTCCGCGGGATCGCACTCCTATGCGATCAAAAACTACCCCTAGTCCCAACAAAAAATTGGAAATTTTCGCCTTACTCGGTCACTGGTTGGTTTAATTTGATTAGTTTATTTGTTTGTTGCTATAGTCATTCCTGGTTTGCTAGGTTGTTCTTCTCCTTTTTCGCTAGATTGTTCCTGTTCGCCTAGGTCTGCTCGAATTAGTGGTTGATCTCCTGATTTTGATTGGCTACGGTTATTGTGGGAGTATTTTGTGTAATAAAATCTCTAAAATCTAAATGTATGTGTTAATGTTTCCAATTATGTGAGTTGTCTAGTGCCGTGTCTGCGTATGTGTAACTAACATTTACAATTCTACCTGACTGATATCTCTCTCGCTGGTTTGATACAAAATAATAAAATCATTATTATATAAAACATTATATGTATTTTTTGTATACGTACACTGAGAATAGTTCGACAGCAAAATATTTTACCCTTATCTCTCGAAATATTTCCTGAAGATAATTATAGTATGGTTCAAATAAAAATATATTTTAATTTAATGAGTCTCATATCGACTTAAATGACGCTTTTATTGTTTTAATTAATAAATGATCTATCTTTATAAAATATATATATCTCCTTGAATTAATCCTAGAAATATGTTAGTGTACATGTTTTTTCTATGCGCCTTTTGTTATGGGGCCTATCCCCTCAGCGTCTTCGTACTTCCGGAAGCTTTGGCCGTGCTCAGCCGTAGTTGACGTGGCCGGTCATCACCAAGGTCCAAGAGCGATGGTAGGCCTAGTACTCGACCTGAAGAGGTAGAATAGTACACACCGCCTCCGACTTCGTGTCGCAAGGTCGGCCGGTTGCCTTCTTTCTGTTCTGAAACCAGTCTATTTCTTTTTAGTAGCGGGATACCCCCCCCCCCCCCAGGCTGGCATTTTCCACACGATTATTACTATTATTATTATTAAAATTATATTGCTGCCTGTATATGTCACAGCATCTTTAAAACTAGAGAGTTGATTAGATATGGTTTTATATTGTCCGAGTGCGCGGGCTTTATCGATTATCTCCCGTACCTCCTTGCCTGTTTTGAGTAATCTCGTTGAGGTGCTGCCTTTTAGCGATACTCCGACCATTTTCACGTTTACTAAATTATCTACTAACGCGTTAGTGTCAATCAAGAACGCTAAAACATCCAAGGGCATTTTATCAAATGTTTGAATAGTGAGATTAGTTACGATTTCCGCATGGCTACTAATCTCACCGAATCGGAGTGCGCCACACAACCGACGGGCAAGGTCAAAATGTCCGAACCTTTAATATCAAGGTTTACGTCTGCTGTCCTTTTGCAATTTACTACCATCTCTTCCTATAAAGGTTATGCCCTACTTTACCGGTCCATGGTCTGGGTCGTGGGTCGTGAGAATGATTAGGCAATTCGACCTATGTATTGTCTCTATTTAGAGACCGCGGAAAAAATTTATGAAGCGGCGTCCGAGGGCCGTGGAGAAAATTTGTGAAGCGGCGTCCCAGGACCGCGGAAAAAATAAAAAAACGATTTTTCTGAAGGATTTCTTGTAATGCCCTATTATCTTGTCTTCCCTCGTTCGCTTGCCTGATCGATGGCGTGTTACAGCGTTTCGTCTGCGTCATGCGATGCCTCCGCTGATCCCAATGTTGGCTTTGGTCATTCGAAGCTATGCTTGTTCTCCTCTTTTTATCTCCACGCTGTGGGTCTCATACTTGAGGTCTAGGATCTCACACGGTCCCACGTATTCTTGGTTCGTTTTTCCGTGTTTAGGCTTCTTCAGTACGTAGACCATTTTGCCTTTGTGGAAATGCCGTATATTTTGACGCTGATCATAATAGAATTTCGATTTGTATTTGGATTGTATTAAATTCATGGCTGCTAACGTCCGTAGCTGTGCGACGCCCCATCCCTGACACCTGCATCGATGATGCAATTGCTTGAACGCGGATAACCCATTGGAAACGTCTAGAACCCCGATTTGCGATGCCGTCATTAAATATTACGCCACCGTACTAAATATTGCAAAATATTACACCTATGTGTGAGTGTGTGTATGTGTACACACTAACTTCTAACGAACATATATTGATGCCCACGTATATGCAAGTTGTTATCTACGTCCCATCCCCCATCCCCCATCCCCGATTTGCATTGACGTCATTAAATATTACTAATCGCGGTCGCCTCACGGGCAGACCCCGTCCCTCTGCCGAATGTTCGATGATGTATTATGCGATAACGTCGCATAATGAATAAGCGCAGGTGACCCATGAGTTTTGCGCGCTGGCCGATCAGAGCTGCCGTATACAACTCTCTCTCTCTCTCTCTCTCTCTCGCTCTCTCTCTCTCTCTTTCTCTCTCGTGGATCAGGTTGATCAGGGTTACGGTGTGCATCACAGAGCGTACTGTATGAGATGTAAGTAGCATGAAGGCGAGGGATGAAAGTTTGCAGACTGGAGCGCGCAGTCGTCGCGCATTGCATGACGTCACAAACTCGACCTACGGTAGGCCGGTTCTCCACGGCCATCCACAACCCCTTTCCCTACCACGCCCCCTCGCCCATCGGCATGACATATTACATCCATTTCCTGTCAACAAATTTTGTGAGAAAGCCTGACACAACCCTACCAAATATTCTGAATCGATCTGTGATTTGTCACCTCCTGCAAGGTCATCGATGATACAGATTGTGCAAAACATTAGGCGTGCGTCCGCCCCCATTAAATATGACATCGCATGCTGTACTACAGAAGAATGAATCATCACTATGATAATTGCTCTGTGGCGTATTAAAGAGCAGAGAGGCTATACAGAAAAGTTATAAAATACACCATAAAACCCATAAGATCATATATTTATGAATCATGTACCATTAGCTTCCAAAATCCGATAAAATATCGAAAATCCCATAAAAACCCCATAAAAACCCCATGAATCTGAAAATTTTTCATGTAGCTACATTTGCCATGGTGCAGAGAGGCTATACACAAAAGTTATAAAATACACCATCAAAACCCCATAGACACCCCATAAGATCATATATTCATGAATCATGTACCATTAGCTTCCAAAATCAGATAAAATGTCAAAAATCCCATGAAAACCCCATAAAAACCCCATGAATCTGAACATTTTTTATGTAGGTACACTTGCCATAGTACAGAGAAGCTATACACAAAAGTTATAAAATACACCATAAAAACCCCAGACGGCAAAACCTATTCAAAATGAATTCATTTTCTGTTCACGAAATTTTTCTGAATTCTTAATGAACATGGAAAAGTAATCAGATTGTATTCATAAGGTATTCTTTATTTGAACAGCATACGTCAGCTGAAATGAACTCTTTATGAATTCTTTTTACGTTTTTAAATCCCATAATGAATTCATTCCGAGTACATAAGGAATTTATAAAAAATACAGAATGAAAACATATTTTGTTCAAAATGAATACACTAGAAACATTTATTTTTGATAGATAAAAATAAATTTTGAAAAAAATGAATGAAAAATGAATTCTTTATGAACAGTAATCTACTGTTATAATCTCAATGAACTCAAAATGAATTCAACAACCAAATTTATTTTTTATAGTTCGAAAAATTGGAAAAAAATGAATGAAAAATGTATTCATTATGAACATTATTTTAATAGTTTTTATCATTATATAATGAATTTAAAATGAATTTAAAATGAATTCAAAATGAATTCAAAATGAGTAGAAGATTTACCATTCATTTTTAATACAAAATGAATTCAAAATGAATTCAAAATGAATAGAAGATTTACCATTCTTTTTTTAATACAAAATGACTTCAAAATGAATTCAAAATGAATAGAAGATTTCCCATTCATTTTTTGGTATACAAAATGAATTCAAAATGAGTAGATTTATCATTCATTTTTGAAATACAAAATGAATTCAAAATGAATAGAAGATTTACCATTCATTTTTGGAATACAAAATGAATTCAAAATGATTTCAAAATGAATAGAAGATTTACCATTCATTTTTTGGGATACAAAATGAAAAAATTAATTTAGAATCTATTTTTTGTAAACATTTTTATTCTACATACTTTTTAAATGTAGTTTCCATTTATATTTTAATCTAATTATTACAAAATTATCTTTAATAATAATATCACATGAACCACATGTAGTTTCCATTTATATTTTAGCCTAAATAATAAAAAATTATCTGTAAATAATAATAATATTATCACATGAACCATCACAAAAATATTTAAAGAAATATTTTAAAGTGATTATTTTTTCTCTTTTCTTAATCTATCACTGGCATGTTGAATCCATGTTTTGGCTTTTAGTTCACAGTCATCAAGTTCAAATTGTTTGGTTCTAGCTATGGTTTCTGAAATATTAAATATTAAAATATAAAATCAATAAAAAACAATTATTTTCATATTTAAGATAGTTGTTTCTGTACGATGTTTGTCAAAACAAAGCTGAAAATCAATAGCTAAAAATACAAGGCTTTTTCTTGATTAAAAATCAATCAATCAACAAATAGCAGCAATAAACTAATCTAGAAAAATCATCACAAAAATCATTACACACATAAAATATCTGAGAATTTTTCCATATGCCCAAGAAAACGTCTTTATAGCACTGCGTGACTTAAGTCCGCACTTAAGACACACCTTTCCGTGCGGTAAGTAGCCCTTTCTGGCACCGTGTATATCGCACTCGCTACGCTCGTGCGCTAACCTCACGGTGCCGCAAGGACTACTTCAGACACGGAAAGGCGTGTCGGCGGACTTAAGGGAGGCAGATACTATAAAATATTGTACGATACGCGTGCCTTAAGGTGGTTCTCCTCGGACTCCCTAGTCAAAGCAGTGCTAAATGTAGAAGTTACCTAAAATTTAAAAAAACCATTGCTGTAATGTGATTTATTTATTTAAAATGATAGAGATAGTCCATGTATTATAAATAAAGTGTATTTAACATGACTAAGATAACTTTTTCACAAAATGGCGATTTTCTAGAAACTAGATATCGTCACTACAAATAATTGTTTATAAATCACTGGAATCTCTTTTGTTTCTCACCCGATTTTAGTTTTCAAGGTCTTAATTTGCTCCTTCAGAAATTTCATGAGGACTTGGCGAAGGAAAAATTAAAAATTATTCAAAACTCAGAAAGTTATAGATAATTGTTCATAAATTCATGCAGGTCGTTAAAAAAAATATTCTTTTAATTGGCTATAACTTTCTGAGTTTTGAATAATTTTTAATTTTTCCTTCTGCAAGTCCCCATGAAATTTCTTAAGGAGCAAAATGAGACCTTGAAAACTAAAATCAGTTGAGAAACAAAAAAGGTTCCAGTGATTTATCAACAATTATTTGTAGTGACAATATCTAGTTTCTAGAATATCACCATTTTGTGAAAAAAGTTATTTTAGTCATGTTAAATACACTTTATTTATAATACATTGATTATCTCTATCAATTTAAATAAATAAATCACATTACACTATGGTTTCTTAAATTTTAGCTAATTTCTACATTTAGCACTGCTTTAACTAGGGAGTCCGAGGAGAACCACCTTAAGTGACACTTTCTCTCACGGCGTTAGCGCCCTCGCTGCGCTCGGGCGCGTAACTCGCCGTGCCAGGAAGTGCCACTTATCGCACTAGTAGCGTAATATACTATTTCCCAACTGAATTGCGCGATTGAAAGTATTAAACTATGATTCAGCAAACAACTATCTTAATAATCATAGTTATAGGTACTAACGTAGCATGATGGTGATCACTGCCATATCTTTTATTTTAACGGTCTCTTTAATCCCAGACCATGAGTATTTGTTGGCCAGTTTATCAGTTAAAACATGGTACAGTGCTCTATTAACACACATAGTAACTGTTTTTTCACCTTGTTCTTTAATTTCAGCCTTCTGTAAATAACAAAAATATAAAATACGATTTTTTATTGTATTTTAGTAATAATAATATTAAATATTGAATATTCTTACATAATCTTCTCTGGCTTGTGACGATCTTTTCAAGGATTCTTCAAAATCTTCTAGTTGTTCGACTGTTGATAACGGAAACTCTGGGAGTATTCTTTCGCGCTCATCGTCACCATTCTTAGAAGTATGAGTTGATCCTTTACATAAATTAGTCAATTTATTTAATTTTTTAAGTATTTGGCCATGGAATACCATATATTTTTCTACTGTCAAAGGAGTTTCGGAATTTTCTTTATTGTGTAAATTAGTATCAGTACGTGCAGAAGTACGTGAAGATAATACATTTTGCGCTGTAACAAAAAATTTAAAAGATTGAAAATTATTGCGACCGTATATTTTATAATACGCAAATACCCTGGTAGAAAATTATCCATATTTTATAGCTAACGTGTTAATTGGAAGTATTTTTAGCAAAAATCATAATGCAAAAATAATATAATTCATTTAAAAGTTGTACTATTACTTGAAATATATATTTTATGAAATGCACATGCCATAACTTATTATAGCTAGTTTCTAGTTATCATTTCTACCAGCGTAAGAATCATATAAAAATCCTTACGGGTTTTAACTGTAGTATTCAGATAATTACTGATATGTTGGATGTTTTTGATCACAGGTTTCGAAACCTTACTGATTTGTTTATTTTTCTCAGCAGGTTTTATTTTATTTTGTATTTGAAGAGATTCTCCGTCAGATCCGTCTAATGTGTCATCTGCATTTTCAATGCGTTCATTGAGAGAAAACAATGGCATTTCATTAGATTGTTGTGCTAAAGGTATTTTGTCTTGACTCAATCCCAAATTTGGTTGTTCCGAATTTTCGTCAAATCTTTTATCGGGAGTACATAATTTTTTAGATAGAGGAGACACTGATGATATTATTGAGTCATCTATTCCAAAATCATCAGAGTGTAAGCGCTTAGAATTTTTAAGAGGTGTATGTTCGAAAGCTTCGACATTTTCTGTTTCAACTAGGGCAAAAAGTTTTATTAAAAAATGTTGGGTACAGCGGAAAAGAAGAAAGAATATGTTAACTAAATTAAGTAAGATCGTTTATTAAACAAAAATTGAAAATATCTCGATTTTATAAATTACTTATAAATTTTAGGAGATAGGTTTAACGTGTTTTTTTCGTTAGTATCGTATAAATAGCCGATAAAAGCAAACGAAAATTTAATTTTAACAAGAGAAATGCGAAAAAATTAGCAACGACGTATTACTGAATTGTAAAACGACGTATTGCTGATTTATGCAGGGTAATTGAATTTGATGAAGGCGTAAATCGCAATTCTTATTTATATTAATTATTTTTACATGTTCCGCCGATAAAACAGTATTAGTATAATAAAGTACAGCACGATAATATGTAGAAAATAAAGAATGATACGTACCTTCATCTTGATTGCTCATGATATTTTGAGATGAACTGACTGACTTAGATACTGCTGATATGTTTAACTGATCTGTTTCTTTATCATGATGAGACCTCTTGTAATCTGAAGGTGGCATTTTTGCTGAAGTTTGTGCATTCCTTTTTGATTCATCTATGACAAAAAGTATACTTTATGAATATACTTTCTTTAAAAATTTTGGATATCTAGTGGAATAAAAACTTTAAAATTATTTTTTTTTTTTGGCTAATGCTATTTGTACGACAGAATATAGTACATTAATTCAGAGTATAAGTTCCAAAACACCTCGGTGTGATGTTTGTTTTGTTTACATATCTGACTAGAAAAATTATATTCCGTTATATATGTATATACTTTGTGTACATAAATCTGTCGTACAAATAGCACATGCTTTTTTTATATTATTTTACGTAGACCTTTATAAATCCAATTTGGACTTATTTTTTACGGGACAAAGACACTTATAAGTAAACAGTGGTGTCCCTATGTCAGTTACATAGAGGCCAGACTCAAACTCTAATTTTATAAGACAAAACCTTTACCTTCATCGCTCCCATCACTTTCATCATGCGATTGACTAGAACTATCACCTGGATGAATTTTTTTTTCTGGATTCGTTTACCTGGCCAAGACATATTACTTTTCACAAAAGCATCCGAGTCTTCACTGGTATTGATATATTGACCAGACTTCTCTACTTCAAGAGCTTGCGCAAGTGTCTCTATAAAATAAATTTATCTTTTAAATAGATTGTATTATACTTTAAATAATCGTGAAAGCATATAAGAATAGTTTTCAATGTGGTCGAAATTTGCAACGTTGCGACACCAATGAAAATACAAACTTAAAAAAAATATGATTACCGCTCGGAATCCATTTCACAGTGACCGAAAGAATGTGGAAAACAGCTAAAAGCACAAGCTACTAACATACCACAAAAACCCCTTAATACCCAATTTTTCCGTTGCGAAAAAAGAAAAAAAAATTAAGTGAGCAGCTTTTTAAATCGCCAAGTATTTTATTCTAGGAATACACTTTCTGGCGTGTAGGGTAGCCACAAGACCTCTATTTGTTCCGTAAAATTAAAAAAATTATTCTCATTCAGTCTTTTTTTAAATCTACGAGAATTTGATTATTTGGCACCGCTGCAAGTAACGTGGACCGCCCCCAAACTATCGCTATATTTGTACCGTAAAATCGCAAAGCCATTTTTTATTTTGTCGTTTTTAAAATCGCCAAGAATTTTATTCTTGGAATGCAGATTACGGCATGCAAGAACACCCCCAACGACCTCTTTCGCAAACGAGAAGAGCGCTAAAAACGTTGCAATCCAGTCATTTTTTATTCTTGGAATACACATTTTTGCATGCAGTGTAGCTACCACAAATTTGGCAACGCTGCAATTACCGCGGAAACACCTTAAACTACCCCTATTTGTTCTGTCAAATTGTAAAAAAGAATTTATTTAGTCGTTTCTAAAATCGCCAAGGTTTTTAGTTCTTGAAATGCGTTTTCTGGCATGCAGGTTAGCTACGAAATATTTGGCAACGCTGCAAGTAGAGCGGAACATCTCTAAACTGACCCTATTTGTTCGGGAAAGTGCAGAAAAATTCTCATCCCGTTTTTGGGATCGGCAAGAATTGTATTCTTTGAATACACTTTTTGGCATTCAGTATAGCTACTAAAAATTTAAATTCAAAATAGGGGTACAAATTGGAGAAGTTGGGAGTTAATTTCAGTACTTGCAGCGTTGCCATTTGTGTGTAGCGTCCGTGCATATTAAGAAGTGTATTCTTTTAACTTTCCTGCATGCTAGAAAGCGTATTCTAAAAATAAAAATTTTGGCAATGTCGACAGTGACTGGATTCGAATTTTTTGTGATTTTGCGATACAAATTAGGAAAGTTTGGAGCTCTTTCGAGGTACTTGAGGTGTTGACGGTTTTTCGTAGCTTCGCTGCATACTATGAAGTGTGTTGTTCCAAAAATAAAATAATCGACAATCTAGAAAGCGGCTGACTTAGAATATTTTTTTGTTGCATCATGACAAAATGTTGGGTTTGGGGGTGACTGTTGCCTTTTATTTTGTTGCACTTTTACCTGTTGTTCACATAATTTTTGTCACTGTGGAATCGATTCAGAGTGGAAATGATAATTTTTTTGGAATTATCATTTTTGTTGGAGTTGTAAGAAATATAATGCGATTTTTGGAAAATTAAAACGGTGTGGAAAATAATAATACGATCGTTATAAGAAATATCTAAATATACTTTATTCCCATCTCCACTATAATGGCTACTTTATAGCCTAAAAAGCGGGGAAAAAATCACGTTTGATTCCCTCTCTTACTTTGCGGGAATAAAATGAAATAGCGGGAATAAAGTAACATTGTCTATGTGTTTCAAATTCCGAACGATCATAGTGAACGAAAAAACTGAAATTTGCGATTTGCATTAAAATCGGTTTAAAACCATAAAACAACGCCAAAACAAAATTAGCACTTCTAGCCCTAAAACCACTCTCACAGACTAATCATTTTTTCATAGTGACACACACGGAAAGCTTAAAAAAATTATGAACGTAATCGCTTTTCCGGAAAAGCCCCTGCAGGGCGATATACAGTGCCGTCAACGCGGAAAAAAATTTGCAGAGCCGCAATTACTTCGTTAGGAAAAATATTGCAACTGGTGCATGTAGATAAAGTCTCGCAGAGCTTAGAAAAAAATTATGAATGAAATCGCTTTTCTGGGAAATCACTTTTGGAGCGATATATATGGGCATATCTGCAGAACTTTTCATTTCGATGATGGTGTATGGTTTCACATATTCAAAATTAAAAATTTAATAATTCAAGGCTATAATTCATTAAATAATATTATTTTTCGAAAGTTACTATAGTGTTTTAATCGATTAAAACCTATACCCGTTTGTTTTGACTACCAAACCTCGTCAAAAACCGGTAAGCCAATGTGATGGTGACATTTTTTTTTCTTCTTCTAGTTACTGTAACTTTTTGAACGAAGATCCTATCATGTTAATAATTTTTTTTCTATTAATATAAGCATGTCAGCAATTGAAAAAGCTCATATAGGTAAGTGTGCCATGTACAGTAGGAACACAAAAAATTATCAAAAAAAAGTGATGGCATGATTTTTGAAATTCATCTTGATTTTAGCTTTTTCGATACAACTTTTTTAACGATCTGTTAATGAAGTCTATCATAAAAGCGTACATTCTACACATCTTAATCTATAAAATAACCCAAGAATGGGATGTGTGCCTTTAATAGAAACAAAATTATAAACTCTTGAAATTTGATTGCTGAAAAGAAACTCAAGCAAAAAAATCACTATTTCAACTGGCACACTTATTGATTAATGGCTACCAGATTCTGTATAATGGTGAACTATATTAATTAGTATAAGTAATGTGACTGTCAATCCGTTAACAGTACAGATGTATTTCCAAGAAGGATAGTAGACAAACAATTTTTTATTTTCATCATCTTCGATTTTGACTTCTTTCGAAAAATCTTCAAAAATATTTTGCTTCCTCCTAGAGGAAGCTTTGTAATAGTAAAATTTGAAGTTTCTTTGAATCGCTCTAGAAACACGAATGGAGGTGATATAAGTTCAAATCACATGATTTTAGAAAATGTCTGTATGGATACGCGCGCGCGCGCGTGTGTGTGTGTGTGTGTGTGTGTGTGTGTGTGTGTGTGTGCCGTTTTACCTCAGTATCTATTCGATCATTTTTAACCGGACGGGTCTCATTTTTTTGTTTCTTTTTGTGTGAGTGGGGGAAGGAAATACTCTTTTTTAATCGCTTTGAATTTCCTTGTAGAGATAGATTTTGGATAGCTCGTGGTTAAGTTCTTTCAGCTAAAAGATTGGTCAATAAATGTCAGAGATATTTGAGGTTAAAATTTTTTTAACCTTTTTTTTAAAACATAAGTTGACGAGAACGGTTCGATGAATCAGCTCCAAATTTATAGACAATTTTGGGTATGATATACATAATATATGAGCGAATTTTCGTCAAGATCGTTCGATTACTTTTTGAGATATTTGATATTTAAAATTTTCGTATTTTGCAAGACATTTTCTTTGTCGCATGATAACTAGTAGCATGGCAATGTAGGCGTGCATAAAAGTAGCACTTTGCTCACGGAGTGTCAAAAGATACTATTATTGAATGGAAGTATAAGTTTAAGTATTTTATATACGTTTAAAACGTTTTCTCATAGTTTACTTTGAGAAACTGTAGAATTTATCATTTTTATCACCATCACGTTTTAACGAGCTTTAAAAATGAGTCACTATAGTTTTTTCGTATGTCCTAAAACTGAAAAAAACTGATTATATTGGTTACTAGGATGTACCCCCAAATTTTTTAAAATGTTTGTCGATTCGTCGAAATTAAAAAGTTCTGGAGATATGCCCATATATTGTCCAAAACTCGAAGAACAATTCACAGGACCGCAATAACTTCGTACGGAAAAATTTTGCGACTGGTACTTGTCAATAAAGTCCCACAATGCTTGAAAAAAAATTATGAACGAAACCGCTTTTCCGGAAAAGTCCTCGCAGGGCGATATACAGTGTCGTAAACGCGAAAAGAATTCCCAGCGACGCAATAACTTCGGTAGGAAAAATTTCACGACTGGTACTTGTTGATAACATCCCCCAAAGCTTAGAAAAAAGTTATGAACGAAATCACCTTTCCGGAAAAGCCCCTTCAGGGCGATATACAATCTGGTAAACGCAAAACAAAATTCCCAGCGACGCAATAACTTCGTTAGGAAAAATTTTGCATCTGGTAATTGTTGATACCATCCCCCAAGTCTTAAACAAAAATTGTTAACAAAATCGCTTTTCCGGAAAAACTCTGCAATGCGATATACAGTGTCAAAAACGCTAAAAAAATCCCAGGCACGCAATAATTTTGTTAGGAAAAATTTTGCGCCTGGTACTTGTTGATAAAATCCCCCAGAAAAGCCCCTGCAGGGCGATAGTGTCTTAAACGAAAAAAAAAATGAAGGAAAGGTACGAGTCGGTAAGTACACGGAAAAATGTTTGGTTATGTTGCTCTACTCGTGGTAGGACAGTAGCGCCCCCCCTCTACTTTGTGCACTGTTTGCTCGAGAAACGGGCGACTCAGTGCTCAAAACGCGAGGAGAGTGTGTGTCGGGCGAGCATTTCTCCAACTGAGGGAGAATGAGTCGCCCAAAACCGAGTAACAGCTCTCCAAAGCACGCGCTTACTAATTTCTTGTGCGTTTGGCTGAGCGGTTGCACTCGCGAGGTCAGTTACTGACCCAAACATTTTTCCGTGTACCAGTAGGAACATTTTTCCTAACGAAGTTACTGCGACTCTGGGAATTTTAGTTTTGTGTCGCTATGAAAAAAATTATTTATCTGTGACTGGTTTTTGCCCTTTTTTGGTTCATTTCTTTCCTCTCTTATGGTTTTCAACCTATTATAATGCAAATCGCACATTTTTGTTTTTCGGTTACTATGAATGTTCGGATTTTCAAACACATCATAGTCTAATCATTATTGTTTACGTTTACAGTGAATTTGTGAATGGGTTAAAACTATCAAAGTTATAACATATAAATACAAAATAACTTTTAAAATTTATAAAGTGGCTACAATGGAGATGGGAATAAAGTACTATACGTATCAAGGAACTAAAGCCGCTGATTATTCCCGCGGGAGACTTCACTGCCCGAGCGAGCGTAGCGAAGCGAGTTTATTTCGTCATACGTGTCTGTAAAATCGTATAATTTATCGGCCTGTTTTGCGACCGTAAAGTTGTATTTCAGGGAGTCATATCAATGAAGTAAAAATACAACTTCACGGCCTTAAAACAGTCGTACGTAACGTGTTACATAGTACATAATACTTTACGGACACTTATGACACTTATTTCGGTACACGGCCGTAAAATTTCACTTTACGGCCTAGTACCGACAAGTACTATTTTATAGTACGAAGTGCGAGAAAAATATTTTTTGGTAAATAAATGTTTAGAAGTTGAATAATTAAATAACAAAAATAGGATTTCACATCCAGTTAAGAAATGTCGAACAGGAAAATGTTTATTTCACCTACCCATAGGCCCTAAACATTTCTTTATCGGATACTGATACCAAGTGCTTCGATCTACTGCCATAGAAAACATCTTGATTGACTGCTTGCGTGTAGTAGGCCAATAAACCATATTCCTGTCCCAGTCAATCCAAGTTTTAGGAACAGCGCTTATGTACTTGTCGAAGAAGACGACAAAGTAATCCATTGCTTAAAAGAAAGATTGTTTGGATAAAAATTTCTATTTTTAACGATATTTTACAATCAATGATTTTTGGATATTTTTTTTATTCTTATAAATTATACTTTATTACAAATTCTTAACTCATAGCCGTATAAACCAATAAGTTTGGGTTTAAATAAAAGAAAAAAAAAGAAAAAAAATATTCAACTCATAATAATACTGTAGATAAATATGTATTTGTAAATAATATGTGAAGTTTCATGTTTTTATTTTTATTTTCTGAAGAAAAGCTTTATTTATTGACTTGAAATTGGTAAGTGATCTAGTGTAGCATAAATAAATAATACAAGTAAAATTTTATCAAAATTCAACTTTTTATTTCTGTGATATTTTAAATGAATGGTTTATTATCGATTTTTCGATTTTTTATTGAATCAACTTTTTTCTTTTGAGGGATTTTTACATTGATATTGCATCTAATAAATAATAAGAATATCTACAATTTAAAAAAATTATGTCGATAGCAATAGTCATTCTTTATACATGTAAGAAACGTAACTTTTTATAAAAGGTTACATCTATTCAATATTAGCAAAAAGTGTCGCCCGCTATCAGTATTGTTTTTCTATTTGCCATTTTTATTATAAACAACTTTAATAAAAATAAATTATCATTAATAAATAATCATTAACTGATAAGAATTTTTCTATCGGTCTTACAGTCTTACAAATCAAATTAAAATAATTAATATTTATGGCAGTCAGATTGTCCTTTGCTAACAAAGTTTTTTCCAGGTTTAATTAAGTTTTTATTTCAGATTCTGCGGGGTGATTATAAACAAGGGCAATCTGACTGCCATAAATATTAATTATTTTAATTTAATTTGTAAGACTGTAAGACCGATAGAAAAATTCTTATCAGTTGATAGTAAATTGCAGTCGACATAAGTAATATTTTTAATGATAAATGATCATTCCTAACTTATTAACTTCTCGTATTAATAATGAACAAGCGTATTTTTCTTAGATCGCAGATGCTAATATAGGTGTCGTTAGCGTTTTCCGCTCAAGATACTTACATAGCGTATTAATTGTTACATCCGAAAATATTCAGAAAATATCCAAAACAAATCGTCATAGAACAAGATTTTAACAGGGGTTTGAACGTCGATTCCTGGTTATCTTTTTTACGCTATTTTTGATTGCTTGTAATTTTCTGAAAAATTAATAGTTATAATTTTTTATTCGTTTTCGTGCTATAAATAATTCCGAAGTGACAGTCAATAAAAGAGACATCATTTTTAAACAAAATAGAGTATATTTGAGATTACGTTGTCTATATCAAGAAAAAGGTCTCATTTGGCGGAATTGTAAGCACTAAGCTTTATTTTCAGATACCAAAGTCGACTTTCAAAAATCCGTTGCAATCTTTTTCCGAGAGGGTGTGCACTCTGCGTAGATAAAAATTTTGGGAAAATTAATGAGAATGCAGATTAATTTATTTTTTGATTATTTATATATTTAAAATTTAAAATATTTAATTTTTATATACTATAAATATATGTACAAGGAAGTTGACGTTTACATATGGCAAAAGTAGAACATAAAGTGTTCATATTTCTAAAATTTTTACTGATGTAATAAAGGAATGACATAATTTAGTTCTTTTTGAATAAATAAACAACATTTTTTTTTAATGTTAATAGCTGGAATCACTTCCAACAGTGAGAGTAATTCGACTCGACAAATTCCTATCCATCTTGAGTCAATAGGGTAGTTCTTTATTCCTCTTTTTATCAGAAACTTCCGCCCAATTACTACGATTTCTTTGTTTTGGATTCCAATATATTCTATGAGCAGGATTGTTTCGTCTTGTAACATACAACAATTATTAGGCTGGCGTGTTGTTAGAACAAAATTTTGGAATTTCAATTTCCCATGACTATTTGTACAATTGAAAGGCAACGTTACATTTATTCGTGAGGATAACACAGGCCAAAATTTTGATGGTTTACTACGTTTGCAAGTAGGTCGAAGTCCCTCTGCCAACCTACGATGTATTTGTTGCAGCGGTTTTTCATTTTTTCTTGATAGTTTTTTTATGAACTTCATATAATTTTCGAAATCGAATGCGCTGAAACTGTCAAGTGGTCCATTATTTTCTACATCTTGAGCTAAATGAATGAGGTTGTGAACATTTGATGTTATATACTGCTTTCCATATAATGTTTTAAACTCTTGAACAAAATAAATTAACAATTTACGTGCATATGAACTGTTTGTTTTGCAATCATTTTCATCACATAAAATCCGAATTGCACAATTCAACGTATTAAAGTGTAGAACAAACTTTTCTTCAACTGCGCAATCAATTATAATTGGTCCAGCATATAGCAAAAAGAGACGAAAGGTAACTGCTTTCCATCTTTTCAACTCTATAATAGGTTGAGTTTTACGGTTAAATTCTGATGGAACGCAGCTGTTTAAATCGGTAAAAGCTTTTGATAGCTTTTCCGATTCCATTGCTGAAAGTTTTGGCGTATGTTTTAACCATATCGTAATTATTAATTTTGTAACGCCCAAGCACACTAAGTGCATATAATCTAGCGGAAATTGATGGACCATGTCTACTGATAACTCCTCAAATGGAGAACATCCACGATGATGATCACTTTGAATTCTATTTCTAAAATTTGCATTTGTTCTCAGCGGGGCATTTTCATTTAAGTATACCATTCTTTTTCTCATGAATGTACCTTCTTCAAAACATTTTCCGCAACCAAAATATCCGTTGTGCTGTTTGGTCGCAGCACAAAAACTTCTTGCCGGACTATCGCATATTATACATTTTAAAGTGACTGTATATTGCTTATTTCTGAACGTAAACCCTTCACTATTTATATTTTTATAATCTTGAATAAATGGTGTTAAATACTCAATTATCGAATGCGGTTTCTCCGTGCCGTGATACACGCCAATTACAAATGGAGGAATAAAAGGATTTTTCACTAGTTTCCCCTGTATTGGCCACAAAGTTCTGTTTGTTGATTTAGTAATGGGCAGACCATCAATATTGATATGAATAAGGATATCTTTATCAATCTCTTCGTAAACTAAAATATCTTCCAAAGCCTTTTTTAAACCATAATGGAAATATTCTCCTGGTAAACAAGGAGTTACTACAGTTTTGTGCGGAGTATTTAAAAGTGTACGAGCATCCTTTGGGAGATCCGTATGACCAAAATCTCTTAATACAAGCAAAAGTTTAGACATATGATCAATTTTAACAGATCCACACTCTCTATACCATTCACGTAATGCTTCTTTTAGATTCACATTCTCTTCTTCCATACTCATATCAATGTCATCATCGCCATCAACGATATCATCATCGTATAAAGATGTGTCATTAGAATCCGAACTATCCGGTAGGCTTTCCGTTTCATAATTTGGTGAATCATCAATGCTTAAAGTTGATAAAAATTTTGCAAATTCACTACTGAAATTCTCAACGACACCTACATTGTCATCTTGCTCGATAATGTTTGGTTCTGATATATTAAAATCATATTGTAAACGATTTTCTTCATCATTTGAAAATTGCTGATTAATATTTCCGGTGAACTCAGCATTTGCAAAACGTAGTGCTATATCGTCGGGTTCATTTGCATCTACTTTACTAGATTCTAAATCAATTTTGCGATCATCTAGTTTCTGAAATTTTTGTTCTAATTCCTCTACATCATCTTCAAATTCTTTAGCAAGCCGTCTATACTGTTGTCGCTTAGATAATTTATCAAACTGTTTTCGCGACATCTGCAAAAAATAATTTTGCCTTCAAAGATTGTTTATTCCAAAAAATAGGCCATCACCATTACTCGATTTACACAAATTGCACACATAGAATTTAAAAAAAAATAGGCCATAACCATTATTTAATTTGTAAAAATTGCACAAATAAAATTTTTCCGAAAAAATTAACCTACATGCTGTAATCGAGGAACATAAAAACATTTTATCACACGTGCTTGGAAAATGTCACATTTCGTGAACGGTTTACGTCCCTGGCAGAAATATGTTCTATAAAAAAACTATGAAAATCTATGCTGAACGTATAAAAAAATTTGAAATTGGGACGCTTGCATAGTTTTTTCACAATTTTTCCTCTTTTTTTTTATAGTTTTTCATAATTTTAAATAGACTTTCATAGTTATTCATTATTTTTCATACATTTTAATGGATTTTCATGATGTTTTTATAAATTCTATTTTTCTATTTAATTAAAAAAAGGTTTTAAAATATAGTTTATAACATGCATATAATATGTTTATTTCTGCATGCTAAAAATCGTATTCCCAAACTAAATTTTTTACAATCTCAAAAACGGTTGAATTTGAATTTCTTGCAATTTTATAAAATACATAGGGTTAGTTTCAGGGTGTTCCGCGGTACTTGGGGCGGTGCCAATTATTTTCTAGCTAGCCTGCATGCAAGAAATTGTATTCCTATAATAAAATTATTGGCAATCTCAAAAACGCCGGAATGAGAATTTTTAAAGAGTTTTCGGCTGCCAAAGGGGGGTGTTCCGCAGTACTTGGGAGGATGCCGATTGTTTTCTAGCTAGCCTGCATACTAGAAATCGTATTCTAAGAATAAAATTTTTGGCTATCTCGAAAACGGCTGAATTAGAACTTTTTGTGATTTTATAAAACACATAGGGGTAGTTTGAGGGTGTTCCATAGTACTGTCATCGTTACCAAATTTTTTGTAACTAGGCTGTGTGCCAGAAAGTGTTTTCCAAGAATCAAATTCTTAGCGATCTCAAAAATGACCGATTTATAATTTGTTTGCGATATTGCAGAACAAATAATGGTAGTTTGAGAGTGTTTCGCCGTACTTTCATCGACACCAAATTTTGTTATCAAGCCTGCAGGCTAGAAATGATAGAAATAGTTAAATACCTTGCATGATAGAAATGGTTTTTCAACAATAAAGTTATCGGCGATCTCAGAAACGGCTGAAATAGAATTTTTGCTATTTTCTGGAGCAAATAGGGATAGTTTGAGGGTGTTCCACGGTACTTGCATCGTTGCCAACTTTTTTGTAGCTACCTTACATGTTAAAAATAGTATTCCAGTAATAAAGTTATTGACGATCTCAAAAACGGCTGAATTAGAATTTTTTTCTTTTTTTGCCATGACAAAATGGGGTGTTAGGGGGTTCCATAATTTTTTGGAAGTTTGGAGTTTCGTTGGAGTCGCAACGTTGTAAACTTCAACCACATAATTTCTCTCGGTAAAACAAAATTATACTTTATTAATTTCATGAGAGCTGAGTTTAAGCAGTAAACCTAGCCTACAAAATTGAAACGCAAATCGTTTCTCGAATGAAAACTTCAAATTAAAATTAGAATAAAAATTAATATGTAATTAAAACTTAACGTTCAGATAGCCCTTACATTGTATTATGAATCTAATTTTTTTTTTAATTTTAAGATGGTTTTAAGATTTTAGGATGGTTCTTTTGCGACTCCCCTAGTCAAATTAGTGCTAAATAAAGAAATTATCTAAAATATAAAAAAACCATAGTTGTAATGTGATTTATTTATTTAAAATGATATAGATAGTCAACGTATTATAAATGAAGGGTTCATCATTGTTTTTTATCATGACTAAGATAACTTTTTCAACAAAATGTCGATATTTTAGAAACAGATATCGTCAGCAGAAACAATTATTGATAAGTCACCCTAATGTGACTGGGAAAACCCAAAAAGTTATAGCTAATTAAAAACAAATAATTGTTATAACCTCGTTTACGAATTTATTGACTAGCTTTCTGAGTTTCGAATAATTATGAGTTTTTCCTTTGGCCAGTCCCCATAAAATTACTTAAGGAACAAAACGAGACCTTCAATATTAAAATCGATTAAAAAACAAAACAATATTAAGGTATTTCATCAATAATTGTTTGTTATGATGATATCTGTTTCTAAAATATCGAAATTTGATTCAAAAAGTTATCTTAGTCATGTTAAATACATTTCATTTATAATGCACTAGCTAGACTCAACGCGCTTCGCAGGTATTATTTTTCTATTTGTTTTTTGTTTGAGGTTATGAACATCATCAAGTTAGTCAGTTTCATTATAAAGGTTTGTTTCAAATAGTTTAAATTTATGATAATAACGTAAGTTTAATAAATAAAATCATGAAATTTTTCTTATACTATTTAAATTATTTAGTTTTAAATTCTCAGAGTGAAGAATCCAATCTTCAAAATTCAAACATATTTGATTTTATCATTAAAATCATTTTATCAGTTGATATTTGATTTTGTGGCTTATTCTATGAAGACCAATCAAATGAGCCGGCAACAACCAATCAAAACAGTCTAATTGTTGATGATAGATTTCCTCCACCACTTTTTTCAGAGAGGATATATTGACTATGTACGTCATTTAAATAAATAATCATATTAAAACTATGGATTTTTGTTTAATTTTAGATAACCTTACCATTCACCACTGATTTCGCTAGGGGAGTCGAGAAAGACCCACCTTAATCTGAAAATTAGATAAACAGAACGAGGCTCAGGATACGGTTTCCCACAAAGTTATCCCTATTTATAAAAGTGATTTATAAAAGTGATTTAAGTAAACATCTATAAATATTATCCAATAATTTTATTTACTAAAATGAAGAAATTTAAATTAAATCAGTTCCGGGTAACAAATTTTTCAAATCAATATAAAGATGGCACTAATGTCTTCCAATAAATAGGTAGCATTAACAACAATCTGATAGATATTTAATTTTCTCAAAAATTATCTTAACAAGGTGGTAGAAATGGGTCTGAAGTTCGCAACGTTGGAGTGCAACGAAATAAAAGAAAAATTTATTTTGTTTCATGTTTATAATAATTAACATTAATTTTGTGTGCAGATTTAGTGTTTTATAGAATAAAATAACTTTATAACAAAGGTTTAGATGAAATTTCCATTCTTTAACAACTTAAATTAATTGTAAGAAATTATTTCATTGCATTCCAACGATGCAAACTTCAGACCCATTGGTAGAATGCATATAGTTAATCCTAGTAGAAGGAATACAAATACTTTTTAACAGATAGATCACACAAGTTAATATTAATTTAAATTTCACTATAAATACTTTAACAAGTATCACCTGAAATGCATGTCTAAAACCTGCAAAATTGTGCATAAATTAAAAATCCGCTTTACAATACTGGCATGTAAAATACATATTTGAAAGTATTAAAAAAATTTTTTCAAATTCCTATTAATCAGAGATATGAAGTCTAACTAGTTTAATCATCTAAACTCTCTTATTTCAAATTTATAAAAATTGAAAAATTACCCAAAATGTTTGAAATATGTAAATCAATTATTCTGTATGTGTCAATTCATCTATATATAATAAACTAATATTTAAAATGAGATAACCTATGTACCAAAATCGTATTTTTAATACAGTTTATTATACAGATTAAATGATACATATAGAATAATGGATTTACATCATTTTATCCTCCACATGTGTGTGTAACAGATTTTATGTGTGTGTATCAGAGGCGGTACTTATGTGAGTATATAAACGAGTATAAAGCAACTTTACACAGATATCCTCCTATATACACTGATACAAACACTGCCACTCACACAGGCACATACAAAATCTTTTACACACACATGTGGGAGACAAAGTTATGTAAATCAATTCTTCTGTATATCAATTCATCTATACAATAAACTAATATTTAAAATGCGATAAACTATATAACAAAGTCGCAATTTTAATAGTTTATTATATAGATTAAATGATACATACCGAATAATGGATTTACATTACTTTATCCTCCACATGTGTAAGTGACAGATTTTATATGTGTGTATCACAGGCGGTGCTTGTGTGAGTGTAGAAACGAGTATAAAGCAGCTTTACACAGATATACTCCTATATACACTGACACAAACACTGGCACTGACACAGGCACGTACAAAATCTTTTAAACACACATGTGGGGGATAAAGTTATGTAAATCAATTATTCTCTTTGTAACAATTTATCTATATAATAAACTCACATTTAAAATGCTATAACCTATATAACAAAGTCGCTATTTTAATACAGTTTAATATATAGATTGAATGATACTTACAGAATAATTGATTTACATTACTTTATCCTCCACATGTGTATGTAATGGATTTTATGTGTATGTATCAGAGGCGGTGCTTATGTGAGTGTATAAGCGAGTATAAAGCAACTTTACACATATACCCTCCTATATACACTGATACAAACACTGCCACTCACACAGGCACATACAAAATCTTTTACACACACATGTGGGAGATAAAGTTATCTAAATCAATTATTCTGTATGTATCAATTTATCTATATAATAAACTCACATTTAAAATGCTATAACCTATATAACAAAGTCGCAATTTTAATACAGTTTGATAGATAGATTGAATGATACTTACAGAATAATTGATTTACATTACTTTATCCTCCACATGTGTATGTAATGGATTTTATGTGTGTTATCAGAGTCAGTGCTTGTATGAGTGTATAAACGCCTATAAAGCAGCTTTACACCGATATACTCCTATATACACTGACAGAAACACTAGCACTGATACACACACATATAAAATCTGTTACACACACATGTGGGGAATAACGTTATGTAAATCAATTATTCTCTTTGTAACAATTTATCTATATAATAAACTCACATTTAAAATGCTATAACCTATATAACAAAGTCGCAATTTTAATACAGTTTAATAGATAGATTGAATGATACTTACAGAATAATTGATTTACATTACTTTATCCGCCACATGTGTATGTAATGGATTCTATGTGTGTCTATCAGAGGCGGTGCTTGTATGAGTATAAACGCGTATAAAGTAGATTTACACAGATATACTCCTATATACACTGACAGAAACACCACTACTGATACACACACATATAAAATCTGTTATACACACATGTGCGAGATAAGGTTATGTAAATCAATTATTCTGTTTGTATCAAGTCATTTATATAATAAACTAATATTTAAAATGCGGTAACCTACGAATAATTGATACATACAGAAAAATGGATTTACATAACTTTATCTCCCACATGTTTGTGTTACAGATTTTGTATGTGTTTGTGTCAGTGGCGGTGTTTATGTGAGTGTATATCAGTATATAGGAGTATAAGGCTACTTTACCTATAATCCTTTATATGCTGACACAAACACGACCTCTTATACACACATATATAAGATCTGTTACACACAAGGGGGAGATAAGGTTATGTAAATCAATTATTCTCTTTGTATCAATTATATACTCATACAAAAATCGCCACTGACACACAAACATACAAAATCTGTTTAACTATAAATGATTTAATATTACAAAAATAGCTACCTTGAATGAATGCTCACCGAAGAAAATTCTTTTTGAGCTGAGCTTCGTGTTCGACCGGCTTCAACGGCGTGCAGGCGTGCCCACGATATTCTTCTCCTTTGCAACTTTTCTAATAATTCAATTTTCCAAAAGAAAATAAGTAATATCCAGGGCCAGGGCTTTCTCTGCGATCGGGTAATCGGGTTCGACGGCGTGCGGGCTTGGTCACAATCTTCGTTTTCATCCGGTCTTTCTTGTTGGCAGTTTGGCACTTGGGCAGTCGGCAGTTCGGCACTTATGGTTGTGTGAACGCTTCCGCCTTCCCCGCTGTAAGTCTTATGATGCGCATGCGCACTGGTGGAAGGGAAATCGTGGTCTGGTGGTCATGATGAACAAACGCCGGCGCGCATTACGCCATTACCCGCACAGATGGCGCTCTGTCGTTCATGATATCATGATATCATGTATCATGAAATCATGATAATATAACACGATTAAGGGTAATGTACATATAAGCGCTGTTCTGCGCTGCTCCGTTCTGCTCCGCTCCATCTCTGCTCTACTGATCCATCTCTCCCCTTAAAATGGTTCATATGTTTGTCCTTGTGTAGGCATACGACATAATATGAATACTTTTTGAACTCTTTTTGATAAACTGCTAATAGAACATTTAATAGTTAAATTGCATTACAAAAGGATATGGTTTTTTCTATAAACAAAATACGTTGTTTCTCTATTATTTTGAAAAGGATTTTAATTATTTATAATTTTTAAATAAATTGAAAAAGAATACAAAAGGAATTCATTTTAATTTATTTAACTAGAATAATATGAATACTTTTTGAACTCTTTTTGATCAACTAATAAAACGTTTCATAGTTGAATTGCACTATATAAGATAGCTGTTTCTATAAATAAAATACGATTTTTCTCATCTATTATTTTGAAAAATAATTTTAATTATCTATAATTTTTAAAAAAATTTAAAAAGAATACAATATGAATTCATTTTAATTGATTTATGAACACATTCTGATCGGTTTATGATAAATTAGAGAATTCAATATTGCTGACATTACGTGATCGCCTGTGGACTTCATATTGAATAACCAAAGAAAACTTTTCAATATTTAATTTATATTCATTTTGAATTCATTAGGACTTCTAGAATACATTATGAATTCTTTTTGAATTCTTCCAAAGGTATTCTTAAAGAATTCATAAAGTTGAGTTCATTATGAATTTTTTCTGAAAATAATTGCTGTCTGGGAACCCCATAGACACTCATAATACCATATATTCACGAACCATGTACCAGTCATTAGCATTCAAAATCCGATAAAATATCGAAAACACCATAATCTGAAAATTTTTTACAAATATTACGCCGTATTCCGAGAGATGAAACAATGCGCATGCTGTACAACGGAATCTGCTCGAGGGTTTCAAGGTCAGCTGATGGGTGACTATGTAAGGCAGTCTGTTAACGAAACGAGATTGATATGCGCAGATGTTTCGGTAGGGGAAAATAGTCAACGCATGTGTTTACGCTGAAACTTTTAAGGTATTACCATAAGATTGTCTCATATCTTCTAATAGACATCTTGCGCGAGAGCGCAGTGTGAGGTACGCATCATGATCCATGCACCATACTCCCTATGCTCTCACAGCTTAGCGTGCTTACGCATAATAATCGTATAGCTGTTGACACCTTTTGCGTAGCAGCCTTTCAGATTAAATTCCTCTCTCAATATATCTTCGATAAATTGTTTACAAGTATGTCAAAGCGATAGGATAGCCTTTCAAAAGGAGACCGCTCTGTATTAAAATTATCTCGTATACTTTTTCAAAGGATACCGTCCAGAGGACAAATATATCTGACGGCATATCAAAGAGTATAATACACTTCTTAGAATTTTACGCTTGTGCCTTGTAAATACTTTATGTGTTATATATTTCTATAAGGTTCTAGAACGAGATTATCCGAGATATTTACGTCTTACACACCCTACAAATATGACGTGCTGCTGCAATTCTTTCAGTATAAAACAGAATCTCCAAGTGATCATTATGTCTGGAATCGACTGTAAGAACGTTGTAAATTTAATGTTGGAAGCCTTTCGTTTTGTCTTATATAATTAAGGACTATTAATTTGTTAATAAAAATTTTATTTGACAATGTCAATGGGTAGATGGCCCAATAATCACGTCTCATGAGGAACCCAAAATTTGATTATTTTTTCGATATCTTGAGCCGTTTACGAGATATAGAATGAAATGGATTTTAGCATGAGTTTATCGTATATTGATACCCCGTATATGCAATGCGTTATCTATCGCACCTCCTCTTTGTTCCGATATTCGCACTGCGCGATTCATAGAACTGGAGAGTATTTCAATTGCGCTCTTCTTATCCACTCTCTTTCGTTTCGTCTTATAAAATTTAGGATTATTAATTTGTTAATACAAATTTTATTTGACAATGTCAATGGATAGATGGCCCGATAATCAGATCTCATGAGGAACCATAAATTTCATCATTTTTTCGATATCTTGAGCCGTTTACGAGATATGAGCAAAAATCAGATTCTTTCTTGGAGCTACGATTCTTGAACTGAGAATTATTTCAATCACAATCTCCTTGTGGACCGTTTCCTTTGTCTTATAAAATTATGTCAGAATTCCGAAAGCGGTATACTGAAAGGGTATCGAATGCCGTCAACAAATTTACGTAGCATGCATTCTGACGCGTGTGAATTAGATTACAATTAATTCTTTCTACCGATTTGTCATACATAACGCATTTCATTTGATGATCTAGCTTTGTAACTTATTGTTCACAGCGCACCGAAAGAGTATCAAATTACAACCACATACTGACGCAGCATGTATACTACAGATTGAACGCAATTCTTATGTGAAATATCAATATGGTATTTTAAATATTGCTATGAGTGTAGGGATTCACTGTTATTGCACTCCATGTATTGAAGGCCAATGAGGCAGGAGTACTTGCGAAGTTTGCTCAACAGGCAAAAATAGTGAAAAAGCCAAAATTTAAGATTGGAGATATAGTAAGAGTTAGTAAGATAAAGCAAGTATTTGAGAAGGGTTATACACCTAATTGGTCAACAGAAATTTTTACAATAAATCAAGTGATGGCTACTAATCCACTTATCTACAAGCTAAAAGACTATCGAGATTAACCCATTGCCGGTGGTTTCTATGAACAAGAACTGCTCAAAGCTAAATATCCAGATGTCTACCTTGTGGAGAAGGTGCTTAAGAAGAGTGGAAATGAGATTTATGTTAAATGGTTAGGGTTCGATAACTCACACAATAGTTGGATAAGCAAATCAGGTATGTAAAGGTTAAATAAATAAACATGTGATGTATATACATAAGATAAATTCTTTTATTTACAAACCTACATTTACAATCAATCTTCATTAATTTCCATACTTTTATAATGCCCCCAAGGTAAAGTATCTGTTTGCCCAGGTATTAAGTATCGCTTATCATCATAGAGACTTAAAGCTAACTTTTTTTGTCTTACAGTTTGTACTACGTGTGCTTTAGATTGTATTACACACTGCTCTCTGTGTTGTTTTGACAAATTTAATAGATAATCAACATAGTCATCAAAAGTAATGGTTCTATCAACAACTCCAGTTTTAACACCTTCAACTTTTTTAACATGATCTTGCCCATTTACACGAATGCTGTACATTTTACTACGCAATCCAACAAATTCAGTCATAATTTGACCATTACATTCATCTTTCATTAGGCCTACAACTTTCTTATTGACTTGAGGAGTTCCAAAAATGTTATCAACTGAGTAGTCAGAAGTATGAAAATTTGAAATGTCACGTTTTATCATTTTATATATATCTTCATCATTTATTTCATATATTAAACTATCAGTATCAGTATATAACAGTTTGCAGCAATCCCCGAATTGCTTTTTCATGTAGTTGTAGTGAAAATCATATACTAAAGTCTTTGATAAATCCAATACACAAAGACCTACATAAATTGGCTTATTCATGTATACTTCAGTCTTCTCTAATTCTACGAGAACAAGGTTTTCATCAATGATTGTACGGCTATGGAATTCTGTTCGTGTAATAAGAGTTTCTGCTCCATATCTACCTTCCCATTTGGTCAGTAATTTAACATTGACCCTTTTTCGAACATTTTGCATAGTTTTATCAAAAACGGTATTATTCATTAGCTTGTAAAGATTTTTCTCGAAGTCATTTTTAGCTGCTTGTCTCATTTTACTATTTAAATCGATATATTCTTTGAGCCAAGGTCTTTGATTAAATTTTAAAACTCTATGAATTTTCGTTAGTTTTAATCCATTGGCTAAAGCTTGCTTTAAGTTACGATAATGAAGTACGTATCGCGATTTTGATTCAACAGTTGTAAGCAATTTAGCTTGTGAGGAGCCTGGTGGTTTTTTATGTTCCGGACAAAATGGTAAGTCTTTGTGCGCATCATGTAAATTTTCTGGATATTCCAAATCGATTTCAAGTATATAGCCTATTGGAGCATTATCTGGAATATTAAAATTTATATGCTCTACATCTTCAATCCATTGAAAGCCGCCATATGGTAATGGCTATTGCATAGCCCAGCCGTAAAGATTGTTTACATCGAAATACATGAGATATTTGGACTCCTTTTCTGCATCATAGAGTCACTACCTAAGTCTTTGTTATTGGCTCGGGCATAACGATTCGAACACTGACTTATTCCACCTCGTATTCCACGCTCAATGAACATAACTTGATCAATATCATTGAGCAACTCAAGCTGTATTTTAGTATACTTGAGCATGGCATCCCAAGTTAGACCTGGAGTTGTATAATAGTGTGCTGGATCCAAACCATCAGCTTTAAGACAGCTATTGCGAAAATTTTCGAATACTTCCGCTAAGAGTAGTACATCTGTTTTTAAGTATAAATCTGAATATTCACCTAAATTTGATATATTAAATGCTGTCCGAACATTTTTTGCATGTTCGTAATCCTCATCGGATATGTGACAGATATTCAATTTAGTATAGAATTCATCTTTCAATGGTAGTTTTGAAACATTAAGTTTTTCTTCAGAGTCTAGATAATCATAAGGTAATACTCCTTTTCGTTTGAGTAATTGAAATTTATGTTCGATTAGCGGTTCATCTTGAGAAAACTCTTGTCGCAAAATATCAAATTCACCAAGATAAGATGACAGTTTGTCCAATGATGAAGCCATGAATCAAAAGGAATCAATAAATCTAAAGTTAATATCACTACCATCAATGTGTTTCGTGAATGAGATGAAGCGCTCTTTGTTTAAAGGTAACAAATCTACTCGTCCGGGGAAGCTTTGAGAAATATCTTTAATGAGAAAGTGAGAATGATAGCCTGTTAAATTGTGAACAATAACTGGAATGCAGCGTGAATCTTTATAATTTAGATTACAATCTTCGTGCGCAGCACCTCGATATCTGAAACATAAAATACACATTGACTGTAAAGTGTTTATTTGTGCGTGCGATTATATGTATATATATATATATATATATATATATATATATATATATATATATATATATATATATATATATATATATATATATATATATATATATATATAATTATCCCCCCATCCGTTTATGGAGCCCATCCCTGTATGTTAGTACCTACAGCCCAGAGATCCCTATGGCAAGTGACTAAAGAAATAATGGACCCTGGGGTTATAGACTCTAGATCGGGCTCCATAAACACCCGAGAAAAATATTTTATGGGACCCGGGCTCCATAAAAGAAAACGGGCTCCATAAATATGCTCATGTGTATAAAAGGGCTCCATAAATCTGTTAAAACAAATGTATATATATATATATATATGTATATGTGTATATATATATCATCCTGTTGTATATAGTTGTAAGAGGCTTGTAGGGTACCCAGCCCCTCCTCCCCCCTCCTCGCCACTCCTTACAGCCCCTCCTCAACCCCTCCTCAAAATAACGGAAAAATGAGATTAGAAATAGGAGTTTTTAGTATTACATTTGCTCCTCAAAACCCCTCCTCCCCCCCTCCTCAAAATCCCTCCTCCGTCCTCCTCCTTCCCCTCCTCTTAATATTGTATTGTTTTTCTCATTTTGTTATACATTTCATATATATTACGAATGATTTGATATTGTTAATATTATTGATGTTGTTTCTATATTGTAAAAATTGTTGTTTTGGTCAATTCTGACCAGATCCGTTGGGAGCAGGAAAGAAAATAGACTACGATGCTAAGTAGTTGCAACGTTTCGTCGACGGGTTTGTCGACCACTTCAGGCTTTATTAAAAAAAATATATAATAATATAATTAACAGAACGAGCTCACGCTAGTCTTAACTTACGATGGTTGAAAAAATTTTAAAAAATGCGAAACGAATTACCTAAGTTATCGCACAGCGATCCGTCGAGTAATGTGAAAGTACATAGCAACATGACTTATATATATATATATATATATATATATATATATATTGGCTTCCTACCAAAACGTAAACAATAACAAATTTTGAATTAGATCGAGAATATACTTTACTTTTTATGTAACAGCTTAAAGATAGATTTGTATTCTCTACTGAGATTCTGTGTATCTTCTTTTTTGTTTATTGTATTTGGTGTACTGTTAATAAATAACATTTCAGAAATAAGTCTTTTATTATAGTTATTTTCAATATCTCTAATTGTTACTGCTTCAAAATCAAATTCATGATTATATTCATTTTTATGTATATTGACAACCAACTCATCATTATTATTCTTACGATGTTCGGCAATTCGTTTATTTAGGGCACGTTTTGTCTCGCCTATGTACCGTGCATTGCAATCATTACAAGGGAACTCATAAACCACATTCGTTTGCTCGAGTTTGTTGGTTTTATCTTTGCCAAGAACAACTAGTTTTGAGAATTTATTAACTATATTTGGGATCGTTACAATATTGTGTTTCCGTAAAAATTTTGAACAATTGTTGTAAAATTTTGAATAAAATGGAAGTGATACTTTAATGTTGTGTCGGTTAGTATTTACAGGACTGTTTCTTTTATTTTGAAAACGAATTTTAAATAGTCTAGATCTTATATGTTTGTCAATAAACTCTGGTGGATATAAGTTCTCTTTAAGTATATTTTTTACCCGCAATATATTTCTATTATGAAAACGTTTATCTGATAAAAGGATAGCTCTATCAATCAAGTTAAACACTATATTCTTTTTTAATGATATCGGGTGGTTGCTGTAGTAGTTTAAAGTTCTATTAGATGACATCGATTTTGAATACCAGTCAGTGATAATATTACCATCCTGTTTAATGAGAGACACATCCAAAAAGTTAATATTGTTATTAATTTCAATTTCATAAGTAAACTTAAGGTTGGGATCAAAATTGTTAAAACATTGATTCAATACATGAATATCGTCTTTTTTGATACAACAAATCGAATCATCAACATATCGAAAATAGAACAATGGTATTATGTTGAATTCTGTTTTTAGTTTCTTCCAACAAGCAATTTCTAAATCTTCCATGACTAGATCAGCAAAAAACGGAGAGATTGGAGAACCCATAGGTGTCCCAAAAATTTGTTGGTAATATTTGTTATTAAAAGTAAAAAATACATTTTCAAATAAAAATTTAGTACAGGAAATAATATCACCGAACGGTATTTTACAATTGTTGAGAATATACTGCGCTCGTTTTTCCAAACTCTGGATAACAAGGTCTACAGAGATATTTGTAAAAAGTGAAACCACATCTAAAGCTATCAGTATGTAGTTATCTGGAATTTTTATATTCGTAATTTCATTAATTAGATCAAAACTGTTATCTATGTGTGATTTAGGAAGAGGGAAACATGTTTTGAGGTTTTCATAAATTATTTTTGCTAAGAAATGTGTAGGGCTGTTCACAGTTGAAATTATCGGTCTAAAGGATAGTTTTGGTTTATGGATTTTTGGTAATCCATAACATTTAGCAAGAGATGTGTTTGTCTGCGTAAGTTGTATATTATGATATTTTTGTTTTAGAAAGTTGTTATCATTCAGATTTTTCAGAATCCTATAGATTTATTAACGATAACAAAAATATATTCTTTACACAATCTGATAAAGGCAATGTTACCGTGTGCTTAGAGAAATCTGACTATATAGAAAAAATGAATAGTTTATTGAATGATAATAAGGTGTACAGAGAAATAAAAAGAAAACCGTTAAATACATTACAAAATAATGTCTATAGGATTCTGAAAAATAACTTGATTGATGGAGCTATCCTTTTATCAGATAAACGTTTTCATAATAGAAATATATTGCGGGTTAAAAATATACTTAAAGAGAACTCATATCCACCAGAGTTTATTGACAAACATATAAGATCTAGACTATTTAAAATTCGTTTTCAAAATAAAAGAAACAGTCCTGTAAATACTAACCGACACAACATTAAAGTATCACTTCCATTTTATTCAAAATTTTACAACAATTGTTCAAAATTTTTACGGAAACACAATATTGTAACGATCCCAAATATAGTTAATAAATTCTCAAAACTAGTTGTTCTTGGCAAAGATAAAACCAACAAACTCGAGCAAACGAATGTGGTTTATGAGTTCCCTTGTAAAGATTGCAATGCACGGTACATAGGCGAGACAAAACGTGCCCTAAATAAACGAATTGCCGAACATCGTAAGAATAATAATGATGAGTTGGTTGTCAATATACATAAAAATGAATATAATCATGAATTTGATTTTGAAGCAGTAACAATTAGAGATATTGAAAATAACTATAATAAAAGACTTATTTCTGAAATGTTATTTATTAACAGTACACCAAATACAATAAACAAAAAAGAAGATACACAGAATCTCAGTAGAGAATACAAATCTATCTTTAAGCTGTTACATAAAAAGTAAAGTATATTCTCGATCTAATTCAAAATTTGTTATTGTTTACGTTTTGGTAGGAAGCCAATATATATATATATATATAAGTCATGTTGCTATGTACTTTCACATTACTCGACGGATCGCTGTGCGATAACTTAGGTAATTCGTTTCGCATTTTTTAAAATTTTTTCAACCATCGTAAGTTAAGACTAGCGTGAGCTCGTTCTGTTAATTATATTATTATATATTTTTTTTAATAAAGCCTGAAGAGGTCGACAAACCCGTCGACGAAACGTTGCAACTACTTAGCATCGTAGTCTATTTTCTTTCCTGCTCCCAACGGATCTGGTCAGAATTGACCAAAACAACAATTTTTACATTTGACAATGGGGAGTAAAATTGTGAATACAATTACAAACTCAAGTTGTTTCTATATTATTAAATAATTATAATATCAAATGTTATCAATTATAAGGTCAAGTTTAAAAAATTTGTATAAGTTCCCCGTTCCTTTTTGCATGTAAGAAGCCTTAATCACATCGGGGTATGGCTTTAATAACGTTACTAATGATTATAGTTTAATCTAATAATAATACATTAATACTATAAATTTAGTGTATTTAGCATGACTAAAATAATTTTTTTTTAATAAAATGTCGATATTTTAGAAATAGCACAAACAATTATTGATAATAAATCCCTATCTTTTTTGTTTCTTAACAAATTTTAATTATCTAGGTCTCATTTTATTCTTTCACGGGGACTTGCCCAAGAAAAAATTCAAAATTATTCAAGATCCAGAAAGTTATAGCCAATTGAAGATAATTATTTTTATAACCTCATTCGTGATTTTATAAACAATTAAAACTACCTTAAATGTTATCAAATGTATTGGAGGGTGTACGTAAGCGCTGTGCGGTACTGTGCTGTGCGATGCTGCGTGATGCCCGTGTTATTGGTGCGTTGGCTACTTATGGAACCACTTTTCTGATTGGTCGGTATTTAAACATCAACTAATCAGCGGCGTAGCTCTATAAGTAGTCAATGCACCAACAGCACCGGCATCAGAAACGCACCGCACAGCACAGTACAGCGCTTATGTACACTCTTCCTATGGTCACGTTTAAAAAATTTGTATAAGTTCGCCATTCCTTAAATGTTATCAAATGTATTGGAGGGTATACGTAAGCGATGTGCGGTACTGTGCTGTGCGATGCTGCGTGATGCCCGTGTTATTGGTGCATTGGCTACTTACGGAACTACTTTTCTGATTGGTCCGTATTTAAACATCAACCAATCAGCGGCGTAGTTCTACAAGTAGCCAATGCACCAACATCACCGGCATCGGAAACGCACTGCACAGCACAGCACAGCGCTTATGTACACTCTTCCCAAGGTCACGTTTAAAAAATTTGTATAAGTTCGCCTTTCCTTTTTGCGTGTAGTTTTAATGTAAGACTTAGTCACATTAGAGTATGCCTTTAATAACGTGACATATGATCACATATAATCACATATGATTGTGATATTATGGATTTACCAAATCTAAAGTATGGAAACGTAGAGAACGCAATAAACAATTTGATGCGATTGGGCGATTAAATATTGTTTCACCTAAAGATAATGAAAGATTTTTTCTTAAATTACTATTGAGCCGCATAAAAGGTGCTACTTCTTTAAAGATTTACGAACATTTAATAACGTCTCATATGAAACATATAAAGAAGCAGCACTTGCTATGGGTTTAATAGAAGATGATTCCCAAATTTATATTATTTTTGATGAAGCAAGTAATACCATGCTTCCTTTTCAATTACGTAAATTCTTTGCATGGTTTATCTTAGCTGAAAATATTCAAGGTAATTTAATTTGGAATAAATTCAAAAAATTTTTACTGAAGATTTTAAAGAAAATAAAGAAAATAATGCTTTGTCACACATACAAAATATATTACAAACTGAAGATAAAAGTTGTAAAGATTATAGTTTACCTGAACCAATAATAAATAATATCGAAGAAAGTCCTGAAAATTTAGCAAACAGTAAAAATCTTTTCGAAATTTTGTTTAATCAATTAACTAATAATCAAAGATTAATTTTTAATGAATTATAACTGACAAAAATAAAATTTATTTTATTGATGGACCTGGAGGTTCAGGAAAAACTTTCATATACAAGACTTTAATATATCACTTTTTATCTTTGAATAAAAAAATTTTATCTATGGCTTGGACAGGAATCGCATCTATTTTATTACCTAGAGGAATGACAAGTCATCGTACTTTTAGACTTCCTTTAGATTTAAACAGTATTGGAAGTGCTTTTCTAAAATTAGAATCAGATAAAAAAAAATTACGGGAAGTAGATATTATAGTTTGGAATGAAGCATCAATGATCCCAAAAAAAGCTTTGGAAATTCTTGATCAAACACTCAAAGATATATGTTACTGTGATATTCCATTTGGTGGTAAATTGATAGTTTTAGGAGGCGATTTTAGACAAATTCTGCCAGTCCTAAAACATGGTTACCGAGACAGTATAGTACAGGACACAATCAAATTTTCTCATTTATGGCCTTTCTTTAAAGTTTTAAAATCAACTGAAAATATTCGCTCAAAAAATAAACAATTGGCTTCATTTTTTTTTAGAGTTAGGTGAAGGTAAAATGAATCCATTTATAGTTATAAATAAATGGAAGAACGACAATGTATATAATAAAATTTATGATGATATCAATCTCGAAAATTCCGTAGATCGTATAATATTAGCTCCACATAATGACGATACTAAACTTATAAATAATAAAGTTTTGAACTTATTACATGGTAAAACGCATACATATTATAGTTTAGATTACGCAACGCATAAAGGAGTTGATCAAACAGATGAAAATATTGACTTAAATTACGCAATAGAAATGCTTAATAATATTAGAGAAGGTCTAACACCACATGAATTAAAATTAAAAATAAATGCAATTGTAATGTTAATTAGAAATATAAGTATATCAGAAGGAATGTGTAATGGTACACGCTTGAAAATTACAGGTTTATTTAATCACAATATTAAATCTGAAGTAATTACGTGGGAAAGAATTGGTGAAGAAGTTTTTAGGCACGACCGCTGCTCGGGAGAGCCTTATAATTTCACCAGAGCGAAAATTGTCTGACTTTAAAAACTCATAATTTGATACAGGAAAAGTCTTTTCCAGTCAAAATGAGTGCGTTTTAAGCGTTTTCTGTGATGTATGTACGAGGGTCATTTGATAAGTACCTAGCCTACAAATGAAAACACCAAAATTTTACAAAAAATAAAATTTATTTTTCAATGTAGTCTCCTTTTAGTTGAATACACTTGGTCCAGCGGTGTTCCAATTTTTTTAACCCCGTTGAAAAAAATGTTTTCTCTTGGTTTGCAAAATAGGCCTCCGTGGCGGCGATTATTTCGTTATTGGAGTGGAATCTCTTCCCGGCGAGCAAATTTTTTAGGTTCGGAAACAAAAAAAAGTCGCATGGAGCCAAATCTGGAGAATACGGTGGATGGGGCAGCAGTTCGTAGCGTAATTCGACCAATTTAGCCGTGGCGAGTGCAGAAGTGTGAGCCCGTGCATTATCGTGGTGGAAAAGCACTTTCTTTTTAGACAAATGGGGCCGTTTTTCTTCTAACACGGCTTCAAATCGGCTCAATAGTTCGGCGTAGTACTGTCCTGTGACCGTTTTGCCCTTCTCCAGATAGTCAATAAAAATCACACCTTGAGAATCCCAGAAAACAGTGGCCAACACCTTTCCGGCCGACGGGACTGTCTTCGCCTTCTTCGGAGCAGGTTCACCGGGTAAGGTCCACTGTTTTGACTGCTCCTTGGTCTCTGGAGTGTAGTAGTGAATCTATGTTTCGTCGACGGTCACGTAACGACGCAAAAACTCTTTTGGATTGCGATTAAACAGCTCCAAACACTGCTCTGAACTGGTCACACGGATGCGCTTGTTGTCTGCAGTCAGCAAACGCGGCACCCACCTTGCTGACAACTTCCTCATGCCTAAAATCTCATGTAGGATATGCCACACGCGTTCTTCTGAGATGCCTACTATCGCAGCTATCTCGTGCACCTTTAATCGGCGGTCTGACAAAACGATATCGTGTATTTTTGTCACGTTCTTCTCCGTAGTGGCTGTTTTCGGAGCACCTGGGCGTGGATCATCAAAAACCGACGTACGACCACGTTGAAACTCGTTATACCAAAATTTAACGGTCGCCATCGAAGGAGAAGCATCCCCATACACTGCACCCAAGCGTTCTTTAATTTCACTGCGCGATTTCCCTTCCAAAAACAAGAATCGAATCACCGACCGATATTGTTCTTTCTCCATTTTTTCAAAAATCAACGGACACATTTGCTTTCACACGCTCTCAAAAATAAACTACAACTCCGATCCGGCTGAAATTTCGTCTGTAACCGTTTACAGGAAGATACTGCACTGTAGTGTATTTCTGGTGCGATAGTGGCACCATCTGGCGGTGAGGCTAGGTACTTGTCAAATGACCCTCGTATGTCTGTACGCCCGTATGTACGCAAGTTCCTCGATTATCTCAATGAATTTTCAACCGATTCCATCGGGATTGCGAGAAAATACTCCACTAATTATACTTAAGTCCTGGTTCTCAATTGAGATAGATCGATGAAAAATTAAAAAAATGCGAGCACAAAGAAATATTTCAAAATATCGATTTTTAAGCTTAATGACTAGAAAAATTAATTTTAAGCTTGAATCTGTAGGTTTATCTGCTAAAACTAATTAAAATATACCTTTTATCTATTGGGCACTTTTTTCTACGAGCAATATTTTCCAAGATAACTGCGAAAAACGGCAAAAAAGGTCAAAAATGGACGATTTTCGGCTATCACTTAACAGAATTTGATTTTACACAAAAATGTTGAATACAAAAGTTGGAGATAATATTTAAACAAAACTTTTTTCTATTTTTCACTTTTGTGTAAAATGAACTCCGGACAAGTTACACCTATAAAAACGATTTTAAACGCCAAAATATACATAAAATGGACGATTTTCGGCTATAACTTGACAGGATTTGATTTTACACAAACATGTTAAATGTAAAAGTTGTAGGTAATATTTAGAAAAAACTTTTTTCTATTTAACATTTTCGTGTAAAATCAACTCCTGACGAGTTAGACTTATAAAAACGATTTTAAACGTCAAAATATACATAAAATGGACGATTTTCGCCTAACACTTGACAGGATTTGATTTTACACAAACATGTTCAATAGAAAAGTTCTAGATAATATTTAAATAAAACATTTTCCCATTTAACATTTTCATATAAAATGGATTCCTGACCGCTTAGACCTATAAAAACGATTTTTAATGCCTAAATACATCTGAAATAGTCGATTTTCGCTTATCATACAAGAATTTAACTTTCAATAAAACTATTAAATACAAAGCATATAGATGTAGTTTAAACAAAACTTATTCCCAATTAACATTTTTATGTACAATAATTTCTGGATCATCAAACGTATAAACATGATTTTTAATACCCCAATACACGTATAGTGAATTTTCGCTTATAATTTAACAGAATTAGATTTGCACAGAAGTATTCGATACAATAGCTCTAAATAAGATGGAAAAAATCGACATAACATTCTAAAGATAATATAATTACAAAAACATAATAATAAGATACAAAATTGCATTTGATTACAACTGTCACGTCCTAAGACACAACACGACTGGGATTGTTAACTCGATTAAGAGTTACGCTCTTTTTAGGCCGTAGCTGCGTTAGCTAATTAACCTTGGTTGAGTTTTGAGTTGGAAGTACAAGGCGCTTGTAGTAGTGATTTTAGATATTTGTTGGTAGGGAATTTTGGAAGGTTAATCAGGACCAACAGGTACGGCACACTTGTCCCTTAAGAACAATTTTGTTGCACTACGTCCCTTGTATGGATAGGATGTAGGTCACGAGCCCAGGAGTTTAAGGTTTTAGGAAAAAACTAATTTTACCCAATCCCAGGTTATTCTCAGGTTCATCCTTCCCTCTCGAGAGCTGGTGCTCATAAGCCACTGTGTATTAATTTAATTTACAAGATAGAGAGTAAACACTTGGGCTCCGAGTTAATAAACTAGGTATCATGAATAATTTTCTTTAATTTCTTATATATGAATAAATAAATATTTACTTTGTCAAGTCAAATTGCATTAGACTCCTTAAGATGTCTCACTAAATGACTTGTAATTTCGAATAAAGATGTCACTTAAAATCCTTAAGACCAAGGCCAAGCTTTTATTCAAAATCCAAAGTTAATTATAGATTTATTTTTATTAGTGAATTCGATTATAATTTTCAATAAATTTTCTCAATAATTTCTTATATATAAATAAATAAATATTTACTTTGTCAAGTCAAATTGCATTAGACTCCTTAAGATGTCTCACTAAATGACTTGTAATTTCGAATAAAGATGTCACTTAAAATCCTTAAGACCAAGGCCAAGCTTTTATTCAAAATCCAAAGTTAATTATAGATTTATTTTTATTAGTGAATTCGATTATAATTTTCAATAAATTTTCTCAATAATTTCTTATATATAAATAAATAAATATTTACTTTGTCAAGTCAAATTGCATTAGACTCCTTAAGATGTCTCACTAAATGACTTGTAATTTCGAATAAAGATGTCACTTAAAATCCTTAAGACCAAGGCCAAGCTTTTATTCAAAATCCAAAGTTAATTATAGATTTATTTTTATTAGTGAATTCGATTATAATTTTCAATAAATTTTCTCAATAATTTCTTATATATAAATAAATAAATATTTACTTTGTCAAGTCAAATTGCATTAGACTCCTTAAGATGTCTCACTAAATGACTTGTAATTTCGAATAAAGATGTCACTTAAAATCCTTAAGACCAAGGCCAAGCTTTTATTCGAAATCCAAAGTTAATTGTAGATTTATTTTTATTTTTATTTTCTTTATCTTATTCACCTTTTTTTTTCTTTTGGTTTTTTTTTTAAAAGATTTTTGAATAAATGTAAAATTCCGAAATTTTGATTTGAATATATTTTTTTTTATTTTTGAAAATAATTCTCTCAATAAGTGTACAGTATCAATAAAGCTTGTGAATGCTTGTGGTTGTACTGCACGTACAATCAACAAAGCTTGTGAGGCTCTTGCTGACTGCACCCTGGACCAGTCAGCAAAGCTTGTGAGGCTTGTAAATCTGACTGACCGGCGAGCAGTGCGCGTTCAGCGTATTTAAATGCGTTGCTCCTCCTCTTCTTCGGCTGGAAAAACTGCGGTGTCGAATCGGGTAGTTGCGTCATCTTACGTTAACGAATCGTTGGTTGCCAAGTGTGACGGCGGTTGATAGTCATATATCCTGTAATGTTAATTGAGGCTAGTGGTGTGAGAAAACGGTATCCAATGGTGCGGGGGTGGCATCCCTTCCAAACGTCGATTTTTATGAAAGTGGGGAAAATCCTAAGCTTTAACACAGGGAGCGGCAGAGAGCGGTCGCTCATCCCTTCTCCAGGGTATTTTCCGGCGGCTCGTATCTTCCTTAAGGAGCAAGAGAGAACGATATATGTGCGACAGAGAAAGAGAGATGAGAGAGACAAAAGATATATCCTTCTCTTTCTTTCGAGTCAAAAATGATCAATTTTCTGTTACTTGCTGAAAATTATACAATGTTGGCAGTTTATAAATTATAAAATATGTTTTTCTATTACATTTTGTTCTAAAATGAAAATACAAATTTGAACGGAAGTTATCGGTCTATTACAACAGGAGTTAAACGCATTATAAATTTTATAAACTTAATTATACATTAAACAATGAAATTTCTTATGCAAACTTTATAAAAACATTAGACTATTCATTCTAGCTAATATTTCAATTATATTACTAAATTATTTTATTAAGTTAATACATTTTTCTTAGGTCTTCTATTGTTTATTTAAAATATTTGAAATTTAATTAATTGCTTTGAATATCAATGTGTCAGAATACAACTATTGTTTAGTAAAAATATTTATCTAATGTATATAGTTCATAAAATTTGCATTTACAGATGGAAATCCCTTATTAATAGTGTTAATGTTTAATTAATGAATAAGAAACATACAGATTACAGTGTATTATTCAAATTTCGAACAGGTTTATTATTTGAACTTAGTAGCTAGTTAATTAATCCAAAAAAAAACAAAGGATTATTATTTACTATAAAAATATAATATGATAATGATTTTTATCAGCTCATAATTTTTATTTAGCATAATACAACCGTTACTTAAAACAGAATTATTTTCCTAATTATAGTTATTGAGATATTTGTCGTTAATCTAACATAATATTCTTATGCTACAGTACGTTGAGTCCCAAAAGATGCTGGAAAACGCGTCTCCACGCAGGAAGACTGAGGAAATCTATTTTTAGATACGCCATGTGCGTGAGACAGATTGTACAGATAGACACCCTCTTTTCCTCTCAGCATTTTCTTATTATTAATAATCCTGAATATTTTACAAGTATAAGGTTATCTACTTTATTAGATAATTGTGTAGAGAATTATTACAAATTTGAATGAAAACGTTGTGATTATTTTGCCGGTAATTATTCACAATATTAAATTTATTAATACTTAAAGATCTAATTTACAATGTAATTACATTCGATAAATTTACAAACGGTCGGTTATATAAAATGAACTAGTGGTAAACATGACATATTGCTTTATGTAATATATTAAGTATTATAGTAATCATTTATCGTTTGTTAAAAAAGATTCTTTACATGTTTATTGGTTGCGTTTACAAAATGCATATGGTTAGTTATAGAGTTATATTTTTGGGTTCTTGTTAATAGATCTTAATATTATTAATACGGAAACAAGCAAAAGCTGTTGATTGCAATTTAACAAAGAATATGGAATTAGTATTATTTTTCCTAATTTCCTTACTGCTATATTTAATATTCAAAGTTGTTAAAATAATTTTATCTTTAACGGTGTGAGAGATATTGTCTAATAATGTAAATAATCTTTTCAGTATATAGTATATGTCGTGTATTCAAAACTCGGAAAAGCGCGTCCCCGCGTGGGAAAGCGTCATATCTATATTTAGTAGGGCCATGTGTTTTACAACAATCAAGATAGTGTATCCGCTCGAAGCAAGCGTCCCTTAAAGCTACTTTCACATTTTGAAGGAATATTTCCATCTCACATGTAATTGTTTAAAATCCAAAATGTTTATGTAATAGAAACATTTTATTTATTCATAACGGAAGAAAAAATAAAAGTTGAATAAGTTTTATTGTATTGATTAGGGAAAATATTCTTTCATGAATGTGTCTGAAAGTAATTATTACAACCTTAAATCTATTTTACAATGTTATACTTTTCATCCCACGCCTGAACGGTTGCTAATTATTGGTTACTGTACCTATTGTCAGAAGAAACTTAATTTATATATAAAAATACAAAAATACTCAGTCAAACATATAAAGGTAAAATTTCAATTAGCGATTTGTACTTAAGCTATTATTTAGAACATATTTGTAGGAACTTAACCATACTTTATAACTAGTGCGTTAATGCAAACAAAATAATATTGTTAATAACAATCAGTAATATTGTACTTCTCCTAAAGGTTTTACTATTATAATTTTTATGGCTTATGAATATCATTTTCTTATTCAGATTAGTACATAATTTCGTTATGTTAATAATTAATGTCTGGTGAATATTTCTCCTAGAGTGGATTACTTATTTTGTATAAGTAAAGGTAATAATATTTGGTAACAGATTTTCTAATATAGTTTACTGCACTCGTAGTCGTGGGTATAGTTGATTACAATATTTTAGTTTATTGAGATTAATGTTTGTTCTTCATCAAGAAGAAAAGAAAGTTTACAGTCCGTTTAATATAAAGTCTAAATATAGCCTTTTAAGGAAAAGGAAATTACAAGATTAAAAATTCAGAAATTTTAAAGCATGCGCCGCGTCGGTGTTTTATGACAGCTTGAGACTCCGAGAAGCGCAGGTTACATCTACAACCCTTGATGCAATAGTGTCGGTAGGGTAATAGGTATTCAGGGTTATGACTATGGTTCATCGCATAAAAATATATACAAAAAAAAAATTTTCCCATCGTAGACGGTTCCGTTACACAACATTCAATGAGATAAACACATATTACAAAAAGATTTTTAATAACAAATTAAAAAAATTTAATATAAGATTATCCAGCTTAACCTACTAACTATGTTCCCAGGTCCTAAGCGATTGAACTAAAAGAATCAAAATTGTGTAATATTATATAAGTACATGTTAAAGGAATATCATATATACAAAACAAACTTTTGTGTAATGTATGAGCTATAAATGTTGTAATATGGTAAATTTCAATGCATAAAGAATGCAATGTTCTAGCTGACTCAGCCTTACAGCATGTAGAAAACTATTAAATAGGCAAGTCTCACTGGGTAGAAGTCTGTGAAATACATAATGATGTATTTTAATACAACAGATATCCTGAAGCGAGTTCTTACACCCTGACTAAACGTAGAAATTAAATAGACGAGTTAATATTACCAGGGACAACTACCTACCCTTATCGCATTTAACAACACACACAGCACTTATATAATATTTCCCAGTTCTTATTACCTATCCCCTCACACTTTAAAGCACTAACACTCGAAGATCACTTAGAGCCGCAGAAGTTGCAAAATATGGCTGGACGGTCTAGGCTGACATTACTCCATGGATGCCAGTCTGCTGAGAATCATCTAACAGCGATCCACTATGTCAGTAACCACACCACCGAGGAGGAAAGTACTGACAGAGACCGTCAATTGGGTTTCATGTCAGGGATTGCCTCAGCCTAGGGATCAGCAAAGCACATGAACAGCAGATCAGTCCCTATTCTTGGGGACAAGCGAGGAGAGTTGAGCACCTAAAAACCACATATGACTAATAAATAGATGAATTAAAAAAAACATACCATACAAAAGAAAAGTTTGCAGTAATGGCTGTTGTTCAGTCACTGTACCAGCTTCCTGTAACAACTAGAGGGGAAGAACTGGTGGAGACCTTTAACCGCTGTTTCACTGCTGGAAACAGCAACAGCCTGAGAGTAGAGACACAAGCAGCAGCTTAACTGTACAAATAACAGTCACTAGTGTAAGAGCCAAACAAGGAAAGTTGAGCACCTAAAAACCACATATAATTAATAAATAGATGACTCAGACAACATTTTCACACCCAAGAAACAGTCTGCAGCAGTGCCCGTCGTTTACACTACTCTCGCTGCCACAGATACCTGCAACAAGCGAAAGTACCATCAGCTCACCCATCAGAGAGGTTAGGAACGAGAAAATGCTTACTAAATCTGCTCTCGCCGCTGACACACTGCCTTTCCATCTCCAACGAATCATCGACAATCGGCGAACACGATGCAAGGGCGAACACGATTCACCAGGGCGGCATAATACAGCAGCCACAGTTATCGCAGGGGTCGCCGGGAGCCAGACGATTCGATTGTTGACAACACACACCATGGACACATGTGCGCCACGGCACGCGGCACTACTCAGCAGTAGCAGAAAGCGCGCGCGATCATATATATATATATATATATATATATATATATATATATATATATATATATATATATCTAGATATATCTTATACATACAGGGAGCGCTCGCGGTTGCGTGAGTCGCATGTGTTTTTCCGTTGTACTTGGTGTGCGAACGCAGCCTAGCCGAGGCAGTGAGGCACGGTCACATAGGTCCGGAAAGTATGTACGACCGTGAGCCGAGGTACCTAGCGTAGCCGTTACGACTGCTGCAGTATAAGTATATTCATGCCCGCAGGTCGCAGGGCTAAGCCAGATTGCCGTTGCCGAATGCATCAGTATTGAGCATTCTCCTTCTGTTTTTCTCCTTTTCGCGGTATTATTATATGCAGTTAGGAACACCCGTAAATCCGTGAGCAGCTAGTCTCCACCTTATGGATAAGATTAAAACAAAATTTTGTTTTCATATTACATTTTCATAAATAAAAATAAAAAACCAATTATTATAATTATAATAGAAATTATGAAAACTATCTTTTTAATTTTAAATATAACTGCAATCATGGTATTTATATTCAATATGCCCATGCGCGCTTTAATCATATCAATTAATACTTAATAAATTTATATACATCATAGGCTATTTAAAAAGTTATCTAAATAATTTTATACATGTAGAATTAAAACGCAAACCTTCTACAAAAAAGAAGAAATAAATGTGTAAAAGTAAATGGATAACTATTATTTAAATTCTACTGCAGATATATTTATGTTTATTTTAAATGATAAAAACGATAAATAAAGTATTACAATTTTTGCAATAATAAAAGTATAAGGTTTTTCTGAGCATTGCGGTCGTGCCTATTATGTAAAAACGAAGTTTTTACATAGGGAGGGGGGGGGGCGACGAGCGAAGCGAGGAGCAGGTGTGTGTGGGGGCGGGAGGGATGGCGTGCCGAAGGCACCCTGGGGGGCGCAGCCCCCCTAGTTATACCACGAATAACATTAAATACTGGAGATTCTTCTTCATTTCCGTTTACACTTTTTAGACAACAATTTCCAGTTGTATTAGCTTTTGCTATAACAATAAATAAATCTCAAGGTCAAAGTTTTAATTCTCTAGGTATTTACATTAGACGACCTTTATTTTCACATGGCCAATTATATGTTGCTTTATCCTGATGTAAAAATCCTAACATTATATTTATTGAAAATCTTTTAGAAAATTCATCAAGAATTAATAACATTGTTTGGAAAAAAATTTTTGACATTTATTCTACACTTTTTAATAAACTTTTTCAAAAATTATTATTTTTTTTTATATATATTTTTATCTAAATTTATATAGATCAAAATAAACCCAACTAAATTTATATCAATAATCATTTTATTTATAATATTATTCTTTTACGAAAGTATAAGACATGTTGTAATTTCTTATAAGCATAATATCATATAAATAATCTGATTATTTTATTACATATAATAAAAAAAATTTCAATATAAATATATTTACATGAAATATGATTTTATTATATGTAATAAAGATGGGAATCAATTTTCATTACATTAATTAAAAATTATTAATAAAAATTATTTAAAATTAATTAAAATTGATAAAATTTATTAATGAAAAATGATTCACATCTTCCATGGTAGAGGAAGGATGGGATAGGTTGGAGTCAAGGAGGACAGAGGGACGACTCCTATGGTTTTTAGGATTATTGACGATGAATTCCATGGTTGTGTTTAGACTAATTACATAAAAAATGATTAACAATAATTTTATATTATTTTGGCATGTCCCATTATCCTATCTAATTATTAATATTTGTTATATAAAACACCTAAGCACAATAAAATCAAAAATTCAACGCGCCTATAACAGTACCTGAGTGGTGGTGTGAAAAACTGTTAACTTTAGTAAATAACACGCTAAAAAATTGATTACACATTAAAACACATATAATAATATGAGCATGACCTTACACTATTAGGCGTAATAAATAGCGCCACCGTTTTTATAAATTTTTTGTACACATAAGTAAAACAGTAAATGTATATGTACTGTACACATATGTATACGAGGTCATGGTGAAAAGCCGGCACTTAAAATGCTCAGAGAATCGATCTACAATATAGGCACGCAAATTTAGAAAAGAATTTTTTCTAAATAGAAAAAAACATCGTAGTATTTCTAGATTTAAACAACAAAATTGAGTTTCCAGTTGTATTAAATTTTACTATATTTTTTTTAATTCACGCTAAAAATGGGGGTTGGCGATCGGAGCGAGCAGGGGGCGGAGCACCCCTAGTATATATATATATATATATATATATATATATATATATATATATATATATATATATATATATAAATATCTTTGTACGGTATTTTGAGGATTTCATAAAGAATTTGTACAATAGTGGTGACACAAATATAAACATTGTTATAAACAACCAATAAACAAGCGCGTGACTAAAGAAATAATGACCCTAAGGTTATTGACTAATACCACGACGCCTGCGGCGCCCGATTTTACGGAAAAATATCACGGAATTTCCGAAATCGATGTATTAACACACTATTGTGGAAACCGCTGAAAAATCCTCAAAATGCCTCTCGAGTGCTTTGGACTTTTGACGAGACTCGTCAAAATGCCTACAAAATCCTCAGAATTCGGTATATATGACTTATATAATCCTCAAAATGCGTCCCAGATGTGAATATATATATATATATATATATATTACCTTCCAGTCAGAGGACAATGATCTCGAATACGCTTCTCACCTAAGGGTTCCCCACACATATGATAAATTTTTGTATTTTGAAAAGCATGTTCTTGCTCCAAAGTTAATGGTTCCATTGGTAATGCACATTTGAATGCAGTCTCTACATTCTCAGCTAAATCTTGCAATTCCTTTGCAAACCATTCAGCAGGATTTGGTCCTCTATAGCTACGATAATATGATAAAGAATTATCATAGCTACATTTTAAGTAATATCCCACACTGAATGCCTCATGCTTTTGATAGGCGTTTCCATCTTGTATAGGTTTCAAGAGACACTCAAAATCTGCATAAATGACAAATGGTACTTTCTCTTTATTATTATAATTTTTTAATTTTTAAATTTGATCTCTTGGTGTTGGTAGATTTACTCTACATTTGTTAATTTGTTTACAATTTTGTTCATGATATTCTAATTTAGAGCTATCTCTAAAGTAATGTAGACATCTGTCACATAAATATTTTTGACCATTTCGTTTTGAAAGTTGTGAAGACACTAAGTGAGATAAGTCTTTGATCCAAACGTAATGGGATATAACTGAATTATCTTCCTCCAACTCTTCCTCCTCCTCATCTACATAATTATTTTTTATTAGAAGAAGATTAACATGGATTTCTTTTTTACGCGACGTAATGTAAAGTGGTGGAACTGTGAATTTCCCATTACACTTTTTCAATATATAAACATTAATGGATATATTATTTTGTTTTTCAAATTTTGGAATTAGTTTTGGTCTCATAGGAAAGTCGATTCTCCTAAAATTCAAGTCATTTTCATAGGCCTTGTACGATGATACTCTATTTGCATTAAGGTGTACTGGATGTAAAGCTGATAGTATAGCCCACTTGAAACATTCACCGTCAAAATTGTGTACATTAACACATGCATGTTTTGCTTGTATTTGTGGGGGTAGACTAACGTATGAGCTACCTTGCATCGGATTATACTTGTTGATATTCACAGATAAATTAAGAATTTCACGAAGTGTTCAGCCAGAGTCTCTCTCTTGAAACTCCTCCATGTCTCTCTGAATGGGCTGTTGTACATTATCGGTGAACCACTGTTTCAAATATGTTGTTGGTAAAATCGATTCAGCCTTGGTATTGAAATACTTGATTTCTACTGTCTCTTCATCAGCTTTCTTTATGACATATTCAGCTGATAACACAGTATACTTTTCCTTTTTTAAAGCATTATTTATTCTTGATTAAACAATGCTGTAGCATCTTTCATGAATGCAGTAATATCCAAGTTTCTTTAATTTGTGATGACTCCAGATCGAAGCCGTTCATTAAAGGCACACTCTACATCTTGCCATCTTACTCTATCACTACGTTTTTCACGCAAACCCGCACCACTCTTTAATAAACACTTTAGTCTGTCTTGTACACCTTTGAGTAGACCAATAGTGGATATAAATTTTTGTTTTTCAGCGACACTTGTTGCATTTTTACGCTAAAATAACCTTAAGAGTCTTAAATTCTTATTTCCAAGTTTAATCCACTCGATAACTTCCTCGGGATTAACTTGTTTATATGCTAGAAGCCTATAGGCTTCCAACATTATATTGACAACGTTCTTACAGTCGTTTGCAGACATAGTGATCACTTAGAGATTCTGCTTTATACTGAAGGAATAGCAGCAGCAACGTCGTATTTATAGGGTGTGTATGACGCAAAAATTGATTGGAATCTCTGATAATCTCGTTCTAGAACCTTCACATAAACTGTTTACAAGATCCTCTTTTAATTTGATATCCTTTGCATACCAGACATTATTATTTCAATTCAAATGGTAAGAAGTGTTGATGAAGATTGCTTTATACCCTATGCCACAAACACATAAAAATTCTTACAGAGGAGTTGTTGACAGTAAATGGCTGCAATTTTATACCTCTTCAATATGATACACTTGTTCATCATTCGAACTGTTGAGAAAAGCGTTGACCCTTTGATATACCGCAAATTTCTTTCCAAAGACTTGTTGACAAGAAAAGGCTGTAATTTGATACCCTTTCGATATGTCACATTGTTACAGTTATAAAATTTCATTTATACGTCACAATGTATAGTAAATTATTTTAAATCTCAGCAATAAACTCATGCTAAAATCAATTTCATTCTATATCTCGTGAACGGCTCAAGATATCGAAAAAATAATGAAATTTTTGGTTCCTCATGAGACGTGATTATCGGGCCATCTACCCATTGACATTGTCAAATAAAATTTTTATTAACAAATTAATAATCCTAAATTTTCTAAGACAAAACGAAAGAGAGTGGATAAGGAGAGCGCAACTGAAATACTCTCGAGTTCCAAGAATCACGCGGTGCGAATATCGGAACAAAGAGGAGGTGCGATAGATAACGCATGTACGTGGGCATTAATACTCAATACTAACTCTTACTATATCTCCAATCTTAAATTTTGGCTTTTTCACTATTTTTGCCTGTTGAGCAAACTTCGCAAGTACTCCTGCCTCATTGGCCTTCAATACATGGAATGCAATAACAGTGAATCCCCACACTCATAGCAATACTTAGAATACCATATTGATATTTCACATAAGAATTGCGTTCAATCTGTAGCATACATGCTGCGTAAGTATGTGGTTGTAATTTGATACTCTTTCGGTACGCTGTGAAAAATAAGTTACAAAGCTAGATCATCAAATGAAATGCGTTATGTATGACAAATCGGTAGAAAGAATTAATTGTAATCTAATTCACACGAGTCAGAATGCATGCTACGTAGATCTGTTGACGGCATTCGATACCCTTTCAGTATATCGCTTTCGGAATTCTGACTTAATTTTATAAGACAAAGGAAACGGTCCACAAGGAGATTGTGATTGAAATAATTCCCAGTTCAAGAACCGTAGCTACAAGAAAAAATCTGATTTTTGCTCATATCTCGTAAACGGCTCAAGATATCGAAAAAATAATGAAATTTTTGGTTCCTCATGAGATGTGATTATCGGGCCATCTACCCATTGACATTGTCAAATAAAATTTGTATTAACAAATTAATAATCCTTAATTTTATAAGACGAAACGAAAGGTTTCCAACATTAAATTTACAACCTTCTTACAGTCGATTGCAGACATAATGATCACTTGGAGATTCTGTTTTATACTGAAAGAATTGCAGCAGCCACGTCATATTTATAGGGTGTCTAAGACGTAAAAATCTCGAATAATCTCGTTCTAGAACTTTATAGAAATATATAACCAATAAAGTATTTACAAGACACAATCTGTAAAATTCTAAGAAGTGTATTATACCCTTTGATATGCAGTCAGATATATTTGTTCTCTAGACGGTATCCTTTGAAAAAGTATAGGAGATAATTTTAATATAGATGCGGTCTTCTTTTGAGAGGCTATACTACCGCTTTGATATACTTGTAAACAATTTATCGCAGATATACTGAGAGAGGAATTCAATGTCATAGGCTGCCAGATATATTTGTTCTCTAGACGTTACCCTTTGAAAAAGTATGAGACAATTGTAATACAGATGCTGTCTCCCTTTTGAAAGGCTATCCTATCGCTTTAACATACTTGTAAACAATTTATCGAAGTTATATTGAGAGAGGAATTTAATGTCAAAGGCTGCTACGCAAAAGGTGTCAACAGCTATACGATTATTATACATAAGCACGCTAAGCTGTGAGAGCATAGGGAGTAGGGTGCATGGATCATGATGCTTACCTCACACTGCGCTCTCGCGCAAGGTGTTTATTAGAAGATATGAGACAACTTTATGGTAATACAATATCCTTAAAAGTTTCAGCGTAAACACATGCAGTGACTATTTCTCCCCACCGAAACGTTTGCGCATATCAATCTCATTTCGTCAAAAGACTGCCTTGCATACTCACCCATCAGCTGACCTTGAAACCCTCGAGCAGATACCGCTGTACAGCATGCGCATTATTTCATCTCTCGGAATACGGCGTAATATTTATAAAAAATTTTCAGATCAATGGGGTTTTCGATATTCTATCCGATTTTGAAAGCTAATGAATGGTACATGATTCGTGAATATATGGTCTTATCGGTGTCTATGGGGTTTTTATGGTGTATTTTATAACTTTTGTGTATAGCCTCTCTGCATCATGGCAAGTGTACCTACATAAAAAAATGTTCAGATTCATGGTGTTTTTATGAAGTTTTCATGGGATTTTTGATATTTATCGAACTTTGGAAGCTAATGGTACATGATTCATGAATATATGGTCTTATTGGGTGTCTATGGGGTTTTTATGGTGTATTTTATAACTTTTATTTATAGCCTCTCTGCAGCATGGCAAGTGTAGCTACATGAAAAATTTTCAGATTCAACGGTTTTTATGGGGTTTTTATGGGATTTTCGATATTTTATCGGATTTTGGAAGCTAATGGTACATGATTCATGAATATATGATCTTATGGATTTTATGGTGTATTTTATAACTTTCGTGTATAGTGCTATCTCCGAAATCACGTATATGTTCTAAAGGTTTCTATTCTTCGCGATCGCGCACTTCTTTTTATTCTACTTAGCTGAGTAGGTTGATGGGCTGCGTGGCTGGCTGACGGTTGAGGCGGCGGCCCCTTAGGGTGGGCCCCGATGATGGCATTTCGCGCGGGCTGGCTTGATGAGACGTCCCGGGTGAGACGTAGTGCTTCCTCTCGTGGCTGCTGTCACCACTTCCTGAGATCGGCGGGCAGGAAGACCCTCGTTCGCTGGGCTGGGCTTACGTGCTGGTCCAACGTCCCCCTGCAACAGAGAATGCTTTCGGACGCGGCGCCGACGAAATGCGTTACTCTACTTTCCGGAATCTGCTTCGGTTCTTTAGGCTTTTAAGGAATACGGCGGTACTTTTCGACGGGAATTTCGGAGGATAAGGTAATAGAGTAAAAACGAGTGATTTTATGCAAAAATGTGGAGATGTCCACGTATATTGACGGAAAAAGATTGAAAAGTACAAAAGTATAAACGTTTCGAAGCGCAAGGGTACAGGGTGAAATATCGGGATCCGGTCTCACGAGTGGACTGCTGTGGTCGGATGGTGGAGGCTGACTGCCTGGCCGCTCCGCCGCTCTGATGCTGGAGAGCGCAGCTCTGGTGGGGGAGCCCGCTGCTATGACGTGGGGCAGACGCTGCTATGCTCTGATTGGCTCGGCGCTGGGCGTGGCTTTCTCTCATTGGCTCGCGCTGGCTAATCCGTGGTGATGGGAAGTTCTCTCTCTTCTCGGCGTTATGGCGCCTGGCGAAGGGGACGCCGTTCAGCTTGGCTTGGTGACGCCATCATGTTGGCGTCCTTGAGCTTCGGCTTACTCTCGATATTTTTGATCGGCATAAACATCCCCACTCGATAATCAGTTATGACACATTGCAATCAGCTTGATTATTTAGAGTAAGCATGCCTTTACAATGGTATATGAGCTAATGCTTACATCAAGAGCTCTGGCACTCGACACGTTTTGATTATTTAATTCAAAGATAAAAATGTTAATCTCGCCTCGTGTGCCTTTGCTTCGCTTATCGCTTATCCTAATGAGCATTCTTTCGGAGAAAGAATGCTTCGGAGCATGTACTGCTTATACAAAGTGTTTAATCAAATGCTTCGATAAGTCGGCACGGCCTTTATGTTCGGCTCGATGTGTTCTTCAATTTCCATTAATTGCACCTCCTGTACGGACTGTTATTTTTAATCGGCGAGCCATTGATATACATGAATAAATATACGATATTGGCCAGCTCTCGTTATCGGTTTGTATTATTCTTTAGGCGGCAGTGCGCTTGAAGAGCGGACGTGCCTTTCGTATTTTGTTTATTTACTAAATGATTATGCTATCTTATTTATGTGGCCGTTCGTTCGAAGACGGATGTGCCTGGTGTATTATTGATTATCCTATCTAATTTATGTGGCAGTTCGCCTGAAGGGTGGACGTGCCTGTATGTTTAAACTTATAAACTATAGTCGGCGGATCGACTTTACATATGGTGAGAAAGGAATATGTGTACATAAGATAAAATGCATTGACTTGTGCACGTACGTTCTTAGAAGGCGTGACAGTCGATCTAAATAAACTATTCAGTTACATATTTCTCTCTCGTGATAAACAATCAAATGTTAGTTAATACAGATTGATTAATAATATGACGTGCGCAGGCACGTGTACAATACATGTAAATATATATATATATATATGAATGTGAGCGAGTGCGCTCTCGAGACTATGGTAAAGTGTAGGTTGGCACGTTACCGACTGGTGGCTCGTAATTGGCTTGAGGTAAGTAGAGAGGATTATGGGTGATGGTAACTGCTCGGCGGGTAGGTTACCGACGGGTGGTAAGTAATCGGCCCGAGGTAAGTAACCGACGGGTGGCACGTAATCGGCTTGAGGTAAGTAGAGGGAATTACGGGCGAAGGTAAGTGCTCGAAAAAGATTTGGAGGGGCTGGCAGCTGGTAAGGTGCCGGCCTCAAGGGAAAAGATTGGAGAGCCGACGGCTGATGGGGTGCCGGCTCAAGGTAAAGAAGTTGCCTACTCTTCATGCCTGTCTCGAAATGAAAAAGATCTTAGTGCGTATTCGCGTTCACAATTACGTTTGGACGTTACAATAGCCTCTCTGCTCTTTAATACGCCACAGAGCAATTATCATAGTGATAATTCATTCTTCAATAATACAGCATGCGATGCCATATTTAATGGGGGCGGATGTGCGCCTAACGTTTTGCACAATCTGTATCATCGATGATCCTGCAGGAGGTGATAGATCACAGATCGATCTAGAACATTCGGTTGGGTTGAATCAGGCTTTCTCACAAAACTTGTTGACAGGAAATGGATGGAATATGTCATGCCGATGGGCGAGGGGGCGGTGTGGGGGAGGGGGTCGTGGATGGCCGTGGAGAACCGGCCTACCGTAGGTCGAGTTTGTGACGTCATGCAATGCGCGACGACTGCGCGCTCCAGTCTGCAAACTTTCATCCCGCACCTACATGCTACTTACATCTCATAGAATACGCTCCGTGATGCACACCGCAACCCCGATCAACCTGATCCACGAGAGAGAGAGAGAGAGAGAGAGAGAGAGAGAGAGAGAGAGAGAGAGAGAGAGAGAGAGAGAGAGAGAGAGAGAGAGAGAGAGAGAGAGAGAGAGAGAGAGAGAGAGAGAGAGAGAGAGAGAGAGAGAGAGAGAGAGAGAGAGAGAGAGAGAGAGAGAGAGAGAGAGAGAGAGAGAGAGAGAGAGAGAGAGAGAGAGAGAGAGAGAGAGAGAGAGAGAGAGTTGTATACGGCAGCTCTGATCGGCCAGCGCGCAGTCGAAAAACTCATGGATCACCCGCGCTTATTCATTATGCGACGTTATCGCATGATACATCATCGAACATTCGGCAGAGGGATGGGGGTTGCCCGTGAGGCGACCGCGATTAGTAATATTTAATGACGTGAATGCAAATCGGGGATGGGGGATGGGGGATGAGGAGTAGATAATGCATTGCATATACGTGAGCATCAATATATGTTCGTTAGAAGTTAGTGTGTACACACACACACACACACACATAGGTGTAATATTTTGCAATATTTAATACGGTGGCGTAATATTTAATGACGTCATCGCAAATCGGGAATTATAGACGTTTCCAATGGATTATCTGCGTTCACGCAATTGCATCATCGATGCAGGTGTCAGGAACGGGGGCGCCGCACATAAGGTGTCAAATTACAAATAATTAGAGCAGATTTAATATCCTAACCTTGAACTGTTATTTCTTGGATTCTGTAAATTGACACCCATCGCCGCATGTTTGACGTCATACGCAAACGTTTCAAAACGTTTTGGATGCTATTACGTAAGAGAATGCAATCTTCGAGAAGGTTCGATGACGTCACTGTCTCACCTGTAATTAATTTGCACCTGTCTGTCTCGACCAATCAGAGCGCTTCTCTGAGTCAGTGGGCGAGTGGTGGGGGGATCCAGAACTCTCCTAGCTTACCTACTCAAATAGGCAGTTCCCTCCAGGGCTGGTTTGTATGTCAGTATAGTGGCGTAACGTCAAGTTCGGCTGTGCGCATAATGTCTTTTCCTCGTATACGTAGAATCTCCGAGTTTCCCTATCCATTGGTTCGCGGACAGGACTCTCAGTCTCCTCTCCTAAATTCGCATTGGTTAAGTTGAGAGGTTCGGGTGTTCGATATTGTCCTTCCTCGGGTGCTCTTTCCTCAGTTTGTCGATCATTCCTAATTAAATCATCTAGGCTTTGTGTCCTCGCTATGTTCAAATAATCGTTCGCCGGGGGCCTTTTACTGACCGAACTCATGCTTACGTCACTATCGCAAGCCGGCGTAATGCGATAAAATTCCTCCGGAGACCTATAATCTTGCAGAAATTGATTGTCTAGGGACCGGTCAAACGAGGGTATTTCATCCCCAAATGTAAGTTTGGGCGATGGGTAATTCTGCCCGCCTTGAATAGTGGGTCCCCTCGGAGTTGAGAATTGCCTCCTATGCTCCGGGCTCGGAGGTGTAACGGTGGCGTCAAATTTTGGTGCCGTTCTTTCATCAATTTTCCAAATGTCTATTCGGACTCTCGATTTTTCGCTTTCCTCGCGCTCTTCTACCTCCACGGTGAATTTAGATTTTTTCTTTTCACTTTTATTAAGCAATGCTTCTTGTATCGTGCTCATCGGTGTCGTGTTCATTGTATTGGCGTCGCCCGCGCTCTTGCTCTTGTTGGTTGGCGGCTTCTCGTCTTTTTGTGCTGGCTGGTTACGGATATTTGCTGCACTCTCCTTAAGCGATTCTTGGTTCTGAATTATGTTTGCTGTGCCCTCTTTCTGTGGCGATTTACCCTCATCGCCATTATTATCGCCCTCTGATAACTCTTCTTCCAACATTTGTCCTCTATCCAATATCTCAGTCAGTGCGACCGCTTGGTCACCTGCTCCCGCTTGAAACAAGGCGTTCCCTTGGTCTGCTAATATCGATTCTCTCAGAATTACTTCGATGCAGTCCCGCTTGGTTCGAGGTAGGCGATATTTATTTGCTTTGATTTTTTCTAAGCTTACATCTGCAAGGATGCAGCTGGGCTTTATGTAATCATGGTAATCGAAAACGTAGGTATCGGCGTTGGCTTCTGTTCGTGTGAGCCAGCATATTCGTATTTGTTGTTCACTCATGGTTATTCGCAGCGTAGCTTGACATATAAAAACTCCCTTGTCCGCGTTCCTTATCGCGAGGAAATCATTCTTACAGTATCGGATTTCCCGGTCCATTTGTAATGGAAGCGGTGGCCGTGCGATGGGGACGCTCGGGTTGACTGTTTTTGCTGTTGCGCTTTTGCTTGTTCCGATTTCGGTTGCGCCGCTATGTCATCTAGATTTGATTCGCTATCTCCGGCCGTATCCGTTAGAGTTTCCCTGAATCTCAGTTTTTGTCTGAGTCCTGGGCGTTGAAGAGGGAACTTTGAAGCGGGTGAAACGATATTTTCTAAAGGCGGGCTAACGCCTCCAATTTCGGTTTGCATATTGGTGCTGTTGGTCTCGACTTGGCTTAGGATCGGCTCGTCATCCGGCATTCCAATTTCACTGATTTTTTCGCATATGCGACACTTAACACCCGCCTTTTTGTCACGTATCTTTTTATATATACACTTCTTTTTCCTTCTGTCGTCTATGTGCTGTCTTCGGTGTCTGAGTCGTCCGGATTATTTGAATCTGTTGATGAATCTAGATTTGGTAATTTTTTGTCCCGCGGATTACCCGAGTCTTCCGAGCACGAGATAAGTCTTTCGTTGCCGCCTTTGTGCTATGCATTTGCTTGAAGTCTGTCTCTCTTCATTGACCTGGTGACATACCTTACTTTAGGAGGGTCGTGTTCGTTGTAGTTGTCCTCTTCTTCCTGTTTTGCTGCCAAATAGTATAGGTTAACTGGGGGGAGCTCCGGATTATCTTCTCCTTCGCGGATTATGGGGTTTCCCGGTATTCTATTTCGAATTCATAGCCACATAGGTCGGCTTTCACTCGATTAAAACGCAAATCCGGTTTTTTGGTATTATGGAAGTGTTTTAACGGCTCATAGTCCGTTATTACCTTGAATTTTCTTCCATATAAGAATGGACGAAATTGGTCTTTGGCGAAGACTATTGCAAGTAACTAACGATCGTATGTAGAGTACCGCAGCTCGGGTCCCCTAAGGCATCGGGAGGCGTATATGTATGCGTGATCCACTTTTATTTTATTATCTATTTGGCTTAATATTGCACCGAGTGCGAAGTCACTGGCGTCTGTGTTGACTATAAATTCCTTGTTGAGATCAGGTGCTGCAAAGACCGGCTTGCTGCACAGGCACTCCTTTAATTGTTCGAAAGATTTCTGTTCTGCTTCTCCCCATATGAAAAGTCGAGGATTTTTTCCGTCTTTTCCTTCTATCAGCTGTGACAGAGGATAAGCGATCTCGGCAAAATTTTTGATAAACCTTCTATAGTAGCTGGCGAGTCCGTAAAATTGTTTTAGTTTCCTCTTAGTGGTTGGTGTCGCGAAGTCTCGCACTGCTTCTATTTTCTTGCGGTCTGGTCGTATCTGCCCGTTCCCCGCGAGGTGATCCAAAGAGATTGCTTCTCTTTGCAGGATTTGGCTCGATCGTTAGATTGGCCTCGTCTAGGCGTTTCATTAGTCGTCTAAACTTCTTGCCATGCTCTTCAAGATCGGAAGCAAAAACTATAATATCGTCTAAATAAACGTATAATTCGACTTCTTGCCACCCGCTTAGGATCAGGTCCATTAATGACTGGAAGGTGGCCGGTGCATTGCGCAACCCCATGCCCATTCGTGTGTATTCGTAATGTCCATAGGGTCCGGCAAAGGCTGTTTTGTGAGCATCGGCGGGGTCCATTGGTACTTGGTAAAATCCGGTTTTTAGATCAATGTCCGTAATATATTTGGCCTGTCGCTACCGCGTCTATGATATCTGTTGTCAGCGGGAGTGGGTAACTATTACCCACTGTTACCTCGTTTAATTGATGGAAGTCCGTTACCATGCGCCATCTTTTTTCGCCGTCTTTCCCGCTCTTCTTTGGTACCACCCACATCATGGATGAATACGGGCTATTCGATGGTCTTATAATACCTTCATCTAAATATTTATTTATGTGCTGCTGCATTTTTTCTTTTATTGCGGGTGGGTGGTGATGTCTCTTAACCCGGATTGGAGTGTCTGTGATGGTTGTTAATTTATGTTAGGTGCGTCGCTCTTACCTTCTCCCCTGGGAGCCCGATAAGGTGTGGTCTTTCGTTTATTAAATTCTTGATGTGTTATATTTCTTCTTCATTAAATCCCTTCAGTGTATCTGGGTCTAATTTCCGAATTATTTTTGCAGATCGATCATTGTTTTCGTCCATAAATACGCGTAGAACGTTAACGCGCTCGAGCTCATTGGCTTCAAATCCATTATTAATATCTTCGTCAAAAATGTCATCCTTCTCCCGCATTATTTCGCAGGGTTCTATTTCGACTACTGGCGGTGAGAGCACTACTGGATCATCGCTTGTATTGTAGCAAAGCGCGTATGCTATGCCGTCCTTATTTTCGGCCACAAAATTGCCGAATGGGAGACCTGGATCCAGGTCCTGTAATGGGACAAAACCCATCTTTTCCTCTGTATTTTGCACTCATGCGTATATGACCTGCCTCGCGTGTGGCGGAATTATGAACTGCTCATCCCTTTCGAAGCGTATTACTATCCGTCCTACTTCCAGACGCTTATTAGCTGCATTGATTTTCGCCTCGTGTTTAGTTAGCATATCCCAGCCCAATAGTCCATCCGTATCGATGGGAAAATCCTTGGGCACTACGGGAGCCTCACATGAAAAGCCGTTTATTTCTACCTTGACGCTCCCTAGCGTTGCGCACTCCCCGGGGTTAACGCCGCTTATTGATACGACGCATTTTTGATTTATCGCACATCTTTGTTAATTCTATTTCTCTTTATAAGTGACACATCCGCTCCTGTGTCTATGTAAAATCGGCCGTGATTCCACTCCAGTTGCGGACTTCTCAGATTTATTATAGGCGGCCTTCGTCCTGCCTGGGCAAACCTTATTTTATACTTAGGTTTATTATTTTTTGTTGTCGTCGCTTCTAGTTGCTTGGTCCGGCAGGACTCTGGTGCCGAGCATCTTGTGAGTTTAAATGAGCCGTATTGCTTCCCAACTCTTGGCTGTTACTTGTTCGATCGCTATCCCCACGGTATTCGTTGTTATCCCGGCGGCTCTTATTTTGTGGGTCCGATCGTTCCAACTTCTGGGGTTATCTTGTCTGCAGCGATTCTCTCGGCCGTTATTGAACGGTCTATTATTACCTCCTCGACGATAACCTCCTCCTCTTCGGTCGCTTCTATCTCTTTCGTCTCGGTTATAACTCATGTTTGGGTAGCCGTAAACATTTCCTCTTTGATATCCGTTCGCACGTCTCCTATCTTAATAATAACGTGACGGGTGCCCGGCCGCGTTCGAGTACGCGATCCTCTTGCATCTTACGGCCTTGGTGGTGACGCTGAGTAAGCTACTGTTGCAGGCGCTGCTGCTGGGTATACAGTGTATACTACCGGTTGCTGACTCACCGGTGCAGCTTGGACCACGGCGTTATCGATTCCTTCTTTGTTGATTCGACCTTCCTTACGGCTTTCTCTAATGTAAAGCATTCTCCGAGCGTATGCCCCCTGATATTGCAGTATTCGCATATCTTCGTATCGTATTTTTTGTTCCGGCATTCGTCTTCTCTGTGAGAGGTGGCCTTACAATAGTCTCACCCTACTTTTGCCGGAGCTAATCTGACCTTAGCACGTGGTGTATTTCTCGTAGTCATTGCGGAAATCTTTGTAGCCAAGTCCTTTAGCAAGGCTTCTGTCGACATCGGTGCACTTGTAGTATTGCAGTTACGTCATTGACTCTTGGCTCGCCACGCCGTGCGCTGTTCTTTTGCTCAATGCGTATCGCCCCACAATCGCTCCTGTGAAGTTTCTTGGGGACTTCACTCTAACCTGGTGTTGGAAATCCCTACGTAGGCCGAACAAAAATTGCTCTAACGCTTCGGCTTCCTATTTTCTCGGTATGTTATTTTCTGGCTTTCTCCTAACAAACTATCCGTGTCATACAAGTTTCGTAGCTTATTCAGCAGGCCTTCCATTCTTTCCCCGAAGCCTCCAGCACTCTTCTCTGGCTCTTGGCTCATTACTTTGATCTCTGCTAGGACGTGATCAGCGCTGCCGCGGTACTTATACCGGTCTGCTATGAATTCGAGCGCTCGCTCGACGGAGGTGTGTTGGCTGGCATCATTAATAAAGTTCTCTAGCGCCTTACCCTTCAACATATAGCTGAAAGCATTAATTAAGTATTGCTTGTTTGGCCAATTCTCCATACTTCTTAAGGAACCCCCTTACCGAATTACAGAAATATGCGGCACTGGCGGGATTACCGTCGTAGTGAGGCAATTGGTTCACTGCATGTCGTATGCTGGCCTCCATTCCTGGATCTCCGGGTCTTGCTGGGCGTTTCTGTTCTTGTGCTTGATAGGGCCACTCCGCCAGTAGATATCTTTGCGGACTCCCATATAGACTCATATATATACTGTGCAGTCTGTATTCACTTCATCTCCTCGCAGCGGATCCCCAAAGTCCATGCATGCTCAGCATTCGGGCTCCGATTTGGTGTATTCCTGAATCCTCGCCGACTGTCTCGCTGGGAGTCCCTGTTCCGGTGTGCGATAGGGCCCCGCCGCTGGTAAATGCCTTTGTGGGCTACCATACAGTTTCATGTATAGTTCCGCGTTCGCCTCTTTTCCTTTCTGTGGACTCCTGAAGTCCCCGTGTGCTCCGTCTTCGAGTTCTTGCTTGATGTATTCCTGATCCCTACTTCGAGGGCTTTCTAGGTTGGGTTCAAAGTATGTTGAATTTTGCGGCTGGGAACGGGTAGTTGATGGCCCTTCTTTTCTCTTTTGCTAACTGAATCGGCGATCCCTGGGGGAGTCCCATCGCGACTCGTATTGGCCGTTCCAATCCGGGCTCTCGGTATATGATTCCGGTCCTCCAGTGGTCCCTCATATTCCTCCTGATTTCCAAAAGGCGGCGATCTCTGCCTCGTCTTGGACCTTACCCCTAATGTGGCAGTGACCCCTGGGCTTTGATCGTCTTCCTTTGTCGCGCGATCTTCACCCTTGCGTTCGACGTCGTCTTGACCAAGGACGCGCGGTAATGTCGCTGATGAATTCTTTATCTCTTCTTCTTTTTTCTGGTATAGCGTGTATATGTAACGGTCCGTTTGTTCGGCGATTTCCTTCTCGTCTTCGCTGAGCTCGTTAAATCCTCCGGCGCGGAGGTCTTCGAACCTCTTCATTGCTAATTCTAGTATATCCACATACGGGTGTTGGATTGCCAGTTCTGCTGCGGTCAGGGCTGCCTGGAGGTCGCTGGTTGCTTTGTCCTCCTTTTTTATGCCTACATGACCCCATGCTCCTAGTGTCTTTATGGATTCGCGTGACTCGTGGCGACTGAGTGCTGCCACTTCATACTGTTGTGGCCATGAATAATCCGGCCCTTTATCGTCACCGGTGTTGCTCTTATTGTTATTGACTGAAAAAAAGTCGACCGTCGTTGGCAGCTGGTCTAAGGAAAAGGGAAAGAAAATCGATCGTCGTTAGCAACTGGTCTAAGGAAAAGGAAAAATCGGCCATCGTTGACAACTGGCCTCAAGGAAAAGGCAAAAAAAGTCGACTGTCGTTGGCAACTCGTCTAAGGAAAAGGAAAAGTCGACCGTCGTTGACAACTGGCCTCAAGGAAAAGGGAAAAACGTCCGTCGCTGACAACTGGCCTCAAGTAAAAAAGAAAAAGAATCGACCGTCGTTGGCAACTGGTCTAAGGACGTCGCTATGCAGCGGCGCAAGGCAGGAAATGATTAAGGTGTGAGAGGAGTTTATCCAACAGTGAAAGGAGAAGCAATTATTTGTTACACTTGGCTAGTGTCATTTCTTCATGCGCTATACAAGTTATTTATGCATGGAGATAATCGATCTCTGCTTTCGTCTTATTGCTACGATAATATGTTCATTTAACGATATATTGTACAACGATGTACGTATTTTGACAGAAAGAAACTATTTACGGCGTTTAATCAATAAAAATTAGCACGCATGTAATTCCGCTAAGCGCAGCCTTTTATAAAATTCCTACAGGATCAGAAATATGTAAAATTTCGGATAATTTAATATTTACTTACTGGGAGCTGAACACGACGATCAAGAAGATGGCTGGTCTCATTCTGGCTTCCTTCCTTCCTGCCCTCCCTGTCCTTAGTAGTTGGAGAGGTTGAATATACGCGGTTCGCGATTTTAAAAATGACTAATTATTTCGTAACGGGAACCCCACACCTAGCACCAAAAATGTTACATGTAAAGGGGTTCTTTAGTTCCCGGCCACTCTGGGTTACGCACCCGGAGAGGTTGATTCTACGTGAAATAAGAAGTCGGAAGACAAGAAGTATAAGTAACTGGTGGTATTTATTCAATACTCAAAATGCACGAGAGAGAGGTATCCTAACTGGTTGTAAGTGTATGAGCGCGGCGCGGATGAGCCGTCGTGATCGAGGCTTCCTCGTGGATTGATAGCTGAAGACTCCGTTGTCGTCCTATATCGTTCGGGAATCGTCGTATCGTCAATACGTCTTTCATAGGTTCCCAGTAAAAAATCGTCAATCTCGCCCCGCGACGCCGGATGCGTCGCTTTTTATATCCGCGATGCGGCGTCTCCCACTTTCCTAATTAATCATAGGTGAGGATCGGCTGCACGTGGAGCTTCGTCCTTCCCCTAGTGCCGATTTCGCAGTTTCCGTCGCTTCGACCGACTTGACCGACTCTGATTTCCTCGCGCCATAGTCGCGGCGCAGTGCCGAATGTTCTCGACGATTAGAATGCTGAATCGCAGCTTTATTTATGCGACCAAACTCGCGTGTGGAATGCTTCCACACGTAACAATTTCTTATTTTTGCATTTTTGAAAAGAATATTCGATTAATTGAATCAAAATTTTTACTAATTATTACACTTATGGAGTACAACATTGTGTTAAAATTTGATAAGATTATGTTGATTTGTTATCAAGAAAAAAATTGTTTTTGAATACAAGTGCGTTTCCTTTAGTTTATGATAACAGGAATAAAAGTAAATGAATCTCTTTGAAATTTGGCAGAGAATTAGCTTCTTTATGTCTGTGGTCTCAGTTCTTTGCCCAAGAAAATCTAACTGTTTTGACCAAAGATATTTGAGGATAAAATCTGTTTATAAATTCCTTATATTTGCATTTTTAAAAAGAATATTCGTTTGATTGACTCAAAGTTTTTACCACTTAGTGTACTTATTGAGTAAAAAATTGTGTTAAAATTTGATAAGGCTATGTTGATTTGTTTCGGAGAAAAAAATTATTTTTGAAAACAAGTGCGTTTACTTTCTTTCGCGATAACAGGAGATAAAGGCAATGAATCGTTTTGAAATTTGGCGGAGAATTAGCTTTTTTATATTTAAGGGTTAAGTTCTTCGCCCAAAAAAATCTGACTGTTTTGACCAAAGATATTTGAGGATAAAATCTTTTTATAATTTACTTATATATGCATTTTTAAAAAGAATATTCGATTGATTGAATCAAAATTTTTACCGGTTATTACACTTATCGAGTACAACATTGTATTAAAATTAGAAAACGCTATGTTGATTTGTTTCCGGGAAAAAAATTATTATTGAAACAATTGCGTTTCCTTTCGTTTATGTTAACAAGAGTAAAAGTGAATGAGTCGTTTTGAAATTCGGCAGAGAATGAGCTTTTTTATGTCTATGGTCTCAGTTCTTTGCCCAGGAAAATCTGACCGTTTTGACCGAAGATAATGGAGGTTAAAATTTTTTCATTAAATTCTTATATTTACATATTTTAAAAGAATATTCGACTGATTCACTCAAAGTTTTTACCTAAATTTAATGAGGCTATGTTGAATTGTTTCCGAGGAAGAAATTAGTTTTGAAAAAAAGTGAGTTTCGTTTCGTTTATGATAACAGCAGAAAGTCAATGAGTCGTTTTGAAATTTAGCACAGAATGAAGTTTTTATGTCTATGGATTCAGATCTTTGGCCAAGAAAATCTGGCTGTTTTGACCAAAGATATTTGAGGTTAAAAATTTTTTATAAATTTCTTAGATTTGCATTTTTAAAAAGAATATTCGATTGATTGACTCAAAATTTTTACGACTTATTGCACTTATTTAGTAGAACATTGTGCTAAAATTTGATGAGGTTATGTTGATTTGTTTCTGAGAAGAATTCTATTTTTTTAACAAGTGCGTTTTTATTCGTTTATGATAATAGGAGTAAAAGAAATTTGTAATAGAATTTGTTCTTTTATACCTAAGGCTTCAGTACTTTACACAAAAAAATTTGACTGTTTCGGCCAAAGATATTTTGGGTTAAAAATTTTTGATAAATTTCTTATATTTGCATTTTTGAAAAGAATATCCGATTAATTGAATCAAAATTTTTATCAATTATTACACTTATGGAGTACAACATTGTGTTAAAATTTGATAAGATTTTGTTGATTTGTTTTCAAGAAAAAATTTTTTTTGAATACAAGTGCGTTTCCTTTAGTTTATGATAACAGGAGTAAAAGTCAATGAATCTCTTTGAAATTTGGCAGAGAATTAGCTTTTTTATGTCTGTGATCTAAGATCTTTACCCGAGAAAATCTGGCTGTTTTGACCAAAGATATTTGAGGTTAAAAATTTTTTATAAATTTCTTATATTTCCATTTTTTAAAAGAATATTCGATTGATTACTCAAAATTTTTACCATATATTGCACTTATAAAGTAGAATATTGCGTTAAAATTTGATGAGGTTATGTTGATTTGTATCTGAGAAGAATATTATTTTTTGAACAAGTGCGTTTTCCTTCGTTTATGATAATAGGAGTAAAAGAAATTTGTAATAGAATTTGTTCCTTTATACCTAAGGCTTCAGTACTTTACACAAAAAAATTTGACTGTTTCGGCCAAAGATATTTTGGGTTAAAAATTTTTGATAAATTTCTTATATTTGCATTTTTGAAAAGAATATTCGATTAATTGAATCAAAATTTTTATCAATTATTACACTTATGGAGTACAACATTGTGTTAAAATTAGAAAACGCTATGTTGATTTGTTTCCTAGAAGAAAATTATTTTTGAAAACAATAGCGTTTCCTGTCATTTATGATAACAAGAGTAAAAGTGAATGAGTCGTTTTGAAATTCGGCAGAGAATGAGCTTTTTTATGTCTACGATATGGTCTCAGTTCTTTTGAAATTCTTTGAAATTCGGCAAAGAATCAGCTTTTTTGTTTTTTTGCCGAGCTTTTTTGGCCAAGAAAATCTGGCTGTTTTGACCAAAGATATTTGAGGTTAAAAATTTTTTATAAATTTCTTATATTTGCATTTTTAAAAAGAATATTCGATTGATTGACTCAAAATTTTTACCACTTATTGCACTTATTTAGTAGAACATTGTGCTAAAATTTGATGAGGTTATGTTGATTTGTTTCTGAGAAGAATTCTATTTTTTTAACAAGTGCGTTTTTATTCGTTTATGATAATAGGAGTAAAAGAAATTTGTAATAGAATTTGTTCTTTTATACCTAAGGCTTCAGTACTTTACACAAAAAAATTTGACTGTTTCGGCCAAAGATATTTTGGGTTAAAAATTTTTGATAAATTTCTTATATTTGCATTTTTGAAAAGAATATTCGATTAATTGAATCAAAATTTTTATCAATTATTACACTTATGGAGTACAACATTGTGTTAAAATTTGATAAGATTTTGTTGATTTGTTTTCAAGAAAAAATTTTTTTTGAATACAAGTGCGTTTCCTTTAGTTTATGATAACAGGAGTAAAAGTCAATGAATCTCTTTGAAATTTGGCAGGGAATTAGCTTTTTATGTCTGTGATCTAAGATCTTTACCGAGAAAATCTGGCTGTTTTGACCAAAGATATTTGAGGTTAAAAATTTTTTATAAATTTCTTATATTTCCATTTTTAAAAGAATATTCGATTGATTACTCAAAATTTTTACCATATATTGCACTTATAAAGTAGAATATTGCGTTAAAATTTGATGAGGTTATGTTGATTTGTATCTGAGAAGAATATTATTTTTTGAACAAGTGCGTTTTCCTTCGTTTATGATAATAGGAGTAAAAGAAATTTGTAATAGAATTTGTTCCTTTATACCTAAGGCTTCAGTACTTTACACAAAAAAATTTGACTGTTTCGGCCAAAGATATTTTGGGTTAAAAATTTTTGATAAATTTCTTATATTTGCATTTTTGAAAAGAATATTCGATTAATTGAATCAAAATTTTTATCAATTATTACACTTATGGAGTACAACATTGTGTTAAAATTTGATAAGATTTTGTTGATTTGTTTTCAAGAAAAAATTTTTTTTGAATACAAGTGCGTTTCCTTTAGTTTATGATAACAGGAGTAAAAGTCAATGAATCTCTTTGAAATTTGGCAGGGAATTAGCTTTTTTATGTCTGTGATCTAAGATCTTTACCCGAGAAAATCTGGCTGTTTTGACCAAAGATATTTGAGGTTAAAAATTTTTTATAAATTTCTTATATTTCCATTTTTTAAAAGAATATTCGATTGATTACTCAAAATTTTTACCATATATTGCACTTATAAAGTAGAATATTGCGTTAAAATTTGATGAGGTTATGTTGATTTGTATCTGAGAAGAATATTATTTTTTGAACAAGTGCGTTTTCCTTCGTTTATGATAATAGGAGTAAAAGAAATTTGTAATAGAATTTGTTCCTTTATACCTAAGGCTTCAGTACTTTACACAAAAAAATTTGACTGTTTCGGCCAAAGATATTTTGGGTTAAAAATTTTTGATAAATTTCTTATATTTGCATTTTTGAAAAGAATATTCGATTAATTGAATCAAAATTTTTATCAATTATTACACTTATGGAGTACAACATTGTGTTAAAATTTGATAAGATTTTGTTGATTTGTTTTCAAGAAAAAATTTTTTTTGAATACAAGTGCGTTTCCTTTAGTTTATGATAACAGGAGTAAAAGTCAATGAATCTCTTTGAAATTTGGCAGGGAATTAGCTTTTTTATGTCTGTGATCTAAGATCTTTACCCGAGAAAATCTGGCTGTTTTGACCAAAGATATTTGAGGTTAAAAATTTTTTATAAATTTCTTATATTTCCATTTTTTAAAAGAATATTCGATTGATTACTCAAAATTTTTACCATATATTGCACTTATAAAGTAGAATATTGCGTTAAAATTTGATGAGGTTATGTTGATTTGTATCTGAGAAGAATATTATTTTTTGAACAAGTGCGTTTTCCTTCGTTTATGATAATAGGAGTAAAAGAAATTTGTAATAGAATTTGTTCCTTTATACCTAAGGCTTCAGTACTTTACACAAAAAAATTTGACTGTTTCGGCCAAAGATATTTTGGGTTAAAAATTTTTGATAAATTTCTTATATTTGCATTTTTGAAAAGAATATTCGATTAATTGAATCAAAATTTTTATCAATTATTACACTTATGGAGTACAACATTGTGTTAAAATTTGATAAAATTTTGTTGATTTGTTTTCAAGAAAAAATTGTTTTTGAATACAAGTGCGTTTCTTTTAGTTTATGATAACAGGAGTAAAAGTCAATGAATCTCTTTGAAATTTGGCAGAGAATTAGCTTTTTTATGTCTGTGATCTAAGATCTTTACCCGAGAAAATCTAACTGTTTTGACCAAAAATATTTGAGGATATAATCTGTTTATAAATTCCTTATATTTGCATTTTTAAAAAGAATATTCGTTTGATTGACATAATGTTTTTACCACTTATTGCACTTATTGTGTAAAAAATTGTGTTAAAATTTGATGAGGCTATGTGGATTTCTTTCGGAGAAAAAAATTATTTTTGAAAACAAGTGCGTTTACTTTCTTTCACGATAACAGGAGATAAAGTCAATGAATCGTTTTGAAATTTGGCGGAGAATTAGCTTTTTTGTATTTAAGGGTTGAGTTCTTCGCCCAAAAAAATCTGACGTTTTAGACAAAGATATTTGATGTTGGATATTTTTTATAATTTTCTTATCTTTGCATTTTTGAAAAGAAAATTCGATTGATTGAATCAAAATTTTTACCAATTATTAGACATATCGAGTACAACATTGTATTAAAATTAGAAAAGGCTATGTTGATTTGTTTCGGAGAAAAAAATTATTTTTAAAAACAAGTGTACATACTTTCCTTCACCATAACAGGATATAAAGTCAATGAATCGTTTTGAAATTTGACGGAGAATTAGCTTTTTTATATTTAAGGGTTAAGTTCTTCGCCCAAAAAAATCTGACTGCTTTGACCAAAAATATTTGAGGATAAAATCTTTTTATAAATTACTTATATTTACATTTTTGAAAAGAATATTCGATTGATTGAATCAAAATTTTTACCAGTTATTACACTTATCGAGTACAACATTGTATTAAAATTAGAAAACGCTATGTTGATTTGTTTCCTAGAAGAAAATTATTTTTGAAAACAATAGCGTTTCCTGTCATTTATGATAACAAGAGTAAAAGTGAATAAGTCGTTTTGAAATTCGGCAGAGAATGAGCTTTTTTATGTCTACGATATGGTCTCAGTTCTTTTGAAATTCTTTGAAATTCGGCAAAGAATCAGCTTTTTTGTTTTTTTGCCGAGCTTTTTTGGCCAAGAAAATCTGGCTGTTTTGACCAAAGATATTTGAGGTTAAAAATTTTTTATAAATTTCTTATATTTGCATTTTTAAAAAGAATATTCGATTGATTGACTCAAAATTTTTACCACTTATTGCACTTATTTAGTAGAACATTGTGCTAAAATTTGATGAGGTTATGTTGATTTGTTTCTGAGAAGAATTCTATTTTTTTAACAAGTGCGTTTTCATTCGTTTATGATAATAGGAGTAAAAGAAATTTGTAATAGAATTTGTTCTTTTATACCTAAGGCTTCAGTACTTTACACAAAAAAATTTGACTGTTTCGGCCAAAGATATTTTGGGTTAAAAATTTTTGATAAATTTCTTATATTTGCATTTTTGAAAAGAATATTCGATTAATTGAATCAAAATTTTTATCAATTATTACACTTATGGAGTACAACATTGTGTTAAAATTTGATAAGATTTTGTTGATTTGTTTTCAAGAAAAAATTTTTTTTGAATACAAGTGCGTTTCCTTTAGTTTATGATAACAGGAGTAAAAGTCAATGAATCTCTTTGAAATTTGGCAGAGAATTAGCTTTTTTATGTCTGTGATCTAAGATCTTTACCCGAGAAAATCTGGCTGTTTTGACCAAAGATATTTGAGGTTAAAAATTTTTTATAAATTTCTTATATTTCCATTTTTTAAAAGAATATTCGATTGATTACTCAAAATTTTTACCATATATTGCACTTATAAAGTAGAATATTGCGTTAAAATTTGTTGAGGTTATGTTGATTTGTATCTGAGAAGAATATTATTTTTTGAACAAGTGCGTTTTCCTTCGTTTATGATAATAGGAGTAAAAGTCAATGAATCGTTTAGGAATTTGGAATAGAATTTGTTTTTTTATACCTAAGGCTTCAGTACTTTAGCCACAAAAATCTGACTGTTTTGGCCAAAGAAAATTTAGGTTAAAAATTTTTTATAAATTTCTTGTAATTGCATTTTTGAAAAGAATATTCGATTGACAGAATCATAATTTTTACCAATTATTATACTTATCGAGTACAACGTTGTATTAAAATTTGAAGAATTGATGTTGATTTGTTTCCGAGAAAAAAATTATTTTTGAAAACAATTGCGTTTACTTTCGTTTACAACAACAGGAGTTAAAGTCAATGAATCCTTTTGAGATTTGGCGGAGAACTAGCTTTTTATATTTAAGGCTTCAGTTCTTTGCCCTAAAAAATCTGACTGTTTGACCGAAGATAACTGAGAATAAAACTTTTTATAAATTCCTTATATTTGCATTTTTAAAAAGAATATTCGTTTAATTGACACAAAACTTTTACCCATTATTACACTTCTCAAGTACAACATTGTGTTAAAGTTTGATGAGTCTACGTTGATTTGTTTAAAAAAAAAAATAAGTATTTTTAAATAAGTGCGTTCTCATTTGTTTATGATAACAGGAGTAAAAACGAATGAATCGTTTTGAAATTACAGAGAATTAGCTTTTTTATGTCTATGGTCTCAGTTCCTTGCCAAAAAAATCTGACTGTTTTGACCGAAGATATTTGAGGATAAACTCTTTTTATAAACTACTTATATTTGTATTGTTAAAAAGAATATTCGATTGATTGACTCAAAGTTTTTACCACCTATTGCACTTATTGAGTAAAAAATTGTGTTAAAATTTGATGAGGCTATGTTGATTTGTTTCGGAGAAAAAAATTATTTTTGAAAACAAGTGCGTTTACTTTCTTTCACGATAACAGTAGATAAAGTCAATGAATCGTTTTGAAATTTGGCGGGGAAATAGCTTTTTTATATTTAAGGCTTCAGTACTTTATCCAAAACAATCTGACTGTTTTGGCCAAAGATATTTTAGGTTAAAAATTTTTTATAAATTTCTTATAATATCACAAATTCTTGAAGCTAATGGCAAAATTTACTACCACTCCGGTGTTATTAATTAAAAGGTGATTAAACAAAAAACAACACCATTTTTTCTTTTTATCCGTCAAAAAAGTAGACGGATAAAAAGGAAAAAAATGGTGTTGTTTTTTGTTTAATCACCTTTTAATTAATAACACCGGAGTGGTAGTACATTTGGCCATTAGCTTCAAGAATTTGTGATATTAGAAGAAATCTACCATTATCTGCATTATACAAAAATAAATTTCTTATATTTGCATTTTTGAAAAGAATATTCGATTGACAGAATCATAATTTTTTCCAATTATTATACTTATCGTGTACAACGTTGTATTAAAATTTGAAGAATTAATGTTGATTTGTTTCCGAGAAAAAAATTATGTTTGAAAAGAAGTGCGTTTACTTTCGTTCACGATAACATGTGTTAAAGTCAATGAATCGTTTTGAAATTTAGCAGAGAATTAGATTTTTTTTATTTAAGGTTTCAGTTATTTGCCCAAAAGAATCTGACAGTTTTGGCCAAAGGTATTTGAAGTTAAATATTTTTTATAAATTTCTTATCTTTGCATTTTTTAAAAGAATATTCGATTGATTGAATAAAAATTTCTTCCAATTATTACACTTATCGGGTACAATATTGTATTAAAATTCGATAAGTTTAGTTTGATTTGTTTCCAAGAAAAAAATTGTTTTGGAAAACAAGTGAGTTTCCTTTATTTTATGATAACAAATGCGTTTCTTTTATTTTATGATAACAGGAGTAAAAGTCAACGAATTTTTTTGAAAGGACCCCGTACAAAATACCATTAAAAAACCGTACAGTCATTTGGGCTGAAACCAGATGGAATGTGTTGAAGACTATTTTTGTTTTCTCGACGAACAATTATAAACGATTTCTTGTTCACAGCAACATACGAGTATTCGATTGAGCTGGTAAGTGGCCATACAATTCTGGGTTCTAACAAGGAGATAGCCTTTCTACTCAACATGTTGAAGCTACGGTTATGCACGTTTTTCGTGTTCATGCGTAGCCATGTGGCCTACCTTAGTCTGTTTTCCTCCCATCTATTGCCAGCTCATTCATACACTCTCCATCAACAACCATCATACCCACTACCCCGACAAATGGCAGTAAGTATTCTCCCCATGACTACGGTAGCAAGCGGTTATACGAGAGTCTATGCACAATTTGGGACATTCCTACTAATAGCATAATAGTTTCGGTACCATAACGAAGTTTCGGCATGGGTGTTTCGATAAAATGGGGCGGGTTGGTACACGACCACGGACAATTCTACCCGTCATAATATCTACCTAGTCCCGACAGCACTGACAACAAATCTGCTGAGGGTTCTATTTTAGGTGATAGTAATAATCGAGGTATTTTAAATCACTGCATAACTCTACTATTAGCTCCATCCGTAATATCAACAACTATTCTAGACTTGGTGGGCAATAGAGGCGTTAAGCAATAATTTCATATTCTACAACAACTAATTAGTGAACAAACCTGCGACACCGACAATCGTGCGAGGAAAGTTACATTAGAGGGGGTGGTGCACGTTTCAGAGATCAGGCGTGATCTCTTTACTTTCACCCGAGCTCTTAGCATCAACGACAAATGTGCTAAGGGCGTTGATTCGGGGCTAGTGGTTTGTGCCCCCTCTAATTAGGAATCTCTCTACCGTTCTTCTCAACTCATCGACTATCCTATGAGGAAAAGAGCATAGAGGTCGATTTTTGATCTTTGACAACAAAATTCATAGATCCAAAAAGAAACAACCCCTAACTGGACATGTAGCACCGACAATGTAGCACCGACAGTTGTGCCAGAGATATCCTACTAGAGGAGGTGGTACGACACGTTTCAGGGATCACGCGTGATCTCCCTAATTTCACCCATGCCCTTATTATCGACGACTAATGTGCTAAGAGCTTTTACTTGGGACTAGTGGCTTGATGCCTCCTCTACTTTTGTAGAGCGAGATTCCATAAGAATTTCAACAAGATCCATATGTTTCGATAAGATCGCGGAGTTTCGATAAGGTAAGGGTGTTTCAATAAAATAAAGGTGGTTCGATAAAATTTTAACGTTTCGATAGAATTAAGGTGTTTCGGTAAGGTAAGGAAGTGTAATGACCGGTGAGTTTGGATCCGATCGTGACGATGCGGCTGCTTGCCGAAGCAGAAGGCCTAGCGTATCGAATACTTTCTGCTGCCCCCCCTCCCAAGACCAAGGAACATTCTTGTTAAGAAGTTCGTTTAAGGGGGCTTTTATTTCAGACAAATCTTGGATAAACCCAGCATACCAACTTACCCTACCCAAAAAATTTCTTAATTGTTTTCGATTTTTAGGAGTTGGGAAGTTCCGAATTAGTTGTTCTGTATCCCTATCCCTTTTTAACCTCTCTCTATTTGTAACGAAGCCTATATATCGAATTTCGGCATACCACAAACTGCAATTGTCCCAATAAACCTGCAATCCTGCTTCTTTCAGTCTCGCTAGGACCTTCTTTAACAACTCTAAGTGTTTTTCAAAAGTATCGGTGGCGATAATGATATCGTCCATGTATACAAAAACTTTCGGGTGCCAATTTGGATCGATTATGTTATTTATTGCCCTTTGGAAGCTTGCTCGGGCATTTATTAGTCCATCGGGAAGACGTGTGAACTGAAAGAGACATTTCTCTGGTATTGCAAACGCTGTAAACTCTTTACTGGATTGCTCTAAAGGGATTCGATTATAAGCTTGTTTTAAATCGATTTTCGACCGATATTTCGTGTTTTCTACATTGACCGGAAGGCTATCTACGTGGGATAGAGGGCATGCATCTTTCTTTGTTACTTTGTTCAGTGGACGATAATTAATACAAAGCTGAATGGAGTCATCTGCTTTAGGTACGACACTGCACAGCTACTCCACGAACTTTGTAAGGGCTCGATTGCTCCTTCTGCCAACAATTTATCTACTTCTGCATGAGCGGCTACTAACGGTACATCAATTTTATGGGGTGTAATCCGTGCAGCCTCCGTGTTTCTACGAGGAGGTTCGAGAAGTGGGTCTAATCCCACGCGTAAGAGGATTCTTTCCCCTTGAGAAAGCTCAGCAACACTGTTGATGGTTGCTACAGCTACGGCTGTACTAGGGTCTTGAGGTTTGGAATAACAAGGGTGAACTATACCTTTAGGAGTGTACCAAGTTCTATCGCTGAAATTGATTAGCATTTGCATGCGCTCTATAAGATCCATTCCTCAAATAATGTCATACGTGAGAGAGTTCGATACCCTGATACGAGTGGTGATTTCTTCCCCATCAATGGTGAACGTCAGATCTACCTCCCCTACTATTTTATCTGTTTGACCATTTGCCATGACCATATACGTGGAACAGGGGGTTATACGAGACTTTACTAATTCAGCTGGTTTTGGACCTAAAAATGAGGCTATGGCTCCACTATCGAGCAATGCTGGAAAGACGCGACCATGGATTTCGACATTGACATAGAGACGATTGTCTACGTTCCCCACTGCTGCTGTCTGACATAGCGGTGGGGGCGTGAGACATGTTCTAACTAAGTCTCTTTCCGATTGAATCGGAGATCCTACTGACGCTACTGGACTACCATCCAACGACGACGAATCTTGCTCCTTCTTACCATCGGTGGTCTCCTTGGTCGCGTTACTACAATTCGGACACGTTGCGACAATCACCCCAGGGTGCCCACATCTGTAGCACAGGATTCCACTCCGTTCCTTGCAGCCTCTCGCCCAGTGTCCTTGCTTCTGACAAACCCAGCATTTGTCATCTGCTGTGTTATTTCTCCGTGAAGTTTGACTGGTGGACGGAGTATTGATCGATGGCGCTGGTTGGAGTGCTTTCGTTGGCACATTCTTACTTCCTTGCGCCTTGGTGGTTGTCTAGTCTGGCTTCGCCCTTGGGGTTGTGCCATTTGCGGGCGTGACGTTGCCCCGTTTTTGTTTCGATACAGGATAGTCCTTAGAAACTTCGTTCACAGCGGCCACATTTTGTTCAACTTCGACTTCAGTTGTATTTATGACCGCTGCTTTCGTACGCTTTTTCATGTTGTATGCAAAGTTTGGAAAAAGCGACGATTCGGGAGATGGTGGGGGACGATAAGTTTTTTGCTTTTCTCGTGTCACCTCCTCCTTTTGTCCCAGAACCTGTAGTTCTTCGAAAGTTTTGAACTGATCCCTAAATATGTAACGATATAGCGAAGGGTGCAAGTTTCTGTATGCCCTCTCGAGCTGTGTCTCCAAGGTCATTTTCGGTACTACTTTATCTAACAACAATCTTAAATTAGAAATAAAGGATGCAATTGGTTCGTCTGGCCCTTGAGTTCTCGATCTAATTTCTTCTTCCAGAAGAGCTTGGAAATCAGGGACACCGTATTACAAACGAAGAGCTGCAAAAAAGTCGGTTGCGGATCTCCAGTTTTGACTCAATGGCCTAGCCCAAAAACGGGCTGCACCAAACAAAATCGACGGAATCAATTTCAAAATTTCACCATCTGTGATACTCAACGAGTACTGGCACTCTTTAATTCTTTCTATGAATTCCTCGACGCCTTCTTTATACTCCCCAGAGAAACTGACCTTCCACTTTTGCAATAGAGTGCATGTTCGAGTTTCTCTCTGAGAAAGAACGTCTTGACATATCTACTATTGAGGGTTGCGAAAATGAGGCATACCTAGGGTCATTTTGCGCAGAGCTACGATAATCAAATGGAAGAGCGTGTTGACCATATGCTGGCCCATATGCCAAGGATAACCACTATTAGTGGGATAAAAACCCATGCTACCATCAAATCCCTGGTGGGGGCCCTGCCCTGCGAACGACGATCTCGCATTTTCCACCAGGGGCTGATGAGGGTTATGTCTCCTCACCCCTTCTATACCTGACTGATTTTGTTGATTTATTGCCGCCTGAGAATTTTCTATTCCACTCGACGCAAATTGGTTTGGTAATGGTAGAGTATTCGGTTCTCTACTTGATTAGGAAGTCGAACCAGAAAGCTGAATGTTCGCTTCTCTGATTAAACTCGCTTCTGTCCGAGGAGGATACGACGACTGACTAGTTTCGATACACGAAGTCCTGTTTTGATTACTTAGAGGTTCCGATTCTACCAGAGGGTGGTTTTCGAAATGTACACGAGCAGTGTTGGATTGTGAGGTTACCGGTGGTGACATGTGGAATGTTCCGATAGAGGGAGGCAACGGTTGAGGTTGTGGTTGAGGATGTGTTTCGATAAGTTGAGATATGTATTGGTTTCGAGAAAGGCACTGTGGGTAAGGTCCCAACCCACCAGGAAGGTTTGGATGGGTAGAGGAAATATGGCTATTGTTTAACGGAGTGTACATCGTGGATTGGGCCCTCGGTAGATCATACAAAGGCTGACTACTCGAATTTCTACTATCTGGGACTTTTGGTCTGGCCCCCTGCGGATGCTGTATGGCACCAGTGCTCATCACTGTCATCAGCTAGCTGGGCTTGAAGGAGAGCCCAGTATAAATTGATTCATACATCCTAGGGGCATAATAGGTCGATACCATCCTAGAAGCTATGCCACTATTTGCAACCGTTATCATATTCGTGGCAACGGTGGCCATCTGAGACGATTGATCCAATAATTCCTTCACTGTTGAGTTGGATGCTCGATCTCCTCCCTCCGAGATCTACGTCCATGAAAGTTTCATCATGCTCTAGTCCCGGCGTTAGAGATCCCCTCGAAGAATCGTTATCCTCTATAATATTCCAGGAAGCTGCTCTAGCCCCAAAAGTTCGACGCAAGTCAAATCTCACTAAACGATCGATTAGTTCCGGCATACTTCCTTCTCTACTCAACCGACTACTCTTCAGCGCCTGGAACATTTTCTCTCGACTATACGATTGGAAAACCGATTCTAACCTGTGACGTACACGACCAGTTCATAGTATATGCATCCATTCATGTTATATGCAAATTTTCCCATTCATAAACGCGAGATCAAAATATAAACAAACCAAAGGCACAAATGTATACAAACATGCGATTGCGTGCGCCAGCGAAAATTTTACTCATTTATTTATACAGCGTCTCTGACGTCACCGTGTAAACATAAATATTGTCATGCGCAAGAGAGAAGACCAGACAATCGACTAGTATATAAAGGGCTCCGATTCTCGGAATCGGCACGCACTTGTGTCCGAGCTTGCCTTGAACACTGACCGATAAGCATTGCGCTTAGGTGAGTGATGCTGGCGACCCCCTTGCGCTCGTTAAACTTTGTAAATATTCTATTGTAATCTAATTTCATTTCCATACAAATAAACTCATTGAATATCATACTTATAGATATACTATTTGTCAAATCATATACCTAACCCTGGCATACTCAAGGAACTCTACCTTACCTACCTCCCACGGCACGATAGAAGGCCCTCTGCGCTGACTATTTACCCGGCAAACCTATCTCTCGGCACGATAGAAGGCCCTCTGCGCCGACTATTTACCCGATTCCGACGCAGCACGGTAGCAGCCAATCAGCGCTAACTACTAACCTGCATAACCCACCTACCTTCTATCTGTATCTACGGCACGGACTCCGGCACACTGCGCGCCGGTATCTTACCCGAGAACAGAGGAAAAATCCCTAAATCGATATATGCTCGAGTCCAGTACATGAACTCTTAAAAAATTATTATACTCTACCAAGTAACGACACCTAACTACATTTAAATAAACTCAAGTGTTAAAGTAAATACTCAAATCTGAGAGTTGTCATTACTTCGGTACGTTACAAACCGATCCCTCTCGGTAGCTACCTCTGGCTGATTATCTCTCTCGATATTCGAAGCCATCGTGACTGCAATAAATAACTACTTAATTTTATTCCTAACGAAGACGAATAAAATAATAAAATAATAACAAAGATTTTATTATTTAAGAGTGACACGAAGTTCACCCTTCGCTTTCGTAGCGCAAATGCTCAGGAAGCCAACTGACTTGTTTCCTCGGGATGCTACTAAGGCTCTCTTAATTCGAGAAATGAAGAAAAAAAACTGAATAAAACCAACCAAGCAAAAGCGGAAAGCAAAAAAAATTTCAACCAGTCACTGCTGAAATCTGTTGTTAAAGAGCAACAGACTCCAAGGAAAAAAAATAATACTACAATTGACTGTATCTGAGTCAACAGCAAAAAAAACTGATGGAAAAATAAGCAATCCAAAAAAAAATATATGACGTGCCCAAGTCAATCCGTTAACAACGAAGCAACTATATCAATATCTGGGCTGTTTCTGATTGCTTGCTCCGACTACAACAACCAACTTACTACGATAAATAAAACTACTAACTGCAACTACTAAATGCACTCCATGTGTGTAGCACGCCGAAGAAAAAGGAAATTATCGCCACTTAATTGCCTTATTCTACCAGTAACAACGAAAAAAAAAACAAATAGTTTCGATACTCACTTCGCTATATGCTAAAATAATTTAAAACGATAGCAACTAATTCAAATGAATAGCAATAGTGAAGAGAAAACAAAATTGCAAGCCGCAAGCCAAACTAAAATTCGAGCTAAAGCCGAATTTAAAATTCAGGTCGAAAGCAAAAAAAAACAACGACAAACAAAATTCAAATCAGCCGGGTTTAAGTTCTATTCGATGACCAAACTAAAATTCAAATCAAAAACCAAATTCAAACTCATCAACTGAAATCAAAAAAGAATTCGAACCGGACGCTACGTGAAAAGTCAGCTAAGCAACTTGCTATCAAGCACGGAAGCAGAAAAATGTTTTGCACTAGGGATGTAGTTATGTTGTACAACAAACTCTAGCAAGGGCACAATTAAGTTATCATGTGGGACAATGTTAGGGGTTTCGTTTAGACCGTCGAAGAAATAACTTTTACTATGTCACGTAGTATAGAGTGGATCAGCTGGTACTAGCTAATACTGACAATATTCCCATAATCAAGCAAATTGCCATTAAAAATGTCTGGCTTCATTCCTGAAAGGTGTATTCTACCAGTTTATTTTAAATAGTAATTTGCTTCCACAATTTGATTTAAAGCAGCCCACCCTTAACTATACGCAAAAATATTGTAGACAACACGTTAATAGTAATACCAATTTAAATAAGATATTCAATGTCAACTATAGTTCCAATATTCTACCTAAAAGTAATCGCCGCTTAAATACCGTTTTCGATAATATTCGAATAAAAATTTCGAAAGATACAATTAAAGAATAACAACCTGCTAAAAATATTATTTTAAGACCAAAAAAATAATAATAAATATATAATTTTTTCTTCAGAAATTTATTGGAATAATTTCGAAATTGTTTATTTAAAAGTCACTATTTTTAATATTACTTTAAAAGCAATAATCTTGTAAATAGTTCTTAAAAAAACAATAATTTAAGTATAATATTCCAGAATGATAATTTATAAAATCTCTTATTCCGAAGAGAACAATTTTAATTTACTATTTAAAAATAATAATATTCACGATATGTTATTCGACAGAAATAAAATTTTAAAACTGTGTATTTAAGCGTGATGATATTTCAAATAATTCTTCTCGGTAGCTATGTACTATAATAGGTGTACATGAGAACGTGTCTCGCGCACAGCAGACTCGCGGAATGTAAACAAAATGAGTTTCGTATACAAGCATTACTCGTGTATGTCTCGAAAATCGACTAATTATTTTCGACCACTATATGAGACTATTTTAGTTTATTCTATATTCGACTTTAATAAATATAATTTATTTTTATTAAAAGTAATAAATCCCCTACTGTGCATAAACTCCACTTAGTTGCCACTTTGTTTCAAACAATAACAACAAAAACAATTTTCTGTTTCAACTATGGTGCCAGTAATTAAAAGCCATAGGTACCGCATAAATGAGAAAATTTTTCCCCAAGCGCATAAATAGGTGTTTCGATAGTGTGAGGGTGCATTTGTCGGGTTGTTAATGAAAAGCATATATTAAAGAATGAGTAAGCAGATATAAATAAAAACAGATGTGTATGAAAAGAAAGATATTTTCAAATAATATTATGAATAAATAATTGAGATGAATAATTAAAATAGTAATGCCATTATTCGTGCAGTAATGCGCTGCGTTCTATGTCAATTACTGAAGCATGTTTCGGTACTATAATTGTGAGAGCGTGCAATAATGAAAGTTTCGAAATTCATTAATTTTCTAACAATTTTTCCGACTATAATTAAGAATTTATTATTTGACAATATTCTCCTCAACGAGATGTTTCGATATTATTTTTAGCAATTATCAATTTTTTAAATTTCGTGACGAAATTAATTTTCACAAAAATCTTCTATCTATTTAGAAGACTATTGTAACGTAACGTCTACACAATGTTTCGACAAGATTTGTCTAACTACCATACTCTGGGGAAAAAAGAAAAGTGTCAGACATACGATGACCAAAAAAGAAATTTCTTTAATTTCAAATATTACACACGCTCACAATTTTGCATGAACACTATTAAACTTTTATCAGCGACGCCTGTTGCGTTGCCTTCTCGCCGCGACGCGAGAATTTTCAAAATGGCCGACTGAACCGATAGCGTCGGTTCGGCAAAGGCAAAAATGGCTATCTACCCGTTTCTCTCTCTCGCGCGTCGGTATCGCCGAATTACAATTTTTTTCACTCGCGATTCGCGGGGCTCCACGTTCTGGGCGCCATTTATAACGCTAAAGTACTTACTATGTGTCAATGTACTGCATTACGTAGAATCTCTCCAACAATAATTACAAGTTCCAATATTTTATCATATGTTTAAGTTATCAATAAGCATGCAAAAATATCTATATTCAATGTATATGTGAGTGAAAGCAAAGGGAATGGAATACGACAAGGATTTGTAAATTATCACTCACAGCAATTATCACAAACACTTTAACTTTATTGTAATAAGAAATAATTAAGAGTAAATGATTGAATATCTACGTGTTATTGCAATTTAAATTAAGTTGAGCGCCAGCTGGGTTCGGTCCCAGCAACCTGACTAATTCCTACGATTTAACAATAACCAATAACGCGACAAAATGACTACGATTTCGGTAGAGCGGGATGCGAGATCAATTGCGACTCGCGAGTGAACGTTTCGGTAGAGTTTCGGTAAAGCGGTTTCGATAAGAGATGAGCGGGGCACGATACAACTTACAACACGTGGGTCTTATGCCAACTCTAGGCGACGGCTAGAGTTGGAGCGCACAACGCGAGAAAAGTTACAATTTACCCGGCTCTAGGTGACGACTAGAGTCGGTGCGCAAGACGCGAGAGAGAGACGCAATACAGTGGGGCCGTAGCCTACGAACTTACCAGCTCGGAGCTGGAGCTACGGCGCAGGGACTCCTCGTCAGCGGCGTCTCGATGGCAGTGATGCAGCGAAAGCCGGCTCGGTGCGACCGAAGTAATGTCGGCTACGATGCAGTCTGACTGCGGCGAGCGATGTGGCTGTCGTGGTTTCGCTGCCGGGTGATGTCCCCCCAGCTGGTGACAAGGCGGAGTCCAGGCCCGAACGTTTTGAGTCAGCACTAGGTAGCGGACACTTCGCGTGCGCACAATACCGCTTGGCGAAAACTACTCAGTATAGCAGGCGCGAGCAAAAAGAAGTCGGGCGCGTGCTACGGTCCACAATGGAGTGACCGAGCCCAGCGCGTCGGTCGACGGACGAGCTCTCTGGGCCTCGCGAGCGAGCGCCCTCACTCGTTCGTGTTCGATTACTAGGCCCTCTCTCTATTTCACTCTCTCATGGCACATGTGACGGCAGCGCGCAGCCTGTTGCGAAGATCCACGCACGCCCCGGTGTTCTGCTAGATGCCGATGACTGCACTCTTTACCAACGTAAGTGCAAGCGTGTCGGGAAAGGAGAGACAGGGGAAGCCCTCACCAGGTATACGGGGCCTCCATCAGCTGTGCTCTCCATATCAGTAGGCACACAACACAACACCGGAGGAGAGTGAGCTCAACTCCCTCGCATCGCAGCAGCATTAATAGTATAAGGGATGACAGGAGCAACGTCATCTACAGCAGGAACAGCATGGTTGCAGCACGAGGAGCTCGCAATGCTGCTCCATAAGAGCGCTGTCTTCGCTCTTCTAGTAATTTGACAGGTAACAGTGGTAGTTAGGGTGTCGCATGGGTTGCTTGGACCCTCTTCTGCCAGGCATTTTTTTGCTTAATGCAGGTTTTTCTATTCTGGATGGCTAGCCAGAAAGGAGCCCTAACAGTCACCGTTGGGGTTTTTCCTATTTTTATACCACTAATTGTAATGCTCAAAAAGTGAGCGTTACAATCTATATATATATATATATATATATATATATATATATATATATATATATATATATATATATATATATATATATATATATATATATAAATGTGTTGTCTATCTATTTTTTGTGAAATTTTTTCGCATCAATAAAGTCGCGGGATCAAAGCCAAACTGCAATCGAAAGTGCACACAATATGTGAACTTCAACTACTAGCAATTTTTTTGTTTTGCTACGAATCAACCTAACCTCTTCAAAACTTCAATATGTCCAAAAAATATACGTTATTTGATCAATTATGAACATTATTGATGAAATTCATATCTTTTGTGATATAATCGTCTCGAAAATGTAGGTACAGGGCTTTTCAGGGTCGCTGATCATGAATTTGAGGTTAGATTTTTAAAATTCAAGATGGCGGATCCAATATGGCATACCGAAATTCATAAAATGCTTCAAAATCACGAGTAAATGTGTATACAGGGGTTTTTGCGGTCATTTATTTATTTATTTATTTATTTATTTATTTATTTATTAAACCAGAGTAAGTACATAGGTATTACAATAATATCAATATACATTTTTACATTACATGCGTAACCCAGCAGAGGAAGTATTTCCTGTATGCTGGTCTGGTGACTTAAACTAACTTAAAACTAAATTGAAATATTGTCCCTGATTGTTTGTCGATCTTGTATCCCCGTAGCTAGCAGCTACGGAGTCAAGTCGACAACCACACATTATTCATGACTTTTCTTCTATCACCAATATCTAACCAACATTTGTCTTGCTGTTGTAAATGATTCCGTGGATGCGTTTCTGTCTCTTGCAAAGATGATTCTTTCGTAGCTGTTTAGTCTTGTTGGGCAGGTGAGTCCCACTGCACAGGTAACTCTGTAGTGTGGGAACATCAATCTGTGTTGGTTGGCTGAGTCACATTTACATGTTGATGTAAAAACAATGTCGTCTACTACTATGAGATCGTTGTATTTCGGGTGCTGTTCTAGAGTATACATTGAGTTTGTAAATGTTTGTTTACCTCGAATGCCTCTGTCGAAATACAGTAGTGCTTTATTACAGCCTAGATAGTTGAGATCTCCGTAAGACATGCGGTAGGTGTTATCTTGCAGTATAGGCTTTCCCGGTGCGCCACTTGCTTCCATTGACATGGTTTTTGTATTGTTATCCTCAGCCATTTTATCTATCGTACTAAATACAGTTTCTATGGGATTATATTTTTCGTTGTTGTGTTCCTTTTTTATTTCAATATCTTTGGATTTTTCTTTGACAAAGTGTATATGTTTTATTTCATTATTTCCGTTAGTAATACGATAGTCACAACACTTATTGCTTAAAGTTGTATTTTTGTTGCTCTCTGAGAGCGTCCACCTGTTAGCAATCATATTTGCAATTTCTATGATAATTTGTTGATTAATATTGAGTTTTCGGATTTTGTTCCAGTTGTAATTAGATAATCGACGATGAGAACGTTTATAATGTAGTGTGCATAACCCGTGTGCGCATATATATGTTCTTATATCCAGTAACAGTTTATCGGACTCTAAACTCCCCATGGACTTCCAATGTGGGAGGTCTGTGTCCGATATCTTTATTAGTGAATAATATAGTTGCTTTATCTGTTTACAGCTAATATTATTAGTATTATTCATGGGTGTTTTATTATGCTAGATGTTTGCTTTTATCCAGATCTTGATTTTATATTTCAGACTTTTTTTATTCGTTATTGTTTTAAGGTCATTAGCCAGTTTGTTGTAGGTAGTTAGTGCTCTAATGTAGCTGTTTTTGATGCTGATGCGTTTACAACGTTTAGGTATTGGTATACTTTTATTCCTCGTTACTTTGTCGGATTCTATATATTTGTCTTGTAATTCTTTGTAATGAAATATTAGTGACTCAAAGGTAAAAATTTGCTCTATATTTAGTGGATTTCTGTCATAAATAAAATTGTTTTTATTTATAAGTTTAAGCAGTCTGTTTTGCAGGCTTTGTAAGCTTTTGGTTCTACCTGCGTAAGCGCCTCCCCAGGCTATAATACCGTAGGAGGTGATACTGTGGAACAACGCATAGTAAATCATACGGAGATTGTCTGTGTCCATTATAATAGACAGTTTGTATAAAATGAAAGTAAGGTATTTGGTCTTATTATATATATTTTTGGTGTGTATATCCCATTTCATGTTGCTATCGAAAGTTACTCCTAGGTATTTGGTGTTTTCTACTCTTTTGATGTTTTTTCCTTGTATGCAAATGTTCATATTTTTAGGCGTGCTTTTATAATTGCTGCCGAATTCCATGTATATTGTTTTGTCCTTGTTGAGAGATAGTTTATTTAGTGCTAGCCAGTCGGCTATTTCTTGTAGGTAGTCGTTCATTTTAGTTTCTACTTCTTGCCAGGTTTTACCTATTGCTATGATCGCAGTGTCGTCAGCGTATGACAATATTGTATCTTCAGGCATTGAAGATAACATATCATTAATATAAATAATGAACAGCAGTGGTCCAAGTATTGTACCTTGCGGTACTCCCATATAGACAGTTTTGTATTGGCTATAATCATTACCTATTTTCACCCTTTGTTTCCTATTACTTAGATAACTTTTTATGAGGTTATATGCGCTACCTCTGATGCCGTAGTTATATAGTTTATCAAGCAAAATTTGATGATCTACTGTATCGAATGCTTTCGCTAGATCGAGGAATGTAATAGCTATTGGGTCGCTTGCATCTATGTGGTTATAGATTGTGTTAGTTATTTGATATAGTGCATCTTTAGTGCCTCTATTTTTCCTGAATCCAAATTGTTTATTTGAGATCAAGTTACATTTATCTATGAAAGATGATATTCTACTATGCAGTAGTTTTTCCAATACTTTTGCAACATTTGAGATCAGGGAAATTGGTCTGTAGTTTGTTGGCAGATGCTTTTCTTTGGCTTTATGTATTGGTATAATATCCGCAATCTTTAAAGCATCAGGCCAAATTTCTTTCTCTAAGCATAAGTTGGTTATGTGAACCAGTGGGTCGGAGATGTGTGATATTATAACTTTGAGTGAGAGTGTGTTAATACCATCACACCCACCATTTTTATTTTCCATGTTTAATATTGTTTTTTGTATTTCTTGATGATTAGTAGGATATAGAAAAATACTCTTGTTATTCTTAGTAGGCAGCCTTACTCTTTTGTTTGGTGGAGTTTTAATTTTGTCACACAGTTGTTTACCAACGTAGCAGAAGAAGTTGTTGATATGTTCAGAAATTTCTTTTGAGTCGGTTATTTTTTTATTGTTATTATCCATGATAAAATTAATGTTGTTATTTATTTTACTATTTTTTCCAATTTTATTATTAATTAATCTCCAGAGATTCCTTTGATTGTTCATGTTTGATTGTATTTGCTTTCTATCATGGTCCTTTTTTGCTTGGTTGATAATGTGGTTAAGTATCTTAATGTAGTTTTTGTAATTTTCTTTTTTTACAGAGTTAGTAGAATCCTTCTTCCATATATTATATAGTTTTTCTTTATTTTTACACGAATTTATTATTGCTTTTGTTATCCAATTTTTCCTCGGTTTCATGTTGTTTTGTTTATTGCTATGCGTCTTAATTATTGACCTGTTTAGGCATGTTTGAATTTTTTGTATAAGGTTATTTAAGGCTTGGTTGGGATCTGTTATTAATGAGATATCTACCCATTTTATAGTTCCTGCTGTTTTTTCCAATTTATTGTAGTTAAATCTTTTTCCTAATTTGGTACTGGATTGTTTTTTAATATTTTTTAATGACATCATTATGGGAAAATGGTCGGTAAAAGGTGTTTTTAGTAAGTAGGTTTTATATTTAATTTTGTCTAGTTTAATGAAAAAGTTATCTATACAGGTGCCATTGCTATTGTTATTAATATCTGATGGTCTAGTTATACTTTTAAATCCTGGGCAGTAACCATTTTCTAATAGTATTTGTAAAAAGTCTTGATCTAAAACATCTTGGCTTAATATATCAAAATTGAAGTCTCCTATTATTATATTATTTTTTTGTTTCTTGCTTATTTTTAGAAAATTTTTAATATTCGTTAAGAATTCAGTTTTATGTATGTCATGTGATCGGTAAATTGATGATAATGTTATGTTTTTGTTATTTTCAAGTGTGATTTTCGTGTTCATTATTCGAAGTTTATTTGTATAATTTCCGTGGTTTCTGTGATGTCTTCACTTATATATAATACTACACCATCCGATTGGTTTATGTTGCTTTCATTATAGTACATTCTATATTTTGGAATATTAAAAAATTCGTGGTGTTCAAGTTTCCATGTTTCAGTACATACTATAATACAAGGCTTTGTAACAAGCCTGTTTAAGAATACTAATAGTTTATTGTAATTAGCATTTAAACTTCTTATATTAACGCAAAGAATTAATTCTTTGACTGTAGCTAGGCATCTATTTAATTCGGTTACACTATTTGTGATATGTTCGTTGTCAAATATTACCTCTTGAGAATCAAGATTCATTTTCATTTTCATTTTCTAACGTATCAAATCTTGGTTGAGCTGTAGATGTAGGGGTTGCTGGAGACAATGTACCGGCAGATGTGTTGGTCGTTAATCTAACTCTTCTAGTAGTTATCCATTGCTGTGAGCGGGAATTGCTTTGTTTGCCGATTTCTAGGTTGCCAAAGTACCGACGGTAGGTAGGCTGCAGTGGATAGTCTGTCATTTCAATGTATTTTTTTATTTTGTGTTTTAGCACTTCACACTGATCACTGTCTATTGCGCTATGATTTATATTGTAATTAGTTTTGTATTTGTTGTTGTTAAATTCACAGTTTGCACATTTAAGAGTATCACATTTACACTCAGCAGCTGCGTGATTTCCTGCACATTTGTAGCACTTGTCCTCATTATCGCATTTTTTGCCACTGTGGCCGACTCTTGAGCATTTAGTACATGGATTTGTGTTTATTATGTCAAATACTCTGCAATTTTGAAACCCTATAAATAACTTGTTTTTATTGTCTCTTATATGTTTGTAGATTGTAGGCGTTACTTCAACTATTGCACTCATTGTTTTAGCTTTTTCACTTGAGTTTATGTGTAGAACTTTGCACTTGTCATCAATATTGTTAAAGTTTCTTTGATTAATGTCTTGTTCTAGTTCTTTATCATTAAACACTTTTTCAATGTTAATAATTTTCACTATAGGTTTTTTTATTTCTTCTTTTTTGATTTTTGCATTAGTTGATAATTTTTTAGATAAGGTCTTTTCAATTGCATTTATACTTTCTTCGTTCATACAGTTTATTAATATAGTATCATTATTTATTTTTGTCACTTTTTTTGTTTGGATTGTTTTGTCTTTAGCAAGATAATGCAGTACAGTGTTTTCTAGGTTTATATTGTCTTTGTTGTTTGTTTTTTTAACAATTAGTTTTGGTACTCTTTTAGCTTTGGGTTTAGTATTTGTTAAAATTTCTGCATAAGTGTGGGGCTTGATGTTTTTAAAATTGTTATTTTGTCTTTCTTTTACGAGTAATTCGTTTAGTAAGGCGTTCTTTTCTTGTGTTTCTTTAAGTAATTGTTTTAGCAGGTTATTTTCAATTTTCAGTGAATCTGATTCATTGTAATCTTCATATATGGTTTTATTGAGACTATTTTCTTCTGTTGTCTCATGCACTATGTTATTCACAATGTCTTGTTTAATTTGTTCACGGTTTTCATGCTTTAGCTGTGCTATGAATTGCCACGCTGCTTCACTGAGCGTGCCATATGGCAACTTTGAGGTTAGTGAGAGGTTAGGATGATCTTGGCACACAATAAATGAGTTGCTGAGGAATTTAATTGGTTTTCCTATGTTATATTTTGTAACTATTTCATCAGTATGGTAGAAGTTTCCACACACTATGCACACCACTGCCCCAACGCTAATGCTGGGATGGCACTTGTAATATTTATTAAGAGAGGCATCGGGCGGCTCCTTCTCCTCCGACGTCATGTCGAAAACTGTTCATCACGAATTAGAGCTTAGATTTTTAAATTCGAGATGGCGGATGCAATATGGCCGACTAAATTTCATGAAATGACTCCACGGTCGTATACACAGGTCTGGAAACTCCCTTAGTCGGATTGGGACTCTTATGCGCCACACCTGTAGTTCCGGAATTGACCACGAAAGAGTTCGCTGCGATCGAATTGTGTGTAGTCAACTAGTTACATGAGTAACCGCATGTACGCGCTTATTTATGAATACAATAATGATACAATGTCGTTGTAAGCAACGTGCACGTTGGTTGCAACGGCATTGTATCATGATGTTGATTGGTTAAATGAATACATGAAGTATGTCTTTAATTATAAATAAGTAAATAAATAGCAATATAATATTACACTTTCAATAAACGTTTCAAAATAAGTACGGACGTTTGAAAAAAACTTGGGTCGGGTGAAACATTGATATATATAACATAATTAAAAAAAAAAAATTTTATCTAATTGTTAACTATCTTTGAGATTTTTCGTTTCACCAACGATTCTTTTTTTACTTTCATACGATGTGATGAACGTAAAACAGGAATTCCAATATTAATTCTCCATTCCTCACGCTCCTTTGTATCACTGGGTACTTTAAAAGTAGATACCTTCTTATTGTTTTTAGCTTTATTTGTTTCATATTTCGGCACTATACAACAAGGCATATTTCAAAAAATAAATTAAATAATTAATTGGCAGGAAAGTAAAATCGTAGTTTGCAACTTTGCAAGGCGCTGCCAAAGGTTATCTTTCATTCGCACTGTTCACATGACTTTGTTTACCCACGTGATCTCACCAACTTGATCGCAGCGCTTTACTTGTGGCCAATTCCGGAAGCTTTGGTGGTGGTCTGTTCGAGACCCATCCTCGCCACGGGAGTTGTCAGATCTGTATATAGGACCGTGATTGACTCAAAATCATGCGATAACGTTTATATGGGGTTTTACGAAAGAAAATTCGTAGTTTCCGTCCGTTAGCCGTTTCATGAGAACGTTTCCCAACTAAAATCTCGTAGAAACTTTATATTTTTATATATTTTCTAATTAATTAGATCTTTATGCGATAAACTTCAGTATATTAGCTATGGGGATTCGAGCTCACGTGGGAATTCGAGCTCAAGTGGGGATTCGAGCTCACGTGGGGATTCGGGCTCACGTGGGGATTCGAACTCAGTAGGGATTCAGGACTCTTGGGAGACCTAGGAAGCATTTAAAAAAAAATAAAGGGAACAATTAGTTCCAACGTTTAAATATTTTGGTGGTCCTGAAAAGGGCGGATTGATAAAAAAAAAAAAAATAAAAAAGTTTGCGCGCAACCTTAGCAGGCTCGGGCCTGTAGTAGCCCACGCAAACTATTTCAGGCAATGAATCAGGTGATCCTAGCACAATCACCTCGGGCGACCGCTGCTGCTGATGTTTCTGTTTCTGTTGCTGCTGTAGCTCCTGCTGGGGTCGTACGGCCCGAGGCTCCTCAATGTACCGCTGGGCCTCCACGTCATACACCAATACATGATCCGGAGAATCAGTATGACGTAAGGTCTGTAGCGGTGATCAACGGAGCTCCCGCTCTGCCATTTCATTTAGCGCAGACACAGAACTATGCAAAGCAGATCAAGGCTCGATGTAGCCATCTTGACGAGTGTGCCGAACTCTCGAAAGCACCTCAGTTTTATAGTCAAAGCGCGGACCTGCACGCCACTGCGCGAGAGCCGCTGCCGCTCGAGCAAAAGCTGTGATTGGTGCGGAGCCGCTCTCCGCCGCCGTCGCCGCCGCCGCTCAGGAAAACGCGTGATTGGCGCGGAGCAGATGCGGCCGTGCGCCGATTGATGCAGAATAGCTCTACACCGCTACAACGGCCACCGCCACCGCTCACCGTAATTCGCGGCGGGGCAGCTTCGACGATCCTTATAAATGAGACGTGCCCGGCTATAGCAACACTTCTCTCGCGCGAGTGTCCGAGTGCAGGTCGCTGCGCGGATCCTCGCTACTCTTCAAATAGCAGTTAGGTGTCTTAACCGACTGCGTATTTGGGAATGCGAGAGAAAACGAGGCTCTTCTCGCGCGCGTCTTTTACTCGCGTAACCCCTCACCGCATACTATTTCAACGTTTTCAAATAGCAGTTAGGTGTTTTAACCGACTGCATATTTGTGAGCGCAAGACTCTTTTCGCGCACGTCTTCGTAACCTTCGCATGCATGATATTTCAATGTTTTCAAATAGCAGTTAGGTGTTTCAACCGACTGCATATTTGTGAACGCGAGACTCTTTTCGCGCACGTCTTCATAACCCTCGCGTGCATGTTATTTTGACGTTTTCTCACATGCGTTCTCAAATCGCAGTTAGATGTATTAACCAACTGCGTATTTGAGAATGTGATAGAAAGCCAGACTCTTTTCACGCACATCTTTACAACCTTCGCGTGCATGTTATTTAGACGTTTTCTCACACGCGTTTTCAAAACGCAGTTACACTGGGAGAACCTCGGAAACACTGGTGTCCTAAGCAGTAAGGCTACGTTCCTAAACATACACAAAACGTTGTCCTTTGTTGTGGTTCGACTGATGCCCTCTGTAAGGACAACAATCGTCTGTTTTCAGCATTGCTGATGCGCGAAAGTCGCGGAGTGACTGCTTTCCTAATTATTTGCTGCGCTAGCGTAGTACGAAAAAATAGAAGACAGCAGATGTCTCGCGGGTTTAGGGCTCCAGCTCTCCTAAATTTGGTAGCGCTGCTGCGCGAGACGAACGCACCAATACTGTATGTAGTGAATACGTCAGCGCGCTCGATGTTCTCTCAGTGCAGGTGTATTAACCAACTGCGTGTTTGAGAATTGCACGCGTCAAAACGCTGAGAGAACGAATTTTACAGTCCCATATACAGACAGTGTAAATATTCACGGGAAAATTATAAAAAATGGGCTGGCACCCGCCTGGCAACATGATATAAACAGGCCGCCTATTGATGTGGTTAGGCGCGAAAATTTAAAATATTTAACTTGCAAAATAGAAAATAGTTTGAGATCTTTGTATTATAAAAATAATACTGATATTCTTTTACGATTACTCCAACATTTTTCTGCATAACAGAAATTTAAATGAATTCTTTTTAAAGAAAGAAAAGAAAGGCCGCGACGAGCTACGCCTCGACACACGAGCACACACATGCGCGCGCCCGTCCCTCCCCACTGCCTTCTCCGCGCACTAGTCCCTCCCCTCCCGTATCCAGCAGGCCAGGAGTCATAGGAACCAGCAGCAGCTACAGCGAGGACAAGCGATAGCTGGAGCATGAGTGAGCTCGCTCTCCCAGGCGGCTGACGGGAGCAGACGACAGCCGAGAGTAGGAGAGAACGAGAGACGCAGTGGCTCAGCGCTGTATCGGCCATCCGCCGGACGGCGCGTGCGAGCATCGGCCGTATACGGACCGCTCGCGCGCCCCGTAGTGAAGACGACGGCCGATGGATGAACGAGGGGACGGCGGAGAGAGCAGCGTGAGCGCAACGTCCGGCATTTTTCCATTCTGTCGCCTACCGCCGTGCCGCGTGTCGCTATCGTGATTGGCGTCCGAAAACCCTCGCGCGGGTGTGCCTTGATCAGCGTCGTCGTCGCCGAGAGAGAGCTGTAACGACGGTCCATGTCGTGGGTCTGCTAGGGAAGCGAGAAGGAGAGAGACAGAGACCTGCAGCAGCGGAAAACTCCTGGCCGAGTTTTGCCCTTTTTTATTCCCGTCCCCGTTGTTCCTCGCGTAGAGTGTGTGTGTGTCCGAGTCGGGAGTCGCGAAAGACTACGAACTCGCGCCAGCTGCAGTTCGTGCTGTAGCTGTAGCTTAGATTATAATTTTCTGCTTTCGGCTGAAGCTAGCCGGCGAAGGCTTATGAGCGGTACAATTGACGCGTGCACCTGGCGCCCACACCATTGTACTGTACATTAGAATGATATTAATAAACTACCTAGAGTTTTACTCGGTTGTTTATCTGTTGTATTTGAGAATTACCCGCGAACCTCTGCCTTGATCCCCGGCAGGGCGTTACAGTATTAACTGTGCTTGATTTCAGCTTGTTTTTTTTTCTCTTTTGAAAAATAATGTCTATGTTTGAAGGCAAACTATTCAGGTCACATATGATTTATTTATAGTGTTTTAAACCTTCTCAATAAAAATGGAAGCAGATAGTTTATTTATTTGATTTCACAAACAATATTACTAATATGTTACACAAGTAAAAAAATACATAGGTAGTCCCTTTAGTGGGACAGGATTTTTTAGCAAAAGTGAGACAAACAGCCGGTAGTAGGATAATTTGAGGTTCTGCTAGTCAATATTAGTTTCTAGCAAGTTTTCAACACTCTACAAATACTACAAATAATGTTTTTTTTTTACCGGCAAATAATTATTGCAAAATTATAGTGAAACAAAGACATCATAGAACCACCTCTATTCAGAATATAAAAAATGTATTTAGCTACTAATTTATATTATCCTATCATAAATAGTTTATACATGAAATATGTCTTATAAAAAAATAAATGCACAAATTTATTGTAGAAAATGGCAATGCGATCCATAAAATAAATAAATAAATATAACTCCATTATAGACACCCTACATACTTAAAACTTAGTGAGACACTCAATTTTCTCTCTTGCGTTTTCTACTTCGTTAACATTATCTTCTCGAGATAATGACGAGACACATTTTAAAGACGACTTTTCGAATATTGGAGCAATAAAAGTTCAAAAAACGTGATACTCTACTCCATAAAAGGTGTAACACTATGACACAAGAGTTGTTACTGTATGACATAAAAGGTCTTACTCTATGACATAAAAAAGGCGTGACCCAATAACATAAAAGCGCTGTTACTCTATGACATAAAAAGGTGTTACCCTATGACATAAAAACATGTCACTCTAAGACATAAAAGGTGTAACTCTATGACATAAAAAAGGTGTTACTCTATGAGATGAAGAAGGTGCTACACTACGACAAAAAGTTGAAAAACGTGTTACTCTATTAAATAAAACGTGTAACTATATGACATATAAAAAAAAAATATGTCACTCTAAGACATAAGACATGTGACACTATGACATAAAAAAGGCGTTACTCTATAACATAAAATAGGTGTTACTCTATGACATAAAAAAGGTGCTTCTCTGTGACATAAAAAAGGTGTTTCTCTATGAGACAAGAGTTGTTACTACATGACATAAAAGGTGTCACTCTATGAAAAGGTGTGACTATAACATAAAAAAGGAGTTATTCCATGGCATAAAGAAGGTACCTCTCTATAACATAAAAACATGTCACTCTATGACATAAAAAGTGTCACTCTATGACATAAAAAGTGTCACTCTATGACAAACAAAGTTCAAAAACGTATTACTCTACTACATAAAAGGTGTAACTCTATAACATAAAAGGTGTGACTCTATAACATAAAAAAGTTGTTACTCTATGACATAAAAAACATGTCACTCAAAGGCATAAAAGGTGTTATACTATGACATAAAAAAGGTGCTACTCTATAAAATAAAAAAGGTGCTACACTATGACAAAACAGTTAAAAAACATGTTATTCTACTACATAAAAGCTATATCTCCATGACATAAAAAAAAATGCAACTTTAAGATATAAAAGGTGTGAGGATATGACATAAAAAAGGTGATACTCTATAACATAAAAGGGGGTTACCCTATGACACAAGAGTTATCACTGTATGACATAAACGGTGTCACTCTGTGACAGAAAAAAGGCGTGACTCTATAAAATAAAAGAGGTGTTACTCTATGACATAAAAAGGTGTTACTCTATGATATAAAAAAGGTGCTACTCTATAACATAAAAAAGGTGTGACTCTATAACATAAAAAAGGTATTACTATATAACATAAAAACATATCACTCTTAGACATAAAAGGTGTTACTCTATGACATAAAAAAGGTGTAATTCTCTGACATAAAAAACATGTCACTCTATGACATAAAAGGTGTCACTCTATGACAAAAAGTACAAATACGTGTTACTCTATTACATACTTAAAGGTGTCACTCCATGAAATCAAAAACATGTCACTCGAAGACATAAAACGTATGAGTATATGACATAAAAAAGGTGTTTACTCTATAATATAAAAAAAGATGTTACTATATCACATAAAAAAGGTGCTACTCTATAACATAAAAAAATGGGTTGCTCTATGACACAAGAGTTGTTACTGTATGAGGTAAAAGGTGTTACCCAATGACATAAAAAGGCGTGACTCTATAACATAAAAGATGTTTTACTCTATGACATAAAAAGCTGTTACTCTACGACACAAAAACATGTCACTCTATGACATTAAAAAGGTGTAACTCTATGAGATAAAGAAGGTGCTACTCTATATCATAAAAAACATATCTCTCTATGACATAAAAGGAGTCACTCTATAAGAAGAAGATCAAGTACGTGTTACCCTACTCCACAAAAGGTGTAACTATACAACATAGAAAAGGAGTTACTCAATGACATAAAGAAGATGCTACTCTATAACATAAAAAACATGTCACTCTATGACATAAAAGGTGTCACTCTATGACATAAAATACAAATACGTGTTACTCTACTACATAAAAGGTGTTACTCTATGACCTAAAACGTGTCACTCAAAGACATAAAAGGTGTTTCTCTATTACGCAAGAGATGTTACTGTATGACATAAAATGTGTCACTCTATGACATAAACTGTGTCACTCTATGAAATAAAGAAGGTGTTACTCTATTACATAAAAGTTTAAAAGGGGTTTTTGTATGACATAAAAGGAGTCAGTCTATGACGGAAAGCTTAAAAGCGTGATACTGTACTACATAGAAGGTGTAACTCTATGACATAAAAAAGGTGCTACTCTATAACATAAAGAAGGTGCTATACTATGACAATAAGTTGAAAAACGTGTTACTCTACTAAATAAAAGGTGTAACTCAATGACATAAAAAAAAAAATGTCACTCTAAGACATAAAAGATGTGATTCGATGACATAAAAAAGGTGTTACCCTATAACATAAAAAAGATGTTACTCTATGCCATAAAAAAGGTACTACTCTATTACATAAAAAGAGGATACTCTATGATACAAGAGTCGTTACTGCATGACATAAAACACTCTGTGACAGAAAAAGCGTGATTCTATAACATAAAAGAGGTGTTACTCTATGACATAAAAAAGATGCTACTCCATAACATAAAAAATGTGTGACACTATAACATAAAAGAAGGTATTACTCTATAACATAAAATAGGTGTCATTTTACGACATAAAAGGGGTCACTCCGTGACAAAAAGTTCAAAAACGTGTTACTTCACTACCATAAAAGGTGTAACTCTATAACATAAAAAACATATCACTCTAAGACATAAAAGGTATAACTCTTTGATATAAAAAGGTCTTACTCTATGACATAAAAAAAAGGTGTAACCGTATGACATAAAAAATGTGTCACTCTATTACATAAAGAAGGCGTTTCTCTATGAAATAAAAAAAGGTGTTACTCTATGATACAAAGTTTAAAAAGTTTTGACTGTATTATATATACGGTATTACTCTATAATAGCATATAACTATAAAAAGGTTATAGGCGGTATATGTATTCATTTCATGCTAAACTATTGAAGCATGAACATGGCACCGAATGTTATTAGCAAATTTCAGGATGCAATAGTACGAAAATCACAGCTTTTGCTGAAGAAGGTAACTTAGAGAGTAGACTGTTCGAATGAGCTCCGGCACCAGCACCACTTCATTATATAGGAGCTCCTCTACGGTGTTCGGCGACTAACATTCCCCATCTATAACAGCTTAATACTCTTTGGCCCGCTCTTCAACCACACCTGCTCGCAGTACCCATGACAAACGCTGTGTACAGCCAGGAATGACGGATACGCTGCCCTGGGGTAATGGGCACTGCTAGCAGGTGTGGCGGAAGAGCGGGCCAATGAGAATAAACCTGTTATAGATGGGGAATGCGAGCCGCCGAACACCACAGAAGAGCTCCTATATAATGAGGTGGTGCTGGAGCAGGAGCTCATTCGAACAGTCGACTCTTTAAGTTACCTTTAAGGTAGTGAAGTAACACGTTTTTGAACTTTTCGTCATGGAGTGACTCCTTTTATGTCGTAAAATTACACCTTCTTTATGTTACAGAGTCGCGCCTTTTTTCTGTCACACAGTGACACCTTTTATGTCATACAGTAACAACTCTTGTGTCATAGAGTAACCCCTTCTTATGTTATAGAGTATCGCCTTCTTTATGTCATAGAGTAACACCTTTTTTATGTTACAGAGTAACACCTTTTTTATGTCATAGAGTCACACCTTTTGTGTGTTAGAGTGACATGTTTTTTTTTATGACATAGAGTTACAACTTTTATGTAGTAGAGTAACCCGTTCTTAAACTTTTTGTCATAGTGTAGAACCTTTTTCATGTCATAGAGTCACACCTTTTATGTCTTAGAGTAACACCTTCTTTATGTCATGTTATAGAGTAGCACCTTCTATATGTCATAGAGTAACACCTTTTTTATGTTATAGCGTAACACCTTTTTTTATGTCATCGAATCACATCTTGTATGTCTTAGAGTAACATATTTTTTTTTATGTCATTGAGTTACACCTTTTAATTTGTAAAGTAACACGTTTTTAACGTTTTGTCATAGTGTAGCACCTTCTTTCTGTTATAGAGTAGCACCTTTTTTATGTCATAGAGTTACACCTTTTATGTAGTAGAGTAACACGCTTTTAAGCTTTTCGTCATAGAGTGACTCCTTTTATGTCCATACAAAAACCCCTTTTAAACTTTTATGTAATAGAGTAACACCTTCTTTATTTCATAGAGTGACACAGTTTATGTCATAGAGTGACTCCTTTTATGTCATAGAGTGACATGTTTTTTATGATATAGAGTAGCACCTTCTTTATCTCATAGAGTAACACCTCTTTTATTTTATAGAGGCGCGCCTTTTTTCTGTCACAGAATGACACCTTTTATGTCATACAGTGACCACTCTTGTGTGATAGAGTACCCCTTCTTATGTTATAGAGTATCACCTTCTTTATGTCATATACTCACACCTTTTATATCTTAGAGTTACATTTTCTTTATGTCATGGAGATACACCTTTTATGTAGTAGAGTAACATGTTTTTTTAACTTTTTTGTCATAGTGTAGCAGCTTTTTTATTTTATAGAGTAGCACCTTTTTTATGTCATAGTGTAACACATTTTATGCCTTTGAGTGGCATGTTTTTTATGTCATAGTGTAACAACTTTTTTATGTTATAGAGTCACACCCTTTATGTTATAGAGTTACACCTTCTATGTAGTAGAGTAACACGTTTTTGAACTTTGTTTTTCATAGAGTGACAATTTTTATGTCATAGTGTGACATGTTTTTTATGTTATAGAGTAGTACCTTCTTTATGCCATGGAATAACTCCTTTTTTATGTTATAGTCACACCTTTTTTATGTCGTAGAGTGACACCTTTTATGTCATGCAGTAACAACTCTTGTGTCATAGAGAAACACCTTTTTTATGTCATAGAGTAGCACCTTCTTTATGTCATAGAGTAACACCTATTTTACGTTATAGAGTAAGGCCTTTTTTATGTCATAGAGTCCCATGTTTTATATCTTAGAGTGACATATTTTTTTTTTTATGTCATATAGTTACATCTTATATTTAATAGAGTAACACGTTTTTCAACTTTTTGTCATAGTGTAGCACCTTCTTCATGTCATAGAGTAACACCTTTTCTATGTCATAGAGTTACGCCTTTTTATGTTATAGAGTAGACCCTTTTTTATGTCATAGAGTAACACCTTTTTATGTCATAGAGTAACAGCGCTTTTATGTTATAGAGTCACGTCTTTTTTATGTCAGAGAGTAAGACCTTTTATGCCATACAGTAACAACTCTTGTGTCATAGTATTACACCTTTTATGGAGTAGAGTAACACGTTTTTTGAACTTTTATTGCTCCAATATTTGAAAAGTCGTCTGTAAAATGTGTCCCGTCATTATCTCGAGAAGATAATGTTAACGAAGTAGAAAACGCAAGAGAGAAAATTGCGTGCCTCACTAAGTTTTAAGTATGTACCCTGTTGAAAATATCCATGTGGATTTTACATTGATTTCCACATGGAATCCATATGGAATCCATATGGAATCTATACGGATTCCATATGGATTCCACGTGGATTCCATGTGGAAATCAGTCTCAAATCGTCCTGTGGATTTCCACATGGAATTCCATATAGATTTCTATATGAATTTTTCTACAAAAATTTGTAAAACAAAATCCGTATGGATTTCCATGTTGTTTTCCATGGAGAAATCCAGGTAAAAACGATATGATCCATGTAGATTTCCATATGGATTTCCATGTGGTAATTTAAATGTTTATAAAAATGTTTATTTATAAAATTTTTTAATTTTTTTACTAGGGATACGTTTTTTACCATATCAGTAAAGCATAAAAAATTATAAACTATAATTTCCTCTTATGTAATTCCTCGAAAAGATTCTACAGTACTTGTTGTCAAAAATATGTATCCTAGTAAAAAAAAAATATAACAATTTTATAAATAAACATTTTTATAAACATTAAAATTACCATATGGAAATCCATGTGGAAATCTATATGGATCATGTCGTTTTTACCTGGATTTCCCTATGAAAATCTACATGGAAATCCATACGGATATTGTTTTCCAAATGTTTGTAGAAAAATTCATAAGGAAATCTATATGGAATTCCATGTGGAAGTCCAAAGGACGATTTGTGACTGATTTCCACATGGAATCGACATGGAATCCATATGGAATCCGTATAGATTCCATATGGATTCCATATGGATTCCATGTGGAAATCAGTGTAAAATCCACATGGATATTTTCAACAGGGTAGGGTGTCTATAATGGAGTTATATTTATTTATTTATTTTACGGATCGCATTGCCATTTTGGACAATAAATTTGAGCATTTATTATTTTATAAGACATGTATAAACTATTTATGATAGGATAATATAAATTAGTAGCTAAATACATTTTTTATATTCTGAATAGAGGTGGTTCTATGATGTCTTTGTTTCACTATAATTTTGCAATAATTATTTGCGGTTAGAAAAAAACATTATTTGTAGTATTTGTAGAGTGTTGAAAACTTACTAAAATCTAATATTGACTAGCAGAACCTCAAATTATCCTACTACCAGCTGTTTGTCTCACTTTTGCTAAAAAATCCTGTCCCACTAAAGGGACTACCCATGTATTTTTTTAGTTTTGTAATATATTAGTACTATTGTTTGTGAAATCAAATAAATAAACTATTTGCTGCCATTTTTATTGAGAAGGTTTAAAACACTATAAATAAATCATATGTGACCTGAATAGTTTGCCTTCAAACATAGACATTATTTTTCAAAAGTGAGAACACAAGCTGAAATCATGCGCACTTAATACATTACATTTCTTTTCTAAATATTAAAAAGTATTCATTTAAATTTCTGTTATGTAGAAAAATGTTGGAGTAATCGTAAAAGAATATCAGTATTATTTTTATAATACAAAGATCTCAAACTATTTTCTATTTTGCGAGTTAAATATTTTTAATTTTCGCGCCTAACCACATCAATAGGCGGCCTTTTTATATCATGTTACCAGGCGGGTGCCAGCCCATTTTTTATAATTTTCCCGTGAATATTTACACTGTCTGTATATGGGACTGTCAAATTCGTTCTCTCAGCGTTTAGACGCGTGCAATTCTCAAATACGCAGGTGGTTAATACACCTGCACTGAGAGAACCTCGAGCTCGCTGTCGTATTCACTACATACAGTAGAGGTGCGTTTGTCTCGAGCAGCAGCGCTACCGAATTTAGGAGAGCTGGTGTCCTAAACCCGCCAGACGTCTACAGTCTTGTATTTTTCCGTACTACACTAGCGCAGCAAAAAATTAGGAGAGCAGTCACTCCGCGACTGTCGCGCATCAGCAATGCTGAAAATAGACGAACCACAACAAAGGACAAGGTTTTGTTTATGTTTAGGAACGTAGCCGTACTGCTGAGGACACCAGTGTTCCCGATGTTCTCTCAGTGTAACTGCGTTTTGAAAACGCGTGTGAGAAAACGTCTAAATAACATGCACGCGAAGGTTGTAAAGACGCGCGTGAAAAGAGTCTCGCTTTCTATCACATTCTCAAATACGCAGTTGGTTAACACATCTAACTGCGATTTGAGAACGCATGTGAGAGAACGTCAAAATAACATGCACGCGAAGGTTATGAAGACGTGCGCGAAAAGAGTCTCGCGTTCACAAATATGCAGTCGGTTGAAACACCTAACTGCTATTTGAAAACATCGAAATAACATGCATGCGAAAGTTACGAAGACGTGCGCGAAAAGAGTCTTGCGTTCACAAATATGCAGTCGGTTAAAACACCTATTATTATTATTATTATTATTATTATTGCTATCTGAGGGGGGGAACTCGGCCCCGGGTACTTAGGTCTAAGACCCATTGTATCGCCCTCTGAACCGGCAGCCCTTATTCCGGCAGTCTTGCCCTTCTCCAAAAGGAGAGGATAGTCCCGGATCGGGTTGCCCTGATTTCGCAGACCACCGGAAAGTGGTTCCCCAGTAGCTGGTGTCTTAGGCTGGCGAACATGGGGCAGGTCGTTAGAAGATGGATAGGGGTCTCGTCCGCTTCATCGCACCATCTGCACCGACCGCATGTCGTCAGCCCTAATTTGGTCGAGTGGTATCTGAGGCGCCCGTGCCCCGTAACAATATGTACTAGCAGCCGGGCGTCCCTTCTGCTACCTCCGCATATACATCGGGTCCACTCCGGGTTGATGTCCTAGCCCAGCATAGCTTTAGTCTGCCTGATACCACCACCGTTTTGCCAATCCCTGGCGTGCAGTATCCGCGTCCACTTGTCGACCGCCTGCTTCACCTCCGATTTGGAGACCCCTATTAGGGGCGCTGATGACTCGTCTGTAGAGGAGTGAGCTCCCAGTCCGCCGAGCCTATCTGCAATCTCGTTTCCTCTTATCCCGGTATGCCCCGGTACCCAGAGTAGACGAGTGGTGTTGCTCTCCGTTAGTCTGTTTAGCGCCACTTTGCAATCCCAGACCAGCTGTGAGCTCGTTTTGGGGGCGTTCAGCGCCTTCAGAGCTGCCTGGCTGTCCGAGCAGATGCTGATGCGTTTGCCCTGAATGCCAAGTTCTTCAATCCTTTGAACGCATCCGAAGATGGCGTATATTTCTGATTGAAAAACGGTGGCGTGCCTCCCCAGGTGGATAAATGTGCCTTTCCGTCCCTGCGGCAGTAATATCCGGAGCCGGTACCGCCATCGGTCTTGGAGCCATCCGTGTACCAGATGTCTCCACTGCCCGGCAGCTTGTCCCTCTCCGTTGCCCAGTCCTGCCTCGTCGGTATGGCGGTCCCATACCTCCTTCCGAAAGTATATCTCGGGATCATCACGTCCGATGGCATGGACAGAACTGGTGAGGAGGCCAGTTCTTCGGGAAACTGAGTATGCCTTCTACCCTGTTTCCACTTGCCCTGGGCCCCTAACCTGTGTGCTGTTACGGCCGCAGTTGCGGTAATGGTGATGTGGAGAGGTTCCACGCCCGCCACTGCGCCCAGTGCCCTTATGGGTGTGGTGCGCATCGCCCCTGTGGCTCCCCTCAGTATAAGCCCTCGGAGCCCTTCCATTAATTGCCGAACCCCGGTGAGCTCTGTTCTGCGCCACCAGACCGCAGCAGCATAGACCAGCCTGGGTACCAGCACGGCCCTATAGAGCCACAGGATGATCTCGGGACTGAGTCCCCAAGTGCTGCTAAACGCCCTTCGGCACATCCAGAAGGCCGACAGGAACTTGTCACGTTGAATAAGAACGTGTCTGTCCCAGGTCAGCTTCCTGTCCAGAGTTACCCCGAGGTATTTGGCTGCGTTTCTCACCTCCAGGGTCTTGCCCCCTAGTGTGGGCGCCCTGTATGGTTCGAGTTTGTATCTCCGAGTGAAAACGACGAGCTCAGTCTTCTCTGGGTTTACAGAGAGTCCTGTTGCCTCGCACCAGCGTTCCACCCGTTTGAGTGCAAGTTGCATAGAGTTCATGGCCGCCTCTATGAATCTTCCTTTAATGATGATGAGAAAGTCATCCGCATAGGCCTGTGCATAACAACCCCCAACATACAGTGCCTCTAGGAGTCCGTTGGCTACCAGACACCAGATGGTGGGGGATGATACTCCGCCTTGCGCGCACCCTCTACTGACCATCCCGGTGACTTTGGTTGGGCCCAACTTGGCTTCCACCGTTCGACGGCTCAGCATGCTTCCAAGCCAGTCCACTAGTGGCTCAGGTACCCCATGCCTCCTTGCCTCCTCTCGAACGGTCTCCGTGGAGGTGCGGTTGAACGCCCCTTCCACATCCAAGAACGCCCCAACCGCGATTTCCCCTTTCTCCAGCTGCTCCTCTATGCGAAAGACCGCCGAGTGTAAGGCAGTCTCTGTCGAGCAACCTGCCCTATAAGCGTGCTGGTTGGGGTGTAAGGGCCTGACTGTCAGCACTTCGTCCTGCAGGTATCTATCCACTAGCCTCTCCAATGTCTTAAAAACGAAGGAGGTCAGACTGATCGGCCTAAAGTCCTTAACAGTCGTGTGAGTAGGTTTCCCTGCTTTCGGAATGAAGACAATTCTTGCCCGTTTCCATGCGCGTGGCACGTGTGCTAGGGCAATACTGGCCCTAAAGACTTTAACCAGGCGTCCGATGAGTACCTCCATTCCTTCCTGCAGGAAGACCGGAAGCACCCCATCGGCGCCGGGAGCCTTAAAGGGTTTGAAGTTGCCTATGGCCCACCTGGTTCTCTCAGGTGTGACTATGTGAGCTGCCAGGTCCCAGGCCGCCCTCCTCGGTACTAGGGCCCGGGGAGGTCTCGCCTGGGCCTCGACGCTCTGATTAAAATCCGGAAAGTTTGCTTCGAGGAGTAGCCGCAGGCATTCCTCCTCTGAAGCTGCATATTCTCCGGTGGGGAGTTGGATAGCTTCTAGCCAGACTTCCGGGTTTTTTGCGAGGATGCGATTCAGCCTAGCTGCGTCAGGGTACCTTTCAATACCCTCGCAGTAGTCCTTCCATCCTCTCTTCCTCTCTGCGTTGATGCGAGATTTGTACAGCCTCTGGACCTCTTTGTGGGAGGCCCAGTATTCCGGTCTGCGAGTATTCCGAGCTCTGTTAAAGGCTCGCCTCACCTCCCGTCGCAGGCTTTGGAGCTCCTCTGTCCACCAAGGGGTCTTCGAGGTCCCCCTTGGTTTGGTCATCGGACAGCTCCTCTGAAACGAGACGTCGATAGCCCTTACAAGCTCCTCCGCCCAGTATTCCAACCTCTCGGTTGTGGTGAAATCCGGTCTGAAGTCTCGGAGTTCATTCCCAAGGATAGCCCTGTAGGAGTCCCAGTCTGTTCTCCTCGGATTCCTAAAGACCTTGGTCCCTGTACCTCCTTTCCTCCAGTTGAAGATAATATGCCTGTGGTCAGATAGTGAAGGTTCGGTAGAGACCCTCCAGTCTCCGACACAGCTGCTGATTTCCTCTGAACAAAGTGTCAGGTCTATAACCTCCCTCCTGACTGAGTTGCAGAAGGTCGGTTCCCTGCCCCTGTTCAAGATGCTTAGATCTGTGGAGACAAGGAACTGCAGGAGTGCTTCTCCCCTGCAGTTAATGTCAGAGCTCCCCCAAATGATGTGGTGTGCGTTTGTATCGCATCCCAGAATAAGGGGGAGTTTCCTTGACTCGCAAAACTCAATGAGTTGTTGTACTTCCCTTGGCGGCGGTTCATCTGTAGAGTCGTACGGAAAATAGCCTGAGGCCACCACCACTACCCTCTCAGATCCTTCCGCGTCTGGGAGTCTCGCCTTGATGACCGCTAGATCCCCGCTGCAGTGGCTGGGCATCAAAAAGACCTCCAGCCCCTTAGCCAGAATGCACGCCCTCGGAGCATTTTTAGCAGGGTCTCTATAGATTTTCCCCACTCCCCGTAGTCCCCGGATAGCCCCCGCGGCCAACCATGGCTCTTGTATTAGGCAGATGCCTGTCTGCACCCCAGCCATGCGCCTGGCCAAGACCGCTGGGGCGCCTTTGCTGTGGTGCAGATTAATTTGGGTAAATGGTATCCCGTCCTTAGCCATTGCGCTTAAGACGGTCCTCCCTTACCCGACCCTTGCTGCTCCCGCGGTTCCCCTTCCGTAATTTTAACGGAGATCGGATTGAGCCCCCACTGCAGCTGGAATCTGCGCTCTCTAAGCACATGCAGGGATGTCCTCGATAAGGTCACGAGCAGGAAGGTTCCGATGTCCGGCCCCTCCCTAGTCTCTGTGGCACTTACCCGCCATCCGTCAATGCTTACGCCGCGGTTCGTGCGCTCGAGTCTTTCCAGGACCGCGGGCGGATCCTGTCTAGGGCCAGGAATCCGGAACGAGGCCCTGATCGGCCTTCTAAGTGCACTCATCTCCACGACGCTCAGCTTTGCTCCTTCCCAAGGTTGTATCCGGGGGATAATTTCCTCCAGCCATACCCTTGAGAAGTCGTCTTCGGCCACCACGATGATAGCCCCGCTTTTGACGAAGCAGCCGCTGAATTTCGGGCTCGGGCCAGACTCGATCTTTTCCATCTCTGTCTGGACCGCGTCGCTGACGTATACTGCATGCTGCTGCAGCAGCTCCACGTCAGGATACCCTTCCGCAACGACCGCCCTTGTAAGCGGGTCCACCATCCTGGCGACCTCTATGCCGGCCTGCCGGTTCGGCTTTTTCCTGGCGACATCGGCATCAGGAGGTGTGTCCGCGGGACCCTTGCGCCGCTTGACGCCCGTGACCCCCGGCCCGCCCTCCCGTGCCTCTGCCCTCATCGTTGGAGTAGCCGGCGGTTCGGTGTCCCGGTCCTGCCTGGCCAATGGCCCCGCTGTCCCGGTCCTCCCAACCGCCTTCAACTCCCGTTTTTGCTTCAGGAGCTTCCACCTCTGAGCTCCAGAGAGTCTCTTATGCTTCAGGGCGAGTTGAAGCTCCTTCAGCTGATCTGTGATGGCATCGGCATCGGGGTTCTTCGATGAGTCCCCCTCCGCCGATGTCTCTGCATTTCTCTCTGCGTTCAGGACCTCCTCCATACGGTCCTGCCCACCCTGCCTCCGGGATGGTTGATTTGCTAATCCCCCATCCCCAGCCCCCGGCCAGGATCCGCCCGGGTTCTTCAAAGAGTCCCCGGTACCCTCCTTGCTGGGGTTCCTACTCGCGACCGCGATCGCGTTTGGATTGTCCGTTGGCGGAGTTCCCGAGGGCCCTCCTGTTCCAGACAACCACTGGACAAGCGGGTTGAGTTCCTTGGACCTCGATCTCCGCTTACCCTTCTCACCCGGGAGTGGTTCCGCATTAGGTGTGCTAGGCGTTACCGCCCCGCTGCCCAGTACTTCGCCACTCCTTCCTCCCTCGCTCTGATTTTTTAAAAATGGTTCCATTTGAGTCCCACGAGTAGCTAGGGAAAACGTGGTCCGCTGCCGCAGAGCCCCGCGTGCGGCAGTAAGGCTAAATACTCGGGAAGGTCGCCTTGTGTTCCCGAGGCACCGTTAGAGACTACTCAGTACCCCGAGTAGCCAACCAGTCCGCTCAGCACGGTCCGCATTACACCTTCGGCTTAGGGGGTGGACTGCCTTTAGTCGCACATCCCGGCACGACCGACGCGGCATCGAGCTGTACAGGCTCTATCCGCGACCAAGGGGGACCTCCATACTCACCCCCTGAGGGGTCACCCAATCATCCTGATCTTCCTACTACTATCTCATTCGTTCCCTGACCCCCTCGTGAGTGTGCCAGGCCCCCATTCATTCTACATTCATGATCTTAACCCGTTTATAGGGAGATCCATTCATATGAGTACCGTTTATAGGATATACTCCTTACACATGCGGCTTTTGCATCGGGGCAGCTATTCATTCATTCGTGACTATGTCCGTCCCCGGGGTGCCGATGATGTCCTACAAGCCCTCTCACCCGCCTGGGAAGGGGCCAAGGCCCTTGCCCAGACTTCGACAAGGTAGCAGCCCAGGAGAGGGGATATTGTTTTACAAATGTTTGTAGAAAAATTCATAAGGAAATCTATATGGAATTCCATGTGGAAGTCCAAAGGACGATTTGTGACTGATTTCCACATGGAATCGACATGGAATCCATATGGAATCCGTATAGATTCCATATGGATTCCATATGGATTCCATGTGGAAATCAGTGTAAAATCCACATGGATATTTTCAACAGGGTAGGGTGTCTATAATGGAGTTATATATATTTATTTATTTTACGGATCGCATTGCCATTTTGGACAATAAATTTGAGCATTTATTATTTTATAAGACATGTATAAACTATTTATGATAGGATAATATAAATTAGTAGCTAAATACATTTTTTATATTCTGAATAGAGGTGGTTCTATGATGTCTTTGTTTCACTATAATTTTGCAATAATTATTTGCGGTTAGAAAAAAACATTATTTGTAGTATTTGTAGAGTGTTGAAAACTTACTAAAATCTAATATTGACTAGCAAAACCTCAAATTATCCTACTACCGGCTGTTTGTCTCACTTTTGCTAAAAAATCCTGTCCCACTAAAGGGACTACCCATGTATTTTTTTAGTTTTGTAATATATTAGTACTATTGTTTGTGAAATCAAATAAATAAACTATTTGCTGCCATTTTTATTGAGAAGGTTTAAAACACTATAAATAAATCATATGTGACCTGAATAGTTTGCCTTCAAACATAGACATTATTTTTCAAAAGTGAGAACACAAGCTGAAATCAAGCGCACTTAATACATTACATTTCTTTTCTAAATATTAAAAAGTATTCATTTAAATTTCTGTTATTTAGAAAAATGTTGGAGTAATCGTAAAAGAATATCAGTATTATTTTTATAATACAAAGATCTCAAACTATTTTCTATTTTGTGAGTTAAATATTTTTAATTTTCGCGCCTAACCACATCAATAGGCGGCCTTTTTATATCATGTTACCAGGCGGGTGCCAGCCCATTTTTTATAATTTTCCCGTGAATATTTACACTGTCTGTATATGGGACTGTCAAATTCGTTCTCTCAGCGTTTAGACGCGTGCAATTCTCAAATACGCAGGTGGTTAATACACCTGCACTGAGAGAACCTCGAGCTCGCTGTCGTATTCACTACATACAGTAGAGGTGCGTTTGTCTCGAGCAGTAGCGCTACCGAATTTAGGAGAGCTGGTGTCCTAAACCCGCCAGACGTCTACAGTCTTGTATTTTTCCGTACTACACTAGCGCAGCAAAAAATTAGGAGAGCAGTCACTCCGCGACTGTCGCGCATCAGCAATGCTGAAAATAGACGAACCACAACAAAGGACAAGGTTTTGTTTATGTTTAGGAACGTAGCCGTACTGCTGAGGACACCAGTGTTCCCGATGTTCTCTCAGTGTAACTGCGTTTTGAAAACGCGTGTGAGAAAACGTCTAAATAACATGCACGCGAAGGTTGTAAAGACGCGCGTGAAAAGAGTCTCGCTTTCTATCACATTCTCAAATACGCAGTTGGTTAACACATCTAACTGCGATTTGAGAACGCATGTGAGAAAACGTCAAAATAACTTGCACGCGAAGGTTATGAAGACGTGCGCGAAAAGAGTCTCGCGTTCACAAATATGCAGTCGGTTGAAAAACCTAACTGCTATTTGAAAACATCGAAATAACATGCATGCGAAAGTTACGAAGACATGCGCCAAAAGAGTCTTGCGTTCACAAATATGCAGTCGGTTAAAACACCGAAGTGCTATTTGAAAACGTTGAAATAGTACGCGGTGTGGGGTGACGCGAGTAAAAGACGCGCGCGAGAAGAGCCTCGTTTCCTCTTGCATTCTCAAATACGCAGTCGGTTAAGACACCTAACTGCTATTTGAAGAGTATCGTGGATTCGTGCAGCGACCTGCACTCGGACACTCGTGCGAGAGAAGTGTTGCTATAGCCGGGCACGTCTCATTTATGAGGATCGTCGAAGCTGCCCTGCCGCGAATTACGATGAGCGGTGGCGGCGGCGGCCGTTGTAGCGGTGTAGAGCTATACTGCATCAATCGGCGCACTGCCGCATCTGCTCCGCGCCAATCACGCGTTTGCCTGAGCGGCGCGGCGAGGAGCGGCTCCGCACCAATACAGCTTTTGCTCGAGCGATGGCGGCTCCCGCGCAGTGGCGCGCAGGCCCGCGCTTTGGCTATAAAACTGGGGTGCTTTCGAGAGTTCGGCACACTCGTCAAGATGGCTACATCCAGCCTGGATGTGCTTTGCATAGTTCTGTGACTGCGCTAAATGAAATGGCAGAGCGGGAACTCCGTCGATCACCGCTACAGACCCCACGCCATACTGATTCTCCGGACCATGTATTGGTGTATGACGGTGAGGCCCAGCGGTTCATTGACGAATCCCCACGTGAGCTCGAATCCCCACGTGGTCTCGAATCCCCACGTGAGCTCGAATCCCCATAGCTCATCTACTAACTTCGTTATTATTCTCTCCGTTTGACTTGATGATAATTTCAAATTCAGTTACCCGACACTTCTAATAGCTTCATCACACGTCACTAGTCTAATTACACTTTCGAATACTAATATTTGTCGTAACCACCCGCAGACTCTCTCGCAACGCGCCTGAAAACAGGCGACCCCCTAGTTAGGCTGCAGCGCGCAGCACTGCGCAAACAGTATCGAGTCCGGCCGCTAGGTGGCGAAGAGCTTGCGTCGCCTCTCCCACAAGCATACCCCATCACTGCGGGTATATAAGCTAGCACCTCCCTGAGCGCCCCGCTTACATCATATTTTCTGAATTATCATTGAACTTGAAATTCAGATATACTATTGTATATCCTATACAACTATATGTACTTCTTGGATAGTCGAATATTTTTTCTTACCCGAAAAGAATATTTGATTTTAGACTCGCTTTTTTCTGCTCATAACTATTATTAATTAAAATATGGCACCAAAATGTAAAAGAAAGTCAACAACTAATCGTCCGGATTATGAGGTTGACACATCGCATGATAATTATGATCAAATATTACTTCTACCAAATTCAAATGATTCTGGAAACTCAGATGAAGAATCCGATATTGATCACGATGGCAGTGATGAAATAGATGATATTCTATCAGAGTATCCATACACAAATGTATCTAGTTCATACGATGATAACCAAACAAAGTTAGAGAAAGATTATGAGTACGTTTGGGTTGATGGTGAGAAAAAGTATAACAATGAACTAATGAATGAATGTTTTCTGAATGAAAATCAAAAAATATCTATACGTAATTCTTCATATGTTCAACTATTTGAACACTTCTTTTCAATCGAAATGAAAAATTATATTGTGGAAGCCACCAAAGTGAATGGGTGTACTCTAAATCTATATGATTTGAACACTTATACAGGAATTTTCATTTTATCAAATTTTAATAAACGTAAATCTCAAAAAGATTATTGTTCGCTTGACCCTTTTCTATGTTGGAAATAGTTTGAACTGCCATGCGACGTGATACTTTTCTTGAAATAAAATCGAACATAAAGTATTCGAAAACTAGCGATGAAAAAAAAGATGATAAAGCTGGGCGAGTTTAGGTATTGCTGGACAAGTTTCGTAAGAATATTAAAAAATTTGGCTTTTTTGAATCTGCGTTATCGGTCGACGAAATGATGGCTAAGTCTTATGCCAGAACCAGTTTGAAGTAATTTATCCCCGGAAAACCGATACGATTCGGTTTGAAATTTTGGGGACTTTGTTCAGCAAACGGATATTTATTTGATCATTGCAAAATTGAATTTGATAAGTACACGGACATACTATTGATAGAAATTGGTGATTATCAAAATATATGAAATCTACTAGCGTCGAGTTTATTAAATATTTCATTTCTGTAAACTTTTAATGCTTTCTAGGTAAAGCGATCAAAATTTTTTTTTTAATTTTATCTCATTTACCATGTTGTATAACCTAAACAAATCTTGAACAGTTTACTAATTTTTTTTAATGCGTTGTAAAATAACATTGTGTAATGCAGTCATAAATCGAGCTTTTTTTGTCTGGAAAGTTTTTAAAAATATTAGATGTGGGATTTAAGAATTCGTATCACTATACTTAATATCATCTTCTCATAAATAAAATGGGTTTTTCCAATGAGTAGAGGTTTTTATTAAATTGAGAAATACACCCATTGTGCAACATATTTGGTAACTTAATTGATGATTAAGTACAATATTGTATAGATTTAATTAACTTTTAGTTTCTTGGAATATGTTGCAAATCCAATGAATTTTTTATTAACTAATAAAAAAAGATCAAATCTTTTCATTGAAAACATATATTTTATTTATAAGAACTTGCTTTCAAGCATTGTCACGCACAGTTTTAAGCCTAGCCTACATATAATGAAATATTGCACTATATAATTTCACAACATGTTATTAGTATTGTAATAGTATTTTAATAGTAGTTAATATTAAAGGAAATTGATAATAATGATGGTCCAGGTTTTAAACAATATTATAAATAATTAAGAACATATCTCTTTTTTTTAGTGATTGTATGGGATTGTAATCACTAGATGTTGCTTAGCTTTCCGCAAGCAAGTTGCCAAAAAGTATTTATATATAGATAATCTCATTCTTACAAAGGTGTGCGTTAATAGTACATTTCGACACGGGCGGGGAAGTCGATTATTTAGCTGGTGTGACTTTTTGCACGAGCGAAGCGAGTGCGAAAAAGCCACACCACCTAAATAATCGACTTACGCACTAGTTTCGAACGGTATTTTATACCACGAGCGCCGAAAAATCATACCAAAGTTGTGATTTTGAGGTTAGAGTGGTATAAAAGAAGTGTATTTAAAAGCTCTCTCTTAATAGAGAACCCTCTCTTTATAAAGGTTTCGTTTTGCTTAAATTATCTATGTCTATACTTGTACTTTCGAGTCAATTAGAATAGATCGTCATCTCAATTTCCGACAATACCTAACAAAAAACCGAATACAGTCCACATTTCAAGAACTATTTAATTTTTTACCATTCATTAATTATTATCAAAATAGTTTTAAGTGCATTATATTTCTTGGTGAGAAAAATCATTTTAATATAAAATAATAATTAAATTCATTAATTTTGTGATAATTACATAATGGGTTAGCTTTAAAAAAGATTGATTATTACATAAGTAACTGTTTAAAGATCACCGATATTTTTTGTAATTATATTCATGATCCCATAATATATCTTAATATTCTCCATTTTAGTTTTTACATCGAACATGAATGAATTTGATGATACTATCAATGTTGCAACTGCTTCAAGCGAAATCTCAGTAAAATATCAGCTCAGATTAAGATCATTAATTCAGCTAGTGAAGTCGAAGCAGTTTGTGAGCAGTTAAATGTAGATAATGTTGACATTGGGTTTAAACTTTGCGATAAATGTAGAAGACTTGTTATTTTGGGACACGAAAAGTAGAACCTTGAACCAGTGATCAAAGTCAGCCAATGAGTTCGCAGTCAAGCTCGGAAATACCCAGCTCTCAGAGTTCAGGAAGCGTTGTACCATTGACTGCAAGACTGCAATGTTTCAAAGAAATGCAAATCTTTATTCCAAATGACAACGAGTTTGTATCGAGCATTTAATAAAAAAACGATTTTTTGATGATGACCTGAAACTAATAAAGATATATAGTAACACGAGTTTTTTAACTGCAGATGAAATATGTTTATTTTTAAAAAAAATTTCAGATTTAGCCTCGGAAACATTTTTAGACAAAATAAAATCATCAGAGCTTAGCGAAAAACAATTATTCTCTTTTACTAGTCTTCCGACTGATCAATTGCAAGAGCTGAGAAAATTATTAGTTTCCATGAGATCATCAGATTCTAGAGACGTTACACAAGCCCTGGTTATATGTTTATTTAAATTACGAACGGGATCGTCGAATAATTTTATTTCATCTATTTTCGCAATAGAAAACGAAATAAAAGTTTCAGATTTTTGTGAATCAGTAATTAATTCATTTGAAAAAGATGTCCTACCGAAATATTTTGGAGTAAAAAGTATTAAGAGGGAGGGTCTCATACGTGATCACACTTCCATTTATGCAAAAAAACTGTTTAAATTAGAGAACCAGCTTGTTTTGGTTTTTGATGGAACTTACTTACGTCACCAAAAAAGTAAAAATAATGAATACCAAAGAAAGTCATATTCAGGTCAGAAGAAATATCCTTTGGCCAAGCCATTCACTATTTGCACCACAGACGGATTCGTTGTTGATGTCCCTGGTCCGTTTTTAGCTACAGAAAATGATGCAAGCATCATGAAGAAAGTAATGGATGATCCAGATGGTATAAGAACTATCATGAGAGAAGGTGATGTTTGCGTTGTAGATAGAGGTTTTAGGGATGTGATACCTTATTTAAAAAGTCTTGGCTTTAAGATTCTCATGCCTGCCTTAAAGGAAAATAGACCCAACTTGAGTACGACTGAATCGAATGAATCTCGTTACGTTACGAAATTGGGTGGCTGTTCATGGTATTCTTGGTAAAAAGTATAAGCTTCTTCACCAACAATTAGATAATAAACTTTTACTAAAAGCTGGTGCATATTGTAGAATTGCATGTTTTCTCAACAACCTTTTTGGTAAGCGTTTGAATAGCGATAAAGATGACGGTGGCTTACAAGGTATAATCATCGAAAGAATGTTAAATTCTAATCAAAGTGAAAATACTTTAACATTAGAAGCTGAGACAACCAGATGGTCTAGACGGCCCACTACTACGATCAAGCTAACATCCCAAGAAATCATTGACTTTCCGGAGATGACTGAATGAGATCTCAAAATATTTTTTTCAGGTACCTATCAATTAGGTCAAGCCGTATGTTATTTGGCTGAGTTAATGGATGATAGTAACAATATCAATTTGGAATATATTAAGAGCAAACCAAATATCATTAAAGTATTAATAAGGTCCAGGCATATTAGCAATAAGACTTACAAATGCTACATCGAATACAAACCTAACTCAATTGGATACAGCGGTATCCTACGCCATGCGTGTGACTGTGCCAATGGATTACGAACTGTAGGATCCTGTTCTCACATTGCTGCAGTCATATATTATCTCAGTAATGCAAGATATAAGTCAAAAATTATTAGACCAGCGAGAGTTCTTTCCGACTTATTTACTACTTCAGATATTGGTCCTGTAATAGACGAAGATAGTGACGAGGATTAAAAATATTATTATTATTCAATATTAAAAATTATTACTCATGTAATTTTGTCAAATAGAACTTCTAAAAACAATTCTCGCAAGAATAAAGGTCAATTATGAAATGGTACATGCTTATTTTATTGTTTTAATAAAAGCACAAAAATATTCATAACATATTTATAATAATTAATTTCTATTAGAAATATTTACTCATTTTTATTTATCTACAAATGAATTTGAATAAAAATAATTAATTAAAAGGCTATATCAGGCCCTTTGTAGCTACCGACGAAGTAATACTCGATTCTAAAAATTTTTAGAATATTTTTGTATGCCCTAACACGTATTGAACGATCTTCTTTGAGGTTATGTTCCAAAAACATGGTAAAAACACGAAAAAAATGTTTATAATTAGATTTTATAGCATTATTTGATGCAAAAATGGTAGTTCTGACAGGGGAATTCGAAGATATAGAAAGAAATTGAAAAAAAATTGTTTATAAACACTTATTTAGCTATTGGTTTTGAGGTTATGTGCCAAAAACTTGGGAAAAATGCTTAAAAAATCGGTTTTTTAGAATTTTAAATATGTTCCGGCTCGAAAACGCAAATTCGGACACCGCCATTTGAAAGAACGGGAAAAAATACACAAAAAACATTATTTACAAGTTAGCCAAAAATTACCTACATAACCTAAAAAATCATTGAAAAATTAAAAAATTTTTCCTGAGCTCAATTTTTTTTTTTAAATCTGAAAAAAATCAGGCTGTTCTCTTACTCAAAAACACATGTCTGTGATTTTTTTCAGATTTTTTAAAAGAAAGGGTCGAGCGGAAAAAAATTTGTTCGAAAAAACACGTTTTTTAGGTTAGGAGACTCAAATCATCACCTAGGGAGCTGAAAATTTGGCTAGAGAGGTTTTCAATAATGTACTTTCGAATGGTCAATCCCTAAAAAATATCCAGGTGAGTGCAATTTTGACCATCTTGTCCCGCTATAGCCTTTAATGTTTTCTTAAGTGTCCCATTTATCGGATACAGTGTCTCACAATACGCCCGTTTACCTTACAATTATGTTCCCCGCGTGAGTCGAGGTGCCGCTCCTCGACAAAAGAGAGGGGCTGCTCCCCGACCTCCTTCGAGTGCCTGCTCTTCGAATATAGAGGAGCTGCTCCCCGAAAGTAACTGGTGAGCTGCTCCCCAGCTGTGAGGGCACTGCTCTCCGAAACTTTTTTCTGTGTAATATATCGAAATATCATTTATGTCATGACAATTATTTTACTAGCGGTGATCTCATGTTACACCTAAAAAAATTGGGACTAAAATCCACAGGAACCATTCGAGATAACAGAGTATCAGCTAAAAACATAATTGATAAAAAAGCTCCCAGAGGCACATTTGTTTCAAAACATGATGAAAACAGTGGAATCAATTATATTAGTGTGATGGATTCTAAGCCGGTCTCTATAGCTTTATAAGCTACAAGTGTCACTCCAATGTTATCTTCTAAAAGATATAGTGCAAAAGATCATTCAAGAATACCTATTCCATTCCCTAACGCTTTTCATGCTTACAATCGATTCATGGATGGAGTAGATCTCCACGACAGTCACTGCAACAACGTGCAGACGTGTATACGTGGCAAAAAGTGGACTCATGTAGTTTTTATACATCTAATCCAAGCCGCAATCACAAACGCACTTGTGAGTTATAATTTATCAGATGTTGAATCAAAAAAGATTGGTACAAAAGATATTGCTATGAGTATTGCTAGACATTATTTGGATATTGGAAAGAAGAGATATAATAAAAAACATGAATTTTGTCACAAAACTAGTCAAAGAAAATGTTCCACGAGGGAATATCTTATTCACACACACATATACTGCTGCACTTGTGATTTGTATTATTGTAAAGCTTGTAGAGACAAATCTCACGCAAATTAAAAAAAAACGTGAAAAAATAAAGAAAAAATAAAGAAAAAGCATAACAAAAAGAATCAAAAAAATTTAAAAAAATTTAAAAAAATATATAAAAAAGACTCTTACCGTCCACCTCCACGTGGTTTGAGTTGGAAACGTTCACATGAAACAGCTAACGGACGAAAACAACCAATTTTCTTTCGTAAAACGCCCATATACACATTTTCTCAGGATTTTGAAGCATTTTATGAATTTCGGTATGCTATATTGAATCCGCCATCTTGAATTTAAAAAAGCAAAGCTCAAATTCGTGATCAACGACCCCAAAAACTCCTGTATACACATTTTCTCGTGATTTTGAAGCATTTTATGAATTTCGGTATGCTATGTTGGATCCGCCATCTTGAATTTTAAAAATTTAACCGCAAATTCGTAATCAGCGACCCTGAAAAGTCCTGTACCTACATTTTCGAGACGATTATAGCACTAGAGATATAATTCCATCAATCATGTTCATAATTGATCAAATAACGTATATTTTTTCTACATATTGAAGTTTTGAAGAGGTTAGGTTGATTCGTAGCAAAACAAAAAAATTTCTAGTTGAAGTTCACATATTGTGTGCAGTTTTGGTTGCAGTTTGGCTTCGATTCCGCGATTTTATTGATGCGAAAAAAATTCACAAAAAAACGAAACACACGAAATTTTGTGCATTTTTTTTAGAATGCGCCATATTGGTTTTTAGAGTCATATAAATGCAATTCTGACTGCACCAATCGAAAGAGCATACCCAAAAATAGTAGAATAGATATGTTTGGAATTTTGATTCCAATTCTTTGTTGTAGAAAATAAGTCTCAAACTTCAATTGAGAATTGGGCATTTCCCGGATTTAATAGGTTAATAACTCATGAATCAGCACCGATGGGACATTCGAGATCGGATAAAGTGGTCCATAAGAATTCTTTAAGATTACTTTCATGAAGAAAAACTTTCTTAAAGTAGTCTTAAAGAGTTCATTAATAATTCTTTTTGCTCATTGTGACATGTGTATGTAACAATCTGCTTGCTCATGTATTATCGATGGCCGCCCCAATCAGCAGCACTCGCTAATGCTCGTGCTGCGAATGTTAGGCGGGCATCAAACACACATAAACGCGCACAACGGGAAACGGAAAGAGCAGAGAAGCAGACCAGACGAATCATCTGACCTCCAAGCACTGCGTGGAGTGGCCAAGAGAGCGCTGCGATGCTACTAAACCAGCCTTACGGCGAAAGTAACAACATGGCAGCGCAATGCAACTGTCAGCTGGAAGGTTATAGCAACGGTGATTTCAACTTATTCCAACTAACTAGTGAATGTACTTTCGCCATGGGATAGAGAATAATGCTATTTCTTACACGGGAGGAAAATGGAACTTCCGCACGTACGTGACATGACGACGGAGGCGAACCTGAGTGTGTGTGTGCGTGTATGGGTGTATGTGCGTGTGCGTCTATGTGTGTGTGTGTCATTTTCTGAAAGGGCTTTTGATTTCATATCCATTCATAGTTTTTTTCTTCCGAATCGAATAACATTAAGTGTTATGTCGCAATTACTCACCTTGTAATTAAATTACTTGAGTAGGCACTGGGCAAGCCCATGCGTACTCGGATCCCTTTCTTTTCGTCAACACTCGAAAGCACTATGCGTAACCAGGATGCAGGATCCCGGAATAACCAGAAACTGACAAAATTAATTTACAAAAAGTGAATTGAATTTTATTACAAAAATGACAAGTTACGAATTCGCGATGAGTTTGCATTTTTTATGCATATTTCTAAAAATACCTTTGGGCTTCGCACCCCGCTTCGTGGATGAGAGCGGAGGTTCAGTTCCTCTTTTAATGAATGATAGTCGACCCACTTGACTACCCTGCTCTTGTAGCAGGTGTGACGACTGCAGCTGTGTAGACTGGCGGAGATGAGTGGCGTGGATGGCTCGGATCGTTGGTGTAGCGAGAGTTGAGCCATCTTCGTTTTCGTCTAAGTGTAACTTCCTAGTCTTCTGTTGAAGTCTGAAGTGGTCCCTTTTCTTCTAAGTGTTGTTAGCCGAATTTCTTCTAAGTTCTTTTTCTGTCATCTCATTAGTTTATCTCTAAGTTCCTTTTCCGTCAGAGGTCTCGAACAGAGATTCGCCCTCTTCATAATTTCTGCTCTTTATGACCTTTCGGCTTTTCGCCTCGATAAGAAAAAATCGGGATCGCGTTGGTCTTGTGACAAATGTCAGGCCTCTCTGCTCATATGCTTCTCTCTCTCCCACTCCCTCTCGCTTTGCCGCATACTTCGGCTTCCTCTGTCTCTCTCTCCCTTGGCTCTAGCATACCGGTTGGATCATGGCGTTTGACTAACTCCTCCCCTTCTCCGGTCTTCTTTTCTCTGCGCGTTTGAAATCGGCGTTCAGATTTCGCGTTTGATTTTTATAAATTGTCTTAGTGTTGATATCAGCTTTTAATATTTACTTTTATAAATATTATAATCTTGTTCTACGTAAAGAGACGAAACTAATGATGTAATTTGATCCCTGGTGCTCCTCTGGTTCTCTCGCTCTTGAAATCGGTTTTCGGAGTCCGCGTTTCAAATTTATAAATTGTCTCGGTGTTGATATCATCTTTTAATATTTATTTTTATAAATATTATAATCTTGTTCTGAGTAAAGAGACGAAATTAATGATATAATTTCATCACCGGTATTCCTCCGGTTCTCTCATAATGTTTCGTTTTTCTGTTTGTGCCCGTGCCCAAGGTTTACAAATATTCACCGCGTTGATTAATATTTGTTTTGCAAGCATTATCATTATTTTAAGTAAATGGTCGAAAATTCGTCCATTACATAAGCCGTTTTTAAAAAATAACGAAAAATATGAAAAACTCGAAAATAAATTTTCGAGGCTAGGTTCCAAAATAGATTGGAATTAGGAGCCTCTTCTGAAAGTACTTTTGATCTCTTATCCATCCATATTTTTTCGTCCTAATCGGATAACATTAAGTCTATTTTAAAAAAATAAAGGAAAATATGAAAGAATCGAAAATGATTTTTTTTCGGGGCGAGGTTCAAAAATAGGTTGGAAGTAGGAGCATTATCTGAATGTACTTTTGATTTCCTATCGATTCATATTTTTTCATCTAAATAATTAAGATTTTTACTCCGTAAATGTTTTTAAGTATAATTTTATATAAACTTTTGAATTACGTATTTGGGAGCGTCCGCCAGAAACCAGCCAGCAGGCGCGCGAGACGCATTTTTCATGCAAAACGCGCTCCGTTCAACTCGCTCGTAATCGTATTCTGTGTCTCTCAGAAAAAAACAAAAGATATATATCGATAGATTTTTTCCTGCTCTTTCCAATGGTGCTATTGTTTTTACTCCGAAACTTTTTTTTCTGGTCGAAAATTCAAGTTGTAAGTTCAGAGACATTTTTCTCGAAGTATATCATGTTTTTTTTTTCAAAATGCATATGACCATTCGAAAGTACAAGTCTTAAGCTACAAAACCCTAAATTTTGAAATTGGAGAAATGAAGGGCTCAAAAGTAACAAGATTAAAAAAACAGCGGTGAGTGGCCGTGCGTGCTCTTCGCGCTGCGCTCGGACGCGCCGCACGCTCGGGCTTGGTATAATGAGCTCGTAATCGTATTTTGAGTCTCTCAGAAAAAAACAAAAGACATATATCAATAGATTTTTTCCTGCTCTTTCCAATGGTGCTATTCCTTTTACTCCCAAACATTTTCTTCTGGTCGGAAATTCGAGTGGAAAGTTCAGAACCATTTTTCTTAAAGTATAACATGTTGTTCTTCAAAATGCATAGCTCCATTCGAAAGTACAAGTTATAAGCTACAAAACCCTACATTTTCAAGTTGGAGAAACGTAGAGCTCAAAAGTAATAAGATTAAAAAGACAGCGGCGAGCGGCTGCGCAAACTTTTTGCGCTGGACCCGAGTGTGCTTTTATAAACGTAGTGCATATTTTCGTTGTTTCCTATTTAAAAGCATTACACAATGTTTTATCAGTGCATAATATATTACGTTTTAAATATATTAATTTTTTATTTAAACCTTAATTCTTTTATTTTTATTTGCGATTATTTTTATTGGTCTTCTCACGATACTCATGTTTTTCTTAATTCGAGTTTTAGAGGGTTCGGCTTTTTTAACTGGTGGATATAATTGAGAATCTTTGGATGTTGAAAATCGTTTCAGTTCTAACTTTTTAGTGTTAGCTAATAATCTAACACAGTGAAACGATTGAGTTCCAGGTACTGTTTTCGCTGAATCTAGCCTTTGTCTTAATTTATCTGTAGCCTTAACATATTCATCTTTTGATGAAAAAAAGCACAAAATATTTTCAAAATATTTAGTCGCCCGCTGGTAAAGATCTTGCAGCGTCAATATATAATTATCGGATACTTTCCGCAAACTTGCTCGCCTAGTATTACTTTTTATAGAAGCACCAATTCCATCGCATGCATTTTTTCCGTGAGCAGTCGCATGAAAGTGCCATTCAGCTTCAACGGAAAAATCTTCATAATGATGAAAAAGATTCTGAAAATTATGTTTATTTTTAAAATGTTGTGCAGCTCCATCAGTAAAGTAAATAATTTTTTTAACGAAATCAAAAGATTTTTTAAGGTAATCGATTATAATTTCTTGAATTAGGTAAACTGCCACAGTATCATGAATTAAGATGTCTGAAAAAACCGCCATACTTTTGTGTTCAATTTTAGAATCTGAACCTTTGTAGTAAATAACTATTGTTGCCAAACTACATTGATTATTATTATTATAGTGGAATGATTGTGCCGCATCTTGTGCAATGAACGCATAGTTTTCCGAAAAATCTAGGGAAATTAAAAATTCTCCTTTGCTTAAGGATTCTCGTAAGATTTGAAAATAAGATGACTGCTGTTTGGAAATGAAAGAATGAGTTTTGAGTTTATGTAAAAGAGGAAAAAAGATATCAGTAAATAAAGAACTAGAAACAATTTCAGTTTGCAATGTTGATCTATCAGTAGTTTTCCACATTTGAAATTTTATTTCATTAACCCCAGACCTTTCAAGAAATAGTTCAAGTTCCGTTTTTAGAGGTTCAATACCAGGACAATTTTGACACATGTTTAAGTAACATTTCGCTGTTGGTGTTTTACAAACTATTTCAGCTATACAATCTTTGTAAGTATCCATTTTATCAAAAGAAACTCCTGAATTTCTTAAACCAGCTAAGAGGAGTTTGACGTTTTGATGATAAATGCACACACACACTGAATGCGTACCACTAGCACCAGCTAAAACACAATATTTAGGGCGACATTCGACAAATTTAGTGAATCCTATTTTTGATTCGGGATACTGTTGTTTACACTTTAAATATAACTCTCTAAGATTATACAAAACAAGTCGTTTCTGAACATAGGTTTTTGTGCCATCATCATTTCGTATACACTTATCTTTATAACCTGGCATGATTCTACTATTATCGTCATTTTGATAGAAAAGTTTTACTTCGTTTACAGTATCACACGATATTTTTCGGTTTCCCCTTTTATCAACTAAAAGGATTGACTATCTGACAAACATTTTGTTACAAGCCAACGGGATGAATTAGAAAAATTAGCAACTTCACGAGAACTCCAGTTTTTTGGGAGTAATTTTAAAAGCAACATTTTTTCATTTTTCGACAAATTATCATCGTTAAACAATTTTTGTAAGGTAGGGTTTTGTAGCTTATAACTTGTACTTTCGAATGGTGCTATGCATTTTGAAGAACAACATGTTATACTTTAAGAAAAATGGTTCTGAACTTTCCACTCGAATTTCCGACCAGAAGAAAGTCTTTGGGAGTAAAGAGAATAGCACCATTGGAAAGAGCAGGAAAAAATCTATCGATATATGTCTTTTGTTTTTTTCTGAGAGACTCAAAATACGATTACGAACTCATTATACCAAGCCCGAGCGTGCGGCGCCTCCGTGCGCAGCGCGAAGAGCACGCGGGGCTACTCACCGCTGTCTTTTTAATCTTGTTACTTTTGAGCCCTTCATTTCTCCAATTTGAAAATTTAGGGTTTTGTAGCTTAAACTTGTACTTTCGAATGGTCATATGCATTTTGAAAAAAAACATGATATACTTTGAGAAAAATGTCTCTAAACTTTCAACTTGAATTTTCGACCAGAAGAAAAAGTTTCGGAGTAAAAGCAATAGCACCATTGGAAAGAGCAGGAAAAAATCTATCGATATGTGTCTTTTGTCTTTTTCTGAGAGACTCAGAATACGATTATGAGTGAGTTGAACAGAGCGTGTTTTGCATGAAAAATGCGTCCCGCGCGCCCGCTGGCTAGTTTCTGGCGGCCGCTCCCATTTATGAAAAATCAAATATGCAGGAAGATGCAATTTTACATTCAAATATAAATTTTAAAAATTATGATGTATTTTAACAATTCTGTTAAAGCAGTTAGCAGAGGTTTTTTTCTTCTCTTAATGCGCCGTCAAAAGGCTCACTGACATGTTCTAAAAGATCAGCATGGTGAATTTCTACATACAAAGGTATTATTGTATTTTCTGCTTGGTTGTGCAGCTACCACAACTTTAGCGCACTAGGTACGTTGAGTCTAAGCTGTTTACATCTCATTAAACTCTGGTATACCGACTATAGTATATATGAGGAAATCCTTGGAACCTTTAACTGTTGCGATATTTTTTTTAAGTAATTTATTGCTATTGTTAGCGGAACGTGCGAAGCACTCAAATGAGACAGGGTATAAAATCTTCAATTTTTATATAGAAAAACAGTTTTGTACATCCCCAGACTTGAGCATGCGTGGCACACTAACATGGACTACAAGACTTGTTTTCTGCGTTATGGAATATCTTACACCCGTCTCATGTATGTGCTTCACTAATAATAGCAATAAATTACTTAAAAAAATATCGCTTCATTTCATGGTTCCGTGGATATCCTCATATAGGTAATCAATGGTCTCCTTTTTTTCTAAAAACAAGTTCAAAGCAGCTTGTTAATCAGAATATAAATTTTCTTTGCTGACGCAATAGCTTCGGCAATAGTGCAGAATAAAAAAAAATATACGTGATGAAAAAATAAAACTGAAATAAAATTGTTAAAACTTTACATCTTTTGACAGACCAAAAATTTTGTTCGAAACCTTTGGAAATTTTCAAGTTCATTATATTTACAATAATGCAGGAAAAATATACCAGAACAGTAAAAACAGTTATCTTCTTACTATTTCAATACAAGGTTCCTCTTAATTTATAAATAATCTTCTAACAAAATACGAATTTTCAGCATTAAAAAAATGTCACAACCGAGATGTTGTAAAATGCCGTTTATTTAGGAAGACGAATTTGAGTAGAAGCCAATCTCCAGGGTAAGATTTTTTAATTTACTATAATGTTTTATAATAAAAAAATACATTTTATTTTGCACACTAGTTTTACTTAAATTTAGATAATTAGACAAAAGTATAAATAGAATACGATAGGAGGTGCTTATATGAAAACATTTTAAAAGAATAAAAAATATCAGTTAATAGTCTTTGAGAATCTTTTCCACATAAATTGAGTAATTCATATCTTCTAATTTGGATAGTAAGTAATATGAATATCATAGTCAACATTGCTCAAGGGGGGCGGTGGGGGGGGAGGGGGTGATTAAGCTTGAGTTCCATATTTAAATAGCAAATTTTTCTTGAGAAAATGCACCTGCAAATCGCTATATGATATAAAACATTGTTTTAAAGTTAGAAACAAAAACAGAAATGGATAAAAAGAAATTTTTTTCAACTCTGTGTGCGAACGTCTCACGCCTGTTTATAATGTGCGAAGTATCGATTTACTCATTGATAGGCCGAGTATGCAAAGAATGCACTTCGCAGGCTGGGCCGTACAAAGCGCAAATTAGGCGCTTCTCATACTGTATATAAACAGGCATAAAAGTAGAAAATTACGCACAGTGAGTTTAAAAGAACACGTTACCAATTCATTGGTACGAGGCTTCCTCAAACTTAGTTTACTGAATCCTTTAATTAATTAATTCCAAAATTTTAAATTATTGCACCAGTTTTTAACACAATTCTAGTTACACTTTTGCATAATATAAACAACTATCTGAAGAAATGAAGATCTATAATCATCATCTACAAGAAAATAGCGTAGAAATATCCTGATTTGGTTCTCCAATGTGTATACAAGATCCAATAGATTCTCAGAATGTGACAAAAGCTGTTAAGAATCTGTTGAAATAAGCGTAAATTTAGCTTACTCATAAGTGTATGTAAGTATAGCTGAGCGTCACTGTAGAGAATGCGCGTGATTGTGCAGCGAAGTATCCGCGAGCGAAGCGTCGCACACGCCAAGTATATTGAAATCGGCTCTCAAACTAGAAGGAACGCGGTGCCCCGGCCTCAAGCCTTGTACATATTCTTGTATAAAGAGTGAATTTATGTTGCCCATAACATCTCATCATTTATTTAATTAATTATCTTGCAGCTAATCGCCAGTTTCCTACCAATATGGTGTTTAGTATTCAAGGTTTAGGAATAATAAAATGACACTATTTTTTACTATTCAACGTTTCGGACATTTACATGTCCTTCTTCAGGAATCTAATAAATCACCATAACGATTTTTTATTATTAAACCAACGATATAAAAGTTGTACAATAAATAAATAGTAACGTAAAACTTACAATAATTTTCCATACATGAAACAAAGTTGATAACGGAAAAACAGTCAGCTCGTCAATAACGGTTACAGAAATTTTTTCTCTTTATATAGTAAGATCTATAGATATGTGTGCGTAATCAAAAGTAAATACATGCGTAAGAATCGCAGTGTATGATACGACTAGGTGGGAAGAGACCCACTACGGGAGTTACAGAACGGAGAGAAGTATTAGGGTAACACGTATTATTGGTAGTGGAGACGATGTTCTTGTAAATACAGCGTAAGCGAGGAGTGGTGTAGATCCACTATTCATGTCTTCCTAATACTTCTTCGTATACTGTACGCAACTATTATAATACTAAGAAGACAAAAATTCAAAATTATTAATCAATATACTATATTCTTTTGGTGAGTTCGTGATTTCAAATTGTTTATTCATGAAAATTTTTTGGATGTATATACATATATAGCGCTTCTATAAGAAGTCTTTTTCCGGTATTACTTTCAATATCTAATGTCTTAACATTTTGGAAATTTAGAGTTTGATTTTTCTCTGTTTTATGGATAAATAATGATGAATTTTTGTCTTCTTCACAATATTTTCTTTGATGTACTTTAATTCTTACACCTAAACGTTTACAAGGCTGTCCTACAACAATCTCAACAATATTATAGTATTAGGAAAAGATAAGAATATAAAATTTAATAATTCTAATGTTATTTATAAAATTAATTGTGACAATTGTAATGTTTAGGTGTAAGAATTAAAGAACATCAAAGAAAATATTGTGAAGAAGACAAAAATTTATCATTATTTATCCATAAAACAGAGAAAAATCATACTATAAATTTCCAAAATGTTAAGTTATTAGGTATTGAAAGTAATACCGGAAAAAGACTTCTTATAGAACCGCTAGATATACACATCCCAAAAAATTTCATGAATAAACAATTTGAAATCACAAAGCTACCAAAAGAATATAGTATATTGATTTATAATTTTGAATTTTTTTCTTCTTAGTATTATAATAGTTGCGTACAGTATACGAAGAAGTGTTAGGAAGACGTGAATAGTGGAGCTATACCACTCCTCGATTACGCTGTATGTACAAGAACATCGTCTCCACTACCAATAATACGTGTTACTCTAATACTTCTCTCCGTTCTCTAACTCCCGTAGTGGGTCTCTTCCCACCTAGTGGTATCATACACTGCCATTGTTACGCATGTATTTACTTTTGATTAGGCACACATATCTATAGATCTTACTATATAAAGTGAAAAGACCTCTGTAACCGTTATTGACGAGAGAACTGTTTTTCCGTTAACAACTTTGACTCATGTATGGATAATTATTGTAAGTTTTACGTTACTATTTATTTATTGTACAACTTTTATATCGTTGGTTTAATAATAAAAAATCGTTGTGGTGATTTATTAGATTCCTGAAGAGGGACATATAAATGTCCGAAACGTTGAATAGTAAAAGAATATTGGTAGGAAACTGGCTGTTAGCTGCAAAATAATTAATTCAATGAAAATCTACCGTTAGCTGCATTCCACAATATTGATATTCACAACGTTTGGCCTGAAACACGGTGTCCAAGTGCAGATCATCTAGCGCTACCATCTTCACCTAGCCATGGAAAGAACATGGAATTGTCAATTTCAGCGAGATACAACATGTATGTTAAACCAACAAAAGACACAAAAAGATCTATTGATTTATTTTTTAAATAATCGAATAGACGTAAAACTTAATATAATAATTCATTTAGTGTTTACGATTTTTGGCGTTGATGTTAAAAAACTATTTTATCGCATAACGAAAATTTTGTACAATGAGAATTTGTTAAGAGAACGTTGTAAATTTATGACTCAATGTAGGTTTTATCATGTTTTACCTAATCATTTGTATTTTATTACAAAAAACATAAGGAAAAACATATGTTCTCTCATATTGGAAAAGTAAAACAAAAAAAACTTATTGACTTTTTAATGTTTAGAATGTTGAACGTAGGGATTATTGATTTACATTCACAAATTTCCAAAAACAAAAAAGAGTTTAATAAAATTGTAGCTGACACAGAAAAGATAGTGGGAAATGATATGATCACATTGTTTATTCAACTATAAAATAATAATATTTATGATTTTGTAAAAGAAATCAAATAAATACCAGTGAAAAAGTGTTTTACTTCTTTGAGTCATTGTATGCTGAACAAATTATATGTAGGTAAGCACATTCAAATTGTTCACTGCAAATCAAATAAACGAAAGTTGTGAAATCAATTATCAATAGTCAAGTAATGCAAACAACTCTCGGAAACTACTGTATGACTGTTCTCAGAAATGTATTCAAATTTGATCATCTTTCTATACAAATTCAACACAAGAAAGTACTGAAATAATATAAAACTTTCTACGAAAGTATAAAATAAGGCAAGTATAGACGTTTTTTCTGTATAATCTATAAAATAATAATATTTATGATTTTTTAAAAGAAATCAAATAAATACCAGTCAAAAAGTCTTTCATTTCTTTGAGTCATTGTATGCTGAACAAATTATATGTAAGCATTCAAATTGTTTACTGCAAATCAAATAAATGGAAGTTGTGAAATCCATTATCGATAGTCAAGTAATGCAAACATCTCTCGGAAACAACTGTTCCGTACTGTTTTCAGAAATGTATTCAACTTGATTCATCCTTTTATACAAATTAAACACAAGAAAGCACTGAAATCAATTTATTGTAGTCAAGTACCCATAAGATAACTTGACTGACATAATAGAACTTGGATTGGAGAACCACCCCTGCTAGAGCAGCTCTAGACTTCTCTTGTCCTCCCAAGATGCGTAATATTATAGAAAGTTCAAAACTTTGACTTTTCGTTAATATCTGAAAAAATTCTTATGAAAAGAAAGCATAATTGTCATAAAATAATTTTCACCTACACGGGGGTAAAGTACGTAGGTTCTATAAGGTTTTGTATATAGGAGTATGTGAGCTATTGCGCCTCTTAGGCGTTAAGTAATACTTTATGCCCACTGGCTGAATATTTTTGAAGGTACAACGTGGGCATAAAATGTACTTTTACACGCAAAGTACGAAAAGTTCTATTATGTCAGTCAAGTTATCTTATGGGTACTTGACTACAATAAATTGATTTCAGTACTTTATTGTGTTTAATTTGTATAAAAGGATGAACCAATTTGAATACATTTCTGAAAACAGTACGGAACAGTTGTTTCCGAGAGATGTTTGCATTACTTGACTATCGATAATTGATTTCACAACTTCCATTTGTTTGATTTGCAACAAACAATCTGAATGCTTACATATAATTTGTTCAGCATACAATGACTCAAAGAAGTGAAAGACGTTTTGACTGGTATTTATTTGATTTCTTTTAAAAAATCATAAATATTATTATTTTATAGATTATACAGAAAAAACGTCTATACTTGCCTTATTTTATACTTTCGTAGAAAGTTTTATATTATTTCAGTACTTTCTTGTGTTTAATTTGTATAGAAAGATGATCAAATTTGAATACATTTCTGAGAACAGTCATACAGTAGTTTCCGAGAGTTGTTTGCATTACTTGACTATTGATAATTGATTTCACAACTTTCGTTTGTTTAATTTGCAGTGAACAATTTGAATGACTTACCTACATATAATTTGTTCACCATACAATGACTCAAAGAAGTAAAAGACTTTTTCACTGGTATTTATTTGATTTCTTTTACAAAATCATAAATATTATTATTTTATAGATATTATACAGAAAAACGTCTATATTTGCCTTATTTTATACTTTCGCAGAAAGTTTTATATTAACAATATTATTATTATTTGTACAATCATAGAAAAAATGATTACCATTTGTAGAGAATGCTTATTGAATAGATGAGATTCGAATATATAAAAGGTCTAGACAAATTGGGTTGTTTTTTTATAGATTATGTAGAAAAAACGTCTATACTTGCCTTATTTTATACTTTCGTAGAAAGTTTTATATTAACAATATTATTATTTGTACAGTTATGAAAAAAATTATTCACATTTGTAAAGAGTGCTTATTGAATAGACGGGACTAGAAGAATTAAAAGGACTAGTGAAATTGTGTTGTCAGAACGTACTTAAAAAATTAGCTTTTAAAAAACGTGTTGATTGTTTTAAAAAAATATTAAAGCCCTCATTAAAGTTTTTGGTACTCAGTTTGACGGATGTTGAGAGAGAGGAAGAGAGGGAGATAGAGAGGGGAGGGAAAGAGAGGAAGAGAGAAGGCGATAGAGACAGGTGGAGAAAGAGAGGGAGGGAGAGAGAGGGAGGATGAGCGAGAGACTAATACTTGCCTTAGTTTAAACCTTTGTAAAATGTTTTTTGAGATAGATTTCACAACTTTTTAAGAGAAAATAATAATTAGATTGTGTAATAACGTTATGAGAGTTCATTAAGGTATATTTTTAATATCATTATTAAATGGTAGTATTGTTATTCACAAAAGTTTTAAATTAGTTTTTACATTTGTAAACAAATTTTTTAGAGATCGAGATTTCACAACATTTTAATTAAGAATAAAAGTACATTATAAATAATGTTTGTTAAGTATAAAACTACAGGGTATAGTAACCAAACTTATTCTTGCCTACAAGTTTTTACTTTGTAAACAATTAATTTTTTAGACAGATTTCACAACTCTTTAAGAGTAAAAGTACATTATAAACTAGGGGGGCCGAGCCTCCCTGCGTGTCTCGCTGCGCTCGACACGCCAACCCCCCCGCCCCCACACGCACCTGCTCCTCGCTTCGTCGGCGCCCACCCCCTCCCTATGTAAAAACTTCGTTTTTACATAATAGGTACGACCGCACTGCTCAGGAGAACTTTATACTTTCATTATTGCAACAATTGTAATACATTTATTTATCGTTTTTATTATTAAAATACACATAAATACACCTACAGTAAAATTTAAATAAAAATTGTCCATTTAGTTTTACACATTTATTTCTTCTTTTTTGTAGAAGATTTGCGTTTTAATTCTACGTGTATATAAGTATATTTAGATAACTTTTTAAATATGATGTAAGTAGTAAGTGTACCGCTATAGCGAGACAGATAGGTATCATGTTATAGCGCCGGTGTCATCTTCAAGTGGGCACTTGATTCAAGTGTTTATATAAACATCTCTTATCTTAAGTGTTTGTTTATATAAACAATGATTAATAGCCTATTGTTAATGAGCTACTGTATAGCTACTGTTAAAGTGTCCACTTGATGGCGCCGTAACCTGATACCTCCGGTCTCGCTATAGCGGTCATGGCGTAACATGATACCTGCTGGTGCGCTATACCAGTCATAGAGCCCCTATTCCTTCGCAGCCAGCTTGAGCGCAGGGCACCGCTTGCTGGCGCCCGGGTGGGGCGGACTACGCTATACCCGTCACGCGTGTGCTGCTAGCTGGCCTCCCCACTCTTCTCACCGCGGGTAAGTTGAGCGCGGGACTGTGGTGGGTGTTGTGATCCATAGGAGTGGGGACTACACTATGTCGGGCACGCGTGTGCTCTCTCTCCGGGCGGTTTAAGCGTACTGCTGTGCGCGTTTGTGTATGCGTGCTTGCAAGCCGCTTGGCAAGAGAGGAGTGGGGAGTTTTGGTGTGAGAGAGAGATGAGTAAGCGTTCGCTTGTGTGGATGGGGGAAAAGTACTCTATAGCTATACAAAGTAAGGGATATGCTTGCAGGTAGCAGCACGTTTAATCGTATTTTTCTAGCCATGTGTATGTGTGAAAAAAAGGAAACTCGATTATTATTTTTTTCAAGGAAACATAGTGGATTGGATAATTTACATTCACCCCATTTTATTAACACACCATACATGCGTACACACATTTACATAAGTAACACATAATAGTGTACGCAGACACTAAGAAATCGAGAAGCGTGTAGTGGACTGTCTGGCATAGTGTAGTATCTTTGAGCCTTCCTTTCTTTGGTTGTTATTAGGTTTTAATGATGATGATGATGGTGACTAGCTGTATCTGAAGTAGCCTTCTTTTTTGGGGAAAGAGTGGGTGTTGGTGGAAAAATATTTCAAACGGGCAGAATCTTTATCCGTGGAGGAATTGTCTTTTTTATCGACGAGAGGTTGTTTGTCTTCCGGCTTGCCAGTTGGTTTGCTGAACGGCGGTCCCATGATGTTGTCTCGATGAGGATCGCAGCCCTACTGTTTTATCGCAGTGTTGCGCTTTACTTATATTTATGTGGTGGTGGTGGTGGTGGGTGATGGGAATGATGATGATGATGACGCAGGTGAGGAAAAGTTCGTACAAGTGAAAAAGCAAATGTGCCAATAATGTGTATTTATTGGATGCTTTCGTATACTTCTTTTTCCAGAATGTGTAAATACAGAGTGCGTAGTTCTAAAAACAATCTATCTACGTCGGTTTCTCTAAAATTTGAATAACCTAAGAGTTCATTCACATTAGATTTAAAATTTTCTTTTAGTTCGTCGAATATTTTTAGAAAAGTTATACCGTCAAAAAATGAGTGTATTATATTCTCGTCGTTTTTTTCACGAATGTGTATTTTGATATTATTAATAATTAACTCTACCGCAGAATTAACAAATACCGCGATATTTTCTAGTTGTTTAAATCTAGAATTTATACACTCGCGTAATTTTTTCAAAATATCTTTAACTGCGTCACAACACTCGGTAAAATGTCGATCTTTCTCTTCTTTTTGGGTGGTTCATCGTCGACGGTGGCGGTGATAGCGGTGGTGGTGGTGCTGATGGTATGTCGTCGTCGTGGATTATGCCGTGAGTGACACAGAGACTGCGTCCATCAACGGTATCCCAGTCCTGCGCCTCGTGTTCATAGCAGCTCGAGAAGTCAGGCGGTGTAATTTCCCAACTACGGTTGATGGATACGGCTTTTGAGCTGTAGCAGGCCATCAATGAAATGTCGTGAGTGGGTAGAATGATTTTTCTAGGTGTTTGATTCTCGTTGATCAGATATTCTTGAATGGTGACAAAATGTTCCGTGAATTTTTCCCAGCTAGGTTTGTCCATTGTGACGTATTTGTGAGGTGAAACACCTTCGCCAAATTGAATAACAGGGCGGAACTGCTTGCCGAAGTATTGTAAGCCAAGATAGACAAACTTTGAGTGCGATTTATTGAGTGTGTAGCCCGTGTTGAATAGCAGTGTGTGCGGAATATTCTTTTAATTCATTTTAACACTCTTTACGTGCACTTTTAATAAAAAATACTGTCGGCAACGCCCGAGATGCTGATGATGATGATGTGTTTTTAGATAGTGCACAGTGCGGTTCGTACTTTCTTTTTAAGAAAATACTGCTTGACGGTAGAGATGTGGTGCTTTCAGCTGCGGCGCTTCTACTATATTATCCCGGCCGCGATGCCCTATCGTTCTTTATACACGTACGAGCGTGTACCTCCCTCTGCTCCTTTGTGCAGTGGGTGGTCGTAAGCCTTTAGCCAATGACAGAGCGCTACGTATACATGCTGTTGGAGCGTGGTAGTGGGGGGAAGTCATTGTGGGAAAAATTATTCTCAAAGAGAAAGATATCTTTGTTATGAAAATATTTATTGATAAGCGCGATTTTAACGGTGCCTTTGATAAATCGATGCATATCGTAGTTCAAGAGGTATTTTATTACGCGTAAGTTCATCGGTAACAGCGGAAATGAGTTCATCGGTTTTAGGCACGTACGTGTAGATAAGTTTTGTACAAGAGAGAAACAAGATCTATTCTCAAAGAGAAAGATATCTTTGTTTTGAAAATATTTATCGATAAGCGAGATTTTAACGTTGCCTTTGATAAATCGATGCATATCGTAGTTCAAGAGATATTTTATTACGCTTGAGTATTTGGTAACAGCGGATATGAGTTCATCAATTTTAGTCACGTACGTGTAGATAAGTTCTGTTCAATAGAGAGAAACGCGATCAGTCCGTAAATATCGATAACTATTCCAAGAAAAGTGAGGACTAGACTTGCAAGCAACGCGTTTCATCGTGTTTTTTAGTCATGTGTGTGTGTGTGTGTGTGTGTGTGTGTGTGTGTGTGTGAACAAAAATGAAACTCGACTATTATTTTTTTCAAGGAAACAAAGTGGATTGGATAATTTATTGGAAGAGTGTGGGTTCAATAAATGAAAGAAGTTGCTTTGGTAAAAAATTTTAATCGATCGATCAGGTTATTAAGAAAAAACTTACATAGTAAAAATACACAAAAACTTACAAACTATGATTACATAAATTTTAAAGCAGCGCATACAACCGAGACTGATTACTTATAAACTAAAATTGAATGTGTTTTGCTCCAGGGATATTAAACTAAAGGTTAAAAGTACAAAGCGCATAGAAAAGCCTACACACTATTCATACACGCAAAGAAGAAAAATCATTAAAATTAACATCATACATTAGTACAAAGAACGGCGACATCATTATTGCGACGATGGTTTACACGATTGCATACAAAATCCTATCCCTGTGGAAGTTGTCCGCGGAAAATTGTTTACGCGACGCATTTTCTTTTGTTTTCTGTTTTTTGCCGCGGCCTTTTCTCCTGACATTTTTACAAAACTTTGCAACTAATTTGTCGTTCGCGTGAGAATCGCGCGTAAAGACTTGACAAAAAGTGAGTAAACTACGCCCTACACATAAAATACAAAAACATAATACAATATTCACCGCAGACTTTCGAATCGATGCTCTGCAACTTTTTCTTGTTCCACACGAGTCGCTTGCAATTTCTTCCGAGTCGGTCGAGATGCCAGTGCGACTTAGGTCCCAGACCGTAGCTGTCAAAGTATGTGCCTCTTGCATGGCGATCTATGTAGAATGCCACCCAATGAGATCCAGGTTTATCCGCCGTGTCGATATTAGTCACGATGGCTGCGGGAAGGCTCAAGCGCCATGGTATATGGTCAGCGGCGTAGACTCCGATCGAATTAGCAGCGAGTCCACTGATGGCTCGTGTTATTTCTCTGGTGTTTATTCTTGAGACAATGATGCAGAGTCTCCGCCAGCTGCGAAGTATATGTTGTAACTATTCGAATTGTTGCTATTTATATCTTTTGCCTCGTAGTCATCATCGTCCGATTTCTCTGCAATCCGCAGAGTTTTTTTCTTCTCCTTGCTGTGGTACTCGTGAAGCGCTGAAAAATACATTTCACTATTCACCTTTTCCTTCGAAGCATGCTGCCATTCTTCGGGTAGTACGGAGCGTAGCCATTTCTTTATTTGATTAGCCTTGTATAAGGCACAAAATTCTTTTTTCTTTTTCTGCGAATGCGTGGTGCACACGGTGTTCTTTTGGAAAAATGCTGTTGAACTTTCCAAATATTGGAGAAGCGTATTTCTCCAAGTTACATATACAGCGTCCAAATAGTGTTTCGATGTAGCGGGCCTTCTCCTCACCGCGTACGTAAATTCTTCTCGCCCCTCGTGAGATATTGTAGAGATAGCGATGCAACTGGCGAAGGCTCACTTCGCCCTCGAAACAATGAAGTCCGTGAATGTCAACCGCATAGTAAGTATTGGTCAGTTTAACCTCATCAGGCAAGTCATCGAAGCTGCAGGGCGGCTGTACTATCCAGTGATCCATAATTTTTTTCTGCAGACAAATGATTGCCACCTCCTTTAGCAAAAATTTTTTTCGGCATCCCGGAAGCCCTGAATATCTATTACGTAGTCCATGCTGTTTGGGGCGCGCGCGCGCAAAAGTACGTGTATGCTGACGGGTGCGAGAGAAAAAACGAAGTGATGCGAGATGGCATAGAGCGTACGTCGTTAGCGTCCCTTCCACTTTTGTCCCCCACTTTTACGCCCGACGAGACTGGCGCCAGCTGTAGTGCTGACGTCAGCATTTAGGCACTGAAATCCGATAACATTTGTCGAGTGGAGTCGATTTCGAGAATGTTATCGTATTCGGCATAAACAATGCAGTTTATCGTAGTTGTCGGTGCGACTTCGAAACCTACTTCTATACTCACGCTACCAGACCGTACGAAATTCCAGTGTGTGTGACAGTGAGCCGATAAGTCAGGCGTGAGATCGAAAGCTGTGAGAAAATAGCCCTGTGAATAATTGGTTCTGTTTATGCCGAGACCCTCGTTGAGGAAATGTATACCAGTGACCGAGTAGAGTGTTTGAAAGGCTTCGATAAACGATGCATTGTTCCCAGTAAAGTGTGGCTGTAATGGTTTGCTCGGAATTTGGACCCCATCGACGTAGAGGGAGAGGTAATTTATGTCGAAGTGTTGAAAGTTGAAAGGATTAAGTCGTCGATTTCCGTTGAACGCTCTGTTATCTACGAAACCGATGATTACGCCTTCGGCAGTTGGCCTAGAATTGCATTATCGATGCTGTCGCCGTGTATACCGGCGTGAAGCGTGAAAGTTTTGATTTTGACGCGCGTTATGGGATACTTGGCAGTTGCCTTGGCCAAAGTATTGGCGTGCGCGATTAAAATACCGGGGTTTATTTTCACGCGGCGAATAATGAGCGTAGCTTCTTTTATCCTTATGCCAAATTGCCCCTCGTCTGCGCTGTCCATCAGACAAAACGCATCTTTGCTCCACACTAGGCGCACGCGCATTTCGACACCATTGATAAGCATTTTATCTTGATTAAACAAGTCGCAATGCAGATGGCCAATCATGTCGAATGTTTTTCCGTCGAGCGTATAGTTTTGACGATTGACGAGTCCCTTGTTAGAGCCTACTCCTTGATTTTGTGGGGTGGCCTCGAAGCAAGCCGATGTGCCATCGTACCAGAGTCTAGCCGTCAGATGAGACTCTTTGGCTGCGGGCGAATAACTCAACAGCGACTCAATGTAAGCTCTGTAGGGATACGCGTTGTTTGGCGGCGAGACAAGTTTTTGATTGAGAAAAATATCGATTTGATTCAACATTGAGCGAAGAAGGTTGTTTACGGGTGCAACTTTTAAATTCACGTCGGGATCAGCTAGCGGTAATATCTGTGCCTTTACGTACAGCATGGTATGCGCGAGGTCGATGTAATGCTCGCTGGCGCTGGGTACGACAAATTCGATAGGGGCGTCGCCTTCATCGCTGATCGATTACACAGGCTTATAGTTCAGAAAACTGCTGCCTTCGATCGAAGTTTGAGTCGCGGGGAGTGTAAAAAGATCCAGCTCACTCGACATGCACTCTGACGAGTGCGAGTGTAAGACAGACATTTTTTTTATTTACTTTGGTCCGAAAATATCGCTAACGCTTCGAAAAGTCGGTGTTTTGCGTTTTTTTCTACTTCCTTTGCGCGATTTTCGACGGTCGGCTGCTGGTGCTTTTATGGCCCTCTTGTGTTTGGTGCGTGCGGTGCGAACAGCGCTTCGTGACTTTCGCGACTGACGGCAACCTTTGACGCGGTTGGTTGTTTTATAGCCTGAACCTTTCATAACTTCTGCTATTTTCTCGGCCGCTTTACGCTTGAGATTTCGAGCCGATTCACGGGCCCTCGTTTTTACAGCCTCCTTGAAACTACTGTCTGTGTTGGCAACGTCGTCGAGAACTTTTATACCTGCGCGCAGTAGGTAGCCACGCGCCTACACCCCGCCCCCTTTGAAATGGTGAGCCGGCAAAAACATTTCTCACGCCGCCACCCCCAATCTGTTCGTCGTAATAGCGAGTATAATGCGCCATGTTAGCGATTGCGCCTAAAGTGTAGCGTTACCGTCAACGTACCAAACTCGAATGGTATCCGCTGCCCGTGCTGATCTCTTATATCTATAATAACATTATTAAAATTGTGGTAGACAAGCGGTATGTAGTGAGCGGATGCAAAGCGCTGGACAGTGCTGCATCCATATCTGAATTTAAAAGTATCCATGGAGTCTATGCGCAAGAGTGCTGCTTGGGTAACCTCCACTGTGTAGGGTTCGAATATGTCTGTGTAAATATACAGCTGGTCGGGAATTGCTCGAGAGACGATGCAGGTCTCGCGGCAACTATGTCCCTTTTACCCTCGTCGTTTAGAGTGGTAAAAGGTATTTTTTGTTTTTCCGGAGTGTCATCGAAGCCAAATATACGTCGCATTTTTTCGTTGAAATGAGTCTCGTGTAGCTGCGCGCAGCCGGACTTGCGTCTTATCGCGTAATAGCCGCGACGTGTTTTAACGGGTTCGAGCATTTGATGCCGATAGGTTTCATTGAGCTGTTTATCGCGTCCGCCAGCTCAAAGAGTGAGTCATAAATTCCAACGGATAAATTACAATATTTTTCCTCCACGAGTTGCGCGTCGTCGTTGTACGTGGAAAACTTGTAGAAGGTGTCCTCCTCTTGAAAATGTACGACGCTGCATGGTACGTGTATTTCCACCAGCCTGACGAACCATTCACCGTGTAATTTGATCTCGCGCGGTAAGTGTGTCGTGAAGCAGCTAGTCTTAGTATCGGGAAAGTAATTCATGCTGCTGTTGCTAGGCAGTACCATGTAAAAATCTTCGTACGTGTCCATGCTTGCTTTTTACGCGATTTTTTCGAGCTGACTCGCTTTTACCCAAGAATTAAATTTATCCGTATAGCCGAGCCCCTTGACAAGCAGCTGCTTGTTGGCGCCGCGTCCTTTCTCGCGCACGACGCATTCAATCTTGAAATTCTTATCGGCTGCCAGACGCTCGCGCCCGACGCGTACGAGTTCCTCTTTGTAAAATAAGCCATCTATGAGCTCGTCGTTCAAGTCCTGAAGAATGTACGTGTGCAGCCCCTGTCGTCGCGATACGCGCGTTATCCTAAAAATTTCCTCGCTGAAATTGTTCTCGTATCCACGCTCGAAGGTGTTTTTTGTTCGACTGATGCGCACGAGGTCTCCCACATTGAATTTACCATGTGTTGCGGTGACGTGATGGCGCCGCCGCTGCTGCTCCTGCCGCCGACGATAATTGGAGCTCGTGCGCTTGGCCAAGTTTTCGCGTGCTTGCGTAGCGTTGTAGATGTCAACATTGGCGGGGCGCATCCGTGTGCCGCTGTGTAGAGAATGATTGTACGCGTGGACAATTTTTTGTAAAACGTGGATATATCGTTTGGTGTTTTGGTGGGAAAAATATCGCCAGATTCGTTCATGCAGTGTCCTGTTGAGGCTCTCGACGACTGCTGCCTTGATATCGGGATTCCTGGCGACACGAAAGCCAATTCCCCGACGGTCATGAAGTTTTTGAAACGCTGCACCGATAAATTCTTTGCCTAGATCGGTCTGCATGCACAAGGGTAAACGTAATTGTGCTCTGTCGATAATGCGTCGGCAACATTGCGTGCCGTTTTATCCATCAATGGTTCAACCCACGCAAACTTGCCGAGTCATCGATGACTACGAGAATGTAGCAGTGGCCGTCGTTATAATCCTTTATCGATGTGAGTTGCAGTAAATCACACTCCCACACGTCATCGACGTTGCTCACGTTGTAGGTGAGCCGTCGAAAGCGTCTTTTTATCGGGTGATGAAGCGTGTATACATCTTGATTGCTCAGCCAGTCGTAAATGTTGTTCTTCTTCGCCTTTGTGCTGGCTGCCTTCAAACGTAGGAGATTCCGTGCGCCCGCGTAGCCCGCCTCGTACTCGAGGTCGTAGTACTGCTTTTCGTAAGCCATTGCTCTCTCTCTCTCTCTCTCTCTCTCTCTCTCTCTCTCTCTCTCTCTCTCTCTCTCTCTCTCTCTCTCTCTCTCTCTCTCTCTCTCTCTCTCTCTCTCTCTCTCTCTCTCTCTCTCTCTCTCTCTCTCTCTCTCTCTCTCTCTCTCTCTCTCTCTCTCTCTCTCTCTCTCTCTCTCTCTCTCTCTCTCTTTTCTCTCTCTTTCTCTCTCTCTCGCCAGGTCAAATTTGAGCCAGCTTTTCTTCAATTGTCTGACGAGCTTTTTATTACGGGTGAGAATCGGTGAGCGCATCGAGTCGTCTGCTGTAGACGACTGCTGCTGCTGCGCTGGCAAGCGCCGTTTGGCTGTTAATATTTGTCCTATTTTCAGAACCTTTGGATTTTCGATCAAATCGGCGGGCGTGTCGCTCGCTTTGAGAAATTTCTCAAATTCGTAACGGCCAACGGGTGCCTCGTCCTCTGCTGCTGCTGCTGTTTTTTTCTTTTTCTGCAGGGCGTCGAGCAGTAACTCTGTTATGTTTGTGCGAGGTATGATACGGCCATCGATGCTCACAGTGCCTGCATTGTCCCATTTCAGGCGATTAGGCACTCTTATTTTGCAGATGTGTAGCATGCGGCGTGCTTTGGGTGCATGTATTTTTGGCAGGCTCTCGAGTATAGCTTCCTCGCTGAGCGGTCCGAGTGCCTCCACTATTTCGTCGATTTCGCGCTTCGTCTCGCGCTCCGTCGCGCGTTCGTTGTCTCAGAAAAAAAGATAACGATGTAAAATCTGTAGATAATTTAGATATTTTTCGTAATCATCACGTGCCGTTTTTGAACGTAGAACCTGGTACATTTCGGCGTCTAATCGTGAAAAATTATCAACCTGTGTTTGTAAACTTTTTTCTCCCGACTCTTTTGGCTGAGTTGTATCGAGCGGAGTGGATGACGTCATCGCCTGCTGTGCAGGTTGAAACGTGTCCTCTGGTACTAGTACCATCTTGCATCCCCGTTCCATCTTATCGTGTGAGGTCGCCACCCGATCCAAATATTTTTGAGATTAGCGTTCCGAGTATTGGGGCGAGCAGGAGCGGTAAGAATGATCCGCCACTCTGAACAGATGTTGTATCTTTGCTTTGTCGCGCGGGTTTTTGAACAGCACGAGATATTTGGTATTTAAACTTATGTCGCGCTATGCCTTTCCTTTGTGAAAAACATTTTGCGTGATGAATATGACGCTTATATTTTTGTCGTGACTGCCTTTCGTGAATAAATCCAAAATAACATCACTCGAAGACTCGCGCATAAGATCGTCGAGGATTAGTAATTTTCTTTTTGTCATTGTCCCGTGAATAGTCGACTACCTGCTGCAGCCCCTCTCGAAACTCGATGGTTGTGGGCGCGTGGGGCTTAAAGGCTGTTCGGAATGCCTCCTGCCATTCGACGTAATAAAATAATATACGGTGAAAGCTAGTATCGCACATTGCCGGGAGCTGTGCGACAAAGCGCTGCACGAACAGGGTTTTCCCGCAGCCTGTAGGCCCGCACACACAGCAGGTAAACGGATGCTTCCAACGAATGTCCATGTTTTTTTTCACGAGGACCTCGCGCACGACGAGAAAGACAAAGAGTACCACAGCTACTCGGCAGCTCGAGGTTTTTATAATACTCGCCTGTGCAGAGCCGAGGGGCCAAAGAACATTTGCGGCAGCGGCGGGCGGGCGGGCGGCGGCGCGGGCGGAGGTCCGCTAGTCGACCGCGGTGGTGAGCGAATCATCGCGGTGGTCGCTTGGGCGCGGTGGCCAGCTCATGGCCGCGGGGACAAGCACATTACGGCCGGTAAGCACCACGAACGCGTTTTCAAGCGGTTAAAATAGAACAACAATTAGAACTTTTTTTTTTATCTGTAGCAGCTGGGGGACGAGGAGAAATGAATGAATTTTTCCCAAAAGAATAAATATATTTTTATTTTACTAGTTATATATTTTTACATTTATTTTACAGCAAGAACGTCGCATACAAATATATAAATTATTATTATTATTCCGCTTTGTAGCCGAAAGAGAGCGAAGTACCATTTGCAAAGTACATTCGCTTCCTCAGCACTACAGAGCAGGACTTTTTTTCGGCGCACGTGATGACTTCGTGTGTGCGCGTGCATCTAATGGCATTGTAATTGAGAACGATAGGTGCGGCGTCGCCCTCAAAATACGCCGCGATCAAGCGCTCCACGCTGTCAAAATTAATTTTACGCGAATTTGAACTATTTAACGAGACGCCTTTCACTTTACAGCACTCGACAGTCTCACCGCTCGAAGGGATAAAGGCTCGAAACGCAAAAAATTTTGGCTCCCCGGAGATTAAGTCCGTGATGAATGAGCCCTCGCCATAAACCTTCAGCTCGTCTGTCATATTGCCGAGTAAACTACCCAGAGCAGGCCTGTATTCGTTTGGATTATTTCGGCTGCATTTAAATATACACGAATCGGTTTCCATGTAGAAAACTCGCGCGGCTGTGAGCTTTTCAATGTAATTGTAAAGTTCAATCGCGCCTGCTCTGTCGTGTACGCGCGGCTAATACAACACATGTGCTGCGAGCAGATTCTACAGCGTCATCTACGTAGCACCAATTCGCGTACAAGAGATTTTCGCTCACTGGCAGTACATCGAAAACCTCTTTTTCCGGCGCCGCTAACAGTTTCAACAGGCCTTCGCGCGATTTTACAATTTCCGTTTGCTTTAAATTAGAGCGCTGCCCAAACTTGCCCCAGAGTGAATTTAAACAGTACTTGGCGAGCGAGCGCAAACCGGAATTGTTTTCAATTTTATCAGCGTCTAATCTGATCCCTTCGTCGCGCTCGTACTCATCAATGTACCGCTGCTTCGACACGTCGTCGACGCACCAGCTCGGCCACCACTGGCCTGCTGTTTCAGTCGAAGGAAAGTATTTACATAGTTGGCAAACAAACCACCCTCGCCCGTGCGCTGGTCGTACTGTGTGCTCCCCTCAAATTGCCATATCACGTAAATCTCTGTGATATTGTAGCTCAGTTCTATCGCCTTGCGTAGCTCGCACACAACCCATGTGCCTGCAAATTCACGATCTTCCGCTTGTTCGTGATGGCAATCCTCCTCGCGTAATTCGGCGCAACAAGAACGACAGAGCCCGAAATAAGGAGATTATGCATTTTTACAGGCAGTACAGGCAGTAATAAATCACGCTGCGGTAACACACGACATTTAACCAGTCCCTCGACATTCGCGAGATTGTTGTTTTGACCGCCCGTTAGCGCGGCACATTCTCCCCCACTGTAAATACGCGGGTGACCAATTGGAAAACGACCTCTTTTACAAATATACGGGTAAGGAGAGCAAATATCCGTATATTTGATCTCTTTGTCCGCAGCGACACTGTACGAGGGGACGATATTCTCTGTGTGCTCACCGAAAAACGCATCGCGCGGATCAAGTGTGATTTTACACATTATCGAATGATTGCTGATGTAACGTACGATATCTGGTTGCTGAGCTTTTACCGCTCAAAATCGCATTCCCACATCTCTCGCACTTCGTAACCGGCTCTCCTCATGTGTATAATTTTTTCACATGTGCTTTCGTAAGCTTGCGCGAAAGTTTGATTGAAACGGTTTTTTGTCGAATCGTGCATATTTGGAAAACACCGTGGGCAACCGTGCCAATAACAGCCTTGAAATTCGATAACTATTCCTTTGCCGTGGGCATCGGGCGGAGGCAGCGGCGGCAGGTAACCATCCACTAAATAGCCCTCCGGTAAACGAAACTCGCGCGCGCGCGCCGCGTGTACAATCTCGACCGATTTCACGCTCGCAACAGAGTAACCACTCTATAGATTTTTGAGAATGCCTGTCGGCGCGTCTATAACCGTTGGGCGGTATTATACCTATGGTATTCGCGGTGAAAAATTTTTTTCTATTAACGTGCGAACACGCAGACGCTATAGTGCACGCTGATACGAATGGATCCGTATCAGCCACATCTAGGAAAATTTTTAGAAATTGTATGCATGACCGCCTGAGAATTTCCACATCCATTTGACAATACTCGACAATCTCCTTTTTCATGTCGAATATATAGTCTGGACTCGTTTCGCGATGCCAGGCAAGAAAATCCTCATGAGCGGCTACGCTCATCGAGTCAGGACCATAAAACTCAACGGGCGGTAGAAGACCGATGTAGTCCCGAGCGGCGAGAGTGTTTAACATATGGGGGAAATATCCCTTTTTAACGCTCTCCGGTAAACCAAAGGTCACTGGCAACGCGCTTAATTTCATCTGAAAGTAATTTATGCTATTTATGAATTTGGTGCATCCATATTTAAGTAGTGTTACATTTTGACCGCTCAAAATGACTCTGGGCGAGCTATACTCGGGATTCTCGGCCAGTTCTTTTAGAATAAATTGCGAATTGCGAGTCAAAAGCTTTAGCATTGTGGGCGATGCATATAATTTCCGCGAAAGCAGTGTTTACCCGAATGCACAAACCTAACAGCTCTCTCACTGGATCCCGCGTAAAAACAAACTCGCACACGCCACATGTGCCGCAGATAATTTTTATATCGTCGATAGCCATGCAGTCGGTACATACCTGATGCGCGACGCAGAGACTCGCCACGTGAAGCCGTATGTTTTGAGCGTACGGCGTGTCCAGACGTGTTTCAAAATCATAAAAAATGTACAAATATTTTTTAGTCGCGTTCACGTCATTTTCAATAATAGGCTGAAGCACTGATCGTTAAACGGATGGTGTTTCATGCATTGCTTACAGTAACCGATACCGCAGTCGTGTTGCCGCCTGAAAATATTCACGATCTTTAAACAGAGTGCACACAGTCGACGACGTCGCAGACTCTCTTATTATTTTTTTTGTACGAGCCCGCCTGCTTGTGCTTCGCAAAACATTCGTGCCCAAAGAATTTGCGTCTGCAGTCTGTACACTCAATCATTTCCACGCTGCACAGTGGGCTTTTTTCATTTTTTTTTTTTTTTTTGTCAAAATCAAATATTTTTGGACGCACAGGAGATACGGAGATGTTTTTGGTATCATTTTGAAGGTAATACTGTGTAGAATTGTAGAAAATTATTGGCGAACCTCTATCTTGACCTTTAGACATTCAAAAAAAGTACCAAATGTCGAAAATTTCTGAGAAATGAAATTCGCGAGTTTCGGTTGTTTGACGAAAAGTTATAAACGGACTTTTAATTCACGGATACATAATCTCTGACTATGACAAAACAGGCGATCCATAAAACTATAATATATTATACATTATATTATATATTATTTTATTATATATTTTATTATTAATTTATTTCATATATTTTATTTATATTATTTTATTTTTTACACACACACAGTACCAAATCACATATAAAACCATTTTACAGATGTAAAATTTTACTTGACTTCTTTAATAAGATTCAGCGTACAATTTTATGATATATTTTCAAGTGCTATATTGCAGATATTATTTAGTTAACAAGAATTGAATAGAGAATTGAGAGCAGACAATATGAAGTTAGGTAAAAAAAATCGAGGAAAAAATCCATAAAACTCCTTTTTTCCAATTGTAGCTCATTTTTTAATGTCAAACTCGATAAGAAAAAAACGGGAGTTTTATGGATCGCCTGTTTTGTCATACTCAGAGATTATGTACCCGTGAATTAAAAGTCCGTTTATAACTTTTCGTCAAACGACCGAAACTCGCGAATTTCATTTCTCAGAAATTGTCGACATTTGGTACTTTTTTTGAATGTCTAAAGATCAAGATAGAGATTCGCCAATAATTTTCTACAATTCTATACAGTATTACCTTCAAAATGACACCAAAAACATCTCCGTATCTCCTGTGGGTCCAAAAATATTTGATTTTGACAAAAAAAAAATGAAAAAAGCCCACTGTGCGCCGTCGCTCCTACAGGGCGGACTTACGAAACAACATTGACAAGTACGCGGACAAGTATGTTGCTCGACACAGCGATACCCTTTGTTGCAATAAGAACAAAAAAACCGCGCACCAGCCGCAGCAAATAAATTCGTAATTACGTTGAAATAGCGCCGACGCTCTTCAAAAATTAAATAAATTACCCAATACATCATATCACGCGTGCGGATAACTATAATAAAAAAATATTTGACTTTTAAAAACAAAATCAGAAACGCTCTTAAATAAATATATTTTTACTTACATTCGTTGACACGCCGATGCAACAGGTAATTGTGATTGTAGTCGGGGCTAACTGTGTTTGCTACAGCTTGCAAGCGCGCCAACAGCCGCTCACGATCAGCGCGCACAGTGTTTGCTGCAGTGCTGTTATCTTCGGCATTCACGTTGGGCGGCTGGCTCACGAAAAGGCGATGTTCTGCTGCTGTCACTAGCGGACGATCGTACATCTCAAGTGCGTCGGCAATCTCGAGATCCCTGCGGATCATCTCTTCTAGACGCATATCAACCTCGATTCGCGCCACTCGCTCCTCTTCCGTCTCCGACTCGACCACCCCATCCTCGTCGTGGTCGAAACGCTCCCACGCGATGAGCGCCGGGCTTTCGGGCTGGGCGTCTTCGGGGTGGTCATCTTCGGACCTGTGCACGTCGTCCGCGACAAACAGCTGCTCGCCCGCACCTTCGCTCTCCGTATCACTGTAGTCAAAGTTGAGTTGCCGCGCTACAGGATTAAATACGCCTGCCGTGCGCGCCGAGTGCTGCGGAGACATGGCTGACACATTTGGCTCGAAATGCGTCTCATCGCTGGCCGCGCTCGAGCTATCGGATAGTCCCGTATCCGAATCATCGCGAATGAGACTCTCGTAAACTGTAAATAAATATATGTAGATAAAAAAAAGTAAAGGAAAATTATGTTGAAAAAAAGTTTTAGACTTCCCTAAACGCTCCGTACGTGCATTCACATTACCGCGGAACACGTGCAACCCACTTAATCGACGCTCGAAGACATCATCTTCAATGACAGTCTGTACTTCGCACGAACAAGCAAATTCGTTGTAAAGCCGCACTATTGCGCGATACCCTGTCATTCTTAGTAGTAGCCGTAATTGCGCTGATAAGTTTTCACGTGACATACGCCGTAAATAGCGCAGCCACGTGGGATTTCTGCCGTGACGGGCTCTAGCCGCGAGCCGTAACACAGCTTTCCGCAACGAACTATTTGTGTGATTATCCATCTCGAAACTTCTGAATAGACTGAGCGCAACGCATGCGAGCTTGGACTTCTTATACACACACGTCATCTTTGAAACGCACCCCCGACAAACGTATGATAAAAAAAATTAGTCATCTAGTCATCTCGAAGAAGTTGACGACAGCGCCCAACCCCATGAGCGCATTTTCTTCGAAACATTCCCGAGAGCCAAAATAAACATCTTATGAAAAAAAAAGAGTGGACATCGAAAAAAATAGCAGCGCTATACAGGCACTCCAGCTGAGAAAAAGGAACAATACTTCCTCAAACGTACGTGCGTGGGGCCAGCACCGTAAAAATACGACCCTATTGATGCGAGAAAGCCGAGAAGCGCACTTGAGATAAAAACTATACAAACCGTTGTGTCGCACCAGTCGGGGGTATTGTTTTACAAAGCATTACTCACCCTGCCTGGCGGAATTCGAGAAAATTCTAAATACAGACTAGCGTCGTGGGCCTGCTAGTCCGTTTATCGCTCGTAAGCACGTCGTAAATACCTCACAGTGGCAAAAATGTACAGGCTTTCCCCAAGCAGGTCACTTTCATCGGTGCGCGCACCAACAGCTGGAAATTTTCTTGCCTTAAGAACACTTGAAAAGTGGCCCCGAGACTCTGGTACTTTTTTCGCAACCCACGCTGTTCCCTCAGAATTTTCTCGGCCTAATACAAATCGTAAAACCGAGAGTTTCTGTAGGTAACGCGTGTGCTTACTTTGTCCCCCTGGACAGTTTCTCGTCGCTTTATCCATCATAAACCTCCCGCACTTAAACTGATACTTTTTCCCCGCTCACACTGTTCCCCGAGAATTTTATAACACTACTATAAAACTGAGAGTTTCTGTAGGAAACGCTCGTGCTTGCTCCTTCATCCTGGCTAGTTTCTCTCCACTCTACCCTCCATGGCCGACCGCTTAAAAGAGCGGTTTGAGCGCTGCACTACCACAGTACCCGACAAGCTTAGACGCACACATCATCGTCATCGTCATCGTCATCATCATCATCATCGTCATGGAATCGGTAGAAAATTTTAAATTCATCGAAAACATTTTACAAGTTGTTTTCGATGAGCAGTTTCGGCTATTCAAAAAGATAGATGCATCAGAGGAAGACACTGATCGGATAGCGCGGCACATATCAAACAAGAGCGCAAAATGTGAGCATAGCGCCAAGCGGCGTTTGCAAAGTATAACAAGATATAATAAAAACACACAAGCAGCATACGACCGTTTAGCAGAGGACATATCAGTACTCCTGGGAGCGTGGCCGGACAACGAACGACAGCGTGTACGGGCTCGATGCATGAGTCGTATACGATTTGGGGATACACGTCAAAAGCGGTATTTATTACGCAAACATCACAGCCGGTAAAAGCGGCGTGATCTACATGGGGCTAACGAACACCGAGACCCCCACCACCACCACCACCTCCTCCACCAGCGCCACGCGATATCACGTCATACCACCGCTCGCCAACATAGCTGGACGTCAGTATTGCTCCAGCGATGGAGCATGCAAGTCAAATTGGCGCTATGCACCAGCAGCTCGCTAGCGCAAGTAAGAGGCTGGAGCGCTACATGGCCGACGTGAGGCACACTGCGAAAATAATCGAAGGCATACAAGCCGAAGTACTACTCCTCGAGCAGCGCACACTAGAGGAGCAGCGACGACAACATCAACAGCAACGGCGGCAGCCTAACCCTGCAACGGACACATACTGTATTCGTGCGGGATAATATTCCGCACTCTGAGGAGGGACCCGGAGGGCCAATCGTGGGAGCAATGCTGGCGCTGCAGCCAGTACCGGTACGGTGAGTGCCGAGAAAGCGCGTGCGGGTGTCTCGAACAGATGGACACCACCACCACCACAATCACAATAACAGCTACCAACGGAACGCAGCAGCAGCAGCAGCAGCAGCAGCAGCACGCGACTGCAGAAACTGTATAGTGTGTGTGACGTGTGCAGCGACTGAGCGTAGTGTCGATATAGCGTATGTGTGTGTGTATGAGTGTACGTGCGCAGCGGCAGATATATGTGTATGTTTGCGAGTGTGAACACGAACGCACGTGCTGTGCAATATAAATAAAACTTTATATTTTAACGACAACAAAACTGTAAAATTTCTTAGTGTTGGCGTACACTATTATGTGTTACTTATGTAAATGTTTAAATTAAACCGTCCGAAGATAGAGCACACGCGTAGTTCCCACTCCTACGCCACGCAACACCCATCACAGTCCTGCGCTCAACCTGCCAGTGGTGAGAGGAGTGGGGATGCCAGCTAGCAGCACACGCGTGACGGGTATAGCGTAGTCGCCCCTCCCGTGCGCCCACCAGCGCTGCCACGCGCTCAAGCTCTCTGCGAAGGAGTGGGGGCGCCATGACTGGTATAGCGCACCAGCAGGTATCATGTAACGCCGTGACCGCTATAGCGAGGCCGGAGGTATCAGGTTACGGCGCCATCAAGTGGGTACTTTACAGTAGCTATACAGTAGCTCATTAACCACAGGCTATTAATCATTGTTTATATAAATAAACACTAATTAACTACTGTTTTGCTACTGTTTATATAAACAAACACTTAAGATAAAAGATGTTTATATAAACACTTGAGTCAAGTGCCCAATTGAAGATGACACCGGCGATGTAACCTGATACCTATCTGTCTCGCTATAGCAGTACACTTACTACTGATGTATATAAATTTAATAAGTACTAATTGATATTATTGAAGTGCACATAGAAATATTGAATATAAGTGGCATGATTGCAGATACGTTTAAAATTAAAAACATGGTTATTATTAAAATTTTTATCGAAATCGTTTTTATGATATATTATTTTTATTATTTATGAAAACGTTAAATAGAAAAAAAACGTTTTGTTTCAATATAACCCACAACATTTGTGTTTGAAATTTTTGTGTATAGTCAAATTCTGTTGAATTATATGAGAAAAACTATTGGTTCATTACTCTCGATTAATAACAAAACATAGAGTTAAATTTTATTCAGTTCTAACGAAAGGTGGGGACTATAGCTGCTCACGGGTGTTCCTATAACTACATATGCTTATACAATCTCAATTACGAAAATATACCCGCGGCATATTCACACATGCACTAATACCGCAAAGCGAAAAGGACAAAACTGCAGAATTAAGAAAAAAACGCAACACTGATGCATTCGGCAAAGGCAATCTGGCATAGCGCTGCGTGCATAAGGATACTATTGCAGCAGCCGTAACCGCTACCTCGACTATATATATCCTATATGCGCTCGCTCACACTACACGACGGAAAAACGCATGCTGCCCGCGCGACTGCGAGCGCTCCCTGTGTGTATATATAAGTATAACTATATATATATATATATATATGGAACGCGCGTGCTTTCTGCTACTGCTAGCCCTGTGACTGCGGACTGCGCGGCGTGTGCGCGTGTGTCCATGGTGTCTAATGTCAACAATCGCACCGTCTGGCTCCCGGTGTCCCCAGCGATGACAGCGGCTGCTGTAGTACCTACGCCGCCCTGGTGAATGTCATCCCCTTCAGCGTGTTTGCCGGTTGCTGATAATTCGTCGGAGACTGGAAAATAGTGTGTCAACGGCGAGAGCAGATTTGGTAAGCCCTTTCTCGTTCCTAACCTCTCTGATGGGTGGCTGATGGTACTTTTTCTTGTTGCAGGTATCTGTGGTAGCCGGAGAAGTCTAAACAACGAACACTGCTGCAGAATGTTTCTTGGGTGTGGAAATATTATCTGAGTTGTTTATTTATTAGTTATATGTGGTTTTAGGTGCTCAACTTTCCTTGTTTGGCTCTTATTCTAGACTGTTTCCAGCAGTGAAATGAGTGAAGGCTTCCACTAAGTCCTTGCCCGCTAGTTGTTACAGGTATTTGGTGCAGCGAGTGAAATACAACCATTGCTGCAAACTTTACTTTTGTATGGTAATATTTTTATTGGTGTCATCGATTTATTAGTCTTATGTGGTTTTTAAATGCTCTACTTTCCTTGCTTGTCTCCCAGAGTCAAGGCTGATCTGCTATTAATGTGCTTCTTTGATCCTTATAAGTTGAGACAGTCCATGATATTCAGACACAATTGACAGTCTCTGTCAGTACTTTCCTCCTAGATGGTGGAGTTACTGACGTAGTGGATGGCTGTTAGATGATTCTCAGCAGACTGGTATCCATGGAGTAGTGCCAGCTTAGACCATGCAACCTTATTTTGCTGCTTCTACATCTGTCTCAGTGATCTTCAAGTGTTAGTGCTTTAGAGTGTGATGAGATAAGTAATGTAATTAGGAACTGCGGGATATCATAAAAGTGCTGTGTGTGTGTGTGTGTGTGTGTGTGTATGTCTGTGTGTGTGTATGTCTGTGTGTGTGTGTGTGTGTGTGTATGTCTGTGTGTGTGTGTGTGTGTATGTCTGTGTGTGTGTGTGTGTGTATGTCTGTGTGTGTGTGTGTATGCAGGTGTGCGTGCGCGTGTGCGTACGTGTGTGTGTGTGTGTGTGTGTGTGTGTGTGTGTGTGTGTGTGTGTGTGTGTGTGTGTGTGTGTGTGTGTGTGTGTGTGTGTGTGTGTGTGTGTGTGTGTGTGTGTGTGTGGTTAAATGTGATACGGGTAGGTAGTTGTCTTTGGTAATATTAGCTCGTCTGGTTAATTATTAAGTTTGGTGAGGGTATAAAAACTCACCTCAGGGTACGTGTTGTATTAAAATACATGATTATGTATTTTGCAGATTTTTAGCCAGTGAGAATTGCCTAATTAATAGTTTTCTTCACACTGTAAGACTGACAGAATCAGCAAGAAAATTGCATTCTTTATGCATTGAAATTTACCATATTACAAAATTTATAGCTCATACATTAAACAAAGTTTTTTCTTTGTAAATATGATATTACTTTAACATGTACTTATATAATATTACACAATTCTGATTCTTTTGATTCTTTTAGTTCAATCGCTTAGGTCCTGGGAACATAGTTAACGGGTTAAGCTGTGTAATCTTATATTAAATTTCTTAAATTTGTTATATCAAAACAGTAAGATAACATAATTATATATTTTTAACAACCTTATTTTTATACATTTTTCTAATTTTAATTCTACTACATTCTAAGTTCTCTAGATCATTTGACAAGAAATTATAAGTTCTGACAGCTTCTATGTAACAGTTTTTGTTAGTTATTGTTTTACTTTGTTTTATTGGTATGTGTACACTTCTATTTCTTGTATTAATTATTTTTCTCTAATATTTAGTTTCTCATAATGATAGAAAACCGATTTAAAACAAAATAATTATTTAATATTTAAAGGGCATTCTTCAAACAGAAAAGTATTTTTGTATTTAATTTTAAAGAATCTATTTTGTAAATTATTTAATGGTCTTAGGCTATTCATTTAGGCATAAAATCCCAAGCTATTATCCCATAATTTTTAATACTCATAAAAAGAGTTTAATGAAATGTCAGCAATGTTTTAGCTTACATAATATTTGTCTTTTTGTAGAAAACAGGGAAATAAATATTTTGTTTCTATAATTATTCTTCCAATGTGTTTATCCCATTTAATATTGTAATCAAATTTAATTTTGTATTTTATTATTATGTTTTTGTAATTATATTATCTTTGAAATGTTATATCGATTTTTCCAATTTTATTTATAACTATTGTATAGAATATTTCAGTGTCAAATGGAATTCTATTAAATAATAAGCGAAAATTCACTGTACGGGATGTATTGAGGCATTAAAAATTGTGTTTATACGTTTAGATGATCTGGAAATGATTGTACATAAAATGTTAACTGGAAATATTATTATTATTATTATTATTATTATTATTGCTATCTGAGGGGGGGAACTCGGACCCGGGTACTTAGGTCTAAGACCCATTGTATCGCCCTCTGAACCGGCAGCCCTTATTCCGGAAGTCTTGCCCTTCTCCAAAAGGAGAGGATAGTCCCGGATCGGGTTGCCCTGATTTCGCAGACCACCGGGAAGTGGTTCCCCAGTAGCTGGTGTCTTAGGCTGGCGAACATGGGGCAGGTCGTTAGAAGATGGATAGGGGTCTCGTCCGCTTCATCGCACCATCTGCACCGACCGCATGTCGTCAGCCCTAATTTGGTCGAGTGGTATCTGAGGCGCCGATGCCCCGTAACAATATGTACTAGCAGCCGGGCGTCCCTTCTGCTACCTCCGCATATACATCGGGTCCAGTCCGGGTTGATGTCCTAGCCCAGCATAGCTTTAGTCTGCCTGATACCACCACCGTTTTGCCAATCCCTGGCGTGCAGTATCCGCGTCCACTTGGCGACCGCCTGCTTCACCTCCGATTTGGAGACCCCTATTAGGGGCGCTGATGACTCGTCTGTAGAGGAGTGAGCTCCCAGTCCGCCGAGCCTATCTGCAATCTCGTTTCCTCTTATCCCGGTATGCCCCGGTACCCAGAGTAGACGAGTGGTGTTGCTCTCCGCTAGTCTGTTTAGCGCCACTTTGCAATCCCAGACCAGCTGTGAGCTCGTTTTGGGGGCGCTCAGCGCCTTCAGAGCTGCCTGGCTGTCCGAACAGATGCTGATGCGTTTGCCCTGAATGCCAAGTTCTTCAATCCTTTGAACGCATCCGAAGATGGCGTATATTTCTGATTGAAAAACGGTGGCGTGCCTCCCCAGGGGGATAAATGTGCCTTTCCCGTCCCTGCGGCAGTAATATCCGGAGCCGGTACCGCCATCGGTCTTGGAGCCATCCGTGTACCAGATGTCTCCACTGCCCGGCAGCTTGTCCCTCTCCGTTGCCCAGTCCTGCCTCGTCGGTATGGCGGTCCCATACCTCCTTCCGAAGGTATATCTCGGGATCATCACGTCCGATGGCATGGACAGAACTGGTGAGGAGGCCAGTTCTTCGGGAAACTGAGTATGCCTTCTACCCTGTTTCCACTTGCCCTGGGCCCCTAACCTGTGTGCTGTTACGGCCGCAGTTGCGGTAATGGTGATGTGGAGAGGCTCCACGCCCGCCACTGCGCCCAGTGCCCTTATGGGTGTGGTGCGCATCGCCCCTGTAGCTCCCCTCAGTATAAGCCCTCGGAGCCCTTCCATTAATTGCCGAACCCCGGTGAGCTCTGTTCTGCGCCACCAGACCGCAGCAGCATAGTCCAGCCTGGGTACCAGCACGGCCCTATAGAGCCACAGGATGATTTCGGGACTGAGTCCCCAAGTGCTGCTAAACGCCCTTCGGCACATCCAGAAGGCCGACAGGAACTTGTCACGTTTAATAAGAACGTGTCTGTCCCAGGTCAGCTTCCTGTCCAGAGTTACCCCGAGGTATTTGGCTGCGTTTCTCACCTCCAGGGTCTTGCCCCCTAGTGCGGGCGCCCTGTATGGTTCGAGTTTGTATCTCCGAGTGAAAACGACGAGCTCAGTCTTCTCTGGGTTTACAGAGAGTCCTGTTACCTCGCACCAGCGTTCCACCCGTTTGAGTGCAAGTTGCATAGAGTTCATGGCCGCCTCTATGAATCTTCCTTTAATGATGATGAGAAAGTCATCCGCGTAGGCCTGTGCATAACAACCCCCAACATTCAGTGCCTCTAGGAGACCGTTGGCTACCAGACACCAGATGGTGGGGGATGATACTCCGCCTTGTGCGCACCCTCTACTGACCATCCCGGTGACTTTGGTTGGGCCCAACTTGGCTTCCACCGTTCGACGGCTCAGCATGCTTCCAAGCCAGTCCACTAGTGGCTCAGGTACCCCATGCCTCCTTGCCTCCTCTCGAACGGTCTCCGTGGAGGTGCGGTTGAACGCCCCTTCCACATCCAAGAACGCCCCAACCGCGATTTCCCCTTTCTCCAGCTGCTCCTCTATGCGATAGACCGCCGAGTGTAAGGCAGTCTCTGTCGAGCAACCTGCCCTATAAGCGTGCTGGTTGGGGTGTAAGGGCCTGACTGTCAGCACTTCGTCCTGCAGGTATTTATCCACTAGCCTCTCCAATGTCTTAAAAACGAAGGAGGTCAGATTGATCGTCCGAAAGTCCTTAACAGTCGTGTGAGTAGGTTTCCCTGCTTTCGGAATAAAGACAATTCTTGCCCGTTTCCATGCGCGTGGCACGTGTGCTAGGGCAATACTGGCCCTAAAGACTTTAACCAGGCGTCCGATGAGTACCTCCATTCCTTCCTGCAGGAAGACCGGAAGCACCCCATCGGCGCCGGGAGCCTTAAAGGGTTTGAAGTTGCCTATGGCCCACCTGGTTCTCTCAGGTGTGACTATGTGAGCTGCCAGGTCCCAGGCCGCCCTCCTCGGTACTAGGGCCCGGGGAGGTCTCGCCTGGGCCTCGACGCTCTGATTAAAATCCGGAAAGTTTGCTTCGAGGAGTAGCCGCAGGCATTCCTCCTCTGAAGCTGCATATTCTCCGGTGGGGAGTTGGATAGCTTCTAGCCAGACTTCCGGGTTTTTTGCGAGGATGCGATTCAGCCTAGCTGCGTCAGGGTGCCTTTCAATACCCTCGCAGTAGTCCCTCCATCCTCTCTTCCTCTCTGCGTTGATGCGAGATTTGTACAGCCTCTGGACCTCTTTGTGGGAGGCCCAGTCTTCCGGTCTGCGAGTATTCCGAGCTCTGTTAAAGGCTCGCCTCACCTCCCGTCGCAGGCTTTGGAGCTCCTCTGTCCACCAAGGGGTCTTCGAGGTCCCCCTTGGTTTGGTCATCGGACAGCTCCTCTGAAACGAGACGTCGATAGCCCTTACAAGCTCCTCCGCCCAGTATTCCAACCTCTCGGTTGTGGTGAAATCCGGTCTGAAGTCTCGGAGTTCATTCCCAAGGATAGCCCTGTAGGAGTCCCAGTCTGTTCTCCTCGGATTCCTAAAGGCCTTGGTCCCTGTACCTCCTTTCCTCCAGTTGAAGATAATATGCCTGTGGTCAGATAGTGAAGGTTCGGTAGAGACCCTCCAGTCTCCGACACAGCTGCTGATTTCCTCTGAACAAAGTGTCAGGTCTATAACCTCCCTCCTGACTGAGTTGCAGAAGGTCGGTTCCCTGCCCCTGTTCAAGATGCTTAGATCTGTGGAGACAAGGAACTGTAGGATTGCTTCTCCCCTGCAGTTAATGTCAGAGCTCCCCCAAATGATGTGCTGTGCCTTTGCATCGCATCCCAGAATAAGGGGGAGTTTCCTTGACTCGCAAAACTCAATGAGTTGTTGTACTTCCCTTGGCGGCGGTTCATCTGTAGAGTCGTACGGAAAATAGCCTGAGGCCACCACCACTACCCTCTCAGATCCTTCCGCGTCTGGGAGTCTCGCCTTGACGACCGCTAGATCCTCGCTGCAGTGGCTGGGCATCAAAAAGACCTCCAGCCCCTTAGCCAGAATGCACGCCCTCGGAGCATTTTTAGCAGGGTCTCTATAGATTTTCCCCACTCCCCGTAGTCCCCGGATAGCCCCCGCGACCAACCATGGCTCTTGTATTAGGCAGATGCCTGTCTGCACCCCAGCCATGCGCCTGGCCAAGACCGCTGTGGCGCCTTTGCTGTGGTGCAGATTAATTTGGGTAAATGGTATCCCGTCCTTAGCCATTGCGCTTAAGACGGTCCTCCCTTACCCGACCCTTGCTGCTCCCGCGGTTCCCCTTCCGTAATTTTAACGGAGATCGGATTGAGCCCCACTGCAGCTGGAATCTGCGCTCTCTAAGCGCATGCAGGGATGTCCTCGATAAGGTCACGAGCAGGAAGGTTCCGATGTCCGGCCCCTCCCTAGTCTCTGTGGCACTTACCCGCCATCCGTCAATGCTTACGCCGCGGTTCGTGCGCTCGAGTCTTTCCAGGACCGCGGCCGGATCCTGTCTAGGGCCAGGAATCCGGAACGAGGCCCTGATCGGCCTTCTAAGCGCACTCATCTCCACGACGCTCAGCTTTGCTCCTTCCCAAGGTTGTATCCGGGGGATAATTTCCTCCAGCCATACCCTTGAGAAGTCGTCTTCGGCCACCACAATGATAGCCCCGCTTTTGACGAAGCAGCCGCTGAATTTCGGGCTCGGGCCAGACTCGATCTTTTCCATCTCTGTCTGGACCGCGTCGCTGACGTGTACTGCATGCTGCTGCAGCAGCTCCACGTCAGGATACCCTTCCGCAACGACCGCCCTTGTAAGCGGGTCCACCATCCTGGCGACCTCTATGCCGGCCTGCCGGTTCGGCTTTTTCCTGGCGACATCGGCATCAGGAGGGGTGGCCGCCGGGCCCTTGCGCCGCTTGACGCCCGTGACCCCGGCCCGCCCTCCCGTGCCTCTGCCCTCATCGTTGGAGTAGCCGGCGGTTCGGTGTCCCGGTCCTGCCTGGCCAATGGCCCCGCTGTCCCGGTCCTCCCAACCGCCTTCAACTCCCGTTTTTGCTTCAGGAGCTTCCGCCTCTGAGCTCCAGAGAGTCTCTTATGCTTCAGGGCGAGTTGAAGCTCCTTCAGCTGATCTGTGATGGCATCGGCATCGGGGTTCTTCGATGAGTCCCCCTCCGCCGATGTCTCTGCATTTCTCTCTGCGTTCAGGACCTCCTCCATACGGTCCTGCCCACCCTGCCTCCGGGATGGTTGATTTGCTAATCCCCCATCCCCAGCCCCCGGCCAGGATCCGCCCGGGTTCTTCAAAGAGTCCCCGGTACCCTCCTTGCTGGGGTTCCTACTTGCGTCCGCGATCGCGTTTGGATTGTCCGTTGGCGGAGTTCCCGAGGGCCCTCCTGTTCCAGACAACCACTGGACAAGCGGGTTGAGTTCCTTGGACCTCGATCTCCGCTTACCCTTCTCACCCGGGAGTGGTTCCGCATTAGGTGTGCTAGGCGTTACCGCCCCGCTGCCCAGTACTTCGCCACTCCTTCCTCCCTCGCTCTGATTTTTTAAAAATGGTTCCATTTGAGTCCCACGAGTAGCTAGGGAAAACGTGGTCCGCTGCCGCAGAGCCCGCGTGCGGCAGTAAGGCTAAATACTCGGGTAGGTCGCCTTGTGTTCACGAGGCACCGTTAGAGACTACTCAGTACCCCGAGTAGCCAACCAGTCCGCTCAGCACGGTCCGCATTACACCTTCGGCTTAGGGGGTGGACTGCCTTTAGTCGCACATCCCGGCACGACCGACGCGGCATCGAGCTGTACAGGCACTATGCACGACCAAGGGTGGCCCCCATACTCCCGCCCTGAGGGGTCACCCAATCATCCTCATCTTCCTACTACTATCTCATTCGTTCCCTGGCCCCCTCGTGAGTGTGCCAGGCCCCCATTCATTCTACATTCATGATCTTAACCCGTTTATAGGGAGATCCATTCATATGAGTACCGTTTATAGGTTATACTCCTCACACATGCGGCTTTTGCATCGGGGCAGCTATTCATTCATTCGTGACTATGTCCGTCCCCGGGGTGCCGATGATGTCCTACAAGCCCTCTCACCCGCCTGGGAAGGGGCCAAGGCCCTTGCCCAGCTTCGACAAAGTAGCAGCCCAGGAGAGGGAAATAAGTATTGTTTAAACGTTATGTATATGCTTTGTAGTTAACAGTTTTATTGAAAGTCAAATCCTTGTATAATAAGCGCAAATCGACTATTTCAGGTGTATTTAGGTATTAAAAATCCGTTTTATAGGTCTAAGAGGTCAGGAATTCATTTTATATGAAAATGTTAAATGGGAAAAAGTTTTATTTAAATATTATCTATAACTTTTGTATTAATCATTTTTGTGTAAAATGAAATCCTGCCAAGTGTTAGCCGAAAATCATCCGTTTTATGTATATTTTGGCAATAAAATCGTTTTTATAAGTCTAACTCGTTAGGAGTTGATTTTAGATAAAAATGTTAAATGGAAAAAAGTTTTACTTTATTACAATCTACAACTTTTGCATTTAACATTTCTGTGTAAAATGAAATCCTGTCAAGTTGTAGCAAAAAATCGTCCATTTTATGTATATTTCGGCGTTTAAAATCGTTTTTATAAGTCTAACTCGTCAGAAGTTGATTTTAGATGAAAATGTTAAATGAGAAAAAGTTATGTCTAAATATTATCTACAATTTTTGTATTTAACATTTTTGTGTAAAATCAAATCCTATCACGTTATAGTTAAAAATCGTCCATTTTTTACCTTTTTTTGCTGTTTTTCTCAGTTATCTTGGCAAATATTGCTCGTAGAAAAAAGTGTCCAACAGAAAAAAGGTGTATTTTAATTAGTTTTAGCAGATAGACCTGTAGATATTAGCTTAAAATTAATTTCTCTAGACATTAGGCTTAAAAATCAATTTTTTGAGATATTTCTTTGTGCTCAAGTTTTTCATCGATCTTTCTCAATAGAGAACCAGCACTTAGGTATAATTAGAGGAGTCTTTTCCCGAAATTCCGATGAAATCGATCGAAAATTCATTGAGATAATCTGGAAACTTGATTACATACGGACGTACAGACATACACACATCACAGAAAACGCTCAAAACTCACTCATTCGGAGTGGAAAATGATTTTTACACATTTAATTTTCGGTATTTGAACTTTTACAATTTTCACTCTGGTGAAATTATAAGGCTCTCCCGAGTAGCGGTCGTGCCTAATAATGTTTGTTAAGTATAGATCTACACTTTAATTGATTTCACAACTTTTTTGGGTTTGACTTTCAGTATCCGCGTGAAAGAAATCTAGTTCGACTTTAGAACGCAAAAATTTATCATTGATTTGTAGAATTCCTTTTCATAAAATAAAGCGTAAATAATTTTTTAGGATATTGTATAGGTTTCGGAAAATAATTCCTATGGTTTCCGAAAAAATTCTTATCGTTTATAAAAGTTTTTGTAAAGTGATTGTAAAGGTTTTGGAAAAGAATTTCTCGTTGCTTGCACAATTTTTTTTTGCCTAGTGGGCCGAAAGTACCACATTCGCTCCCGGGGCCCGATCGCGAAGGTTGTATTTTCGACCTCGCTAGGCAAAAAAATAGTATACGTTCCACCGGAGTAAAATTGGCCAGCCCACAGCTCGTGTTTTCCTTCGGCTCGGGTGGCAATTTACACGAGCTGAGGACTGTCCAAGTTTTCCTCCCTTGGTGCGTAATATACTACTAAAGGATTGTTGAAGTTTTGTAAAATAATTTATTAAAGGATTTTTTAAAAGAAGTAGTGATGGACCATTTTTGGAGATATTTTGTAGAGAAAATATAATAATAAATAATTTACAGAAATGATTCTGTTATTCAACGTAGGACTTTAATTTAATGAGTAATACTACAGATAAGAAAAATGATTTTTGTAGGAAAAAGAAAACATTTTCATAGCAAATACATACAAACAAATATTGTAAAGAGATAAAGAGATAATTTAAATAGCAAAAATCAGTTTTGTGAGAAATAGAAAATGTTTTTATAGGAATTATAGAAAATAGTTTAAAAAATATTTTTTAAAAGTGTTTATTATATAATTGTTTCAAAAAAACATTTAAGCTTCCGTCAAGTTCTTTGTAGAGAGTTGGACAGTTGTTGAGAGTAAGATTGTTTGGATAAAAACATTAAACTTATATTAGTATTTCAACAGAGAATTTAAAGTTGTTAAAAAAGATAACAATAATATATTTTTTCTTTATAGCTATTGCAAGGAATAAAAGACAAAAGTACAAGTTATCAGAATTACAATTCAAATCTCTGTATCACTAGCTGATTCTCTTGCTTTTATAAAACTCGAAGCTCAAAGTTGGCTGAAAAGTTGAGTTCGCATGTCAACTGCCATTTCCATAGCAGCAGGCGGTAGAAAGTTTTTTAAAAACTACTCTTTCGTATCTATTTCTCTGAAATCACTTAATCCTCTAGCCTAAAAATGCGAAGCTCAAAGTTTGCCAAGTTATCTACCATTATGTAACAGCACCTGATACTAAGTTTTTTCACAAAACACTCTTATGCATCCATTTGCTCTTGTTTTTTTGACAAATTATTATTACATTATTAAATTTGTGCTAAAATTTACCTCTAGCCTTCTATTCTTCTATTGCACATTCTAAAGCTGGAATTCGTTTCATTATTTTGGTAACTACATATTTCTTTTTCATAATATTTTTTTTTTATCATACACATAATCTTGTAAAATTAAAAACACAACCAGTTGATGAATTAAACATTATTATTATCTGAATCTTGTATAGAAAAATATGTACTAAAAACTTCTCTGAAACATTTTGACATCTCCTACCATAAGAAAATCATAAAATAGATTACTGAGCACTTTCATTCCTTGAAATTTTCGCAATAACACATCATTTTTGCTCTTTTCAGTACTTCCATGTTCATTGGACATAATCTTTTCATTGGCACTTGAATAAATATGTACAACAGCACAGCACTGATATCGACTAAGTTTTTTAAAGATGACAGATGCTTTTTAAATCAAGACTCAGACTAATATTTCAAATAGGCATCATAAATTATATTGTATATTTATATCCTCGTGAGGATGCTGAGTGAAATGCTGAGTGACACGTGTGTCACTCAGCAATATTTTCTTCTATGCCAAAGCTTATTATGAAGTGTATGAACCTCATAACGCGTAATTATGTATTAATACACACTTGAGCTATTTTTAAAACATTTGAAACTGATTTTTAATAGAAGTTTTAAAATTTGATTATAAACACTTCACGTAACACGTCATACCAGTACTATATTTTATTTATTATTAGACAAAACACTGAAAATTATATTGTATATTTATAACCTCGCATGTCACTCAGCAATATTTTCTTCTATGCAAAAGCTTATTATGAAATTTATAAACCTCATAACACATAATTATTTTTATTAATATACATACATGTTCTATTCTCAAAACATTTCTAACTGATTTTAAGTACAAGTTTTAAAATTTGATATAACACTTCGTGCAACACATTTTACCAGTATTTTATTTTTTTTATATTACACAAAACACTGATTTATTTTTTAATCACTATGTTATTTGTTATCATGTCATTTGATTATATATGTACTTCATGCAACACATCATACCAGTATTTTATTTTATTTATTACGCAAAACACTGATTAGATGTCATTTTTTAATAATCGCAACAATTTTATTATAAATATAATTTTCAACTAGATGTAAGGGCCTGACTGTCAGCACTTCGTCCTGCAGGTATTTATCCACTAGCCTCTCCAATGTCTTAAAAACGAAGGAGGTCAGATTGATCGTCCGAAAGTCCTTAACAGTCGTGTGAGTAGGTTTCCCTGCTTTCGGAATAAAGACAATTCTTGCCCGTTTCCATGCGCGTGGCACGTGTGCTAGGGCAATACTGGCCCTAAAGACTTTAACCAGGCGTCCGATGAGTACCTCCATTCCTTCCTGCAGGAAGACCGGAAGCACCCCATCGGCGCCGGGAGCCTTAAAGGGTTTGAAGTTGCCTATGGCCCACCTGGTTCTCTCAGGTGTGACTATGTGAGCTGCCAGGTCCCAGGCCGCCCTCCTCGGTACTAGGGCCCGGGGAGGTCTCGCCTGGGCCTCGACGCTCTGATTAAAATCCGGAAAGTTTGCTTCGAGGAGTAGCCGCAGGCATTCCTCCTCTGAAGCTGCATATTCTCCGGTGGGGAGTTGGATAGCTTCTAGCCAGACTTCCGGGTTTTTTGCGAGGATGCGATTCAGCCTAGCTGCGTCAGGGTGCCTTTCAATACCCTCGCAGTAGTCCCTCCATCCTCTCTTCCTCTCTGCGTTGATGCGAGATTTGTACAGCCTCTGGACCTCTTTGTGGGAGGCCCAGTCTTCCGGTCTGCGAGTATTCCGAGCTCTGTTAAAGGCTCGCCTCACCTCCCGTCGCAGGCTTTGGAGCTCCTCTGTCCACCAAGGGGTCTTCGAGGTCCCCCTTGGTTTGGTCATCGGACAGCTCCTCTGAAACGAGACGTCGATAGCCCTTACAAGCTCCTCCGCCCAGTATTCCAACCTCTCGGTTGTGGTGAAATCCGGTCTGAAGTCTCGGAGTTCATTCCCAAGGATAGCCCTGTAGGAGTCCCAGTCTGTTCTCCTCGGATTCCTAAAGGCCTTGGTCCCTGTACCTCCTTTCCTCCAGTTGAAGATAATATGCCTGTGGTCAGATAGTGAAGGTTCGGTAGAGACCCTCCAGTCTCCGACACAGCTGCTGATTTCCTCTGAACAAAGTGTCAGGTCTATAACCTCCCTCCTGACTGAGTTGCAGAAGGTCGGTTCCCTGCCCCTGTTCAAGATGCTTAGATCTGTGGAGACAAGGAACTGTAGGATTGCTTCTCCCCTGCAGTTAATGTCAGAGCTCCCCCAAATGATGTGCTGTGCCTTTGCATCGCATCCCAGAATAAGGGGGAGTTTCCTTGACTCGCAAAACTCAATGAGTTGTTGTACTTCCCTTGGCGGCGGTTCATCTGTAGAGTCGTACGGAAAATAGCCTGAGGCCACCACCACTACCCTCTCAGATCCTTCCGCGTCTGGGAGTCTCGCCTTGACGACCGCTAGATCCTCGCTGCAGTGGCTGGGCATCAAAAAGACCTCCAGCCCCTTAGCCAGAATGCACGCCCTCGGAGCATTTTTAGCAGGGTCTCTATAGATTTTCCCCACTCCCCGTAGTCCCCGGATAGCCCCCGCGACCAACCATGGCTCTTGTATTAGGCAGATGCCTGTCTGCACCCCAGCCATGCGCCTGGCCAAGACCGCTGTGGCGCCTTTGCTGTGGTGCAGATTAATTTGGGTAAATGGTATCCCGTCCTTAGCCATTGCGCTTAAGACGGTCCTCCCTTACCCGACCCTTGCTGCTCCCGCGGTTCCCCTTCCGTAATTTTAACGGAGATCGGATTGAGCCCCCACTGCAGCTGGAATCTGCGCTCTCTAAGCGCATGCAGGGATGTCCTCGATAAGGTCACGAGCAGGAAGGTTCCGATGTCCGGCCCCTCCCTAGTCTCTGTGGCACTTACCCGCCATCCGTCAATGCTTACGCCGCGGTTCGTGCGCTCGAGTCTTTCCAGGACCGCGGCCGGATCCTGTCTAGGGCCAGGAATCCGGAACGAGGCCCTGATCGGCCTTCTAAGCGCACTCATCTCCACGACGCTCAGCTTTGCTCCTTCCCAAGGTTGTATCCGGGGGATAATTTCCTCCAGCCATACCCTTGAGAAGTCGTCTTCGGCCACCACAATGATAGCCCCGCTTTTGACGAAGCAGCCGCTGAATTTCGGGCTCGGGCCAGACTCGATCTTTTCCATCTCTGTCTGGACCGCGTCGCTGACGTGTACTGCATGCTGCTGCAGCAGCTCCACGTCAGGATACCCTTCCGCAACGACCGCCCTTGTAAGCGGGTCCACCATCCTGGCGACCTCTATGCCGGCCTGCCGGTTCGGCTTTTTCCTGGCGACATCGGCATCAGGAGGGGTGTCCGCGGGACCCTTGCGCCGCTTGACGCCCGTGACCCCCGGCCCGCCCTCCCGTGCCTCTGCCCTCATCGTTGGAGTAGCCGGCGGTTCGGTGTCCCGGTCCTGCCTGGCCAATGGCCCCGCTGTCCCGGTCCTCCCAACCGCCTTCAACTCCCGTTTTTGCTTCAGGAGCTTCCGCCTCTGAGCTCCAGAGAGTCTCTTATGCTTCAGGGCGAGTTGAAGCTCCTTCAGCTGATCTGTGATGGCATCGGCATCGGGATTCTTCGAGGAGTCCCCCTCCGCCGATGTCTCTGCATTTCTCTCTGCGTTCAGGACCTCCTCCATACGGTCCTGCCCACCCTGCCTCCGGGATGGTTGATTTGCTAATCCCCATCCCCAGCCCCCGGCCAGGATCCGCCCGGGTTCTTCAAAGAGTCCCCGGTACCCTCCTTGCTGGGGTTCCTACTTGCGTCCGCGATCGCGTTTGGATTGTCCGTTGGCGGAGTTCCCGAGGGCCCTCCTGTTCCAGACAACCACTGGACAAGCGGGTTGAGTTCCTTGGACCTCGATCTCCGCTTACCCTTCTCACCCGGGAGTGGTTCCGCATTAGGTGTGCTAGGCGTTACCGCCCCGCTGCCCAGTACTTCGCCACTCCTTCCTCCCTCGCTCTGATTTTTTAAAAATGGTTCCATTTGAGTCCCACGAGTAGCTAGGGAAAACGTGGTCCGCTGCCGCAGAGCCCGCGTGCGGCAGTAAGGCTAAATACTCGGGTAGGTCGCCTTGTGTTCACGAGGCACCGTTAGAGACTACTCAGTACCCCGAGTAGCCAACCAGTCCGCTCAGCACGGTCCGCATTACACCTTCGGCTTAGGGGGTGGACTGCCTTTAGTCGCACATCCCGGCACGACCGACGCGGCATCGAGCTGTACAGGCTCTATGCGCGACCAAGGGGGACCTCCATACTCACCCCCTGAGGGGTCACCCAATCATCCTGATCTTCCTACTACTATCTCATTCGTTCCCTGGCCCCCTCGTGAGTGTGCCAGGCCCCCATTCATTCTACATTCATGATCTTAACCCGTTTATAGGGAGATCCATTCATATGAGTACCGTTTATAGGTTATACTCCTCACACATGCGGCTTTTGCATCGGGGCAGCTATTCATTCATTCGTGACTATGTCCGTCCCCGGGGTGCCGATGATGTCCTACAAGCCCTCTCACCCGCCTGGGAAGGGGCCAAGGCCCTTGCCCAGCTTCGACAAAGTAGCAGCCCAGGAGAGGGAAATAAGTATTGTTTAAACGTTATGTATATGCTTTGTAGTTAACAGTTTTATTGAAAGTCAAATCCTTGTATAATAAGCGCAAATCGACTATTTCAGGTGTATTTAGGTATTAAAAATCCGTTTTATAGGTCTAAGAGGTCAGGAATTCATTTTATATGAAAATGTTAAATGGGAAAAAGTTTTATTTAAATATTATCTATAACTTTTGTATTAATCATTTTTGTGTAAAATGAAATCCTGCCAAGTGTTAGCCGAAAATCATCCGTTTTATGTATATTTTGGCAATAAAATCGTTTTTATAAGTCTAACTCGTTAGGAGTTGATTTTAGATAAAAATGTTAAATGGAAAAAAGTTTTACTTTATTACAATCTACAACTTTTGCATTTAACATTTCTGTGTAAAATGAAATCCTGTCAAGTTGTAGCAAAAAATCGTCCATTTTATGTATATTTCGGCGTTTAAAATCGTTTTTATAAGTCTAACTCGTCAGAAGTTGATTTTAGATGAAAATGTTAAATGAGAAAAAGTTATGTCTAAATATTATCTACAATTTTTGTATTTAACATTTTTGTGTAAAATCAAATCCTATCACGTTATAGTTAAAAATCGTCCATTTTTTACCTTTTTTTCTGTTTTTGTCAGTTATCTTGGCAAATATTGCTCGTAGAAAAAAGTGTCCAACAGAAAAAAGGTGTATTTTAATTAGTTTTAGCAGATAGACCTGTAGATATTAGCTTAAAATTAATTTCTCTAGACATTAGGCTTAAAAATCAATTTTTTGAGATATTTCTTTGTGCTCAAGTTTTTCATCGATCTTTCTCAATAGAGAACCAGCACTTAGGTATAATTAGAGGAGTCTTTTCCCGAAATTCCGATGAAATCGATCGAAAATTCATTGAGATAATCTGGAAACTTGATTACATACGGACGTACAGACATACACACATCACAGAAAACGCTCAAAACTCACTCATTCGGAGTGGAAAATGATTTTTACACATTTAATTTTCGGTATTTGAACTTTTACAATTTTCACTCTGGTGAAATTATAAGGCTCTCCCGAGTAGCGGTCGTGCCTAATAATGTTTGTTAAGTATAGATCTACACTTTAATTGATTTCACAACTTTTTTGGGTTTGACTTTCAGTATCCGCGTGAAAGAAATCTAGTTCGACTTTAGAACGCAAAAATTTATCATTGATTTGTAGAATTCCTTTTCATAAAATAAAGCGTAAATAATTTTTAGGATATTGTATAGGTTTCGGAAAATAATTCCTATGGTTTCCGAAAAAATTCTTATCGTTTATAAAAGTTTTTGTAAAGTGATTGTAAAGGTTTTGGAAAAGAATTTCTCGTTGCTTGCACAATTTTTTTTTGCCTAGTGGGCCGAAAGTACCACATTCGCTCCCGGGGCCCGATCGCGAAGGTTGTATTTTCGACCTCGCTAGGCAAAAAAATAGTATACGTTCCACCGGAGTAAAATTGGCCAGCCCACAGCTCGTGTTTTCCTTCGGCTCGGGTGGCAATTTACACGAGCTGAGGACTGTCCAAGTTTTCCTCCCTTGGTGCGTAATATACTACTAAAGGATTGTTGAAGTTTTGTAAAATAATTTATTAAAGGATTTTTTAAAAGAAGTAGTGATGGACCATTTTTGGAGATATTTTGTAGAGAAAATATAATAATAAATAATTTACAGAAATGATTCTGTTATTCAACGTAGGACTTTAATTTAATGAGTAATACTACAGATAAGAAAAATGATTTTTGTAGGAAAAAGAAAACATTTTCATAGCAAATACATACAAACAAATATTGTAAAGAGATAAAGAGATAATTTAAATAGCAAAAATCAGTTTTGTGAGAAATAGAAAATGTTTTTATAGGAATTATAGAAAATAGTTTAAAAATATTTTTAAAAGTGTTTATTATATAATTGTTTCAAAAAAACATTTAAGCTTCCGTCAAGTTCTTTGTAGAGAGTTGGACAGTTGTTGAGAGTAAGATTGTTTGGATAAAAACATTAAACTTATATTAGTATTTCAACAGAGAATTTAAAGTTGTTAAAAAAGATAACAATAATATATTTTTTCTTTATAGCTATTGCAAGGAATAAAAGACAAAAGTACAAGTTATCAGAATTACAATTCAAATCTCTGTATCACTAGCTGATTCTCTTGCTTTTATAAAACTCGAAGCTCAAAGTTGGCTGAAAAGTTGAGTTCGCATGTCAACTGCCATTTCCATAGCAGCAGGCGGTAGAAAGTTTTTTAAAAACTACTCTTTCGTATCTATTTCTCTGAAATCACTTAATCCTCTAGCCTAAAAATGCGAAGCTCAAAGTTTGCCAAGTTATCTACCATTATGTAACAGCACCTGATACTAAGTTTTTTCACAAAACACTCTTATGCATCCATTTGCTCTTGTTTTTTTGACAAATTATTATTACATTATTAAATTTGTGCTAAAATTTACCTCTAGCCTTCTATTCTTCTATTGCACATTCTAAAGCTGGAATTCGTTTCATTATTTTGGTAACTACATATTTCTTTTTCATAATATTTTTTTTTTATCATACACATAATCTTGTAAAATTAAAAACACAACCAGTTGATGAATTAAACATTATTATTATCTGAATCTTGTATAGAAAAATATGTACTAAAAACTTCTCTGAAACATTTTGACATCTCCTACCATAAGAAAATCATAAAATAGATTACTGAGCACTTTCATTCCTTGAAATTTTCGCAATAACACATCATTTTTGCTCTTTTCAGTACTTCCATGTTCATTGGACATAATCTTTTCATTGGCACTTGAATAAATATGTACAACAGCACAGCACTGATATCGACTAAGTTTTTTAAAGATGACAGATGCTTTTTAAATCAAGACTCAGACTAATATTTCAAATAGGCATCATAAATTATATTGTATATTTATATCCTCGTGAGGATGCTGAGTGAAATGCTGAGTGACACGTGTGTCACTCAGCAATATTTTCTTCTATGCCAAAGCTTATTATGAAGTGTATGAACCTCATAACGCGTAATTATGTATTAATACACACTTGAGCTATTTTTAAAACATTTGAAACTGATTTTTAATAGAAGTTTTAAAATTTGATTATAAACACTTCACGTAACACGTCATACCAGTACTATATTTTATTTATTATTAGACAAAACACTGAAAATTATATTGTATATTTATAACCTCGCATGTCACTCAGCAATATTTTCTTCTATGCAAAAGCTTATTATGAAATTTATAAACCTCATAACACATAATTATTTTTATTAATATACATACATGTTCTATTCTCAAAACATTTCTAACTGATTTTAAGTACAAGTTTTAAAATTTGATATAACACTTCGTGCAACACATTTTACCAGTATTTTATTTTTTTTATATTACACAAAACACTGATTTATTTTTTAATCACTATGTTATTTGTTATCATGTCATTTGATTATATATGTACTTCATGCAACACATCATACCAGTATTTTATTTTATTTATTACGCAAAACACTGATTAGATGTCATTTTTTAATAATCGCAACAATTTTATTATAAATATAATTTTCAACTAGATAGACGAACTATGAAAATCACAATTTTTTTTTCCTATTTTTAAAAACTTACTTCAAAACATAATACTTTTTTCGTACTTTGAATCCAATACTGTCTAAATAAACATCTTAGTTGTTGTTTGTTTTATGTGTTATTCATTGAAAGCAATGAAACCGTCATTTTCTTCATAGACATCCAAGTCCTCTATTCGTCCTGTCAAATACGAAGACAAATTTTTAATATTCTTCTAAAATTATATCTCATGAACAATTTTCATGTTGAGAATATATAGATACACCTTGAAAAATATTGTATTGTAAATATTGCCTGCTCTTTCATAGGCTAATATTGGTTTTGTTTTTCTTTCTTGAGTAGTACTATATTCTTCCTATCTTCTTTAATATAATAACTTTTTCTTGTCCATTAATAATAAAATAACCAGCAGGGTCATGAGGGCACCCGTTCATTTTTGCTAATTCAAAATTAGATTTTTCGGACGGTACACAATTAGAACTCCTCAACATTATTGGCTATATTACATATTCAAAATAGAATGAATAAGGCTTTCAGCATTTGTCTACGTTGTACAACCATCCAAGTTAATTCAAAATCAAATTTCAATGACTGTAAACAAATCTTGTATAATCTGTAAATATAAAAAAAATTCACACAAAGTATCAATTTTTTAAAAAATGATTGTAGCCATTTAAAATTTTGCTGTTCAATACTTATCTAATAAAACCCCCGTTGATTGATATATGAATAGATGAATTCTTCTATCACCAGTTGACTACTTGAGATCTTTGAATATATATTAATTAACTAATTTTAATTTTAAACTAACTCACGACGATATGATAACATTTGTAACATCTGTGTGTGTAAAGATGTGTAAGATTATGTCGTCATGGCCCAGACACGGGAATATGTATATAAACACCGGAAGCCGGAAGTCGGAAGTCGGAAGAATTTGTGTAGACTGAAGAAATGAGAAAAAAGGAAATCGCACATATAAATTTTCACTGTTTAATATCTTTCATATTTGTATATGAATGAACGTATACAGAGTTTATATTGTTAGGGTTTATCGCCGAGAGAAAATAATAAATTGTATTGACTCCGAAAGTCTTTGCTTTAACCCACTCGAAAGTAAAATGGGAAGCAAAAGGAATAAGAACGCTAAGCGCGTTCGAGTAAAATAGGCAAGCAATACGCAAGGTATGTGAAATAGGCAAACTAATAATACGAGAGCCTCACATATTATCAGCAAGGCTAAAAAATAGCAATTGGGTAATAAGTAAAGCAAGGGGTAAATATAAGTAAGGCAAATAATGTTTGGCGAGAGAGCTCAGTGCGTGGCGCAGGTCCCTACTTAAGCACGCGGGGTGATGTTTTTCATTGAAGGTTGCGCGCTTGGCGCTTGCCATCTAGCGGTCACTTCGGGTACTACAATTCCGAACAATATTAGAGCATATTTTTATACGAAACTTTTTGTATATATGTAGTAGAACAGGGACTTCATGTTTATTTATTTTGGATTAATATAAATGCGATTTAGAAACGCGGTGAATATTTCAAAATCTTGGGCACCCATTTCAATGTATATATAGCGCGGGTCGCTCCTTCAGACTTCTTCTATACTTGCCTTCATAGCGCTCCCGCGCTCCTTGATATTATAATATTAAACTCACTTTTACCATGGAAAAAGTTAAAAGTAAATTTGAGAAAAAACCTAATGCTATTTATTTTAAACATATGAATGTGATGTTGCAAAAGATAAATATAGAGTAGATTTAGCGAATTATAATGAAGAGGTCAATCTCCGAAACAATAACATGCAGGTTGGCGACCCCGTTGATTTGATTAAGAAAGACGACAAATGGTGTGTTAAAGTTTCGGACGTTGAACTTCCAACGTATGTCAAGAACATAATAAAGCTAGGCGAAAAATTTAATTTCAATAGTAGTTTCGATGATAGATTGGCAATAAATTATGTAAAATACTTTGAAATTTTTGTTAGAAATTATCCTGAGAAAGTTAAGATTCCGAAAATAAGAGGTTTCTCAATGTCATCAAAAAATTCTACAATAAAGATTTGTCGAATTATTCACATTTTGACAAAAAATTCAAAATGGAGTTAATTAAAACTAAAGAATTTGTGAAACGAAATCTGGATATTTTAATAACGAGAGCTGATAAAGAAAATTCTACAGTGATCATTAAAAAATCTTTGTATAATGAAAAGTTAGAATCGTTATTTTGTGATAACAAATATTATGAACAAATTTTATCAAATCCTCTATCTTCTTTAGAAAGGAAAACTAATGAACTTATAAAATGGTTGAATAAAATTGATTTTACTGCCAAAGGAAAAAAATTACAGCCAGTGTTACAAAAATTTAATATCTTCAAAGCGTACGGTTTAATAAAAATACACAAAGCTGATTTTCCCGTTCGACCCATTATTTCCACTATAAATTCACCGCCTTACGCCATATCAAAATTCTTTGCATATTTTTTACAAAATAACTTAAAACCTCCAATCTCTCATATAGATAACAGTGTAAAATTAAAAGAAAAAATTGATAAGATTCATATTCCTCATGACCATGAAATTATTAGTTTTGATGTCATTAGTTTGTCCACCAATGTTTCGGAATACTTAGTTTATAACGAAATAGAAAGGAGATGGCATCAACTACACAATAGAATTAATTTAAATTGCTCTGAATTCATTAAAGTTATCACGTTTATGTTAAATAATAATTTTTTTCAGTTTAATGGAAAATTTTACAGACAAACTTTTGGTTGTGCTATGGGCAACCGTTTAAGCCCTATCTTATCTGATATAGTCATTGATGATCTTGAATTACAATGTAGCAATAAGTTAAAATCTAAACCGTTGTTTTACTTTCGATATGTCGACAACATTGTATTATGTATTCACAAAAATTATATACAACACACTTTGAATGTATTTAATTCTTACGATAAAAATTTACAATTTACAGCTCAGCGATCTCAAAATAACAGCATTAGTTTCATAGATGTTAAAATAATTATTCATAAACATATTATAACTAATTGGTATAGAAAACCTACATTCTCTGGTAGATATTTAAACTTTAATTCACACCATCCGTTGAGCAACAAAATTGCGATAATTTATTGTCTTATTGATCGTGCAACAAAATTGTCTCATAACTCATTCCATAAACAAAATATTTTCTTCATAAAGCATGTTTTAAAATACAATAATTATACACCTGATCTAATCAATTTCCACATAAAGAAAAGACTAAAAACGATTCACTCTACAATTGACCTTCCTCATAATGATATTAACGACAACAAGACATTTGTATGTTTACTATTTATCAAAGAATTAGAAGGTTTCACAAAAAATTTTTTGAAAGGGCTTAATACAAATGTTGTTTTTAGCATGAATAACAAACTCAACAATATTATAGTATTAGGAAAAGATAAGAATATAAAATTTAATAATTCTAATATTATTTATAAAATTAATTGTGACAATTGTAATGCTTTGTATGTAGGACAGGCTTGTAGACGTTTAGGTGTAAGAATTAAAGAACATCAAAGAAAATATTGTGAAGAAGACAAAAATTCATCATTATTTATCCATAAAACAGAGAAAAATCATACTATAAATTTCCTAAATGTTAAGATATTAGGTATTGAAAGTAATACCGGATAAAGACTTCTTACAGAAGCGCTATATATACACACCCAAAAAAATTTCATTAATAAACAATTTGAAATCACAAAGTTACCAAAAGAATATAATATATTAATAATTTTGAATTTTTGTCTTCTTAGTATTATAATAGTTGCGTACAGTATACGAAAAAGAATTAGGAAGACGTGAACAATGGAGCTATACCACTCCTCGATTACGCTGTATGTACAAGAACATCGTCTCCACTACCAATAATACGCGTTACTCTAATACTTCTCTCCGTTCTCTAACTCCCGTAGTGGGTCTCTTCCCACCTACTGGTATCATACACTGCCATTGTTACGCATGTATTTATTTTTGATTACGCACACATGTCTATAGATCTTACTATATAAAACGAAAAAATCTCTGTAACCGTTATTGACGAGCGAACGGGTTTTCCGTTAACAATTTTGACTCATGTATCGAAAATTATTGTAAGTTTCACGTTAATATTTATTTATTGTACAACTTTTATATCGTTGGTTTAATAATAACAAAATTGTTGTGGTGATTTATTAGATTCCTGAAGAGGAACATATAAATGTCCCGAACGTTGAATAGTAAAAAAATGGTGTTATTTTATTATTCCTAAACCTTGAATACTAAACACTATACTGGTAGGAAACTGGCCATTAGCTGCAAGATAATTAATTCAATGAAAATCTAAAATTAGCTGCATTCCACAAAATTCATCATTTATTTATCCACGCACCTCTGATTATCCCAATATCGTAGCGGGGTCGTGGATTGTAAGAAAAGTGACTAGAAAAAGTACTGTGATGTAATGGGAACACGTAGCAGTGGCATAAACAGTAAGTTACAAATTAAAGATTTAAGTGGAGAAAATAAAGACCTTTTAAAAGAAGAAACAATTAGAAAACGATTTGTGGATGCCGTGAAGAATATCATAACACTAAATAAAGTGAGAAAAGTGTTTGAAGATATCGGGAGAAAGAATAGACGAGTCGACATGGCAGACGAGTTTAAAATGACGCTACCAGTTTTTGATGGGAGTGATTACAGTACGTGGAAGAAGAGAATCACGATATTTTTGAAGACGAAGAAATGTGAAATAGTTATTGAGCGAGTGAGAGCCGACGGGGAAAACGAAGCCACGTGGAACGACAAAAACTAAACAATGAATTACATCTATAGTGCCTTGTCAAATAGATAAATGGAGTTAGTTAATGAAGAAACAACAAGTCTTGGAATATTCAGGAAATTAGATAAACTATATTTGCGCAAGTCAACCGCATTACAGATTTGCGTGAGAAGTAAACTGAATGGATTAAAATTGAGAGATTATAGCAAAACGAGTGAATTCTACAATGACTTTGAAAAGTTAAGGTCCTAACGTTAGTGAAAAAGAAAAACCGCTGCCAATTCAATGGCCCGTAGCTTCCTCAACCTCAATTTTTTGATTCCTTTAATTAATTTTTAATAACTGTCACGGGGTGGATTTTCTGGCTAAGGCACGTTTCACCTGTGTACCTTAGCGGTTTAAATCCATATCTCTCGGATCAACTCCCGGAGATATAATAGCCAGATTAGGTAACAGACGCTACAACGTCGTGCAATGTTAACCTAATCTGGTTACTTACCGTGCAACACGCAAGTCGAAGTCTTGCGCTTTGTTTCTCACCAGTGACTCGAACTCTCCTCTCGTTCACTGGTTCGTGTGCCGGCTGCTCAGATGAAACGATACGTTTTCTCTTACATAACGACCGCGGAGGCGACGGGGAGCGGGAAATGACTAAGGTCGCGAAATAATAACTCGAGCAGTTAAAGTTAATAATAAAAGACTATTGTTTATTAAATAAAAGGTTAAATGAGTTGAATCAATAATTAATAATTTAGACAGTGGAAGTGACGCGTTGAAATAGGTTAATTTCCCTAACTAACGGTGCGCCAGCACGTTATCTCAGACGTCAGCTGTCTCGAGGGCTGACGTCACGCTCGCGGTAATATACGCTGTGTACGCGCGGTAACATAAGCCTCGCGTCTACAGTAATATACGTAGCGTACTCATCGTCTACGCGAGTGAGAGAGCGGTCCCACTCGCGTGTCGCGACATACACACACACACTTAACCTAGCCTGAGAGAGAACAGGCTACTAACGCATGTAGTTTGCGCACTTTTTATGCGCACTTGCCGGTTACAAACTGCCGGCAAGCTAAATTATTGTCGGTGACCTTCTAAGGTTGATGACCCGAGCCTGTGCTCTCTCTATGCTCGCTCTCTCCACACAAGAACGCCTATTCGGGGCCGCTGTCCAGGTGACGACGAGCCTGGACAAACGGTTACGCGTACTTACTCGCGACCCGGTTGATACGTGCACGCTTACCGCTATTGTAGGTTAGATTCATACGGTGTGGTCTAGGTTTCTCGCAAGCATCCTCGTTGCTAGGCTGGCTTCATTGTATCTCCTCTCGTGATACTCTCTGCTGCTTTCGTACCAGGCGAACATGCTTACTGCACTAGGATGTTACTGGTTCGGCAGTACGACAGGTAGTTCTAGCCTGTCGTACTATCTCTGAGCTCTCCTCGTGTTTCCGTCGAAAGTACGGTATAACACATTTCGCGGATCACAATTGTGGCCTCAGGGTGTATCACGTATGCACTCCTGAGGTTACAACTATCAAAAACTTCACAATTATCGCGGAAAACGCGATATCACCGCGAACTCACTATCTCGCGCGTCTCTGTCCGAACGATAACAACAACAACATTGATGCCGGTCACATCTCCCCCGGCACCTTCGTTATGCTCTCAATACAGCTCCAATACTGCTTCGAGGCGCCATTTAACGTTCGTTACCACGAACTTATTTATTGCCGATTTATTACCGACGTCGGTACGGCAGGCCGTGACATAACAAAATTTATAATTTTTTAAAAAATTTATTGCATAATTATAATTAAATTCATTTATTAATATTAAAAATTGTTAACTTTTAAATTTATTTATTTATTTCTTATTTATTTATATCAAATTTATATAAATTTTGAGCTGATAAATAAAGTTTTCATTTGAAATAGAAGTAAAATATCTATATTTTATAATAAAACAAATAGCTATCACGGTTGTTTTGTTATTAACAAAAACGTGTTTTTTTTTTATATTTCAGAAATCATATTTTTTAAGAAAAAAAAAATTTATAGCTATCATTTTTCTTTTGTTATTAACAAAAAAGTGTTTTTTTAAAAAAGTTCATAACTCACAAATAAATTATAATAATGCAGAATATAATGCATTCATAATGCATAATTCATAATTATAATACATTATAATAGATATAATTTTTAAACATTTTAATTGATTTTGTTACTAATCATTGGAGTTATGAGTTTTAAAAAAAAAACACGTTTTTGTTTTTGATGATAATTAAAGAACCGTGATAGATAGAAAATTAATTTTTTTTTAGAAAATATAGGTATTTTAATTCTTTTTCGAATGCCGCCCTCCCCATTCAGATACATACAGCCGTTCTCGAGAAATTACGATTTTTAAAAAATGTCAACAAATTTTTAACCTCAAATATCTCTCAAATTTATGGACCAATCATTTTGCCCAAAGAACTCGACCGAGAACTACAAAAACTCTACCTCTAAAAGGAATTTTGAAGCTATTAAGTCAATTTTACTCTTGTAATCGTTGGACATACAAAACTGATTTTTTCATTTTTCAATTTTTTACTCAAAATCTAGCCTACAAAATGTACTCAAATTTTAACAGATTATAGCTATTTATATTCTGTATTATCATGATTTTTCTCAAAAAAATTGACCGTTAAGTTTAGGAGTTATAAGCTTCTAAAAAAAAACACGTTTTTGTTAATAACAAAAGAACCTTGATAGCTAGAAACTTTTTTTTTTTAGAAAATATAGGTATTTTAATTCTCTTTCGAACGCTACCCATCAGATTCGAATAACTCGATCCTATCATTAAAAAAATCAAAAAACAGTTTTGAGAAAATCGAAAATTTGAAAAAAAACGAAAACGCATCGCCCCAATCAAAAAACGGATTTTTGACCCGTCATTACGTAAAAAAATGAGACCTGTCCGGCTAAAATCGACCGCGTGGAAGCTGAGATCGGGGCGTACACACACACACACACACACACACACACACACACACACACACACACACACACACACGCACACACACACATACACACACACACACGCACACACACACACACACACACACACACACACACACACACACACATCCATACAGACATTTTTCAAAAACCATGTATTTTGATTCCTAACACCTCGGAACACAATTATAACATGTTTTTACAACAACTCAAAAAACCGCTGCCAATTCATTGGCCCGTTGATTCCTCAAACTTAATTTTGTGATTCCTTTAATTAATTTTTAATAACGAAATTTATAATTTTTGCAACAAATTATGCCATAATTATAATTAAATTTATTTTGAAGATTAAAAGGTATTAATTTTCAAATTTATTCATTCTTTTACTTATTTATATCAACCGCCATGAATTTTCCAGGTTTAACATAATATATACATATATACATATATAACATCACTAGTATGCTCGAAGCGCGCGGTGAGCGCTGTCATTTTATCGAAACTACAGGACTTTTGTTTTTGTGGCCTAGCAACCCGTTACACCCACCAACCAAACCACTGATAAATTGATATCATAACTAATCCATCATTTTTGAACATAGGAGATAGGATTAAGGAGTTATAAGCTTTTTTGAAAAAAACACGTTTTTGTTTTGTTCATAACAAAAGAACTGTGATAGCTAGACATAAAATTTTTTTTTCCAAATATAGATATTTTAATTCTCTTTCGAATTCTACCCATCCGATCCAGATACATAGAACCGTTCTCGAGAAATTACGATTTGAAAAAAAGGTTAAAAAAACTTTAACCTCAAATATCTCTGAAATTTCTAGACCAATCATTTTCCCAAAGAATTCGACCGAGAACTATACAAAATCTACCTCTACAAGGAATTTTAAAGCGATTAAGTCAATTTTACTTCCGTTATCGTTGGAGATAGAAAACTTGTTTTTTTCATTTTTCCATTTTTTTCTCAAAAACTAACCAAAAGAATGGATCCAAATTTTTAGAGCTTATAGCTATTTATATTCTACATTATCGTGATTTTTCTCAAAAAAATTGACCGTTTAGTTTTGGAGTTATAAGCTTTAAAAAAAAAACACGTTTTTGTCAATAACAAGGGAACCGGGATAGCTAGAGAAATTATTTTTTTGAAATTATAGGTTTTTTTACGCTGTTTCGAATGCTACCCATTAAATTTAAATATCTCGATTTTATCATTGAAAAAAAGGCAATAACAATTTTGAGAAAATCGAAAATTCAAAATAAAACAAAAACGAATCGGCCCAATCGAAAAACGAATTTTTGGCCCGCCATCACACAGAAAAAACAAAAAGAATGAGACCTGTCCGGTTAAAATCGATCGAGTAGAAGCTGAGATCCAGGCGTACACACACACACAAACACACACACACACACCCACACACACACACACACACACACGCGCACACACACACACACGCACGTACGCACGCACGCACGCACGCACACACGCACACACACACACACACACACACACGCACACACACACACACACACACACACACACATCCATCCACCCACCCACCCACCTTGTGTCCAACCCTGAAATTCATTTGTATTTACTATAAATATTGGTAGTGACAAAATAGTACTATTTTTCTTTAGTAAATTTGGCCAGTAACTAAAGTTAACTATGTGATTTCTTTCTCTTGAATATAGCTAAAAAATAATTTATATGGAACTGTATTACATCATAGGAAAATACTAATTACCACGGTAACTACATTACCCTTTATTGCATTTACGTAACGATAAAAAATAGCAAACTTGGCTTCTATTTTCTCTATTCTCTAAAGTTGAATTAGTGAAAATTGCTTCTCCCACCAAATTAGTCAAAAAAACTACCAATTTATTAGTGCATACAATCTATTTAATTAGTACTTAAAAAAACTACTAATGAAATAGTGAATATGCATAACTATATTAGTAGTTTTTGCCAATAACTTCTTGAGTGGAGAAATTGTCACTAATAATTAGTAGTTATTCACTGGAAGAGAAACGCACATAGATAGGTGTAAAAAAGCAAGTTGATCATTGAATGAACCCCAAAACTCAAAAAGCCGGGGGAGCAAGGTTCGCGTACAAAAGAAAGGTACGTAGGCAGACGATAAAAAGCAAGTTCAGTGTTAAATAAACTCCGAAACACCGAAATAGCCGGGGGAAGCAAATTTCATGTAGAAAAGGAAGGCACGCATATGGGCGCTAAATGCGAGATAATTATTGAAGAAATCCGAAAAACCGACTAGTCGGGGGATGAAAGTTATTCAAAGAAGGTGGAGGCACGCAGACGGGCAAGAAGAAGCGCGTTTGTTGTTAAATAATCTCCAAAATCCAAGTAGCCAGGGGAAGCGAATTTCGTGTAGAAGAGAAAGGCATGGAAATAGGCGGAAACAAGCAAGTGAATCATTGAATGAACCCGAAAACTCAAATAGCCGGGACAAGCGAGTTTCACATAGAAGAGGAAGGCAAGCAGATGGGCGAAAAGGGTTCGAGTTTATAATTTAATAGATTTAAAAACCCAAATAGCCGCGTGAAGCAAGATTCACTTAGAAGAGGAAGGCGCGCTGCAGGGCAGGTGGATGGGCGAAAGAGTGCGAGTTCATTATTAAATAAACTCCAAAACCCAAAAAACCCGGGGAGTATGTTTCACGTACAAAAGAAAGGCACGTAGGCAGGCGGTAAAAAGCAAGTTCATTATTAAATAATTTATTAAATTTATTAAATAATTATTAAATAATTAAACTCCAAAATCCAAATAGCCGGGGTCGAGGTTCACATAGAAGAGGAAGGCAGAAAGATGGGTGAAAGAGTGTGAGTTTGAAATTAGAAAGATTTAAAAACCCCAATAATCGGAAGAAGCAAGTTTCACGTAGAAGAGGAAGACCCACAGACGGGCAGGAGGAAGCGAGTTCGTTATTACATAAACTTCTAAATCCAAGTGGTCCGGAAGAGGAAGGCAGTCAGATGGGCGAAAGGGTGCGAGTTTGAAATTAGAAAGATTTAAAAATCCGAACAGTCGGAAGAAGCAAGTTTCACATAGAAGAGAAATGCACACAGCCGGCAGGAGGAAGCGAGTACATTTTTAAATAAACTCCAAAATCTCAGTAGCCAGGGGAAGCGAGTTTCACATAGAAGAGGAAGGCAGGCAGATGGGATAGAGGGGATTGAGTTTTTAATTTAATAGATTAAAAAACCAAAATAGCCGGGGAAGCAAGAATCACTTAGAAGTGTAAGGCGCGAGTTCATTGTTAAATAAACTCCAAAATCCAAATAGCCGGAGTCGAGGTTCACATAGAAGAGGAAGGCAGTCAGATGGACGAAAGAGTGTGAGTTTGAAATTAGAAAGATTTACAAAACACCAACAGTCCGAAGAAGCAAGTTTTACGTAGAAGAGAAAGGCACGGAGACGGGTAGGAGGAAGCAACATTATTATTAAATAAACATCAAAATCCGAGTAGCCAGGGGAAGCGAGTTTCACGTAGAAGAGAAAGGTACGAAAACAGGCGGAAACACGCAAGTGGATCATTGAATGAACCCCAAAACACAAAATGCTCGGAGAGTAAGTTTCACGTACAAAAGAAAGGCACGTAGGCTGGTGGTAAAAAGCAAGTTCATTGTTAAATAAACTTAAAAATCCAAATAGCTTAGGGAAGGTTCACAATTTCACATAGAAGAGGAAGGCAGTCAGATGGACAAAAGAGTGCGAGTTTGAAATTAGAAAGATTTAAAAACCCCAACAGTCTGATGAAGCAAGTTTCACGTAGAAGAGTAAGGCACGAAGACGGGTGAGAGGGAGCGAGTTCATTATTAAATTTTTTACGCCTATCTACGTGCAATTCTGTACTACGTTAATCTCGCTTCCCTATTTAGATTTTGATGTTAATTTAATAATAATATTGCCTCCTCCTACCCGTCTGCGTGCCTTTCTATTCTACGTGAAACTTGCTTCTTCAGAGTGTTGGGATTTTTAAATCTTTCTAATTTCAAACTCACACTCTTTCGCCCATCTGACTGCCTTCCTCTACTATGTGAACCTCGACCCCGGCTATTTAGATTTTGGAGTTTATTTAATAATGAACTTGCTTTTTACCGCCCGCCTACGTGCCTTTCTTTTGTACGTGAAACATACTCCCCGGGCTTTTTGGGTTTTGGATTTTATTTAATAATGAACTCGCACTCTTTCGCCCATCCACCTGCCCTGCAGCGCCCCTTCCTCTTCTAAGTGAATCTTGCTTCACGCGGCTATTTGGGTTTTTAAATCTATTAAATTATAAACTCAAACCCTTTTCGCCCATCTGCTTGCCTTCCTCTTCTATGTGAAACTCGCTTGTCCCGGCTATTTGAGTTTTCGGGTTCATTCAATGATCCACTTGCTTGTTTCTGCCTGTTTTCGTGCCTTTCTCTTCTACGTGAAATTCGCTTCCCCTGGCTACTCAGATTTTGGAGTTTATTTAATAACGAACTCGCTTCTTCTTTCCCGTCTGCGTGCCTCCACCTTCTTTGAATAACTTTCATCCCCCGACTAGTTGGTTTTGGGGATTTCTTCAATAATTATCTCGCATTTTGCGCCCATATGCGTGCCTTCCTTTTCTACATGAAATTTGCTTCCCCCGGCTATTTCGGTGTTTCGGAGTTTATTTAACATTGAACTTGCTTTTTATCGTCTGCCTACGTACCTTTCTTTTGTACGTGAGCCTTGCTCCCCCGGCTTTTTGAGTTTTGGAGTTCATTCAATGATCAACTTGCTTTCTTACACCTATCTATGTGCGTTTCTCTTCCAGTGAATAACTACTAATTATTAGTGACAATTTCTCCACTCAAGAAATTATTGGCAAAAACTACTAATATAGTTAGGCATATTCACTATTTCATTCGTAGTTTTTTTAAGTACTAATTAAATAGATTGTATGCACTAATAAATAGATAGTTTTTTCGACTAATTTTGTGGGAGAAGCAATTTTCACTAATTCAACTTTAGAGAATAGAGAAAATAGAAGCAAAGTTTACTATTTTTTATAGTTACGTAAATGCAATAAAGGGTAATGTAGTTACCGTGGTAATTAGTATTTTCCTATGATGTAATACATTTCCATATAAATTATTTTTTAGCTATATTCCAGAGAAAGAAATCACATAGTTAACTTTAGTTACTGGCCAAATTTACTAAAGAAAAATAGTACTATTTTGTCACTACCAATATTTATAGTAAATACAAATGAATTTCAAGGTTGGACACATTAAAAAATTGCATTAAGATTAACGCATTACTTAGAAAACTCATCAAGATTTGCCATAAATATCTAGCAAATTCGATATTTCTTGTTAAAATAAAACAAAATTATAATATTATTATATTCAGTAAAGAAACTATTTAATTTTATGCAAATTAACTATGTCAACTTATTTTACCATTATGGTTTTTACGTTATTAATACTTATTTATTCTATAAGAATATATTTCAAAATACTGAAATATTAATAAAAAATATAATTTTTTAATATAACGTTGTTACTCTTACAAAGTTCTAGTTATCTATCGCTTTAGCAAATTTTCTTCAGTGCACATATAGGGAAAACCGTTGTTGATATTTTCAGTGTCCATATAAGAAAAATCTTTGTTGATAAAAAAGTTAGTCAGTTTATTCGATATTATGCAAATTAATTTTAGATTTGAAATTGTTCACATTATTGAGTTACGCAATAAAATAGATAAGAAAAGGTTTTACTTGTAATTTCTTTACATACTCAATACTATAATAATAATATCAGTTATTAATAACACACGCATAGTATATTTGATATAGTATTAGTTATTATTATTATTATACATAGAATCTGATGGATTCTACTTTCTGGATATTTTCTACGCAATTCCGAATCATTTGTGGTGCAGACGCACGAAATCGTCGTAGCCGCTATTTTTCGAACTGGCATCGACAGTCTGAAGTGCGCCGTCGCGGTGCCGCGGAGTCGCTAGCGGCAGCCTTCACGCCTACGGTGCCAGCGCCGGCAATGTTGAAATAATTTCTGCTCCATCCCTGGCGCGACCTCTAGGCCGTCCCCCGCGTCCGCGCTCACGCGTATTTCCCCAAAAATGCGGAAATTTCCACTAGTATCCCTTAAAATGCGAATTCGGTGCGTAATCTGTTACTTTACGCCCCGGCGTGCACGTGAGTTGCCCAACAAAGAGATCGAACGCTAAAAACCTATTATTGATAAAAAAGAATTTATTAAATAGTGTAATGGATAATAAATAAATAATTGTTAATTAATCTCTTTGTTGCCCTCACTAAGTACTTCAACAATGCTCGGCTTTCATAAGCAATGTCCTCGCTAAGTACGTGCAGGCCGGGTTATTCCCTCCAAGCAAGGTTATAAACCACCAGTTGGTTACCCTTGCACACACTATACACTTCTGTATTAATTAATTATTCCTCTCCATAATTAATTATTCGCAACGCGAGTCTCGACCTGTTTAAATAATCGAATTATTGCCTAACCTATGCTTTCCAACACGTTAAGGGCGCCAGTTGTAACGGGGTTCGCGGGGTAATATACGGGGGTATTCTACGCCCGGGCAACTCACCGTTGTAGCCCAGCAGAAGCGCCTCGGCACAGGTTCCGAACATGCGAGCCCGGCTTCTATTGAAGAAAGCCTAGGCCGCTTTCTCCTAGAACCGGCGCTGCGCTCTACCGCTGCGGCCAACTGCTGCCCGCGAACTACCGGCTGCTCGCTATGACCTAGCGTTACCAGCGCAGCCGGACTTTCCCGCGTACAACGCCGCTCGATCTAACCTCTCGAGCGGCTATTGAGATACTTACTCCCGCTACCGATGTTCCTCTAGGAGGCAATGCCTGTGACTAGCTGCAGCTGCTGAAAAAGGTAGAGGGCGGTATTCGGGAAATCATGCATAAGTTAGGGCGCGCTCAATGAATACTCCTGACTTGACTATTAAAGATAAAACAAAACCAAGGGGTTTATTGAGGCAAAGATAAACCGCGCAAAGGGGCGCGAAACCTGGACAAGAATTTAACATTCACACGCGACAGGCCGAGCCTTTACTAACGCACGCACGCATGCGCGCCGATTCGCGGCGGCAACAAACAAGTCTCACGACAACCAGAATGTATAACTTAGGCGCAACTTACTCTTGGCTGGCCAGCCATCGCAGATCCTATAGTGCGCATCAGCTATTCCCCTTGCTCTCGCTGCTATCGGGGCGGAGACGGAGCGTGCTTCACGGTCTCAGGCCTTTGCTGTCGCTCTCTCTCTCTCTCTCTCTCTCTCTCTCTCTCTCTCTCTCTCTCTCGCTCCTACTCCTCACAGTGGGGGCGGCGTAGTCCCACAATTGGCTGCAGTCGTGGAGGCGCGGCACAAACACAAAAAAACTCTCCGGTGCGTGGGGCTCACTCACGACGACTTGTTGCGTGACACGGCGGTCAACAACATGGCCGCCCGTTTCCGCTCGTAACGGCGCGGCAGCTTCCGTCTTCTTCTTCATCTGCTTGTCGCTTGTTCCGCGTGGCGCTCTGCCGATCGCGGTACGTGTAAGCGCGCGAGATTCGAATCTCGCGACGCAGTATACGCGATTCCCTTACCTTGTATCGGCACCCGTCACAGTACCTACATATACTTGACTATATGTCAACTGATTCCACTATTTTCTTATGTTTAATGTATATACCTTTATTTTTATACACAAATTAATTTATCGTTAAAGTACGTTCGTGGTATTTAAGTTTTTTGGGAGAGGCGGACATCAAACGAATCAATGTTTAGTTAATTATTGTTTTTTTATTTGCCGACGTTTCGGGAGCTTTAGTATACTCCCCTCTTCAGGGCTACAAGATATGTAAAAATGGTAAATGTACACAACGTCATGATATTTTTTATATAAGAAAACAAGTCGGAGAATTCCATAAAATTTTTTACCATAAACAGTTATTCAGTCATTAACAACATTCGGCTCTGCCACACATAAATAAGCACGAACTGCACCAAACTTTAAAGACAACGTTAAGAAAATTCAAAATTTAAAAAATCTTTTATAAAAAAAAAAAATTATTGTATTTAATTAAGAATAAAATAGCGATCAAACCGTAACTTACAACCAACTTTTGAGTAATTCTCTCATGGTTGATATCGGATAAGACGAGTGTTGTCTCCGATAAATCAACTAACAATGGGAGGCATGTGTGACTTGTTAAACGAGGGAAATAATAAGCAATTTGGAAAAACCGTTGGGGATCAGGGGGAGGGAGGCGAGAGCGGAAAGTGGGAGAAACGACACACGAAGCTGTTCGAGGGAGGTAGGAAAGCATGAGACGAGGAAGTGAGCGGAGCTAAGCCTATACAGCGAGAGAGCCTCGTTAGGTGAACGCGCTAGTGTGTGCCACTTCCATGTTCACGTGCGCTCCTAATCATTCGGCAGGCTCATGGACGTGTAAAGAAATAACCGACAATTTAAAAATTACGGATGAATTTGAGTTAGTTTCTTTTGACGTAGTGTCTTTGTTTACCAACATCCCAGCTGATCTTGTTTTGCAAGCTGTCGTCAAAAAATGGATATACTTGAATAATAAGATCAACCTTTCCAAATTAGAATTTATGCACGGTATAAAACTTCATTTGGATTCAACATATTTACAGTTCAATAATAGAATTTATAAACAAATCATGGGTACCCCTATGGGTTTTTGCACTAGCCCTTGGTTTGCTGACATTACTCTTGAGTCACTTGAAACTACTTGTCTCAATAGTTACAAAAATGAGTTATGCCGTATAGAAGATATGTGGGCGACTGCATCCTCATCCCCAAAAAAGACAAGACGGAAGAGATTCTTTCCCCTTTTAATGGATACAATGGTCACCTCCAATTTACCGTCGAATGCGAACACAACAATAGCATCTGTTTTCTGGACATAGAATTAATAAGATCACGCGAGAATAGAATCATCACCAACTGGTACAGAAAAAACACAGCATCCGGGCGTTACATTAATTACCTTTCCCACCATCCCCACTCTCAGAAAATAGCCATTATCTACAACCTTGTTGACAAGTCCATAAAACTCTCCGACCCACAATTCCACCGTAGTAATCTCGACCTTTCTTTCCACTATCTTCTATGCAATAACTACCCACGCGAAATACTTAACAAATACTTCGGAATTAGACTCGAATCCATCCGTAACAGTCCTAATAACACTACTACTAATAGAATCTCACGCGCCACTTTGTTAAAGCCGAAAATACTGTTACGTTTTATTAAACATCTGACTCCCAAAATTAATCATATCCTTTTCCAAAATAATATTATCCCAATCAATAGTGCCATCAATAAATTCAACTGTATAATAACCTTAGGAAAGGACCATCTCCGTAAGCTTGACATCAGTGGTATTGTTTATAAAATAGATTGCCATAACTGCTCTGCAACTTATATTAGAATGAGCAAAAGAAAAATGAATTTACGTATTAATGAACACAATAGAGACGTAAAAAAGTGCGTTAATACTTCTGCCTTAGCCATACATGTGTCAGAAACAGGACACAATATAGACTTCGAAAAAGCCCAAATCCTTGATAAAGAATCCAACTTTTTTAAACGCTCTTTTTCGGAAATGCTTAACATCTACTATCACAGCAATACTCTTAAGGGGGTGTGGTACTCATGCACTCTGTTTTACCGGCAGAACTCGGTAAATTCTATATTATTAAAGTAAATATATCGAATTACGTCTTATAAAGAGATAGTTGCCCTGTGCAATGTAATAATCTACCAGCTTGCGCAGTTTTGAGCTCAAATATCAACGGCACCCTAAAAAATTTATGAACGAAATTTCGGTTATTTTTGTTATTTAGAAACAGAAATTTGCCCAGCTTTTAGTTAATTTCCAGGATATTTTCGAAGATGATGATGTTTCAGGCAAGTGTAATCTTGTTGAACACAAAATTGAACTTAGTGATCCCCGTCCTATCAAACAACCGGTTCGTCCTCTTCCTTTTCATTTACAAACAGAGATTAATCAGATGATTAATGACATGCAAAAACAAGGGGTCATCGAAGAATCTTCTAGTTCTTGGTGTTCTTCAATAGTATTGAAAAAGAAAAAAGGTGGCACTTGGAGATTTTGCGTAGATTTCCGAAAATTAAATGACAGGACGATTAAAGATTCATATCCATTACCTAGGACTGACCAAACTCTAGATAAATTAGGTGGTAAGTCTTGGTTCTCGACTTTAGATCTTAAAAGCAGGTAATGGCAGGTGAAGATTCGCCCTGAAAATAAAGAAAAGACAGCTTTTTCAATTGGTAATGGTTTATGGCAGTTCATCGTTATGGCTTTTGGATTATGTAATGCTCCAGCTACTTTCGAACGATTGATGGAGAAAATACTTCGGGATCTTTTAAATGAGATATGTTTAATTTATCTAGATGATATTATGGTTATGGCTAAATCGTTCGATGAGATGCTGGATAATTTGCGTACGATTTTTGTAAGAATTCGAAATGTCAATTTGAAACTGAATAAAAAGAAATGTACTTTCTTTCAACGCGAGGTGTGTGAATGTAATAATATACCTCATTCTTTGTCTTAATCGGATAAACTTTAGCTACTTTACTAAATCCGTCAATAAAAGTAAGAAAATATTTTTCCCCTTTATAACCTTCTGAATGTGGCCCATTTAAATCTGTGTGTACTATCTCTAAAATGTCTTTCGCCCTTTTCCTATTATTATCAAAAGGAATATTGTGCATTTTGTTTTCAATGCACGTAGCACATTTAAAATAGTCTGTCTCTATCTCACTAGGTAAACCCTCTAAAACATAATTTTTACACATAGTATTTAAGTAATTAAAATTAACGTGCCCCAATTTTCTATGCCACTTTTCTTTTAAAGTCATTTTTTCATTTTTAACTGTCAAATTAAATTCTTTAATTCTTTCAATAAAACTAGTCATTTTGTAAATTCTACCAATTTTCCAAGCTATGGCAATCAATTTATTATTTTTATTATAGATTTTAGAACTATCTCCGATAGATACTACTTTATAATTATCAGTCACTTTAGCAAAACTTATTTAATTTCTATCCATATCTTTCACGTAAAATACATATTTTAATTCAATTTCTATCTCTTCATTAAACGTTTTGAATTTACTATTTACATGACATACTTTTGTTGCTTGCAAAATTCTACCCTCACCTACTTTAACATTAATAGGCTCTTTCAATACAATCGCATCACTAAAATAATTTTCATTATTAATTACGTTGTCTGTGCAACCGCTATCTAAAATCCACTCTATTTTATTTTCATTTACATTACCGTTTCCTATATTCGCAGATCTTATTTCTACTTAAATGTTAAACGCTTCCTTATTTTCAGCGCTCTGATGACCTTGGCTAAATCACTGCCTCGCGCGCCTCGGCCGCGTTGTCTGTAGCCGCTCCTTCCCCGCCGGTTAAAACTCGATCCTCGCTGCTGACTTGTTTCGTGTTACCAACACCTCCTCGCTGCTGCGCGTTGCCTCTGCGGCCTCCTCGCTGCGGCGTCCCTCGATTCCAAGAATTGTTTTTCGTTGGGCAGTCGTACTGTATGTGTCCGAAACCGCCACATACATAACATGTCTTTTTCTTCTCTTCTTTCCTTTTTTCGAACATAAAAGCGTTCGACTTTGAATTTCCACTTTCACTCTTTTCTTTTAGTTCAGCCATTTTAATCTTATTTTTCACATATTCTACGTTTTGTTCTTCTTCTTTAAGCACATCAATTAAGTCTCCTATATGACTCATCGAGTCTGGTAATGTCCTTAATATATAATTCATTTTCTCCTTCTCTGTCACATTTGCACCAGCTTCTTTCAATTCGTTCACCGATTTTTCAAATTTGTTAAAGAAATCTGTTGAATTACTAAAATCTTTTAATTTCAAATTTTCTAATTTATTTCTACACAGTATCTGGAGAGCTGTCGATTCTTTCAAATATGTGCTATCAAATTTTCTCATAATATCAAACGCCGTTTCTTTGTCACTTATCAATTTCATTTGCTTGTTTGAAATTGCACTATAAATATAATTTATAGCTTGCACGTCTTTTTCATCCCAATCAACTTTGTCGCCTTCCGTTTTTGCACGTGTAGTTACAATCTCACACTTTTTCATCTTTAAATACATTAATATGCGTTTCTTCCAATTACTGTATTCTTGTCCATCAAAAATCGGTATTTTTACTTCCTGCATGTTTTCTTCCTTTTTATCTCCTTTATTTCCAATATCAAAAAACTCTTCGTCACTTTCAGTTTCGCTTAACTTTTCTCTCTTGTCCACGCGCTCAACCTAAAAACATTTTCCCTTTCGTAGAATGTCAGTGTGTTATTGCTCTCGCACGAGACAATACCACCACTGACGATTAGCCAGGCACGATGCTACCATGTTGAAATCAAAGGGTTTGTTCAAATAAACTACTCAAATAACAGAAACAACAAAGAACTTTATTAAGTTAATCTTCGACACAGCTCTCTCTCTCTTATAACCGCTCTATGCGGAGGACGACAATCGAGTGAGGCTCCCGCTCGCGCTCACCATACGCTTACTACTATACCCATGTGATGGCGCTGCGCACACACTTTCTAGTTCTCAGATATAAATGTACATCATATTTTAACAATCGAAAGCAAATATAAAGCACGTTTAATAACATCAATAACACCACACATTATACTTTTACATTTTAACTAGGGTTAAACTTTGTGTTAAGCAATGCTCCTCCTTTTCTGATTATTTTTATTAATGTGCTGCCAGAACTCAACAAGATATCTCTATAAAACGAATATTTTTACACATGCAAAATTTCGGAAATTTTCCGAAATTTTACTATCAAAATAAAATTAATTGAAAACATTATACAGAGCACTAAAAAGCTTTCGGTTATGTAGATCTTATGAATCGTTGGGAATCGACCAGATCTCCTGCGATGAAAAGTTTTCCTCTTCAACAAGATTTCATGTAATTTTCAAACGACGATTTTTCGGCTCCCAGGCATCCTAAAAGGGTTCTTAAGTAGGTCAAATTAAAGGTAATTTCATGAACTTATGATTACTGTGGTGCAAAAGAGGCTTTTCCGGGATTTAGATATGATGATTTGCGAAAAACGCTATTTTCTTTTTTATTTTTTGCTTATTGTGACCTATACCAAATGGACAAAAAATGATTTCTACATAGTAAAATTAAGTAAAATTGACAGTGGATGATATTTCCAAGTTCTATCTACCATTTCGATGCCTTAGCGCTAGATAAAATAGTTACCTCTACAAATAAACCGATTTAGAAAAATTATCAATATATCAAAAATTCATGTGCTCGGCGGCACGACATTTTTAGTTCTACAGTATGCGGCTGAACGTTTTTCCTATATTTTTGGCATATTTTTTGAAATTCTATGGGCACTTTTAGAATTTTCCAATTCTGAAAATAACGGACACTCTAATATATATATATATATATATATATATATATATTGTTGGGATGTTGGTTGAGGATGAGGTGAAATAACGAGTCACACACTTGAAGTTTAACGTTCTGTTTATTGAATAAGTTTTCGATCGTTCTCTCTCTCATTCGCACGTCCGTTCAGATCCAGCGCTCAGTGAGAAGTGGCGCTCGCGGAGACAGCCGCACGCAGTGCGAAGGGAGGGCCCCCCCTTCACTCACACATACAGACACTCATACACACACACGCGGGAAGCGCGCAGACTTCCAACACACATATATATATATATATATATTATATATTTATCTCAAAGGTAACTTATGCGGACGCATCCTTAATGGGAACGGTACTTATGCGGACTTTCATCGACTTGTGCAGACATTTTTTAGTGTCTACATAGAGAGAGAATTATTTCTTTAGCCAAGCATGACTTGTGCAGACACGGGTCTAATGGAAACGATACTTATGCGGACAACTTACGTAAATGGATCGGGATTTATGCGGACGAGTCTACATATATATATATATATATATATATATATATATATATATATATATATATATATATATATATATATATATATATATATATATATATATATATATATATATATATATATATATATATATATATATATATATATATATATATAAATATATATATATATATATATATATATATATACATATATAAGCTTTCGATCGTGTATATATATATACAGAGTGTTCAAAAAGTTCCATACCGTTAAATAACTCGTCGGGAAAGCATTTTCGCTTAAAACACCAAAGGGGGAAAATTTAGGATTTTGAAAAAGCTATCTGGTGAAATTGCCGTTTTTTGGGACCTACTACAATTTTGGACCTTGTAATTCCCAAGATAAATTTTTTAAATGGGAACCCCTATTTTTTCCTTCAAATTCATTTTCAGCAGCAAATTTTACGTTCAGATAGGTATTTTTGATGGCATCCTGGGCCAGTTTTTGGGCATTGTGGGCACAATGTATGTTTTTTTCCTATAAAATTGTGTTATTTTACGTGGGTAGTGATTTTACAGCATATTTTCATATTTTATTCAAAAACATTAGGGCCTTATGGGACTAATATCGATCTTTTCTCCGATAATAAGGTTTAGGGGTTATTCCCCACTTCATAATTCGAAATATCAAAGTTTAAGACCCTAAACCTGATTTGGGCCTAATACCTGATTTTTTAAGTAGTAAGCAGCTATAGGAATCAACAATAGGTCCCAAAATCACTTAGCACTGAAAATGACAAACTTGTGTAAGGGACTTCCGGAGCCAATATCTCTTTTCCCTTACATAAGTTTGTCGTTTTCAGTGCTAAGTTATTTTGGGATCTATTGTTGATTCCTATAGCTACTTACTACTTAAGAAATCAGGTATTAGACTGATAAGGCCCAAATCAGGTTTAGGGACTCAAACTTAGATATTTCGAATTATGAAGTGAGGAATAACCCCTAAACCTTATTATCGGAGAAAAGATCGATATTAGTCCCACAAGGCCCCTAAACAAGTTTTTGGGCCTTAATCTTAATGTTTTTGAATAAAATATGAAAATATGCTGTAAAACCACTACCCACGTAAAATAACACATTTTTATAGGAAAAAAGCATACATTGGGCCCACAAGACCCAAAAACTGGCCCAGGATACCATCAAAAATACCTATCTGAACGTAAAATTTGCTGTTGAAAACGAATTTTACATACATTTTTTTCTTGCAAATTTTCTCAATTTTCAGAAAAACATCATTCCAAAGTCATTGGAAAAAGTTTGAAGGTCCTCTTGACCCTTTTAAGACTTGAAATTAGCTTTTTTAAGGTTTCGATCACAGCTAATGTCAAGCGGATAGTCCTTAAAATAGTGTCAAATATGCTAGAATGAAGCCATACTAGTGTCAGAATGTTGCAAGAAGTGATTTTCATGTAAAAATCCATTTTTTCACCAAAAACACTCCAAAATCAGCTATGATTGTACTCTTCCGTGTCAATAAATAAATTAAATTAACTTATAATCAGACCAATATTACTCCTTATGTATACGGAAGAAAAGTAACTTTCTCTTATGAAAGAACTGTTAGAATATAAGGTACATTTATGTCGACGTATGAGAGAGAATGAATACGTAGCGCCATCTCGCGTATAGCGAGGCGCAAGCTAGCGAGAGCGAGCGGCCGAAGCGGGAGCTCACTCGTCCGCCGTCCTCTGCCAGGAGCAGTTGTAAAGAGAGAGAGCTGTACTCAAGTTAATAAAGTTCACCATTGTTACTGTTCACAAGAGAGTGGCTTATTTGAAGAAGCCCTGTGTCCCATCCACTACTCATTTCCTGACATGGTAGCAGTGTTCGTGGTTGTTTGATTCTGACTCAATACAAACCTCGGTGAGTATTGTGGCAGCTTGCCGCAAGAACAAAGGAAGACGCATGAGCGTAAAACAAGAATCTAAGGTAAAGTGTGAACACGTAAGTGAAACTAAAAGTGAAGAAGAGTTTTTCGAAATTGAGACTAAAGAGACTGAAAAGAAAGAAAACATGCAGGAAGTAAAAATACCGATTTTTGATGGACAAGAATACAAAAATTGGAAGAAACGCATATTAATGTTTCTAAAAATGAAAAAGTGTGAGATTGTAGTTACACGTGCAAAAGTGGAAGCAGACAAAGTTGATTGGGACGAAAAAGATGTGCAAGCTATTAATTATATTTATAGTGCGATTTCAAATAATCAAATGGAATTGATAAGTGACAAAGAAACGGCGTTTGATATTATGAGAAAATTTGATAGCACATATTTGAAAGAATCGACAGCTCTCCAGATAATGTGTAGAAATAAATTGGAAATTTTGAAGTTAAAAGATTTTAAAAACTCAACAGATTTCTTTAATGAATTTGAAAAATCAGTGAACGAATTGAAAGAAGCTGGTGCAAATGTGACAGAGGAAGAAAAGATGAATTACATGTTGAGGACATTGCCGAATTCGATGAGTCATATAGGAGATTTAATAGATGTAATAAAATAAGAAGAACAAAACGTAGATTATGTGAAAAACAAAATTAAGATGGCTGAACAAAAACAAAAAAGTACAAGTGAAAATTCAAGATCAAACGCGTTTATGCTTGAAAAGGATAAATACCAAGAAAACAAAAAGACATGTTATGTATGTGGTGGTGTCGGACACATACAGTATGAGTGCCCAACCAAAAACAATTCGTGGAATCGAGGGACGCCCCAGCGACGAAGCGGACAGAGTCGCGCGCCACAGAGAAGAGGGGGCAACGGCAGAGCCTACTCGCAACAGCGAGGAGGCGCGAGCGGGCGCGGAGCCTACCAACAGCGAGGATCGAGTTACAACCGGCGCGGCAGTGGCAGCTACGGACAACGCGGCCGAGGTGCAAGAGCCAGCGATGACAACAGCCAAGCTGAACGAGGCGCGGAGAGAAGTGAAGCTTTTATCGCGTCAATACAGGTTAGGTCTGCGAATACTGAGAACGGTAATGTAAATGAAGGGGAAATAGAATGGATTTTAGACGGTGGTTGTACAGACCATGTCATAATGATAACTATTATTTTAGTAAAGCGATTGTTTTAAAAGAACCAATTAATGTCAAAGTAGGAGATGGAAGAATTTTAAAAGCAACTAAAATCGGATATGTGAATAGTAAATTTAAAACTTTTAATGATAATGTGACATATATTGAATTGAAGAATGTTTTCTATGTTAAAGATATGGATAAGAATTTAATTAGTTTTGCTAAAGTAACTGATAAGTATAAAGTAGTATCTATCGGAGATAGTTCTAAAATTTACAATGATGATAATAAAGTAATTGCAATAGCTTGGAAAAACAATAGAGTCTATAAAATGACAAGTTATTTAGTAAAGAATATAGAGTCAAATATAGTAAGAAAAGATAATAGTAAAATGACATTAAAGGAAAAATGGCATAGAACTTTGGGACACGTTAATCTTAACTATTTGAATACGATGTGTAAAAATCATGTTTTACAGGGTTTGCCAAGTGAAATAGAATCAGATTATTTTAAATGTGCTACGTGTATTGAGAATAAAATGCACAACATTCCATTTGAAAACAAAAGAAAAAGAGCACAAGACATATTAGAAATAGTGCATACAGACTTAAATGGGCCACATTCTGAAGGTTATAAAGGGGAAAAATATTTTCTAACGTTTATTGATCATTTTAGCAAATTAGCCAAAGTTTATCCGATTAAGTCAAAAAGTGAAGTATATGACAAATTTATTGAATATATTAATTTAGTTGAGAATAAAACTGGAAAGAATATTAAAAAATTAAGATGTGACAATGGTACTGAATATTTAAATAAAGATATGTATAGATTATTTAGAGAAAAGGGAATTGAATTAGAAACATGTCCACCGTATGTACATGAGCTGAACGGTACCGCTGAAAGGTACAATAGGACGATTATGGATAGTGCTAGGTGTTTATTAGCTGAGTCTAAGGTGGAAAGAAGATTTTGGCCAGAAGTAGTCTGCGCCGCAGCATATTTAAAGAACAGGACAATAGCAAACACGTTAGAAAGGAATAAATCTCCTTATGAGATATTTTTTGTTGAAAAGCCAGATACTAAATATTTGAAATTGTACGGAAGTAAAGTATTTGTGAGAGTACCTGAAAGCAAAAGTAATTCGAAATGGGATAGAAAAGCAGATTTAGGAATTTTGATAGGTAACAGGGTACAGAGTGTTGATAGGAAATAGAGTTATTGTAGCTAGACACGTTGATGTTATAGAAGAAGATATAAAATGCATTGGGTTTAATGATATTGATGAAAGAAATGAAAACGATAATGACTTAATCCCTTCACCTACTTCGACCCTCGGGGAGAGTAGGGGAAGTAAAACTGATTTAGAAAATTTAAATGAAAATATAAATAACAATGAAAATGCTGATAATGAAGTAGAAGAAGTACCTGAAATAAGAAGGTCACAAAGAACGATTACAAGACCTAGTAGATTTGATGATAATTATGTATATAGTGGATGTATTTATGTAAATTATTGTAGTGCAGATAGTCCTGTAAGCTTTAAAGAGGCTATTGAAAGTGATGAGTCTAATTTTTGGGTAGATGCTATGAACAAAGAAATGAATAGTTTAAAGAAAAATAAAACTTGGGAATTAGTCGAAAAACCAAAGAATGAAAAAGTGATAGACTTAAAATGGATTTATACTAAGAAAAGCGAAAACGTATATAAAGCTAGAATTGTTGTAAGAGGTTATCAACAGAAAGATGTGCTGGATGATATTTATTCTCCAGTAGCGAAAACGCAAACGTTGAAAGTATTATTATCATATTATTGTCAAAATAGACTTTTAATTGAACAGATGGATGTAGAGACAGCGTTTTTAAATGGTAAAGTTAAGTCGAGAGTATTTGTTAAACAACCTGAAGGTTATGAGGATGGAACTGAAAGAGTGTGTATGTTGAATAAAGCATTGTATGGTCTGCGTGAGAGTCCGAGAGCGTGGTACGAGTGTTTGGATGATTATTTAAAATCATTAGGATTCGCGAGAAGCAAAAATGATTATTGTTTGTATACTTTGAAACAATAGGATGAGATTATATATTTGATTATATTTGTAGACGATCTTTTGATTTGCTGTAAAAATGGACACAATTTAGATTTGATAAAAGGTTTACTCAAAGAAAGATTTCAGATGAAAGATTTAGGAAAAGTGAGTATGTATTTAGGAATTAATATTGAATATGATGAAAAGAAAAATGAGATGTCTTTAGATCAAGAAAAGTATATTGAATCACTAGCTAGAAAATATCAGATTGAAGAAGCTAAATTATATGAGACTCCTATGGAACAAAATTTGAAACTAGAACCTGCTCAAGAAATAAATGAGAATTTAAAATATAGAAATTTAATAGGAGCACTTTTGTATATTAGTTCAGGAACTAGATTAGATGTGAGTTACAGTGTTAATTATTTAAGTAGATTCCAAAACTGTTACGATGAAACTCACTATAAATATGCATTAAGAATTTTAAAATATTTGTATTTGACTAAAGATTTAAAATTAAGTTACAAGAAAAATGATAAAGCAGATGTTCTTGAATGTTATGTTGATGCCGATTGGGCAGGAGATTGTAATGATAGAAAGTCAACAACTGGATATGTTATAAAGTTATTTGGTAATGTGATTCATTGGAAATCAAGGAAACAAGGAAGTGTAACGAAGTCTTCAACAGCTGCAGAGTATGTTGCACTGTCGGAAGCAGTAAGTGAAATTTTATTAATAAGAGATTTGTTAAATAGCTTTAATGTAGAAATTGAGAAACCAGTAAATGTTTATGAGGATAATTCAGGCGCTGTGATTATTGCCAAGTACGGTAATTTTACTAAAAAGTCTAAGTACATCGAAGTACATTATCATTTTGTAAACGAGAATTATGAGAAAGGTTTAATTGATATTGTTAAGGTTAGTACAGAGAAAAATGTTGCAGATATTTTGACAAAGGCTCTTGGACGAGTAAGATTTGAAAATTTGAGAAGTTTATTGAATTTAATTTCAAGACTATTGTAATTGCGAGAAACATAAATGTAAGGAGGCGTGTTAGAATATAAGGTACATTTATGTCGACGTATGAGAGAGAATGAATACGTAGCGCCATCTCGCGTATAGCGAGGCGCAAGCTAGCGAGAGCGAGCGGTCGAAGCGGGAGCTCACTCGTCCACCGTCCTCTGCCAGGAGCAGTTGTAAAGAGAGAGAGCTGTACTCAAGTTAATAAAGTTCACCGTTGTTACTGTTCACAAGAGAGTGGCTTATTTGAAGAAGCCCTGTGTCCCATCCACTACTCATTTCCTGACAAGAACACTCAAAAACCAAAAATTTGACCATTTCAGACTTTGTTATTCTCATAAGCAACTACCTAACAGTCACTGGTTCCTTGCTTTAATTTTGTCAATTTTTGTGACATTTTTTCTTTGTTATTCTTTCTTTGTTATTCAAGCTACTAATAACCAGTTTATTAAAATATAATTTTCTCTTTTTATTAAAATATATCTTCTACTAAGAAATATGTTAAGAAGATCTCTATAAATATTGAGTTTATTTAGAAAAGGTCTACACCACAACGCCAAAAATATTTAAAAAATTAATTTTGACATGATTAACTTTACAGTTTACAAACTAGTTCTTTTTATTTAATAATCAACTTTTTAGTTGCATTCTTTATTTATTATCGGCATGCATATACTCTGAATTTATAACTTGAAATGCATATGCTATTATAGTTACAGATGAATAATTAATCAATAAAGAAATAATATTTTTATTAATAATTTTGGATCGCTTTATTATCAATTCAGCTATAAATGAAACACTTACCTGTTCTATAATGTAATAGTATTACGTGTTCATAAACTAGTCTGCTGCACTTAAATAACATTACTTCAACATGCCATTTAATAAATGTCACTGAATAAATTTATTCAAAACACATTTAATGATTTGCCCTTCACTCGCAAAGCCCATAAATGGTTTTCAGAAAATCATGACTTTTAATTGGAAGGAGTTATCTACAAATCCATTATATTCCTTTTACCCACACATAATATAATACTATAATTCACACTTATTTCTATGCTAAAGTGACTATTAAATGATCGTTCAAAAATATTCAAAGAAATATCAGCAATATAGAAATAACTATAAGCATCTTGTGTCCAACGGAAACTGTACTGAAAAGCGATATCCTTGACAATACTAATATTTCTTGCTTTTATGTGATTTGTTACATTCTATACTCTTGCTATGAATCCAATTACTGATGATACACATATTTTATTAGTATTTTCAATAAGTTGTAGAAAATACACTCATAGATTGCATATAGTCAATACTCGATTGATGACAGTTATACACTTACTCTAACATCTTTGATCTCATGCTTCAGGTACAAATCTTTTCTTCCTTAATACTCTTTTATTAGTCTTCATTTTCTTAGCTGAAAAATACCACACAAAGCATCAAAATTCATTTAAATAATCATGTTATTGAAAATATTTATACCTATCTGACAGATATTGAAAACCTCCAAATACGGTAAACAGTATAGAATATTCAGACTGCTTCAGGATATTTTCTTCAATAACAATATTCTTCACTTATTAATTATAACTTAATATTCCATTTAAACGCAGTCAATTCTACTGCGTCATTTTATACTATAAATATACTTATTGTAGTTAAGATAAACTTACACTGCTTGCAAGTATCAATTAAGGTTAACGTGTGTGCAAAAAACAGAAACGAAGGAGTGTGGAATTCCGATATTACTTTCCTATCCAGTTATTGAGTTTTGTAAATTTACTGCATGACTGTGTATCACATATTTACAGTGAAATTTACCATTATTTATTAATTGCTTCCTCCTAGAGGAAGCTTTGTGATAGTAAATTTTTGAGTTGTTGTAAAAACATGTTATAATTGTGTTCCGATGTGTTAGGAATCAAAATACATGGTTTTTGAAAAATGTCTGTATGTGTGTGTGTGTGTGTGTGTGTGTGTGTGTGTGTGTGTGTGTTTGTGTGTGTGTGTGTGTTTGTGTGTGTGTGTGTGTGTGTGTGTGTGTGTGTGTGTGTGTGTGTGTGTGTGTCCGCCTGGATCACAGCTTCTACTCGGTCGATTTTGACCGGACAGGTCTCATTATTTTTGTTTTTTTTTTTGCGTGATGGTGGGTCAAAAATCCGTTTTTTGATTGGGGCGATGCGTTTTTGTTTTTTTTTTCAAATTTTCGATTTTCTCAAAACTGTTTTTTGATTTTTTTTAATGGTAGCAATGTCTTGTTAAATTTGGGATAATATCATGCACTACGTGTAGTGCATGAAATTACCACAAAATTTAAAAAGACATGGTTTGCATCATTACAAAGAGCCAAACGATTCTCTTTTTAGGCACGACGGCTACTCGGGAGAGCCTTATAATTTCACCATAGCGAAAATTGTGCCACTTCAAAAACTAATAATTTAATATGTGAAAAGTCGTTTCCAGCCAAAATGAGTGTGTTTTAAACGTTTTCTGTGATGTATGTATGTCTGTACGTCCGTATGTAATCAAGTTTATCGATTATCTCAATGAATTTTCAACCGATTTCATCGGGATTGCGGGAAAATACTCCTCTAATTATACCTAAGTGCTGGTTCTCAATTGAGAAAGATCGATGAAAAACTTTCAAAATGCGAGCACAAAGAATCATATCAAGAAATAGATTTTTAAGCTCAATGTCTAGAAAAATTAATTTTAAGCTAATGTCTACAGGCCTATCTGCTAAAACTAATTAAAATACATCTTTTTTATGTCGGATACTTTTTTCTACGAGCAATATTTGCCAAGATAACTGCGAAAAACGGCAACAAAAGTCAAAAATGGATGATTTTAGGCTATAACTTGACAGAATTTGATTTTACACAAAAATGTTATATACAAAAGTTGTAGATAATATTTAAACAAAACTTTTTGCTATTTATCATTTTTTTGTAAAATGAACTCCTGATAAGTTGGACTTATAAAAACGATTTTAAACGCCAAAATATACATAAAATGGACGATTTTCGGCAATAACTTAACAGGATTTGATTTTACACAAAAATATTAAATACAAAAGTTGTAGATAATATTTAAGCAAAACTTTTTTCTATTTAACATTTTTGTGTAAAATCAACTCGTGACGAGAGTTAGACTAATAAAAACGATTTTAACGCTAAAATATACATAAAATGGACGATTTTCGGCTATAACATGACAGAATTTGATTTTACAGAAAAATATTCAATACATAAGCTATAGATATAGTTAAACAAAACTTTTTGCTATTTAATATTTTCACGTAAATCAACTCCTGACGACTTAGACATATAAACACGATTTTAAACGCGAAAATGTACATAAAATAGACGATATTTGCTTATCGTACAAAGAATTGATTTCCAATAGAATTCTTAAATACAAAGGATATAGATATCGTATAAATACCAATGAAAAAAAATAAAACAATAGCTAACAAAAACTGTTACATAAAAGCTGTCAAAACTTACAATTTCTTGTCAATGATCTAGAAAACTTAGTATGTGGTAAAATCAAAATTGGAAAAATGTTTAAAAATGCGGTTGTTCAAAATCTATAATTATGTTTTCTTACTGTTTTGATAACAATTAGAAATTACATATAAAATTACACAGCTTAACCTGTTAATTATGTTCACAAAACCTAAGCGATTGAACTAAGAGCATCAAAATTGTCTAATATTATAAAAGTACATATTAAAGTAATATTATATTACGCAAAAAAAACTAATTTAACGTATGTGTTATAGATTTTGTAATATAGTAAAGCTCAATGTATAAAGAATGCAATGCAGACTTGTCAGTTTTACTTGTCCAGTGTCCTGGACAACTATCAAATTGGCAAGTCTCACTTAGTAAAAGTCTGCGAAATACATAAGGATGTATTATAACAACAGGTACCCTGAAATGAGTTCATATACCCTGACTAAACTCAGAAATTAACTATATGAGCTAATATGACCAGCGACAACTGCCTATCCGTATCGCATCTAACCACACACACAGCACTTTTATGATATCCCCCAGTTCCTAATTATCTATCCCCTCACATTCTAAAGCACTAACACTTGAAGATCACTGATAGAGCTGGAGAAGCTGCAAATTGAGGCTGGATGACCCAGGGCAGGCACTACTCCATGCATGACAGTCTACTCAGAATTATCTAATAGCCATCTGGGAGGAAAATACTGATAGAGACTGTCATGTGTGTCTCAAGCTCAAGGACTGCCTCACAGTATGGATGAACAAAACACCTGAACAGGTTAGCCACTGATCTGGGAGACAAGCGAGGAGAGTTGAGCACCTAGAAATCATATATAACTAATGAATAGATGACACAAAAAAACATTACCATATAAAAGAAAAGTCTGGTTGTTGTTCACTATTCTCGCTGCACCAGCTACCTGTAACGATTAGAGAGGAAAGACTGGGGGAACCTCATTCGTTGTTTCATTGCTGAAAACACCTCCAGCCTGAGAGTCACTGAAGGCAACAGCAGTAGATTAACTGTACACAGAGCCACTAGTATAAGCGTCAAACACACACATGGGAAGTTGAGTATCTGAAAACCACATATATGACTAATAAATAAATGAGCCAAGCAACATTACCACACTCAAGAAAGATTCTGCAGCAGTGCCCATCGTTTACACTACTCTCATCGCCAAATACCTGTAACAAGAGAAACTACCATCAGCTTAGCTATCAGAGAGGTTAGGAACGAGAAAGGGCTTACGAAATTGGCTCTCGCCGTCGACACGCAGCCTTTCTATGTCTCTGACGAATATCATCATTAATCAGTAACACGATGAAAGGGGCGACATTCTTCAGGGCGGCGTATTGCAACAGCCGTCATCACTGCAGGGAACGCCGGGAGCCGGCGATTGTTGACATCACACACCATGGACATACGCGCGCGCACGCCGCCGTAGTGCCGCAGTCAACACAGACTCACTATTGCTAGTAGCAGAAAGTGCGCGCAATCCATATATATATATATAAAACAATCCGGAAGTTTGAGGATAATTTATAGATAATTTAAAAACTGATATATTTGATATATAGCTAACTTAACACGATATATGTATATAGATATAACAATTATCTGTGACTATAAAATTTCATTTATATATATCATATTTTATCGTACATATCAGGGAAAAACATAGGACCGGATGATTGAAGAGAATCAGCATCAAACGGGACATTTGAGGAGGTGCAACTAAGGATTATCCTCAAACTTCCAGCGATGTGCTTTGAAGCTCTTCAAACTTCCCTATTAATTGAATTTACATCATATTATGTGTTTTAGTTTTATTATCAACACATATTGCATGATTTTATTGCGTATTAGTTTTATGTTTTCAGATACTTTATTACTAGTCCGGCACTGGTGACACTTGAGGATAAATTTGTAGCTCCCCTCAGTAACTTTGGGTTTTCTGATGTTTTTCGGTGCACTGAATCGAAATCATTTTGTTACGAAGCTCGAAACCCGTTAGTTTTTTTTTGTTATAAACAAATTACTGATTTGCAATAAACAAAAAATTGCGTTAGGTTTTCTAGGTATTTTTGAATCGAACGTGATCATAGAAGTTTTTTCGTAAAACGCATACTTTTTGAGTTAAAAATTATTGAATTTTCATATTCCATGAGAATGGACGGGATAAAAGCTCAAACAATCGTATTTTGTGAAAACTATCAATTTTTAACTCAAAAAGTATGCGTTTTACGGAAAAACTTCTAAGAACACTTTCGATTCAAAAATACATGGAATGTGTAACGCCATTTTTTTAATTGCAAAAAACAATTTTTTGTATATTGCAAATCAGTAATTTTGTTTATAACAAAAAAACTGACAACAAATTTCGATTCAGTGCACCGAAAAACATCAGAATACTCCAAGTTACTGAGGGGAGTTAAAAATTTATGCTTAAATGTCACCAGCGCTCGGACTATACTTTGACTTCGAAAAATCTAAAATAGATTATAGTTATTGATAAATTTCTGAGTTTAATATCTATAAAGTTCATTCGAGTTCCATCCTCAAACTTCCGGTAATATGCAAAAAGTATCTCTTCAAACTTCCGTATCGGCAAATTATTTATCCCAATTTCATCCTGAAACTTCCGATATATGCTTCACAAATCCCTTCAAACTTCCGTTTCAACACATCTTGCATTATACCCGATTTAGTTTGATTCCATCCTCAATATTCCGGTAATATGCAAAAAATCTCTTCAAACTTCCGTATCGACGCATTGTTTATCCCAATTTCATCCTCAAACTTCCGATATATGCTTAAGAAACACCTTCAAACTTCCGTTTTAACACATCTAGCATTGTACCTGATTTAGTTTGAATTTCATCCTCAATTTTCCAATTATTCGAATTACTTGTAACAGGCTTCGTACAGTATTCCGTTTTTATCAGAGCATAGCGTTTTACTTGTGAAATAATTCTTGTATTTATCCTGATAGATAGAATTTTTTTGAGACAGGCCTCATGCAGTATTCCGTTTTTATCAGAGCATAGCGTCTTACTTGTCAAATAATTCTTATGTTGATCACCATACATACAATCTCTTTACGCTGTGGTAAAAGAGTAAAGAAGTTGAAAAATTTCCGCGACGTAATGTATTTGGTACGTTCTAAGACATTCCGCCTTTTATTCGAATTATTTGTAACAGGCTTCATACAGTATTCCATTTTTATCTGAGCGCAGCCTTGTACTTGTGAAAAAATTCTTACATTTATCGCGATAGATACAATTTGTTTGACACAGGCCTCATACAGTATTCCGTTTCTATCAGACCGTAGCCTGGTACTTCTGAAAAACTTCTTACATTTATCGCGATACATACAATTTTTTTGAGACATGCTTCATACAGTATTCCGTTTTCATCTGAGCGTAGTGTTTTACTTGTAAAATAATTCTTATATTTATCATGATACATACAATTTTTTTACGCTGTGGTAAGAGAGTCAAGAAGTTGAAAAATTTCCTCAACGTAGTGAAATATGTACGTTCTAAGACATTCCGCGTTTTATTCGAATTACTTGTAACAGGCTTCATACAGTATTCCATTTTTAACAGATCGTAGCGTTTTACTGGTGAAATAATTCTTATATTTATCATCATACATACAATTTTATTACGCTGCGGTAAGAGAGTCAAGAAGTTGAAAAATTTCCCAATACGGTACACTATTGGAAGTTTGAAGAGGTTGGCACCACACTATTGTATCTTTGAGATTCTCAAATTGTATAAAGGATAGTCGAAGTCTTCTGTAGTGTAGTGCGCCTGTTTGTTGATTGCATGTTTCAACAATTAAACGTTAGATATAATATTGGTGAAATTTGACAGAATGTTGAAATTTTGAATACGGAAGTTTGAAGAGGTTTACGGTATACTCTTGGATATTTGAGGAGGTTTACGGTACACTTTTGGAAGTTTGAGGAGGTTTGCAGTACACTCTTGAATGTTTGAGGAGGTTTACGGTATACTCTTGAAGGTTTAAGGAGTTTTATTGTAATTTTTAAGGATACATCTCAAATTTCCGTAATAGTGATTGACGAGCTCCTCAAATTTCCGGATTTGTTCCTGAGGACCTCTCCAAACTTCCAGGCGAGTGACAATGAAGTTTGAGGATGCTCCTCAATCTTCCATACAAGTCACGAAAAAACTCATCAAACTTCCGGATTAATATATATATATCACGATTCATACAATTTTTTACACAGGCTTCATGCAGTATTCCGTTTTTATCAGAGGATAGCGTTTTACTTGTGAAATAATTCGTATATTTATCACGAATCATACAATTTTTTTATGCTGCGGTAAAGGTGTAAAGAAGTTGAAAAATTTCACCGACGTAGTGAAATATGTACGTTCTAAGACATTCCGCGTTTTATTCGAATTATTTGTAACAGGCTTCCTAAAGTATTCCATTTTCATCAGAGCGCGCCCTTGTACTTGTAAGAAATTCTTACATTTATCGCGCTACATACTATTTTTTTGACACAGGTTTCATACAGTATTCCGTTTTGATCAGAGCATAGCCATATACTTGTGAAAAAATTCTTACATTTATCGCGATACATACAATATTTTTGACACAGGCATCATACGGTATGCCGTTTTTATTAGAGGATATCGTTTTACTTGTGAAATGATTCGTATATTTATCATGAATAATACAATTTTTTTACGCTGCGGTAAGAGAGTTGAGAAGTTGAAAATATTCCCCAACGTAGTGCAATATGTACGTTGTAAGACATTCCGCATTTTATTCGAATTATTTGTAACAGGCTTCATACAGTATTCCATTTTCATCAGAGTGTAGCCTTGTACTTGTGAGAAAATTCTTACATTTATCGCGATACGTACAATTTTTTTGACACAGGTTTCATACAGTATTCCGCTTTCAACAGAGCGTAGCGTTTTAATTGTGAAATAATTCTTATATTTATCACGATACATACCATATTTTTACACAGGCCTCATACAGTATTCCGTTGTTATCAGAGCGAAGCGTTGTACTTGTGAAGTAAATCTTATATTTATCACGATACATACAATGTTTTTAAGCTACGGTAAGAGGGTCAAGAAGTTAAAAAGTATCCCCAACGTAATGAAATATGTACGCTCTGAGACATTTCGCGTTTTATTCGAATAATTTGTAACAGGCTTCCTAAAGTATTCCATTTTTATCACAGTGTAGCGTATTACTTGTGAAATAATTCTTGTATTTATCATGATAGATAGAATTTTTTTACGCTGCGGTAAGCGAGTCAAGAAGTTTGAAAATTTCCACGGTGTAGTCAAATATGTACGTTCTAAGTCATTCCGCATTTTATTCGAATTATTTGTAACAGGCTTCATACAGTATTCCATTTTTATCAGAGCGTGCCCTTGTACTTGTGAAAAAATTCTTACATTTATCGCGATAGATACAATTTGTTTGACACAGGCCTCATATAGTATTCCGTTTCTATCAGACCGTAGCCTGGTACTTCTGAAAAACTTCTTACATTTATCGCGATACATACAATTTTTTTGAGACATGCTTCATACAGTATTCCGTTTTCATCTGAGCGTAGTGTTTTACTTGTAAAATAATTCTTATATTTATCATGATACATACAATTTTTTTACGCTGTGGTAAGAGAGTCAAGAAGTTGAAAAATTTCCTCAACGTAGTGAAATATGTACGTTCTAAGACATTCCGCGTTTTATTCGAATTACTTGTAACAGGCTTCATACAGTATTCCATTTTTAACAGATCGTAGCGTTTTACTGGTGAAATAATTCTTATATTTATCATCATACATACAATTTTATTACGCTGCGGTAAGAGAGTCAAGAAGTTGAAAAATTTCCCAATACGGTACACTATTGGAAGTTTGAAGAGGTTGGCACTACACTATTGTATCTTTGAGATTCTCAAATTGTATAAAGGATAGTCGAAGTCTTCTGTAGTGTAGTGCGCCTGTTTGTTGATTGCATGTTTCAACAATTAAACGTTAGATATAATATTGGTGAAATTTGCAGAATGTTGAAATTTTGAATACGGAAGTTTGAAGAGGTTTACGGTATACTCTTGGATATTTGAGGAGGTTTACGGTACACTTTTGGAAGTTTGAGGAGGTTTGCAGTACACTCTTGAATGTTTGAGGAGGTTTACGGTATACTCTTGAAGGTTTAAGGAGTTTTATTGTAATTTTTAAGGATACTTCTCAAATTTCCGTAATAGTGATTGACGAGCTCCTCAAATTTCCGGATTTGTTCCTGAGGTCCTCTCCAAACTTCCAGGCGAGTGACGATGAAGTTTGAGGATGCTCCTCAATCTTCCATACAAGTCACGAAAAAACTCATCAAACTTCCGGATTAATATATATATATCACGATTCATACAATTTTTTACACAGGCTTCATGCAGTATTCCGTTTTTATCAGAGGATAGCGTTTTACTTGTGAAATAATTCGTATATTTATCACGAATCATACAATTTTTTTATGCTGCGGTAAAGGTGTAAAGAAGTTGAAAAATTTCACCGACGTAGTGAAATATGTACGTTCTAAGACATTCCGCGTTTTATTCGAATTATTTGTAACAGGCTTCCTAAAGTATTCCATTTTCATCAGAGCGCGCCCTTGTACTTGTGAGAAAATTCTTACATTTATCGCGCTACATACTATTTTTTTGACACAGGTTTCATACAGTATTCCGTTTTGATCAGAGCATAGCCATATACTTGTGAAAAAATTCTTACATTTATCGCGATACATACAATATTTTTGACACAGGCATCATACGGTATGCCGTTTTTATTAGAGGATATCGTTTTACTTGTGAAATGATTCGTATATTTATCATGAATAATACAATTTTTTACGCTGCGGTAAGAGAGTCGAGAAGTTGAAAATATTCCCCAACGTAGTGCAATATGTACGTTGTAAGACATTCCGCATTTTATTCGAATTATTTGTAACAGGCTTCATACAGTATTCCATTTTCATCAGAGTGTAGCCTTGTACTTGTGAGAAAATTCTTACATTTATCGCGATACGTACAATTTTTTTGACACAGGTTTCATACAGTATTCCGCTTTCAACAGAGCGTAGCGTTTTAATTGTGAAATAATTCTTATATTTATCACGATACATACCATATTTTTACACAGGCCTCATACAGTATTCCGTTGTTATCAGAGCGAAGCGTTGTACTTGTGAAGTAAATCTTATATTTATCACGATACATACAATGTTTTTAAGCTACGGTAAGAGGGTCAAGAAGTTAAAAAGTATCCCCAACGTAATGAAATATGTACGCTCTGAGACATTTCGCGTTTTATTCGAATAATTTGTAACAGGCTTCCTAAAGTATTCCATTTTTATCACAGTGTAGCGTATTACTTGTGAAAAATTTCTTACATTTATCGCGATACGTACAATTTTTTTGAGACAGGCTTCATACAGTATTCCGTTTTCATCAGAGCGTAGCGTTTTACTTGTGAAATAATTCTTACATTTATCGTGCTACATACTATTTTTTGGCACAGACTTCATACAGTATTCCGTTTTTATCACAGCATAGCGTTTTACTTGTGAAATAATTCTTATATTTATCACGATACATACAATCTTTTTAAGCTACGGTGAGAGGGTCAAGAAGTTAAAAAGTATCCCCAACGTAATGAAATATGTACGCTCTGAGACATTTCGCGTTTTATTCGAATAATTTGTAACAGGCTTCCTAAAGTATTCCATTTTTATCACAGTGTAGCGTATTACTTATGAAATAATTCTTGTATTTATCATGATAGATAGAATTTTTTTACGCTGCGGTAAGCGAGTCAAGAAGTTTGAAAATTTCCACGGTGTAGTCAAATATGTACGTTCTAAGTCATTCCGCATTTTATTCGAATTATTTGTAACAGGCTTCATACAGTATTCCATTTTTATCAGAGCGTGCCCTTGTACTTGTGAAAAAATTCTTACATTTATCGCGATAGATACAATTTGTTTGACACAGGCCTCATACAGTATTCCGTTTCTATCAGACCGTAGCCTGGTACTTCTGAAAAACTTCTTACATTTATCGCGATACATACAATTTGTTTGAGACATGCTTCACACAGTATTCCGTTTTCATCTGAGCGTAGTGTTTTACTTGTAAAATAATTCTTATATTTATCATGATACATACAATTTTTTTACGCTGTGGTAAGAGAGTCAAGAAGTCGAAAAATTTCCTCAACGTAGTGAAATATGTACGTTCTAAGACATTCCGCGTTTTATTCGAATTACTTGTAACAGGCTTCATACAGTATTCCATTTTTAACAGATCGTAGCGTTTTACTGGTGAAATAATTCTTATATTTATCATCATACATACAATTTTATTACGCTGCGGTAAGAGAGTCAAGAAGTTGAAAAATTTCCCAATACGGTACACTATTGGAAGTTTGAAGAGGTTGGCACTACACTATTGTATCTTTGAGATTCTCAAATTGTATAAAGGATAGTCGAAGTCTTCTGTAGTGTAGTGCGCCTGTTTGTTGATTGCATGTTTCAACAATTAAACGTTAGATATAATATTGGTGAAATTTGACAGAATGTTGAAATTTTGAATACGGAAGTTTGAAGAGGTTTACGGTATACTCTTGGATATTTGAGGAGGTTTACGGTACACTTTTGGAAGTTTGAGGAGGTTTGCAGTACACTCTTGAATGTTTGAGGAGGTTTACGGTATACTCTTGAAGGTTTAAGGAGTTTTATAGTAATTTTTAAGGATACTTCTCAAATTTCCGTAATAGTGATTGACGAGCTCCTCAAATTTCCGGATTTGTTCCTGAGGACCTCTCCAAACTTCCAGGCGAGTGACGATGAAGTTTGAGGATGCTCCTCAATCTTCCATACAAGTCACGAAAAAACTCATCAAACTTCCGGATTAATATATATATATCACGATTCATACAATTTTTTACACAGGCTTCATGCAGTATTCCGTTTTTATCAGAGGATAGCGTTTTACTTGTGAAATAATTCGTATATTTATCACGAATCATACAATTTTTTTATGCTGCGGTAAAGGTGTAAAGAAGTTGAAAAATTTCACCGACGTAGTGAAATATGTACGTTCTAAGACATTCCGCGTTTTATTCGAATTATTTGTAACAGGCTTCCTAAAGTATTCCATTTTCATCAGAGCGCGCCCTTGTACTTGTGAGAAAATTCTTACATTTATCGGGCTACATACTATTTTTTTGACACAGGTTTCATACAGTATTCCGTTTTGATCAGAGCATAGCCATATACTTGTGAAAAAATTCTTACATTTATCGCGATACATACAATATTTTTGACACAGGCATCATACGGTATGCCGTTTTTATTAGAGGATATCGTTTTACTTGTGAAATGATTCGTATATTTATCATGAATAATACAATTTTTTTACGCTGCGGTAAGAGAGTCGAGAAGTTGAAAATATTCCCCAACGTAGTGCAATATGTACGTTGTAAGACATTCCGCATTTTATTCGAATTATTTGTAACAGGCTTCATACAGTATTCCATTTTCATCAGAGTGTAGCCTTGTACTTGTGAGAAAATTCTTACATTTATCGCGATACGTACAATTTTTTTGACACAGGTTTCATACAGTATTCCGCTTTCAACAGAGCGTAGCGTTTTAATTGTGAAATAATTCTTATATTTATCACGATACATACCATATTTTTACACAGGCCTCATACAGTATTCCGTTGTTATCAGAGCGAAGCGTTGTACTTGTGAAGTAAATCTTATATTTATCACGATACATACAATGTTTTTAAGCTACGGTAAGAGGGTCAAGAAGTTAAAAAGTATCCCCACGTAATGAAATATGTACGCTCTGAGACATTTCGCGTTTTATTCGAATAATTTGTAACAGGCTTCCTAAAGTATTCCATTTTTATCACAGTGTAGCGTATTACTTGTGAAAAATTTCTTACATTTATCGCGATACGTACAATTTTTTTGAGACAGGCTTCATACAGTATTCCGTTTTCATCAGAGCGTAGCGTTTTACTTGTGAAATAATTCTTACATTTATCGTGCTACATACTATTTTTTGGCACAGACTTCATACAGTATTCCGTTTTTATCACAGCATAGCGTTTTACTTGTGAAATAATTCTTATATTTATCACGATACATACAATCTTTTTACGCTGCACTGAGAGTGTAAAGAAGTTGAAAATTTTTCCGACGTAGTGAAATATGTACGTTCTAAGACATTTCGCGTTTTATTCGAATTACTTGTAACAGGCTTCATACAGTATTCCGTTTTTATCAGAGCATAGCGTTTTACTTGTGAAATAATTCTTGTATTTATCATGATAGATAGAATTTTTTTACGCTGCGGTAAGCGAGTCAAGAAGTTTGAAAATTTCCACGGTGTAGTCAAATATGTACGTTCTAAGTCATTCCGCATATTATTCGAATTATTTGTAACAGGCTTCATACAGTATTCCATTTTTATCAGAGCGTGCCCTTGTACTTGTGAAAAAATTCTTACATTTATCGCGATAGATACAATTTGTTTGACACAGGCCTCATACAGTATTCCGTTTTTATCAGACCGTAGCCTGATACTTCTGAAAAAATTCTTATATTTATTGCTTTACATACTATTTTTTTGAGACAGGCTTCCTACAGTATTCCGTTTTTATCAGTGCATAGCATTTTACTTGTGAAATACTTCTTATATTTATCATGATAGATAGAAATTTTTTACGCGATGGTAAGAGAGTCAAGAAGTTGACAAATATCCCCGACGTAGTGAAATATGTACGTTCTAAGACATTCCGCGTTTTATTGGATTTATTTGTAACAGGCTTAATACAGTATTCTATTTCCATCAGACCGTAGCCTGGTACTTGTGAAAAAATTCTTACATTTATCGCGATACATACAATTTTTTTGAAACAGGTTTCATACAGTATTCCGTATTCATCAGAGGGTAGCGTTTTAATTGTGAAATAATAATATATTTATCACGATACATACAATTTTTTTGCGCTGCAGTGAGAGAGTAATGAAGTTGAAAATTTCCCCGACGTAGTGAAATATATACGTTCTATGACGTTCCGCGTTTTATTCGAATTATTTGTAACAGGCTTCATACAGTATTCCATTTTTATCAGAGTATAGCGTCTTACTTGTGAAAAACTTCTTACATTTATCGCGATACATACAATTTTTTTGAGACAGGCTTCATACAGTATTCCGTTTTGATCAAAGCATAGCCATTTACTTGTGAAAAAATTCTTACAATTATCGCGATACATACAATTTTTTTGAAACAGGTTTTATACAGTATTCCGTATTCATCTGAGAGTAGCGTTTTAATTGTGAAATAATAATATATTTATCACGATACATACAATTTTTTTACGCTGTGGTAAGAGGGTCAATAAGTTGAAAAATTTCCCAAACTTAGTGAAATATGTACGTTCTAAGACGTTCCGCATTTTATTCGAATTATTTATAACAGGCTTCATACGGTATTCCATTTTCATCAGAGCGCAGCCTTGTACTTGAGAAAAACTTCTTACAGTTATCGCGATACATACAATTTTTTTGACACAGGCGCTTCATACAGTATTCCGTTATCTTCAGAGCGTAGCGTTTTACTTGTGAAATTATTCTTATATTTATCATGATACATACAATTTTTTTGCGCTGCAGTGAGAGAGTCAAGAAGTTGACAAATTTCCCCGACGTAGTGGAGTATGTACGTTCTAAGACGTTCCGCATTTTATTCGAATTATTTATAACAGGCTTCATACAGTATTCCATTTTCATCAGAGCGCCGCCTTGTACTTGTGAAAAAATTCTTACATTTATCGCGATAGATACAATTTGTTTGACACTGGCCTCATACAGTATTCCGTTTTTATCAGACCGTAGCCTAGTACTTCTGAAAAACTTCTTACATTTATCGCGATACATACAATTTTTTTGAAACAGGGTTCATACAGTATTCCGTATTCATCTGAGAGTAGCGTTTCAATTGTGAAATAATAATATATTTATCACGATACATACAATTTTTTTAGAGAGGCTTCAGAAAGACTTCCGTTTTTGTCAGAGCATAGCGTTTTACTTGTGAAATAATTCTTATATTTATCATCATACATACAATTTTAGTACGCTGCGGTAAGAGAGTCAAGAAGTTGAAAAATTTCCCAAACTTAGTAAAATATGTACGTTCTAAGACATTCCGCATTTTATTCGAATTATTTATAGCATGCTTCATACAGTATTCCATTTTTATCTGAGCGCAGCCTTGCACTTGTGAAAAACTTCTTACATTTATCGCGATAGATACAATTTGTTTGAAACAGGTTTCATACAGTATTCCGTATTCATCTGAGGGTAGCGTTTTAATTGTGAAATAATAATATATTTATCACGATACATACAATTTTTTTAGAGTGGCTTCAGACAGACTTCCGTTTTTATCAGAGCATAGCGTTTTACTTGTGAAATAATTCTTATATTTATCATCATACATACAATTTTATTACGCTGCGGTAAGAGAGTCAACAAGTTGAAAAATTTCCCAAACTTAGTGAAATATGTACGTTCTAAGACATTCCGCCTTTTATTCGATTTATTTGTAACAGGCTTCATACAGTATTCCATTTCCATCAGACCGTAGCCTGGTACTTGAGAAAAACTTCTTACATATATCGCGATACATACAATTTTTTTAAAACAGGTTTCATACAGTATTCCGTATTCATCAGAGGGTAGCGTTTTAATTGTGAAATAATAATATATTTATCACGATACATACAATTTTTTTGCGCTGCAGTGAGAGAGTAATGAAGTTGAAAATTTCCACGACGTAGTGAAATATATACGTTCTAGGACGTTCCGCGTTTAATTCGAATTATTTGTAACAGGCTTCATACAGTATTCCATTTTTATCAGAGTATAGCGTCTTACTTGTGAAAAACTTCTTACATTTATCGCGATACATACAATTTTTTTGAGACAGGCTTCATACAGTATTCCGTTTTGATCAAAGCATAGCCATTTACTTGTGAAAAAATTCTTACATTTATCGCGATACATACAATTTTTTTGAAACAGGTTTCATACAGTATTCCGTATTCATCTGAGAGTAGCGTTTTAATTGTGAAATAATAATATATTTATCACGATACATACAATTTTTTTACGCTGTGGTAAGAGGGTCAATAAGTTGAAAAATTTCCAAAACTTAGTGAAATATGTACGTTCTAAGACGTTCCGCATTTTATTCGAATTATTTATAACAGGCTTCTTACCGTATTCCATTTTCATCAGAGCGCAGCCTTGTACTTGAGAAAAACTTCTTACAGTTATCGCGATACATACAATTTTTTTGACACAGGCGCTTCATACAGTATTCCGTTATCTTCAGAGCGTAGCGTTTTACTTGTGAAATTATTCTTATATTTATCATGATACATACAATTTTTTTGCGCTGCAGTGAGAGAGACAAGAAGTTGACAAATTTCCCCGACGTAGTGGAGTATGTACGTTCTAAGACGTTCCGCATTTTATTCGAATTATTTATAACAGGCTTCATACGGTATTCCATTTTCATCAGAGCGCAGCCTTCTACTTGAGAAAAACTTCTTACATTTATCGCGATACATACAATTTTTTTGACACAGGCGCTTCATACAGTATTCCGTTATCTTCGGAGCGTAGCGTTTTACTTGTGAAATTATTCTTATATTTATCATGATACATACAATTTTTTTGCGCTGCAGTGAGAGAGTAATGAAGTTGAAAATTTCCCCGACGTAGTGAAATATATACGTTCTAGGACGTTCCGCGTTTTATTCGAATTATTTGTAACAGGCTTCATACAGTATTCCATTTTTATCAGAGTATAGCGTCTTACTTGTGAAAAACTTCTTACATTTATCGCGATACATACAATTTTTTTGAGACAGGCTTCATACAGTATACCGTTTTGATCAAAGCATAGCCATTTACTTGTGAAAAAATTCTTACATTTATCGCGATACATACAATTTTTTTGAAACAGGTTTCATACAGTATTCCGTTTTCATCTGAGAGTAGCGTTTTAATTGTGAAATAATAATATATTTATCACGATACATACAATTTTTTTATGCTGTGGTAAGAGGGTCAATAAGTTGAAAAATTTCCCAAACTTAGTGAAATATGTACGTTCTAAGACGTTCCGCATTTTATTCGAATTATTTATAACAGGCTTCATACGGTATTCCATTTTCATCAGAGCGCAGCCTTGTACTTGAGAAAAACTTCTTACAGTTATCGCGATACATACAATTTTTTTGACACAGGCGCTTCATACAGTATTCCGTTATCTTCAGAGCGTAGCGTTTTACTTGTGAAATTATTCTTATATTTATCATGATACATACAATTTTTTTGCGCTGCAGTGAGAGAGTCAAGAAGTTGACAAATTTCCCAAACTTAGTGAAATATGTACGTTCTAAGATGTTCCGCATTTTATTCGAATTATTTAAAACAGGCTTCATACGGTATTCCATTTTCATCAGAGCGCAGCCTTGTACTTGAGAAAAACTTCTTACATTTATCGCGATACATACAATTTTTTTGTCACAGGTGCTTCATACAGTATTCCGTTATCTTCAGAGCGTAGCGTTTTACTTGTGAAATTATTCTTATATTTATCATGATACATACAATTTTTTTGCGCTGCAGTGAGAGAGTCAAGAAGTTGACACATTTCCCCGACGTAGTGGAGTATGTACGTTCTAATACGTTCCGCATTTTATTCGAATTATTTATAACAGGCTTCATACAGTATTCCATTTTCATCAGAGCGCCGCCTTGTACTTGTGAAAAAATTCTTACATTTATCGCGATAGATACAATTTGTTTGACACTGGCCTCATACAGTATTCCGTTTTTATCAGACCGTAGCCTAGTACTTCTGAAAAACTTCTTACATTTATCGCGATACATACAATTTTTTTGAAACAGGTTTCATACAGTATTCCGTATTCATCTGAGAGTTGCGTTTTAATTGTGAAATAATAATATATTTATCACGATACATACATTTTTTTTAGAGAGGCTTCAGAAAGACTTCCGTTTTTATCAGAGCATAGCGTTTTACTTGTGAAATAATTCTTATATTTATCATCATACATACTATTTTATTACGCTGCGGTAAGAGAGTCAAGAAGTTGAAAAATTTCCCAAACTTAGTGAAATATGTACGTTCTAAGACGTTCCGCATTTTATTCGAATTATTTATAACAGGCTTCATACGGTATTCCATTTTCATCAGACCGCAGCCTTGTACTTGAGAAAAACTTCTTACATTTATCGCGATACATACAATTTTTTTGACACAGGCGCTTCATACAGTATTCCGTTATCTTCGGAGCGTAGCGTTTTACTTGTGAAATTATTCTTATATTTATCATGATACATACAATTTTTTTGCGCTGCAGTGAGAGAGTAATGAAGTTGAAAATTTCCCCGACGTAGTGAAATATATACGTTCTAGGATGTTCCGCATTTTATTCGAATTATTTAAAACAGGCTTCATACGGTATTCCATTTTCATCAGAGCGCAGCCTTGTACTTGAGAAAAACTTCTTACATTTATCGCGATACATACAATTTTTTTGTCACAGGTGCTTCATACAGTATTCCGTTATCTTCAGAGGGTAGCGTTTTACTTGTGAAATTATTCTTATATTTATCATGATACATACAATTTTTTTGCGCTGCAGTGAGAAAGTCAAGAAGTTGACAAATTTCCCCGACGTAGTGGAGTATGTACGTTCTAATACGTTCCGCATTTTATTCGAATTATTTATAACAGGCTTCATACAGTATTCCATTTTCATCAGAGCGCCGCCTTGTACTTGTGAAAAAATTCTTACATTTATCGCGATAGATACAATTTGTTTGACACTGGCCTCATACAGTATTCCGTTTTTATCAGACCGTAGCCTAGTACTTCTGAAAAACTTCTTACATTTATCGCGATACATACAATTTTTTTGAAACAGGTTTCATACAGTATTCCGTATTCATCTGAGAGTAGCGTTTTAATTGTGAAATAATAATATATTTATCACGATACATACATTTTTTTTAGAGAGGCTTCAGAAAGACGTCCGTTTTTATCAGAGCATAGCGTTTTACTTGTGAAATAATTCTTATATTTATCATCATACATACTATTTTATTACGCTGCGGTAAGAGAGTCAAGAAGTTGAAAAATTTCCCAAACTTAGTGAAATATGTACGTTCTAAGACATTCCGCATTTTATTCGAATTGTTTATAGCAGGCTTCATACAGTATTCCATTTTTATCTGAGCGCAGCCTTGCACTTGTGAAAAACTTCTTACATTTATCGCGATAGATACAATTTGTTTGAAACAGGTTTCATACAGTATTCCGTATTCATCTGAGGGTAGCGTTTTAATTGTGAAATAATAATATATTTATCATGATACATACAATTTTTTTAGAGAGGCTTCAGACAGACTTCCGTTTTTATCAGAGCATAGCGTTTTACTTGTGAAATAATTCTTATATTGATCATGATACATACAATCTTATTTGGCTGCAGTGAGAGAGTCAAGAAGTTGACAAATTTCCCCGACGTAGTGGAGTATGTACGTTCTAAGACGTTCCGTATTTTATTCGAATTATTTATAACAGGCTTCATACGGTATTCCATTTTCATCAGAGCGCAGCCTTGTACTTGAGAAAAACTTCTTACATTTATCGCGATACATACAATTTTTTTGACACAGGCGCTTCATACAGTATTCCGTTATCTCCAGAGCGTAGCGTTTTACTTGTGAAATTATTCTTATATTTATCATGATACATACAATTTTTTTGCGCTGCAGTGAGAGAGTAATGAAGTTGAAAATTTCCCCGACGTAGCAATATATATAGGTTCTAGGACGTTCCGCGTTTTATTCGAATTATTTGTAACAGGCTTCATACAGTATTCCATTTTTATCAGAGTATAGCGTCTTACTTGTGAAAAACTTCTTACATTTATCGCGATACATACAATTTTTTTGAGACAGGCTTCATACAGTATTCCGTTTTGATCAAAGCATAGCTATTTACTTGCGAAAAAATTCTTACATTTACCGCGATACATACAATTTTTTTGAAACAGGTTTCATACAGTATTCCGTATTCATCTGAGAGTAGCGTTTTAATTGTGAAATAATAATATATTTATCACAATACATACAATTTTTTTACGCTGTGGTAAGAGGGTCAATAAGTTGAAAAATTTCCCAAACTTAGTGAAATATGTACGTTCTAAGACGTTCCGCATTTTATTCGAATTATTTATAACAGGCTTCATACGTTATTCCATTTTCATCAGAGCGCAGCCTTGTACTTGAGAAAAACTTCTTACATTTATCGCGATACATACAATTTTTTTGACACAGGCGCTTCATACAGTATTCCGTTATCTTCTGAGCGTAGCGTTTTACTTGTGAAATTATTCTTATATTTATCATGATACATACAATTTTTTTGCGCTGCAGTGAGAGAGTTAAGAAGTTGACAAATTTTCCCGACGTAGTGGAGTATGTACGTTCTAATACGTTCCGCATTATATTCGAATTATTTATAACAGGCTTCATACAGTATTCCATTTTCATCAGAGCGCCGCCTTGTACTTGTGAAAAAATTCTTACATTTATCGCAATAGATACAATTTGTTTGACACTGGCCTCATACAGTATTCCGTTTTTATAAGACCGTAGCCTAGTACTTCTGAAAAACTTCTTACATTTATCGCGATACATACAATTTTTTTGAAACAGGTTTCATACATTATTCCGTATTCATCTGAGAGTAGCGTTTTAATTGTGAAATAATAATATATTTATCACGATACATACAATTTTTTTAGAGAGGCTTCAGAAAGACTTCCGTTTTTATCAGAGCATAGCGTTTTACTTGTGAAATAATTCTTATATTTATCATCATACATACAATTTTATTACGCTGCGGTAAGAGAGTGAAGAAGTTGAAAAATTTCCCAAACTTAGTGAAATATGTACGTTCTAAGACATTCCGCATTTTATTCGAATTATTTATAGCAGGCTTCATACAGTATTCCATTTTTATCTGAGCGCAGCCGTGCACTTGTGAAAAACTTCTTACATTTATCGCGATAGATACAATTTGTTTGAAACAGGTTTCATACAGTATTCCGTATTCATCTGAGGGTAGCGTTTTAATTGTGAAATAATAATATATTTATCACGATACATACAATTTTTTTAGAGAGGCTTCAGACAGACTTCCGTTTTTATCAGAGCATAGCGTTTTACTTGTGAAATAATTCTTATATTGATCATGATACATACAATCTTATTTGGCTGCAGTGAGAGAGTCAAGAAGTTGACAAATTTCCCCGACGTAGTGGAGTATGTACGTTCTAAGACGTTCCGCATTTTATTCGAATTATTTATAACAGGCTTCATACAGTATTCCATTTTCATCAGAGCGCAGCCTTGTACTTGTGAAAAAATTCATACATTTATCGCGATAGATACAATTTGTTTGACACACGCCTCATACAGTATTCCGTTTTTATCTGACCGTAGCCTGATACTTCTGAAAAAATTCTTATATTTATTGTTTTACATACTATTTTTTTGAGACAGGCTTAATACAGTATTCCGTTTTTATCAGTGCATAGCGTTTTACTTGTGAAATACTTCTTACATTTATCATGATATATAGAAATTTTTTACGCGATGGTAAGAGAGTCAAGAAGTTGAAAAATTTCCCCGATCTAGTGAATTAAGTACGTTCTAAGACATTCCGCCTTTTATTCGATTTATTTGTAACAGGCTTCATACAGTATTCCATTTCCATCAGACCGTAGCCTGGTACTTGAGAAAAACTTCTTACATATATCGCGATACATACAATTTTTTTGAGACAGGTTTCATACAGTATTCCGTATTCATCAGAGGGTAGCGTTTTAATTGTGAAATAATAATATATTTATCACGATACATACAATTTTTTTACGCTGTGGTAAGAGGGTCAATAAGTTGAAAAATTTCCCAAACTTAGTGAAATATGTACGTTCTAAGACGTTCCGCATTTTATTCGAATTATTTATAACAGGCTTCATACGGTATTCCATTTTCATCAGAGCGCAGCCTTGTACTTGAGAAAAACTTCTTACATTTATCGCGATACATACAATTTTTTTGACACAGGCGCTTCATACAGTATTCCGTTATCTTCGGAGCGTAGCGTTTTACTTGTGAAATTATTCTTATATTTATCATGATACATACAATTTTTTTGCGCTGCAGTGAGAGAGTAATGAAGTTGAAAATTTCCCCGACGTAGTGAAATATATACGTTCTAGGATGTTCCGCATTTTATTCGAATTATTTAAAACAGGCTTCATACGGTATTCCATTTTCATCAGAGCGCAGCCTTGTACTTGAGAAAAACTTCTTACATTTATCGCGATACATACAATTTTTTTGTCACAGGTGCTTCATACAGTATTCCGTTATCTTCAGAGCTTAGCGTTTTACTTGTTAAATTATTCTTATATTTATCATGATACATACAATTTTTTTGCGCTGCAGTGAGAGAGTCAAGAAGTTGACAAATTTCCCCGACGTAGTGGAGTATGTACGTTCTAATACGTTCCGCATTTTATTCGAATTATTTATAACAGGCTTCATACAGTATTCCATTTTCATCAGAGCGCCGCAGTAGTAGGGGCAGCGCGGCTACCGCGCCAGCGCGGCTACCGCGCCAGAGCGGCTCCCGCGCCACTTACCCACCGAGCACTACTTACCGTCCGTCGGTAAGGTAGGGTGCAAAGTCACCATGCGAGAGGCCCGGTAGAGGGCGCATTGAACATTTACTCCATCGATAAAATGTGTACGTATGTCATGTTGCAGGGGGCATGGGGCCCTCATGTGATGTTATGTTGTAAGTGAATATAGAATATTTTTATAATATTCATATAGTGTTTAAATTTGTTAATTATAAGTAGTCTTATATTCCGCGCCAGCCCGGTTGTAGAGGGCGCATTGAACATTTACTCCATCGATAAAATGCGTACGTATGTCATGTTGCAGGGGGCATGGGGCCCTCATGTGATGTTATGTTGTAAGTGAATATAGAATATTTTTATAATATTCATATAGTGTTATTTGTTAATTATAAGTAGTCTTATATTCCGCGCCAGCGCGGCTACCGCGCCAGAGCGGCTCCCGCGCCACTTACCCACCGAGCACTACTTACCGTCCGTCGGTAAGGTAGGGTGCAAAGTCACCATGCGAGAGGCCCGGTTGTAGAGGGCGCATTGAACATTTACTCCATCGATAAAATGCGTACGTATGTCATGTTGCAGGGGGCATGGGGCCCTCATGTGATGTTATGTTGTAAGTGAATATAGAATATTTTTATAATATTCATATAGTGTTATTTGTTAATTATAAGTAGTCTTATATTCCGCGCCAGCGCGGCTACCGCGCCAGAGCGGCTCCCGCGCCACTTACCCACCGAGCACTACTTACCGTCCGTCGGTAAGGTAGGGTGCAAAGTCACCATGCGAGAGGCCCGGTAGAGGGCGCATTGAACATTTACTCCATCGATAAAATGTGTACGTATGTCATGTTGCAGGGGGCATGGGGCCCTCATGTGATGTTATGTTGTAAGTGAATATAGAATATTTTTATAATATTCATATAGTGTTTAAATTTGTTAATTATAAGTAGTCTTATATTCCGCGCCAGCCCGGTTGTAGAGGGCGCATTGAACATTTACTCCATCGATAAAATGCATACGTATGTCATGTTGCAGGGGGCATGGGGCCCTCATGTGATGTTATGTTGTAAGTGAATATAGAATATTTTTATAATATTCATATAGTGTTTAAATTTGTTAATTATAAGTAGTCTTATATTCCGCGCCAGCCCGGTTGTAGAGGGCGCATTGAACATTTACTCCATCGATAAAATGCATACGTATGTCATGTTGCAGGGGCATGGGGCCCTCATATGATGTTATGTTGTAAGTGAATATAGAATATTTTTATAATATTCATATAGTGTTTAAATTTGTTAATTATAAGTAGTCTTATATTTTATAAGTATATTTTATCTTAGTATATTCAATCAGTATATTTTATATTGTATAAGATTCTACAAAGATATTTTAAAAAGTTAATGATGAGCAATTCAATGAAATTTATATTAACAATATTAAATGACTATTTTTAAATTCAAAAGAAACTTTAAAATATTTAAACAAGTTAGTTTTTAAGGAAAATTTTCTATTATAAGAATAAATATTTCATAGAGGACATTGGGATGTGGAAACGTTAAGGGAAAATAAAAAAGATATGCAAGATTATTTCATATTTATTAAAAAAGTTTTTTCATATTTATTTAAAAAAGCTTAAAAGTAATACATAGTAGAATACATCTTAATCTACGAGTATAAAAAGTTTCAAATTAATCTTTCAATCTTACTATAAAAATATATTTAGAAACTAGTGAACATCTTAATTAAAAAGTATTACAATTTAGCAAATAACTTTGAAAATTTAAAATTAAAGTTAAAGAGAAAATTATCTAAAAACTTATAATTATATAAATTCTAGAAGGCATCCACCTAAAGATTTGACGAAGACTTCTCTATTAACTAATTCTGACTCTATGTTGAGAAGCGCCTCTGGCTTCTCCAGTAATAAAGAATTAACTTTACTTGGAAGGAAAATGTCAAAACTACTGTCTAATTCAAGAACAATTTTTAAGCCGTATTTAGTGGATACCTTTTTTAATGAGGTTATCTTATACTGTTTATTTAGCTCCAAGTCCCGTAGTCGTTTTGTGGGCAGGTATGATGGACTTCTCGCTGCTTCATTTATGAGGTCCATGACTGAAAAAGAAATGATAAATTATTATTTATATTTTTTTTTATAGAATTACTTACTTATTTATTCTGACGTATCAGAACTTTCAGGGGTTGAATATTGCTCTCTCAAGTCTTCCACCCAGCGGTATAAAGCGCAAACTATTTCAACTGAACAATTCTGTTTCCACCCGGGACAATGATTAATGCAGGCTAGCGGTCGTATAAATCCAGGAGTTCTTATAGATGGACAACCCAAATCCTCCAAGTTTCTTATATTATCGAAATAGGGTTGCAGCCAGTGTTTTTTGTGTTCACCTTTGACCCAAATTGTTAATAACGACCCCTGCGCTTTTTCTTTCAATTTGTCGAAAGCCGTTGACAGGTATGAATACGGCACCTCTCCGTGTTCCCAATGAATTCCGTGCAGATTGGATTGTAAATATCTATTTAAAATTTTTACATTCTGGTCTAAATCACTCCAATCACAGGGTGGTTGAAATGTCGCAACGTACGGCACCGGATTTAACGCATTAGGATCTATATAAGCAATTTCTTTAAATATAAAATTGCCGTTGTTATCTTTAAAACCTTGTGTATCTACAATTAGTTCCATGATAAGTTATATACTGGAAATGTAGATAACATTATTTGAATATTATTCAAGAAAAAAAGTAGAGTTAATATAATAGTGTTAAAAGTTAGAGTGAAAGATGTGATAATAACTTATTAATTCATAATACATGCAATGTAAAAATTAAAGTCACTACGGAGAGATTGAAAAGTTAAAGTACAATAGCTGAGAAAATCTTAGAAAAAAAATATGAACTCATTATATGTGAAAAAGTTAAAGTAAGAGATGTGAAAATAAATTATAAATTCATGATACGTGCTATGTAAAAAATTAAAGTCCCTAAGAAGAGACTGAAAAGTTAAAGTTCAACAGCTGAGAATATCTTAGAAAAAAATATGAATTCATTAAAGTAAGAAATTTTAAAGTAACTTATAAATTCATGATACGTGTTATGAAAAAATTAAAGTCCCTACAAAGAGACTGAAAAGTTAAAGTTTAATAGCTGAGAATGTCTTAGAAAAATTAATAATTTATAAATTCACGATACGTGCTATGTAAAAAATTAAAGTCCCTAAGAAGAGACTGAAAAGTTAAAGTTCAACAGCTGAGAATATCTTAGAAAAAATATGAATTCATTAAAGTAAGAAATTTTAAAGTAACTTATAAATTCATGATACGTGTTATGAAAAAATTAAAGTCCCTACAGAGAGACTGAAAAGTTAAAGTTCAATAGCTGAGAATGTCTTAAAAAATGAATAACTTATAAATTCGTGATACGTGCTATGCAAAAATTAAAGTCCCTACGAGGAGACTGAAAAGTTAAAGTACAACAGCTGAGAATATCTCAGAAAAAATATGAATTCATTAAAGAAAGTGATTTGAAAATAACTTATAAATTCATGATACGTGCTGTGAAAAAAATTAAAGTCCCTACAGAGAGACTGAAAAGTTAAAGTTCAATAGCTGAGAATATCTTAGAAAAAGGAATAACTTATAAATTCGTGATACGTGCTATGTAAAAAATTAAAGTCCCTACGAAGAGACTGAAAAGTTAAAGTTCAACAGCTGAGAATATCTTAGAAAAAATATGAATTCATTATACGTAAAAAGTTAAAGTATCTGAAAGTTTAAAATAGTAAGTATAAGATGCCTAAGGGACTTATAATATGAATAGTGTGAAAAAGTTTAAGTATGAGACGTGAAAATAACTTAGAATTAATTCGACAAATGAATTTACTTTTTATAACTGTAAGAAAAGTGTTGTATTAAGATTCAAGACTTTAAAACTTTTAAATTATAAGTCCTGAAAGAAGAAATTATTAAAGACCTGTAAGAATGCTATATTAAAAGTATTAGAGCTGAAATAAGAAAAAGAAACGAGTGGCTAGGACCCAGCTCGTCTAACCTTTATAGTAAGGAAATGTTTGTAAATACTTTTTATCAGCCCAAACTTAAAAGTTTCTCGGTCATGCGCAGTTCGTCACCTACCAATCTTTCCTCACTCATCTATGAATCTTTTACGTTACCACGCATGTGCATACGATCATCTATAGATCTTTCTTCTTTAATCTAAAATGAATAACTATACCGTGCAGGTGCACTGCCATCTATCAATCTTTAAACTGTCGCGCATGCGCACCTATATACCGACAGTGGATAAAAGGCTGCGCGTCAGTCCCATGAGGCTTAGTCTCCTTACCAAACGTAAGTATTTCATATAATTACTTTTGATTTTCAGCTTATTAATATACAATCCTTACAGCTTATTGATCTATAGTTTAACTTATAATGATTCAGTTTTTCTCTTCATTATATTAATGTAACTTAAAGTTTTCGATTATAATAACTTCGTCTTTTCAACGTATTAACATATATAATTTTCAATTCTCTAATACTTTATCATTTATAGTTCTATAAAATTAAATTTTTTTGTTTTTTAATGCTTTGCTATTAGTTTATAATACTTGAACATTTTTTAGATACATCTCATTATTTCAAGTTGACAAGTGCTACTGAGCTTTGAGAGTATTTTTTCGTTACCGTCTGAAAATAGCTTGAAAGATTTTCATCTAATATACCGATAGTTGCTGCAGAAGTCTATCTTTTCACTAGTTAAGTTCAAAACGAATTGGTAAGTTAATATAAATTAATTTAAACCTTTTTTTTTTTCTCAAGTTCATTATTCTTTTTGCACTTAAATTTTTTCAATATTTCACAAATATTCCTTTTCAATTAAGTGTTTTTATTTTATTTAAAATTTTTTATTTAAATGTATAATACTAGAACTTAGCAAACTATAATTAACTTTGATTATACAAAATCATTGATTATTTTAATTTCTCTTCACCTTTTCTTTTTTTATCAATAATTATTTAAAATGATAACATAATTTTTTAATTTTCAGAATACACTTACGAAAAAAAAGTCTTTTTTAATTTGAAAAAATGGATGAAGTTAAAGATCTTTGTCAGGAACATGTGAAAATTTTTGAAGAGGTGGAAAATATTTTAATATATAAATCTATGGATTCCGAAGTTATTGAACAATGGGTAGAACAATGTGTTTTATCATTAGATAGTCTTCGGGAATTATTGAGAAAAAGAACGCTGACAACAGCTCAAAAACAATCTATTTTATACGCCATAGCAAGGATTGAGAGTATCAAAGCAAAGCTTGATGCTATAGGAAAAACTGGTTATGGAATAGTACCAGATTTAAAAACGGATGAAATCGAGCATCGAGTTCGTTGGATTGATATTGAAAGTGCTTTTAATAAAAGGGTGAGAACTAGTATAATTGCAAATCTTGTACATATAGATATATCAACCTTTTTAAAGGACGCCTCAGTATTGTTCTGCCAACAAGTGAAGAAAATTTTGAAAGATATTCGATGTGCCATGAAAATTAACACTGTACTATCTTGTTCATTCAAGAAACTTTCTTCTGATGTAAATGAAGATTCACAGGAAAGTATTGAAACGAAACATTTCAATACGCCAAACGCTGAAGTGGTTTTAGGTACATCTTTAAGTGAATGGTTTGATAATCATGTTTTAAATAAACTTTTGGCTGAGGTAGAAGAATTTCAAGAAAAAGATTCTGGATGGACTTTAAATTCTATTATTAATATTCAAATTAATATGAATAAGTTCAATCCATTGCGCAGTGGTAATTCATATTTACCTTTACCACCATTTTTAGATAAAAAAAATGCCTGCATTAATATTCAAAACAAAGATAATCAATGCTTTAAATGGGCAATATTATCTGCTTTGTATCCAGTAAACCGTAAAAATCATCCTAACAGGGTTAGCAATTATCTTCAGTATGAAAATAATTTAAATATGACAGGTATAGAATTCCCTGTTACGATAAAAAAAATTTTCAAGTTTGAAAAACAAAACCCTTTAATATCGGTTAATGTCTTCGGATTGCATGAGAAAAATGTGATTCCCTTTTATTTGACACATGAAAAAAAGAAAATCATGTAAATCTTCTTTTATTAGAAAAAACAATTAAGGGACAGCTGAAATCACATTACATATATATAAAAAATTTATCACGTCTAGTAGGAGGAAGTTTATCACATAGAAAAAGAAGCGATATATATGTGATAGATGTTTAAATTTTTTCTTTAATGAAAATAATTTAAAAGAGCATGAAAGAATATGTAAGAATATTAATAATTGCAAGGTGAAACTTCCTATAAAAGGTAAAGATATCATCTATTTTAAAAATTTTAATTATAAAGAAAGATTACCATTCACAATATATGCAGATTGTGAATGTCTGTTAAAGCCTGTACTAGAAAACCAGGAAGATGAAGGTTTGGCTAATACTTTATCGTTTCAAAAACATGAAATGTTTAGTATAGGATATTATTTGAAGTGCAGTTTTGATGACTCTTTATCTGAATATAGATTTTATCGTGGGGTTAAACCAGCTATGTGGTTTGCTAGTGAATTGAAGGTAATACATGACCGTATTACTAATTTATATACAAACCCACGATTTATGCCAATTTTAACACCGATAGAAATGATTAATTATTTCAATTCAAAAATTTGTCACATTTGTAACAAATTATTAGAAAACAGTGATAAGGTAAGAGATCATTGTCATCTCTCAGGAAAATATCGCGGTCCTGCTCATGCTAACTGTAATTTGAATTATCAAGATTCAAGAACGATTCCTGTGATATTTCATAACTTAAGTGGTTATGATGCTCACTTTATAATTAATGATATATCGAATTATATGAAAGGTGATGTTGATTTACTTCCATTGACTAAGGAGAAGTATATTTCTTTTACAAAACATGTTGAGAAAAGTGATATTAAATTTCGCTTTGTAGATTCATTTAGATTTATGCCATCTTCTTTAGAAAAATTAGCTTCATATTTAAGTGAATATAAAATTGTTTCAAAGGAGTTTTCATCTTTAGAAAAAGAAAAAATCAGTCTTTTAACGAAGAAAGGCGTTCTGCCTTACGAGTACCTGGATTCGTGGGAAAAGTTGGATGAAACTGAGTTACCTGAAAAAACAAAATTTTTCAGTGTGCTAAATGGTTCAACCATATCTGATGAAGATTATGAACATGCACAAAAAGTATGGAATACCTTTAGTATTCATACCCTTGGAGAATATTCAGATCTTTATATGAAGACAGATGTTTTATTATTAGCTGATGTTTTTGAAAATTTTCGTGATCAAAGTATAAACGTATATGGTTTAGATCCAGCTCATTATTATACTACTCCAGGATTTGCATGGGATGCAATGCTAAAGTATACTGGCATACAATTAAAATTATTAACTGATATAGATATGATTTTATTCATAGAAAGAGGTATAAGAGGTGGATTAAGTCAGTGCTCTCATCGCTACGCAGCTGCAAATCATAAATATATGACTGAAAATTATGATAAAAATAAAGAAAATACATATCTAATATATTTAGATGCTAATAATTTATATGGTTGGGCAATGACTCAATGTCTCCCTTATGATTCCTTTGAGTGGATAGACGACTGTGAAAATTTAGATTTTTTCATAGATGATGATGCACCTTACGGGTACATTTTAGAAGTAGATTTAGAATATCCTTCAGAAATACATGACATTCATAACGACTTACCTTTTTGTCCTGAGCAAGCAAAACCACCGGGATCAAAACAGGAAAAACTTTTGGCTACACTTTCGTATAAAAAAAATTATGTTATACACTATCGATCACTTAAACAAGCTGTCAAAAATGGACTTCAGCTTGTTAAAATTCATAAAGTATTGAAATTTAAACAATCTCCATGGCTTAAGTCTTACATCAATTTAAATAGTAATATGAGGGCGTTAGCAAGAACTGATTTTGAAAAAACTTTTTCAAATTGATGAATAATGCTGTATATGGTAAAACTATGGAGAATGTAAGAAAACGTGTTGATGTCAAGCTATCAACTAAATGGGCTGGAAGGTATGGCGTAGAAGCACAAATATCAAGTCCCCTTTTTCATAGTATTAGTATTTTTGATGAAAATTTAGTAGCTATCCAGCTTAAAAAAGTTGAAGTTTTGTTAGATAAACCAATTTACGTTGGACTTTCAGTTTTAGACATTTCTAAAACTCTGATTTATGATTTTCATTATAGTTATATGAAAAAAATGTATAAAGAAAATTGTAAGCTTCTTTATACAGACACAGACAGCTTGATTTATGCTGTTGAATGTGATGATTTTTATGCTGATATGAAAAAAATCTCTCAAAGTTTGATACTTCAGACTATCCCAGTGAAAACATCTTTAATATGCCTCATGCAAATAAAAAAATTGTTGGTCTTATGAAAGATGAGTGTAATGGTCAGATTCTTACAGAATTCGTTGGCTTAAGAAGTAAAATGTACAGTACTCGCGTTTATGGTCAAGATCATATGAAAAAAATAAAAGGTATTAAGGTTTCAGTTGTTAAAAAACTATAAAGTTTGATGATTTTGTAGATTGTTTGCAAAATTTATCTATTAAAAAACGACAACAGTATTCCATAAGATCCCGACTCCATAATGTAGAAACTATAAAGCAGTTAAAGATTGCCTTAAGTCCATATGATGATAAAAGATATGTTCAAGACAATAATATAGATACTTTAGCATGGGGTCATTATAAAATAAATAATAAGTGAGTATATTTTTTGTATAATAGTAATTTATATATTAATTTATAGTAAATATTCTACATATGTAATATAGAAATTTATTATTTTAGGTGTCCAATGCGTGTTAAAAAGAATGTACATTTTGATGAAAAGCTAACTGTTCATGTAATGCATGCGTGGAGGTTTGCATATCATAAGGCTCGGTGTGGAGAATGGGAACAAATTGCTCGTGACAGAGAACGTTTTAGGAGAAGAATTGATAAAGTTAATGAAATTTTGCATCCAATTCTTGTAAAAAATGTAAGGAAATAGGTATTAAATAAAAACAATTAGTTCATCTTATTTACAATTTTATTTATTCATAAATCACTTTTTTTATCCAACTATTATGAGACTTATCAAAACCTAACCATTTTACATAAATTTTATCGCCATGTTTTTTTATAATTTTTTCTACTAAGTAAATATCAGGATATTTAGTCTTCATAAGTTCTTCTTCATAGAATCCGCCAGCGATTGGTTTATCTTGATAATCTTTCAAATGATATGTAAATGGTGATGTAGGTAATACTTTATTTATTGTAAAAATTTCTGTAGACCAGTTTGGTGTATATCCTTTCTCGAAAACAGTTTTATTTTTACTTATTCGAACTTTATCACCAAGTTTAAATTTTGCACGCCTACAAGGACGTTTAGAGGTTTTCTGATGAATGCATAAACGATTATAAACTTTATTAACTGTTGTAGAATTAACATCTGCGGGCTTCATACCAATCGTTCGGTGCTTAGTATTATTATACTGTAAAGTTAGGTCTTGCAAAATATCTATCCATTTATAACTGCCTTGTAAACTAAAGTTTTTCCACATTTTGTTTTTTAATGTACGATTAAAACGTTCACAAATTGAGGCTTTGAGTTTGCTATAGGATGAATATAGATTTATATTATATTTTAGCATTAAACTTTCAAATTCTTTATTATAAAATTCTTTTCCTCGATCAGTTTGTAAATTTTTAGGTATTCGTCCTTTTTTAATATAAATTTCATAGCTTCAGATACATTTTTTCCAGTTTTACTTTTCACTGGTACCGTCCAAGCAAACTTAGAAAACACATCAATGACAGTAAGAAGATACTTGTAACCTTTGTTTTTATGTGCATACGGTATCATTTCCACAAGATCAGCTTGCCATGTTTCATCTAGATCTCGTATATCATATTTTCGACGTGTGTAATTACAACGAGCAGGTTTGTGTAATTCTTCTACTATATCTTTTTTATTTTCCATCATCAAAGGTTATGAGTTACTTTTACGTATGGTTGCTATTTCAAATTCCAATTTTCTCAATTTATCATCTATTTCATCTCTATGGATGTCAACAATATCATCTAAATTTTTAAGCTCAGTTCTTAAGTGTGCTGTTGACTGATACACTTTTTGTACTTCAGCTTGTACAATACGTTCGAGAGTAATCAAATTTACAGCATCATTCTTATCGTTAGGAGCTGCGACATTACATAATCTTTTCAAACATTTCCTTACTATAAAGGTTAGGCGAGCTGGGTCCTAGCCACTCGTTTCTTTTTCTTATTTCAGCTCTAATACTTTTAATATAGCATTCTTACAGGTCTTTAATAATTTCTTCTTTCAGGACTTATAATTTAAAAGTTTTAAAGTCTTGAATCTTAATACAACACTTTTCTTACAGTTATAAAAGGTAAATTCATTTGTCGAATTAATTCTAAGTTATTTTCACGTCTCATACTTAAACTTTTTCACACTATTCATATTATAAGTCCCTTAGGCATCTTATACTTACTATTTTAAACTTTCAGATACTTTAACTTTTTACGTATAATGAATTCATATTTTTTCTAAGATATTCTCAGCTGTTGAACTTTAACTTTTCAGTCTCTTCGTAGGGACTTTAATTTTTTACATAGCACGTATCACGAATTTATAAGTTATTCCTTTTTCTAAGATATTCTCAGCTATTGAACTTTAACTTTTCAGTCTCTCTGTAGGGACTTTAATTTTTTTTCACAGCACGTATCATGAATTTATAAGTTATTTTCAAATCACTTTCTTTAATGAATTCATATTTTTTTCTAAGATATTCTCAGCTGTTGAACTTTAACTTTTCAGTCTCTTCTTAGGGACTTTAATTTTTTACATAGCACGTATCACGAATTTATAAATTATTAATTTTTCTAAGACATTCTCAGCTATTGAACTTTAACTTTTCAGTCTCTCTGTAGGGACTTTAATTTTTTTCACAGCACGTATCATGAATTTATAAGTTACTTTAAAATTTCTTACTTTAATGAATTCATATTTTTTTCTAAGATATTCTCAGCTGTTGAACTTTAACTTTTCAGTCTCTTTGTAGGGACTTTAATTTTTTTCATAACACGTATCATGAATTTATAAGTTACTTTAAAATTTCTTACTTTAATGAATTCATATTTTTTTATAACATATTCACAGATGTTGAACTTTAACTTTTCAGTCTCTTCTTAGGAACTTTAATTTTTTGCATAGCACGTATCGTGAATTTATAAATTATTAATTTTTTCTAAGACATTCTCAGCTATTAAACTTTAACTTTTCAGTCTCTTTGTAGGGACTTTAATTTTTTTCATAACACGTATCATGAATTTATAAGTTACTTTAAAATTTCTTACTTTAATGAATTCATATTTTTTTCTAAGATATTCTCAGCTGTTGAACTTTAACTTTTCAGTCTCTTCTTAGGGACTTTAATTTTTTACATAGCACGTATCATGAATTTATAATTTATTTTCACATCTCTTACTTTAACTTTTTCACATATAATGAGTTCATATTTTTTTTTTCTAAGATTTTCTTAGCTATTGTACTTTAACTTTTCAATCTCTCCGTAGGGACTTTAATTTTTTACATTGCATGTATTATGAATTAATAAGTTATTATCACATCTTTCACTCTAACTTTTAACACTATTATATTAACTCTACTTTTTTTCTTGAATAATATTCAAATAATGTTATCTACATTTCCAGTATATAACTTATCATGGAACTAATTGTAGATACACAAGGTTTTAAAGATAACAACGGCAATTTTATATTTAAAGAAATTGCTTATATAGATCCTAATGCGTTAAATCCGGTGCCGTACGTTGCGACATTTCAACCACCCTGTGATTGGAGTGATTTAGACCAGAATGTAAAAATTTTAAATAGATATTTACAATCCAATCTGCACGGAATTCATTGGGAACACGGAGAGGTGCCGTATTCATACCTGTCAACGGCTTTCGACAAATTGAAAGAAAAAGCGCAGGGGTCGTTATTAACAATTTGGGTCAAAGGTGAACACAAAAAACACTGGCTGCAACCCTATTTCGATAATATAAGAAACTTGGAGGATTTGGGTTGTCCATCTATAAGAACTCCTGGATTTATACGACCGCTAGCCTGCATTAATCATTGTCCCGGGTGGAAACAGAATTGTTCAGTTGAAATAGTTTGCGCTTTATACCGCTGGGTGGAAGACTTGAGAGAGCAATATTCAACCCCTGAAAGTTCTGATACGTCAGAATAAATAAGTAAGTAATTCTATAAAAAAAATATAAATAATAATTTATCATTTCTTTTTTCAGTCATGGACCTCATAAATGAAGCAGCGAGAAGTCCATCATACCTGCCCACAAAACGACTACGGGACTTGGAGCTAAATAAACAGTATAAGATAACCTCATTAAAAAAGGTATCCACTAAATACGGCTTAAAAATTGTTCTTGAATTAGACAGTAGTTTTGACATTTTCCTTCCAAGTAAAGTTAATTCTTTATTACTGGAGAAGCCAGAGGCGCTTCTCAACATAGAGTCAGAATTAGTTAATAGAGAAGTCTTCGTCAAATCTTTAGGTGGATGCCTTCTAGAATTTATATAATTATAAGTTTTTAGATAATTTTCTCTTTAACTTTAATTTTAAATTTTCAAAGTTATTTGCTAAATTGTAATACTTTTTAATTAAGATGTTCACTAGTTTCTAAATATATTTTTATAGTAGAAAGATTAATTTGAAACTTTTTATACTCGTAGATTAAGATGTATTCTACTATGTATTACTTTTAAGCTTTTTTAAATAAATATGAAAAAGCTTTTTTAATAAATATGAAATAATCTTACATATCTTTTTTATTTTCCCTTAACGTTTCCACATCCCAATGCCCTCTATGAAATATTTATTCTTATAATAGAAAATTTTCCTTAAAAACTAACTTGTTTAAATATTTTAAAGTTTCTTTTGAATTTAAAAATAGTCATTTAATATTGTTAATATAAATTTCATTGAATTGCTCATCATTAACTTTTTAAAATTTCTATGAACTTATAAAATATCTTTGTAGAATCTTATACAATATAAAATATACTGATTGAATATACTAAGATAAAATATACTTATAAAATATAAGACTACTTATAATTAACAAATAACACTATATGAATATTATAAAAATATTCTATATTCACTTACAACATAACATCATATGAGGGCCCCATGCCCCCGGCAACATGACATACGTATGCATTTTATCGATGGAGTAAATGTTCAATGCGCCCTCTACAACCGGGCTGGCGCGGAATATAAGACTACTTATAATTAACAAATTTAAACACTATATGAATATTATAAAAATATTCTATATTCACTTACAACATAACATCACATGAGGGCCCCATGCCCCTGCAACATGACATACGTATGCATTTTATCGATGGAGTAAATGTTCAATGCGCCCTCTACAACCGGGCTGGCGCGGAATATAAGACTACTTATAATTAACAAATTTAAACACTATATGAATATTATAAAAATATTCTATATTCACTTACAACATAACATCACATGAGGGCCCCATGCCCCTGCAACATGACATACGTACACATTTTATCGATGGAGTAAATGTTCAATGCGCCCTCTACCGGGCCTCTCGCATGGTGACTTTGCACCCTACCTTACCGACGGACGGTAAGTAGTGCTCGGTGGGTAAGTGGCGCGGGAGCCGCTCTGGCGCGGTAGCCGCGCTGGCGCGGAATATAAGACTACTTATAATTAACAAATAACACTATATGAATATTATAAAAATATTCTATATTCACTTACAACATAACATCACATGAGGACCCCATGCCCCTGCAACATGACATACGTACGCATTTTATCGATGGAGTAAATGTTCAATGCGCCCTCTACAACCGGGCCTCTCGCATGGTGACTTTGCACCCTACCTTACCGACGGACGGTAAGTAGTGCTCGGTGGGTAAGTGGCGCGGGAGCCGCTCTGGCGCGGTAGCCGCGCTGGCGCGGAATATAAGACTACTTATAATTAACAAATAACACTATATGAATATTATAAAAATATTCTATATTCACTTACAACATAACATCACATGAGGGCCCCATGCCCCCTGCAACATGACATACGTACGCATTTTATCGATGGAGTAAATGTTCAATGCGCCCTCTACAACCGGGCTGGCGCGGAATATAAGACTACTTATAATTAACAAATTTAAACACTATATGAATATTATAAAAATATTCTATATTCACTTACAACATAACATCACATGAGGGCCCCATGCCCCCTGCAACATGACATACGTACACATTTTATCGATGGAGTAAATGCTCAATGCGCCCTCTACCGGGCCTCTCGCATGGTGACTTTGCACCCTACCTTACCGACGGACGGTAAGTAGTGCTCGGTGGGTAAGTGGCGCGGGAGCCGCTCTGGCGCGGTAGCCGCGCTGGCGCGGTAGCCGCGCTGCCCCTACTACTCGCCGCCTTGTACTTGTGAAAAAATTCTTACATTTATCGCGATAGATACAATTTGTTTGACACTGGCCTCATACAGTATTCCGTTTTTATCAGACCGTAGCCTAGTACTTCTGAAAAACTTCTTACATTTATCGCGATACATACAATTTTTTTGAAACAGGTTTCATACAGTATTCCGTATTCATCTGAGAGTAGCGTTTTAATTGTGAAATAATAATATATTTATCACGATACATACATTTTTTTTAGAGAGGCTTCAGAAAGACGTCCGTTTTTATCAGAGCATAGCGTTTTACTTGTGAAATAATTCTTATATTTATCATCATACATACTATTTTATTACGCTGCGGTAAGAGAGTCAAGAAGTTGAAAAATTTCCCAAACTTAGTGAAATATGTACGTTCTAAGACATTCCGCATTTTATTCGAATTATTTATAGCAGGCTTCATACAGTATTCCATTTTTATCTGAGCGCAGCCTTGCACTTGTGAAAAACTTCTTACATTTATCGCGATAGATACAATTTGTTTGAAACAGGTTTCATACAGTATTCCGTATTCATCTGAGGGTAGCGTTTTAATTGTGAAATAATAATATATTTATCATGATACATACAATTTTTTTAGAGAGGCTTCAGACAGACTTCCGTTTTTATCAGAGCATAGCGTTTTACTTGTGAAATAATTCTTATATTGATCATGATACATACAATCTTATTTGGCTGCAGTGAGAGAGTCAAGAAGTTGACAAATTTCCCCGACGTAGTGGAGTATGTACGTTCTAAGACGTTCCGCATTTTATTCGAATTATTTACAACAGGCTTCATACAGTATTCCATTTTCATCAGAGCGCAGCCTTGTACTTGTGAAAAAATTCTTACATTTATCGCGATACATACAATTTTTTTGAAACAGGTTTCATACAGTATTCCGTATTCATCTGAGAGTAGCGTTTTAATTGTGAAATAATAATATATTTATCACGATACATACAATTTTTTTACGCTGTGGTAAGAGGGTCAATAAGTTGAAAAATTTCCCAAACTTATTGAAATATGTACGTTCTAAGACGTTCCGCATTTTATTCGAATTATTTATAACAGGCTTCATACGGTATTCCATATTCATCAGAGCGCAGCCTTGTACTTGAGAAAAACTTCTTACATTTATCGCGATACATACAATTTTTTTGACACAGGCGCTTCATACAGTATTCCGTTATCTTCAGAGCGTAGCGTTTTACTTGTGAAATTATTCTTATATTTATCATGATACATACAATTTTTTTGCGCTGCAGTGAGAGAGTCAAGAAGTTGACAAATTTCCCCGACGTAGTGGAGTATGTACGTTCTAAGACGTTCCGTATTTTATTCGAATTATTTATAACAGGCTTCATACGGTATTCCATTTTCATCAGAGCGCAGCCTTGTACTTGAGAAAAACTTCTTACATTTATCGCGATACATACAATTTTTTTGACACAGGCGCTTCATACAGTATTCCGTTATCTTCAGAGCGTAGCGTTTTACTTGTGAAATTATTCTTATATTTATCATGATACATACAATTTTTTTGCGCTGCAGTGAGAGAGTAATGAAGTTGAAAATTTCCCCGACGTAGCAATATATATAGGTTCTAGGACGTTCCGCGTTTTATTCGAATTATTTGTAACAGGCTTCATACAGTATTCCATTTTTATCAGAGTATAGCGTCTTACTTGTGAAAAACTTCTTACATTTATCGCGATACATACAATTTTTTTGACACAGGCGCTTCATACAGTATTCCGTTATCTTCTGAGCGTAGCGTTTTACTTGTGAAATTATTCTTATATTTATCATGATACATACAATTTTTTTGCGCTGCAGTGAGAGAGTTAAGAAGTTGACAAATTTTCCCGACGTAGTGGAGTATGTACGTTCTAATACGTTCCGCATTATATTCGAATTATTTATAACAGGCTTCATACAGTATTCCATTTTCATCAGAGCGCCGCCTTGTACTTGTGAAAAAATTCTTACATTTATCGCAATAGATACAATTTGTTTGACACTGGCCTCATACAGTATTCCGTTTTTATAAGACCGTAGCCTAGTACTTCTGAAAAACTTCTTACATTTATCGCGATACATACAATTTTTTTGAAACACGTTTCATACATTATTCCGTATCATCTGAGAGTAGCGTTTTAATTGTGAAATAATAATATATTTATCACGATACATACAATTTTTTTAGAGAGGCTTCAGAAAGACTTCCGTTTTTATCAGAGCATAGCGTTTTACTTGTGAAATAATTCTTATATTTATCATCATACATACAATTTTATTACGCTGCGGTAAGAGAGTCAAGAAGTTGAAAAATTTCCCAAACTTAGTGAAATATGTACGTTCTAAGACATTCCGCATTTTATTCGAATTATTTATAGCAGGCTTCATACAGTATTCCATTTTTATCTGAGCGCAGCCGTGCACTTGTGAAAAAGTTCTTACATTTATCGCGATAGATACAATTTGTTTGAAACAGGTTTCATACAGTATTCCGTATTCATCTGAGGGTAGCGTTTTAATTGTGAAATAATAATATATTTATCACGATACATACAATTTTTTTAGAGAGGCTTCAGACAGACTTCCGTTTTTATCAGAGCATAGCGTTTTACTTGTGAAATAATTCTTATATTGATATTGATACATACAATCTTATTTGGCTGCAGTGAGAGAGTCAAGAAGTTGACAAATTTCCCCGACGTAGTGGAGTATGTACGTTCTAAGACGTTCCGCATTTTATTCGAATTATTTATAACAGGCTTCATACAGTATTCCATTTTCATCAGAGCGCAGCCTTGTACTTGTGAAAAAATTCATACATTTATCGCGATAGATACAATTTGTTTGGCACACGCCTCATACAGTATTCCGTTTTTATCTGACCGTAGCCTGATACTTCTGAAAAAATTCTTATATTTATTGTTTTACATACTATTTTTTTGAGACAGGCTTAATACAGTATTCCGTTTTTATCAGTGCATAGCGTTTTACTTGTGAAATACTTCTTACATTTATCATGATATATAGAAATTTTTTACGCGATGGTAAGAGAGTCAAGAAGTTGAAAAATTTCCCCGATCTAGTGAATTAAGTACGTTCTAAGACATTCCGCCTTTTATTCGATTTATTTGTAACAGGCTTCATACAGTATTCCATTTCCATCAGACCGTAGCCTGGTACTTGAGAAAAACTTCTTACATATATCGCGATACATACAATTTTTTTGAGACAGGTTTCATACAGTATTCCGTATTCATCAGAGGGTAGCGTTTTAATTGTGAAATAATAATATATTTATCACGATACATACAATTTTTTTACGCTGTGGTAAGAGGGTCAATAAGTTGAAAAATTTCCCAATCTTAGTGAAATATGTACGTTCTAAGACGTTCCGCATTTTATTCGAATTATTTATAACAGGCTTCATACGGTATTCCATTTTCATCAGAGCGCAGCCTTGTACTTGAGAAAAACTTCTTACATTTATCGCGATACATACAATTTTTTTGTCACAGGTGCTTCATACAGTATTCCGTTATCTTCAGAGCGTAGCGTTTTACTTGTGAAATTATTCTTATATTTATCATGATACATACAATTTTTTTGCGCTGCAGTGAGAGAGTCAAGAAGTTGACAAATTTCCCCGACGTAGTGGAGTATGTACGTTCTAAGACGTTCCGCATTTTATTCGAATTATTTATAACAGGCTTCATACAGTATTCCATTTTCATCAGAGCGCCGCCTTGTACTTGTGAAAAAATTCTTACATTTATCGCGATAGATACAATTTGTTTGACACTGGCCTCATACAGTATTCCGTTTTTATCAGACCGTAGCCTAGTACTTCTGAAAAACTTCTTACATTTATCGCGATACATACAATTTTTTTGAAACAGGTTTCATACAGTATTCCGTATTCATCTGAGAGTAGCGTTTTAATTGTGAAATAATAATATATTTATCACGATACATACAATTTTTTTAGAGAGGCTTCAGAAAGACTTCCGTTTTTATCAGAGCATAGCGTTTTACTTGTGAAATAATTCTTATATTTATCATCATACATACAATTTTATTACGCTGCGGTAAGAGAGTCAAGAAGTTGAAAAATTTCCCAAACTTAGTGAAATATGTACGTTCTAAGACATTCCGCATTTTATTCGAATTATTTATAGCAGGCTTCATACAGTATTCCATTTTTATCTGAGCGCAGACTTGCACTTGTGAAAAACTTCTTACATTTATCGCGATAGATACAAATTGTTTGAAACAGGTTTCATACAGTATTCCGTATTCATCTGAGGGTAGCGTTTTAATTGTGAAATAATAATATATTTATCACGATACATACAATTTTTTGAGAGTGGCTTCAGACAGACTTCCGTTTTTATCAGAGCATAGCGTTTTACTTGTGAAATAATTCTTATATTGATCATGATACATACAATCTTATTTGGCTGCAGTGAGAGAGTCAAGAAGTTGACAAATTTCCCCGACGTAGTGGAGTATGTACGTTCTAAGACGTTCCGCATTTTATTCGAATTATTTATAACAGGCTTCATACAGTATTCCATTTTCATCAGAGCGCAGCCTTGTGCTTGTGAAAAAATTCTTACATTTATCGCGATAGATACAATTTGTTTGACACAGGCCTCATACAGTATTCCGTTTTTATCAGACCGTAGCCTGATACTTCTGAAAAACTTCTTACATTTATCGCGATACATACAATTTTTTTGAGACAGGCTTCATACAGTATTCCGTTTTGATCAAAGCATAGCCATTTACTTGTGAAAAAATTCTTACATTTATCGCGATACAAACAATTTTTTTGAAACAGGTTTCATACAGTATTCCGTATTCATCTGAGAGTAGCGTTTTAATTGTGAAATAATAATATATTTATCACGATACATACAATTTTTTTACGCTGTGGTAAGAGGGTCAATAAGTTGAAAAATTTCCCAAACTTAGTGAAATATGTACGTTCTAAGACGTTCCGCATTTTATTCGAATTATTTATAACAGGCTTCATACGGTATTCCATATTCATCAGAGCGCAGCCTTGTACTTGAGAAAAACTTCTTACATTTATCGCGATACATACAATTTTTTTGACACAGGCGCTTCATACAGTATTCCGTTATCTTCAGAGCGTAGCGTTTTACTTGTGAAATTATTCTTATATTTATCATGATACATACAATTTTTTTGCGCTGCAGTGAGAGAGTCAAGAAGTTGACAAATTTCCCCGACGTAGTGGAGTATGTACGTTCTAAGACGTTCCGCATTTTATTCGAATTATTTATAACAGGCTTCATACGGTATTCCATTTTCATCAGAGCGCAGTCTTGTACTTGAGAAAAACTTCTTACATTTATCGCGATACATACAATTTTTTTGACACAGGCGCTTCATACAGTATTCCGTTATCTTCAGAGCGTAGCGTTTTACTTGTGAAATTATTCTTATATTTATCATGATACATACAATTTTTTTGCGCTGCAGTGAGAGAGTAATGAAGTTGAAAATTTCCCCGACGTAGTGAAATATATACGTTCTAGGACGTTCCGCGTTTTATTCGAATTATTTGTAACAGGCTTCATACAGTATTCTATTTTTATCAGAGTATAGCGTCTTACTTGTGAAAAACTTCTTACATTTATCGCGATACATACAATTTTTTTGAGACAGACTTCATACAGTATTCCTTTTTGATCAAAGAATAGCCATTTACTTGTGAAAAAATTCTTACATTTATCGCGATACATACAATTTTTTTTAAACAGGTTTCATACAGTATTCCGTATTCATCTGAGAGTAGCGTTTTAATTGTGAAATAATAATATATTTATCACGATACATACAATTTTTTTACGCTGTGGTAAGAGGGTCAATAAGTTGAAAAATTTCCCAAACTTAGTGAAATATGTACGTTCTAAGACGTTCCGCATTTTATTCGAATTATTTATAACAGGCTTCATACGGTATTCCATTTTCATCAGAGCGCAGCCTTGTACTTGAGAAAAACTTCTTACATTTATCGCGATAGATACAATTTGTTTGACACTGGCCTCATACAGTATTCCGTTTTTATAAGACCGTAGCCTAGTACTTCTGAAAAACTTCTTACATTTATCGCGATACATACAATTTTTTTGAAACAGGTTTCATACATTATTCCGTATTCATCTGAGAGTAGCGTTTTAATTGTGAAATAATAATATATTTATCACGATACATACAATTTTTTTAGAGAGGCTTCAGAAAGACTACCGTTTTTATCAGAGCATAGCGTTTTACTTGTGAAATAATTCTTATATTTATCATCATACATACAATTTTATTACGCTGCGGTAAGAGAGTCAAGAAGTTGAAAAATTTCCCAAACTTAGTGAAATATGTACGTTCTAAGACATTCCGCATTTTATTCGAATTATTTATAGCAGGCTTCATACAGTATTCCATTTTTATCTGAGCGCAGCCGTGCACTTGTGAAAAACTTCTTACATTTATCGCGATAGATACAATTTGTTTGAAACAGGTTTCATACAGTATTCCGTATTCATCTGAGGGTAGCGTTTTAATTGTGAAATAATAATATATTTATCACGATACATACAATTTTTTTAGAGAGGCTTCAGACAGACTTCCGTTTTTATCAGAGCATAGCGTTTTACTTGTGAAATAATTCTTATATTGATCATGATACATACAATCTTATTTGGCTGCAGTGAGAGAGTCAAGAAGTTGACAAATTTCCCCGACGTAGTGGAGTATGTACGTTCTAAGACGTTCCGCATTTTATTCGAATTATTTATAACAGGCTTCATACAGTATTCCATTTTCATCAGAGCGCAGCCTTGTACTTGTGAAAAAATTCTTACATTTATCGCGATAGATACAATTTGTTTGACACACGCCTCATACAGTATTCCGTTTTTATCAGACCGTAGCCTGATACTTCTGAAAAAATTCTTATATTTATTGCTTTACTTACTATTTTTTTGAGACAGGCTTAATACAGTATTCCGTTTTTATCAGTGCATAGCGTTTTACTTGTGAAATACTTCTTACATTTATCATGATATATAGAAATTTTTTACGCGATGGTAAGAGAGTCAAGAAGTTGAAAAATTTCCCCGAGCTAGTGAATTAAGTACGTTCTAAGACATTCCGCCTTTTATTCGATTTATTTGTAACAGGCTACATACAGTATTCCATTTCCATCAGACCGTAGCCTGGTACTTGAGAAAAACTTCTTACATATATCGCGATACATACAATTTTTTTGAAACAGGTTTCATACAGTATTCCGTTATCTTCAGAGCGTAGCGTTTTACTTGTTGTATAATTCTTATATTTATCATCATACATACAATTTTATTACGCTGCGATAAGAGAGTCAAGAAGTTGAAAAATTTCCCAAACTCAGTGAAATATGTACGTTCTAAGACATTCCGCATTTTATTCGAATTATTTGTAACAGGCTTCATACAGTATTCCATTTTCATCAGAGCGCAGCCTTGTACTTGTGAAAAAATTCTTACATTTATCGCGATAGATACAATTTGTTTGACACAGGCCTCATGCAGTATTCCGTTTTTATCAGAGCATAGCGTTTTGCTTGTCAAATAATTCTTATGTTGATCACCATACGTACAATCTTTTTACGCTGTGGTAAAAGAGTAAAGAAGTTGAAAAATTTCCCCGACGTAATGAATTTGGTACGTTCTAAGACATTCCGCCTTTTATTCGAATTATTTGTAATAGGCTTCATACAGTATTCCATTTTTATCAGATCGTAGCGTTTTACTGGTGAAATAATTCTTATATTTATCATCATACATACAATTTTATTACGCTGCGGTAAGAGAGTCAAGAAGTTGAAAAATTTCCCAATACGGTACACTATTGGAAGTTTGAAGAGGTTGGCACTACACTATTGTATCTTTGAGATTCTCAAATTGTATAAAGGATAGTCGAAGTCTTCTGTAGTGTAGTGCGTCTGTTTGTTGATTGCATGTTTCAACAATTGAACGTTATATATAATATTGGTGAAATTTGACAGAATGTTGAAATTTCGAATACGGAAGTTTGAAGAGGTTTACGGTATACTCTTGGATATTTGAGGAGGTTTACGGTACACTTTTGGAAGTTTGAGGAGGTTTTCAGTACACTCTTGAATGTTTGAGGAGGTTTACGGTACCCTCTTGAAGGTTTAAGGAGTTTTATTGTAATTTTTAAGGATACATCTCAAATTTCCGTAATAGTGATTGACGAGCTCCTCAAATTTCCGGATTTGTTCCTGAGGACCTCTCCAAACTTCCAGGCGAGTGAAGAGGAAGTTTGAGGATGCTCCTCAATCTTCCACACAAGTCACGAAAAAACTCATCAAACTTCCGGATTAATATATATATATATCACGATTCATACAATTTTTTACACAGGCTTCATGCAGTATTCCGTTTTTATCAGAAGATAGCGTTTTACTTGTGAAATAATTCGTATATTTATCACGAATCATACAATTTTTTTATGCTGCGGTAAAGGTGTAAAGAAGTTGAAAAATTTCACCGACGTAGTGAAATATGTACGTTCTAAGACATTCAGCGTTTTATTCGAATTATTTGTAACAGGCTTCCTAAAGTATTCCATTTTCATCAGAGCGCGCCCTTGTACTTGTGAGAAAATTCTTACATTTATCGCGCTACATACTATTTTTTTGACACAGGCCTCATACAGTATTCCGTTTTTATCAGAGAATAGCGTTTTACTTGTGAAGTAATTCTTATATTTATCACGATACATACAATTTTTTTACGCTGCGGTAAGAGAGTCAAGAAGTTGAAAATATTCCCCAACGTAGTGCTATATGTACGTTCTAAGACATTCCGCATTTTATTCGAATTATTTGTAACAGGCTTCATACAGTATTCCATTTCCATCAGACCGTAGCCTGGTACTTGTGAAAAAAATCTTCATTTATCGCGATACATACAATTTTTTTTGACACAGGATTCCTACAGTATTCCGATTTGATCAGAGCGTAGCCATTTACTTGTGAAAAAATTCGTATATTTATCACGAATAATACAATTTTGTTAAGCTGCGGTAAAAGAGTGTAGAAGTTGAAAAATTTCCCCGATCTAGTGAATTAATTACGTTCTAAGACGTTCCGCATTTTATTCGAATTATTTATAACAGGCTTCATACGGTATTCCATTTTCATCAGAGCGCAGCCGTGTACTTGAGAAAAACTTCTTACATTTATCGCGATACATACAATTTTTTTGACACAGACGCTTCATACAGTATTCCGTTATCTTCAGAGCTTAGCGTTTTACTTGTGAAATTATTCTTATATTTATCATGATACATACAATTTTTTTGCGCTGCAGTGAGAGAGTAAAGAAGTTGAAAATTTCCCCGACGTAGTGCAATATATACGTTCTAGGACGTTCCGCGTTTTATTCGAATGATTTGTAACAGGCTTCATACAGTATTCCATTTTTATCAGAGTATAGCGTCTTACTTGTGAAAAAGTTCTTACAGTTATCGCGATACATACAATATTTTTGAGACAGGCTTCATGCAGTATTCCGTTTTTATCAGAGCATAGCGTTTTACTTGTCAAATAATTCTTATGTTGATCACCATACATACAATCTTTTTACGCTGCACTGAGAGAGTAAAGAAGTTGAAAATTTTTCCGATGTAGTGAAATATGTACGTTCTAAGACATTCCGCATTTTATTCGAATTATTTGTAACAGGCTTCCTACAGTATTCCATTTTCAGCAGAGCGCTGCCTTGTACTTGTGAAAATATTCTTACATTTATTGCGATACATACTATTTTTTTGAGGCAGGCTTCATACAGTATTCCATTTTCATCAGAGCGTAGCGTTTTACTTGTGAAATAATTTTTATATTTATCATGAAACATACAATTTTTTTTCGCTGCAGTAAGAGAGTCAAGAAGTTGAAAAATTTCCCGAACTTAGTGAAATATGTACGTTCTAAGACATTCCGCGTTTTATTCGAATTACTTGTAACAGGCTTCATACAGTATTCCATTTTTATCAGAGCGTAGCGTTTTACTGGTGAGATAATTCTTACATTTATCATCATACATACAATTTTATTACGCTGCGGTAAGAGAGTCACGAAGTTGAAAAATTTCCCAAACTTAGTGAAATATGTACGTTCTAAGACATTCCGCATTTTATTTGAATTATTTATAGCAGGCTTCATAAAGTATTCCATTTTCATCAGAGCGTAGCGTTGTACTTGTGAAATAATTCGTATATTTATCACGAATAATACAATTTTTTTACGCTGCAGTGAGAGAGTAAAGAAGTTGAAAATTTCCCCTACGTAGTGAAATATATACGTTCTAGGACATTCCGCGTTTTATTCGAATTATTTGTAACAGGCTTCATAGAGTATTACATTTTTATCAGAGTATAGCGTCTTACTTGTGAAAAAGTTCTTACTGTTATCGCGATACATACAATTTTTTTGAGACAGGCTTCATGCAGTATTCCGTTTTTATCAGAGCATAGCCTTTTACTTGTCAAATAATTCTTATGTTGATCACCATACATACAATCTTCTTACGCTGCACTGAGAGAGTAAAGAAGTTGAAAATTTTTCCGACGTAGTGAAATATGTACGTTCTAATACATTCCGCGTTTTATTCGAATTACTTGTAACAGGCTTCATACAGTATTCCGTTTTTATCAGAGCATAGCGTTTTACTTGTGAAATAATTCTTGTATTTATCATGATAGATAGAATTTTTTTACGCTGCGGTAAGCGAGTCAAGAAGTTTGAAAATTTCCCCGATGTAGTCAAATATGTACGTTCTAAGTCATTCCGCATTTTATTCGAATTATTTGTAACAGGCTTCCTACAGTATTCCATTTTCAGCAGAGCGCAGCCTTGTACTTGTGAAAATATTCTTACATTTATTGCTATACATACTATTTTTTTGAGGCAGGCTTCATACAGTATTCCATTTTCATCAGAGCGTAGCGTTTTACTTGTGAAATAATTCTTATATTTATCACAATACATACAATCTTTTTACGCTGCGGTAAAAGAGTAAAGAAGTTGAAAAATTTCCCCGACGTAATGAATTTGGTACGTTCTAAGACATTCCGCCTTTTATTCGAATTATTTGTAACAGGCTTCATACAGTATTCCATTTTTATCTGAGCGCAGCCTTGTACTTGTGAAAAAATTCTTACATTTATCGCGATAGATACAATTTGTTTGACACTGGCCTCATACAGTATTCCGTTTTTATCAGACCGTAGCCTGGTACTTCTGAAAAACTTCTTACATTTATCGTGATACATACAATTTTTTTGAAACAGTTTTCATACAGTATTTCGTATTCATCTGAGGGTAGCGTTTTAATTGTGAAATAATAATATATTTATCACGATACATACAATTTTTTTAGAGAGGCTTCAGACAGACTTCCGTTTTTATCAGAGCATAGCGTTTTACTTGTGAAATAATTCTTATATTTATCACGATACATACAATTTTTTGCACAGGTTTCATAAAGTATTCCATTTTTGTCAGAGCGTAGCTTTTTACTTGTGAAATAATTCTTACATTTATCGCGATACATACATTTTTTTTTTCACAGGTTTCATACGGTATTCCGTTTTCATCAGAGCGTAGCCATTTACTTGTGAAAAAATTCTTACATTTATCGTGATACATACTATTTTTTTGAGACAGGCTTCATACAGTATTCCATTTGCATCATTGTGTTACCTTGTACTTGAGAAAAATTCTTACATTTATCACGATACATACTATTTTTTTACGCTGCTATAAGAGGGAGAGAGTGAAGCAGTTAGAAAATTTCCTCATGCAGTTAAATATATGTATGTTTTCAGCCATATTGTAACGAGCCGCGTCGAGCGCTTTTGGAAATCGAATGTACCGTCTACCAATACTATTATGCCCCTGTTCCAAGCGCTTTTCAAAATATGAATTTTGACATATGATAATCATGTTTAAAAAGTTCTTGGAGTACGGGCGCAATAGTGTTGGTCGACGGCTCACTGGTTTTTCAATAACACGCGACACGGGTTAATTGTGGCGAGTCTTCTAGTATCATGCACCGTTTATATAAATATTTCCTACGGTTTACGCTGATTTGGATGTTAAAATTATTCAGCAATTATTTAAAGAACAGTGTATGACAAGCGTAAGAAACAACAGAGGGTTGCATTTAAACACTTAGAAGTAAAATTCACCATGTAGGTTTGAAATTGGTTGAGAATCGTTTTGGTGATATGTAATTTTAGAAAAAATCCTTTCTGTTCCAATTGTTAATTATATTGATAAACTACGCGAAAAAATTCCTTTTAGATGTTAAAATTAACTTCTAAAAAGATGTTTACATGTGAATTGTACGTTTATCAAAAGACATCTCGCCATTTTTCCTCTACAGAAAAGTCACTACTTTATTTCCATTTTTACGTTACTAATTGTTTGTAGAATTGTTCATAGGGTATTCAAATTTTTAGTAAACACGGCATTTGGACTTGGTTAGAGGGCGTGAGTGTGTGTGCACGTGCGCGAGACAGTTCTGATCAAAATTAGCGTATTCGATAGGAAAAAGGGTATTTTTGCGTAAAAAAAGAATAGAAATAGGTACGGTAGAAGATAAGAATTGTAGGGAAGAATAAGCATTGTGAAAGTAGGGAATAGGAAAGGAGTAATTGAGCAGGAATCTTGGCGAGGCGGTTAGAGGTTAGGTTGTGCGGCGTAGAGTAGGCGTGTGTAAAGTAAAAAAGGCAATTGGGTAACTTTAGAATGGAGAAAAGAAATGCGAAAGAGAAGAATAAAAGCGAGGAGAAGACCGGGAAAGGCAATAGTGCGGATAAGAACCAGATGTCAATGGAGGACTCAATCAAAAAGATGGTAAGTTTCAAGGTAGACGACAAGAGGACTACAAGAAAGGCAAAAGAAGACGAGGAAAAGCACAGGGAAATGGAAGAATTCAAAGAAAGGGTTATTGTAGAGGTAAGAAAGCTGAGGGTAGAGAGAGTTCAATTAGAAAAGAGCAAGGTAGATATAGATGAGGCAATTAGAGATATGTAGGAAAGGTTAGAAAAGCTGGAGAAGAAATTCCAGGAAATGGAGGAGAGGGAAAGAGAGTGGGAGCTACAGTCGGTAAGGTCCGGTGCGTCGGGGTTAGGGCTAAGGAGCGTAGATGGAGACACCGGCTCAGTACGGAGCTGGAAAAGCGGAATGACTGAAATGAGCGGAAGAAGTTGTATATCGTTATCGGAGAGAGAGGTAGTGAGGATGAAAAGAATGGTTAGCAAACAAGACAGAAATGAAAGAAGAAATAATATAGTAATAAGGGGAGTAGAACCAATAGGGGGAAACATAAAAGAATGGGTAGAAAACTTTTTAAGTTCGAAGCTAGAAGTAAATGTAAAAATAGAGTATGCGAGATTAAGTGGTAGTTATAATAGCAAAAGTAGAGGGAGAAGGAAAGGGAGAAATAATGAGGAACAAAAGTAAATTAAAAGGCACGAGAATTTTCATAGAAAACGATTTAAACATAGAAGATAGAAAAAGACAGGAAGGATTACATAGATGGGTTAAGAAAAAAAAAAGAAGAGGGATGGAATGTGAAATCAGGTACCGGAAGAGTATTTTTTAAAGGAGTCTGGAGAAAATGGGAGGAGAAAGAAGAAATAGAAAAGGAAATGGAAAAAATAAGAGAGAGCCCACAGGAAATGATTCGAATACAGAAAAAACGGCAAGAGGGAGAGATGGGGAGGAGGTTAGGGGAAATAATATGGAAAAGAATTTCTAAAAAGCCAGAAATGGAGAGATTTAAATATAGGTGGGAATATAGGTAAAGTAAAAATAAGTATTATTAGTAAGGAAAACGGAAACAAACTTAGAAGAAATGCAAATATAGGTAGGAATAGAGAAGAAGAAAAAATAAGTATTAATAGAGAGAACAATAGAAAAGAATATTTAAATGTAGATAGGAATATAAGTAAGGACATAAGTGTTAATAGTGAGGTCAATAGAAGAAAAAAATTAATTTTTTGGAACATTGCAGGAATCTGGAATAAGGATAAAGATGTGTGGGATTATTTAAAGCAAGGGGATTTTGTTAGTCTGTCGGAAACATGGGTAGAAGAGAAAGATAGGAAAAAATTAGAAAATAAACTACCAAGAAATTTTGTGTGGAAAGTGATACCGGTAAGAAGGGAAGCAAGGAAAGGCAGAGCAAAGGGAGGATTTTTGATAGGTATAACAAAGGACTGGGCAAATGGGGATGACGTCTCAATACAAGAAATAGAGGAAGGGCTAATAGAAACGGTACTAGAAAATAGAGAGGAGAAGCTTGTAATTTGGTCAGTGTACAATACAGGAAATATGGAGAGGTACTATGAGCATTGGGAAAAGAAAAATAGGGACCAAGACGTTAGAATAATTGTAGGAGGGGATTTTAATATTAGAATAGGAGGAGAGGGCAGTCTTGTAGAGGCAGATGACAAAATAGGAGAAAAGGAGTTTAGGGCTAGTAAGGATAAAGTAGTTAGTAACGGAGGTAATAAACTTACAGAATTCTGCGGTAGAGAAGGATGGTCTATACTAAATGGGAATTTAAAAGGAGATGATGAAGGGGAGTACACTTACATAGGGCCAAGGGTAAGCACTGTTATAGATTATGTTATTGTCAATGAGAAAATGAGGGAACTCGTAGTGGATTTCCAGGTAGAAGAAAGAATTGAGTCTGACCATGCGCCAATCTGTACAAGAGTAATAGTGACAGAAAAGGAGATGAGCAAAGAGTGTAGCAGCGAGGTAAAAGAAAATACAACAAAGTTGGTATATGTTTGGAGTGAGGAGGCGGTGGAGATATTCAGAAGTAAAACAGCAGAATTGGAGATCGAGGAAAGAGAGGAGGATTCAGTGGAAACGAGATGGTATGATACAAAAAGGATAATCGAAGAGGCAGTAACAAAAAGAGTATAAAAATAAAAAATGGAAGCTAGGTCAGAAAAAATGGTGGGAGAGGAGTTGCTCAAAAAAAAAAAGAGGAAGGCTAAGATTGCATACAGAAATTGGAAAATTGGAGCAGAAAGTAAGGAAAGATATTTAGGGGAAAGAAAGGAATGGAGAGAATTGTGCAAAACAAAGGAGAAAGAACAAAAAGACTACGAAGAAGAAGAGTTGAGGCAGATCAGTAATGAAAGCGATGTATGGAAATTCCTCAATAGGACCAGAAAGAAAAGGGAAAAAATAGAAGGTAATGTGAAAAAGGAAGAATGGAAAAATCATTTTATGACGCTGCTAGAAGGATCGCAAGACAGAAAATTAGGTAAGAGTAGGGAACAATTAGCAGAGGTCGAAGAAAGGGAAAAAGAAAAAATAACAGCGAGGGAAATCAGGGGAGCATGGAGCATGTTAAAGAAAAAGAAAGCCGCAGGCCCGGACGAGATACCAAATGAAGTGTGGATGTATGGAGGAGAAGGTCTAGTAAATAAGTTAGTTTGTATTTTAGGGAAAGTATGGGACGGTCAAGGATTGCCAGAAGATTGGAAGTCAGGAGTGATAGTACCAATCTATAAGAAAGGAAACCCAGATGAGGCCAACAATTACAGAGGTATTACGCTCATGGCAACAGCCTATAAGTTATACACTGAAATCATCAGAAGCAGACTTGTAAAAGAAGTGGAAGAAAAAAGGATTCTACCAGAAGGGCAAGCAGGTTTTAGGAAAGGGAGGTCCACATTAGACAACGTATATGTACTTAACCATTTAATTCAGAGAGCAAAAGGGAAAAGAGAAAAGTTATATTCAATGTTTGTCGATCTTAAGGCTGCATTCGATACGGTAGATAGAGATTTGTTATGGGAAATTATGGAAAAGGTAGGAATAAGTAAATATTTAATAGAAAGAGTGAAAGAAATGTATACAGAAACTAAGGTAAAGGTGAGAGATGGGGATGAAACGTCGGAGGAATTTTGGACGATAAAAGGTTTAAAGCAGGGGTGTGTATTAAGCCCAATACTTTTCTGTATTTATATAGCAGGGTTGGAGGAGGAGTTCAGAATAAGAAATGTAGGAGGGGTAAAAATAGGTAAGGTTAGACTATGGTCGCTGGCGTATGACCTGGTGCTTCTTGCAGAAAATAGGGTGGCGTTAAATGACATGATAGGCACGTTAAGAATCTTTTTGAAAAATAGGAAAATGATACTTAGTGAGGAAAAAACGAAAGTTTTAGTATTTAACAGAGGGAGAAATAGTAAAATAGAAAAATGGGTATGGGAAGGGAAAGAATTAGAAGAAGTGAGGACATTTAAGTACTTGGGCTTTACGTTTAACAGAGAGAGAAATTATACTGATCATTTAAAAGAACTGGCAAAGAAAGGAATAACAGCAGCAAAAAAGGTATGGGGATTAGGAGAAAATAGATGTAGAAATGACTTTAAAAGAAGAAAAATGTTATTCAATTATCTGGTTAAAAGTGTAATGGCGTATGGGTGTGAATTATGGGGATGGAATGAAAGGAAAGAGTTAGAAAAAATACAGACTACTACAGATGGGTTTTAAAGTTAGATTTCTGTACCCCGAGGTATATTATTTTTGAAGAAACAAAAGTAGATAAGATGAAAATTGAATGGGGTAGGAGGGCGACGAAATACGAGGAAAAGATAAGCGGGTTAGACGATGATAGACTAGTAAAAATATGTTGGAAAGAAATGCTTAAAGAAAATATGCAAAGCAATTATCTCAAAGAAAGAAAACAGTACTATAATAGTTTAGGGTTGAGCGAGGCCGAAGTGGAGAATATGAAAGCAAGAGAAAAATTAGTGTACGAAGAAACGGTGAGGAGGGATAGAGACATAGAGAAACAGAATATAGCATGTAAAATTAGGGAAGCGAGGTATAATAAAAGATATAAGGAATTAGCGTTGGAAAGGGAACCAAGATATTTAAGAAAATATAGGAAAGAAGTTGACATAGGCATAATAGCGAAACTTAGGTGCGGGAATTTTGAAAATGCAAATAAATATTGGGTAAAGGAGGAAGAAAAGCTGTGTAGATTATGTAAAAAGGAAAAGGAAACGTTAGAACACATTGTAGTTAGATGCCAGGATGCGGAGGGTTTTATGGAGAAACTTAGAGAAAATGGTACGATAAGATTAGGAAAGTTGTTAAATGAAACAGGGAACATAGGAGTAGCTAAAGCGTTTAAAGAATTTATAAAAGAAGTAGGCAAAAGGGATAAATGCGTTAATAGAGACATTGTAAATTTATAGGAAATAAAGCAGTAAATCCTGTTAATAGCTACTAATAGTAAGAGCTGTCTTAGGTATGGACGAATGAGTATGGCGTAGTATTAAGTAAAGTTGCGTGTATTGGTTGTAATGGCGTTGTACAATAATGTTATAATATTATATTAAGTTACAGTGTAATGCGGATAGGAAATGTAAAAACAGACATCAAGTGAGTAGTATAAGTATAAGCATAAGTTAATTGTAAATTTAATAGAGAGGCACAATTATGTTCGGGCGTATATCATGGTAGCCAGGGTTTACAAATATTGTAAATGGAATTACGTAGATGTAAAATATAGTAGTTGAAAATAGCACTTATAGTGTATCAAAAATGTTATAAAAAGGATAAAAGGCAAAATAATGCAAGGGAAAGAAAAAAGTGTAAATGTGAAAAAGGTGAAAAGGTAAATTTACTCTACTATGGTGTGCGGTCTGAACATATTGTGATTCCTCTCCGTTTTGTGAACCCTCTCAGTGAACCCTCTCAGTGAATCTTCTCAGTGATCAGTGGTGCAGAGGAAAAGAAATTCTCAAAAATTCAAAAAAGCAAAAGTTAAAGACTATTGTGATTATTTATTTAGTGATGTATTTAGTGATAGTTAATTAGTAGAAGTTGTTTACAGATAATAATAATAAAAATGGTAAAATAAAATTAAAGTTTATATCAGAGCAATATCCTGTAATATCCTGTAATATATGTTAAGATTGTATTATAGGTTAAGATTGTATGGAAGAATGAATGAGGTTAAGTTAAGAAATTGTAAACCAAGTCCATTTCTGGGCCAATTTTGGCTGAAATTAAATAAATATATATATATATATATATATAGTAAACACGGCATTTCATTAACAAATTCTTCACTAATAATGAAAATTTTGAATACTTTTTTATAGCGCTTTAAGAATAAATTTATGTTATGTGAGGACTCTTAAATCATTGCAGTAATTTTTATGTTCTTGCATAGATTATATTATTTTACAGTAGGTAAGATAAATTCGAAAATTCGAGAATTCTCAGCATTTGTGAAATATGTGTTTTCTGGCATTCTCCTAAATATTTCTAATGCTTCGTCGATAAATGATTGCTAAAACTTCTTGGAAAGGATTAACAGAACAGTGTATGACGAAAGTTAGAAAAAAACGTTGAGTTTAAACTTGGAGAATGAAAATTTATTACGAACATTACAAATCGATGATTTTATCGATAAGTGGTAAATACTTTGATGTTGTTGAATTCAATGGCTAATTAAATGTTCTCCCCTGATTTACTATGTTATCATACTTGGTCATTTTCCTAATACGACCAGAGAGTCACTTTATTTAAATACTTGTGTTCAAAATTGTTTGTAGAAGCACCTTGACTTCACATTAGAGGCATTCCAACACTTAATCGCGAAAAATTATGGAGTGCACTAACTAGACTCCATTAACCGCTAGCCCAAGCATCTAAACCACGCATTGATTGCGTTCCAATTCGTAGACTTAATCATCGGCTATCCCGTGCCCCTAGACCTCTCATTGAATGCATTCCGATACCAAGACCTGTGAAACTACGGAGCGCACTACTTAGACTCCATCATCGGCTACCCCGAGCCCCTTGATTTCAGATTATATTCGTTCCGTTACCTAGACCTGGGAAACTGCAGAGTGCACACCACTTACACTCCTTCATCGACTATCCCGGTCATCTAGACCTTGCATTGGATGCGTTTCGAAACCTAGACTCTAGAAACTACGGAGTACACCAACTGGACTCCATCATCGGCTACCCAGAGGATCTAGACCTCGTAATCACTGTTATTGAACACCAAGATGTACCATGGTACTTATTCGAGTATTTCGAATTCTCAAATTTTATAAAGGATAGTCGAAGTCTTCTGTAGAGCACTGTGTCTGTTTGCTGATTGGATATTTTTACAAATAAACGTAATATATAGTATTAGTGAAATTTCATTAAAAATATTACTTATGTCGACTGCTATTTACTATCAACTGATAAGAATTTTTCATCGGTCTTACAGTCTTACAAATTAAATTATAATAATTAATATGTATGGCAGTCAGATTGCCCTTGTTTATAATCACCCCGTAGAATCTCAAATAAAAACTTAATTAAAACCTAGAAAAACTTTGTTAGCAAAGGACGATCTGACTACCCACCACCACCACCACCACCTTGTCCGACGTTTCGAGCCCGCTCCGGCTCCTCCTCAGGGACTGAAATGAAAACCCGCGATAGACCTCCTTATATATTTGTATATACGGGTAGATATTTGAAAAAGAGAATATATGAACATCAATATAGTTTACGCAGCTCAAGTTGTACATCGGGTTTGAAAGAACATTGTTTAAATAGTTTGCATTCTTTCGATTTTGGGAGTGTGGATATTTTGGAACAGGGGATTAAGAATAAATATAAGAGGGAAAGCCTTGAAAGTATTCACATTCTACGAAATCGGAATAATGTAAATTTAATGATAGAGTCAAGTAAATTTGATAACATTTATCATTCTTTATTAATTTAAGGGAGAATGAAAGTTGGAGAGGGGAGGATGGATGGTGGTGGGGGTGAGGGAGAGGAACGGATATATAAGGAGGTCTATCGCGGGTTTTCATTTCAGTCCCTGAGGAGGAGCCGGAGCGGGCTCGAAACGTCGGACAAGGTGGTGGTGGTGGTGGTGGGCAGTCAGATCGTCCTTTGCTAACAAAGTTTTTCTAGGTTTTAATTAAGTTTTTATTTCAGATTCTACGGGGTGATTATAAACAAGGGCAATCTGACTGCCATACATATTAATTATTATAATTTAATTTGTAAGACTGTAAGACCGATGAAAAATTCTTATCAGTTGATTAGTGAAATTTGACAGAATATTGTTGTAATTTCGACCACGGAAGGCTGAATAGGTTTACAACAGACTCTTGGAAGTTTGAGGAGGTTTGCAGTACACTCTTGGATGTTTGAGGAGGTTTATGGTAAACTCTTGGATATTTGAGAAGGTTGACGGTACGCCCTTGGAAGCTTGAGGAGTTTTATGGTTCACTCTGAAGTGCTGCATGATCTTGCCTCTTAATCTCAATTCAAGAAATCATTTTATTGAAGAGCTCTTTCTCGAATTCTTTCGAGGTTTCGAGATCGATGTTGAGATGCGAGGCCAAAAATAGATTATTTCGAACGCCCAAATTTTATAAGGGACTAGAGTGAATAAGCGCGCTATATGCGTCGTCCTTTATCTTTTTTTGACTCCTTCCGAGATTCGATTTCGTTTTCGAAGCATTCGAGATAGACTTACGAAAACAGATTATCTTGAATTCTCAAATTGTATAAAGAATAATCGAAGTCTTCTGTAGTGTAGTGTGCTTGTTTGTTGATTGCATATTCCTACAATAAAACGTAATAAATAACATTGGTGAAATTTGACAGAATATTGTTGAAATTTCGACCGTGGAAGGTTGAGGAGGTTTACGGTACACTCTTGGAAGTTTGAAGAGGTTTGTAGTGCACTCTTGTATGTTTGACATTCTCAAATTGTATAAAGGATAGTCGAAGTCTTCTATAGTGCAGTGTGCCTGTTTGTTGGTTGCATATTTCTACAATTCAACGTTATATATAATATTGGTGAAATTTGCAGAACGTTGAAATTTCGAATACGCTAGTTTAAGGAGGTTTACGGTATACTCTTGGAAGTTTGAAGAGGTTTCCAGTACACTCTTGGAAGTTTGAGGTGTTTTGCAGTATACTCCTGAAAGTTTGAGGAGGTTTCCAGTACACTCTTGGAAGTTTGAGGAGGTTTGCAGTACACTCTTGGATCTTTGAGGACGTTTACGGTACACTCTTCGGAGTTTGAGGAGGTTTGCAGGATACTCTTGGATGTTTGAGGAGGTTTACGGTACACTCTTCGGAGTTTAAGGAGGTTTGCAGTACACTCCTGGAAGTTTGAAGAGGTTTACGGTATACTCTTGGAAGTTTGAGGATGTTTCCAGTACCCTCTTGGAAGTTTGAAGAGGTTTCCAGTACACTCTTGGAAGTTTGAGGTGTTTTGCAGTATACTCCTGAAAGTTTGAGGAGGTTTCAGTACACTCTTGGAAGTTTGAGGAGGTTTGCAATACACTCTTGGATCTTTGAGGACGTTTACGGTACACTCTTCGGAGTTTGAGGAGGTTTGCAGGATACTCTTGGATGTTTGAGGAGGTTTACGGTACACTCTTCGGAGTTTAAGGAGGTTTGCAGTACACTCTTGGAAGTTTGAAGAGGTTTACGGTATACTCTTGGAAGTTTGAGGATGTTTCCAGTACCCTTTTGGAAGTTTGAGGAGGTTTGCAGAACACTCATGCATGTTTGAAGATGTTTACGGTACACTTTTGGAAGATTGCGGTGGTTTGCAGTACACTCTTGAATGTTTGAGGACGTTTACGGTACACTCTTGGAGGTTTAAGGAGGTTTATTGTAATTTTTAAGGATACATCTCAAATTTCCGTAATAGTGATTGAGGAGTTCCTCAAATTTCCGGATTTGTTCCTGAGGAGCTCTCCAAACTTCCAGGCGAGTGCCGAGGAAGTTTTAGGAGGCTCCTCAAACTTCCAAAAAATCCTCAAACTTCCACACAAGTCACGAAAAAACTCTTCAAACTTCCGGATTAATATATATATATATATATATATATATATATATATATATATATATATATATATATATATATATATATATATATATATATATATATATATATATAGTAGGGGGTACCCCCCTATTCGCTCCGCTCGTCAACCCCCCATTTTTAGAAACTGATGAAGTTGTAAATTCTGTTCTATTTTTCAGCCTAGAGGTAAATAGAGAGATGCGTTGTATATTAAAGTAGACCTAATCTATTGACTATGTCACTATCAAATTTTGGAAACCATTAGAATTGTATGAGTTGTTATTGAAGGAAGTAAAGAAATTCAATAAACTTTAAACTACCTGATGTGCCTTTTGTGTTACTTGATCTTCTCATTTTCTTGAGTATCACCAATAACTTCTAATTTCAAGTATATGTTTTCAACAGGAAAAAAAATAATATTGACTCCAAAACCAATTTCACTACTGATGAGTGTGCTCTTTTGAATGGTGAGGTCTAAATTACATTTGGATAGTTCCATAAACCAACACGTCGGTTATTCAGTAAAAAATTACTAATAGCTAAATCGTGATCAGCACCCTCGAAAATCTCTGTATACCAATTTTGAGCCAAATCTAAGCTTTTTTCGAACTCTTTACCACCATATTGAATTCACCATTTTGAATTTCGAAAGTCCAATAGCAAAATCTTTATCATAAACCTCGTAAACCCCTCTATACAAATTTTAAGCAAAATGCTTCCTTCGAACTTTTAACCGCCATTTTGAATTTCGACAGTCTGATAGCAAGATCGCGAACAGCGACCCGAAAACCCCTATGTTCCAATTTTCAGTCAATTCTAAGCTTTCCTCGAATTTTCAACGGCAATATTGGTTCTCCTACTTTTAATTTCGAAAGTACAATAACAAAATCTTGATCAGCGAGCTCGAAAACCCCTGCATACTAATTTTAAGCAAAATCTAAGCTTCCCTCTATCTTTTAACGGACATTTTGAATTTCGAAAGTCTGATCACCAGATCGTGATGAGCGGTATCCGAAACACCTGTATTCCAATTTTGAGAAAAACCTCAATTTTTAATTACCATATTTGATCCACCATTTTCAATTTTGAAAGTCTGATAGCAAAATCGTGATCAGCAACCTCGAAAACCCCCGTATACCAATTTTGAACACAATTTAATATTTTTTCTTACTCTTCATTACCATATTGTATCCGCCATTTTGAATTTCGAAAGTCTAATAGGAAAATCCTGATCAGCGACCTCGAAAACCCCTGTATTCCAATTTTCAGTCAAATCTAAGCTTTCTTCGAACTTTTAACATCCATATTGGTTCCGCCATTTTGAATTTCGAAAGCCCAATAACAAAATCTTGATCAGTAACCACGAAAACCCCTGTATACGAATTTTAAGCAAAATCTAAGCTTCCCTCGAACTTTTGACCGCCATTTTGAATTTCGAAAGTCTGATAGTAAGATCATGATTAGCGATCTCGAATATCCCTGTACTACAATTTCGAGAAAAACCTAAGCTTTTTTCGAATTTTGAACCGCCATATTGAATCTGCCATTTTCAATGTTGAATTTCTGATATCAAAGTCATGATCAACAACTTCGAAAACCTCCGTATACCAATTTTGAACACAATTTAATATTTTTTCTTACTCTTCATTACCATATTGTATCCGCCATTTTGAATATCGAAAGTCTAATAGGAAAATCCTGATCAGCGACCTCGAAAACCCCTGTATTCCAATTTTCAGTCAAATCTAAGCTTTCTTCGAACTTTTAACAGCCATATTGGTTCCGCCATTTTGAATTTCGAAAGCCCAGTAACAAAATCTTGATTAGTAACCTCGAAAATCCCTATATATGAATTTTAAGCAAAATCTAAGCTTCCCTCGAACTTTTGACCGCCATTTTGAATTTCGAAAGGCTTATGGCAAGATCGTGATCAGCGACATCTGAAATACCTGTATTCCAATTTTGAGAAAAACCTCATCTTTTTTCCAATTTTTATTGCCATATTTGATCCACCACTTCCAATTATGAAAGTCTGATAGCAAAATCTTGATCAGCAACTTCGAAAACACCCGTATGTCTATTTTGAGCACAACCTAAGCTTTCTTCGAATTTTTAACAGCCATGTTGATTCCGTCATTTTGAATTTCGAAAGTCCAAAACCAAAATTTTGATCAGGGATCTCGAAAACCCCTGTATACTAATTCTAAGCAGAATCTAAAATTTTTTCGAATTTTTTACCGCCATATTGGATCCGGCATTTTGAATTTCCAAAGTCCAATAGAAAAATCTTGATCACCGACCTCAAAAACTCCTATATAACAATTTTCATCATAATCTAAGCATTTTTCAAATTTATAATTTTCCTTGTTGTAAGCTTGTCTTGTGCGTTACTTCATCGAATGTTCGAATTCATATATGAATTACATATAACAGATCAAGGAATCTATCGAGATTCGCCTTGAGGCCAAGAGGGCTAATCCTGATAGAGTTATTATAGATAGAGTAGGCAAGGAGTAGGCGCTCTTGTAATGGAAGTACCTCGGAAAAACAAAAAACATAAAAAATGACGTAGCTGTCAACAAAACTAAATATATACTATATATTATGTATATATTATATACATTTATTAGAAAGCAGTAAGGAGGGTAGGAGGAAAGGAGGAGAAAAGGAGAAGAAGAGTGGCTGTGGAGGGGCGGAGGAGCGGAGGAGGAGCGGCGGAGGATTGGCGGTTGAGCGGATGAGGAGCGGCCGAGGAGCGGAGGCTATAAATAGACCAAATTCCTCAAAATAACGTAAAGATTCATAAGTTTTTACGTTATTTTGAGGAGCGGAGGAGGAGCGGAGGAGGAGCGGACCCCAAAAAATGCTTTTATATATATATATATATATATATATATATATATATATATATATATATATATATATATATATATATATATATATATATATATATATATATATATACAGGCTAGTAAGTTTGAGGAGCTCAACCCCGGTCGGTCAGAGTGGCTAAAGAAATAATAACCCTCAGGTTACCGACTCTAGACAAATAGACTCTAGAAAACCCCTCAAACTTCCGCTCGGATGCTGAATATATAGATTGGAAGTTTGAGGAGGCTCCTCAAACTTCCCATAACCCCTCAAACTTCCAAGCGGGTGCTGAATATAATCCTCAAACTTCCAGAATTTCATATTTATATATATATATATATATAGAGAGAGAGAGAGAGAGAGAGAGAGAGGGGTAGACCTTGCGCGAATGATTGCCGTCAAATCGTGAGCGCCGATTGAGCCAAATACAAACGTACTCAAACGGTTGCGTGTACGACAGCAGTTACAGCACTTTCTTCTGCGTTCGCTGTGAGATCGCCAATGGTGTTGCGCTATCCAGCGCTCAGGTCAATTCTTTATTATGCTGTTCATCGGCAAATTTATATTTTTGGACCCGCTGGTTTTCGTGTTTCTATTCATTATTTAGTTAATAAATGTTCACTTTCACATTGTTAAAATGTTTATTCAAGTTATGTCTACAACTTCCCATTATCCTTTTTAAATATATCGACGTTCTTATTTCAACTATTATTATTAATAATTGCCAATAATATTAAGAAACGAGAAGTTACACAACTATCCATATCTGTTGCTTTTATTAAAATTTAATAAGCAATATTCGATCAATACGAATGCTATCTTTTATGTGTTTTTCACTTTACTACACTACTTAATGATGCTCCATCGCAACTTCCTAGTCAAATCAGTGTTAAATGAACAGATTACCTAAAATTTAAATTACTCATAGTTGTAATGTGATTTATTTATTTATAATTGTAGAGATATTAAATGTATTATAAATAAAGTGTATTTAACATGAATAAGATAACTTTTTTCACAAAATACCAATATTCTAGAAACTAGATATTGTCATTACAAACAATTATTGATCAATCACTGTAATCTTTTGTGTCTTTCAACCAATTTTACTTTTGAACGTCTTATTTCGTTTTTTAACTAATAACATGAGAACTTGTCGAAGTACTTGAAAATTATTCAAAACATATAAAGTTTTCGCCAAATTAAAATTTATATTTTTTTAAACAACGTGTATTAAGGGGACAAGCCATGGTTAGGGGGTCGAAAAATCGATTTTTTTTTTATCTACTATTTTGACAGCAAATTTTCCGCTGAATACTATGCTTCCAACCGCATTTCCAAATTCGATTTCGTTTAGAAAATACAGCTAAAACCGTGAAGTCACTTTTTTGCATATTTAGTGATTTTTCTTAAATTATCCATTTTAGATATACTATTGTTAATTTTATATTATTTTATGCTTCACAGCATACAATACTGAATTTAGAACGTAAATGTACATTGACATAGTAGGCAAACTTAACTCGAGGTATAAACCTCGTGTATTTTACTTTTACTCTACTTATACAAAAGTATATACGTACAATACATATAGATGGTTTAAAATCTCATCTGTTTACGTTCTGTCAGCGCCATAGTCGTTGGGATTTAAACTAAAAGTGTTTTGAATATAATTGAATCTGCATTTTTCAATGCAATTTATTCAGTATTGACAAAAAATTTTTTTTAAATAAAGTGCTGTGTAGAACTCTTTTAACTGAGAGTGTAGAAGACAGCGATTTTAGGTTAACTGCACTGTGCAAAGTGTTGTTAATATTTTTAATTTAGTGAGTTCAGTGAGTGACTTTTATTTGTGTTTTTTAATAACTAACATTATAGAGGATTAGATATTAGCCACTATGGATTCTGACAAGAGAAATAGAACATCAGGAGCTCCAGGAAAGAAGAGAAAATTTGGAAGAAAAAAAAAACATAAAGGATTTAACAAAAATTCAGAGAATGTTCAACAAAAAATCACGAACAAAAGGAAAAGAAGTACAACTTCAGGGAAAATAAAAGATATATCTGTAGAAGCGTCACAAACAAGAAACAGAATAATAGATATAAACATTCTGTTCTTACAGCTGGAGAAATTTCTTGTATGTGCAACATGTAAAGGACAAGTTAAAATTATAGAAGAAGATATTCGAGGACTTGGCTCCAAATTTAACATTATGTGCAAAAATTGTTCAGAGAGAAGAATTATAAGCACGAGCAAGCAAGTTGGAGCTCAAAGCAATGCTTATGAAACCAACAGACGCAGTCTTCTTGCACTAAGAGCAATTGGGCAAGGATATGCTGCATTGCAAACTTTTTGCGGAATCATGGATTTGCCACCACCTGTTGCACATAGTTTTTATGACCATCTCAATGAAGATTTAAGCGAAGTGACTCAAGAGGTAGCACAAAATTCTATGCAAGAAGCCGTCAAAAAGGAAACAGCATTAACACCAGCTGAAAATCAAGGCCTAGATGTATCTGGTGATGGGTCATGGAGAAAAAGAGGATTTTCTTCATTGCAAGGAATTTCAAGTTTGATTGGCTTGCGTTCTCAACAAGTTCTTGACATATTTATCAAGAACAGTTTTTGTAAAGCATGTTTAAAGTGGGAAAATAGAAAAGGCACAGAAGAATATGAAGACTGGTTCAGTGATCATCAAGATAAATGTGCAGCAAACCATGAAGGAAGTGCTGGAAAGATGGAAGTCGATGGAGTTGTGGAAATGTTTAGAAGATCTCAAGAAAAGTATAATGTAAAATACCATCATTACATTGGAGATGGAGATTCGAAAGTGTACAGTGCTTTGTGCCAGGCCAAACCGTATGGAGATGAAGTTAAAGTTGAGAAGAAGGAGTGTGTGGGACACGTCCAGAAACGAATGGGAACCAGACTCAGGAATTTAAAGAAAAATTTTGGAAAAAAGTTATTAGACGATGGAAAAACCATTGGAGGCCAAGGACGATTAACAGCAAAAGTAATTGATCAGCTCACCACATATTATGGTAATGCCATCAGAAACAACACGGACTCTGTAGAAAAAATGCTGAATGCTATATGGGCTACGTACTACCACAAGATTTCAACAGACCAGAATCCTCAACATCATTTATGCCCACCAGGACAGAGCAGTTGGTGCAAGTGGCAAAAAGCGAAGGCTCAAAAAAAACTAAAAGATTTTCATCATAAAGGCAGTATTCCTGCAGTGATTATGGAGCAGTTGAAACCAATTTACAAAGATCTCTCTGAACAGGAGCTGCTTCACAGATGTTTAGGCGGTTACACCCAAAATAGTAATGAGAGTTTTAATAATTCAGTTTGGAAGATTGTAACCAAGACCTCCTTCAGTGGTGTACATGTGCTTACAGCAGGTATTGCTGTCACTTGCTTCAACGATGGAAGAGTTGGTTTTCTGAATATTCTGGAAGCCTTTGATGTGAAACCTGGAGTAGCTGCAATTGAGTGGGCACAGAAAAGCAATGACAGCAGATTATTTCATGCTGAGAGGAATGCCGAAGAAAACACTTTAGAAAATAGGAGAAAACGAAGGAGACTGGAATTGAATTTACCTGAAGAGTCATATGCACCAGGTTCTTACTAGAGTAGGTAAAAAGTTATTTTTATGCGATAATAGCTAATATAATATTTATTAATTTTTTTCTTTTTACAGGTGTGTTATTGGCTCTCATAAAAGGATTAATTTATTTTGAGGTTATTTTTACTGTCAATAACATTTATGACTAACAATGTTTTCAGCCCAGTACGAAAAAAAAAATAAGTACAACATTTATGTATTAATCTAAAAAATTTAAAAATATTGTTGAATTAATGAAATTCTTTTTTATAGGTTTATTCAACAGTTAAAATGATTTAGCCAGGACTACTTTCATCTAATTGGCATGTGTTTCATTTTTCCACTAAAGTATATCATACAGAATGAAAAAAAATTTTTGGTAAGTAGTTTTGAAACTTATATAAAGTTATAGAAAACCAAAACTTTGAATTGAATTTCTGAATAACTTGTTTTTTGTATTTACAGGGACTTTGCCGCAGGATTTCTTTTAAATAAAGCAAGCTAGAGGTTTGGAAATTTAGGAGTATCTTTAAAATTGTGTTGGTTATAGAAAATGTGAGGTACTTTTTTGAAAAAGGCTTTAGAAAAAAATTATAAAATAAAATTACAAAAAATATTGAAATTTTAATAAAAAAACATAAAAAATTAGATTTTTCATTAAAAAACAATTTTAAAAATTTTTAAAAAAAAAAGTAGCTCACATTTTCTATAACTGGTATAACTACAAAGGTACTCCTAAGTAACCAGACCCCTGCCTTGCTTTGTTAAAAAAATTTCCTGCGGCAATGACATGCCAGTTTCTAATTCAGAAGGGTTTCTTAATCTAATGGACTGCAAGACCAAAATCTTAAACACCTGGATGATGTAGTCTTAAATTATAGGTAATTGTATGACTTAATAATAAAAAAAAGTTTGAACTCTTAAAATTATATATTGGCTTTGTTATTAAAGAATTAATACAATAGCTTTTTTTTCAGGTTCAACCATGGCTTGTTCCCTTAATTTATGAACAATTCAGCTATAACTTTATGAGTTTTAAATAATTTTTAATTTTTTTGTCGGGAAGTCCCCTTGTAATTAATTAAGGATACAAATAATACCTTCATAAATAAAATTGGTTGAGAAATAAAAAAGATCTCAGTGATTTATCAATAACTGTTTGTTGTGACAATATGTAGTTTCTAGAATATTGGTATTTTGTGAAAAAAGTTATCTTATTCATGTTAAATACACATTATTTATAGTACATTGAATATCTCTACAATTATAAATAAATAAATCACATTACAATTACGAGAAATTTAAATTTTAAAACTTAATTAGTAATTTAATTTTAAAACCTTTTCGTTTTGACGTAGGGAGCAAAAATGATACTTTCGGCCGGCTGGGAAAAAAATACATTTTTTTTCAACAAATCTCAATATTCTAGAAACTAGGTAATATCATTACAAACAATTATTGATAAAACACTGTAATCTTTTGTGTTCTTCAACCAATTTTATTTTTGAACGTCTTATTTCGTTTCTTTAACTAATTACATGAGAACTTGTCGAAGTACTTGAAAATTATTCAAAACATATAAAGTTTTCGCCAAATTAAAATTCATATTTTTTTAAAAGACGTGTATTAATTTATGAACAATTCAGCTATAACTTTATGAGTTTTAATTAATTTTTTATTTTTTTGTCGGCAAGTCCCCTTGTAATTTATTAAGGATACAAATAATACCTTCATAAATAAAATCGGTTGAGAAATAAAAAAGATATCAGTGATTTATCAATAATTGTTTGTCGTGACAATATGTAGTTTCTACAATATTGAGATTTGTTGAAAAAAATGTATTTTTTCCTAGCAGGCCGAAAGTATCACTTTTGCTCCCGACGTCAAAACGCAAAGGTTGTATTTGCGGCTTCGTCAGGCAAAAAAATCGTATACTCAACACGGCGATAAAGAGGGCCACCCCAGAGCACATTTTTGCCACCCTCGCCTTCGGATCGTGTGGCAATTCACACGTGCTCTGGTCATGCAAACTCTTTATCTTCCTAGTTGCGTAATATACTATTTTGCCTAGCGGGCTGAAAGTGCCACTTTTGTTCCCAGCGCACGATCGCGAAGGTTGTATTTTCGCTCTCGCCAGGAAAAAATCGTATACTATTTAGTCATGTTAAATATTACACTTTATAATATATTAACTATCTCTATCATTTTCAATGAATCAATCACATCACAACTATGGTTTTTAAAATTTTAGGTAACCTCTTCATTGAACACTGATTTCACTAGGAAGTTGCGCATAAGCAGTCTCTTACTGGAGCCTCCTTAAGTAGTACAATAACGAGAAAAACACATTATTTATTTATTTTTGGAACGAAAATTAACGAAAATTAACCAAATTTCGTTCCAAAAATAAACAAAGGTGTCGTCGTTTTTTGCCTCGAAACTTTGTATAATAATGTACTACAGCATTACGCAGTGCAACTGAATTTGTTCAAGGCGTAAATCATTATCCTTTTATTTATATTAATTACTTTTACATGTTGTAACAGGGCGATTAGTTTTCGGAGCGAGAGAGTTTTCGGCGACGCCGAAAGCTTACCTGTATGCTCTCTCTCTCGCTCACACTGCTCCGCAACGACGATGCCTTCCTCGGCGCTGCTCGTCGAGGACGATGTTCGCCTACGTTGCGGCTCGAGCGGCGCCCTGGCAGATTTGCCGGCTCTGCGCGCGCTCGGTGCAATGCCGTTCGCTGACTGTGTACAACCGGGTAACTCAGTAGTTACCCGGGAATTTTGATATCGTGTGTGTGACTCTACGCGTTCCTTAATGCAGGGGGAAACACGCGCGAGTACCTGGGGCTCAGATGATCGCCGAGGAAGTCGGCGATCCCGCGGAGGCGGCGGTATCCGAGGTACTCGTAGGAATAACGGCGGAAGGGAAGGGGCGAAATAACAATTCGCGAACTCTTAATTAAGAAATATAAAAGACCGTTTTATTGTCTAATCATAAGAGGAGTTTACAAAAGAACAGGATAATGAGCGCGCCGCGGTCTCTACTTCTCGCGAGGACGAAATGCCTCGCGAGTCGCACGCGTCGCGGATGTCGCGCGCAGATACACTCCCGGAGACGAGGTGCACCACCCGTCTCCGACGCTCTCTACCTCGCGCGTCGAGGTAGAGTCTCGCTCGCGCGTAGGGGGCCTGCAGGCACTAACCTTACTTATGTGTCGGCGGAGTCCGGGCTAGAGCCGTCTCGTTCTCTCTCGCACACGACGATGAGGACCTCCTCCGTAGCCTTGCTCCCTCTCCTTTCTTTCTCTCTCTTCTTTCTCTCTCTCCTTTCTCTCTCTGCTTTCTCTCTCTTCTTTTTCCGTGCGCGCACCGAATCGGCAGAAACTCGACTAATCGTTCTCGCGCGCACCGTTGCCGATCCGCCCTCCTCGCGCCTGCGCATCCCCGCTTCGCTCCTCGATGGCTCGAGTGCGTGGTAGTTTGCCCGCGGATTCCGAACTTCGTTACACCCCCCTCCCAGACGCGACGTACTACCCCCTGGTCGGCGCTCTGGATGCATAACATGTGAAGTTCGCACGCGTGGGTGGTAAGGGCATGCTAGGTTAGGAGCGGAGGTGGGAGAAAGAAAAATAAGGCGAGACTAGTATCAAAAAAAAATACGGCCCGTCCAGGCCTTTATTAATGGGCTACAAGGGGGGTACTTCGTGTAGCCGGTGGCTGCTGGACCCCGGTGTTCCAAGATTTATATCCCCTCTTGGGGAGGGTGTGGTGAGGCGAAGATTCCCTCAGCGCCTCTTATACCACGGGTCCTTGGGATCGTGGCTCTGGAAATTGGGGCACTTCCAGTGCACCTTGACCCCAGGCTCCCCGCAGAAATAGCAGCGACGGCCATCCGGCGCTGCTTGGGCTGGTGCTGCCCGTGGTTGGCGCGGCGCCTGGCTCGCGGGGCGAGCGGGCGGTGGCGCGATGACGGGGCGGCTGGGGACGAGGAACGCGCGTTCCTCGGCGCGTCGAGCCCGCGTCTGCGCGGCCTCCAGGCGCATCTGGGCCTGCCTCGTCACCTGCTGCGCCGCCTCGACTTCGCGGCGCGCTTCGTCTGCCGCGGCTAGCGCGGCGCGGCGCTCGCGCACGCCCTTGCGCGCCGCCTCTTCGGCCTGGGCCTCCTCGCGCCGCTGCTTCACGGCCTTGGTCCAGGGAGCCGAGAATTCGCCCGCCCACCGCGAACTTGAGTGGAACTCGTCCCACTCGCGGAAGGCGGCGGCCTCCATTTCCCTGGCCCGGCGCGTGACGTCGCGGGCCTCCCGCAATGCCTTCTCGAGGGCATCCCAGCGCACCTCGAGAGGCTGTCTCCGGCTGGAGAGGCCTCGTCCCTGGGGCGGCGACGGCTCGCTAGCCAGGGACGAGAAGGAGCTGGGGGTAGCGGAGGAGACGGACGGCGGGGCGTCGGAGACTCCGGCCGTTCCTCCGATGGCCCCCTCCTCTTCGCTCTCCTCCGTTGTGGAGCCTTTTGGGCTCGGCGGACGCTGTGCGTGCGGCCGCCGTAAGCCCGGCGTCGTCGCCGGCCCGAGCGGAAGGGATGGCGGGGATCCCGCCCCTTCAGCCGCCTGCTCGGTTGCCGGCACGGCGAGCGGTGGACCGGCGAGGTTGTGGAGCGCCGCCAACACTCCTCGGAGCAACTCCGCTGCTTCGCTCACGGCAGAGGTGGGCACCAGCGCCGAGTCCTCTGGATCCATTCTGAAAATGAGGAAAGGGAAAGGAGGTTAGACGGAATCATCGGGTGCCCAAAATTAAAATGTATGTTATACTGCCGCGCGAGACTGCGTACGCGTCCGCGAGGGTAGTATGGTCGTCGGATCGAGAGTATTCGCCTCATTGCGTGAGCCTTTGGGTCGTCCGCGCGATTTCGCAGCGAGGTTCTTTGATGGGCTCGCCGCTATCACGCGTATAGCAGTCGGCCTTACTACAAGCCGTACCGCCTTCCTTGGACGACCCGGGTTATGCCTGGGGAGAGGAGTAGGGGCACGTAAGTTTTCCGCTTCGCTCGCTGGGTTCTCAAGCGGTACGCGATCGGAGATGGCTGCGGCGCCGTCGTTTCCGCGATCTACCTGCGAGTTATTCTCGCTGTCGCTCGCTACTGGCGGGTCGCACATCGCCACAATCGCTGCGCTATCCCTCGGCGGTTGAGGTTCTTCCTCCGGCTCCTCATCTGAAGGCGTTACACCCACGTAAGGCTTCAGATGCTCGGCGTGAACTAATTCCTCATCGTTTGCGTCGAGCGCGCGTATGCGATAAGTGTTAGTGCCTATTTTGGCTATTATCGCATACGGCCCCGCGAATTTCGGTGCCAGTTTCGCCGAGATTCCTTGTGCGGCAGACGATAGGATCCGGTTTCTCTTCCAAACATAGTCTCCTGCTTGGAAGAGGGGCTCGCGGTGTTTTGCATCATAATAATGCGCTTGCCGCTCTTGTTCGCCGTCGATGTGATCGGCGACGGCTCTATTCAATCGATTGAGGCCTTTCATCCTCGAGGCCCATTCCTCGACTCTCTCCTGGCTCGCTCGTTCTTCCGCTACGCGGTCACGAGCTCTTTTGGCCGTTCCTGGGGGTAGGGGTCGCCGCCCGTAATTTAACATTGCGGGCGAGAGTCCGGTACTACTATGGGCGGCGTTATTGAGCGAAAACACCAGCTCGGGCAGGTTCTCGTCCCAAGAGGCGTGTTTTTCCTCCACAAAAGCGATTAACCGGGTTTTGAGCGTCCGGTTTACTCGCTCCACCGGGTTGGCTTGGGGGTGATACGGCGGTGTCACCGTGTGGTGTACCCCCAAGTTCCGTAAGTACTCAGTGACGGCGCGGTTTTTAAACTCCGTTCCATTGTCACTGAGAAATACTTCCGGCGTGCCAAAACGTAAAATCACTCTCTCTTTCAATTCCTTCAAGATAGATTTTGCGTTCGCCTTCCGCAACGGAATAACCTCTACCCATCTTGAGAATAAATCTTCGAATACAAGAATATATTCGAAGCCGCGTTTGCTCTTGGGTAGAGGACCCATCATGTCGGCCGCCACCATCTGCCATGGGCGCGATATGTCGCGTTTTCCCATTAACCCGGCAGGAGCGCGTTGCTCGATTTTGCACTGCTGGCAGACGAGACACTCGCGCACGTATTTACGTACTGCCTTGTACATGTGTGGCCAGTAGTAAAATCTCGTAGCGCGATCGTACGTTTTGTCTCGCCCCAGGTGTCCCGAGGTCGGATCGTCGTGGCTCTCAGCGAGCACTTGCTGACGACCCTCCTTCGGTATGACAGTTTTCCACGCTTCTTCGTCCCCGACCGCCGCCTCTATGAGTTCGTTGGGGCGATAGTAGAATAACTGTCCACCTAATAATTTCCAGCGCGGGTATGCGTCTGGCTCGCGCTGCAATTTCTCTCGCCAAGAGGTATACCATGTATCGTCCGTCTCGTTTGTCAGATCGACTGCGGCGAGTGACGCATCTTCCTCGTCGCCCTCGAACATGCGAGATAGAGCGTTGGGGACGTGGTTAAGTGCGCCCTTCCTGTGCTCTACCTCGAAGCTATGCCCTTGTAGTTCGAGCGCCCACCGCGCGAGCCGACCAGTTGGACTATGCAGGCTGTGTAACCAACGAAGACTACTATGATCGGTGATCACTCGAAAATGGTAGCCCTCGATATACGGCCTGAATTTTCCAATGGCCCAGACCACCGCGAGGCATTCTCTCTCCGTCACGCTATAGTTACGCTCCGCGGATGAGAGTGTGCGACTCGCAAATTCCAGTACTCTTTCCTCGCCATCGATTATTTGGAAGAGTACTGCGCCGATGCCTGTATCACTCGCGTCTGTTTGAAGAACGAATTGTTCTTCAAATTGCGGGCGAGACAGAATTGGAGCAGACGCAACAAAAGCCTTAATCTGATCGAAAGCTACTTGTTGTTCCTCTGTCCAATCGTATCGGCGGTCTTTTTGGTGAGTGGGGTTAGTGGCTCAGCCATAGCAGCGAAATCTTTTAGGAACTTCCTGTACCACGAGGCCATTCCTAGAAAACGCCGAAGCTGTTTTAGGTTCCGTGGTTCAGGATAGCTTATTATCGGCGCGATTTTCTCGGGATCGGGACGAAAACCGTCCCGATTAACGAGTACGCCCAGGTAACGAACTTCCGTCTGGCCAAACACACTTTTCTCTCGGTTAATAGTGAGATTAGCCTCCTTTATTCGCTTGAGAACGTGGCCAAGCCACTTTACATGTTCTTCAAAGGTCTCGGTGACAATGATTATATCATCGAGATAGGAGAAGGCATAGGGTTCCATTTCAGGACCGATAACCTTATCGATTAACCTCTGAAATGTTGCACCTGCCTGCGAGAGGCCATACGGCATGCGCGTGAACTGGAATAATCCCAGTCCAGGCACCGTGAACGCCGTTAATGGGCGAGATTCTTCCTCCAGCGGAATCTGGTGATATGCGCTGCTTAAGTCCAGAGTCGAAATATATTTTGCGCCTTGTAGCTTCCGCAAAATCGCGTCCATATATGGGAGCGGATATGCGTCAGCTCTGGACACGGCATTCACCTTCCGGAAGTCGATGCAGAATCGATATTTCTCGGGCGCTTTCCGCACCATTACTACTGGGCTCGACCAAGCACTGGTCGAGGGCTCGATTATACCCGCCTCCAGCATCTCTCGTACCTGAGAGTGCATGATCTCCTCGAGTTTCTTGGAGACGGGGTAATATTTCTGTTTGACCGGCCGAGCCGAGCCAACAGAAATCGCGTGTTCGGCCCACGTCGTACGGCCGAGAGGTTCATCCGTCTGGACGAGCAACTGGTCGAGGAGTTCTTGGAGTTGTTTCTTCTGCACCCCCGACATCTCCTCGAGACCGATCGAAGCTAGCTCCAGAGTTTCGCCAAGAGAAACGCTGGCTACTTCTAAATCTACCGTTTGCCCTGACGCGCTCACGGTCAGCTGATTTTTCACTGCATCGTGAATCATTCCGAATGTCCGAATGAAATCAGCGCCGAGGTAGCACTCTAAGGTTTCGTCCGCGAGCACGGCGACACGAATCTCCTTTTTTATGCCTGCTACCTCGAAGGGGAGCATTACATACCCCGCGATCGCCACTGTATGACCGCCGGGGACTTTTGCTTTCCTTCCGTGGCTTGATAATAGCGGGCTACGGCACGCGGATGCTAATTGCAACCCGATCGAACCCATCACTGTTCGTGCCGCGCCCGTATCATATAAGGCGCGTATTCGGAAACCCCGGACGTTAACTTGGAGCCACCATCTGGCCTCCTCGTCGGGGTTAGCGATCGGTGCGTTCTCTACGCTGATCGCTGTAGCTGATGTTGCTGATTCGTCGCGCGGCTCCTCCTGAACGGTGGAGGCCGCGACGGCGATTTCGGAGGGAGTCTTCTTGAGTGCGGGCGTCGTATAGACTCCTACTACGCACCCGATTTCCCGTTTCCCGCACACGTGGGACAATTGTACGTCCGATAGCCAGGCAGACCGCAGCCGTAACAATGAATACCCTCACTGTTACCCTTCGCTTTCACTGCGCTGCTATCGGGCGATTTTTTCCTTTCTGCTTGCCGAGGCCGCGGGTCGCGCTTCGGCGAGCCGCCTGCTGACTCTCTCTTTTCTCCTCTCCCTCCCTTCTTTTTCCCCTTGGCGGGAGAAGGTTTTCGAGAGGGCGGTGGAGTCTGCTTCGGGTGCAGCGCTGGCTGTAGCGCCAGCCTCACCTCTTCCGCGAGCATTTTGGACAGAGCTGCGATCCAATTCTGTCCAGTTCCCTCCGTTACCGGCGGGTTCATATGCCCTGGAAGTGCGGCAACTTTCAGTGGCGTATGTTTTTCTTTCTTTCCCCGAGGGTTATAGGCAGCCTCGGGGAGGAGGCTCTGTTCCGGAGGCGGTGGTTCTCGATAAGATTTTTCCGCCTCGAGAGTAAGCTCGGCCTCGACACTCAATTCCAATAGCGTGTCGATGTCCTCGAAATCAACTCTCCTCACCATGCGTTGGAGATCTGGCCGCAAATTGCGGTGTAAGGTGTCCAACTGGTGAGAAAGTGGGAGAGGTGGCTCGATCTTTTCATGATCGAGAGTAGGCAGGTGATGAAGTCGCGCACCGGTTCTTCTCTCCCCTGTGTGCGCGCTGTTGCCTCCTGCAGCACGCGTTGTTGGAATCTGCGGTTCGCGCCGTACCATTTACGTGCTGAAGCGCAGAATTCATTCCACGTGGACCAGCTCGTCTTATTATTCTGGTACCACGTGGCGGCGACTCCCGCGAAGAGTTCGAGAGAGAACTTAACATCTCTTCCTCTGACATCTTCGCGAGGCTTCGGCATTCATCGACACGGTTTAAAAACACGTCGATGCTCTGCCCTTTCTCGCCGGTATACTTCAGCCCCCATTTTCGTGCGATGTTGCCGACGTCTCGCTGATTATTTCGGTTTTGCACCGTATGTCGCGGAGTGCTGGCATCAAGCGCGTTTGGGTCGCTGCGCAAATCTCTCGAATTCATCCGATTCGGGAGACCCCCCCCTCCCAGGCTCCGCCTAGTAGACGATTGTGCGGCGTCCCTTGGGGGGGAATGAGCGGTTGGCCAGACGTCGGTGGTGTATGCAGATAGGTGTCCTGCTCTTCCGGATATCTGAATGTCAGGGTATCTTGGAAGCCCACCTGACGTTGCCCGCTCTGCGCCTGGTCTAATCGCGTGCTGCACGCAGCTCCTTTTGTCGCTAGCTGCGTGAAGCTCTCCATTGCTAATTGCAATTTGGACTGATTGTCCGAGAGTTGCGTGACCTTCTGCGTGAGTTGCATTAAAAATGCCCTCAATTCCGCAGGGATTGGCAGATCCTGCGTTTCCGCCGTTGCTAGAGTGTGCTGTTGTGGGTGGAGGGTTGTACTTGTCTCCCTCTCCTTAGATCCGTCTTCTCGATCCGTCTCGTTCTCCGTTGTTTCCGCTGGTTCCTGTTCCATCGAGCTTCTTTCCGCTGCGCGCGTCTCGATTTCGAGACGCGTCCGTTCCAGCTTGAGTTTTACGACGTTATCGTCGCGGACATACTCAAGTGGATGCGGTTCATTCTCGTCTGAACCGCGTGCCCATGGCGTCTCGATTTTGCCATTGCAGACTCTATCGATGAACGTTTGGCGGAGGTTTGCTCTCGCTACCCACGTCGTGTGTTCATCGAGGTCTGCATTTGTGGCGATGAACTCGTCTGCCGAGTAATCCCCGAGCAGCCATCTGCTCGCGCGATCTAACTGTTGAAATCGCGCGCCAGATGTTTTCAACTCCATCGCCTTGAGATATCTATCTATCTCTTCCAGTGAGAGGCACATACACCAATTCTCGAGTGCTAGTTGTGCCGCCATATTGGTTTCTCACTGGAATATTTATGCGAAAGAGAGAAAAAAAAAAAAATATAAAACAGAAGAGCGAAAAAAACTGATCGCAAGTAGATTTTTCGGCTCGTTCGCTCCGCAATTTACAGCGTTTTGTTACTCAGTGCGTCGATTGAGTGCGCGTATTTCCCTAATCCCTGGGCGCTTACAATCGCGAGTTACAGAAGAAAAAAAACTAAACTGTTTCTCAATCTGTCGCACTGAGTAAATTCGCGAGCAGAAACGACAGCGAAACACGAAAAGAGTGTTACGCTTAAATATTTACTTCGCGTTGTATTTATTTTTACGAAAATTTACAATGAAGAACGAGAATAATTTTCGTCCACGCGGCCAAAATCTTCTCGCAAAACTTTAGTCTGCGAGAAGTTCGCCTTCTCTTTCCACCGCAAAATAATAAAATAAATTGTGGAAAGAGGGTGCGTTCGGCAATTGTGTCGCGCGATAAAATTCGGCGACACCCCGTTTAAAAGTCGTTGAAAGAAAACAATTCACTCGAAAAAGAATTTTGAGTGCCTTAAATTGCAGGGTATTCTACAAAAAGTGCAGACGTAGAAAGAAATCGCGCTTGCTTTTCCCCTGATTTTGTTGCTCTATATAACAGCGAATATATCAAAACCAAAATCTTCTCGCAAAACTTTAGTTTGCGAGACGTTCGTTTTCTCCTTCCACTACAAAATAATAAAATAAACTGTGGAACGAGAACACGTTTGGTATTTGCGTCGCTCGTCAAAATACGGCGACGCTTTATTTAACCGTTACTAAAAAAAAACAAAATTTTCTTGCACACGTGAGGCTATAATAAAGGGCCACACGAAAGATAGAAAACTTGCTGATTTCCAAAAAACAATAAGGCGGAGAGAGATTAAATGGTTGAAGAAAGAAGGAAGGAAAAACCAAAAAAAAATTTTAAATTTCCTTCCAAAATCACAAAAAAAATTTTAAATTTATTTTCAAAAGTACTAAAAAACACAAAAAAAATTTTATTAATTATTATTATTTATAATTTTTATTAGTTATTATTATTAATAATTTTTATCCCTTTAAGTTAATAATTTTTAGTTTGCAATTCTAATAATTTTTAATTTTTATTGTTAATAATTTTCCTTAATTGATTAATTATTGTTGGATTATTACCAACAATAATCTCTCTTTCCGTCTTTTGCTATTTATCCGAGCAAACAAATAAGGTTTTAGAACGAATGAATATATCTCCTAGTTGTTTAGCTATATCGCTAAACGACTTACTAATTGATTATAAACCGAATTAGTATGAGGGAAAAGCACAGCTGCGAACTTTTGTGTAAATGGGCCTATATATCGCGAGGTCCGAATTATTTTCGTTTCTGCTCGCGATATAATACTTGTTGTCGAAAAGTATTTTCGTGGACTTAGAATTGTCTACGACACTCTCGCACACATACATACACTCTCACGGTCGAACGATCGCGGTGTCGGCTGTGTTGCGAGCCCGCGCGTGTTTACAAACACGCGCCGCGCGCTATCCTACTGTACCTATCCACACGTACGGGCGCCAGTTGTAACAGGGCGATTAGTTTTCGGAGCGAGAGAGTTTTCGGCGACGCCGAAAGCTTACCTGTATGCTCTCTCTCTCGCTCACACTGCTCCGCAACGACGATGCCTTCCTCGGCGCTGCTCGTCGAGGACGATGTTCGCCTACGTTGCGGCTCGAGCGGCGCCCTGGCAGATTTGCCGGCTCTGCGCGCGCTCGGTGCAATGCCGTTCGCTGACTGTGTACAACCGGGTAACTCAGTAGTTACCCGGGAATTTTGATATCGTGTGTGTGACTCTACGCGTTCCTTAATGCAGGGGGAAACACGCGCGAGTACCTGGGGCTCAGATGATCGCCGAGGAAGTCGGCGATCCCGCGGAGGCGGCGGTATCCGAGGTACTCGTAGGAATAACGGCGGAAGGGAAGGGGCGAAATAACAATTCGCGAACTCTTAATTAAGAAATATAAAAGACCGTTTTATTGTCTAATCATAAGAGGAGTTTACAAAAGAACAGGATAATGAGCGCGCCGCGGTCTCTACTTCTCGCGAGGACGAAATGCCTCGCGAGTCGCACGCGTCGCGGATGTCGCGCGCAGATACACTCCCGGAGACGAGGTGCACCACCCGTCTCCGACGCTCTCTACCTCGCGCGTCGAGGTAGAGTCTCGCTCGCGCGTAGGGGGCCTGCAGGCACTAACCTTACTTATGTGTCGGCGCAGTCCGGGCTAGAGCCGTCTCGTTCTCTCTCGCGCACGACGATGAGGACCTCCTCCGTAGCCTTGCTCCCTCTCCTTTCTTTCTCTCTCTTCTTTCTCTCTCTTCTTTCTCTCTCTCCTTTCTCTCTCTGCTTTCTCTCTCTTCTTTTTCCGTGCGCGCACCGAATCGGCAGAAACTCGACTAATCGTTCTCGCGCGCACCGTTGCCGATCCGCCCTCCTCGCGCCTGCGCATCCCCGCTTCGCTCCTCGATGGCTCGAGTGCGTGGTAGTTTGCCCGCGGATTCCGAACTTCGTTACAATGTTCCACCGATAAAACAGTGTTAGTATAGTGTGCGACACCCCCTTCAAGAGCCTCGCAAAAATTGCTACAGCAGCACTTTTGTGATAAATAATCGTAGTATCGCTTACGCTACCGCCTCGTAGCTTTATGTATAAAATTCTCATTCTTGATTTATTCTTTCATCTTCGCAAGAGTTTTTGACTGACCTACCCTGAAACATATTTGTTTTTTTTTTTTTTTTATAAAATAACCAAGAAATCACTTGTGCTTCCACCGCTGAGCTTTACATCAAAAGTTATCGTATTTTCCTCTACTAAAAAACGATGGTCGGATGTTGTATAACATTTAAAAATTGATTTGGTTTGGCTATAAACAATAGGCGTGATGATTCGCTACATATCCGCTACATTTAAATTTTTTTTATTTAATTTGTATACTTAAGGGGGTTAGACACCTTTTTTCTCTGAAATAAGAAGTCACATTTTAATACATAAATGTAAACTAATTATTTCATACTTTTTACATATAAAAGTGGGTATATTTACCTTACCTTAAAACTTTCTCCGATGGGCCTTTTATATGGTCCAGAACCATAGTCATCGATGAAACAAGTTTGTTCACTATCCGTAAGCTTTAAAATTTTCCTGTGGATGGATTGACTCCAGATTTGAACTAAATTACTCCTGAATAGTATAATTCTCACATGAGTGTAGGGATTTAAGATTAAATGTCGGAAAAATTTTTACATCAGAAAAATTATGAAAAAATATAAAAAATTTTAAAAAATTAAAAAAAAAACTTGAAAAACAGCACAATTTTTTTTTCTCATTAGATCAAAAATCTCTACACTCATATGAGAATTATACTATTCAGGAGAAATTTAGTTCAAATCTGAAGTCAATCCATCCACAGGAAAATTTCAAAGCTTACGGATAGTGAAAAAACTTGTTTCATCGATGACTATGGTTCTGGACCATATAAAAGGCCCATCGGAGAAAGTTTTAAGGTAAGGTAAATATACCCATTTTTATATGTAAAAAGTATGAAATAATTAGTTTACATTTATGTATTAAAATGTGACTTCTTATTTCAGAGAAAAAAGGTGTCTAGCCCCCTTAAGTATTTTAAACTAAATAAATAAATTAACATATAATATGTAATAGTACTTTTTTCAACACGTACATGAAACGGGCCTTTTTTCATGCCTGAAAGCCGTGTAGAAAATTGCGCATTTCGAGCGGGATTTAGGGAAGAATGAAAAAAATTCATTTTTTCACACTTTAGCGGGGAAAAATCCATTATTTCACAGTTTAGCATTGAAAAAAATTTTTTTTACGCGCTCCAAGCGAAGCGGGGGAAAATATTTTTTTCCCCGCTACAAAGAATTTTTGTGAAATTTTTCTCTTATTGACAAATTAATATATTTTATGGCTTTTTGATCTGTTTAGAATAATATAAAATAACTTTTAAACTGGGTTGTGCACGACTCGAAATGCACGATCCCCTACACAACTTTTATGCATATAAAAAGGCCCTATCATGCACTCTTTGAAAAAATACGATGTGTAACACGGGAAGAACAGCTATTTCAGACTCGGGTGAGGTGTTCTCAGTACGCGTCTCCGTCTCGGCGCCTTCGGCGCCCTCGACTACAACTCGTGCTGAACACCTCACCCTCGCTTGAAATAGCTCATTTTCTCCCCTAGTTGCACAATGTACTATTTCCTATCATCGTATGCAAAGTTCGAGTTTGCACACACATTTTTCATGCACAAACGGCCACTTTTACACACGCATATCTCATCGTGTGGAAGAGTGGTGGTTTAAGCGCGCAGGTGCCTGTGCAGGCTCGAATATTTCACAACTTTATAGGTAAAATAGTATACGATGCTCATGCGCTGTGTAGGTGCTCCCGCACTCGCTTTTTTGTTGTCCTCGCTCCGATCGTGCGACAAAGAACAAACGTGCGGGGATCACTTACTTTGCGCACTCGTATCGTAATGTACTATTTCAATACTAGTGCTATCACAATTATTCTTGTAAGAGTATGAGTTTGTCGCCCTAACGAAGCGAGGGCAACAATCACACTCGTGTCAGAATCATTTTTATCACAAGTATCAGACATTATTTTTTCATAAAACGTGCGTAAAGCGCGCTATTTTAGAGCGCGCTTTAAAACCTAAGCGTGTGTAAAAGTAGTACTTTACGCACTGAGTAGCAAAAATAATTTTTCAATTTAAACTATTATATGATTATTTTATCATTTTAAGTATTCATAATTGAAGCATAATACAAAATTTTGTTGATATAACCACAACAGCAAATAAGTATGCTCGAAACGCGCTTTGATTTTGATAGTCTTTAAAAAATATCGAAGAATCGACAGTACTCCTATTTTAGAGTGTTACATGAAAAATTCTTCAGTTGAAATTGTTTTTTGAATCTCGGGAATAGTTGTGGAAGGGCGAATCGCATCACACTTTGCGCGTCGCACCAAACTATGTCCTGATGAAAAACTGGGAAGCAACCAGCGTCGCTGATTCAGAGCGTTTTCTCAATAGTTCTACTTTTCTCGTGCTTAGATTAATTTTTCAGCCTCACAAATAGATCAGGTAGCTCGTAATGCGTTATCCTCTGAACACAAGGGTATTTTTCAATAAAACATCGATAAAGCAGGTATGCGGCTGCCGTGGAGCTTTATGCAAATAATTTTCTGCCTTAGAATATTCTTTCAATCTCCCACTTAGCTCAGGTGGATCGTAACTCATTACCCTTTTAAATACAAGTGTTTTCCGATTAGAAATCGAGAAATCGCTTACACAACCTCACCATATCATTCACAAGAGTATTTTTTGTTGAAAAAATCACAAAATTTGAGATGCTGCCGCCTCGTATCATTACGTTAACGTAGTTATCTCTCAAATACGTACGTCAAAACATGATTGTTAGACGTTTGACCAACGTGGTATCAATGCGTAACAAACTTTTTCATCTAAATAAATGTTTATGCGTATGTTTATTATTATTAAGTAGTAGCAGTAGTAAGCATAATTGGTCTAGATACAACCATTGGACCTATTTGCTTCAGTTGAAGTATGATCAGAATCGATACTCTATACTTGCGGTATTTTGGTCTCTGCGCATGCGCGCCTACTCGCGGAGCCTTCGGAGGTGGGAGAGTCGGTCTCTCCGAAAGTGTCGTCAACTTCGCGCGTCGCTCACTCGCTTTAGCGCTCTCCGATGCGACGCACGGCCTAGCGTACACCTATACGCCATTTTTGTCAGTCTTTTTGATTTTATTGAATAAAGTTTGTTTTTTGTAAGTTGTGTCTTTTATTATCGCCCAACAGACCCAACATGGGCCCAGGCCGCTAGCCTCTTTTTAGTTGGATAACTACTACACACTTATAGACACTTTGTGCTGCGCGAACAGTTTTAGCGCACAGTTTTCTCAAGCTGACTTTGTGATTTGTGTTGCGTGACTGAAAAAAAAGCAAGATGTCAGAGACATCGGACCTTAAGAGCATCTCGAAATTTAATGGGCAAAACTTTCAACTCTGGAAGTTCCAGATACGCGCCGCCCTTGTTGCTCACGATCTACTAGGTATTGTTGAAGGAAGAGATCTCAAACCCCAGCAGACAAGTCCGGTAACCAATGCAAACACAACCGAAATACAGACATGGACGAAGAAAAATGCCAAGGCTATGTTTTATCTCTCTTCCACCATGGAATTCTCCCAGTTAGGGTATCTCGTCACTTGTCAGAGCGCAAACGAAATGTGGAAAAAACTCTCTGAGACACATGAGCAGAAAAGTGCTTCGAACAAGCTGGCCATGACTACGAAATTCCACGAACGCCGAATGTCGCCTGGAGACACCGTCGCTCAAAATTTCGCTAAACTAGAGAATATGGCTAACCAACTTAAAGATATTGGTGAAGCAGTGTCTAATGTAATGATTATGGCGAAAATCATAAGCACACTGCCGACAAAATTCAACGCCTTTGTTTCGGCATGGGACAGCGTGCCAACAGAAAGCCAGAACCTAACCAATCTCCGTGAACGACTTCTTAGAGAAGAAGCCAGGATGACCAGTGCGGACGAAGCAGACAAGGCATTCGCCGCGTGAGCATCTCAAAGACAGGTAACGGCAATCATCATCGAGATGATAAGAAGCAACGCGAGAAGAGCCCGACATGTAATTTTTGTAAAAAAACAAGGGCACATCGCGCGTTATTGTTATGCTAGAAAACGGGCTCAGAACAAAAACAAAAGTCCCGACGGTATTAGTAATGCCAAGCCAAGTGGCGACGACTCCGCGAACTTTACCGCGTTCATAGTTTCTAAGAACTCGAACGACATTGACTCAGTTAACGCGAATATTGTAGACACGCAAATGTGTGAATTTTTCCGCGAACGCAACGAAAAGGACGCAGCTGTCTAAAAGGATTTTAGACAGCTGCGCGTCGCGGCACATGTGTTGTCACCAAGAATGGTTCGCGGAATTAACACTGTGCAACAACGAATATGTTTATCTCGGCGACGGAACTAATTAGAAGTTAAAGGTCACGGTAAAATTCCTATCATGCGTTTGGTCGATAACGAATCATTCGAAGGAATTATCGCAAATATTTTGTACGTTCCATTACTCGAAAGAAACTTATTCTCGACAGGCGTATTAACAGCGAACTCTATGTATATCATGCTTGTTCAAAATAAAGCGAGTATTTTTCGTAAGACAGGAGTCTGTTAGCGCAAGGAATAAAATTAAAAGATAATCTAGGTAAGATGTTAATATTACCTAAGGAAATAATGAAAGCGAATTTTGCGTCCACAGCTCCCTTAAAGGTCTGGCACGAACGCCTAGGGCACATTAATCGTATTTCTATCGAAAAAAATGATAAATAACGACGTCGTTTCGGGCATCTCCTTAACCGATCGTAAAGATTTTTTCTGTGAAAGTTGTCCATTAGGGAAACAGTGTAAAGCCTCTTTTCAAAAGAAACAAATAAATAATGATGTCGCGCCAGGTGAAATTATTTATTCAGACTTATGCGGCCTCACGCAAATGCCTTCTATAGGTAACGCGCGTTTTTTTATACTCTTTAAGGACGAGGCAACGGGATTTCGCAGTGTTTGTTTTTTAAAGCACAAAAACGATACGTTTGACGTGATAAAAAGGTATGTGAAAGCAACAGAAAATCATTTCAATAAGAAGATAAAAGTTTTACGTACGGATAACGGCTCGGAATACAAAAATAAAAACGTAGACGATTTCTTAGAATCTGAAGGTATCCGTTTGTTAACCTCTGTGCCATACACGCCGGAGGAAAACGGCCGCGCCGAGCGTGAGATGCGCACCGTCGTCGAGAGCGCACGTACATAGTTATTGTCGTGAGACTTGCCGACGCGACTTTGGGCTGAAGCGGTAAATGCAGCCGTATATACGCTTAATAGAATGCTAGGTTCCAGATCAAGCTCGGCGATAGATTTTTACATTCAACATCGTAGGGAAAAATCTATCGATAGAGGTTGGACGCGAAATCAACGAAATTAATCTTTGTCGGCTACGAGAACGAATCGGACAATTATCGTTTACTTAATAGGGAAACCGGACAGGTAACAATCTCGAAAAGCGCGACCTTTAACGAAAAATTTTGTAAAGATACAAACAGCGAACGCATGCAAATTTTTAACGACGCAGACTTAGGTGAGAATGATCGCGACGCTATAAACGCTGAACCGCGAGATGCCGGTCCTGCCGATCAATTACAAGCAAATAGCGACCTAGAAAAAGATCTAGTCCAGAAAAAGATCTGTTCTATGTCAGAAATTGAACTCTCCGAGATAGGCGCCGGTGATTTGCGTGAAGGTGCTCAAGAAGAACCTGCGAGATATGGCTTACGAGCCAGAGAAACGATAAAAACTCCATTAAGGTATCAAGCGTGTACCGTTACTTACGATCTGCCAAGGGATTACAAAGATGCTTTGAGTCGCGACGATGCCGATTTATGGAAACAAGCAATTCACGAAGAGCTAGCAGCACACGCGAAGAACAGGACTTGGAGTATCTGCGAACTACCCAAAAGTCGAAAACCAATCGGATTTAAATGGGTTTTTAGAATAAAAAATTTGGATAAGGGAGATACGCAACGATATAAGGCACGCCTTTGTGCACAGGGGTTTTCACAGCAAATCGTGTTCTACTCGCGATAGCTGTTAAAGAAAATCTAAATGCGGCACAATTTGACGTTAGTACCGCTTATTTAAATAGCGACTTAAATGAAACAATTTTTATGCGCATTCCAGACGGCCTTGAAATAGAAAATAAGAATTTTGTATTAAAATTAAATAAATCTATTTATGGATTAAAGCAATCCGGTCGATGCTGGAATGCCAAATTTGATTGTTTCATGAAACGCTTAAACCTTGTACAGAGTAATACTGATAAATGTATTTATGTCGGAAATTTTCAAGACGACAAAATTTATCTTGCCCTTTATGTCGACGACGGACTTATATTAGCGCGCAATCAAAATACTCTAGAAACCTTTGTTAACACACTTAAAAGCGAATTCGACGTTACTGTAACCAATTTAAATGTTTACTTATGCATGCAAATTATACGAGATAAAAACTCGATTTCTGTTAATCAAAATGATTATATAAAGAACGTGCTACGGCGATTCAAAATGGAAGATGCTAAACCGATAAAAACTCCCACCGACCTAAATATCCACTTAGTGACTCCTACCGATATCAAATCAGATTTTCCTTATCGCGAGGCAGCAGGTTCACTACTTTTTAGGCACGACCGCTTCTTGGGAGAGCCTTATATTTTCACTAGAGCGAAATTGTAACACTTCAAAAACGAACAATTTGTTGCAAAAAAACTATTTTCCACCCACAATTAGTTTATTTTAGGCGTTTTTTATGGTATATGTGTATATGTCCGTTCGTATGTAGTCAAGTTTATGGAATATCTCTGCGAATTTCCAATAGATCTTAACGAATTTTGGCCCAGATACTCGTCTAATTATAAGTAAGCTCCAGTCGTATACCGAGCCGAATCGATCAACAAATAAAAAAACGCCAGAGCAAATAAAAATTTGAAAAAATCGATTTTTGAACATAATGTGAACAAAATTAATTTTAAAAAAACAACAAATGCATCTGCTAAAACTAATTAAAACACGTCTTTTTTACATGGAAAATTTTTTTCTATGAACAATATTTAACAATGTAATAGCGAAAAAACCGCTAAAATCATCAAAAATAGTCGTTTTTTTTTGCTATAACTTGACAGGATTTGATTTTACACAATAATGTTAAATATAAAAGTTATAGATAATATTAAAACAAAACTTTTCCTGTTAAACATCTTCTTGTACAATCAAATCCTGACGAGTTGAACTCATAAAAACGATTTTTAACGCCTAAATATACATAAAATGGATGATTTTCGGCTATAACTTGACAGGATTTGATTTTACACAAAAATGTTGAATGTAAAAGTTACAGATAATATTAAAACAAAACTTTTTTCTGTTAAACATTTTTTTGTACAATCAATTCCTGACGAGTTGAACTCATAAAAACGATTTTTAACGCCTAAATATACATAAAATGGACGATTTTCGGCTACAACTTGACAGGATTTGATTTTACACAAAAATGTTGAATGTAAAAGTTATAGATAATATTAAAACAAAACTTTTCCCATTAACAAATCTTTTGTACAATCAATTCCCGACAAGTTAAATCCGAACAAACGATTTTTAACGTCAAAACATACATAAAATGGACGATTTTCGCTTATTCAAAAATTTGACTTTACACAAAAATATTAAATGCAAAAGATATATGGATAACATCTAAACAAAACTTTTCTCCAATTAATATTTTAATGTACAATCAATCCTGATTATCTAAACCTATAAATACGATACTTTACATATTCAATTTTCGCTTATTTAACATGATTCGATTTGACAAAGAATTATTCAATGCAATAGCTTTAAATAATATCGGAAAAATCAATATAACATTCGAAAGATCATATAATTATAAAAATATAATCATAAGATCTAAAATTATATTTAATTACAATGTTAAAATAGTACATTACGATACTGCCACTGAAGTCACATGTATCGTACGATATTTTATAGCACGTTTACCTAAGTCCGCTGTCATGCCTATCCGTACCTTAAGCAGTCCATTTTTGAGATAATAGATGCAATAATCGACTACTTAAGTCACGGGTAGGCGTGACTTAAATGCAGACTTAGGTCACACCGTGCAATAAAATGAGATAAACACATTGAAAACATAATTTAAAAAAAAAGAAATATCTATCGTTTACAAAATGCCAAATATTATGTAAACTAAAACATTAATAAAAATATATAATAAGAAATATAAATTGATGTTAAAGTAACAAAAATTAAAAGATTAAATCCCTATACGTTTTTTTACTTAAAATTATTCTAAGTTGGTCCAAGAAACAAATTATTTTTTTCTAGAACTTGGTCGTAGACAGGCACCTAATATTGTATATAATCTAATCTTCTATTAACAATGTGATTAATAGAAGTTCTTCAAGTTTAAACCTTAAAAATAAAATTAAAAAACAAAGATTAAATTTTTGATTAAATATAAAATTGAGCCAAAGAATAAGCAAATATAATATTCAATCCTCACGACTCGTAACCATTATCCTGATATCACACATTAAATGATATTCGATGACGAATGAATCTACGAAATCATTTTGAGACCATGAATGAAAATCCTTGAGGATACAGTTATTATTTTGAAAGGTCCCATCTAATTAAAACAAAATAAAAGAAACAATAAAGTTGTTGTTGATAGTTCATGAGGTATGGCGCGTTTTTGTGGGGCGCAGGGCTGGGTCCAGGGGCAGAGCCCCTGGTGGGGGTGTAGGGGGCGGAGCCCCCACTCAGCGGGGTATGGGGGGTGGCGAAGCCCCCACCTAAAATAAAATTACAGATATATATATATATATATATATATATATATATATATATATATATATATATATATATATATATATGGGAGCGTCCACAGAAACGGGCCACCGAGCGCGCGCGGTGCCTTTTTTCGCGTAAAAGGCGCTCTGTTTAAATCGTTCATAATCTTATGCTGCGTCTTTGAAAAAAAAACGAAGGACGCGACCTCTATCGATAGATTTTTCCCTGCTCTTTCCAATGGTGCCATTGTTTTTATTGCGAAAAGCTTTCTTCCGGACGAAAACTCGAGTTGAATATTGAAAGCCATTTTTCTCAAAGTGTATCATGTTTTTTTCAAAATAAACTACACCATTGGAAAGTACAACTCTTCAGCTTCAAAACCATATCTTGGAGAAATTGGAGAAATAAAGGGTTTAAAAGTAACAACATGAAAAACACAGCGCCGAGGGTCCGCGCGAGCCCCTCGCGCCCGTCCGTACGGCACGTTTAAGTGCACGCTCTATTCAATTCGCTAATAATCGTGTACCAAGTAATTTTTCTGTTGATGCTGAGTGGCATTTTCATGCAACAGCCCACGGAAAAAATGCATGTGATGGAATAGGTGCTTCCGTGAAAAGCAATGCCAGACGAGAAAGTTTACGGAAAGTATCCGACAATTATATATTGACGCCCCAAAATTTATACAAATGGGCAACTGAGTATTTCAAAAATATTGAGTGCTTTTTTTCATCAAAAGACGATTACTTGAAGGCTACAGAAAAGCTACAAAACAGGCTAGCCTCAGCTAAGACAATACCTGGAACTCAATTGTTTCATTGTATTAAATTATTAAATGATGCCAAAAAGTTAGAACTTAAAAGATTTTCAGCGTCAGAAGATTCTCAATTATATCCAACGATCAAAAAAGAAAAAGTACTTAAAACTCAAACAAAGAAAGAAGCGGATGTCGCAAAAAGGACAATTCTTATAAAATCAAAAAAATGTAAAAAAATTAGAATTTAAAGGAAAAGGTAATATTGTTATGCCAGATTAAACAATCTATAAGGTTATTTTAAATTTCTGTTTCACTGCTTTCAGTGCGTTCATGGATATTTTTATGTTTAATATATTATGTTTTTCAAATTTTGTTATATAAATGAACAAAGTTCATTGTAATATTATGCTAACTGTTACAACAAGATCCACAAAATTATGTCCACGCATTGGGATTGTAAGTTACAAAACATTTTATATTTACAAAAAAGAAAGGGCGAAATAGCACATCGCGTGTATTAATCCGCCCTTGAGCATAGCGTAAAAAGTTCGGGCAGCCGCTGTCTTTTTGATCTTACTATTTTTGAACTTTTCATGTTTCAACTTAAAAATATAATATTTTATAGTTTAAGACTTGTACTTTTGAAGAATATAATTCATTTTGAAGAAAAGACTGAAATTTTATTGAAAAAATAGAGTTTAAACATTCAAATGGAATTTCAACTAGAAGGAAGCATTTCGGAATATAAATAATAGCAC